>OX031006.1:168829913-170202913 GCA_943735925.1 Pollenia amentaria
TTCATTGTTCCATTATTTTGCTTTTTTTTTTAAAAAAAATATTCAAATGTTTTTTTCAAAGCTTTTCACTATACATTCTTTGCATAGCTACAGTCCAAACTTGCAATTTTTGTTGCTGCGATTCTTAAAAATTCTGCTTTGAAATAGCATTAGTATCCAGATTATGAAATTATAGTTTTGCATTTTTTTTATATTTCTTGTCTTTCCTCATCACCCTTTTAAATATTATAATAAATACAACTTCAACTGCCAACTTCAAGTTAAAAAGTGTGAGAATAATAAAATAAAATGAAATTGCTAAGTACACGAAACTGAGTACCCCTCCCCAATGTTTTCACTTTCTCACCAATAAACTCAAGAATTACTGCACCAAAAATTGCAAGTCGGGACGATGGCATATAGCCGACCGTTATAATTTCGCCGTCGTTTTTGAAAAAATTTTAAGTTTAGTAAAATTTGGTGGCCGTTAACGATATTTGTGACTACCGTTCTCGACGTCTGCAATTTCATATCGTTTTTCAATTGCATATTATGACATTTCTTACGTAGCGTCTTGATTTATTTTGCATGTTCTCGACATGAGTTACAGACGGGGGTTTTTTTCACACTTTTCGAGAAACGATGGAATATTTTGTTTCACATTTTTTCGACGTGAGAAGTTCTCACCAAAGTAACAGAATACAGATGGCTACAGTTCACAAATCAAATCACTAACGTCCAGATTAATTTCGTGTGCTCCACTGTCTTCTTTAACTGTAAAATACCTGTTCTGTCTGTTTTAATGTTAAGGGAAAAATAAACCACACAAATTGCTTGGCAAACATGTTAAAATTTTACGTTTGTTCAAATTTTTTGTTTTGTTAATTGGGGTGTTTGCTTTTTAAGCAAACATTTGAATCATTTTTTATTATTTGGCAGACATGTTCAATATTTTTCAAACTTTTTGTGGTGTCCAGAGCTGAATTTAATTATTTCAGCGAAAACTTTGCAGAGTGAAGACTTAAAAGAAGAAGCATTAAAAAATCTACATTCAAATTTTTTAAGCAGCATTTTTTGCCCCAAAATAGCCGGTTTTTTAAACCACTGTCTACTCCAAATTCTTTTTCACTCTTTTAAAATTCTCCTCCGTTTAAAACAGATAGCAAAACAATACTAAAAAATATTTGTGTTGTTTATTGGCCATGCAATTCGTGTGGGCTATTTTGCCTAACTAATATCCACCACTCAATTGACATCTTTCGACTACACAGTCACAACTGAAACTTAACTCTTATTTCCAAAATTACAGCACAATATTAAAAAAAATGTTGGTAAACCTTCTTTTAAGGGGGGGTTATTACTGTGGAACTCAATTTGATTATAAAATAAGTGCTGGGGTTCACACTGTTCAAGTTTAAGCCGTCAAGTCTTGAGCTTTTAGGAGAGAAGGGAAAAGAGAATGCCATTTCTTTTCCTCTCTCTCCTACAAACTCAAGACTTAAGGGCTAAGCCTTGAACAGTAAGAACCAGCACTAACAACCATATTTTTTAAAAAAAAATTTTTGTCTCTCTCAAACATTTGTGAATTTTGAGTTGTGACTGTTTATGATTTAGTTTGCGATATGTTCTTATTTGTCAACCAATATTTTTGTTTTCTTAAACTTCAAGTTTATAAATTCAAACAAATATTTACATTCAAAACAAATATTTAAATATTATTTAAATTTAATTGTTTATAAAAATCATTATAAACACCTTCTTACAGACAAATCTGACTGATCTGTCACAACAAAATCAAATAAAATTCTGATTAAAATAAATCAAAATTATCTTAAATAATAATTGTAGTTATAAAAATTCTTGTTCAATATGTTTACGTTCCTTTCTATATAATTTATTAGAATTGAGTGTCAAAAAAAAAAAAAAAAAAAAAAAAATCACAAAAATAAACAAACTATTTTTACTGACATCTAAAACCAAATAAAATATTTTTTGTAAGCCACAAGCTAAAACAGATACACCGATAAAAAAAAATTTAATGAATTTACACTAAAAAATTTGTTAAATTTGCACCAGTAAACAAATTAATAGTATCAATTCGCTTGATTAAACGTTTAATTCACATGATTGAATTTTTAATTAAAACTGATTTTATTTTTGATTAATGCTTTAATTGGTGAAAAACTTTGGAGAATTTTTTCTGTTGAAATATTTTGCAATTTCGTACAACGAAATAACAAAATAGTAAAAAAAAAATTTAAAGAACTTTTTTATAAATTACAACTAATTACAATAATTTTTTTAAGAAAATCTTCAACGGATTTTTATGTATGATAATTTCACCATTGAATAGAATTTATTTTCATATATATAAAAAAAAAACGTTTAATTATAATATCCTAAATTGGTATCTTCGAATATAAAGAAAAAAATATTAAGATGGCTGAACTCTTTTACGGCGCAAATAAACATGTTAGTGGCGGCAGCACGCTATTTTGACACCGAGAACTACTTTGGCTTCTGCAATAACTATGCGAAAAAAATAGAGACAATGTCAGAAGCAAATTACATGTACGTGTGTGACCAAATATAATAAACCTTATGTAAAACAGCAATTTTAACAGACATGCAAAATTACATGTGACTCGAAAAGTTGAGTAGTCATATTTAAAAAACATGTCGTGTACTGTGCAAGTTATTAGTAATGAGAAAATTCAGATAAATTCGAAATGTTTTTATCAAAAGTTTTTTTGGGGAATACAAAATTTATTATTAATTTATTTATTAATGACGTGCTAAATTCCCAATTCTTATTTTTGATTAAAACACTAAAATTTATTGTTAAGGGACAGCTATGCGCATTTCGCTGATTGCTTAGGCCAGCTTGTCAAATGTTTTTAATTTAGTCATTTTACCAAATATAGTACAAATACAGAACATTTAATTAAATAGAGAACAATAAAATATTTTTGACTTGAAATTTTTTTTTATTACTATTCTTATTATTATTACTATTGCTGTTAAAATAAATGCAATAATTCACATAGAACAAAGGTCTTAAGTACACAGAAAAAATTAAAAATTGTCTCTAATTCATACAAATTCATAGAATCAAGCAAACAATTTGCTGATTTTGCACTTATTACCGAAATGATTATATTGATTACTAAAAATTTTGAATATTTTTTTTCAATAAATGATTTTTTTAATTTTAATTAAAAAATTATCAAAAATCTATACCGTTTCAAACAATGTGATAAATGATTAAATTAAATATTGCTCAGGTTTTGACAATTTCCAACAAAAATGCTACAAGTTTAAACTATTTTATTTTTATTTTATTTTTTGTTATTTTAATTAAAAATTTATTTCAAAACAATTAAAATATTAATTAAATCCAAATTATATTTTTAATTTTCTTTAATTAAATTGAAATAATTTTTAAACAATTTTTTAATTGATAAAAAAAATACTGATAATTTTTATCCTTGTGCAGTACTGTTCTGTATAATACAGAACACATATGCAATTATATGCTAATTTACATTTTACTAAAAATCCTCCACGCTTAAACTTATTTTTCAAGCAAGAAGCTTGAAATACTTGCCCTGGCAATAAGTAACAAGTGGAAATGTTTTTAATTTGGATGTCTAGATTTTAAGATTAAAGTAAAATTTATTGACTTTAAATCATTTAAATGTAATGACAAAATATTAGAATTTTTTTGAGATTAATAATAGATGTGTGCACGTGGTGTAATTTTGTCACGCGTGATTCACTCATTACCGCGATTACTCTAAATATGAATCAATCTTGAAAGAGTGAGCGTGATTGAAAAATAAAACTCCGTACGTAAGCGTGCGTAATAAAAATGCAAAATCACGAACGATTTTACAAGTACTCACGAATGTCAAAATTCTCAATAAAATTGTTATTAGAAAAAATTATGGCAAATAGTAACAAATCTAGGTCTAGTATTTTGGAAAACTGCTTAACCGTAGGAGCACAATTGCACCGTATGGACGTGGTAGCGTACAACGTAGAAACGTTGTCAAACTAAAACGTATAATATTTTATAAAAAGGCACACAATATCTGGCGTAGACGTAAAAGCATATCTACGCCGTACGTCGACATCGATCTAATTCTATATCATACGCCGGTTACGACCGTATTGTCATAGAAAAAGAAAATTAAAAATATTAAATGAAATTATTTTTGTGTTTTCAAATTAAATTTTTGATAACAAAGTAAAAAGATAGAAAAATAAACCATAATTTGTAATAAATTTGGAATTTTTTCAATATTATTTTCAAGAGAAAACAAAATACGTTTGCGACGGCATTGTGGGTAAGTGAAGCGTGTTTTAAATAATTTACGGCGTTACGTCCTACGTTCATACGACGTACAACTCAATTGTTTTCCTAGCATAAGACTTTCGTCCCTTGATCAAAAAAAACTAGAAAAAAAATTTCAAATATTCCTGCAAGTTCTGCAACAAGCGAACGTGTGTGTATTTTCTACGTTTGGGCCTGTTGTAGAAGAAAGACGCAGTTCTATTTTCAATGATAATTTACATAGAAAAAATTATATCTCTTCATAAGAATATCAATTAATGGCATAAACTGAAGCCTTCAAGTTCAAATCAAGAGCTTATTGAAACAAGCAGTGTGGCCATTTTGTCATTTTTGCAGCTAAGTTTAGCATTAAAAATTTATATTAAGCTGCAAAATTTTCATTTAGCACTTGGCATTTTATTTAGAATTTTTGGAAAATATTTTTAGCTTTTTTTAGCATTAATTATTTTAAAAATTTGGACGAATAGTTTTATTGATTTTACTAAAAAAAATTTATAAATTATTAAACATTTTAACTAGACATAGTTCTACTCAAAATTAAATTTCGTTTGAAAATGGATAATTTTTATGTTAAGAAACCTGACTTGTTAAAAAAAAAATATAATATTCAGGGAATATTAAAAATGCCTTTATCATGTCGATTGTAAACACTATTCGCCCTTTGATATTACGATATAAAAGTACAAGGAAATTTCAATTTGTATTTAGATAAAAATTCAATGGTGTAAATGTTTAAAAAAATTTTTTGCTCTAAACTGCTGAAAAAATAATTATTTTAAAGATTCAACTTTTTTTAAACTAAAAAAAAAAAAATATAAAAAATTTTGTTAAACATTTTTTATTTTTCGAATTTATTCTATGAGCTTAATTTCAGTTATGTTTTTTATAAAGCTTTTTTGTAATAGCTCCATTCCTTAAATTTTTAGGTATGACTCTATACACTACCATACTATTATCTTGTATCTTCCAGTTACATTTTACCTTAGCTATCCTTTGGCTAGCACTGAAGTATATCGTATGTGCAGAAAAATTTACAATTATTAGACACCCGCCAGAAAATGCATTACATTCTGCTAACATAACTAATACATAACTGAAATTTAGCTTATAGAATAAATTCGAAAAATAAAAAATGTTGAATATAATAAAGTAGCTTAAGAAAATAAATAATTCCCAGATTCTATAAAAAATTTTGTATATCATTAAAATAAATCGTTTACATTTTGCAGAGGTTTTATGGCCACCTAAATTTAAAATTTAATCTCAGCTATCTGTGCTACATATGTATAAGTATGATTTACCAAAAGTCTAGCCAGTTTACCAAGATCTAGCCACTTGCTTATACATATCAATTTATTTAAATTTCGTTACAAAATTAATTACTGGTGATAAATTTTATACTGGTAATAAATTTTTATCAAAAATCTTTAAAAAGCATTATTATTTAGGATTATTTTAGCACATTCTTAAAATCATTTTAAGCATTTTTTGGCCATGTCTAATGCCAGATTTAGCTGTAAAATTTTTTTAGACCTGGCCACACTGGAAGCAAGCCACCCGAATTGAAAAACTCAAAATATTTAAGTTGTTTTCCAATTAGTTTCCGATTTAAACAATAATTGACCTTTAAAAATTTAATATTTTTGATGATTTTTTTTTGTAATAATATCATAAGCCATCTCTACAGCTCAAAACCAAATTTTGAATTTCGAAGAAGTTTTGTACGAAATCCATGATTTTTTTTTTTAACAAGGAATGAATATGTGGGTACACGTTTCGTGAAGGAACGATGAATAAAACTTAATAATAACGCGAGATGTTACCACAACATACATGCAATTACATGAAGTCCCTTGCCCTGCTCGCTGTAAAGATGTAAAGTTATATGTCTTAAAATAAATACAAAAAATATATATGACCGCTGTCGGCAACCGCTTATAATTTTTATTTCTATTTTACAGTTATGACAATTCAATGAACACAGCATTACCATTTTTATTTCGGCTGAAACACAACAATTGTAAAATATTATTTAGGACATTATGACGATATGACTTGGTAGCACACCTTGTGAATACCCCAAATATTTTCTTAAAACAATTGTAGAATAGTATTTACGACATTATGACGATATGACTCGATAGCACACGTTGTAATTCACCCAAATATATATCGGTAAAATATTATCGGAATTTTATTTTCTGTGCAATTTCCTCTATCAGCACATGCTGCTCAAGTTATGAAGTGTGAATAAGATATTTAACTTTCTTTGAACAATTTTTAGTTATGATTTATGTATATTGTAAATTATGTTTTAGCCAAAGTAAATGAATTGCATACCTTTTTGTTGTGTTGACTCTTCTTTATTATAAACCAGAGGAGTCACTTGTCACCACCACGTTTTTAATTTTTTATTTTAAGTTCAAGTATTTTAAGTTTAAGTTTTCAAGGAGAATTGAAACATAACCAGCTTATGTTTAATATATTTTTTTACATTTCTTTTATTTATCTAAAAACAATTTGACCAATTTATCACTTTTATTGTGAATAAATTGTTTTACAAAATAAAAGTTTTTTGACCCTGGTTTTTTCAGTGGTTAATGGTCCAATAAAAAAAAACTATTAAATAAAGTTTCGTTTTTGACACTTAAGTTGGCTTCATTTAACACATTCACAAAATATTTTTGATTTTAAAAAGAGTTTTAATACCTTGTGATGCTTTTAAAAATTCCTTTCATTTAAAACTCTAAAGTTGATTGTTAACGTCAAATGTTAGGTAAACGATTAACCGATTGCGAACTTAAAAAATAATTTTAATAATTTAAAAATAATTTCAAAAATAATTTAATTAAAAAAAATTAAGAAATAAAAATTTAGAGTGCTGTATTCGGCTGTGTCGAATTCTTGATGCCCTCCACCCACAGTTAGAATATTGCCGGAGTGGATTTTGTATGGGGCCTATGGTAAATTATGTACCGATGCTCACGAAATTTTAGAGTGTGATTTATAGTCATATAAAACTGCTACAGATTTAAAATTACGGTTAAACGCGTACTTTTTTATTTTAATGCTATTAAATCGATTTTCCGTTTTAATCTTAAGCTGCGTAGGATAAATAGAAACAATTTGAATATAATTCTTTTTAGTTTAGTCTTTTGAAAGTGAGCGTGTTTTAAACAGACGGTTAGACGGACAGGCAGACGGGCATAGCTAAAATGACTTAAAATTACTGAAGGACCTAGAATATATATACTTTAAGTGGTCTTAGATTCATATTAAAGTAGTTGCATACGGGATGACAAACTTAGTACACCCTCTTGACAACTAGTTGCGGAGGGTACAAAAATAGTCGGATTACTCCATCAAGAAAAACTCAGCTATGTCCAGAGCTTTATTTGAAAGCCTTAAATTTACATGTGATATTTATATGTACAAAACTTTAAAAAAGAGTTATAGACCCAAACAATTATAGTTTTAAAAAAAGGTAACAAAATTAGGCCGATTCGGATTTAATTTTGCACAAACTCTTCCTTTATGACTAGAAATAATTGAAGTTCCAATTATTGACCACACAGAAAAAATTATTAAATTTCTCCTATTACCAAATTTGTTCTAAATTCATAATATCAAGCAAACAAGTTGTTGATTTTGCACCTATTACCAAAATTATTATATTGTCTACTAAAAATTTTAAAATTTTGAAAAAATATTTTCAATAAATGATATTTTTAATTTTAATTAAAAAAGTGATAAAAAAACTTTGAAATTTTAAACAATGTGTTAATATATTTAAAAAAATATTGACAATTCCCAACAACAATTCTACATGTTTAAATTCATTTATTTTAAACGAAAAAAGTCAATTAAGATTTTTTGTTATTTAATTAAAATTTTAATTGAAAATTTATTTCAAAACAACTAAAATGTTAATTAAAACAAAATTAAATTTTAAATTTTTTCAGCTAAAAAAAATATTGATTCAATTATCACATTTATTAAATTAAAATACTTTTTAAACCATTTTTTTAATTGATAAAACACTTTTTTCTGTGCATGAGCCCTAAATAAAGAAGACTCTATCCTAAGTTAGTACCACTTAGATATATACAAATTACCAAAAAAATGTTTCTAGGTCCAATATTAACGGAAATTCAAAAAGTACCAAAAAGCTCAGGACATTGTATATTTAATTTTATGTTCATAGGTCCAATATTAATGAAAATAAAAAAAACCAGTTAAAGAACGAAAAAGTACCAAATAGATCCCTTTAAAGATTCGCATTCACTCATGACCTTCCATGTTTAATTTTATGTTTTAAGTCCAATACTAACGGAAATTCCAAAAGTACTAGTTAAAGACCAAAAAAGTACCAAAAAGTTCCCACATAGAGTCTTATCACTCAGGATATTGCTTGTTAAATTTTATGTTTCTATGTCAAATATTAACGGCAATCAAAAAAGAAAGTACCAGTTGTACAACCAATAAGCTAAAGAAAGAAATTTAATTTTCCGTATTTCTCCTTTTTGGTACTTTTATTCTCCCCATTGAAGTATCAAAAATTTCAATATTGTAGTGGGAGCCTATTTAATACGTATATGCCAAAGAATGGTGAAAAAAACTTTTAAAAGTTACGAACTTTACCACTTAAACGTTCGACTTTCTAAAAAGAACAAAATCCTTATTTGTATTTTTTAGATAAGTTTCGAACGTTTTTTTTTTTTTTTTTTTTTTTTTTTTTTTCGTTATTTATTTATTGAATCTTCATATATTTAATATGAACTAACAATAATTTATCAAATCTTAACCTAATACTTTATTTATGTCCTGCCAGTGCCAGACAAAAATTTTCTTCATCACGGGTTCTGTTCACTTATATAGGTGTTTATCTCTCATCTAGTTGGGTAAGTGCTGCAGTGTCTCTTCTCCTTAAGCGAGTGTGGCCGCCATGATTTAAAATATTTCGAGCTAAAGGATTTGGGTGTTGTTCAATTTTTTTTAAATATTTTACTGCATATTTTGTAATCATAGTTTTTACTAATGGCACGTTGAGATCCTTATGAATGTTTGAGTTTTTAACATACCAGGGGGCGGCTGTGATTATACGAAGAAGTTTATTTTGGCGCCTTTGAATTTTTTCGATATTAGAGGCCGAGGCAGTGCCCCATAGTTGAATACCGTAGCACCAGATAGGCTTTAAGATAGAGTTGTAAAGTAGAAGCTTGCAATCGAGTCTAAGAACAGAATTTCTTCCAATAAGCCAATGAATGAATCATTGACCATTATCCTCCATTGTCTTAGCCATATTTCTAGTTAAAATATATGATGCTGTAGGTAACGAGATGCTTCATAACGGTTTTCGTGGACGCTTAGAAAAGCTGTGTCGTCTGCAAATGTTGAAGTTTGGGTGTAGTTGTTTGTTGGCATGTCCGAAGTATAAATTAAGTATAATAGAGGGCCCAGGATGCTGCCCTGTGGGACTCCAGCGCCAATCGGCTGAGGTGAACTTAAGAAATTTCCTTCTTTAATAATAAATTGACGACCGACTAAGTAGCTTTCTAACAGTTTGTGTGTGTTTGCTGGTAAATTTTGCTTCAATTTGTGTAATAAGCCTTCATGCCAGACTTTGTCAAAAGCTTGCGAAACATCGATGAATAGTGCTGAGCAATATTTTTTTTCTTCAAATGTTTTTCTTATGACATTTACTATTCGATGAGTTTGTTCAATTGTGCTGTGTTTTCTTCTAAATCCGAATTGATGGTTTGGAATACATCTATTTTCACTTAAAATCGGTGTTAATTTTGAAACTAATAATTTCTCAAATAGCTTTGACATATTTGACAATAAGCTAATAGGCCTATAAGACTCAACTTTCGTATGATCTTTACCTGGCTTTGGTATCATGGTAACTAAGGAAACCTTCCATTTTCGAGGAAAGTATTCAAGGCGTAAAAGAGCATTAAAAATAAAAAGAATAATTTTCTTTGCTACGCGAGGTAGCTCTAATAGCATTTTATTGCTGATCTTATCAATGCCAGGTGCCTTCTTAGTGTTTAAGTCACATATAACCTTTTCGATTTCTCTCATCTTAAATCTTAGGGGAATAGCTGCTCTAGCAGCAACAGGTGGTAAATCGACCGCAATATTGTGAGATATATTAGGTGTAAATACGTTTTTCAAGTGACTTACAAACAGATTTCTTTTTTCAACATCATTTCTTGCCCAACTTCCATTCAAGTTTCGAACGTGACATAATGTTTATTTTTAAGTTTATTGGTTTAAAAAATAGACGGGGTGACAAAAAAGTACCAAAATTTAGGTTTTACTTGTTTACTCCCTTAAAGGGCCGAATTTCAAAAAAGTACCAGACCAGTTTCCGCTTAGTTTTCTAAAAAACACCGATAAGCAATACATTTTTTTCTGACTCTTTTAGCTTTGACGATATTAGTTAGATAAGAATAGGGGGTTTAGCGCTCCTGGACCCTATCCTAAGCACTTTAGTGGAATCTTATATAGCGTATGTTCTTTAGGAGATTCCATTCTTCTTTCTGTTGAAGAAATTTTAAAAATTGGACCGGCAGTTCCGGAGATTACCTCTTACAAACATAGAAACATACAAGCTTTTCAGCTTTATAATATTAGTACAGATAAATTCCATGTAAATCCCACTTGTGAAATATTCTTACTCTCGGTGGAGGGCATCAAAAATTCGGCTGTGCCCATTGTGGAAAATTGTAACCCATTACAATCCGGTTTAAGAGTACTTTTAAAGCTTTTTTTAAGAAAGACCAACAATTAACCCATACGTTGCAGCCTTTTAGGATTTAAATGTTTCATAAAATGTGCCACGTAGAGCTTTATAGCTTCTGGTATTTTATTGTGCTTTTTGTCGATCATTTAAATCGATTACATTCCTGTTTAAGACTTCTTATAGGCCTTTTTTAGAAAGAGACAAAAAGGCACACACGTTGTAGCGGTAGAGGGTTAAAATGTTTCATAGAAATATGGCACGTCGGACTTAAGATTAATGTTTTGAAGGCATCATTCACTTATAATATAAGAGAATATAGTTTTCTTTGCCGATTCATCATGTGCCACAACGGAGGAACTGCCCTAAAATGTCCACCCAATTTGAAATTGCCTATACACGCATATATACTTTTGATCACTTGTTAAAACCATGTATTTTGTTTGGCACAGTGTTAATCTGCGAATCGCAAAAAGCCTTAAAAATTATACAAAGTAGTAGAGACATTAAACCAGTTTAGAAACGAACTTTATGGTTAAAGTACAACAATACCAACTCTTAAAACCGCAACAATTTACAATGATTTAAAAAAAATCATAATAAAAATACCTGTATTCTTAAATTGTTTAAGTTATTCATTCAACCGCATAAAAAATAGCATCTTTTTTATTCGCACTTTGTACACTTCCTCAAAAGGGGTTTCCCCAATATAAAAACGAATTAATTGAATCAACATGCATTTAAACAAAAAACACAAAACGCATCATTTTATAAATCGTTTTATTTTTTATTTTTCTTTTGTCTTCTTTTGCCAAGATTTTATCAACAGGCGCTGTGAAAACCCAAACAAAAGACCTGGTACATGTGTGGCCATCCACGACTGTCAAGTTCTTTTGCAAAGTGACATTTCTTTTGTAGAAGCCTCAAGATGTGGCGGGGGTTTTGGTGCTACTCCATATGTATGCTGTTCAAGTGATACTGGATTTACCAGAGAGCCAAGAAAACAAGTTGTGGCAGTGGCAAAAGAAGAGCCTGAGCTGAGTCTTAATGAAAAATCCTGGATAAGGCAAATCTTTAGGGGAAATTTTATAGCTACAAGCATATGGCCAGATCAGACAAGAGAAGTGCCTAAAACGAAATCATTATTATTGCCAGAACCCCCCACTTGTGGTGGGGAATTTATAGATAATCGTATTTATGGGGGCCGAGATACGGAATCATATGAATTCCCTTGGATGGCTTTCCTGGAATACAGTAAAGCTGGTAAGTTACAGTCGCTAAATTCTTTTTATTTATGCCCCTATAAAATTAAAATAAATTTCGATTAATTTAAGATCCAACCCAGGAGGCTGTTTGTGCCGGTTCTTTAATCAATGCCCGTTACATTTTAACTGCCGCTCACTGTGTAGAAGGTCCAATTTTACGACAAAAAGGAGAACTGTAAGTTTTCTAAATATAATTCCCACATGACTTATATAAAAACAATCTAATCTTTTATCCGAAATGTTAGTGTGGCTGCACGCCTGGGTTTAAGGGATTATACCAAAACCTCTATATTTTCCAAAGACGATCAACGTTGGCGCATCGAAGAGAAAATTATACATGAAAACTATAAAGCACAAAAAACCCCTGTACATGATGTTGCTCTACTGCGCTTGGAAAATTATGTACGCTATTCTAAAACTGTACGGCCCATTTGTTTACCTTCCGTATTGGCCCCCTTTAACTTGAAATCGGATACCAAACTGACCGTTGCCGGCTGGGGTTCAACGGAATTCGATTCCAGCAGTCCCATTAAGCAAAAGGTCAATGTTGCTCTAATGGATCAAAAGTTCTGCAAACAACAGTATGGAAAACTGGGTCTGTCAATTGAATCTGTGCACATGTGTGCTGGTGGCACGGCGAATAAAGACAGTTGTCGTGGTGACTCCGGTGCCCCTTTAATGCATTATCGCAATGGTGTTTGGGTGCTGGAGGGTATAGTGTCCTTCGGCCGCCGTTGTGGTTATAAGGATTGGCCCGGTGTATATGCCCGTGTCGATAGTTATAGTCAGTGGATTAATAAGAAATTACGCAGTTGAGCTTGTCATAGAGTATTAAGTAAATAAAATAACTGATTTATAGTTTGTAAGGATGTAGTGAAATATTAAGTGTTGTACTGTTTTTCATACAGACATAATTTGTTTTATTCAGTCACTCATATAGATTTTAGGAAATTAATTAAATATTAAAATAAATTATACAAAAATTTACATGTTTTATAAAATAAGCGACTAATTATTATTATTTTTTTGATTTTCAGAACATGCATTTTAAAATAAGACTTAACTTTTTTGATTTGTTTACCATACATTTCATCGGAAAAATATTCAATAAATTTTGAAGAATTAATTATATTGATTGTCCAACTTTATTGTTCTTAGAATTGTTTGTAGTAAGATAAGGTTATTAGAACAGCAAAGTATCTATCGGATTTTCAGTAGATTCTTCGGATTTTCTCGAATTGGAGAGTCGTTTTCCTTCCAATTCATTCACAGTTTTAAACGTCGGTCAACGGCATTTAAGCATTGAGAGATTCAAGCTTTAAAAACGTAAGCAACATTTTTGAATTCTTTTTTATTCGATATTTTTGCTCTATTGCGGCTTGCAATATAGTCATCTGTATAAGAAAAGCATTAGAAGGTCCTTCCTTCCTGGATCGAGGGTTTTGATAACATGCAAAAGTGTCTCATTAAGAAAGACCAGCTTGAAGTGTCGCACGAAGCAAAAATTTATACGAAACAAAATTTACTATCAGTTGCGTTTTCATGCTGGCGGCGCACTTTGTAAGTAAGAGTGCTATATCCGGCTATGCCGAATCTTATATACCCTTCACCATGGTGCGATTATTACTGAAAGTTATATAAATACCGTTCTTTAGATGTAAATAAATTAATTTTGTGCCACGCTCACTTGTCCAATCCCGGCCACATTTTGTCGGATTTTGTGTATTGATAACCAAGATGCTTGTACCTAATTTGGAAACTTTGGCTCTTGCCGTTCTCCAGATATACAGAAATCTATAATGTCTTTGTATGGGAAGAGCCACGACCACTTGTCCATTCCCGCCCACAATTTGTCGGAAGTTGTGAACTGATAACCAACAACAAGGGATTTTTGGGTGGAATTAGAGGCAGTCGTGGTTTTTTGCTTATATATAAGCCATTTGTGGACCGCTGAGGCTGAATTTCAATTGCAAAAAATTGCGGACTATATGTGGCATAAATATATAACCACCAAGTCCCCATCATATCTGGGGTCTACGGAAGCCTGATTGCAAAGGATACACGGACAGACGGACCACGTTAAATCAACTTCGCTCCTTATTAGGACACAGAACATATATACTTTATGAAAAAATAAATTAATTAATTATGAGTATACAAATAATATTTCGAAGGTCTTTTATGTGGGCTATTGACTGCTGGGCCACTCAATGATCCATTTGTTTGACTTCATATTTATGTGTAGGTTTAACTACATACGAAACTCCGGTTCTGCATTTTGCTTTAAAAAATATAGTCACCGATACGATGCGATACCGATACTCAAAATGAAATGCCGCCTATATCAAGACCGATACGCATATTGAATTTGAATTCAAGTTAAAATTAACAAAATTCAAGTAGAGTAATTTCTTTTATTATACCAAATTACAGTAAAAGAGATTATTAATATTTAAAATTTAATAAGATTTAAAAAAATAAACTAAAAATTAAATTTTAATTTATGATAAAATTAGCAAAAAACTAAAACCCGTTTGAACCAGACCTGCACTGGAAAATAGTCTCTCAGATACGACAGAACTAATTTAAAAAATGAAGAATTTCTGCGCCATTTTCTTAAAGTTTGGGCACAGGTTACACACATATATGTAAAAAGTGACGTGCGAAAAAGGCCCAAATCAGTTGCGGGGGCAGCTTTCGAAGAAAGAGACAAAAAAAGTTTTTTGGTAGTGAAGTGGCAATGTGTAAAAACAGGAGCTGCAATCAACACAAATTGCGGGATCAAAACAAAAATGACAAAACACAAACACCGTTGAACAAAATTATTAGTTCAACAAACGTTTTATTTTGTGCAAAAAAAATTATTTAGTAATAATGTTTTGTTTTATAATGTTATTTACTTACTTAAAAAATATTTACTAGTGCAGCGGTAAACTTAAAAGTTATTATTTACAACAGTTTTGCAAATAAATCTCAATTTAATAAATTTGCGTTCATTGTTTTGCGGCATAAAAAATGGTTCAAAGAGAAATAAAAAAAGGGCAGCTTTTAAAGAAAGAGACAGAAAATCTTCCGTCTCGTGATATATATGTGTGTAATCTGTAGTTTGGTTATTGCAGGTCATTGCAACCGTAGGCAAGCTGATCTGCGTCCCTAGAAATAACAGAGGATCTAAGATATATTTCGACTTTTTCTTTAGCAGAATCACAGCATTGAATTGATAGAGGATTCTCTTATAATTTTTTCACAAACGATCCAAAGGCCAGTTTTTTACACTTATCAGAACTTGTACCACCTGATGAACACTTTCGGAATGCAGAAACATGTTAAGTAGCTTAATAAGACATTTTTTCGATCTATTGCCTTTGAAATATTCGAGAATTGTATCGAGGATTAAGAATTGTAGACAAACAATAGATTTCTTTATTTTCTCAAGTCTTAAAACTTTTATTTACGATTAATTTTGGAACTATTCTCCATCTCCGTTAATTCAATTATAATATGAAACAATTTCATTATTCTGTTTTGAATTAAGGCTCAGCTTTTTAATGTGTTATTTTTTAAGTTACTATAAATAATAAGCATAGAAAATTAAATTGCTTTTAAAAAAGACTCCGAAAAATATAAAAAGTATCGTCTTTCGACAGCAAAATATCGCCGATACCGATATATCGGAAAATCTGAACTATCGCCGTTATATCGGTATCGGTATTCGTTACGTCCCTAATATAGACCAACATCCATGTTTATACGAAATTATGTAAGAAGCTTTTCCATAGCAGACCTGTGTATTTTATATGTTTTCTGAGAGTGTATGATATACAAAATTTCCATTTTCCCGCTGAAAATCTGATATTTTTTTAAGAGTCGTTAGAAATCTTAACGTAGCTTCTAATTCAAAACTTAAAGAACACTCATTGCTTATTTGCAATGTTTTCAGTATCGCCAAACTTTGTACAATATTACGGTGGCACAAAAAAAGTAATGTATTACTAGTATAAATTTTTAAAATTTTTTTCTTGTTAGTTGAAAAAAAAACATAAAAATTCAGTTAATTATACCCTTCACAACAAGTGGAAAGGCTGTATAAAGTGTTATTCATCGTGAGGTTTTATGTTCAATATACTTTTCATACATATCACGCGTGACTCATATCGAACTGCTTTGAAACTTTAGTTCAGTATCGTTTGGCAAGTCATCATGGAAAGACTCACACACACAACAGCGACTTCAAATTGTTCAGCTGTAGCCCGTTTCTGTATTTCTCGCATCGTAAAATTTCCCGCATGAAACAAGTGAATTATGACAAAAAAAGGGCAATATGAAACAAAAAATGGTTTTTCTCACATAAGTGTTTCTGTATATTTACTTTGGGAGAAGTATCTGTCATTTAAATAATTTTCCAGCATATATTGGAATGATGTGAGAAAAAGTGTTTCTGTATTAATTTTTTGCTAAAAGTTTCTCACAAGAACTGTCAAAATAAGTTACATTTAAAATTGATGCGAGAAAAATAAAATTTAAACAAATGGAGCACAAATTATGTATCTATGTACGTAAGTATGTATATTATTTTTTTTTTATTTGAAGGGAAAGAATTTTAATGATGAAAATAAATAAAACACAATTGTTAAATTTTGTTATTTTAATTTTTTTAAGCCCTTCATTGCTTTCGTTTTATGCAGGGCTGCCAGATAAATTTTTGAAAAAATCGTTAATTTCCTAAGAAAGAATAAAAAAAATCGGCTAATTTGTTTAAAAAAATCGGACAATTTAAAATTAATTTTGACAAATTTTGTTCGATTTTTATTAAAACATAATCAAAAAAATTGGTAAAGTTCATGGGTAAAATACATATTTTATACATATATACATACATACTTAAACTTGAGGTCTATTTAAATAAAATTATTTATTTTATTTTTCTCTTTAATCCGATAACAATTTAAAATTTCAGACTGTTTTTTGTCCTGGAAATATCGCTTAAAGGCGTAACAAAATATCATATTGAACTTGCCAAAAAAAAGGCCTAAATTTCCTATAGTGCATTGATTAAAATTGGTGTAATAGTTTAAACAAATGTATTAAATAATCTAAGGAAATAAAAATTTAGCAGTTTTCCTTCGAAATTTTAATTTTGCCCATATATTTTTAAGCTGCCATGTTTTTAAAGATATCGTTTTTCTGTGGTGCAGAATATATAATCATACTAAACTAATTAAAGTTATTTTATTTCGAAGACTGAATAATATGTTCACCAGAAAAAATCAGCAAATCGGCACTTTGCCAATTTTGGAACAAAAAATCGTCAAAATGACGATAAATCGACAAATCTGGCAGCGCTATTTTTATTATATCTATTTCTTTCGTTGACGTTTCGCTTGCATTTGACATTTAATTACTGGAAGTATTCCAGTTAAAACAGAATCTGTGTTGTCTGTTCTCGCATTCAAATACAGAAACACTTTTTTCTCACAAATCGAGAAACGATGGAATTTTTTGTTTCACACTTAATGTGAGAAATTTTGCAATGCGAGAAATACAGAAACGAGCTACTGAATTACGAAAATTAGCGTTCTGTGAGAAATGTTTTTCGTGCGATTCGAGGAACTTAGTAATCGACCTACTTTAACCACTATTGCCAACTACATTAAAAAATTTGAGTCCCAGTTTACATTAGTGGATAATACTCGACCGGTTAGACCACATCCAACACCAGCACCACATCCAACACCAAGACTGGTGGAATCATTGTTAAATAGATCTAAAAAAAATAATTTTCAAAAGAATGTCAGAATGTTACCGTCAATTGTAACAGTTATCGCACCACTTTAACGAACTATGTGTTTCCTGAAATTCCAGCGCATGGTCTCGGTGAGCTCTGGTTTCAACAAGACTGCGCTTCGAGCCATACAGTGCGTGAAACAATGACCTTGTTAAGAAATCATTTTGGTGGGCACTTAACCCATTAAACGCCAAGACCATTAAAATCAAAAAAAAAAATTAAATTCAGTTATTTCTTTATACTTAAATATAGTTAATAAATATAGAAAAAAAAATAAAAAAAAATCTCGAAAGTGTGTTTTTAGGGCTGTACTCGGACGGGTACAGTGGCGTCATGAGTATGCTATTTTTTTAAAGTATGAACATTTTCAAAGCATACTTTTTCAACACATAGAGCAATATCGCATTGCTCACATACCCATCTTATTCTGAAACTCACGACATCGCAACTGATTTTTTATCCTTTTAGGAAAGGGGTTTCCACCACTAGTTGCAAACCAGGAGCCAGCGACTGTTTGGAAATATTCACTTTCTGGGTATAGTTTCGCAAATAAAATCGAGCAATATAGCGTTCAAACTTAAACAAGTCCATTTGAGATCTGTTTGCAGTTTTAAACAATTTCCATGCATTTACCACAGTAGATCTCAACATTGTGGTAAACAGCGGCCACCACCAGTTCTTCCCTCGGAATTTCATTCTATAATTGTTGAGAGCTTAGTCATGAAGATCAACGCCTCCAATTCCCGCGTTGTATTGTGCGATCAACTAAGGTTGGGCGACACTAATTTTAGCCTTTTTGAGTGAACACCATCGAGTAACGGTATGCATTGGCTATATGGGTAATTCCATGTCAAATCGACCAAGAGTGGAACCCGACCCCTTCGATTTGAATAAAATTTGGTGAGAAGGTTCCTTTTATCCTATAAGCAATATATATTAACGAAAAAAAAAAAAAATTTGGAAAAGTTACGTCATATTCAAAATGTCATTATTTCGCCGCATTAGCCGAATGTGTTGAGTTTATTTTTTCAATATCTTAAAAACTACTGCACGTACGAAGATGATTTGTATGCCATTTAAAAGAGAATACTTGGGGCTACAATGAATGACTGTGGGAAAAATCGCCCAAAGAAAAATGGCCAAAAAAAAAAAATGAAAAATCGCCCAAATGAAGAATCGCCCAACAGAACATGAAAAATGACCCAAAAAGTTATATATGAAATTTTGCCCAAAAGAAACGAAAAAGGGCCCAAAAAAACAAATGAAAAATGACCCAAAAAGCAAAAACGAATTTTTTCCCGGTGGCATGTTATAACGTCTAGTGTCATAGTGTCCATGGACGTTATGACACTCCAAAAAGCGTCATAGTGTCCATGGACACTGCGCTAACTAAAGCTTCTCTGCACAGCCGGCCTTCGGCCGGGCGCAAGGATTTTCTCCTCTATGGTATAACAAACACCGGCTTCGCTAACTAAAGCTTCTCTGCATAGTCGGCTTTCAATTGGAAACAAGGCAGATTTTAGAAGCTTTACTTAGAGAAGCCGGTGTTTGTTATACCATAGAGGAGAAAATCCTTGCGCCCGGCCAAAGGCCGGCTGTGCAGAGAAGCTTTAGTTAGCGAAGCCGGTATTTGTTATACCATAGAGGAGAAAATCCTTGCGCCCGGCCGAAGGCCGGCTGTGCAGAGAAGCTTTAGTAAGCGAAGCCGGTGTTTGTTATACCATAGAGGAGAAAATCAAAAAAATGGGCCATTTTTCATACAACATTTTTGGGTGATTTTTCATTATGAAAAATTTAAAAAACGAAAAATCACCCAACAATAACGAAAAATAGCCCAAAAATTTTAGGTCACTTTTCATATGAATTTAGGCCCAATTTTACATGGAATTTTTTTGGGCGATTTTTCATTTCTTTTTTTGGGCCATTTTTCTTTGGGCGATTTTTCCCACAGCCACAAAGAATATATTAAAAAATGTAATATCTACAAAATATTAAATTTCAAAATTGCACTAAGTCAAAAACCTAATTTTTTTTTGGCCTGAAATTTTGAAGGAGGTGTTTTTTTTAAAGATATGATTGATTTTTTTTACACCAAATTTCATTCAAATCGAAAGGGGTCGGGTCCCACTGTTGGTCGATTTGACATGGAATGACCCATATACCTTAAAAATTGACCCTACGGTTGCTGTACTGTTATCGTTCCACTTCAAAAATACTATTTTATTGTTTTCATCAAATTTGTAAACAAAATATCCCTTCTTTTCTTTCTTGAAAAATAATTTTGTTTGTAGCGGATTGTTCTTGAATCAAGAACAGTCCCTATAGCTCAAAATGCTTTTTATTTCAACGTAACCAGTAGATCGTACGAGGCAAAAAAAAAAAAAATATCAAAAAACACAATGTGATCTGAGCAGTTGGGAACCTTTTCTAGAAAATCAAGCACAACTCTTGACATAAGCGGCATTTTTGGTTTTTCTACACCAGCGCCTTTGGCTGCCATAAAAACTTGAAGTTTTTATGGTTGTAAATTCCATTTCTTATGGCCATAAATGTTAAAAAAAATGTGTACCCTTTAAGCCTATGTACTCGATTGGGTACACCGATTTTTCTACTCACCCAGCGTTGTTTCAATGAGTTTTCTATATTTGAACTTTTTATAAATTAAAAGCACGGTCATTTTACTATGCAAAACTGTAACAAACACTCATTCTTACAAAACAGGATTTTCTCCACACTGCTGAATGATCACTGGCCTAGCTAATATTTGCAAAATTGATGCAGCGGTATAAAAACTAAACAAAATACACAGTAACGGTACATTTTTTTCATACTTTGTTTTTTTTATTTTATTTAAACACAATATTTTAAATAAAAATCCAAAGGAAATGTTGCCTTATTTCCCTTCTAGTAAAATTTATGCGTATTTAAATATCGCATTTTTTCTGAACTCAAGCGAGTAGAATGGCTGGGAATGGGTTCATTTCACGCTTTGATACGACAACTTGGCCACCTAGACTTAGTCATTGCCAACATTTACATGATATTATTATCAAACAGTAAATGCCATAAATTGTTCTTTTAACCGACAATAAATATTTTAAGTTCACTTTCAAATTAATGTGTTTTAGTTTACATTATAATTCAAATTTCACGATGAATCACTCCATATAACCTTGTCATTCCGTTTGTAATTTCTTCAATATATTCGGGGTTCTTATGAGAAGTAAGTTGATTTGAAAAGTCTGTCCGATGTCCGTTGAAAAGGTGTTTTCGGAGATATGAAGGGGACTTGGTCGCTACATATTTCTATTGAAATTCAGCTATATTGGTCCATAAATGGCTGGAATATGAAGAAGCTATCCATTGAGATTGAGCGAAATATTTGGATATTGGATAAAAATTATTCACAGGAAGCAAAAATTATTCGATTACATTATTATTTATTGACTAGCCAATATTTCACTATCTCAATCGATAGCTCCTTTATTAAATTTCAAACGAATTTTTTAATACAAAATTTCAATGAAACCACAAAATATCAATTATGAAAAATTATAAATAATTAGTATTGTGGTTATTTTATTGAACTGTTAATGGTTTTTAATCCAAATTTTGATATTTTTAATTAGGCTAAAGTTCATTGAATTTAATTTTCATTCAATTATTTTAATGAAGACAAAAATTTTATTGATAATTTTTCATTCCTGACTGCGCTGAGAATTGAACCCAGGCTTTCAGGGACAGGTTGCCCTGACTAGTTTCGATTGTAACCACATAATCTCTTCGGAGCGGTTTGCCGTTTTACTCACACTGCCATTGAAGACGGATGACGTCAATAGTCAAACATCAATCTTGAAACCAAATGGTATATTACCTTGGTAGATCGAAATTTGCTTTGAATGAATGATTATATATTTTAATTTAATGAAAATTAAATTTTAAGAACTTAAGCCTAATTAAAAATATTAAAAAATAATAAGCAAAAATTATTCTATTACATTATTATAAACTTATTTAATTTCCTATCTTATTCTGATATATTAGCAGCCTTGTGAACAAAAAATAAAACAGGTTAATAAAGGGCCTATTTTTTATACACAAGGCCTTAAATATCTGTAATTTGGCGCTACCTTGCCTGTATCTGTTTCAAAAGTAAATCTTTATTCTATTGGTACGTTGATAATTTGTAACATTTCTAAAATAAAGCGTCGTTTGTAGTTTGTTTCTGTATTTAAAATTGTTGTATTTTGAAAATCGTATTGATAATGCATTTTTTTAAGGAAATGTAATTTTGTATTTTTGATCAGATCTATGTCCAGCCAATAAAAAAATATTTTAAATTTAAGGCCACACTTATTAAATATTTCACCAATAAAGCATAACCACTACTTCTGTTAATAGTTAATGAGATTAAATATGGTCTTAATATCACAAAATAAAACTAATTATACTGCTAGACATAGCAGAAAATTGCTTTATGTAAGATGTGGTATTATAAGCAAAATAAATATTGAAGATAAAGGATATTATATTTTAGTTGGTCCCGTTTTTTCGTCAAATATTTAACAACTATGACCGTGGCTTTAGAAATCGAAATTATTAGGAAAATTTGTTTAATTAGCCTTTTGTAATTTTAAATATTTTTTTATAAAGAATGAAGATGGAGTGGGAAAAGTTTCTTGACACAATGTAGTTTTTTTAACGCATGGAATTAAACACGGCATAGATACTAGAGTATCCATTCAATTAATCGTTGTTCGATTAATCGAACAATTAATGGACAATAACAAATAACGAATTACTCGAACAATTTATGTCAATTAATCGATTAAAATTTATTTCTTAGAAAATTCTACTTTTTTAATATAAAAATATTTATTTTTTAGATTTTTTAATAATAAAATTTTAAAAATAAAATTATGTTTGTAGGACAGATTATGTAATAAACGAATAACTACTGATTCCATACGTAAGAGTTTTCGTACTAATATTGAATTTGTCGTTTACTGTAAAAAGAAAAAAAAAAAAAATCATCAGCATTTATAAATGTGTAAACCATGCAATATCAGATTATGGGCTACCATTTTTTTCCCCGTACCATTCAAAAGTCTGGATGAGTTTTGACATTTGAGTTATTTTTAGATTCGCAAAATAGTAATACATAAAAAAAATCAAATTTCCCAAACCTATAGATTGTTTGGTAAACCGAATACATATGAGTGCAAATGAAGTCGAACAAACTTTGAAAATGACCCAGTTTAAAAAGTTTATATAGAAGTTCATTTTATATACTCCACACTTTGACTTCTCTTAAAATCAGAAAAATTATCTAAGAATCTCCATTGATTTAAATTTTACTTGATTTTTAAGAATAATAAATTAGTTAAATTGAATAACAAATAGTAAATTTGTCTCTTTACATAAAATAAAATAAATAGTTAACAAAAATTTATAAAAATATTAAAAACTGTATGCCTTGTTTGCATCAGGGTTTTCGAATTTATAATTATTTATTTTATTTAAAAGTTTCAGAACCGTATAAGTAGTATAAATGAATTGTTATTTTATTGTTTATTGTTAAGCTATATTTATTCCAACACCACAATAGTGGAGGGTTTATTATGCGTTTGTGCTGATGTGTGTAACACCATAAAATAATGATCCTAGACCCACCTTAAAGAACACTGATCTAACGATGTCCTTCCGGCTGGCTCTCTGACTGTCCATGTAACTTTGTGTGCAAAGTAAGTCAGGTTGCAATTTTGAAGATAATTTAATGAAATTTGGTACATAGGTTCTAAATTGAACAAGGCCAAGTCTATTGAAAATGGGGCGAATCGGCCCATAATTCCATCTAGCCCCCATACAAGCTGTTTTCCCGAATAGGGTTTTTGTGTCCACTATAAAAACAATTTCAATGCAATTTAAGACATAGATAGATCCGTATTTATATGGAAACATAAGCTATCCATTTTATAAAAAATAGGACCACTAGGGGAGATAGGGTGCAATTTGTCACCCTCAGAAACTATTAAGCCGATTTTAATGAAATTTAAAACATAGATAGATTCCTATTCATTTAAGCACATTAGCTATGCATTTTTTAAAACTAGGCCCCAATTTGTTTTTATATACTGTGCTGTAGGGTTTCATATGGTCGGTCTTGGCCGCCTATACTTTGTTTTATTTTATTGTTTGTTTTTTCTGTTTGTTAATATAATAAAAGTATCAAATCAAATTGACATGTTGGTTTTTTCATTCGATAAAATTATTTGAATTATTCGAGTTATTCGAATAACTCGATTAATCGAGCAAAATTAAAATTTTAAAAACCGATTAATTGGTTACTCGAACAAAACCAAAAGTCAAATAATTGGATACTCTAATAGATACTATGGAAGTAAATAATGTAAATAATTCTGCTCCTTAAAATATGCTTTAAATCACGTGAATTTAGTTCAAACGAAAGTGAAACTGAAATTATTGCCTCATCTGTTTAAATCGCAATCAAACACGCTTTTAATTTCAAAACAAGCACGCACATGGGAACCAATGAAACCAGTACTTCGCTTACAGTCGTATTACATAATTTACCAGTTCGTATGCAACGAAGTGTAAATGACCGGTATGTGTAAATGCATGTACGTTTATGTTTATGTGTGTTTGCTGTGTATGACGGACAGAGCAAAATTATGAACATGATCGGTCGATCTCATTTAAACTCGTTGTTCGTATCTTTCCGTGATTGCAATTTTAACACCTGAAAACACGAAAAAACGGAGCAATAACAAAACAAACAAAAAAAAGGTGTCAACAATGAATTTTTTCATGTTTTTAATTTGGCGTTTGTTTTGCTCTATCATTCATTGATGGTAAATGTTTGTTTATTGTTTTTTTTTTAATTTGGATTTTGGATTTAAGATCGCAAGGTGATCTTGAACGTTTATTTTCGTTAATGTCTGCAAGTTTTTGGACAAAAATATGTTTGGTAGGTCGTTCGTTTTTTTTATATGAAAATTAAGAGTGTGTGCGGATTTTCATGTTGTTTAATTTGTTTATTATAAAATTTTAAATAATTTTTGGTTAAAAGAAAACAAATAAAAAAAAAAAAAACGTGGGATTAACAGCTGTTGACTTCTGTTTAGCTTAAAACTACTGAATGGCATAGTTAAGCGGTACGTTGTCGCGACATGTTGTTTCGTCGGTAAATTGTGTCTTTCTCGCTGTTTTAATGGAATTATTGTTTTGATTTTCCGCTTTATTTAATAATATAAGGAAAAATAATTGAAAAGATAGTAAAAAAAATACAAGTGTTTTAAGCGCAGTGTTTCATTTCAATGTATTTTATTTACCAGCTTTCGTTTAAAGGTGTCAGCAAAATAATATTAAACGAAAAACAAAATAAAATTATTAAAACAATAAAGAAAAGTGTATTTAGCTCGTTAAGGCGTCATGTTTTTTCGCAGATATTTAGCAATAACGCTTATTATAATAAATTTGGCTTTTAAATGTCATTGTCTTAATATAGAAGCTCTCTATAATTTAACTGATTACGATGAGGAAGAAGATCAATCATCCTCTTCCGATTCCTCTGAACAACAAAGTAAAACCGAACGCATACCATGTGAAATACCAAATGAAGATAAGTTAGGCGTTTGCCTAGAAGTCAGTCAATGTTCGGCATATTTACAAGTTCGCAATGGCTCAAATTTGCCCGCTGAAAAAGTAAATTTTTTGAAAAAAGTTCAATGTGTTTCGAATATATCGTATGATGTACGTGCCCGTAGTCTGGAACCGTTAGTCTGTTGTACTGCTAACGGCCAAGATTATCGTTTTCCGAATATACAATTTACCAAATTTGAATATAGACGTTTTCAAGATGCCACGGCGCGTTTTAAAAGAAAAAAGTTAAAAAGACGAATTCAGACTGTAGAGCCCATTGAGGGCTTAAATTTGTGGAATGAGTGCGGAAAACAAGTAACGCATAGGATTTATGGAGGTGAAATTGCGGAATTGGATGAATTTCCATGGTTGGCGTTATTGGTGTACAATTCGAGTAAGTTTAACGTTTTTATAGTAAATTTTCGGAGTAAATTAAAAAAAAAAAAAAAATTTAAAGAAAACGGTAAATTGACAAATCCTTAGCTCATTATTTGTTTGACTAACCAACCATCTATAAACCAATTTAGTTAGATCTGAATTGAAAACCTGTTTCACGAAATTTATTATCTTTTGTGAGATATTAAGCAATAATTTTGTTCCATATAAACTATTTTAAAGTTTATTAAGTGTTGTTTTGCTCTATACGCCACTATTTGGCGAATATTGTAAATTCCTCTTACAGAAACAAACAAAATAAATTTCACTCTTGCTTTGCTTCATTGCCGTAAGAAAAAAGTAGTAAAAGCAAAAGCAAAATAAAATGTGAATAGCCCAATATTCAGCAGTAAGTAAATTATGCGGAACAAAATAAATTTAGAAAAGTGGCGTATGCGGCACAAAACAATAATTTTCACTTTTAATAAAATACTATTAACTTCGAAGCTCGTTCATGAACGCTCTCAAAAATTAAAATTTATTTCAAAATATACTCCTGAAGGAGTGATGAAAATACAAAAAAAAAAAAAAAAACTATCGGGTATATTTTCAGAAAACTTCATGTATAATTGATTTGCGGCGGATATTTGATAAAATAAATTCTTTTACATAGGCTTATGTCAAAGTGGCTGCTACAAGCAAAACGGTGCGAAAAGCTTTAACATTTATATGTGCTATAACAAAGCTACAAGAAAGAAAGATAGAAATAAAGCAACGATGCTTTTTAGTATGAACTCGATTACAGCTTTCCTCTTAATGACATGTTCTAAGCCACCACATAATAAAACACGAGCGGTAACTTGCGGCGAATTTTAGCGCAATATTATCGGATCGCATATTGCGGCCACTCTGAAAATGTCAATTCGCTTTTTGGCTTTTGCATTTCTGGACAATTCCTGCAAATGATTGCAATCGATTGCAATGACATGATCTCTCGGTAATAATTGCTAATTTTTTAATAGCATTCAAAATCGGAAAATTGATTGTGAGATTTCATTTTTAAATCATACAATAAATTCTCTGATTTCGAATGAAATCAATTTTTTTAAATCAATCCATATAATAACTAATTGCAATAAAATGTAATTGCAATCGAATAATTGCAATCAAATCCATTAATTGCAACCAAAATTAAATCATAATCAAAATCTTCCTTCTCTTCATATTAAACTTCTTCTTTAGAAATAAAGCTGACTCTTGTAATTTTGAATTGCCAACAATGTCAATTTTTGTCTACAACCATCATTTTAAAATCAAAGAATGCATACAGTTTGGTCAAAATCATTTTAACAGCTCTGATGTAGTATTAGGTTTGACTACCAGACACCTAGCAGACTGTGGTCTAAGGTAGACGCAGTCATGACTGCAACTCCTGCTTACTTCTATTGTTGAGAAGGAGGTGCATGAGGATAACAGTTGGTGTTATCACAGGACATTGGGTTATCAGGTTTGTTTTGGATAAAAGGGACAGGACTGTCATACACTTCTGCAGATTGTGCGAAGAAGCGGATGACCTCGAGACAATTTACAATATTGTCTGCCATTGTCCTAGGGTAATGGTACACAGGGCTAGATATCTAGGTAGCTATTTCTACGATGATCTAAGGTATATCAGATTATGTAAAAAATAACACATCATCTGCTTAATCATGGGCATAAACATGGGACGGCTCAATTAAAATCACATGGCAAAGTTCTTTCTGCCGATTTTTTCGGTTTTTTGCCGACCAGTGTTATTACTGATGAGTATAGAGGGAAATACGTACAAGTGTTATAAGGGTGTATGTTTTCAGTATTGTCAGATTATTATTGTTGAATAAAGAAAACGTAGTTTTGATATATTTTCAAACTATTAAGGGGGTATGTACACGGTCAAGCATTTCTCATCAAGCACTATGGTAGTATTAGTGAAAATGTGTTTATATGTGTGACACCGACGATGCTGGATGGAAAATTAAAAAAATTGGATATGGTGGCGATTATTACGTCCAGCACACGTACACGAGTGAATTCGCCTGTATAACAAACATGTTGACCGTGCACAGAGCAGTGAAAATTCAGCGTGTTCCTAGCATTACCTTTGGGTAACAAAAAATCGCTTCTCTATGCAAACAACGATGGAAGAGCTGCATACCAACATCAAAAGCGAAATTATTCTTCTAAGGATATCAGATTGTGTAAACTACAAGACATCATCTATTTAATCTTGGGCTTACCGCCGGCTAACCGGCAAACAATTTGTAAGGAGGGATGACTTATTAAGACCACTATCTTCCTTATACAAAAATTTCACTTTAATGAGATAAATTCTCAATCTCTTCTTTCTGCTTTTTCTTTACTATAAAGGGATTCGCAATGGGCCTCATAAAGCTAGAAGGCCGCGATAATAAGCAAGTGTTATCATAACCCCTTCCGAACTTAACTTAACGCATTCAGTACATACAGCTTGTTATCTCGTAGTCGTCATCCGTATCGATAAGGCCCGGTAACAAGATAACTCATTGTAATAATAATTTTATTACACATAATATAATTTTAAAATGACTCTTCAAGTTAACTTCATTGAGTTGTTTTGGCACAGGGAACTGAGTGATTAATAGTTTAACTAACAGTTAATAGTTAAAGCAAAAAGCAGAACGACATAACTCGTAGTAGTAGCTATATTATTAGCGATAATTTAGTACGGTTATGATCTCCCTTTTTTCTCATTATTTTCTAATAATTTCGTACATTGCAAGATACAGCCGTACCTTAACAACAGCGGGGTACGTTTTCTAGTTGTCAAAAATTGCCATGCCCATACAATTTGTATGAAGCATCCCTAAATAGCGCGGCGTCAACGCTTTGCAATTGGATAATCCGATTTTGACAGCGCGTTTAATAGTTGAGTTGACCGCCATTGGTAATAAATAATAGCAATTTAGCTATTTTTTGGTCAATCTAGCGGTTTTATCTCGATTTTTTATTTTTGTTATGTGGGTTTTATTAAACGAGAAAGGTAACTCAGAATCACTTTCTGAGTCGATCTAACGATGTCCAGTCGGCTGGCTGGCTGGCTGTCCATGTAACCTTGTGCGAAAAGTACAGGTCACAATTTTGAATAAATTTGGTAAATAGGTTCTAATTGGCACAAGGACCAAGCCTATTGAAAATGAGGCGAATTCGATTAAAATAAAAGCGTTGCCTTTAAAAAAGAACTTAAAAGTTTTTGAAGGAAGTGCTGAAAAAACTGGAAGTGCCCAGATATTACATAATGTTCTTTTATACTTCCGTATAAAAGGGAACGTGTTTTCTCATTGGCAGGACTCCTCTTAATAAAAATTAGAAATAGGCTATCAAACGATTCTGTAAGTGCTTATTCTGCACTAAAATTCTATTTTGGGAGAAATATTTTGTATGGTGTATTTAAAATGAAATGAAAAAGTTCGGGAAAAGGAAAACTGTAATGCACATGTATACGGAACGTCTCCACACTTAATATTTATTTTCGAACATAAGCAAAAACACCGGCAGAAGAACAGAACAAAAATGTTAATGTGCCAGCTAAGAAACATACATTTTTCAAATGCGTTGTGAATGGTTCTGTTTGATGCAAACAAATTTGAAAGTCATAAAATAAATCCGGTTGAGCGTCTGCCCGTTTGTCGGTTGAAATTGGCTTTGAATACCCCAGATGCGATGGGGGCTTGGCTGGTAAATATTTATGGCAGTTATGCTCATCTAAATTTTGCTATTGAAATTTAGCCAGATCAGTCCATAAATGATTAATAACAGATTTAAGACAATTAGTAATGGATTCCACTAACTTTTTGTAAAATATGGAGACATTTTCCCACTCCTCTCGCAAAGCCACTTGAGGTCATTCACATTAGAAATTCGATGCTTTTGCACTTCTAAGTCCAGTTTATGGCAATGGCAATTTTAAATTATATTTAGGTCTGTTGATTGTGGTGGAGTTTTAATAACCCTTGGACAATTATACAATAACCATTCTTTTACTATTGCCGCGGTATGTGTGGGGTGGTTGTCCTGGTAAAAGTGGAAAGTATCCTTTACTCTTATTTCTCTGCACTTTGCTTCAGGTTAAATATTTCCATCCACAAAGTGCAGATTTCCAACGCCTTCCGTAGAGCACGCACCCCATAACATAACGTGACCACCACCATGCTTAACTGTAGGCCTCAGCTGCTTGGGATTAAACACATCGTTAGTCTTTTTCCACACATTAATCCTACCGTCCGAACCAAAAATATTAAGTTTTGACTCATCTGCAAATAAAGCATGTTTCCAAAAACAAGAATCCTTCATCTTATAGCTTTGGGCAAACTCGATTCTAAGATTTTTATTTTTTGCGCTTACGAAAGATATTTTCCGTGCAATTCTTCCATACAATCCAGCTATTCTTAGTACTCTTCGTCTGGTTTCTGTGTTGCAAGTTATATTAAGTGCTCTTCAGCCATATCTCTTTGTTTTGGGGCACTTTACGTTTTTCATTTTTGTAGTGGTCAATAACAAATTGTCTTAATTCGATTGTAGTATGGCGCCCCATCTTCTTAAAAGTTCGTTTAATTGTGATTAAATGATGTTAGACCAATGTACACAGATGTAGAAACAAAGTAATCTTAGCTAGAATTAATTTTAAAATTAACCCTTATAAATATTAGTAAGTTTTTTGTTATGAGTAATTTTCACTGTGAGATAAAAAATGTACCTATTCTCTTTAGCCTTATTGGACATTGTTATTGTTGTAAATAAGTTTAGCAAATATAATAACACTACTATACGAGTTTTTAAAATGTAGGCATAATAATTAGTATTTTGCATCATTACATTAGAAATATTGCAAAATGTATCATTGTTAAAGGTGGGTTGGCCGTTTTCACTGTGATTCACTGTATCTGAAGAACGGCAAGAGCCAAAGTTTCCAAATTATGTACAAGCATATTGGTTATCAATAAACAACATACGACAAAATGTGGGCGGGATTGGGAAGTGGGTGTGGCACAAAATAGATTTATGTATTTATATCTAAAGAACGTTATGTATGCAACTTTCTGCTCTTACAGCACCATGGAGTAGGATTTATAAGATTCGGCATAACCTAATATAGCACTTCTACTTCTTTAATGAATGAATATTTAACATTATTTCTTCCAAAAATGTTTAAAGAATTATTTCGCGATATATGAGGGAAATATTGTTTTAGTTTTCTTAACACTGATCGTGAAGGAAAAAATGAAAATTAATTAATGTTCGAAACTAATGAAAAAATAAAACTCGAAGTAAAATTATACACAGATTACACATGAAACTAAATTTAACCACCCGATAGTTTTCTGGCTTTATGGAAGAGGAGCTTAAGTTGACATTAGACAACATTGAGGTATTACAATTAGAAAAAGTGTAAAATCTTTAATATTTATTGAAAATTTATTATTAATAAGATTTCTATACGACGTGCTAAGTTTCTAAATTTTATTTTTGTTAAAAACACAGAAATTTACTGTTGAGGGAAAGCTAGTTTCTATGCGCATTTCGCTGGTTGCTTAGGCCAGCTCGTCAGGAAACTTTTTCCAAAGACTTTAAAAAAGATTAAATTATTATACAAATAAAACTATAAAGTGGCTGGCCAAAGCAACCAGTGAAATGCGCATAGAAACTAGCTTTCCCTCAACAGTAAATTTCTGTGTTTTTATCAAAAATAAAAATTGGGAATTTAGCACTTCATAAAGAAATCTTATTAATAATAAATTTTGTATTCCCAAAAATAATTTTTGATAATAAATTTATTGAAAAGGTTTTTCCAAACGTTTTTTATACATACTTAAAGCAAAAAAACTCCTCGAATTAAACTTCAACAAAACCGAGGATATCAGCAAACTACAATACTCGACATAAGCTACTTTTCCATATTCCATATTTATAACTTGCTGCAACTTCGTCATAACTCAAATCTTAAGTTTTGGAGTTCGTAATGCTGAATTGTTCGCTATTTTTTTATTGTATATAAAATTCTTTATATCTTTTATTCTTTTTCGTTTGATGAGAATGTGTTTTTATTTTTTCTGTGGTTAAAGCAAATTAAAAACTTTAAGGGCGTTTATTTTGAAATTCATTTTTTTGAGTTATGACGACGTTGCAGCAAAAAAGCGAAATAAAGATTTTGCATTATGAAATTTTCCAAGCTGTTTATTAAAAAGAAAAATAAAATATTTTTATATATGTATGTACATATGTTGTTACACTTAAATATTTACTTTCAGATGATTACGGTTGCAGTGGCGCCCTAATAGATGATCGCCATATACTGACAGCAGCTCATTGTGTTCATGGCGAGGGTTACCGTGAGAAAAAGGGATTGTAAGCGGTATAGTATTTTAAATAATTTCAAAATTTTCTCTAAATTTAAAATTCCTTTTTAATATCAAACAAAAAAAAAAAAAAAAAAATACAAATTCCCACAAAATAGAAAACATGTTCGTTTGGGAGAATTTAATGTGAAAACTGAACCGGATTGTATCGAAGAACCCAATTATTTGAGTTGCGCAGACGCTTCCGTCGATATAGGAGTGGACGACATTTTTGTACATCCTGATTATAAAGAATATTCGTTTAACAAGTTCAACGATATAGCAGTGATAAGATTGAAACATCCTGTTTCCTTTACACACTTCATTATGCCTATTTGTTTGCCCAACAAAACGGAAGAAATTTCTCTTGATGAGGGTCAAATGTTTTCGGTTTCGGGATGGGGTAAAACGGATTTGTGTAAGATTTATAAACATTTTTAACGAATTTTGATGGGACGGTTCTAATCATATTTTTGTCGTTCTTTTCATTTATAGTTAATAAATATTTTATCAACATACACAGTCCTATTAAACTTAAGCTTCGTATTCCTTTGGTGGCCAAGGAAAATTGCAGCAGAGTCTTGGATTTATTTGGAATGCAATTGAGCTCCAAACAACTGTGTGCTGGCGGTGAATATGCCAAAGATACTTGTGCTGGTGACAGTGGTGGCCCATTAATGTATTTTGATCGCAAACATTCTAGATGGGTGACTTATGGCATTGTTAGTTACGGTTTTACCCAATGTGGCATAGCTGGACATCCGGCAGTTTATACAAATGTGTCAGAATATCTCGATTGGATTCACACAGTGATCGATAAGGTCTCCTAACGAAAGATCTTAGAAACTTAAAGATAAACCTTTTGTTCATCTCGAAAAAAAGTTAAAATTAATTATTATCATCGCTTTTATTACCATAAGATTTTATTTATTGTTTTAACTTTGTAAATATATACTGTCATAATTTTAACAGCTTTTTTCTGTATAATAGAGTAAATGTTTCAATAACTGTTTTAGATATGAATTTATTTTAAATTGTTGCTAATGATCTTTTGTTTATATAAATTTTATTCTTGAATAAATAAATGACGTCAGGCTTAATTTAAGACCCACCTACTTTTTATAATTCTTAAGCAAATTAATGAGAAAGAAAGTAAAATTGCGCTAATTATGGAATTTTAAGACTAAATAAAATGTGATAAGAGTAAATAAAATTTTGACACGAGTTTTAAATAATTCTAAGAATTAAAAAGTTTGCACAGTGACGTTAAATTGAAAAAAAAAAAAAAATTATTAATAAAATAAACTACTAAGCGGAATTACTATTAAAGGCCCTTTTACTGGATCAGATCAGCATCACAATAAAAATGAATAAATATTAAAGAAATATAACATTTTTTATGGATCGTTTCTCACGCCAAAATTTAAAATATAAATATAAGCTGAAAATCTGTTTATATTCTATAAAGATTGTTCTTTTTATTTAAAGTGGGATAGTGTAGACGCAAAATTTAATTAACAGCCTGGCCCACGTTGTTGATCGACAACAACTCACTTATCATCGTTCTCATTAGCGCCCCACTAAGTGCTGGCTCCCACTCTTCAGGTTTTAGTCGACAATCGAAACTTTATTGGTACACAGGTGCAATTCGCCCTTTTTGTGGTACAATTTAAAAAAAAATTCCCACGAAGTTTATCATTTCTTTGAACTCACTTTACTTTAATATAATAAACATTCTAATTACATATACCCAGCCCTGACCAGAACTACCAAAAACTGCATTATTGTTAATTTTTGTTCATGATGTTATACTAAAATATTAAATACATATATACATACATTAGTATTTGTACTCGTATTCCTGTAGAAAGTTTTGGATCAAATGTTTTTAAATTGCCCCTTTGGTCGATTGTTTTGGTGACAGTATCAAGGAAGCGTCCACACTTTTGTCTGCCTTTGGCAAAAAAGTGAAAAAGATAAATTTTTGCTTGTTCCTAATTTTGTATACCCACACCACAATAGTGGAGAGATTATGCGTTTGTGCTAATGTGGTAACCTAGAGCCAACTTTTAGTCTACCGATCCACTTAATATCACTTTCTAAGTCGATTTAACTATGTCCCGTTGTCCGGCATGCTGGCTGTCTGTCTGTCCATCTAACCCTATGCGCAAAGTACAGGTCGCAATTTTGAAGGTAATTTGATAAAATTTTGTACAAAGGTTTGAATTCATAAGCACGAAGCCTACTAAAAATGGTGAGAATCGGTCCATAATTTCACATGGCCCCCATACAAACTTCTTTTCTTTATAGTGTCTGTGCCTATAATGGTCGGGCTTGACCGGCTTTATTTTCTTCCTTGTTTTATTAAATTAAAAGGTGTTATGAATTCTAACTATGTATGCTTTTTTATTTTGAAGTCAAAATTTGATAAAAATTATGTCAAGTTGGTACAATTTTGCCATTGAGGCGGTACAATTGAAGATCCCGACATTGGTCATGTCTTGAGTTTTTTGGAGAGAAAGGAAAAGAAATGGCATTCTCTTTTTACGTTTCAAACGTTATCCATTTATTTATTGTCAAATAACTAAATGGCCACACCAGCATTTTCACAAATAAAACGCTAGTTTGAAAATAAAATCGGTAATACATGTAAATTAAGTCTTTATGGCTGTGCAACAACCGAATCAGTTAGCAAGTCAAAACAGTTTCTAAACAAAAAATATGGAATATAATTTTGTGAAATTTTTTTTTTTAAATTTTATAATTTTATTAGTGGTGTTGCTTTAACAAATATAATTTTAAAAAATTTTAGTGTTTTTGTGTAAAGAAAAATCTCGTTAAATATTTTAACAAAATGCCTCTGTCAACAAAAACAACACAAGTGACTGATTTTAACATTTGTGGTCGCATAATATTTCTTAGTGGGGCGCAAATTTGTATGAAAACTAAAAAGTTATCGTTTACTTGCGTTGTCGATCGACTTGTCTTGTCGACTTGCTGAAAATTATAAGTGGAGCGCAAATCAGCTGTTTGTCGTTGAAAATGCAAGCGAGCGATTGCGGTCGAAATCGAGGGCAAGACTGTAAAAAAAGTAAGAAAGTATAGTCGGTAAGGCCCGATCATATGATACCCTTCACTACATTATTTAAAAACAATGTATTCTATTGGCAATCATGGATCCGCTAGAAAAAAATACTATTATTAGGCTAAGATTCATGTAAAAGTTCTTTGTGCCGAATATTATTTAGATATCTTCATCTATATGAGATTTTTTTCTGTGTTTAAGTGATTTAAGGGAAATAGGTTTATATAGGAACTCATGTTTAATTCTGGACCTACCAACAGAAGGCAGCTTTCGCCCAAGCTACTGACGCCTAATTGTATGGCAATGCCAACATTTATAATTTTTCGTTAGTAGTAATTATATTGGAGGTATGGTCATAAATAAATAAATTTCAATGTGCTTGGTCCTTGTGACAATTGAAACGTGTGTACCAATTTTCATCAAAATATCTTTAAAATTGCGTCCTGTACTTTGGGCACTACGTTAAAAGCCTGTTAGGCGGACGGACGGACATCGTTCGATCGACTCAATGGGTGATTCTTAATCAATCAGTATACAAAACGGTATTTTAAGATGCAACAAATATCAGTATAGACACATAATACCCTCTCCAATATTGTGGTGGGGTTAAAAAAATTTTTTATTAGATTTTTTGACAACCAGACCAAAAATCCAATGATTTTCGGTCACCGCGACTTATGTGCGGTTTCCACAATACATGTGATATAACGTGTAGTAAAATTTCTATGAATAGCAGTCAGTTTTTTGTGGTGAAGATAGCGTCCTCACCATACTTGCTCGTTTTTTCGTTCGCTGTATGCTGTTTTGTTGAAAACTCATATCGCCAAAATTTATACACAAAAAAAAGTTTTTTATCAATTCCCAACAATAATTCTACAAGTTTAAATTTTTTTGTTTTAAACGAAAAAATCAATTACAATTTTTTGATATTTAATTAATATTTAAATTAAAAACTTATTTCAAAACAACTAAAATGTTAATTAAATCAAAATTATATTTTTAATTTTCTTTCAACTAAAAAAAACTATTGATTCAATTATCACATTAATAAAATTGAAATACTTTTTAAGCCATTTTTTTTAATTGATAAAAAACTACCGATAATTTTTTCTGTGCATAAATTTGGTAATTAAAGACAATTTTTAATTTTTTCTGTGTAGCGGAGCTGGTCCCAAAATATAATGGCCCTGTAGCGATTGACGCCGCCGGTTGATGGAGCTGTCTTTTAATCATAAAGCTAAATTGGGCCGATGGTGTTAACGCATAAGTTCGTGTGTGTCTCTTGCATCACTTTAGACTCATTCACCTTAATGTAACAATTTTGCTTATTAAAACAACCATCAATCCATTAGCGAGCTGGTAAGCGAGACTTTAGCATGTCTTCCCTGCAAAACATCTTATTTGAAGTTCCATTGTTTTTATTAATTATTGCTTCATTTCCTTACAACCGCTAACATCGTTTTGATAAAAAAATTGTTCTTTATTAATGAAACATGTTAATTAAATTAAGATGCCATACTATTTGTTTAGGCTTCCTATTTATAGACCTTCACTAAAATACAAAACATATGTCATTTAGAAATATTTTTCTCGTATCTTTTATAATTCAATCATCTTAAAAAAAAAAACTATAAAAGAGGCGAAGAAGAAACAAGAAATCGAACTACTAATAAATTATTTTTTTTTTCATTTTGTGGGTCAAGGTTAAACAAAACAAAGTTAGATTTATAAGGCGTTAAATACAAAAAAGGCGTTAAATATAAAAAAAGAAAGGTGCTGTTAATTATATGCAAAACAAAAACATTTAAATTAAACAAATCATTTGAATATAGTAAAAACCTAAACAAAGAAGTTGTTTCTTTAGCTCTCTTTCTTAAAAAAATCTAGCCTACCTTTAAAACTACAATCAATAAGAGATAGTGATCGATAGTTAAAAAGGCGCCAGTGGGTCTTGACAAAGTTTATGGAGACGTATACAAATGACAGATGCTCTTTAAGTTGTCATTACCTCAAAAAAGACATCACGTTCGTGTTTTATTTATGACCGGATAAATTACACAGTGAAACAAATTCCGGGTTAATCTTTCCAAAGTATGCCTTACTATGACATCTCGTTAGTTGTATCCAAAATGATGACGATTGCCCAAAGGATTTTTTCCCTGAGGTAACCGTCTTCGAAATATTTTCAGGTGTTCAGTGGATATTTCTGTGGTTTTGATGGGCAACCCGCGTATGTCCATTTTGTTTTGATTTTGAGGTGTTGATGCCTTATTGCTTAATTTTAATCGCTCTTTACATGGTTCTAAAAATTTCTGAAAAAAGGACCAATTCCAAATTTTTAGCGTAATAATAAAGTTGAAACAGTGCAATGAATAGCCCACACAGAAAAAATTTGTTCACCAATTAAAGCATTAATAAAAATAACATTAGTTTTAATTAAAAATTTAATCAAGTGAATTAAGCGTTTAAAAAAATTAATTAAACTTTTAATTCACTTGATTAAAATTGGTGAAAAATTATTTTATGAGCATAGTTTGATCAATAATGGTTTTAGGCCCTCTTGAAATATTTGATTTTTAGGCATTCACATAAATCTGTGTGAAATTTACAGATTTATAAGAGCCAATATTTTTTGAAACAGTTTCAAATTTCATAATACTGAAATGTGGCTTATGAATTGTAGAAAAATCGCGCTTCTATTACAAAGCGATGAAATATTTTTTTCGTCGAATTTTATGGCAAAATTAAAAAAAACCTTTTTTTTCGTTTTTTTCCAATTCTGAATCTACAAGCAGAAAGCTTTAATACTTTTAATGCAAAACAAATATTCACTCAAAAAGTGAAAATTTGAAAATGACAAAGCGATATTTTGAAAGCGAGTATTTCAGAGAAAAATCTTTTTGGCAGTCGTCATCATTTTGGATAAACCTACGAACCATCTTAGAGGTGCACGATTGGCAGAACCCTTGTCGCACTGTGTTATATCTGTTTATGTTTATATTTTTTTTGTATTAATGAATGACGTTAATTGACAGTTGCTTGTTAAGTCAAATTATAAGCCAAGTTCAAATTTAATTTAACACTTTTACTTGTGTTTTTTTAATGTTTTGTTTTTTTCTTTAATTACTCTACTTGGCTTTTGGTGTTAGTGTTGTTAATAAGTGACTTGTACTAAAATATTGCCAAATTGTTAAAAAAAAATCTTTTATTTGCTGACTTGTATCAAGTTTTTTTTTTTTGATTGAGTTTAATTCATAACATTTATATTTCCCACACGTTCTTTATTGTTGATCATTTACGACGATTTACATAAAATCAAATGGATCGTTTTACGTTTGCGTCGGAGTTGTTACTATTTATAGAAATTGGTCAATGTGTAGTAAATTTTACGAGGTACTCACTCATTTAATGTCTGCGAGTGCAATTAACAGTGTGCGAGGACTGCTTCGAAATTATTTGTTTAGACATTTTATAAAAACAGGGTCTTACAAATAAGAGGAGGTATAAATTTAAATACTTTTAAACTTTTTTATAATGGGTGATTCAAATAGAGATACATTTTTAAATAGCCTTTTTTTGACAGATCACGTGTGAGTCGTGTCATGTAGTAGATAGTAGTAGATTTCTTCTACTTTATTTACAATAAATTTTGTTTAAAAATTTCATCTTAATTTATGAAATAAATTCTTATTGAAAATTAGAAGATTGAAAGTAATATTCGACAATGTTTTATAAAACGTCTGTCGATAACCTTAAGAAAAAATAAACTTTAGAATTATTTAACAAAATAGCTAATTATATTCTTGTATTAAAAAATTACGATAATGTAATGCTGACTTTAGATAATCAACCAATCTTTCCCAATCTGTATTTTTTTTACCATTAAGTATATCAATCATTTCAGTGTAAAGTAAATTCGGTTTTTCAAAACTAGCAATTCGGAACTCCTTGAGGACTGGACAAACACCTAGGAAATGTTCAAATGTTTCCATTGTTCCCATATTACAAAGCTTGCATATTTTGTTCTCAGTTGTCGCCCCAAATGTGTTGTAATTTAGTTTAATGAGACCACATCTTGCTTTAAAGACCCACGTTATTTTGGATTGATTCATGTTGTCTATAAATAACTTGAACCTCTTTCGAAATCCAAATCTTTATAAATTCTAGAGGTTGCAGCTTTATTCTGTAACCACAGATTAAGCTGATGTTGTTTTATACTATTTGTTAGTTCATTGCATTGGGTGATCCATTGTTGTTTATTAGAATATTTATATTGTCTGCAACCTTTTGCAATTCTTTAAAGCAGAACAAATTTTTTCGGGCAAGTAAATGTGCAATTTGAAACGGTAACCTACTAGCCGGGTATTGAAACATAACTCGAAACAAGTACAGCAGATTTAGTTCCAATGTATATAAATGGTTGTTTACCGCGGCAGTTTCAAGCATCAGAGCATAATTAGGTGTAAAATCTGGCAGCATCAAAACTTTTTTCAAGAAATATCTTTGCAGTAAATCAATCTCCTCAAAATACCCATAACCCCAAACTTGAACTGCATATGATTGAATCGACCTGCAAACAGCTAAAAAGAGATTCCACTTTTGTCTCAATTGAATTTGTCTATTACATATAAAGTTTTTCCAAGTACAATTAATAGCTGTTTTTGCCTGTGTATTTCTACTTTCCACATGTTTGGTAAATTTCATTTTCGGTGTAAGAATTACTCCTAGGTACTTGTACTCATTGGTGATTTTAATATTGTTTCCGTTGAACTGCCATTTTTCTTGTAATTTTAATCTACCACCATTTCTGAATACAACTATTTTTGATTTGTTCAAGTTTACCTCTAGATTCCATAGATTGCAATATTTTTCCAGGTTAAAGATCATCTCTTGAAGAGTACCTATATCATCAGCGAGTATGACTATATCATCAGCATACATAAGTAGCCGAATATTTATATCTTCTACTAGCATTCCACCACCTAGGAATTCGTGTAAATCGTTTATTTAAAGCGAAAATAGAAGTGGGGATAGTAAACATCCTTGCTTAACACCTGAATTGGTTTGAATATACTCAGATAACTCTTCGCCATTCCATACAGTGGATTTCGTATCTGTATAAATATCTTCCAATATTTTTAAAAAGTTATAGGAAATACCAATTGAATATAATTTATATATAAGCGATTTTCTTGCCACTTTATCGAAGGCTGCTTTGAAGTCGACAAAAAATGCATATACCTTTTTCTTTCGTGTCATGCTGTCATATTATTTTTGTTTAGTATTGTTTGGCATTTCATAATGGAAAGACTTACGCCTGAACAACGTTTACAAATCGTTCAACTTTATTACGAAAATTCACGTTCTGTGAGAAATGTGTTTCGTGCACTTCGCTCAATTTATGGTCAACATAATCGGCCTACTGAGCGTACTATTCGCAACACCATCACCCATTTTGAGACCCAGCATTCATTACTGGATAATATTCGCCCGAATAGACCACGTCCAGCATGCTGTGAAGAAAATATAGCGGCCGTAGATGAGAGTGTACACGAAGACCGTGGAGAGTCGATTCGACGCCGTTTGCCACAACTCGGACTGACGTATGGAACGACTTCGCGCATTTTACGTCGAGATCTTAAATTGAAAGCATACAAAATACAGCTTGTGCAACAACTGAAGCCGCTCGACCTTCCCAAGCGACATCGCTTCGCTGTATGGGCTCTTGAAAAGTTCCAAGAAGATCCGACGTTTAAGAAGCAAATTTTGTTCAGTGATGAGGCCCATTTCTGGCTCGATGGGTATGTAAACAAACCAAATTGCCGCATATGGGACGAAGAGCAACCTTAAAAGATTCAAGAATTGCCACTTCATCCAAAAAAATAACTGTTTGGTGTGGTGTGTGCCCCGGTGGAATCATCGGTCCATATATTTTTAAAAATGATGCCGGTGCGAAAGTAACCGTCAATGGCGACCGTTATCGTACCATAATAACCGACTTTTTGATGCCTGAAATTAAAGCTCGTGATCTCGGCGATATTTGGTTTCAGCAAGACGGTGCCACTTCCCACACATCGCATCAATCAATGGATTTATTGAGAGAACACTTTGTTGAGCACATAATTTCACATTTTGGGCCGGTCGATTGGCCACCAAGATCGCGCGATATCACACTGTTAGACTTTTACCTGTGGGGATATGTAAAGTCAAAAGTATATGCGGACAACACCGCTTCGATTCAGTCCTTGGAGGAAAACATCACGCGTGGCATTCGCCAGTTACCAGTCGAAAAGCTCGAACGAGTCATCGAAAATTGGACTCAACGGATGGACCATCTGCGACGTAGCAACGGCCAACATTTGATAGACATAAGCTTCAAAAAATTAATGCCAAAGAATGTTCTTTCAAATGATAATAAACATTCCCCATTAAATTTGAATTTTCTGTTTTTTTCTTTAAAAAAGTAGGAAACCTCGAAATGGATCACGCTTTGTTAGCTGAAGAAGTAAGTTCTCACTGTTTAAAAACAAAGCGGTCTACTTGTGAAATTTTTTTAATGCCTTAAAAGTAGACATTTGTCAAAAAAGCCAATTATTGGATCAATAAATCGAGAAAAAAATTTAAGCCGCTAACTTTCTTGGTGTAAATTTTGATAAAGACAATTGTTTTCATGTTTGTACAGTTACCATAAAACTGTTGTTGCTCACTACATTTAGCTTGCTACTTCGTACGCGTCTCTCTTTCTTTCGTGGACATATTTATATGCCAAAGTTTATGTTTTAGGTTTTAACAAAAAAGGACCAACACTTGTCATTTTATAGGTTCTCATTCACTCAGGACCCTACACCTATAGCTTCATGTTTCTAAGTTTAATATTATAGAAAACTCAAAAAATACCACATGCAGAGCGGAAAGGTAAAAGAAAACAATTAAATTTCCCGTAAATTCTCTTTTAGATAATTTTTTTTATTTGCATTGAAGTATCAAAAATTTCATTATTGAGACCATAATTTAATCCGTATATGCCAATGAATGGAGAAAAATGTTTTCCAAAAAAAGTACCAAAACGTGTACTTTCGATTTTCGAAAAGTATCGAATTTATATTTGTATTTTTTATATGAGTTACGAATGTGATATAACTTTTTTTTATCTATGTTTATTGCTTTAAAAGAAGGATGGACTAAAAAAGTTCCAAAAAAGAGTCAAATTTGAAAAAGTTCCGGTGCCTGTCCGCTTATTTTTCTTAATGAACAACGATAAGTATAAATTTTATTTATCTCTTGTAGTTAAGAAGATATGACTTTAGCGAATTTACATGTTTTTACCCTTTTTACCCCCTACACATTCGAATTTCCTAAAATGCTGCCCTGTGAATCGATTCGGCGAGAGACCAACCTCCGGTCTAAATGTCAACCTTTTGGTTTTATGCGTTTAGGAAGTTTAATGATGAATCAGTCAGTCACTTACAATTAGAACTATCTTTAAAAAATATATGTATATATATATACATATATATAAATAAAGTACTATTCTCGACACTTCAAAGATCGCGGTTATGGATTTTAAAATGACGTCAAAGAACGTTGGAAAAGAAGGAGAAGAAGAAACGAATTAGAAGCAATACTCAGTCGATTAAAAAAAAATCAAAATCATCGGGAGCAACGGCACAAACTGAATATATCATTTTGTTCAAAATTATTCGAAATCAGTAAAAAGTATGGAAATCATTTTCTCTCATAAACGGAAGCCATTAACGGCGAAAAAACGTAGTCAAAATAGATCAAATGACAATTAGAGTTAAATAAGGAATTTATTACGACAGTCAAAATGAAAATCTCTTTACTTAAGCAGATGCTGCAATTTGGCCATACTGTTACGTGAGTTCTTAAGAGACTACAACTTTCCCCATTGACAATGCCAGTAAGAAAGTTTCACCTTAATCACTTTATACTCTTTAGATCTTGTTCTGTCTGACTTTAATTTTAGTTCGGAAGGTTCAGAGCCTGATAAGATACTTCCCCTTCACTTCAGTCGAATGTATTTTCTAAGAGATTTTGATGCAATACCTTCAATATTTCGAGCATTTAATAGTAGCCTAGATTTTATACGACTATTAACAAATTTTTTTTTCAATAGAGTAACTTAGTTCATACTAGCTTTTTTAATATATTTTCCATAAGTTTTCGGAAAATTTCGGGTATACTGGCTATAATTTCATTTTAAAAGTTAGTATTAAGTTCGGAAATGGTTATTGGCTTGTAAACATGCATCCTTTCTTTCAAATATCGTCGAATATTTACCCCCCCAAAAGGCCATTGAGGCACCTGCTGTATGTGTTGTTGCCCCATCTTGTTTTTACCACTTGGTTAGATGGTTTTCCACAGCTAACCTACCTCCAGTTCCAATATCGTCCGATATTCACCACCGTTGACAAATATCGAAAAACCCTGAATTTGAATATCCCGAAAAATTGTGCAGTTTTAGTTTTAAAAATCAAGCGATAGGTAGCATGGTTGGGCCTTCGGCCGGGCGCAAGGATATTCTGCTTTATGGTACAACAAGCACCGGCATCGCTAGCTAAAGTTTCTTTACATAGCCGAGCTTCGATTGGGCGCGAGGATTTTCTCCTTTATGGTATAACAAACACCGGCTTCGCTTAATAAACCTTTAAATTCGGGATTTTATATCGCGATTTTTAAATTTTGGATTTTGAAATTCGGGATTCTAAAATTCGGAATTTTGAAAAAAAAATTTAGTATTTTCACATTTCAGGTTTTTCAAATTAGTGATTTTGATAATATCCCTTTTCGCTTATTATCTAATTGGGATTTTTCTCTGCTTTTCATTGAGACGTATGCAATTCGTCAAGCCGTTGCTTTAGTACGTTGTTCGATTGTATACCTAGTCATATTAACCCGGCGTCGGGCACGTGATAAAAGAAACACCGACAGTCAGGTGGGTAAATATGACCCTAGTTTTTTTTGACATTGTATTTTGCATAATTTTCAAAATCTGATAAACGTATCTGGAAGCAATATATACATGACTCGTTTAGCTATTTGTTATGTGCAAAAAAAACATATTTAAACTGTTTTAAATTTTTTCATTTATTAATTTAAAAAAAAAACAACAAACGAACTTAAAAATATAAGGCACTTCAATCAGTCTGCCATAAACTTAAAATATAAAAAAACAAAAAATAATTTCTAAATTCATCACATGGGTGTTAATTATATATTAAAAAGTGTAATTTTCTTTATCTTTCTGCAAGGAGTTTGAGCATTCGCTGCAATAAGGAGCTATATGTTCAGAGCAGGTTGGGTCACATTTACCTTTCCTTAGTTGACGGTCAACTATCTCTGCTCACGTTCAATCATCAACTGAAACGAAATTATAAACAACATGCAAAAACGATACACTCCAGCTACTGAGAAATTTGTCAGCGTCGCAAAACGTTGAAAAAAGTTACACAGCAATTTAAGAGCATATGGGTCATAATGACCCAACCTGCATGTCGCCGGGTTAAATAAATTCCCTTAGACTTTTGCACAAAATGCTTAAGAAAAAAAAAAAAAAAAAAAATATATAACCCCTTCGTCTTACTCATGAGTCTGGCCATACCTTTTTCAATTCGTTTTGAATGGAAAATCAAAGTATGTGTAAGAAGGAGGGTTAATTGAAAAAATTCTTCAAATTCTACGATATTCAAACCATTTAGCTCATTCTACACTAGAGATGAGCGATCCCGTGATTTTTACAGATCATCGTGATTAGTGAATGTGATTTAAAAATCACTGCTCCTTTAAACTGTGATTGTGATCACGGTTTATCAGTTTTCTGTTCTATTATAGCAATTGCGACCAAGCTATATGTACAATGCGCGAGCTTTTGCAAGAGCTTTTGTAAGCACTTTACAAAGAAACAACAAAAAATTGTAAGAGCTTATATCTGTTTACTTTCATATACATACATACTTGAACAAATAAATTTTGGCATAAAAAAATTCTAATAAGATAGAAGAGAGAATGAAAGGAACAGCAATATCATTCGACATTTCATTCAAAAAACGCTATTACCCACACAAACAGTGAAATATAATAAGAACGACTTAGAAAGTACCTGTTACTTGACAAATTTGGTCACAACTGTGATTCGTGATTTTCAAGTAACAGTGATTAAATCACAGGTACAGAAATATCGCTCATCTCTATTCTACACCGCTCTGCATATATGGATTATTATAAAATGTCTTAAGGTACGGTCACATATGGCAAATATTAGCCCCAAATATGTTTGCCTTTATTTGGCAAATTTTTTTTCAAAACAATGTAGGTTTCATTTTGTGGTCACACTGCGCACATTTATTTGCTCATATTTGTTTGCTCGAACAGATGTCAAATAGCGGCAAACACACATATTAGCAAACATGTTTTCCATATGGTCACACTTAAAAAAATATTTGCCGAAGCAAAATATTTGACCAAACTGTCAAAATATATAAATTTATTTGCCAAAACACTATTATACAAATTGTGATGGAAAATATAGAGGAATTTCTTTCAATTAGAGCGTGTTCTATTTTGATCTGGCAAACCATCTGACATCAGCAGTTTTGCAAGTCGTCTGTTTGTGGAGGCAAATATATATTAAAATCTATTTATTTACACATATTCTTAAAAAAAAACAAAATTTTTAATTAACTAAAATACAATAAAATGTGAATATAAATATAAATCAGTAAATAGTTTGCTAATATGAATGTTTTTATGTTATGTCAGGTGAAACCAAAAAGGAACGTGTTAAAGCAAAAATGATTAACCTTCTGTAATTGTCAATTTTGACAGACATGTGAAATTACATATGGACTTTACATCTGACAAGCCCACCGCAAAATAAATATCGTGTAAAATTGCTTAAACATTTTTGAAAGGTTGAGTTTAAAATCGATTATACATATATGATTTCAGTGTTCTTTTTATATTTCGTAATCCATTTTTGAAATCTTAAAATGGTAATTACTCAAAAAATGGTTTTATACAATAACTAGCATTTAACCCGCTACTTCGTTAGCATCTCCTTTTCTTTCGTGGACATATTTTTACGCCAAAGTTTATGTTTCTAGGTTTTAACCAGCTATTTTGTAAAAGGTACGATTTTCACCTCTTAAACGTTCGAATTTCGAAAATGTACCAAATTTTTATTTGTATTTTTTAGATACGTTATGAATTTGATATAGTTTTTATTTTAATGTTTATTGGTTTAAAAGATAGATGGCATAGCAAAAAAGTTTAAAAATACAAGTTTTACCCGTTTACTCCCCAAAAAGGCCGAATTTCAAAAAAGTACCAAGCACCTGTCCGCTTATTTTTTTTTTATTGAACAACAATAAGTACTAAATTTTTGACTAAAAAAAAATGTTTTGTAAAAAAGTACCAAAAATAGTTACGGTTTTTACCCCTTAAATGTCCGAATTTCGATGGGGTGACAAAAAAGTCCAAAATACAGATTTTACCCGTTTACTCCCTATTTCCCCTTTTTTGTACTTTTTTCTCCCCATTGAAGCATAAAAAAATTTAAATATTGTAGTGGGAGCCCATAATTTAATACGTCTATGTCAATAAATAAAAACAATGTTTTGTAAAAAAGTACCAAAAATAGTTACGGTTTTTACCCCTTAAATGTCCGAATTTCGAATAAGTACCAAATTAGTATTTGGATTTTTTAGATAAGTTTCAAATGTGATATAACCCTTATTTCTATGTTTATAGGTTTAAAAGATAGATGGGGTGACAAAAAAGTCCAAAATACAGATTTTACCCGTTTACTCCCTATTTCCCCTTTTTTGTACTTTTTTCTCCCCATTGAAGCATAAAAAAATTTAAATATTGTAGTGGGAGCCCATAATTTAATACGTCTATGTCAATAAATAAAAACAATGTTTTGTAAAAAAGTACCAAAAATAGTTACGCTTTTTACCCCTTAAACGTCCGAATTTCGAAAAAGTACGAAATTTGTATTTGGATTTTTTAGATAAGTTTCAAATGTGATATAACCCTTATTTCTCTTATTATGGGTTTAAAAGATAGGTGGGTGACAAAAAAGTACCAAAATACAGGTTTTACCCGTTTACTCCGTTAAAGGGCTGAATTTCCAAAAAGTACCAGACACCTGTCCGCTTATTTTTCTAAAGAACAACGATAAGTATGAAATTTTAGTTTTAGAGATATAAGGTTACCGAATTTACCCGTTTTTACCCCCTAAACATTCGAATTCCAAAAATCCCGTCTTTGTGATCGATTTGGGGAGAGCTAGCCCTGGTCCAAATTTCAAGTTTTTACCTTCAGTCGTTTAGGCTGTGCGATGATGAATCAGTGAGTGAATCAGTAACGTTACAATTTTATATATATAGATTAGATAACTTTTTTATCTTTGATCCAGGGCAGTAACCGTACGACGATTTGGCTACAACAACAAAAAATACTGAAAATCAAAAACGAATTTAATGTAATTCCAAAATCATGTGTTTTTTTTAATAAATATATTAGATAAATGTTAAATTTTACAAAAATATTATTACAATACTTTGTGTTTTTTTATTTGATGTTAGTAGTATTTTTTTTTTTTTAAGTTGTTCCCAACAGCAGTTATTTGCTACTGTTTGCTCTTACAAAATAATTGTAAGAACAAATATTTGTTTGCTTAAAATACAGGCAAATATTTGTTTTTGAGTGGTCACATTAAAAGCATTTTTGTTTGACACCAAACAAATTTATTAGCCCAAAATCAGCTGTTTTCCTGTTTGTCGCAAATAAATATTTTGTGGTCACATTACGGCAAACAAATATTTGACGTTTTTCGGCAAATGTTTGCCATATCTGACCGTACCTTTAGAAACCAATCTGCTAAATGTATATTCCTATGAACTTCTCTATCACCCCACGTAAGCTACATACATTCGTTCATTCATTCAGTTATATTTTTTTTATTTTTGTAGGTTGTTTTTGTTTTTTTTTTATAGCGATTTGTATTGCATCACATCGTCATTAATTTCCATGTTTATTTTAATTTTTTTTTATCGATTTGTATCGTATAGTATCGTATTATGCAGTTTTTGTCATTTTATAGTTTTTTTTTTATTTATTTGCCACCACAATCCACTACTTGCTCTTCCTAAATGGTTTTAGTGTTGTTTCATTACACTTTTCAGCTTGAACCAGACAGGCGACTTGTTCATTCATAGTTTTTTTCTTTTTTTTGTCATTTTTTTAATGATTGCGAATTTTTCGGTGAAAGCAAGATGTGACAATCAATGACGTTTTTATTTACTATTTTAGTAAAATTATAAAAAAGTAATAACTTTAAAACAGCTGATCGAAAACAGAAAAGTAGTTTGAAGAAATTTAATATTTAATAAAAATTTAATATTAGCTGTACAAATGTGGAACCCTGCCATATGGCCTTATCTCAGGTTGGTTCTCCACCACTTGGTGAGCTAATATAATTATGCACCTACCGAATGCCCCTGAGAGTGCGCAGACAATATTGACAAACAGATAGCGGTTTTGAGTGAATAATCCGATAACAATTATACACTTGCCCCATGTTTAGGAAGTGGAGCTATCTCAACTCCACTGCTATTAGAAATCCAGCAGCTTCTGTTGCATAGCACCAGTTACTATGAAAAGTACTTACTTGGGCCGAACTTTTCAACAAGTGCTGAAAAATCAGCCCTTTAGAACGATTTTCAGGACTGTTCGATTATCAGGATATTTGAGTCTAAGATACAGCTATCCCGTGATCCTTGAAAGTACCCCTTCGTCCTGAAAGCTTCCTTTTGTTAAGCCTTTTTGTGAGTTCACGCCTTAGAAAAAGGCACCCCCCTAATCGGACGAAGAACAACTTGATGAAAAGCTGATTTTTTATCAGTAAAGTAAAGCTTCCGCAAAGACAATCATCCTAAAAGCATTTCCCGCATGAAGCATAATAACGAGAGCCTCAACCCATAGTCATACCGGTGCATTGCGCACACCGGGGGCCACCGCCCGTGGTACCAGATGTGAAGATAATTGCCATTGTGAAATATCATTCAGAATTAATTTAATTGATTTAAATTAATTTAATTGAAGAGAATTTTTGCGTCTTCAAGCCACTATAAAGTTATTGTTAATTGGCTTAAAGGTTTACTTGTTATTTACGATGAAATAAAATAAGAAAAATATTTTTTGGGTGCAAAATCAAAAATGTTGTGCAGTTTTGAATTTTTAAAAATTCATAAAAAATAATAACTGCCAAAAATTTAATAATTTTATTACTTTACCTTTAATGAACTATTTTAACTTCCAGGAAGATCGATAAACATGTGGTGATTTAATTCATAATGAAGTAAAGTTACCTGTTTTCTGTAAAAATTGCGAATATATATTTCGCTTTTATTAAATTAATTCTACGAAGCGTAATACATCACACTGGTCTGTAGCAAAAAACGCCATTAAATACAAATATTTGGAATATTCAAATTTCAACGGGCTTAATTCAAATTAGTTTTCAGTTTTTCTATCGGGCTTAGATTTTTTTTTTAAGGGTCGGACTAACATTTCAGACAAAATAGAGGGTTATGCTACTACATTTAGTGACAACTTTAGAACGATTTGCTCAAAATACCTGTAAATTACTAGGAACTAAATTTTTCTTTAAGTCATCTGTCTGTCGCGGTCGTTGAAGATAGACGTGTTTTCTAAACTCGGCATACGGTTTATTTTTTTTGAACAAATAAAGTATAAAAAAAGTAAATACAAGAAAAAGAAAAAAAAAAAAAAAAAAAAATTACATGTATGTACATACATACATAAACACACATTTTTTTCATTATCGGTGTTGATAAACAATAACAAATAAGAAGAGCACAACTGTAAACAGTAAAAGAAAAAAAAAACTCTTATGAGTGCAAACAGTAGAAATGCATATATCACAGTGAGTGTTAGCGAAAAAAATACAGAAATAAAAAAAAGAATCGATGATAGCAAATACCTAACGGCTAAACCTATTACTCGTACGCGATCCCTCTCGCCGTCTGTATTTAATAACACGGTTGATACAATAACAAATACAAAACCTGCTAGCGTTGCCTCAACAGCAAAAACAATTTTAATAAGTGATGTAAATATTAACCCCCAATCAGGCATAATAGAAAACTCAGTATCACCTTCGGTGTCTAATAATACGGTTGATATTAATACAATAAAAAATATAAAACCTGCAAGCGGTGCCTCAGCGGCAAAAACGATTTTAATAAGTGATGAAAATATTACCCTCAAATCAGGCATGATGGAAAACTCAGCTCCACAAGTAAAAAGTGGTCAAAAGCCTCAAGTACAAGTTGGTATGGACAGGTACATAACAGTGCTTAAACGGGGTCGCAGCCCTACCTCTGCAGCAGTTGCTTCGGCCTCAAAAGTACCATCTTTTGATAAAATAAATTCTCAAAATCGATTTGCAATTCTGGAGGATGAATCCTCTGAAGCACCAAACGTCATAAAATCGTCCAAGCCTCCCCCGATATATCTTAGGGAGCAAAACTCAAATGAGCTCATAAAGAGTTTGATATCGGTGATAGGTGAAAATTCGTTTTACGTAGCTGCTATCAAGCGTGGTAGTATAAACGAGACAAAAATACAAGTCAATAATGAGAATGATTTTCGCAAAATTATAAACAAATTTGAAGTACTTAAAAAAAACTTTTATACATACCAACTGAAAAGCAGTAAAGGTCTCCAGGTAGTGATTAAGGGAATTGACTCATGTGTGGACCCAGAAGAGGTAAAAACATTCCTCGAAGAAAAAGGCTTCAAAATAAAACATGTAGTAAATATAAAAAATAGAGAAAAAAACCCCCAACCACTTTTTCGAGTGGAGTTTGAACCCGGCGACGTAAAGCTTAAAAAAAATGAAACGCACCCTATTTACAATTTGAAATATATTCTCTATAGAAGAGTAACTATAGAAGAGCCACACAAAAGAAATGGTCCCGTTCAGTGTTTAAACTGTCAAGAATATGGTCATACTAAGGCATATTGCTATTTACCCCCTGTTTGCGTAGTATGTGGTGAATTACATGGTACAGATCTTTGCGATAAGTCTAAAACCGACCCCAACGTAAAAAAATGTAGCAACTGTGGCGGTAATCACACTGCCAATTATAGAGGATGCCCTGTATATACCATCGTCAAGCAGTCAGTTGGACCGAAAACTAATCCCCCTCAAATGCAGGTAACAAATCAAGTAAGCACTGGTGACATTCAGGCCCCGCAGCCTAGTTATAACAGAACCTCTTATGCTAACGTCGTAAAATCAAACCATGCGCCAACGCAAGGTGCTGCGCCAAGTAATGATGAAACTCCAGTTTCAAATTTAAGTCGTCTGGAAAAAACCATGGAAACATTAGTGCAAACAGTAACTAATTTTACGAACACAATGGGTAATATGATGCAGGAAATTCTTAGAATGCAATCGATGTTATTGCAATCTGTACTTAACAGGCCATGAACTGTTTAAAAATCTGTTTTTGGAACGCGAACGGCATCCGCCAACATAAAAATGAATTAGAATACTTTCTTAAAAATAAACAAATTGATGTCATGATGGTTTCTGAAACTCATTTGACCTCAAGAAATACGTTTAACATCAATGGTTATATACTATATGATACCAAGGACCCTCGAGATAGAGCTTGTGGTGGTTCTGCCATTTTGATAAAAAATCGAGTCAAACACTACCTAATGTGTGATCATCGTGAGGATTATCTCCAAGCAACGAACATTTGTGTTGAAGAGCTGAATCGTAGCATTGTAATCTCATCTTTATACTCTCCACCTAGATTTTCAATATCAGAAAGCCAATATTGTGAATATTATAAATCACTAGGACCCTGTTTCCTGGCCGCTGGCGATTATAACGCTAAACATACCTTCTGGGGGTCACGACTAATAACACCAAAGGGTCGTGTTTTGTTTAATACAATCTCTAAAATGAATTTAAATGTTGTCGCGAGCGGCCAACCAACATATTGGCCTGCTGACCCGCAAAAAATTCCAGATGTCATCGATTTTGGCGTGGTTAAAAACATCCCCACAGAAACGATTCACGTTGAAGCTTCCCTAGAATTATCTTCCGACCACACACCTACAATTGTTACTATAATGAACCCCAATAGAATTGTATCTCCGACTGGTTACCTAGCGACGTCAGCCACACAAATAAATTGGTTAAAATATAAAAAATATCTCAGTGCCCATTGCACAGAAAATATTCCGCTCAGTACACCGGAGTATGTAGATCGCTCTATTGATAATTTTGACAGTTTTCTGAAACTAGCTGTTCAACATTCCAATATTGCCCCCAAAAAAACAAAAACTATTAAAATATATTCCACAGATGTCGAGCGTCTCTTGTCTGAAAAAAGGAGGGCACGAAGAGAGTGGCAATTGCACAGATCTCCTCAACTTAAGAACTTGCTAAAAGAGTGTACAAAAAGATTAAGAAAGTTATTGCAGACTCAGAAAACGGCTTCTCTGGAAAAATATCTTAAGGAACTTGATGCAACTCCACAATCGGACTACTCATTATGGCGTGCAGCTAGAAACCTCAAAAGGCCAGTTGTCTCTAAACCACCATTAAGAAACTTGAATGGAAGTTGGGCAAGAAATGATGTTGAAAAAGGAAATCTGTTTGTAAGTCACTTGAAAAACGTATTTACACCTAATATATCTCACAATATTGCGGTCGATTTACCACCTGTTGCTGCTAGAGCAGCTATTCCCCTAAGATTTGAGATGAGAGAAATCGAAAAGGTTATATGTGACTTAAACACTAAGAAGGCACCTGGCATTGATAAGATCAGCAATAAAATGCTATTAGAGCTACCTCGCGTAGCAAAGAAAATTATTCTTTTTATTTTTAATGCTATTTTACGCCTTGAATACTTTCCTCAAAAATGGAAGGTTTCCTTAGTTACCATGATACCAAAGCCAGGTAAAGATCATACGAAAGTTGAGTCTTATAGGCCTATTAGCTTATTGTCAAATATGTCAAAGCTATTTGAGAAATTATTAGTTTCAAAATTAACACCGATTTTAAGTGAAAATAGATGTATTCCAAACCATCAATTCGGATTTAGAAGAAAACACAGCACAATTGAACAAACTCATCGAATAGTAAATGTCATAAGAAAAACATTTGAAGAAAAAAAATATTGCTCAGCACTATTCATCGATGTTTCGCAAGCTTTTGACAAAGTCTGGCATGAAGGCTTATTACACAAATTGAAGCAAAATTTACCAGCAAACACACACAAACTGTTAGAAAGCTACTTAGTCGGTCGTCAATTTATTATTAAAGAAGGAAATTTCTTAAGTTCACCTCAGCCGATTGGCGCTGGAGTCCCACAGGGCAGCATCCTGGGCCCTCTATTATACTTAATTTATACTTCGGACATGCCAACAAACAACTACACCCAAACTTCAACATTTGCAGACGACACAGCTTTTCTAAGCGCCCACGAAAACCGTTATGAAGCATCTCGTTACCTACAGCATCATATATTTCAACTAGAAATATGGCTAAGACAATGGAGGATAATGGTCAATGAGCAAAAATGCGTACATATAACATTCACCCTGCGCCGGGAATCTTGCCCCCCTATTACAATCAATAATCAAATTATTCCTCAACATTCGCATGTAAAATATCTCGGTATACATCTGGATCGGCGATTAACGTGGAAATGCCATATAGAGGCAAAATTAACTCAAATGAAACTAAAAGCCATCCAAATTCATTGGCTTATTGGAAGAAATTCTGTTCTTAGACTCGATTGCAAGCTTCTACTTTACAACTCTATCTTAAAGCCTATCTGGTGCTACGGTATTCAACTATGGGGCACTGCCTCGGCCTCTAATATCGAAAAAATTCAAAGGCGCCAAAATAAACTTCTTCGTATAATCACAGCCGCCCCCTGGTATGTTAAAAACTCAAACATTCATAAGGATCTCAACGTGCCATTAGTAAAAACTATGATTACAAAATATGCAGTAAAATATTTAAAAAGACTTGAACAACACCCAAATCCTTTAGCTCGAAATATTTTAAATCATGGCGGCCACACTCGCTTAAGGAGAAGAGACACTGCAGCACTTACTCAACTAGATGAGAGATAAACACCTATATAAGTGAACAGAACCCGTGATGAAGAAAATTTTTGTCTGGCACTGGCAGGACATAAATAAAGTATTAGGTTAAGATTAGATAAATTATTGTTAGTTCATATTAAATATATGAAGATTCAATAAATAAATAACGAAAAAAAAAAAAAAAAAAAAAAAAAAAAAAAAATCTAAATGACTTAAAGAAATTAGTGTCAATAAATTATTTTTTCAATGCAGGAATAGTGTTATTTTTTGTTTTCAAAAGTTCATACCAAAACTTTAAGGGCAAAAATTTTATATTCTTATAATTTGTCAGAAAGTTTGGTCACGAACATCGCTGGACAATTATTAATTTTATTCAGTATTCATTATTTAGGGCATGACTAAAATTTTGCCCGCAATAATTGAGAATTATGATTTTCCGCCTCCAAATTGGACTTATTTTCCAGTGTGTGACGTCTGGGGTTAAATGTTGTCATTAAATTAGTTACAACAAAAAGTTAAAATAATTAAAATATTTAAAATGACTGGGCCCAGAAACCATATTCAGTTAAACTGAATTTGGTTTTAACGCCTATCGGTGTATTGCCTTACAATCTTCTAATTTTTTACCGAGCTCAGATGAGTTAATTATATTCTAAGAATTTTTAAATAATAAAGGGTATCCCAGAATTTACGCAAGATTTGAATTGGTCCCCATTTGTGCAGTAAAGTGTTGGAGCCCTAAAAAATCGGCAGCTGTCAGTTTACGGTTAGTACAAAATGGAAGGTACGTTCGTAAATGCAGTTTTTGCGCATCACATGCGCATCAGTAAAGTTTAAAGATGACGCAGCTGTCAAAAAAGTAGAATCTGTGTAGTTGTATTTAACAAGTTTTGTGCACAATAGCCTAGAATGCATTGAGGCGTTGAATGCGGAAAGTAGGTTTACTTTCTACTTTTGAAAGCGTCACAAGCAGTGTTCGAATAAATCAGCTGACTTTGACAAATTAAGTGTTATTTTTACTTGTGGTGATGCCGCATCAGAAGCGTTGCATGTAATGCGTGGACGCTAAAACGCGTGGTGTGGACCTCTAGCTTAATGTTCGTAAAAGCATCACTTGTAAGAAACTTGGCATCACTCTCATAGGTTAAAAGTTTTTTTGTGCAGTGATGCCGCAGCTCTGCAGCAAATTTTTCCAATTATTGCATCAAGTTATTTTCTGATGCAATAACTTTTGATATAAAACAGATCGTTTTATTTTTCTTTATTAATGCTTTTTCTTGTTATTTATAAGAAAACTGTTCCAATTTTGTTTCAATATATTCAATAAAATTTGTCATCACTATTGTTGATTAACATTTTTATTATTATTTTATGTTCGTTTATGAAACTTTTGATATTTAGCTCGTGCACAAAAATTCAAACTTTGCACAGCGGTTGTGCAGTAAAAAAGCAACAGCATCACAACTGCAACTGGTGATCACTCATCAGCAATAACATTTTGCATTACTGCAGCTGTGATGACCATTTTTTATGCATTACCCGGAGTATTACACGATAGGACAACGTGTCTTTATTATTTCAACCATATTTCAAAAATAATGACTTCAAAAATTATTTAAAAAATTACATTCGTCAACTCTGAAGAAAACTGTGATTGAAAACTTAAGGGAGGCTGGATCTGCTTCAATATTGACATTTGCACGGCTTGTTTTTGGTCTCCCTGAATTTTTCAATCACAGTTGACGAAGTTAAAATACTACTTCGGCAATATTTTGTAATTTTCGAACTGCAGCCGCCAAGTTTTCATTATTTTTTAAATATGGTTCAATAATGAGGACACGTTGTCCCATCGTGTAACACTCCATTTTTACAATCCGTAAACTGTCACTAGTCGATTTTTTTTTTGGTTTTTGAGACAATCTATACTTTATGCCTTGACTATTGATTTCATTTTAATCTTGCCCCAGCTCCTAGTGCCTGCCGCATTTGTTTGTTCAATTATTATTCATATAATAATTCCATTTTAATATTAAATAAATATTCTCAAATTAAAAGTAAATATTTAAATGAAGTTAAACCAATAAGTATACAAATACAATACGAAACAAAACATAATTCTCTATTATCTTCAACAACAACAACAACAATAAAAACTGAACAAGGAGTAGAAAGATAAACACATAATTTGCACACGCTCTTAGACACTGATTGTTGCAACATGATTGTTAACAAACAGCTTGTTGCCAAATTATCTTTGATGCTTCTTGTTGTTTCTTATTCCTCGTCTTATATTTTTTAATTTAAAAATCTTAATTCATCATCTACAGAGGAAAATGTATGGAAAAATTGGCAAACACATGCAAATTTGATGTTTAATCAAAATAATTTCCATAATTTCAATAACAACCTCGCAAAATTATGAAGCCATTGAAACAAGTACCGGGAGATGATGGGACGCTGTTGCATGAGAATATGTAATCCAAGGCAGTTACAGATAAAGGTGGGATAATGTCAGCGATTATAATGATTATTACTTTATACACAACATGAGTTGTTTTGTTTTCCTCGCACCAAAATAGACAAAACACATTCTAGCCCTCACCATTTGTTTAAAACTTAATGAAAATATTGAATATGAATGTTAAAAATTAATGTTTTTGTTTTTTTTTCTTTTAGTTTCCTATTCCTTTTGCAACAATTATTGTGATTTGCATGTGTTGAGTTGGCAATGTGTGAGTTAGTGTGACTGTTAGTGGGACACGTGTTACTCAATGAGAAAACAATATTTAATATAAAATTGTTGCTGGTTTCTGCTGCTCTCTGTAACCAACAATATTCGATTATGTGTGCGTGTGTATGAAATACAAGTTGAAGGATTTTGTTTATTTATTTTCATTTAACGTTTGTGTTGTTGTTGCTGTTATTGTCTAGGTATTGGGTAATTTTGTAGTTAAATTAAAGCATGCTTTTAGGGTGGTGTTATTTAACATTGTCTGAAAAAGTGGTGAGTTTAGTTCAGCATTTAGTAGAGCAGCAGTGTTGCAGGATTTTTTTTTCGGTACAGAAGTACAGTTGTGTATGGAGTACAGTATTTCTTTTCCCGGGGGCTAATTCTGACGGTCGTGATCAAAAACTTTTTCGATTGGAATGAAATTTTATTTCTAATTCTTTCAGTGGATACTAAACGAATCGAAATTATTTTTTCAGTGTTTTGAAAACACAAATAAATGCCTTCACAAAAAAGTGTTTTATCAATTAAAAAAATAGTTTACAAAGTATTTAATTTTAATTAATGTGATAATTGAATCAATTATTTTTTTTAGTTGGAAGAAAATTAAAAATATAATTTTGATTTAATTTACATTTTAGTTGTTTTGAAATAAATTTTTGATTAAAATATTATTTAAATATCAAGAAATATTAATTGATATTTTTCGTTTAAAATAAAAACTTGTAAAATTGTTGTAAGAAATTGATAATATTTAATTAAATAAATTGACACATTTTTTGAAATGGCAAAACTTTTTAATAATTTTTTTAATTAAAATTAAACATATCATTTATTGAAACAAAATTTTCAACATTTTAAAATTTTTAATAATCAATATATTCATTTTGCTAATAGGTGCAAAAGCAACAACTTGTTTGCTTGATATTATGAATTTGGTATAAATTTGGTGATTAGAGAAAATTTTTAATTTTTTCTGTGTGACAACACTGAAAAAATAATTTCGATTCGTTGAGTATCGACTGAAAGAATTAGCATCGAAATTGCTTTCTGGCAGATCACGACCGCCAGAATGAAGTATTTTGCATTTAACGGGAAAGCGGGATTTATTTTTAAATTTCCCGGGAATTCCCGCTTAATATTAAACTGTGTAAAATATAATATAATTTATTTGAACAAAGAACAATAACAATTAAAAAAAAATTAAATTTTTTTATATATAAAGCCAACAACATTGATATAAAACCAAAATGTTTCTATGATTTAAACAAAATATTATAAATCATTTAATATTCCGTTTCTAATTTTCATCAAGAAAGTTCTGTCAATGACAAAACACGTTCCCCTTTTACAGATGTTTAAGAGTCAAAAGAACATTATATAATCTCTGTACAATTTTCTTACCACTTCCCCACTTCCTTAGAAAACTTTTATTTCCTTTTTAAAGACAATTATTTTTTTTGAAACGAATAAGAGTTTTCTTTACCAATTGCTGCATTCAAAATTTTCTTAAATGTTAATTTTTCACTTTTGTCATTATCTCTTAAGGGGTATGTACACGGTCAAGCATTTCTCATCAAGCGCTATGCATGCATGTGTAACATCGACGATGCTGGATGGAAAATCCAAAAATTTAGATATGACAGCGAATATGACGTCCAGCACACGAATGCGAGTGATTTCGCTGGCATGACAATCATTTTGACCGTGTACAAAAATACTATCTACTTTTCTTTTAAATCTAATCCAAAAATAACTTTAATGCAGCTGAGCATTAAGTTTTTTTAAGCAAGTGGGAACAACTTTCTTTCGTTTTTATACAATAAATCTAGGCCTTTGAAAACATTTAAAATTGTGTACGGGATCCAGATAGGTTTGTCCCGTATGAAAATCACTGGCTTGGAGGCATTTTAAATAAAAAGTATCAACAGTGTTTGATACCCTACACCGGCGTAGTTGGCGAGGGTATTTATGTTTGTGCTGATGATAGTAACACTAGGAAATATTAATTATAAGCCCATTTTCTAGTATTTATAACGATCGATCTATAGTGGTGTAGATGGCTGTGGGAAAAATCGCCCAAAGAAAAATGGCCCAAAAAAAGAAATGAAAAATCGCCCAAATGAAGAATCGCCCAACAGAACATGAAAAATGACCCAAAAAGTTATATATGAAATTTTGCCCAAAAGAAACGAAAAAGGGCCCAAAAAAAAATGAAAAATGACCCAAAAAGCAAAAACGAATTTTTTCCCGGTGGCATGTTATAACGTCCAGTGTCATAACGTCCATGGACACTGCTAGTGGTGTAGATGGCTGTGGGAAAAATCGCCCAAAGAAAAATGGCCCAAAAAAAGAAATGAAAAATCGCCCAAATGAAGAATCGCCCAACAGAACATGAAAAATGACCCAAAAAGTTATATATGAAATTTTGCCCAAAAGAAACGAAAAAGGGCCCAAAAAAAAATGAAAAATGACCCAAAAAGCAAAAACGAATTTTTTCCCGGTGGCATGTTATAACGTCCAGTGTCATAACGTCCATGGACACTGCGCTAACTAAAGCTTCTCTGCACAGATTTTCTCCTCTATGGTATAACAAACACCGGCTTCGCTAACTAAAGCTTCTCTGCATAGTCGGCTTTCGTTTGGAAACAAGGCAGATTTTAGAAGCTTTACTTAGCGAAGCCGGTGTTTGTTATACCATAGAGGAGAAAATCCTTGCGCCCGGCCAAAGGCCGGCTGTGCAGAGAAGCTTTAGTTAGCGAAGCCAGTATTTGTTATACCATAGAGGAGAAAATCCTTGCGCCCGGCCGAAGGCCGGCTGTGCAGAGAAGCTTTAGTAAGCGAAGCCGGTGTTTGTTATACCATAGAGGAGAAAATCAAAAAAATGGGCCATTTTTCATACAACATTTTTGGGTGATTTTTCATAATGAAAAATCACCAAATTTAAAAAACGAAAAATCACCCAACAATAACGAAAAATAGCCCAAAAATTTTAGGTCACTTTTCATATGAATTTAGGCCCAATTTTACATGGAATTTTTTTGGGCGATTTTTCATTTCTTTTTTTGGGCCATTTTTCTTTGGGCGATTTTTCCCACAGCCGGTGTAGATTATTAACTATAGTTTCTATTCAGGAAAAGAGTTTTGAAAAATAAACTGAAACATTTTTTTGGAACTCCCGGGAATTTTAAGACAGGAATGTCTGAAACTAAGAGTACAAATAAAATTTTTGGACCGGTGCTAAACGACAAAGTTTTGCAAAAATCAATTATTTTTGAACAATGGCGTTATTATAAACTTCTTATTTGAAAAAGTTGCCTTTGAAAACATATCCAGAAAAACTATACTTACATTGTACCATCACCAACCTTTTTATAAATTTCCTAAAAGCATTATTTTTCATACATATTTGCTACGATTACATTTCTCCAATTTATAAAGTACTTTTTCGTAACTCACGCTGTAGTTCGGATAGGAACGTAGCTCATTTAGATAGAGCTCAAAACTAAAAAACTTAACGAACAACTAAAGATCCAAGTTTAAATCTCAACAGTGGCAGTACATTTTTTACACATAATTAGATTTTTGCAGGTACATATTTATATTGAAATCAGTTGTTAACTTTGAAATTAAAATACGTTCATGGAGTAGTGGATAAGATTAAGGTCTAACGACCTCGTTACTTATAAGTAAATGTTGCAGACACGTAAACGTTGTGGTAGTCTGCAATGGTTGGTATTTAGTTACAATACGTAAACGTGTTAGAAAGAAAACAGAATATTTGTCAAAATTTATATAATATATAAATTTTAGCTTTTCTTATTTGTGCGTTTTATATAAAAAAACAAAAAAACGTCGTGGTCGTCTGTGTAGTTTTCGCTTTATCAAGGAATATTAGCAAACATACAATCCCTTAACAGCTGATATGTAAAAACAAAGAAAAAATAAATTTTATCGGGATCATCCGCAAAGCAACGTCACGTTAAAGCAAGAGTATCTATTTATATGTAATCTTGGTAAAGAAATCAGAACAGCTGATCTGTAACGTATAATTTAACGTAAGAGTCACAAGGCTTTAACAAGTTAAGACATTGTTCGTGGCATCCTGAGTTCAAATTCGAATCTGCCAAATAGTTTTTTTCTCATGTAAATGAATCATTTATTTCGAAAAGGGCTCAGATACAAACATTTTGGAAATTGAGTTTTCTGCTGTTTTTGGAGGTACACATATACCCCGATATACTGTGAGAATGAAAGGTGGCCATTTCAAATTAATTTCGAAAAGGGTTCATCTCCATATTTATTTAGAATATTTATTATGTGTGTTTTAGTTAGCAATGTAAAAACACTTGGCATTCAAAGTTTTGAATATGTGGCAAATTTTTTATGAAAAATAATTTTTGATTTTGCTAATATTAAAAAAATCTGAATAGTAAAAACATATAAATTAATTCACATTTGTTTAACTTTATTTTCAAAAGAGTGAATCCAGGTGCTCGGAGGATAAAGATATCCAGACGGCCGATTTCCAATATTTTTATGAAGACATTCGTCAATGACCAACCGACATGTATTCACAGACGGATGTAGAAGATTTCCAGTTTAAATGTTTATCTTGATGAAATATTTTCGTTTTTGGTATTTTATGAATTTATGTATTATCTAATTTGTAATCTCAGTAAACAGATAAATATGTACCTAAATTTTCTTAATGTTTCTTTATAAAAAACTCGTGAAAAATTCTGTTAATTTGCATTACAATTTTCGAGTGCATAAATAAATCTTCACAGGGTTAATCGTATCTTAAAATACAAAATATATATTTGAAGTTTATTATTATCTTAATATTTGTGTGTTTCAATAAATTGCATACACCAAAGATACCATTTTGCTACTAAAACCACGAATATTCAAAAATAATTTTCGAATCTCTAAAAACTGTGATGACAGTTTTCTCCTTCAACAATTACCTAAACTAATTTTTTCTTTTTACTATTATAACACAAACGGAAGCTTACAATTTTAGGAAAAAAACTCTGCTTTAAAAAGTCAAATGGTTTTAGATATTATAAGTTTTGTGTGTATCCTGAACACTTTGTACTTTTGTACCTGAGCCCTTTTCGAAATAAAGATTCAAATGTTCCTACATACGAAATAGGTGCTCTGTAGTTAAAAAAAAAAAAAGTTTTGAAACTGTAGTTTGTATTTTTTGGGCAACCTAAAATGCTCCGGGCTCGAGTAATTATGTTCTTGCATAGTCTATTTGATTTAAGTGTAAATTTTAATTTGTAAAATGTCTGTAGGCAAAAATCCATAGACAATAAATAAATATGAGCTTAAATTCGAGTTTCTTCTTGGGAAAAACTCAGCAGGAATTCCCTAAAAGAAAAATATTTAAAATTCTCGGGAATTCAAAAATGTTTATTTTTCGAATTTATTCTATGATAACAAAGATTCCTGTACATAATTTGGAAACTTTGGCTCTTGCCGTTCTACAGATATACAGAAATTCATAATGTATTTTTACGGGAAGTGCCACGCCCACTTCTCTAATCCCGCCTATATTTTGTCGGATGTTCTGTATTGAAATCCAAGATTCTTGTACTTTATTTGGAAACTTTGGCTCTTGGCGCTCTCCAAATATATATGTACATACATAAAAATAAAAAAACAGAGACAACAAGGAATTTTTGGGTACAATTAGAGGCAGTCGTGGTTCATTGCTCATATCTCAGCCATTTCTAAGCCGATCAGGCTGCATTTCAATAAAAAACAATTCCGGACAATATGTGACATAAATGTACAGCCACCCAGTCTCTATAATATCTGGGTTCTTCGGAAACAAAGACAAACGGACATTCTTAAATCAACTTCGCTACTCATAAGGAACTAGAAAATATATGCACTATATATGGTCTAAGATCAGTATTGCAGAAATTACAAACGGAATAAAAAAACGTATATACACGCTTTTACATTTGGAGACGGAATACAAACAAATTTTGTGCCACCTTTTTCAAAGAATGAGTAAACAAATTTCTTACCATCTGTTCTGTGGCTTTTGCACATAGAATTTTATTAGTTGCAAAAATTATATCATTTGCTGCAATCATCTTTTTCTTAAGAAAGATTTACCTGTAGCATCTTCGACTTGTTAAAATATGAATAAAGTAATTTTAAGATGTAAAAATTTTTGACTTACCTGAAAAGAAAAGAAATTTATTAAATTATTAGTAATTAAAAAAAATTTTATATATTTTTTTTTAATAGTTATTTCAATTTGTTAATGAATGTTTATCTAAATTATCATTAAAAAATAATTTTCATAACATTAAAAATTAGAGCAATAAATTTTTCTTAAAATTTTGTACAAAAAAAAAAAAATAAAAATAGAATTGTTTTTTAGCTATCAGAACATACCCAGTGGGAAAACTCAGAAGAAATTCTTACTTCAGGCCTAATTGAAGGCCTGCTTACACATTTTTCTGATTTTTTCTTTGATTTGAGAATTACCATTCTGATCAAACTGTTAAACAATGCTTCATAGATAGCATCGGCTCTTCCGTATAAAATATAAGATACACATTTCGCAGTCCCTTCTATCAGAAGTGAGAAAAGAAGCAATACGAAATCACCATTCTGTGAAAAGCCTTCTAAGAGCATTTAATTCGAATGCCTTTCAGAATCTCTGGCAAAAGAAGCGAGCGCAGAAGGCCTAAGCAACACAGTTTGTTAAAAATAAAATTTTAGATCAGCAAACTTTTTATTTGATTCAATGAAAAAAAATATCAACATTGCACTTTGCAAAATAGCACTCAATAAAACATATTCAATAATGAAATAAATAAAAATTTCATCGTACACAATTAAACAAATATTTGAATCAAAGTAAAGACAGTATTTTTAAGACTCTTGTCCATTTTTTAATAGCTTTGTTATCGTTGCAAATAAGTTGTGCGTGTTTGTAATTCTCATTCGCTTTACAGTTTTATTTGTATAATATCTTTTTCCAAATTCTTTGGAAAGATGACATTTTGTACCATAACCATTAACAATGCAATGCAAAAAAAAACCCTATGTTGTTTCTGTTGTTATTGGATTGTTATAGTTCCGGCACCACCTGTAGTTAAGTTCGCCTTGGCAAGTACAAAAAAACGGAAACATTTTAAAAGAACAACAAAAAGCATTGGATTTTTCAACCACCGTCGATACATGTGTGTACGAGTATTTGCAAAATAAATTAAAATGCTTTTAAACGCTTTAATTCTAAAAATTTAGGAAATAAATTTATATTGTGCATATCTACACACAAATACCTTTTAAACATTATATGTTTCATTAAAATTGGTGGACGATAAGATACTTCAGTTATGTATTTTATAAAGCTTTTATGTAATAGTTCTATTCCTTAAATTTTTAGGAATGACTTTATACACTACCAGACTATTATCTTGTATCTTCCTATTAATTTTACCTTAGCTATCCTATGGATAGCCATGAAGTATATTGTATGTACAGAAAAATTTACAATTATTAGACGCCAGCAGAATATAATTCATTTTCTGGCCCGCTACGGCCTTCGTCAGCATTCTTTGCGTCAAACTGGATAGTGATACTTTATAAATTGAATGTATTTAACTCAACTTTTTTAACAAATAGAATCTGGGAACTATTTCTCTTTCATAAGTTACTTTATTAATGTTGGATATAATAAAGTAACTTATGAAAGATAAATAATTCCCTGATTCTATTCTCGGGAGTTTTTAAACGGAAAACTTCGGTATATTCTGCCAATCTTTTCGCTACAAATGTCATTTTTTGACTTAATAAGTTTTTGCAAACGTCAAAGAATTTAGTTCTTTTGCAATTAATTGCTAAATAGATCGAAGTTTTGTTAAATATTAGTACATATTGTTTAAAAATCTGTTTAAAAATATAAATAAATTTTAAGTTTTGAAAACAAACAGTTGTGTCACTTTCTGGCAATATTTTAGGTATATTTGTGGTGCACGCAGAATTTTCCTGCCTTTAAATGGGGGATATTTAAACCCAATTAAAAAAAAAATAACTTTTTATAGAATTATATCTGGGTTTTTATTTTCACATTTCCTATGACCCAATTCCCAAAACAAACAAAAAAATATATGCGTACAATTGGCTACAAAAGCACTTTTAATAAAAGACCGAAAAAATTAGCCCTGTAAATTTTTGTTGTACCTTTTCTATTAACTTTATTAATTGGAAAATTGTATAGATGCAAAGCGAAAAATAAACTTCATTATATTTTAAATTGTGGGTTGTAAAATTGAAATTTTAAAAAAACAAATTGACTTTTTATAAATGGGGGGAGTTTTTTTTTCAATAATAGAGAATTTTCCCTAATAATTTTTATTCCTTTTTTTATAAATCTATTGTGGTCAACTCTGCTATTAATATTTGATTGACGTTTTGCTTGATTCTAAAAAGAAAATATAAAACGACAGATGTTTGAAATGTAATTAGAAAATTAAATCAATTATACCAGGTGGTGGGCAAGTTGATATGCAAACAAATACAGTTGGCTCTCGATAATTTGAAATTCAAGAGGCCAGAAAAAAAGTTTGAATAATTGAAAGTTCATATTAACAAGAACTCAAATGACGAAGAGAGAGATAGAAAAAATTTCCTACTAACAAGAGTTGGTTGCCAGTGCACTCTAACTGCCCGGGCAACTAGATACCAGATGAGCTGGCCAAGAGGGGTGGTCGCATAGATGACACATCCATTGATCAGTGGGTTGGAGAACTAACTGTCTACTAAGGTTTTATAAGGACCAAATTAGAACAGTGGTATCAGTTGTAAAGCCTCTAGTACACGGCATGTAAAAAGCCACATGCGCATGTGGTTCTGACGTAATTTTGACGTCATCACACAACACGCAATGCGTGTGTGGCTTTGCATTGACGTCAAAATTACGTCAGAACCACATGCGCATGTGGCTTTTTACATTCCGTGTACTAGAGGCTTAACTGTGCACTGGCCTGTGAGGACTCATGGTAGAGAATGGGTCTGATATTCAATGCCTACTATAAAAGTTGTCATGATGAGGAGGAGGAGATAACTGTGCTTCACTTCTTTTGTCAATGTCCTGGGATAGGATTAGGGAGATCGATTATTCGGCTTTTTTCAATAACCGGTTTTCGAATATTACGAATAGTTGCTATTTTAAAAAACCCGGTTTTCGGTTAAGCAATTTTTAAATAACCGGTTAACCGGTTTTAATTCAAATACTTAAAAACAAAAAAATCAAATAAGTTTTTAAAATAAAACGTTAATTTGAATAAAAACAAAACAATTTGCAAAGGTTAGGAACCAACAAAATACATAGATATGACTTAGATCAGACCTAACAAATATTTTACGATAAAATCCAAGAAAAGTGGGACCAGTAAATTGATCAAACTTTAGCTAAATTTTCAAAAATATTTTATTGATATATTTAACTTTATTTTTATTTGTATTATTTTATTTGTATAATGTAATTTAGCAACTGTTGAATGATATTTGATCTAGACAAAGGTTTTGCAAAAGCAAATAAATGAAAGGAAATTTATAAAGTTATTGTTTGAAATATTCTTTCAAATTTATTTTGAATGAGTTTTAATTTGTTGGTGGTTAAGCATGTCTATATAAATTAACCATATTTTTCAAAAGTTGCAAACAAAACCTTTTAGCCAGCATTATCTATTTTAAATTATTTTGTTTCAGCATTATATATATATTTATATATATTTCTATAGAAACGAATAGTAACCTGAACATTCTTTTTGTGTAAAATATTTGTCAATTCGTCGACTACAATTTAAAATATTCCATGACATTGTTTGATTTCTTCAATTTTGTTTTTTAGTTCTTGGTGTTTTAATAAATATAACTGGTAGAAATTTTTCCCATATCGTTGATTCCGGCGTAATATTGTAGTTTTCAGCATGCAGAGATGCTAGAACTACTTAAGAGTTTTAGGTGCCTTAAAGGGCATTTCGTCCTCGGCAACACAACAGGCTTATATTTCACCCAATAATTCATTTTTTGCAGCGTATTTTAGTAAAGTATTATTTGTCGTCTTCTTAGTACTAGTTCGAACGGAGTTAAGTTTCATTTGGATCACATTAATGTCAAGCATGTTTACTAATTAAACGTGATTAATAAGTCGTGACATGGAAGAACTTTTGTAACTTATCATTTTAGGGCACTTCAAGCACTTAACTTTGTCTTTTAAATCGCATTCGAAAAATATCTAGAGATATCATTTATATAAAAATATATTTAATATTTAGAATAATCTTGCACAAATTACTATTTACTTTTTAACTGCACACGTTTTTGTAGTATGTATTTTGAATAGTTTTTGGTTTTTTTTTACAAAAACACACGCTTTTATAAGCGATTTGTATTTACAGTATTCATAATGTTCAATATTCAATAGAAAATACTTAAATTACGGGTACATCTACAACAACAATAAGGAAAATGTATATAAATTACACACTACTAAAATAACCGGTTTATTATACCAAAATAACCGGTTTATTCGATATTCGAAAAATGGGAATTTTAAAATAACCGACTTGGGCAAAGCTAAAATAACCGGTTAAAACCGGTCGAATAATAACCGTTCGATCTCCCTAGATAGGATACGGGACATCAGGGAAAAATACCTGGGAGAACCGGTGTTTGCCTGCTTTGAGAATATATCTGGAATAGAACTTAGGTCGCTTCTCCTCTTCAATAAAAAGACGAATTGGTTGAATTCTACAGTGACGCCATCTGAGTAACTCCTCTATAGGATGGGCATTGGCGATGGGTATCATAAAGGGACCAATGCAGGACCCCAGGAACCTAACCTAAGAGTTTGATTGGAAATTTAGATTTTTGTTTTATTAATTTGCAAATAAGATGCCATTCCAATTATTTTTAATTACTGAGAGGACCCAATTACTTTGATTATTCTTAATTAATCAAGAATCCTTCCAGCGACTAGGGAAACTGTTGAAGTTATCAAGAGATTCAAGTTAACGAATTTCAAATTATCGAGAGTTGACTGTACTTTCTTTTTGGCTCGCACTTTGAAATTTAAATTAGTTCCGGATTATATTTGCCAAGTTAGGTAAATATCTACTTAAGTTCTAACTGATGTATGTATGAATGTTTAAGTTGTGTAAAAATATAATAATAAATTTTATTTGTTAATAAATATAAAAAACAAACATATAATACTCCATTAACTAATTGCTACCATCAACCGAACAACAAACATTCATGACAAGAAGTTCCTCTTTTTTTATGACGAAATAACAACAAAAATTTTCTATAAAAAATCCAATATTTTTTCTGTTTTTAACAACACAATTATAGTAAAATTTTTTGTATTGTATGGGTGAGTGTGTAGAGTTCAATATATAAAACCATGTATTATCACATTGTAATTTCATTAAATTCACTCTACAATTTCACCCAAAAAAAAAGAAAAATAATAAAATTGAAAAAACATGTCAAATTGTTTTGACAACCCCATTTAAACGAAGGACCAAACGCAAAAAACGCAACAATTTTCGAACAACCCAACTAACAACATTTTCACTCAATTTTTTGTTGTTTTATTTACAACAAATACAATTTTTGTATTGTTGTTAACATAAACATTACATTTGTATTTATAGAAAAATGTTTGGAAAAAAAGTAAATTGTTTTATTTTATACGGTTTGACTGAAAGTTCACAGGGTGTAGCCAATAAAAGATTTACGGTATAATCTAAGCAAAAATTTTTAGTAATTTTTCACCTGTAATATTCTGATCAGGCAAAATTATGAAAAATCTTCAATTTCCTAAAAAAAATCATCCCTCTCGATTTGAAAAATCGTCAAAAAGACGGGAAATTTTTTAAATAGTTTTAGAATAAGGGATATCTTGAACCAAGTCTTTTTCTTAAGAAATTCGAATTTTTGTTTTATTTCACATCATTTGACTGAAGAAAAAATAAAAGCTGTATCGCTTACAAAAATGTTTTTTTTTTCTGTGTTGTCTAAAGTAGGGTGCAAACTAGTAAACTGTCGTCTTTTGTTTTTGGAGGCTGTCCCGACTGAATTTCCACTATGTGCCCCACCCCCCCCCCCCCGAACTTAAGACTGAAACGGCCTTTGTGTATATTGAATATTGCTACCAGTAGCCCGTTTCTGTATTTCTAGCATCATAAAATTTCCCGCATGAAACAAGTGAATTATGACAAAAACATGGCAATATGAAACAACAAATGGTTTTTCTCACATAAGTGTTTCTGTATCTCTACTTTGGGAGAATTATCTGTCATTTAAATAATTTTCCAGCAATTATTGGAAGGATGTGAGAAAAAGTGTTTCTGTATCAATATTTTGCTAAACGTTTCTCACAAGAACTGTCAAAATAAGTCACATTTGAAACTGATGCGAGAAAAATAAAATTTCAAAAAATGGAGCACAAATTATGAATATATGTACACAAGAATGTGTATTATTATTTTTTTTTTATTTAAAGAGAAAGAATTTAAATGATGAAATTAAATAAAATACACTTGTTATATTTTGTTATTTTAATTTTTTTAAGCCCTTCATTGTTTGTGAAAAAATCGTTAATTTCCTAAGAAAAAATCGTCTATTTTGTTTTAAAAAATCGGACAACTTAAAATTAATTTTGATAAATTTTCTTCGATTTTTATTAAAACATAATAAAAAAATAAATAGTTAAAGTTCATAGGTAAAATACATATTTTATACATATATACATACTTAAGCTAAAGGTATATTTAAATAAAATTATATATTTTATTTTTTCTTTAATCCGATAACAATTTAAAATTTCAGATTGTTTTTTTTTCGTGAAAGAATCACACAAAGGTGTGACAAAATATCATATTGTACTAAATCTAACACTTTTGGCCAAAAAAAGGCAAACATTTCCTAAAGTGCTTTAACTGAAAAATGGGGTAAAAGTATAATGTTTTGATCACATAAGCAAATGTATTAAATAATCTAAGAAAAAATTAAAAAGTTTTCCTTCGAAATTTTGATTTTGCCGATACATTTTTTAAGCTGCCTTAAACTATTAAAAATTATTTTATTTCGAAGACTGAATAATATCGTCACTAGAAAAAATCAGCAAATCGGCACTTTGCCAATTTTGGTACAAAAATTGTCAAAATGACGATAAATCGTCATATCTGGCAGCCCTATTTTTATTATATCTATTTCTTTCGTTGATGTTTCGCTTGCATTTGACACTTAATTACTGGAAGTTTTCCAGTTAAAACAGAATCTGTATTGTCTGTTCTCCCATTCAAATACAGTAACACTTTTTTCTCACAAATCGAGAAACGATGGAATTTTTTGTTTTACACTTAATGTGAGAAATTTTGCGATGCGAGAAAATACAGAAACGAGCTACAGGTGTCTAAAAAATCTGACAGAAAAAACTTCAACTTTGATAAATTTTACAAGAAGAACTTTTTTCAAAGACCTATTTTTACTGCCAGTACTTTAAAAGTATAAAAATCGGTTAAAGTTTCCCCATTTTTTTACGAGTTTGCCTGTTTTGAAAATCTTAAGAACTACTCTAAGTTAAAACCGAGTGACAAAAAATACAGCCATCCCAATTCTAACCTGCAGTTTGTTCTATGCAAACCAACTAAATAGTTAAGAAAATCGACAAAATAAACCCTGAATTGCCATAAAATTGTCCATCCCCTGTATGTATTCTTTCATATCATTTTATATTTGATAAGTATGTCTGCATCCGCTTTATTGTATCACATTCAGAAATACAAACGTAAATATTTATGCACACATGATGTTCTTTATATCCTTCCCAGTTCAATGTGTGCATGTTTCGAGTACATATTGTTGTAGTATTTGTTGTTTTTATTATGTCAAAATCTATTGACATCCTTAACAGACACATTTATTGATATTGACATTAAATATTGCCAACAACAAATTGCTTATATACAATCCAATATATACATATTTGGATACATTTATTCAGAGTTTTATATTCAAAGTCAATAAAAACTCTTGGAGAAATGAAATGAAAAAGATAAAAATGAAGAAAATTACTTTGGAGGAGATATTGTTAGTAAGTACACAAATTTGTATTAAATGGGATCATAAGTATTTATAACTAAATAAAGGAAAACGTTTTTATTATTTTCAAAAACCAAATGTATGCCATAGTTAAATCTGGAAGAGTTTGTACATTAAATCCTGCACCCGTACAAGTAGGAAGAGTTTATTTGCCGAGCAATAGTAATGAAGATCTTCTATCTGTTGTAGTAACACAGAGCAGTCACTGGCGGGAGACAAGCCCGCCAACCTCGCACTGATAGACAAGCTCCCTAGGATGCTATTCTTTTGGTTCAAAACCAAGCGGAATTAAACTAGTGATTTTCGGTCTATGATTTCATTTAGCCTCTATAAAATTTATCTATGCGAATAGGGGTTTTTTAAGTATAAATCGCTACAAATCTCGGATCGAATAACGTTTATATCAACATAAAAGTAACTGACGTTATCCAGAGTGTACTGTACTCTCAAACGTTTTATTGTTATTATTAAACATAACACATTCGGATAAAACCTTGATGTGACAATAATATGATTAAAGTAACCAAAATATATTTACATGTATGGTAGTAGCAAATTTTTAATAAACATTATGTTTAATATTAAATTCAACCATATTAGGAGTTACAATTTGAAACAAAATTCTATTTATCGTAAAAAGTGATGTTAAAAACTACAATAGTTTGTTTATTGCCATTGCGGTTACCATAATATGTTTTTTTTACCATACTTCAATCATTTTGTGTGTGCTATTAAGGGTACGACACATCGAATTATTGAAGATAAAAAAAGAGTTGTCTCACACAAGGGTAACTCGAAATCGTCCGCCCGTTCGAGCAATTTAACCCTTTTTCACTTTTTTCTTTAGGGTAAATTAAACCTCTGTTCAATCCTAACGACCCAACAAGGATAAAAAAAGCTGCAGGCAAACACTAAACGCGAAATCCATATCGAGTTTGACGGCTTGAATGTTTGACTTTAATTTCGGGCATGTGGCGGCCGCGACTAGCGCGTACAAGCTATTACCCTGTGGACCAATTTGTACACAACCTTAGCAGTAAATCAGGGTGTATTCGAATATTCGATTCCAAATATTCGTTCTCTGCATAGAATTGGAATATTTTAATACATCAAGAGAAAATAATTCAATGATCGCAAATCACATGAACGAGGTGGCCGTTTAATACGCTAATTTCGTGAAAAAATGGTTCGCGAAATGTTTTTTTCAGGTTATTTCAGTGTTTCTCACGCCCTCGTGAGGCACCATCAAGCCCCAGTTAGCTGACAGTAACGTTGCAAACCAGTTGCTTCATTTTGTTGTATGTAAAGCAATCAGAATGAATTAAGTAAGCAGTAATTCATGGTTCAGACTCTTGGTTTCAGCAATTCCTGAGTTTATTGGTGACAGAGGTGAGTAAATTTGGGAGGGGTACTCATCTCACCAATCAAATCAATAACTGCTGCAACAAAAATTGCCATAACTAAGATGCTACTTAACCGTAACGCCTAAAACAGATTTTTCTTACATTTTTACTGAACGGTTACCTTATTGTTACTGTCAGTTAACTGTTAGTTAACTAAAGCTTTCAAATAGAGGCACAAAAAAATTAGACATACATATCTATATACCGCTTACCATCGACCGTAACGTTCTGACAATCGTTGCTTGTGATGACATATGGATCAATGATTCCACCGATTCCATAAAGCGCACCTGGATTTCTGAATGCTTTGGCGTTTCGTTGACATAGACATTCAACAGAAAGAGTGATTCATCGCTGAACTAAATTCTCAAATGAAATCATGGGTATATAGGGATATTTACTTTGGCCCAGTCACCAAATATTTGCAAACGTTGCTATGGCGTAAGTCTACCCATGATGAATGGCTAACTAAACTAACAACAAAATAACCGATAGTTAACCCGTATCATCCTAGTGTTCCATTTTTGGAACAGTCACTTTTTTATTCATATATCATTTTTTGTGAATGCAGTTGCAATTATTTTTATGCTGTGGTAACCCTGAGGCGGCATGAAGTAACTCCCCACGAAATAAGTCCCCAAAACGGAAATTAAATAACTCCCCAAAAAAATATATGAGAGGCAACAACAATGTTTTTTGGGGACTTATTTCATTTTTATATTGGGGAGTTATTTCATATGAAATAAGTCCCCAACAATCTGAAATGAAGTAAGTCCCTAAAAATATTTTGGGGACTTATTTCATTTTTAAATTACATATTTTAAAAGTCATAATGATGGCAAATTGTATTTGTGCATACGTTCGGCTGTGCCGAATCTTTGATACCCTCCACCGACAGGAGTGGGCTCTATATGATAAATACATATATATTATTAACTAAGCTTCACAAAAACGAACGTCAGCATTAAAATTGGTTGCGGTTTAGAGCTGAATTAAATTATTGACCGACAATAAGAAAATGTTATTCGTTTCTTGTAAGAACTTTGAACTGGCTTGAGTAAAATATCATTATTCGTAACAGTTTTAGCCGGACTAAAATGATTTTTAGGAGCGTTATTTGTATTGGACAAATCATCCCAAAATTCTGAAGACTGATTTCTGGTATCACAAAAAATTAATTAGAATAAATTTCAATACAGCAGTGTAATTAGTTTTAGCGTTAACAGAAAATTTCACAAATTTGCATGATAGTTTTTCTTGCCATATGAATTTAAGCAAAAAATTTCACCGCAATATCTATAAATCCCAAAGTGGGATTTATTTGGTTTTAGGCGCAATAAACTGTTTTCCGAGAGTAGGGTTTATATGGGGCCTATGGTAAATTATGGACCACTCTTCACGAAATTTGGCAGTGTGATTTCTCGTCCTATAAAACTGTGACGTACCACATTTAAGTATGCTAGCGTTATTTATTGCGGTTTTAGGCGGTTTATATGGGGCCTAGTGTAAATTATGGAATGATCTTTAAAAAATTCTACAGTGTGATTTCTGGTTCTATAAAACTGTGACGTACCAAATTTTAGTATTATAGCGTTATTTATTACGGTTTAAGCGCAATAAACTGTTTTCCGTGAGTAGAGTTTATATGGGACCTAGTATAAATTATGGACCGATCTCCAAAAAATTTTACAGTTTGATTTGTGGTCCTATGAAACTGTGACGTACCAAATTTAAGTATGCTAGCGTTATTTATTGCGGTTTTAGGCGTACTAAATTGTTTTCCGCGAGAAGGGTTTATATGGGGCCTAGTGTAAATTATGGACCGATCTCAAAAAAATTTTACAGTTTGATTTGTGGTCCTATGAAACTGTGACGTACCACATTTAAGTATGCTAGCGTTATTTATTGCGGTTTTAGGCGTACTAAATTGTTTTCCGCGAGAAGGGTTTATATGGGGCCTAGTGTAAATTATGGAATGATCTTTAAAAAATTCTACAGTGTGATTTCTGGTTCTATAAAACTGTGACGTACCAAATTTAAGTATGCTAGCGGTATTTATTGCGGTTTTAGGCGTACTAAACTGTTTTCCGCGAGAAGGGTTTATATGGGGCCTATGGTAAATTATGGACCGATCTTCACGAAATTTAACAGTATGATTTTCAGTCGTATAAAGCGAATTCTTGCAAAATTTTATGTCATTCCGTGAATTATTCCACCATTTATGTTAATTTTTGTATCAAAATTATCATTTTTTTTTTTGGGTAGTGGTTCCACATTTTTATTCATAGTACTGATCCTACTAAACCGATGTTGCTGGATTTCAATCCCAAACTGCTTAGGATAGCTACAAGCAATTTGAGACCAAGTTTGTTCTTTTCTTTTGCGTTTTTCGAAAGTGAGCGTGTTTTCAGCAGACGGACAGACGGACATGGCTAAATCGACTTTGAATTACTCAAGGACCCAGAATATATATACTTTATGGGGTCTTCGATGTATAATAAAAAAGTTTCACACGGAATGACAAACTTAGTATACCCTCATTTACCACAGTGGTGGTGGAGGGTATAAAAAAGGGACTAAGTATCAAAAACTATAATTTCAGAATCCTAAAAAAATCTAAGTCCCGAACTTTATAATTTCGAATTCGAAAATCCCGAATATAAGAATCCCGAATCGCTAATTAAAGCTTTTCTGCATAGCCGGCCTTCGGCCGGTCGCAAGAATTTTATCCTCTATGGTATTCCAAACATCGGCTTCGCTAACGAAAGCTTTTCTGTTTAGTCGGCCTTTGGCCGGACTGCAAAATATTTATTTTGCACTCTTTTTTACCAGCTTTAGTGATGATTGCTGCTTTTTTAACTACCACTAAAAAAAATTGTGATATTGCAAATTATTTCACTATCACTAAACGAAGATTGAATGCAAAAAATCTGCACTCAATTCAAATAGTGCAAAACTTGTACTTGCAATCAAAAAGGCTGGATATAAACAGACTCTCACTTAAATTCGAAAAATGTAATTTTGTATGAGCATAATTTTTGATTCTTGTTATGATATGCATAAGATAAGAAATTAAGCAATATGTCAATATTTTGTCAATAACGGAATATCTTATGCCTTTAATCATGAAGAAAACAAGTTTTTTGTTTGTAAATTAAGTGCAAAATTTTAAGTTGCACTCAAATGAGTGAAGAGCAAAAAAGGATGATTGCTTTTTCTTAAATCAAACTAATTTTTTTTTTGAGTTCAAAATTTTTTAGCATCACAATCACACATGTTTAGTGAGGCTGCTCATTTTCAATTCATCACTCAACATCAACAAAATGATTGCAATAATTTTGCACTATCACTAACTGTGAGTTGAAACTGCAAAATGATGCACTACCCCCATCTTTGTTTTGTGTTTGGTCACAATGTAATCGAATATGTTTCTTAAAACTCATGAATTTATAGTTGATATATAAAATAGTTATAAAACAAAACAAAATTAAAAATTTTTTGTGTTTAATTTGTTCACATAAATGCGTTCCATTATTCGAACAGTAGGACAATATACTTATGTAGCGTAAAGTAAAACTTTACTAGGTAAAATAGTGAGTTTGTACTTGTTTCGCTCAACTATTTTTTTTTAATATTAATAATATTCATTTATTATTGTTTAGGAGGGTATTAACGTACCATCTTACAATTTTTATTAAAATCTGATGACTAGAAGATGGCTTGGGATAATATGGTATAAATAAGCTGTCACAGTATTCTGTGCTGCCCTCAAAAAAAAAAAAAAAAAAAAAAACAATCCCCAACCCAAATAGTTTCGTAATAGTAAAAAGTTTGAATTTGGAAGGACTATAAAATTCAAGTGTTACCAATCATACGAGTATTTACTTGGGTATTCATTCGGTTAACCGTTAATCGGTTAACCGATTAATTACTACCCGATTAACTGATCTGTTAATTTAAAATTGCCTTTTTGGATTTTTAATTATTTGTTTCGTCTCATATACAAAAGGTATGTGTTTAGAAAATATTTTTTCATACAAACAAAGGACGTTTTCACTGGTCTTCATTTTTAATAATTGTTTGCTGTCAACAGATTTTTGTTTCACGTACTTTTTTATGTATACGTTTAGTTTTTCGTTTCTTCTCATATTTTCTCATATCAATATTTTAACTGAATGAACGGAAACAATGAGAAGTGTTAAAAATTTTTAAAAAATAAAACAGGGGGCTACTCTCTATTGCGATGCGAAAGAAAATTGTAGCAAATCTAGTGATTGGTACTCTTTAATGCGTTTGCACATTTGTCTTTCGCATTTTTTAATTTTTTTCTTTTCTCAAATTATCACTATTTATTTTATTTAAGTTTTCCAACTTCAAATTTTTTTTACATATTTTGACATTTAAATACCGTCAATTCTTATTGCCAGTTTTGCTTAAATTTCAAAAAATTTTGCGAAAGTGATAACGAATTCCAAGTTAGCATTTAGCTTTCGAAATTGTATTCGCTTCGCAATATAGAATAAGCCCCCAGGACTCTTATGACATAATTTAGGAAAAGGGCTGAGAAATTTGATATTCTATATTATGGGTTGCTTTTGATTTCTCCAAGATCTACGATAAATGAAAGACAAAGTCAAGTTTTATCAAAATAAAAGAAAATAAGCGCTTAAATCCTAAATATTTAAACTAATTAAACTATTGAAATAAGTAATAAAATTCTCTTATAGTTTATTTTTTATAAAAATATGTATTACATATTTATGCATTATTCTTTTGTTTGTTCGTTTTAGTTCAATAATTGTTTTGTTTGTCATGTTATTGGTTTTTTTTACTAATAAGCTCCAAATAATAAATAATTTATGCATTTTTATATATTATAATTACTTAATTTATAAACAAACTTTATTAATCGGCTCACCGATCAATAACAAAATTAGCAGATTATTAACCGATTAAACCAAAACCTCGGTTAATTAATCGATCGATTAACCGATTAAAGCAAAAGCCAGTTTATATGAATACCCTAGTATTCAAGCATTAAACAGAACTTTTAATAATTGAAACAATAATAACCAAAACATATTTGTTACAACCATTAAACGAATAAATTTTAAAATAATAATAATTACTATAATTTAGAAAACTAACACTATAACAACACAATTTTATAGAGAAATCCCCGTGTAACCAAAATAAAAACCAAATGTGTTGCCCTGACATTATCTGTATTGGGTTGAAGTTGGGAGAATAAACTATAAATATTTTGAAAGGGAAATTTGTACAAAAAAGTAGTTATTTTGAAAAACAATTAATTTTTATTTAAATTACAAAGCCACCGCTGTTGTTCATTGTTTGTTTGTTGCTTTTTGCTCGTAACATTTACAACAATCATATGCAAATGTTACATTTTCCTTTTGTTTTCCTTTTTTTAATAGAAAAAAAGAGATTTTAAATATATGGAAAACGTGTATGTGGTCCAATAATTTGTTATTGTAACAATTTCCAAACAACCAACCAACCAACCAACCGACCGACACAACATAAACATCACTTTATTTGCTTTTATACTTTCAGTTTAACAATCAAATTATAGCCGAGAGCTAAAAAGGGGAACTAAGTGCAGAAAAAGTAGGAAAAATCGTTTAAAGTTAAATAGAGCACATTACAAAACATAAATGTGTTCATATCTAAAAAAACATGCTGTGAAAATCACATTTGCCATATAAAAAAAAAAAAATATTTTGAAAGTAGTTGGTAGTTGCAAATTGCAATATAATTACTTTAATTTTTAACAAACAAATTGCTTTTGTACAACAACCCCCAAATGTGAATAGAACCATAAAATTTAAAGGATTTTTTTTCATGTTTAAGGAATATGTAAAATATTAGAACACATACATATGCGCGATAAAATTAAGGACAATCAATGTTGGTTGATTTTGAAGGATATGTTCAAAGGAGCCACATTTTTTTAAGTTTTTTGTAGCAGACAAAATGTAAATTATCCTGTTGTTATTAATATGTTTGTAGTAGAGGATCGACAACTTATAAATGATATCTTGGGATGTCTTTCTGTAAACACTTCAAATTGAATTTTTTGGGTGTAATTTATGACGGTAAAGAGTTAAAGTGCTATGAGCTCTGCTGACTTTTTTCTTTATTATTTCTGCAGAACTTATCGGAATAATAATTCAGTGGGTGCTTCGGTGGACTAGTTGGTAGTGAGCTAGTTTATCAGTGTGAGAGTTGCGGGTTCGGTTTCCGCCAGAAACTCTGGACTGTTCTACTACAACAGGCTGAAGGACTACATACGTTTTTTTTGCTTGGTAAATTATATATGTTATTTGTAAATGTGTTTGTAACATTAAATAAATAAAAAAAAAATATTATTTAAATAATCGCTTTCTTTGAAATGGCCCCATAGAAAATGATTGAAAGTCGTTAAATCTATTAACCAAACTGTTTCACGATTTTGTAAAATGAATTTTTCTCGAAAAGTTTGTTTGGAATAAATAAATTTTTCGTTGGAAATATGCAAAAGGTTATTGCATATTGGCGTAAATTTATATGGCTAAATATGGCCATTTTTCTTCCTTTATTTGCGTATGTACTAGAGTATCCAATTATTTGACTTTTTGTTTTATTCGAGTAACCAATTAATCGATTTTTAAATTTTAATTTTGCTCGATTAATCGAATAGGAATTCTAATATTTTCGAATAACTCGAAAACCTCGAATAATTCAAATAATTTTATCCAATGGAAAAGACCAACATGTCTATTTGATTTGATACTTTTATTAAATTATTAAACAGAAAAACAAACAAAAAAATAAAATAAAGTATAGTCGGCCAAGACCGACCATATGAAACCCTACAGCACAGTATATAAAAACAAATTGGGGCCTAGTTTTAAAAAATGCATAGCTAATGTGCTTAAATGAATAGGAATCTATCTATGTTTTAAATTTCATTAAAATCGGCTTAATAGTTTCTGAGAGGGAGAAATTGCACCCTATCTACCCTAGTGGCCCTATTTTTTTTACAAAATGGATAACTATGTATCCATATAAATATAGATCTATCTGTGTTTTAAATTGAGTTAAAATTGTTTCTATAGTGGACACAAAGACCCTATTCGGTAAAGCAGCTTGTATGGGGGCTGGATGGAATTAAGGACCGATTCGCCACATTTTCAATAGATTTGGCCCTTGTTCAAACCTATGTACAAAATTTCATCAAATTATCTTCAAAATTGCAACCTTACTTACAGCCAGCCAGCTAGCCAGCCGGAAGCACATCGTTAGATCAGTGTACTTTAAGGTGGGTCTAGGATCAATATTTTATGGTGTAACACACATCAGCACAAACACATAATACCCTCTGCACTATTGTGGTGTTGGAATAAATATAGTTTAACAATAAACAATAAAATAACAATTCATTTATACTACTTATACAGTTCTGAAACTTTTAAATAAAAGAAATAATTAAAAATTCGAAAACCCTAATGCAAACAAACAATACAGTTTTAAATATTTTTATAAATTTTTTTTAATTATTTATTTTATTTTATGTTAAGAGACAAATTTACTATTTGTAATTCAATTTAACTAATTTATTATTCCCAAAAATCAGGTAAAATTTAAATCAATGGAGATTCTCAGTTAATTTTTCTGATTTTAAGAGAAGTCAAAGTATGGAGTACATAAAATGAACTTCATTATAAACTTTTTAAACTGGGTCGTTTCAAAGTTTGTTTGACTTCAATTGCACTCATATGTATTCGGTTTACCAAACATGGCTGCAAACTTTATTTTCCTTCATTATAAGGCGCCAGTCTATAGGTTTGGGTAATTTGTTTTTTTTTTGCGTATTACTATTTTGCGAATCTAAAAATAACTAAAATGTCAAAACTCATCCAGCCGTTTGGATGCTAAAAACAGGTAACCCATAACCTGACATTTATAAATGCTGATGATTTTTTTTTACAGTGAACGACAAATTCAATATGAAGAAGCGATATTTTAGTACGAAATTCTTACGTATGGAATTAGTAGTTAATCGTTTATAACATAATTTTTCTAAAACACATAATATAACATAATATAACTTTTCTAAGAAATAAATTTTAATCGATTAATTGACATAAATTATTCGAGTTGTTCGTTATTTGAAATTGTCTATTTTAATTATTCGATCAAATAATGGCAAATATTTTTTCGATTAATCGAGTGGATACTCTAGTATGTACCCATTTAAATGGAAGTCAGATTTATCTCAAGAATTATATTTTAGCAAAACCCAATCGGTTTTCCTGTAACGACATTGTTACAGAAAACATACAGTATCGTATAAAAAGGTGCTAAAGCTTAGGTTAGGTTCCATGGGCAGCCATCGAGAGACAGCTCACTTGGGTCCTCTAGCGGTCCCTTTGTGATACCCAGCGCCAATGCCCATCCCAAAGAGCAGTTACTCAGATGGCGTCACTGCAAGGTTGAGCCAATTCGTCTTCCTAATGAAGAGAAGAAGCAATCTTAGTTCTATTTTTGATAGATCCTCCAAACAGGAAAACACCGGTTCTCCAAGGTATTTTTCCCTGATGCCCCGTAGCCCAGGGCACTGACAGAGAAAGTGAAGCACAGTTTTCTCTTCCTCCTCATCATGACAACTTCTACAGTAGTCATTGAATACCAGACCCATTCTTCTAGCATGAGTCCCAACAGGCCAGTGTCCAGTTATGACCGACACCACGGTCCTGAGTTGGTTCCAATTGAACCTAAGTAGAGATTTGGTTCTCCGTTCATCATATCCAGACCAAAGTGCCCTGGATGTGGAGCAGGTGGACTCACGGGTCCATCCCTCTTGCGCAGTTCTATAGTTCTCGCGCCGAATGAGTGACTTACAGTGAGCCATTGGAAGGCCAATGAATTGATCAATGAATGTTTCATCCATACGACCATCTTCCTTGGCCAGCTCATCTGCTATCTGGTTTCCCGGGCAGTTTGAGTGCCATGGTATCCATATAAGCGTTAACTCTGAATGTTCAGCAATCTCATTCAAAGACATCCGACATTCCACAGTCAACCTAGATGTCGTATAGACACCCGCAAGAGAGGCAATGTCAGCCTTGCTATCAGTAAATATACGTATATCTCCAGATACGCGATAATACTTTAGCCAGTTGGCTGCCCACTTTATAGCCGAGATTTCCGCCTGCAGGACACTACATCCATCCGGCAGACGAAAGGAAACTTTAACGCCCAGTTCCTCTATGTAGAAACCTCCGCCAACTCTTTCCCCCTTCCTTGAACCTTCAGTGTATACCCCCAGGGCTGGTTCATGGAAGGTGCCCATGACCGACAGCGCACCTTCGTGCGCTATATGTGTCGCATACCTCGCGCCAAAGAAAGGCTCCGGGGTGCAGTAGTCCACTCCTTCAGGGACAATCGAGTATCCCATTATACTGGAGTGTCCATAGTCACAGTTCGACCAGCCGTGTGCCGCGTTCAACCGTATCGCCGAACAAAGAGCCATATGTCTGGCCGTGATGTCCACCGGCAGCCAGTTTAGCATTGTAAACAGCGCCCTGGTGGGAGTGGAGCGCATTGATCCTGTGATCATCAATGCGACCAGTCTGTGAACCTTCTCAAGCATCGCACGGTACATGCCCTTGTCCAGCGCAGTCCACCATACGACAACACCGTAATACAGAGTCGGCTTTACTACAGCTTCAAAGAACCAATTGACACACCTCGGGCCCATGCCCCAGTTCTTGCCGATTGCACCCCTGCACGCATATGTAGCAACAATTGCCTTTTCCATCCTCGTCCGGATGTTCAGCCCCCACGACAGTTTACTGTCCAGGATTATGCCCAGATACTTGGCGCTGTAAGAGAACTTAAGTTCAGTCCCATTTAGCCTCGGAAGTCTCATGACCTCAGTCCTATACTTCCTCGTGAAGAGTACCAGTTCCGTCTTAGACGGACTAACACCCAAGCCGCATGATACGCTCCAGGTGCTAAGTACCCTTAATGCAGCCTCCATACACTGAGACATTATGTTCAAATGCTTCCCCGTGCTGGCCACTGCAACATCGTCAGCGTACGCCACAGTTTTAATCCTCATGTCGTGTTCATAGTCAGGTTCCACAATAGTGGGGATAGTACTCCTGCTTGGGGAGTACCCCTGTTTACCAGTCTCTGAACGCTGGTCTCACCTATCGTGGAACAGATGACCCTATTCCTGAGTAGATTATCCACAAATCTACATATGCCGTCATCAACCTCCAGACTCCTCATAGATGCAACAATAGAATCCGGGTTGACATTGTTAAAGGCCCCTTTAATGTCGAGAAAGGCCACCAGAGCACACTCCTTAAATTCGAGTGATCTCTCAATAGTTCCAACTAATGAGTGAAGAGCCGTCTCAACAGACCTACCCTTTGTGTAGGCATGCTGAGAGGTTGAGAGTAAACACTTGGGGATGGTCATACTCAAGTGAATGTCGATAACTCTTTCAAGAGTCTTGAGAAGAAAGGATGCAAGACTAATCAGTCTGTAATCCTTCGCTTCGGTCTGAGAAGTCTTCCCTCCCTTGCGGATGAAGACCACTCTACACAAGGTCCAGCTCACAGGAACATACGAAAATCTAACGCATCCCCTGTATATAGCCATCAGCCAGGGTATAATCACAGTCGAATTCCTCTGCAAGTCTGCCGGAATTATACCATCCACACCCGGAGATTTGTACGGGTCAAAGCTGTCGACAGCCCACTTAATCCTATCGTAGTCCATTGGGATGGACAAAGGACCGGGCATCGATTCACCAACCTGATCCCGCAAGCTCCCTTGAGAGTTTCCAGGAAAGTGAGTGTCAATTAACACCTCGAGTGTTTCCTGACTAGTCGTAGTCCAGCAACCATCCGATTTTCGGATATAGGTCGGGACAACAGGGCTCGAAGCAATTCTCTTACGTAAACGGTTTGTCTCAGAGGATCCTTCCACGCCGCTACAGAAGTTCCTCCAAGCACTCCTTTTCGCCGATCTCACCAAGTTTCTGAATCTATTCAGTGAAGACTTGTACTCCGCCCAATTACCATGACGCTTAGCCATATTGAACAACCTACGACAGTGCTAAAGCTTGGAATTCTTTAAAAAAAAGTGTTAAACAATTAAAAAAAAGTTGAAATAAAAGGCTTTTAAACAACACGCGGTGTAACTTACCATTTTTCACGCGCATAAGTTTTTAAACGCTCGATACTCGCCGACGAATTAACGCGTGTAATGTACTTCTACCTAATGTATTAAAAAAAGGATATATGGCAAGCAGGCATGTCCTTGCACCGAACAAAATGAATGAAAAATTTTACAGTCAGACACCAACTTTGGTACATTTTGATAACAAATGCAGCTTAAAATGAAATTGTTTGTTTCAGATATGGGAGGTAGGCATATCCTTGCACCGATTTTTCTCAAACTTAAAATTTTTCTACACTAAGACATAAAGAATCAATTTACGCAATTTCATCTTTCTGCGTAGTGGTGGCCTTTTTCCATAGTCGTTATGAAACGGTAAAATTTAATTTCTCAATATGTACAAAATGATTCTAGGAAAAAAGTAGTTAATGAGAAAAAGGTGTTCTTTTACACATGTGTAGCCATACAAAGTCTTGCCAAAATTTTTTTTATGTGTACGCTTGTATATTTTTAATGTGTGCAAATATTTCAAGTACCATTTCTTGTAAGTATGTGAAGTGTTTTCTATTTTAAATCAGATACAAAACTGTTCAAAAAGCAGCCTTTAACTTTGGTTTTCTATTTATTTAATTCAAGCTCTTGAAATAAAACCAAATACAAACATGAATTCACACTTTCGACAACAATCCCCTTCTCCCTCAAAAGAATTCTGGCTAAATAAAGTTATCCTTTTGTATGGCAAATTTAAGCAAAATTTTGCAGAAAAAGAAAATCGCAAAAAAACACTTGAGTTTGGGAAAAATTCTAAACAAACACAAGTGTCGTCTCTAGTAAACACACAAATTCGACATGACATTTAACTTATTCGTTTTAATAGGCAGAATACACATTTTCATGATGAAAGATGGAAAAAAAACAAAATTTTACACTTAGAAAATATCTATTCTGCTCTAATAAATTTCTAAACCATTTCATCATATTTTCATAAACTGTACTCTAAACTCTTTTTACGTAAAATGCTTTGTAATTGTATTCAAAACAATTTATATTATTTTAAATTTTGACATATGTTACTATGCAAACAAAATAAATGTACTTCACCCCCTTTATGTTTGTTTAACCCACTTTCATGCAATTTTCCCATCTTTCATTTACATAATTCTTGTTAAAATTTGAATTTTTTTCAAATGCTTGTAATTAGTAAATGAGAGTAATTTATGTAAATTTCATTTTATTAACTCTATTTTCTTTGTTTAAATAAATAAAAATGTGCTTTTGATAAAAAAAAACGAAAATTTTGCTTAAGGATATTTTTAAATACGAAATGAATTCGTAAAAGCAGTTTTTAATGAAAACATTTACAAAGTTTAGATTGTAATCTATGGTTTAGGTTTTTAAGCGCTGTCAAAATTAATTTTGAACCATATGTTTTATAATAGTCCTAAATAGAGCTGCCAGCTTAATTTTTCGAAAAAGCGGGACAAATTTTAAAAGCATTATAAAATGTTAAAAGCATTAAACAGGATATTTAATCTAAATTTTTATTTTTTAATCAGACTAAAGTTCATTAAATTTAATTTTCATTAAATTATTTTTATATAGAATGGAATTTTACAACATGAAATTGATAATTTGATAATTTTTCATTCTTGACTGAAACGGGGGATCGAACCCACCCACGGACAGGTCGATTTGAAATGTTTCAATAGTAACCACACTTTCTCGTCAGTAGTGCGATTCACTAACTTTTTTTACAATAATCGTATCGTTAAAATAAATATAACGAAAATTTATCGAATTTGCTATTCTGAAACATTTTTGACGATATTCGCTCTCGATTAAAGACAGCTGTTACTTAAAGCAGTTTATTTTTCGTTATTTTGGCGACAATAATTTACGTTGTGTTTATTTAATCGATAAAGTGTATTTTATGTTTAAAGTGGCTGAGGCCCGACTTCTTACATACATACTTACATATACATATATATATTTGTGTATATACATATGCATGAACAAAAACAATATTCTAAGTTCAAAATGTAAATTATGAACAAAAACCAAATTCTAAATGTAAATTTCACAAAAAAAAATATAAAAACAGTAATTTAAGCACAATTTCATTTGTTTTTTTTTCTTTATTCTCTTTTGTGCTTTTCGTTTATTTTAACATTTTGTAGACGGAGATGTTACAAAAACTACAGCTGTTTACAATCGTTAAAAATAAATTACAGAATCACACTATCGTTACAAATATATTCGTTAGCGAATATGTATGTATGTCGACATAAATTACGATTGTCGGTTTGTTAATAGTTAAGGTAGAGTTAGCCGAACGTCCACGTCCCCTAAAGAAACGTCTGGTCCGTTTTGTTATTTGCTTACAATGTAAATGCTTCCCGAATTTAAATGTCACGTAACGGAACGTCTCAATCTGTATAAATTAGAATTTCATGCCGTCTTTACGTGACAGTTGTAAAGCAGTGATGGCCTGCTTGTATATTAAATTGAATGCGGGTATTTTCGCTCTTTTTTTTTGGTACTTTTTTCCAGTATATCTATGAACTTACGACAAAATGACTTACAATACAACATATTTACATATATATATAAATATACATATGCTTAGATGTACAAAAGAAACAAATGCATATGCACATACAATAGAAATGAGACATATATAAAAGGCTTTAAATGGTTACAAAATACTGTTTTGTCTTTGCACATATACAAAATAATACATGTAAATGTGTATGTATATGCTAAAATACATATTTGTTTATTGTTAATCTATAATATAAATATCAGATATTAAATCATTAATGTTTTTTTACATGCACTAAATACTCTTTTAATACCATTTTAATCACTTGGTACTTTTTCTGCACTACGGTCAACATTTAAACCTTTTGATTTCCCATCACTGTGTGTGTTGTTTTATGTATACTATTGCTTTTTGTTTATATATGTGAAAAACATATGACACGTTTTTAAATGTTCTATAAGTGCACCAACGTGCAAGCAGTCCGTTACAGTAAGTTACGGGAACAGCAACGTTCGCCTAACTCAGCCTTTAGTGAATCGCACCACAGATATATTTGCCATCTAACACTCACCGCCATTGAAGATGGCTGGCAGTCCATACACGTAGAGAAAAAATATGGCTCGGCATGGTTACAGCAACTCCGCTATGTTTATTGTAACAAAATATTATTGTCGTAAACAAAAAAATTTTATTTTTATTGAATATCAGCAATATTTTTGTTATTGTAAACATTTCAATGATTATCGCAATTATACATTTGATTATGGTTCACTGAAAAATAACTATTTTTCTAACAACTAAATATTGATAACTTTGAAAACATATTATATTAGTTACAACTATTTAATTATATCTAATAGAAATTACACCATATTATGATAACAAACGATTATATTATGATTACTATAATATATTTTGAATCACAATATGATTCTTTCAGATTCACTGCAAGTAAGTGGTTGTCATTCTCACTCCCTTCACAGTTTTATTTGCATAATATTTTTAGGTATTATTTGGGAAAAGGTTCCCAAATAATTTTTTTGATTAACTTCTAAACCTAATATGATAACAGTATATTATAACAATAATAATTACAATATGATGTAATAAAAACAGATTATGATTAAGGGAAAAATATTATGATGCAATATTACGAATATATTTTGGTCATAATATGATATTTTATGATTGTAATAATCATCATAATATGTTTTAACTACAAACATGAATCTTATCGCAATATGTTGCTCTTGGAATATGTTTACCACAACCACGTTTTTTTTCTACGTGTAGTCAACCATCAATCTTTAAACCAAATGGTATTTTTACCTTTTTTGGTGGTAGGATTTTTAAAGTCTTCACAGTACAAATAAAACATAATAAAATATATATGTCTACATTAAAGAACATTTTATTTAAAAAGTCTTAATAAAGCTTATAAAAAGATATCAAAATGTTCATACATACACCGAAAAAGTCAACATATCGCTCATTTGCTGCAACGTCGTCATAACTCATCAATATACATTTCGAAATAAACGTGTTTCAAGTATTTGATTTGCTCGCACCACTTGGAAAAAATAACGACACATTTTCCTTAAACGGGGAAAGTATAAAAGATATAAAAATAAATTTTATACACAGTATTAAGAAAAAAAGCTGCGAACCATTCTGCATCATTATCTCCGACGACTGACGACGTTGCAGCAATTGAGCGATATGTAATCCGAGAGAGTTATTCTGGCTTACAATTATTTTTATATAGAATTTTGACATTTGGATTCAATAATGTTCTGCTTTTAGGTGACAAGCAATTGTTTTTTTAGTGAAATTTATATGAAAAGCATTTAAAAACTGAGTGATTCTATATATCGAGCCATAACCGCAAAAAAAGCTCAAGTGTCAAAAACAAAATTTTACAGGAGAAGGTTTTTTTTATTATATTTTATAAAAATTTTGTATGAAAATTGGCACTTAAACTAAAATTGTTTATGCTATAAAATCGTAACGGTACCTTCTGTGACCATAAGATTTTAGGAGATGATGCAAGTGTTGCCAATAACTTCATTTAATAAAAAAATGAAAATCGAAAATATTGTCGGTTAAGCTTTTTTTGCGGTTATGGCTCGATATATAAAAATGAAAGTATATATGTTTATTTGTTTGTTTGACCTGGAGGGATCTATAGGCTATATATTTTTTGGAAATTTTGAGTGGGCGTGGCACCTCCCATACAAAGACAATATAAAATTCGGCAAATCTAGAGCACGGAAAGGCCTACAATTGGTACAAGCACCTGGGTTATCAATACACAACATCTGACAAAATTTGGGAGGGATTGGATAAGTGGGCATGGCACAAAATGTCTTTATTTATATCTTAAGAATGGTGTGAGAGAAGTTCTCCAAATTTGGTACACATAGCTGGGTTATCAATACAAAAACATGTCTGTCAAAATGGGCGATTGGATTGGTGGGCGTGGCATCATAGATTTATGCATGTCTGGAGAGCGACAGGAGCCAAAGTTTCCAAATTACATACAATTTTTTTGGTTATCAATACACAACATTCGGAAAAATGTGGGCGTTATTGGATAAGTGGGTGTGGCACAAAATAGATTTATTTATATCTAAAGAATGGTAAGAGAAAAATTGTCCAAATTTGGTACACATATCTGGGTTATCAATACACAGACTCTCTAAAAAAAATGGTAGTATTGGAGAAGTGGACGTGGTACCTCTCATAGAAAGACAATATAGATTTCTATATACGGTTAGAGCGAAGGTTTCCAAATTAGGTAAAACATCTTAGTTATCAATACACAACATCCAACAAAGTGTGGGCGGGATTAGAAGTGAGAGTGACACCTCCCATACAAAGGGGTTATAGATTTTTGCATGTATGGAGAACGGCAAAAGCCAAAGATTCATATATGGACCAGCCTGAAGAGTCGCCGATATATCGTTATCGGTATTCGTTACATCCCTAGTTATTTTTATAAGTGAATTAAAATTTGTGGGGATAAAAAAATAAAACATGAACAGTAAAAAAATGTAACGACTACATTAGGTGTGTTCATTTACAGAAAATTATTGATTATTTTCAATAATTGTTACTAGTAAGTGATCACGTACTCGAAAAACTTGCAACGAGAGAGCGAGAAAGAAGCATAAAAATTTCATAGACAAACAATGTGTTGAAAATGTCTGATAGTTACAGCACAAGCAATTTTATGACGGATTTTGTTAGTGATTTCACTACATGACTACAAAAAACTACGTCTTATATTTTGCCAAAAACGAATGTCTTAAAAACAAATAATATTAGAAATCCATAGAAATATCTACAATAAAAAAATCTCTAAGGAATTTATAGTGTAATTCTATACAATTGAATTTACACACATTCCTAATAACAACATGTCAATTCCAAAGTACTTTAACTATTTGAAATTAAGTCATAAATAGAGAAAAATAAAGTAAAAAAGGCGACATAAAATGAGGTGGACTTTGGAAAATACTCCCTATAATTTATGCTGCAAACTACATTCACAACATTAATGTGAGTAGATTTTTATGCAAAGGAATAAAATTAAAAAAATAAAAGAAATCATCTAAAGAAAAAGGAAATACAATAAAATAGAGAGAGACATAAAATATTTTATGGCAATTCGCGGGTTATTAAGCACTGTACTGTAAACATACATTTCTATTTCAGTGTATTGAGACAACCACATTTATACTCGTTGCTGGGTATTCGTATAGTTTTTATGTGTGTGTGTGTTTGTATCACATACATTGGAAAACCGTAAAGGATGCATGTTAAAAAGGATATAAAAGATTATAAAACCATTGTTGGTAATGCCTGCCGTTTACGTATCAGTAACTGAAAATAACCCCGTTTTAAGAAAAATGTTTTAATTTCTTTAAGAAAATGTAATACAACAAAAACATTTTTTCAAATTTTCATGTTTATTAAAGCTTAACGAGGAGCAAGTTAACAAAAGAAGAAGGAAAAAAGTTGAAAAGGAAAGTATAATTTTTTTATTATATTGCCACATAATAGAAATGTTTTTTGAATATAAACTTTTACTTTTTGTTTGAGTTTAAAAAGGAATTAAAATTTCACTATATGTAAATGTTTGACAGAAAAGGTAAAAAACACAATGGAAAGGTAAGTTTCTTTAAGGAGCCTGTTCTAATGAATTATTTTAATTTATAATCGGTATTAAAATAAAGATACTTTGGTTGGGTGTAAACGATTAAGAACATGACCCTACACCTTTTTTTTAATGTTGAACTTAAGCTGGCAGCTAAGATTAAGCCTTTCGGAAAATATTGACTACCCTTCTTGTAAGCCGTGCTCCCATCGGTTGAGCGTATGAGTGTTGTCAGCAGACCTGATATAAACTTATTAAATAAGCCATTGCGTTCACAGTATATTCACATCGGGGATGTTAAAGTTGTTACAATTGTACTTTGTTTGGTACATTTTGACCTCCTAAAGTACCGTGGTACTATCGTCACTCATTTGGTACAATTAAAAAATTTGTCATAGCTCCTTTTTTTGAATTTTTAGTATAGCAAACAAATTATTGAGTCATTTTCATTGCATTTATTTTTTTTTTTTATTACTATTTCTTTCATCAGGATTTAAAAATTCTTCTTTTAAATTGCAATTTTCATTTATTCAATATGCACTTGAAATTATTAATATGGTTAATTTAGAAATGCAATCAGAAGATGCTCGAATGCATGTACTTTTACAAATGCATGTATTTTTACTACGGCCAAATAGCACGTAATTTCATGAATAGAAATTTTAAGTAATTTCATGAATAAAAATGTTTTGAATGTGATATCTCCATCGTAGACCTTTACAAAAATCATGTGCCCTTTGAAGAAATTTATTGCGGCACAGAAGTGGACTTATATATTTCTACAAATAATATCAATATTGATATTGTTAAAGAAATGAAAGAAAATGCAAAACAATTTTATATAAAATTTTGCGAAGTTTTGAGAACCAAAGTCCACTTTAATAACGAAGTGTTAATGTGGTTCCATAAATTTACTCCTGAAAATGTTATTTCAGGTAAAACAAGTAGTATTCTACCTCTTCTAGTAAAAATGTTTCCGAATGAAATTGCAAATTTTGATTCAATCAATAATCCATTTAGAGCTTTAGCTGATGTCGAGCAACTGCAGTCGTTAAAAACTGAAAACGTTTGTAGTTTTTGGTCGGCAGTAGCTAATTTACAAAATGACCTGAATGCCCATATGTTTCCTGACGTTTCTAGAGTCGTTGCTGGAATTTTCTCCATTCCACATTCGTCTGCAAATGTGGGAAGAGTTTTTTCTTTTCAAAATATAATAAAAACTAAGAAAAGGCACATACGACATGTGTCAACATTATGAAATCTCATACAAACAAATGATTGATTAAAACCGACAAATTCATGCTGCTATGGCTTAAAAAGTCCAAATAGCTTATTTACTAAACAAATAAGTGCCTGATGTTGATCTCATATACTAATAAGACTTTTATGGACCTTATTTTATTCATACATATTATGTATGTTAATGTTAAGTTCCCAACAAAAATATTTCAAGATTTGGAAGCTTCTTTATATGACTGCCTTACTTTAGTGCTGTAAGATAAAGCATATAATCCTGCAATCTTTAAATGCGGTGCTAAATAGTAGAATTGAGCTGTTTATTCGTTTATTAAGAATACATTTAGCCTTTATTCTTTCGATAAAAAATAACAATTAAATATAATTTTATATAAAATATTTTGGATTTATAAAAAGTTTTTTTAACGTGAAATAAAATATTTTCCAATGCTTATTTTTTTCACTTTCTTTATTCACGTAAATCATGTCCGTTTTCAAGGCATGAAAAAGCATATTTCATATCTCTAAAGCAGAGCTTCTACGCGAGGAATTCTAAATAAAAATCATGTAATATTTCATAGAAGTGTAAGCGAATACTCCTTTACGTACCTGCTTCCGAGGAAGCATCAGTTTTTCCTGGGTTTTGTTTTTTTTTTTGTGTACAATTGAATTTTTATATACTTTTTCTTTGTTGTTTTAATAAATTGAAAAAAAAGGTACCGTGGAGGTCCAAAAAGTACATTTTATTTTGGAAATTGGTACAAAATTTAAAACCCCATTTAACATCCCTGGCATGAATAACTTCATTCATGAACATACTGAAATGTTTATTCAATGAAGTTCGTATTCAAATAAAATTCAGACCACTGAACAAACCATTGTTTTATTCATGCTACTAGCAAACACATTTCGTTTCAAATGGCAAACACAAAGACTGTTCAATGAAACGACTATTGTTTTACAGTTTTCACTCTCTCTCATTTTTTTTATATAAATACTCAATGGCAATGTTGCCACTTAGTAAATTTATGTAATTTTTTCTTTTTTGTTACCTTTACAATAATATATGTAATTTGTAAAGCATTTTTTAAATTAAATTAAAATTTTTTTCCTAACAACTTTTTTATGTACTTCCAAGCAAAACAAATTGCTGAAAAATGTTTTTGAAAATAAAAAGAAATTTCTTTGAAGTTTTTTACATTAAAAATAATTAATTTACATTGAAAACAAAGTCAAATTTGTGTTATATTTATTATTTTAATATTAATGTACTTCCTTATCTTGTTGATTTTACTCTTCATGGTTATTTTTGTTTTTTATTTATCTTTCCTAATATTTTTCATTTCTTTCAACTGGCAATACTGACTTTAAAATAAATGTGTTTTTCCATGAACTTATTCGACATTTATTCAGTGGTTGTTTTGTTTCAGAGTTGTTAGTATTCATATTCTCTTTTTTAAGTAAACAAAACAACTGCATCTTACTCGTCTCTTAAATTTCGTGTGTTTGTTGCTTTCATTTCGTAGTTGTTCATTTTATTGAATACAAACGAAGCAATTACAAAATTTTAATGAAAATTTCATGAACATCCTTATTACGTTTCATGCAGATGTTTAATAGATATATGTCGACAGGAGATTATTATTCTCTCCTATACGCCATTTTTTTTTTAAATTTGATAGGAATGGGTTAAATGTTGCATCAATATTCACTTTCATATTCCAAAATCCATTTTTTGATATCTCGTATAGAATCTAAGATATTTTGCATCGACTTTGCTTTATATCCACATTTTTTATGTTTATTGAACATGGTTTGCTGCATATGATAATTTTTTGCACATGGAGCAAATTTTGTATACAAAACTAACAAAATTATACTTTGCTATTGTTTTGCGCCATTCGCATAATGAACAACGTAGGTCAAAAAAAACTGTCAAAATAGTTCAAATCTGACGAACTACGAATCAAATTTAAAAATTCATCAAGAGAAATACAATTGCAGAACGTTTTAATAATAAAAAACGGCATCCAAAATGTGTTTGGGCAAAAATTAAATGTATTAACATCAGTAACTATTTCCAACGAAAAGAAAAAAAATATATCAAAAATTTGCTAATATTCCTTCCATGGAAAGATAAAGAATATTTAAAAAAATTTACTATGAATTTATGTAAGAACAAATTATTAGCAAAAAGTTTTCGGTTTTTGATACTTTGTTATTGTTATTTTTTATAATTTTTTTTAATCATAACAGTAGAACTGTTTTTATGTTATATTGCTAATAAAACATAAATATTGCAAAATTTAAAAACATAATATCCATCCATTCCATATTATGTTGCATCTGCAGTTCGGGGCTTATGGGAGAGTCTTCTCTTCCAACCTTCACTTATAAATCTCTAATTGTCACGTTTCTTCAATCAACTTCATGGTTTTTTCCATATACTTACTTTGCTCCACGTCAAAGAAAAGATCATATTACGAAGTAAAATTTTATATGGAGCACAAAACGACAAAATGTTATTTTAGAAAAACCATTATAACTTTGGATTTATTGCATGTAAATTCATGAAAATGTATAGTTTTATTAAAAATTTAGGAGCGTTAAAAAATCTATCGAGTAGTTTTTAAGAAAATTTATTGTAAATTTATTTTATCGTTTTTCTCAAAACCTACTTAATAGCGTAGAGGCTAAAACAATAATAACCTGACGATATATAAAATGAAGTTGTTGTTAAAAGTTTTTTATTAAAAACAAATTAGTTTAAAAAAAAAATTTTTTTTTTACTAAATTTATTATTTAACTTATCGCTATATTCATTTTATATCTATGAACATAACGCTTTGCGACATATGTAAGTGTACATTCTGTCAAACTTTCCCTTTTTTGGTTTTAAGGAAGGTGCTTCCACTTCGTGTGCTATTTTTTTAGTTGAATGTAAATTTTTCTGCCTTAGGTTAACACAGGGTCTCCACCTGAGATAAGATATAAGAACTTTATATCAGCAAACGTCAAATTCAATCGCAGAGATTATTATCTTACGTGTGGACTCTCAAATAGTGTTAGTATTAATATTACAATAAATGTTATGAGACAGTTGTTATGAGAAATCTTATAACAATTATCTTATAAGATGAGCTGTCAAAAATACACATACATACACACATATAAAACAATAATAAGCCACCATTATTAAAATCTGTAATTTATTAATGCAAATAGTGCCAATCTTGTAAAAGTGCTTAAAAAATCAATATTTTAAACTAAAAAATCAAATAACAACATAAAAAGAATAAAAAATAATAAAAACGATACAAGTTTACTGTACGAGAATCATTTAATATTAAGATTAACATGAAGAAATGTATTCTCTCATTCTGTCGACGCTCTCTCAGATATTCTATCAGATATTATCTCAGGTGGAGACCCTGTGTAAGTTAGTCCCAATTTATATTATACGATTTTTGACATTGCCAACAGAAAAAGATCTGATAATGATGATATTGTCAGATGCATAAACTTTGGAAATCTGACAATAATAAATAAGCTTTCAACGTTGACAATGATCTGCCAATAGCAACGAAGAGTGTTCACACTATTGTCAGATAGCTAACAATATTGTTGTCTTACAATGGACTGACAATTATTTTTCTGACAACGTTGCCAAACAAAATTTTACACGGATGGTGACGAAGTGAACGAAAAACAAAAAATGTAAAGCATTGTGCAGGCGGTGGTCAGATCTTACAATATTGCAAGCAGGCGTTGCCAATATGAATATTTTTCTGGCAATGGTGCCATTGCTTACCAATATTGTAAGATCTTACCACCGTCTGTACGAATCTTAAGTATTTAAATCTTTTAAGGTAAATAAAAGTGCAAAAAAAAAACAAATTAAACCAAATAATGTTAGATTTGATATAAACTAAATGATTATATTGTGTTCTTGAAATTTTCAAAAAATATTAAAAACAAAATTAGATGCACAAATAAAAAACAGTATTTATAAAGAAATGGTTCTTTTTCTTTGGACCTTTCAAACCACACAATGGGTACGTTCATAAGACGTAGCTGTTGAGCTCAACTGCTAGAAAACTGTTGACAACTGTTGAGCCGAACATTTTCGTCTTAGAAACGGCATTATGAGTATAATGCAAAATTAACAGCTGATAAACATAAACAATTGAAAAAAATAAAGGTTGAGGTTGAGCACAACATTTTTACTTTAGGTAGCTAAAAAATTTTATGATGGAATAAATGGCCTCAAATACTCAACTGTTGTGTTGAGCGAAAGTGCTCAACTATGCGTTTCTAAGACAAACACTAAACGGTTACACAACAGTTACGCCTTATAAACGTGCCCAATTATATTTTTTACACATTGAATAGTATTTCATATTTCTTTTGTTTTGGGATATTTTTGTCCAATTTGGTATGTTAATAGCAGTGCTACCAACTTTTAATCAATGGAGATCGTTACCGCACCATGATCAATGATTTTTTGTTTGAAAATATGGATGACATTGATCCGGAGGAGATGTGGTTTCAACAGGATGGCGCTACGTGCCATACGGCGAACGCAACCATCGACTTATTGAAATCAAAATTTGGCGATAAGTTGATTTCGAGAAACGGACCTGTCAATTGGCCTCCAAGGTCGTGCGATTTGACACCTCTCGATTATTTCCTGTGGGGCTACGTGAAGTCACTGGTTTATGCTGATAAGCCAGCAACAATTGACGCCATTGTTCGTGTTATTCGTGACATACGGCCAGCAGTGCTCGAAAAAGTGGCCCAAAATTGGACGTCCAGAATGCGCTTCGTCAAGAACAGCCGCGGTGCCCATATGCCCGAAATCATTTTCAAATGTTAATGTCACGTATTGATCTTTCGAATAAAAAAAAAATTTTGATTACAATTTAATTTTTTGTGTTATTTTTTACAATTTCAAGTTCTATCGGGCTTAAAAAAACACCCTTTATTTCGAGCTTGAGTTCGAGCAACTGCAGTCTTTAAAAAATAAAAACATTTGTAGTTTTTGGTCGGCAGTAGCTAATTTACAAAATGAGCTGAATGTCTATCATGGGTGTTCTGGAAATCGAAAACGCCAAACGCAAGAATTTAAAAGTCGTTTTTTTAATATTTCTCTATTAAACAGAATTCCATAAAAAATTTTAAAAAATTGGATTAAGAGTGTATTAAAAATAACTTAAAAATTCTTGCGTTTTGCGTTTTCGATTTCCAGAACACCCCTGTATATGATTCTGACATTTCTAGAGTCGTTGCTGGGATTTTATCCATTCCACATTCGTCTGCAAATGTGGAAAGAGTTTTTTTATTTTTAAATATAATAAAAACTAAGGAAAGAAACAGACTTCATGTGCCAACATTATCAAGTCTCATACAAACAAAGGATTGGTTAAGGTCTACAAATTTATGCTGCTATGATGTAAAAATTCCAAATAGTTTATTAACTTAACAAATAGGTGCCTGATTTTGATCTCATATACTTATAAGACTTTTATGTACCTTATTTTATTCATACATATAGGGACTTATTTTGTAAATCCCTGCACCTTGCGTTGAAAATTTTTTGGTATAAAATTTTTTGGAATTTTAATAAATTTGTATGAAAATATTAAATATTAAAGTGAGGTGAAGTGTTTTACAAAATATCTCCCATAGTGTATGTTTATGTTCAGTTTTTTTTTTGTGTTCAATTGAATTTTATTGTACTTTTTTGTTTTTTAAATAAATTAAAAAAAAAAATGGTACCGCGAAGGTCCAAAAAGTACATCTTTTTTTTTGGAAGTTGGTACAAAATTTAAAAACCCATTTAACATCCCTGATTCACATTTAACCACGTCAATGGAAATGCGACTTAATTGCATTACTACTTACATTATCACTTTCAATGTACTATTTTTCTTAACCCATATTATTAAATGATCAAAGAAGTTCCTTAATATTTACGTACCACTACAGTTTATGTCAATTAAAGCACTACTTTTGCATTATAAATAAAACAGTTTATGAATAGTGTATTAGTACTGCATTCTCACTTAGAATAGTGAACATTATTGCATTATTGCATTATTACTAAATTCTGAGTAAGAAATTTAAGTTAAACTTGAAAATATTTTTGATCATATAAAATATGCAAGGACCATAACAATTATGACACTTAGCATCAAAATCAAAATATTTTTGTTGTTTTCTTATTTTATTATACCCTTCAAAAGGGTATATATAAGTAAAAAACATCGATACGTTTCGTGGGGTATGGACTGTATTAAGGGGTTGATTTGAGGGCTGATATTCCCCGAGACAACGCCGATTGCGTTCCCCCGGTTATAGAGTGTATGGGGGTAGATTTGGGACTTAGCGCAAAAATATCAGCCAAGTATCCCAACAACTTGGTGATATTGTACAGGCTATTAACCCTTAGAGTACGAAGCCTAATTTTTGATATAGAGTACGGAATGGGGTCACTAAGCTCCACCACAGAAAAATGGGATTATATAGTATAAAGGTTTACATATTAGTATAGAAAAGATTATTATAAAAGTAAAAAAGGATTATTTTATTAAGTTTCAGCATTTATTCTCAAAAATCGCGTCAAAAAGTATTAATTTTCAAATAATTTTCCTTTTCAAATATTTTATGTTTTGACCTCAAATAAACTTAAAATTACTGTTAACAAACACAAACTAAGGAATTCAATTCTTTTCTCAACAATAAAAAAATACAAAATAAAATAAATATAATAATTCAACACCTATAACATAAATATAATTATCCCTTGATTTAGACTTATATTAGTAACTTAAGGTACGACGTGGGGTAACTTGGGTCCCCCAAGCGAATAACTAACCTTCTAATTACGAACTGATTAATATTTTTATGCCACTTATAAGTTTTTGTATACTATTCAAAATAAAACTCGACTACCTAAGACGAAAAAGATAGAAAGAAATTATTTTCGAAGTTATTAAAGAAAAACTAGCATTGGGGGACATAAAGTCCCCCACTCCGTACTCTAAGGGTTAAAAGAGATGAAAAAGGCACAAATATTTTAACAAAAAAAGAACGCACTTCTAACCATATAAAACCACTTTCCTTATTTTTTTAACGTTATAAAATTTCCATTTATTTAAATTAATAAAATGTCAACTTTGCACAATAGTTAATTAAACTACTATAAACATTTGAATTTGCTAATTTAATTGAAAAGCTTAATTTGAATTCCAAATGAATTTAACAAATCACAAAAAGATATGACTGTTCAAAATGGCCTCCAAACAACGATTCGACTTAGCTTAAATTTTGTAAATTGCAATTATAATAAAATTTAGACAAAAAAACATAAAAATCAAAGAAATATTTAAAATATACAGCCATGTCACAGAGTACAATTCTGTTCGGAAACGGAATTCATTCCGTACTTTCCGAAATTAAACCATTTTTGTTTTCATGAACGAAATGGCGGTTTTCTGTATCTTAAAGGCCCAAGAAACAGAGTGACACTCTGTTGGGTGCCGGGACACTCAGGGGTCCCGGGTAACTATGGGGCTGATGAGATTGCTAGGGCTGGAGCAAACGCCCAAATGGTGGGCCCCGAGCCCTTTTGTGGGTTAAGCTGGGCCACTACCCAGTCCCTACTGGGGGAATGTGCTCTCAGCGAGCACAGGAAATACTGGGTACCGCTACCGGGAATGCGTCAGGCAAAGGAATTGATATTTCCCGGGAGTACATTGGAGACAAGGGGTCTCAACAGACGAGAACTACGACTGTTGGTGGCTTATCTGACGGGCCACCATACGGTCAAGCACCACCTGTCTCGGATGGGCCTAACAGACGACCAGGAATGTAGACTATGCCGTGAGGAGGACGAGACCACCGTGCAATACCGGCAAAAGACCTTCTTGGGTTTCTCTGGGAGGCTGAGGGTCTTTTGGCCAACTAAAGGGGGGTGGGTACAATAGACCTGGTTTGGTCGCGGTACCGTCTCCGTTGAGAGAAATCTCCCCGCTCTCTCTCTCAAAAAAAAAAAAAAAAAGGCAAAAAAAAAACATCAAAATAAACTTTCTATCAATTCACAACTATGTTTTCTTCGGTTCCGAACGGAATTGTACTCTGTGACATGGCTAATAACACATGATGACAGTGGCGCCTAAAGTTGTCAGTACGTCTTAGGTCATATCATCATTAAAAATAAAAACCAGGGATGGAAAGTCCGCTGCCTTCGGTTCCGGCGTGAACATAATTTTGTCATTCCGTTTGTAATACATATACTCCGTTAAAGTTTGCTATTGAAATTTAGCCTTATCGGTCCATAAATGACCGAGACATAAAATTGTTCCCATAAATCTCTTGTTGTTGATTTTTTCCTTTTGCTGTATATCTCGAGAACGACAAGAGTCAAGTTTCCAAATTAGGTACAAGCATCTTGGTTATCAATACACAACATCCGGCAAAATGTGTACGGGATTGGAGAATTTGGCGTAGCACAAAATAGACTTATATATATCCAAAAATCGGTATATATATAACTTTCTGTTCTTATCTGTCTATATAGCACTATATGTGTGTATACAGAATATTAAGACGGAAATTATTTGATCGAATCAGATGATTTTGTATTCTTTTTTATTTCCATTCTTATAAAGAATTCATTATTTCTGTGTCCTACGAACCAATGTAAATGTTTCATTAATCAGATTGTCAGCTTAACGATACACAGAAAAAATTCTCCAAAATGTTTCACCAATTAAAGCATTATTCAAAAATAAAATCAGTTTTAATTAAAAATTTAATCAATTGAATTGAATTGGTTTTTATTTATTTTTGGACTGATACAAATATAACAACGTCAAAAATTTATATAGCCTTGTTGTTGCTTTCTGCAGAAATTCATATTGTTTTTTAAAAATTTTCAACGCCACAAGATATGCAGCGTTTGAAATTTATAAATTCAATATGAATTTCTGCAGAATGCAACAACAACATTTTAAAATATTTATGACTTTGCTTTTGCTTTAATATAGATTTTGGGCGTTGCGTTACGTTTAATACAATTAGGGGCTTAATTTGTTTTTTAATTAATATCACAAATTTTTGAAAATGAAATCAATTTTAATTTTTTTCTGTGTAGTTGTGTCAACTGAATATTTTTTATGCCGAAAAAAGAACTTTTCTTAGTATAACGTCGAATAGCTACAAAAATTTTTTTATTTGTTTTTAATTTCATATGGTATTGACTAGTTTTGGAAATGCAGATTTGTAACTCTTTGTTTAAGTATCAAGACTCAAATGCATTCACATTTACACGAACATAAAAAATATATTGTAAGTGTTTTCCTTTCGGTTGTTAAAATTCAAATCGGACAACGAGCTAGAAGCAGATTTTTTGTTCTGCTAACGAAGGTATCTGGTATCTGTATGCTGATAGTATTCAACAGAAGTTAATTATGGAGTGAATTCCGAACGATGTCAGCAATGAAATAAAAAGGCAGAACACACTTTCAAAAGACGACAATTACCCATTTAAACACATTATTTCTACACATAGAAAAATACATCTTCATATTGAAGATGCTTTAACAGCAGAATTGTGATATCAAAGTTATTACAAATGGCATCAATGAGGCAAAAAGTGACATCAATCCAATGACGAACGTCGTCATAAAATTTTGTCATATTTAATGCGCCATCTACATATGCTATGAATACATTGACATCAATTCGATGCCACATTTTGTGTATTATTAACATTATTTTCATGTTTAACTAGTAAAATAAGAAGCAAAAATTCCCATCTTCTATTTGTTTAAACTATTTAGTTAAAAACATAAAATTTTCAGAGTAGAATGATTACGAAAACCATATCGGGCATGTGCTGGTGTCTTACAAGTGGGACTTCTTCTGTAAGCAAAGGGCAGAATACGACAAAATTAAAACACATGTGTATCGGGTTAGTTAATAATAATATTCTTTCACTTTGAATGACTCGACCCAATGACTCGATTTAATGACAGTTTGTCCATTAAATGGAGCCTAATAAGACCTTTCTCCGATGTAACCAGTGCGGCCATTTTGGCATTTTTGCAGCTAAATTTAGCATTAAAAATTTCTATTTAACTGCAAAATTTTCATTTAGCACTTGCCATTTTATTTAGCATTTTTGGCAAGTGTTTTTAGCTTTTTTTAGCATTATTTATTTTAAAAATTTGGACGAATAGTTTTACTGATTTTACTAAAAACTTTTTATAAATTATAATAAATTTTGACAAGAAATAGTTGTACCCAAAATGAATTTCGTATGAAAATTGATAATTCTTGTTAAAAAAAAATGGAGTATTCAGGGAATATTAGAAATGCCCTTATCATGTCGATTGTAATATTATTTGCCCTTTGATATTACGATATAAAAGTACAAGGAAATTTTACTTTGTATTTAGATAAAAATTCAATAATGAAAACGTTTGAAGAAAATGTTTGCTCTAAGCTGCTGAAAATAAATTATTTTAAAGATTCAAATAAAACTATAAAAAATAAAATAATCTAAAAAATTTTGTAAGTCATAGAAAAAAATCGTTTAAATTTTGAATATATCAGAGGTTTGCAGGCCACCTAAATTTAAAATTTTATCTCAACTACCTGTGCGACATATTTTTATCGTTACCTTAAACGCAAAAGGCCCTATCTAACATTTTGAAATTTTTACAGGAGAAGCAACAACTATTTAAAATGGAAAATTGATAAATTGCCTTAAATTGTATTTTATTAATTTTTCTTCTATTTTTCTTGTTAAACCTACCAGTGGTTTTGACAATAACAATGTTGCATATAATTCAAACTGTTAGCTATGTCTATTAGCGTTCATCGTATAATATTTTGTAGATAGGCCTTTTGTTTTTTATTAATAAAATCGCTAATTTTGTTCGAAAGATTCCAAAATTTGTTGTGGACATTTCTGTTGATGCAATGCATCAGAATCAATGAAAAAGTCGATTTTTAACTATTGGTTAGTTAGAGCCTTTTGCGTTTTAGGTAACGATATGTATGTATGCTTTACCAAAAATCTAGCCACTTTACCAAAACCTAGCAACTTGCTTAAATATAACAATTTATTTAAATTTCGTTACAAAATTTGTCACTGAAATGTTTTTAGTTTCGAATAAAATTGTATACTGGTAATAAATTATTAACAAAAATCTTTAAAAATTTTAAGCATTTTTTAAAAATCATTTTTAGCATTTTTTGACCAAGTCTAATGCCAGATTTAGCTGTAAAAAATTTTTAGACCTGGCCACACTGGATGTAACTGTAATTAACATTTTTGAACCTGATGACAATTCGGCCTGACATCACAGTGATGACAAGTATCATGGGGCTAAAAAAACGAAGGCTCTTTTCATGGTACTGATGTCAAAACACATCAGCGTTATGACGCATTTTCTATCAGTGTACCTGTGCTGCTTTATGGCGCCGAAACAGAGGTACTCTCGAAAGCGGGTGAAGCATTGTTGGGTCCATGCGAGAGAATGATCCTTCGTTAAATTTATGGGCCGGTCCATCTGCGTAAATGAAGAGTAGATACATCCACCGAACTGTAAGCTGTACGAGCTGTATCCCGAGATGAATGTAGTAAAGCGAATCAAAACAGCGATTGCGCTGGTTAGGATATGTCAGATTTTAGATAAGAACTGACACGGTCAACGCAAACAGGGAATACCGAAACTCCGGTGAAAGAACTAAGTGGAGGAAGATGAGAAAATCCTTAGTAATTAAAACTGGAGGCTGCAAGACCGAAGTGCTTGCAAATCATTTATTAAGCAGGCCAGAATCAACAACCATATAAAGTGAAAGTAAAATTTATTTGAGATTTCAGAAAACGTTCAATCACCTGTATTGTGAAAAGAGCGAATTAATTCTTTAAAAAATTACGTACTTCCTCTTATACCGATTGTAGCTCAGCACAACATTTAACAAGTCAAAAATCTTTAAAACACCTACACAGAAAAAATTCTTTAAAAATTTTGCCCCAATTAAAAAATTAATCAAAAATAAAATAAGTTTTAATTAAAAATTTAATCAAGTGAATTAAGCGTTTTATCAAGTAAATTAAACGTTTAATCAAGTGAATTAAAAGTTTAATTGATACTCATAATTTGCACCAGTAAACAAATTAATAGTTACAATTAAACGTGTAATTCACTGGATTAAACGTTTAATTCACTTGATTAAATTTTTGATTAAAACTGATTTTATTTTTGATTAATGCTTTGATTGGGGCATCATTTTTTTCTGTGTAACCAAAATAAAGTCTTATTTCACTCCTCTATTGTATCAATGATATTTTTAACAAGGATCAGCTACAAGTAGGTTTTTCTTAAGTCTGCCTTTTGAAGTTTAATTTCTTCCATCTTAACAAGAGAAGAATATTAAAAATTTATTCGAGGAGTTTGAAAAATTGCCTATTGTCATTTGTAATACCAACCAGAAGGAAAACATGTTTTCAGGGTTTAAGGAAAATTTAAATTTTACAAAATTAACATATGAATGCATGAGTGGATGAATGAATGAACAAATGAAGAAACAAGCGTAACACATAATCAAATATGAGTACGGGTACTTTTTGTATTAAAGAAAATGGTAAAAAATTTTATTCACCATTTATATAAAACATTTAAATTTTTAAAACTCCTTGCTTCGTCACAGGGTTGTTGAATTTCCTTTCTCTCCTTAGGCTTTTAGGACTTTTTTCAAAAACTGGTGGTCTTTTTGTTGCATGATACTCAATTGTTCAGTGAAAATATCTATGAAGTCGTATTAAATGAAAAATTCCTACAGTTCAAATTAATTGTTTATGATTTTTCTTTTTTATTCCCTTTCATTACTTTTTAATGAAACATATGTTGTGTACATCGATATCCTTGTAGAAGATGAAAAGTATTTAAATTTCATTTTAAATTGATAAGACACATTTATGGAAATTTTTTTTTTTAATACATACACCCTTTTTTTAAAATAAAGAACTACGCATTTGCAATAATTGTTCAATTGTGTGCAAATCAATAAATACCTTTTAAAATGCTACAAAAATGAGAGGTTATTATTTATGTTTTACGCAGTTGGCAGAAAATAATGATTATATATGAGTCTTGTTCGACAAATTTACAAATCAGCTCATTGCCTGAACGTTTTATCAAGAGATACGTGCGAATCTTCTTAAAGAGTGATTTATTGTCCTTCACTACAGTTGGAAATTTTATGTATAAGCTTGTCATTTTATTTGTAATTTCTTTTATATTGTTGTTAAGCTATTTGCACACCTCAAATATTTGACGTCCTTCGCGTAACCACTAGTTTTATTAAAACATTGTTTGTAGATCACACATCATTTAACAATTTCCAAATTACATTACACAATTATCTTTTTACAAATAAAGTTAAGTAAGTCCATAAAAATAGTTGAAAATTAAGCAAATGTTTGATCAATTTACTGGTCAGAATTTTTAGGAATTTTTTCTTCAAATATTTGTTAGGTCTGAACATACCTTTAGACCTCATTTATTATATTCTGGATCCTTATAAGAAGGAGAGTTGATTAAGTAATTCCCGTCTTTGTGTTCGTCTGTCCATGTAGTTGATAAAATAGTTTTTCCAAGAACCCAACTTTTTTTGGGGTCTAAATAAGCTCATTTAAACGAGTCAGTAGCCTTAAGTGATGGCTGAAACTCAATTTGTTTCGAAAAAATTAACTGTTTGGAGATAATGAATTGATTTGGAAATAATGAATTTTATGTGTCCTTTATACTAGGGATGTGACGATACGCTTTTTTGCCGATACGATACCGATACGAATATAAAATTTAAGTTCAAGGTAAAATTAACAGCTCAAGTAGAGTAATTTCTTTATTATACAAAATTACAGAGATTATTAATATTTAAGATTTTAAAAACAACGAAATGAATTTAAAATCATGGTAAAATAATTAATTTAAAAAAAAACAGTGTAAAAGATTACAAGTATTCAAAATTAATATTAATAAGATTTTTGTTTTTAAAACAAAGTATTCACAACTTTTGCGGAGATAATTTCGCAACTTCGTTTGAAGCAGACCTGCAGTCAGGGGTGCAGGAAAATTTTGATAAAAAATCGGAATATTTCCAAAAAAAAAAATCGGCTAAAAATCGGCAATTAAAAATATCCCTTTTAAGAACAATAAAACATATTTTTGTTAGCACAAAAAATAACAAAACAGAATAATTCACCATTTACTTACATATAACCCATATAAAAACATAAAATTTTTATAGCTTTTATAGTCATAACCGCCTAAGTCTTATGTCTTATGACTTAGGCGGTTGTTGCTTGGGACCACAGATATGGTCGCTGTTTTAACTAACCGACCTAACTAACATTTAACAAATTCAACAGGAGCGCACTTTTAATATTTTTTGTCTTAAATGTAGTCATTTCCTATTAAATCCATTTTAAGATCAACATCCAAACAGTTTGCATTATTAAATTTTAAATAATCTTCCTTGAAAGGATTCATTTTCCAGGGAACATCGAAATTTGGTTTTATTATAGTTGACTTGTCTAAAAAAAGAATGTGGAAGGACCATTAATTGTTGTACAAACTTTTACAGCACTGGAAATGCATCCGTAGAATCCCCACGTTTTAAGTCCGAAATTTTTTGCCAAAAAGTTTGCAAATTTACTTCAATTCCTTCTAAACATTCTTAAAAGTTTAAAAATTTTAACCCTCTAAATTCAGGGTCTAAAATTTATTTTTCTTTTTCAGAAATAAAGCTGGGGAACTCTTGCAGAATTTCCTTAAAAGAAATATTTTCCTTTTTCACAATTTTGTTAGGGTTATCATATTTAAAGATTTATAAGATTTTTGTTCAAAATCAAAACATTTTAATATTTGATTTAAAAGTTCCGTATAAAAATTAATACAGTTATAAACAATTTTGTTAATATCGCTTTTATTGAGTTTTGATTTTGAAAGTAACTCATTAGCCAATAAGCCCAAAAACTAAAAATCATAAAAGTTCAAAAAATTCTTAGTGTTGACAAATTAAATTAAATTTTTTAATTGTTTTTTGAAAAATTAGTTAATACAGTTTTAAACCCACTTTCCATTTGGTTGTTACCCATTAATTAATAAAATACACTTTAACAAGCAAAGTTACCGTGGTTTAAGTGTTTATCAAAAAAACGGGATTTTTGAAGCAAAAATCGGCAAATCGGCACTTTGCTATTTTTAAGGCAAAAAATCGGTGAAATGCCGATAAATCGGCAAATATGGCAGGCCTGCCTGCAGTAAAAAATCGTCTCTCAGATGTACTGAACTCATTTGACAAATTAACAGACGTACCTAAACAAGAGCGGAAGCGGAACGTTTTCTTCCGCATACCTTTTACGCTGATATGTCACAGCTAAACAAGAGCGTCAGCCTTGTGTCACAAACAGTAGTGTTAACTTTCGAGTTTACAAAACCCTCATTATAGATATAACAAATGGAATTGAAACCGGTAGTTTGACCTAACAATAGCTAATTTGCATTATTTATTATCAAACGATAAAAACATGATTGTCAAAACAACAGATATAGCAACCCTGCTTATTTTAATGCGCTGTCTAAGTCGGATTTTCCAATTGCAAAGCTCTTCAGCTGCGTTGCCGCCGCGTTGTTACATACAAATTGTATGGGCATGAGGATTTTTGACATCTAGAAAACGCTTTCCGCTCTTGTTTACGTATGGTTGTAAGTATTTCAGTGATATGGTCTTAATTTTGTAGTATATCATTTAATTGAGCCAGTACACAGCGGATCTGCGTCTCTAGAAAATAAGAGAATCTAAGGTATATATTCTTTAGCTTAGCCACAGCGTAGGATCGACAGAGGATCATCCTTATCCAATTTTTTTTTAGGATTTGCACAAACGCTCCATCACTTTTCTGAGACTTGTCAGAACTTTTACTAGGTGTAGGGATGACCGTGTCTTTAACACTTTCGGAATGTAGAGTCATTTCGAGTAGCTCAATAAGACGTTTGTTCAATCTATTGTCTTTGAAATTTTCTAGCTTTGTATCGAAGGTAGAGAATTGTAGATAAACAATAAATTTCATTATTCTCTAAACACTCAAATCTTTCATTCAGAGCTAATACAACGTAAATCGTCAATTATTGGGAATCTGAATTATTCTGCATCTCAGTTTATTCATATTGTATTTTCTTAATATTTTCGAAGACAGTTAATTAGCGGAGTAGCGTAAGACAATGTAGCAGGGACTTTGCTTATGGATTTTGTGATCCATTTGTAGTAACACAAAAGTTGTAGCGAAGTGATTTTTATTTTTACAAAAATCATTAAAAATGAGCAGAAAATTCTGTTGCAGGTCCAAACCAAGCGCTCAATGCGTTTAAATGCGTCCAAAAAGTCGTAGTGTAAAATTGTATTGACAAGTTACACAGCAAACGCGTAAATTGCATATACGTATCGAAATCATGAAGTAGGATTACTTTCTTCGTAAAAACGCGTGGCGTGGACCGACCTCCAGCTTAAGAATTAAAAGTAACAATTCATTATTGTGCTTGATTTTTTGATATTTGTTGCTATGCAAAAAATTAGCATTGAAAATTAAATTGTTTGTTCAAAAAACCTTTCGCCGATACCGATATATTGGCAAACGTGAAGTTTCGCCGATATAACGAGCTTAAATAACGAAATTCTGTTATCACTTTTACAAATGGATTTTTTCATCTTTTTGTATGGAAAACTTCGGAAAATTTATTTTAACATACACATAGATAGACACACATCGTTAATTGTACTTTGCTACTAATAAGGACCAAGACTTTATATATTTTAAAAGGTATAAGTTCAATATTGTAGAAATTACAAACGGAATGACAAAGTTATATGTACCCTTATACCTTTGGTGAAGGTTATAATCACCCCTATCATGAATAATTTGTCCCTCGTAATTTGTTCCCTTTTCACGTATTTGCGATCATAAAAAACTCCCATGAAAAAAATTAATTCATAGGAGAATAAGAACGCGAAAAAGTGTTCGCGGGAAAAAAATTCCCCTTATCGTGTACAATTTTTTCCCTCGTAATTTGTTCACTTTTCCCTTTGAATTTCTCACTTTATTTTTGCTGGGCAACAAAACATTTATGTAATTTATTCTTCTCATAATTCGAATATTGAAGTTTACAAAATTAATTTTGAGGTAAATTTCCGTTAAAAGAGGCCCATAATTATATGTATGTATATTGTTCAACAAAATGCAAAAACCAGGTCGATTGCCTGAAGAGTTATGAAGCTTTTCAAAGACGTGGTGGCAGAATTTTAGCTAATGTTGCACTCAAACTATAACTCCAATACAATATATTTAATTTTTTTTCTCATTCCGTGTAAAACGTTCTTATAATACATCTAAGACCCTATAAAGTATATATATTCTGGCTCCTTGAGTAATTCTAAGTCGATTTAGCCAAGTCCGTCTGTCTGTCCGTCTGTTGAAAACACGGTCACTTTCGAAAAACGCAAAAGAAGAGTACAAACTTGGTCTCAAATTGCTTGTAGTTATTCTAGGCAGTTTGGGATTGAAATTCAGCAACATCGGGTTAGTAGAATCAGAACTATGAATCAAAATGTGGAACCACCACCCTAAAAAAATTGATAATTTTGATACAAAAACTAACATAAATGCAATAAATAACTCCAGCATACTAAAATTTGGTTCGTCACAGTTTTATAGGACCAGAAATCACACTGTGAAATTTTTTGAAGATCGGTCCATAATTTACACTAGGTCCCATATAAACCCTGCTCCCGGAAAAGAGCTTAGTACGCCTAAAACCGCAATAAATAACGCTATCGAACTGACGTCACAGTTTTATAGGACGAGAAATTACACTGCCAACATACAAACCCTAATATCGGAAAACAGTTTATTGCGCCTAAAACCAAATTAAGCCCAGTTTGGGAAAATAATTAAATTCGCCCAAAACCAGCACAGATATAGATATTGCGGTTACTTTTCGTACTTAAATTCATATGGCCAGAAAAAATATCATGCATATATGTGAAATTTACTGTTAACGCTAAAACTAATTACACTGCTGTATTGAAATTTACTCTAATTTATTTTTGTAATACCAGAAATCAGTCTTCAGAATTTTGGGATGATTGGTCCATAATTTAAAAAAGGTCCAATACATATTACGCTCCTAAAAATTATTTTAGTTCGGCTAAAACTTTTACGAATCATGATATTTTACATAAGCCAGTTCAAAGTTCTAACAAGAAACGCATAAAATTTTCTTATTGTCGGTCAATAATTTAATTCAGGTCTAAACCGCAACTACTTTTAATGCTGAAGTTCGTTTTTGTGAAGCTTAGTTAATAATATATATGTATTTATCATATAGAGCGAACTCCTATCGGTGGAGGGTATCAAAGATTCGGCACAGCCGAATATAGCACTCAAACTTGTTTTTTTTTAACTTTTCTTTAAAATATACGTCTATATTCTTGAACAAAATTTTTTTTTTAATGTTTTTCAATATTTCTTCTGTTTTAAATTCACTGAGAACTGATAGCGCGAAAAGTTGTTCACGGGAGTTTGATGATAGCATTTTTCCCTTCGAGGGGAATAAAAATTTCATGGGAACAAAAATTCCACTAGTTTTTCACGATAGGGGTGAATAACTTTTGTGTGTAGCTTTAAGGCAATCGTGGGTTTTCGCTAGTATATCACCCATTTCTTGATTGATCTGGCTTAATTTAAATAGAGATCTATTCAAGATATATGTGATATAAATATAGCCCAACATAACTCCCATTGTATCTGAGGCCTTTGGAAAATACATTCCAGCATAAACAAGGAGAGACGAACATCGTTAAATTAACTTCCGGTTTATGGGATTTAAGAACAATACTGTAGAAATTACAAACGGAATAATACACTTATATAAACCCTTTAACATGTGTGAATTGTGAAGCCAACTTCACATCTATGTTAAAAATTAAATGCGTCGTACCTTCTGAAAAATTGCCTTCCGTGGTTTTGTTCGTGTTTAGTTTTTTACATTGCGTTGAATTTTATTGAGGAACAAAAATTGGCTTTTTTCAACAAGTTTGTATAAAAGAATTTAAACTTGAAGACATAAGAAAAATCTCATAATAAAATTAATGTCGTCTTTTTGTTCGTGCTAATAAAGCTGACACACCAGGGTATCAAAAGTAGTCTCATTGATAAAATATAACAATAAACTAACACGTAGTTTCTAAAACGCAGATTATGATGGTAGAGACACTCCATCAAATGAAAAAAAAAACTACAAAAATGTTCAATTAATCTGACAGGACACTTCAATAGAAATCATAATACAAAAAAAAAAAAAAAAAAGGAACAACAAAAGATCAAAAAGGTTTTTTTTTGGAAACTGAAAACTATAAAAACCCAAATAAAGAGATAAAGTGTGAAACTGGTATTGCTGTCCATTAATTATCAAGGAGATACTCATGCACATTTATAAACTAAAGGTCTAAGGATACAAGAAAAAACGCAATTAGTATTTAATGAAATACAAATAATAACAACTCAAAAACTACAAAAAAAAAAAAAAAAAAAATATTACAAAAAGGCACGTCTGAATTAAAATGTAAAGGACTTGAATTGTAAAGGTGTTCACAGGATTGGCAACTTTTGTTAATAACTTGATTAGAGATTAAATGTGATGTCGTTGTTATAACTATAATTTCATTATATTGAAATTCGAAGGGCTTCAGTATCAGGAATGTGAGTTGAAAACCCCAAAATATTTTAACGCAGAAAACATCACGCAAAGTTAAATGTTTCCAAGGGTTTTTATCCAGTACATTTTCTTTATAATGGAATTAATGCGCTCAGGCATACAGTTAATCGTTCATTTAGCAGTACATTCTCAAGTAGGACCAGTGGTAAGAGAAAAGGAAGAATAACATTACATACAAAATAATGTTCCCTTATTAAAGCAAATATTTTTTAATTTTTTTTTATGATGTGAATATCCATTACACTACGTTAAAGATGACCAAATTGTCTGCCGCTGCCACCACCACCACCATCAACATCACCATCATCAAATATGACTTGGACCATTGTCGACCGGCTAGTTGTTTGGTGGTTTATCCTTCAATTTCTCGTCAATAGAGTAAAACATCAACAACTTAATCATCGTAAAACTTCCATATAACAATAACAATTGTAAAAACATTCAATCAGCGGGCAAAAAAAAAACGAAAACATAAAGAGATTTTAATTTTTTGATTATTTGTTGCTACTTTCATCACTTTCTTTCAACATTTTCGTTGATATCGAAAACATACACATAAAATCTTTTCTGTACTCAAGAGGAGGGATGGTTAAGAGGACCAATGTGACCAGTCGGTCAATAATGCTCAGAGGTTTTCAATACGTGTGTAATTAGGGCAGTACGCAATTTTCAAAAAAAAAAGATAATATATGCATTCGATTAATTATAAGTATGTACATATATTGTAATTTAAAAATTAGTTTCTTTACAGAAAATATTATTTGTTTGCCATCGAAGGCTTAATTGAGATCTCGGGGCCATTTTTGATAATTTAATACTTTTGCCAAGTTTTGTCTCACTGCAATCACAAACTGATTGGTTGATAACCGTAGTAGTTAATTTAACATAAACTGTTAAGTCTAGTCCAAAGGATTACGTTTCGAAAAGAGCACACCATTCTTTAGATGTATTGTCATTTACACACAGAAAAAAATTTTTTATCAATTAACAAAATGGTTTAAAAAGTATTTTAATTTCATTAATGTGATAATTGAATCCATTATTTTTTTAGTTGAAAGAAAATTAAAAAAATAATTTTGATTTAATTAACATTTTAGTTGTTTCGAAATAAATTTTAATTAAAAAATTAATTAAATATCAAAAAATATTAATTGATTTTAATCGTTTAAAATAAAATAACTTAAACTTGTAGAATTGTTGTTGGGAATTGTCAATATTTAAATAAATAAATTAAAGCATTGCTTGAAATGGCAAAGTTTTTTGCTCATTTTTTCAATTAAATTTTAAAATATCATTTATTAAAAAAAATTTTAAAATTATTATTAATCAATACAATCATTTTGATCAACAACTTGTTTGCTTGATATTTTGAAATTGGTATGAATTTGGTGATTAGAGAAAATTTTTAATTTGTTCTGTGCATCGTTATGTTTACTAATGTTGTATCTGATCAAGCCTGCAGCCGTGAGATATCTCAGTAGATCATTTGGTCTTGGTCCAGATATCTCACCAATGATGGATAGAACGATGTCGCTAAGTAATTCGCAGATAATGCGAAGGACGGTTGCCTCGCTTTTGGAATTCTTGCTTCTGTAATTGCCAACAGCGACATTGATCGTTTAATGGAATTCCGAATCGACTTACATGCTAGACCTTCTGATAAAGATAACTGTACAACTAACTGTCATACTAATGTTTAACTTTATTTTCATTACACTTTGGCAATTCATAATGCAAAGACTTACATCAGAACATCGTATATAAATCGTGGAAATTTATTTCCAAAATAAACGCTATATTCGCCAAACTTATAAAGCACTTACTCAAGCTTTCATTGCGCATAATCGTCCACCTGATCACATTTACTCAATTAGATCGTATTAATAGAAATCCAGCCCGTACAGAAGAAGCCATCGCCGCCGAAGACGTGAGTGTAACAGAGGACTCGAATTTATCGATCCGACGCCGTTGTCAGGAACCCGGTCTCTGCCCATCCACTACTTGCAATATTTGATCTTGGCTTTCATCTGGCTTATTGGGTATGCAAACAAGCCGAATTGCAATTTTTGGAGAAAGCGCAATGCTCATGAGACTCCATTACATCCCGAACAAATCAGTGTTTGGTATAGTTTACATGCCAAAGGCGTCATCGGCCAATTTGTCTTAAAATCCAAAACCGGTCTAAGGCAAATGATTCGTGATTTGTTTTTATCAGGATTTAAAAAACTGCAGTCGAAACCAAATACTGTCGAACAAAAAACGAAAATTTGTGAATAACTTTTAGCTTTTCAAGTTTTTTTTGACAGCGACGCTTTACATTTAATGAATCAGAAGTTAAAGCAACAGTTTTTTTTTTTTGCCAATGACAAATAATAAAGTGGAAGAAATGGCATTTTTTAAACGTTTTTTTTTATTTCTCGTTACATTGCAAACCATTTAGAGACGAAATACTTTCATCAAGACGGTGCAATATGCCATACAGCGCGTGAAATTATCACTTTGTTGAGCTAAACGTTCTTTGAAATGGATCTGTGAATTGACCACCTTGTTCGAATAATTTGACAGCATTGGCCTACTTTTTGTGGGGCTACGTCAAATCTCTAGTCTATGCTGATAAGCTAGCAACGATTGATTATTTAGAAGCCAACATTTGAAGCACTATTGACGAAATATTTGGACCAACAAGATGGCGTTAATAAGGCGCAGTTTCGGAGTCCGTATGCAGGAAATTATTTTTTTATTATTAAATGCCTTTTAATTTTCGAGCTAATAAGGCTAAAATTTTGGTCATTCCATTGAATTTGTTGTGTTTTATGTAAAAAAAAGTTATATGCCTCTAAAAAAACACCCCTTATATCCTTTCTATTGCAGGCTTTTAGTTGCATGGCGCGTTTTTGATCACAAGAGGGCCACATTAACTTGGGCACTCTACATGTGTTAAAAAACGGCTCATGATTTCAGTATTATGAAGAAAGAATCTGAAGATGTTACTACATTCGAACTACTCTATAGAGAATACAATGCAGCTCGCCATATAATAAAATATATAATAATATAATTTCAACACATTTTCTTTTATGCACAGAAAAAATTATTAAATTTCTCCAATCATCAAATTTATACCAAATGTATAATATCAACAAATTGATTTTGCACCTTTTACCAAAATGATTATATTAATTATTAAAAATTGTAAAATTTTGAATATTTTTTTTCAATAAATTATTTTTTTAATTTTAATTAAAAAAATGATCAAAAAACTTTTGCCATTTCAAACAATGTGGTAATTTATTTTAATAAATATTGACAATTCCCAACAACAATTCTAAATGTTTAATTATTTCATTTTAAACGAAAAAGTCAATTAAGATTTGTTGTTATTTAATTAAAGTTTTAATTGAAAATTTATTTCAAAACAACTAAAATGTTAATTAAATCAACTAAAAAAATAATTGATTCAATTATCACATTAATTAAATTTAAATATTTGTTAAACCATTTTTTTAATTGATAAAACACTTTTTCCTGTGTGTGATTCCCAAGGACGAAAATAAGAACAAAAAAAAAATCTCCTTGATTAAAATTTTACCGTAGTTCAGTGAACGAAAATGTCGAACAAAAGTAGCATTTCTCCTAAAAAAAATTTTAAAATCGAAGAAAAACTAACAGAAACAATAGCCAACCAAGTTGTTTGGAATTCTTCTTATCACTTCATATGAATATGACCCCCTATTAAAATCAATAATGCCTCAACACCCTCATGCAAAATAGCTCGGTATACATCTAAATCGACGTTTAACGTTGAAATGACATATAGAGGCAAAATTTACTCATATTAAACTAAAAGCAATTAAAATGAATTGGCTTCTTGCAAGAGTATCGATTGCAAACTTCGACTTTACAAGTCTATCTTAAAGCCAATCAGGTTCTAAGGTATTCAGTTATGGGGCACAGCCTCGGCCTCTAATATCGAAACAATTTAAAGGTGCCAAGATGAACTTCTTCGAATAATCAAAGCTGCCCCTGGTATGTTCAAAACTCAAATATTCATAAGGTTCGCAATGTGCCATTAGTTAAAGCTATGATTACGAAATACGCAGTAAAATATTTAAAAAGGCTAGAATTACAGCCGAAGCTACTAGTACAAAATATTTTAAATGATGGCGGCCCGCTCGCTTTAGGAGAAGAGATACTGCAGGGCTCATCTGATTAGAAGAGCGCTAAGCACCTACAAATGTGAACAGAAAACGTGAAGGGAAACATTTTCGTCAGGCAGTGGCAGGATATAAAATAAAGTATTAGAATAAGATTTGATTAACTATTGCTTGTTCATATTTTATATATTTATATAAATATTCAATAAATAGAAAACAGAAAAAAGTGTTTTATCAATTAAAAAAATGGTTTAAAAATTATTTAAATTTAATTAATGTAATAATTGAATCAATTATTTTTTTAGTTGAAAGAAAATTAAAAATTTAATATTGATTTAATTAACATTTTAGTTGTTTTGAAATAAATTTTCAACTAAAATTTTGATTAAATAACAAAAAATCTTAATTGACTTTTTTGTTTAAAATAAAATAATTTAAACACGTAGAATTGTAGTTGGGAATTGTCAATATTTAATTAAATAAATTAACACATTGTTTGAAATGGCGAAGGTTTTTGAGCATTTTTTTAATTAAAATTAGAAATATCCTTTAGTGAAAAAAAAATATTCACAATTTTTAGTAATCAATATAATCATTTTGGTAATAGGTGCAAAATCAACAAACTGTTTGCTTGATATTATGAATTTGGTATAAATTTCGTGACTGGAGAAAATAATTAATTTTTTATGTGTATAATAAAAAAAAGAAAAAAAAAACTCTGTATTGAATTAAAACAAGACCGTTTCTTCTAAAAAATGTTATGCATTAAGAGCAAAGCTGTTTTAGATAACTATTCAATAAATCCTCATATCGATAAAATGTTCTGCAATTTATATGAACCACCCTAAAACAAACAACTAACATAAGAACGCGTGTGTGTGTCCATTTTCAAAAAAAATTAAATCCCCTTGAGATCTTGTCTTGTTGTTGGTTAAATCGGTAATCAATGAACTAGTCTCTATTGTTAAGCAGGAAGCGGACCAACAACAAATGGCCAGAGAATAAAAAAGGGAAATCTTGGGTCACTTGCTAAGCATTATGCTTAAAATAATACAAAATTATGCGATTTTTTTTTTTTGCTACATAAGGGATTTGAATCGTAAAAAAAAAATTGTGAACTTCATAATGTGTAGAGTTGATTAAATAATGATGAACTTTAGTGATGAACGGAGGAATTAATGCCAATGAGTTTTTTTGTGTGACTTTCCGTATTGATTTCTATTATATTGTCGCAATTTTTGATAGATTTCCGTATTATTTTTCCTTTTTTTATTATGTACTAGCTTAACCCGGTGCGCTTCGCTACACTGACCCCGCACATTTTTATATTGAAATTTATAGTTTACTATAATAGTAGCTTTAACCACGTTTGAAGACTCTCCCTTTAATAGTTCTTCAGTTGAGCGATATTTAATGTATGCATCCTATGGGAGGTATTTCCCCCCCTGCGCCTACCCGCTTTATTTTTATTTTCAAAAGTGTAGTATACCATAAGAGTGACTTTTAGAAAGTTTGAATATTCTCACTATTACAGTTCTTAAGATATGCGATGTTAAACATTGGCGTCCTATGGGGTATTCCTATACCCCCGCTGCTATTTTATTTCAATTCCGGGGCTCAGAAGATCCTACTACAAAAAGTTCAGCAAAATGCGTGCAGCGGCTCTTAAGATATGCGATAATTAATATTGGCATCCTATGGGGGGTACCAATTCCCCTGCCCCTATCGAAAAAATAAGTAGCCTATTTTATTTTTAGGGCTCACGTGATGTTACTGTAAAAATTTCAGGAAAATCGGTTCGATAATTAATATTGGCATCCTATGGGGGGTACCAATTCCCCTGCCCCTATCGAAAAAATAAGTAGCGTATTTTATTTTTAGGGCTCACGTGATGTTACTGTAAAAATTTCAGGAAAATCGGTTCAATAATTAATATTGGCATCCTATGGGGGGTACCAATTCCCCTGCCCCTATCGAAAAAATAAGTAGCCTATTTTATTTTTAGGGCTCACGTGATGTTACTGTAAAAATTTCAGGAAAATCGGTTCAGTAGTTTCGGAGTCTATAAAGCGACAAACAAACATACAAACATACAAACATACATAATTCATTTTTATATATATAGATAGATAGATGATGGGAAACACGTTTGTTAGGCAGATTTAAACGATAATTAAAGTTAATCATGTGAAAATTGGATATAGTTTTTTTTGTACTTTTTTTTACTTTTTGCAATAATTTTGATCATATGACTTCTTTTTTTTTTATAAAACCTTTTGCAAACGTAAATTTCTCTTGTCAACATCTCAATATGTGTTTGACAGGTCATTGTTGTGGACATTTGTGGCATACAATGGTAGGAAATTAAATATGTTAATCGGATAAGAATTTCATTAAACCAATGCGTATTTTTTAGGGCCGGAGAATAAAACAGGGTAGTGTTTTCGTTAGATTCAGAAAGATTGCATTTAATACATTTTTATGAGATATATTTAAAACATAAAGCTTAGGATATCGTCCTTGGATAGCCATCAAGAAGCCAATTGGGTCCTTCGGTGGTCCCTTTGTGATACCCGGCGTCAGTGCACATCATACAGAGCAGTTACTCGATAGGTGTCACTGCAGTATTTAATCAATTCGTCTTCCTAATGAGGAACAGAAACAAATGGCAAGCACTGGTTTTTCCAGGGATCTCTCCTAATGTCCAGTATTCCAGGACACTGACGCAGAAAATGAAACACAGTTTCCCCTTGCTCCTTGTCATGACAACTTCTGCAGTAGAATTTGAATTTGTTTCGCCTGAGTCCCTATCGGCCGGTTATCAAAATGAAGTTGTAATATGTTCCCTATTGAGCCCAAGTATAGAGTATTTCCTCCATTCACCATAGCCAGGCCATAATGCCCTTGATACGGAGCATGTGGTTTCACGAGTCCACCCCAACTGTGCAAGTCTAAACCACTCCCGATTAATCAGTAACTTACAGTCAGACATTGGAAAGCCAACGAATCAATCAATAAATCTGTCATCCAGACGACCCCCACGCTAAACAAAGAAACCCAAGAATTTTTATGGGGAATTGCAATGATTTGTCACTCTTGATAGCAACCTAAATTAGAAATATCAACTATCAATTCCAATAACTATCTGCAATTTCGGTTTAATTTTCACTTCATATATTATTTTAATTCCACATTCTGTTTCGCCACTTGCACTTACGTTTATTAAATTCATAAATTTCCCTAATGAATAATCAACAGACAAGTAGTTTTACTCTCCCACTCCCACACCCTTCCCTCCCTTCTCTAACATGGCAGGCGAAATGAAATCAAACCAAACTTTAAATGACACTGTCATTACCTTATCAAAGTCATCGTCATAAGCATCATCATCATCGTCGTTGTAATCGCCAGCAAAAGTGAAAACAAATAAAAATGTCTCATAAATTGTAACAACTACGAGTATCAGTTGGTAGACTGGAACAAAAATATTTAATAAAATTTTCAGCTGCAAAACTCTTAAGTACTAGACAAACATTAGAGCAAAGAAACAAGAACCTTTGGCAAATACGAAGGAAAACCATGCAGGAGAAAAGCAACATATTGTCAAAATAGTTACTCCATCTTTACATCACACATCCATGTCCAAACATCCCACATGGCTGAGAGTTGAGATGACTCAGCAAAGCGTCTCAGGGCTTTAGGCTTAAATTAAAATCTACTAAAATGCCATGAAAACATTCAAGAGCAAATAGTTTGGCCTAAAAGTTGAAAAAATAAAATTCTGATGACACACAAAATTTTTGTGTTTCTAATAAATGTTTGCCAAAAACTAACAAAAGTCTGGCGGTAAGAAATGCTTAGATAGAATTAAGTGTTTGATCAGATAAGATAAGGAATGCATTTATAAATTTGAAGAATCACACATCATCGATTTTAACAGAACGTTACAAAAGTTTAAAAGCAAATTTATATGGATATAAATCTTGCACTTAATTGGTCCAATTTTAATAAGGGATGAAATTCCTGAATTTTCGGGATTAGCAAAATATTGATTCGCTAAATATTTCATATCAAAAACTAGAGATTTTCTAATTTTTTTTAATTATAATTAGTATTGTGGTTATTTTATTGAACTCTTAATGGTTTTTAATCCAAATTTAGATATTTTTAATTAGGCTTAAGTTCATTGAATTTAATTTTCATTAAATTATTTTTATGATGACAGTTGCCGTTGTGTTACCAGGTCACACCGTCTCCAAAGGGTTCCTAATATTCTCACTAAGCCATCCAGTGGATTTAAAAAAGGAGTGGATCCTGTTTAAATCAATATAAGAGAAACACGACTTGTCCCCAACGAGTCCGCCATACAGTTGTCCCTGTGTTCGGGGACCCACTTAAGGGTAACCACTGAATGTCTCGCTATCTCCTCCAGAGGCATCTGGCATTCTTGGACAATTCTCGATGTGATGAACACATTCTCCAGGGATCTTATGCTTTAACGATACACTATCAGATTGTGTTCGAGTACGATAAGAGGATTTATTCCGACGAAGATTCTGCGCCATTTTCTTTAAGTTTGGATAAACATGTCATTGCACCAGAAAACAAGCGGATCTGCGTCTCTAGAAATATTAGAAGATCTAAAGTCTCTTTCGACTTCTTCTTTAGCAGAATCACAGCAAAGGATTCTCTTATTAATTTTTCACAAACGCTCTAAAGGCCAGTTAGCCTGTAGGGGTGACCCTGTTTTCAACAATTTCGGAATACAGAGACATGTTTAGTAGCTCAATAAGACGTTTTTTCGATTGAAGTCGACTGTCTTTGAAATATGCGAGCATTGTGTCGATGGTCAAGAATTATAGATAAACAATATGTTTCATTATTTTCTAAACCCTCAGATCTTTTTTTTTTAATTTTAAGTCAGCCGCTAAATTTCGAGACTATTCTTCATCTGTGTTAATTAATTTTTTATATGAAATAATTTAATTACTAAGTTTTGATTTTATGCTCTGCCATGCAAAAAATAAGCATAGAAAATTTAATTGTTTGTTCAAAAATACTCAAAAAAAAAATAAATTTCAAAGTATCGTCGTATCGACTGTAGTATCGCCGATATATCGGTTATCGGTATTCATTATCTCCCCAGTAATAACTCTCTACAAGTAAAGAAACCACATTTTTCGATATGTTCACCTCCAAAAAAACTAATGACAAATGTTTAAATATATTATGGTTACTTTAACCATATTATTGTCCAACCATGTTATTATATGATTGTGGTTTCTTGATGGAAGGCTAATGTTACCATAATATGGTTGCGTTAACAATATGGTTAAAGTAACAATATTTTTTAAGAAATTTTCATTTATAATAATTTTGTTGGAGGTGACCATATAGAAAAATAGTTCTTCTCTGCGTGTAGAGATAAGTTTAAAGGGATTCTTATAGATATGAAAATCCAGCCAAATTAACAATCCATTCCATTAATCCATTCCTTTAAATAAAAAAATCTACAGAGATTTTTCAAATCAAACTAAAAAAAACTTGTAATATTTACTGTCTATATGCAATTTGCAAAATAAAAAGGAAAAAAATTTAGCTTGAAGAATTTATATGTTTATAAAACTCATAATGAGAGGGAGGAATAAATACAAGAGTCAAGGGATGTTATAATTGTCTGTCAAGTCATTCAAACAATTTAGTTCGTTCAGTTACTGGCTAAAACTGTAATGAGTTTAATGTAATGAAACAATGAATAAAACAAAACGAAATACACTCCAGTTGCTGATGGCTCGAAGAGGAGGTATCAAAGTCAATAATAATGAAATTGATGAGGACGACGATGATGTTGATGCTGATGATGATAATAAACACATAGTTTATTGTACAGATTGTGTAGGCGTTTATCAAAAACAAAAATTATGAACTTTGGAAAATGGGGAAAGAATGTTGAATATCACTTTTCCAAAACAAAAGGAAAAAAAATTAAATAAAAAAAAAAACAGAAATTATGATGGACCATCATATTTCCCATGATGAGAATGACTGGCTGCTCGCATTGGCGAGTGTAATGAATTGTGCCAAGTGCTTTGCTGACTGACTGGCTCCCAAGCATTCATATTAATTGCCAAAAAAGAAATTTATTTCATTCATTAATGTTACGGATATGCCATGCAAAATGTCAAGTAATCAACTACATCCTGCACAAGGTCCTTTTACTTTCCAAACTGACATTTAATTTCAAGTCTCAACTAGAGTCCTGTAGCCATCGTTGTTATCATCCTAGTTAAACTCATATTCATGTTGTTTTTATTAAATCGCATAAATAAGTTAAATGTAGTTTTTGTTTGTGCTGTTGCTATTTTGTTGCTTGTATATTGTACGGAGTATTGCCGTCAATGTCAATGCTGTATCATGTCAGACATTTTATGTACATAGTGACGACTGACTGTGACTGTGTCTTTTGTTTTTGTGTGCATTAAGTAGCATGAAGTAGGAAACATAAATGACAGCAGGAATTTCCGCTGTGGTGAATATGGCTATGAAATAATAACTACATTAAACAATAAAGTAAAATGCATAGTTTGCAGCATAATTAGAAATATGTGGTTTTAGTAGTTGTAAAAGAACTAGACTAACGAAATAAAGTTTAAAATTCCAATCTGTACGAAAAAGCCAACGCTTTTCAATACTTTAGTATCTGGCGGAAATCGAATCCCCAAATACCCAGGCGGACTTACTTTGAAACAGGTTTGTACAAAACCTACACATCGGGCATTTGCATTCTCTCGCATGATAAGAGTAAAAACAGTGATCCTACTTAGCTCTTTTTGAGTTCGATTTGTCTCTTTTTTAAGAACCTGAAGCGCGACCAAAGTTTTAAGCCATACAATAAAAAACGCGCAAATTTGGCTCTTTTTGTTTTTTCTATTTGTCCCTTTTAACTCGTTTTTGCTCTTTGTTCTGTATTAATTTGTTTTTTTTTTGTTATTCTGTCAATATCGAGTGGTGAAACTGTCCTAATAATTTAAAAGCGAGCGAATGGAAAAACATTCAAAGTTTTGCATCGTTATTAGTTATTTGGTAAAAATTCATTTATTAAACTTTCACTTTTTGCTATCAATATTTATTCTGTTGAACGCGATCGCAAAAGTGACTCGCTTAACTTACATTTAAAACAAAAACAAATTTTGAAACAGGCAGATAGATACATTCGTACTAAAACGCTGAACTTGAGAGGACTTTGAGTGGCATGAATTTAAAAATGAAATGTCATTGAGGACATTTATTTTATATTAAATAAAGTCTCAAACAAGTTTAATGTTGTTGCTTAAACTACGGAGCAAATTTTATGAAACAATTACCAATTTTAAGGATGTAAAAGCTTCCTAATGCTTCAGGTATATCTAAATTTGTTGTTTAAAATTTTTGGTGCTTTAATTAAAAAAAATATTTGTTTTTTCCCTTTTTCCAAAAAAATTACATGATAATGTTCTTAAACGGAAATTTTTTCAATTTAGTCCACTTTGGACCGGGTTTTAAATTTTTTCACGCATTTAGTTTTCCAAGAGTTGGCATCACTGAGTAAAAACGATTAACGGCCAATTTCACCAAGTCCAGTTAAAACAAACTAATTTTTTAACTTCCAGTTATTAATATGTTTTTGACAGTTATAAATGATAGTTAATTATAACGGAACTTGGTGAACAATGCTGTAAGTCTTGTTTAAAGGAGGGATTTTGTATAGACTTTTACACAATTGGCAAGTTAGGGGATTTTTTTTCGAAACTGGGGAAAAAATCTGATTTGGGGGTTTAGGGTTTTGTTGAGGATAATTTTTCAAAAATGGGGATTTTTTGGGGGATTTAATTTGATTTTTTTATATAACTTTTATTGAAAAAAAAAAACAAAATTTAAGATAAGACGCATCCAGGCCATCCCCATTACGAATCCTATCAGACTCTCGAGTCCACAGCCCGAGACATCCCCTAATTCACCTAGGAATCTGCTGCTCAGCTACCTCAGCCTGCTGCCCTGTAGCCTAGGACAGTGGCACAGAATGTACTCAACTGACTCTAAGTCCTCCGAGTCCTCACACAACCCGCATATATCCGGATCCCATCCTCATCGCCGTCCTGCCTATCATGCAGTGGCCCGTGATAATTCCTATAATGGTCCTGACGCAGACCCTACTCCTGCCAGCAGCGATTCAGAATCGGACTTTCTAAGCACCGGCCAAAGCGTCCGTGATACCTGGCAACCCGTTCGGTTCCCCCAGGTCCGACTGTTCGCGCCCAGAATTCATTCCCTGATCCTTCCAAAATAGAAGCCTATTGGAGGCCTAACCGCCTACATACAATTAGTATCCTCCATCTCTGAGCCCTGTCTCGCCAACTCATCAGCCACCTCATTGCCGTTTCTGTTGCAGTGACCCAGCACCCATCACAACCTTAACACATACCCTCCTAAGGTTTCCTCCAGAGCCCTCCTAAAATAATAAATTAGATTGAAGTTCACACAACAGCCGCTTACAGCCATAAGCCTGTTTGATATTCTAATGTCCAGATCCTCAATGTTGACCCCAGCACAACCTTAACACATACCCTCCTAAGGCTCCCTCCAGAGCCTTGCTACAACCCTCAATTATATTGAAGTTCACACAACAACCCCTTATGGCCATAAGAGCCTTGGATATCCACGTATATAGTGACTTCTGAGCCCCTTTCAATGTTGTGTCTCGTCAGTTCCACAGCCGTAAGCACTGCAGTCGTCAGAAAGCCTGTATGACTTGCTGATGTCCAGATCTGTGCCTTTTATGTTCTGCTCCTACCTGACCAGCTCTCCCTAGAAGGCATTATTACCTCCGGCAACCGCCCAAAATCCAGCCTAGTGCCCACATAATCTGTGGAGCCGGGTTATCCTAGGTAATAACCACCAGCTTCAATCCCACCCAGGATCCGCGAGTGACCCTGCATGAAATTCACCATCAATCCTAACTCCCTTAGTATAAGAATGCTTCTGGCTGTAATTCCCATCACATACTGCTCAATAGGCAGAAGATGTAGAATGATATCCAGGGCCGCTTGAGGAGTACTTCTCATGGCACCTATCATGCCGATTTAAGCACACCTCTGAGCCTTAGCGGAAGTATCCTTCGACTGGCCACTCTCAATGACTCGCACCAAGCACAGCATCGATACGTAAGAATGGGTCTAACCACCGAAGATTACAGCCATCCCACTACTGACGGCCGGAGTCCCCAGCTCCTACCTATCGATGATCTGCAAGCATAGTAGGCATTGAGACCTCTCTTAAGTCTCTCTTCTAAAATCGGTGGACTTATTTAATGCACAAAATTAACAATTTAAAGCTCAAATGAGTTAAAATTTTAAACTAATTTGAATAGAAATCAATAATTATATATTTTAAGATCAAACCAAGATTAAATTAAAACTTTTTTTTATCAAAACAAGAAAACGAAAAATCGTTCAAAACATTTTTTCCAGCTGTGGTAAAAGTAAATTATTACAAAAAAAAACTACGAAAAATCGCCCAAAAATGAGCTATATTTCATATGCAAAACCATCAAAATTTGTATGAGAAATTTTTGGGCCATTTTACCTAGAGCCTTTTGCAGCAATAAACGCAAAACAGCAAAATTTGATAATAAAATGCAATACTAGAGTTATTATTAACAATAAGTAATTTTTTTTTTTAATTATTCATTTTGTTGCGGTACGTTTAAGGATCTGCGAAATATGGCCCCAGGAAAATTAAAATTGACACTCATTTTCATATTCAATATGACCCCATTTTTTTTAATACAAAATTTCCCAAAAAAAAATGAAAAATAGCCCTAAAAATAAATTAAAATCATTATGAAAAATCACCTCAAAACTTTTAATGAATTTTTACCTCAAAAAAAGTTTAAGCTAAAAAACACAAAAAAAGTTTTATTAATAATTTAGGTTGGGTTCATATGCCCGAATTTTTAAAACCCAAGCTTAAAAATGCAGAATTTCAATTGAGTTTTAATGTCCCGAATAATTATACAGTTTTAGTTTTAAAAATCGCACGATAGATAGCATGGTTGGGCTTTCGGCCGGGCGCAAAGATTTTTTTACTCGTATAACGAACACTGGCTTTTGGCTTCGCTCACTAAAGCTTCAAGATATAGCGGGCCTTCGCCCGGATGAAAGGATTTTCTTCTCTATGGTATAACGAGCACTGGCTTCGCTAACTAAAGCTTCTCTACACAGGTCACATTCATAAAATGATAGCAAATATAGCCAATATGACACAATAGAACACACTGTGAATTGATATACATAATTAAATTTTAAGAAAATTTTGTGGGGGGATGAAAAAATAATTTTTGGGAATACAAATTTTATTTTTGGGTATAAAATTTTAAAAAAAGCCAATCGTGGCTTTTTCTTATATTTCAGTTACCGTAACATTTAAGTGAAGTGATTGCGTATTTTTTTACATTGCACTGAGAGAAAATTTTAGACCTCACATTTACTCTTAAATTTGTTTTAAGACGCTTCTAAGAAGTTACTGATTAGGTAGTTGATCTCAAAATGTAAGTAATGCTTTTGTTAGAGACTTACCCCCATATTCATAAAAAATATTTTAGGTTTATAGCAGGTTTATGAAACGAATTTTCTATGAAAATTTGTTTAATAAACCTTTTATTAATTGAAAATATTTTTTATGAATATGGGGGTTAGACTTTAAGGAAAATATGTGGCAACTAATTCGCCTTGTGAAATTTAGTGTCATAACAAGATTTAAATAAAATTGAATCTGCAATGACACACAATACAATTTAATCGTACTTTAAAAAAGAAACGGAAATGAAAAAATCCATACTCAATGGAATTTTAAATTATTTCTTTTAAATTGCACTGCAGTTACACGTTCACGTTTTTACATATGTCAAAAATTAAGGCTGTGACGTAGGCTGCACGCAATTTACTTTCAAGATGTCATCACGAAAGCAATTTATAAAATAAAATGTTTCTCATAAAAATTGCAATCATTCGTTTTCTTGACTGTAAATTGAAACCGGTGTTGCCAGGTAATTTTTTCTTTTTAATTAAAACCACCCAAATTTAACGTATTTTGAAAAAAATTCCCCTAAATGTAAAAGTTTAAGTAATTATTTATTCATTCCAATTAATTTATCTTGATTCAGTTTTAATTTACGTTCTAATATCATTACCCACATAAAGGAAAAATCGCAAAATGTTCAACATTTTACAGAAATTCCCTGAAAAATATTTTTTTTCAAGTTTCTTCAATATTTTTATTTTATAAAACATTAAAAAAACAAGCAATTTATAAACAGTTTGAAAAAGACTGTAACATATGTACATACCCTGGGGGAAATTTGTGTCAATTGTTCCAACAGACTGGTCCTGGGATTTGTGAAAATAGAACAAGTGCAAAAAGAAAGAACTCATGCCCAGTCATTTAACTGGTATATCAAGAACCAAAAGGTAGAAAAAGCCATGAATTACAATACAGTGCTCACCAGTAGTTTGACACATTTTTCTTGGGGCTTTCTAAAATTGAGTTCTTAAATTTAGTTCTAGAACTTGTTTTATTGAAATAATACTCCATTGTAGTAACTAACATAGTGCAAGGAGAAGCACGCCACAGGCGGCGTTGGACATCCTACTACATCTGTGCCCAATTGAACATTATGTAAGGAGTGTGGCTACTAGGAACTTATTTAGACTCTACGAGTCTTCGTTGATTAGACCTAGGCGGGATGACCACATAAGGATTCTATACGAAGTGGGTCTGCTTGATCAGGGTAGTATTCCGGCAGGAATCTCGGATCATAGGAGTATGACCTTGGATTTCGGTGTAACACCACCGGTAGACTTACCGGATAGGGAAGTTCGGCGTGGATCCAACGGACAGTTTGAGGGGTGGGTGAGAATATACGGACGGGTCCAAGATGGACACTGGAACTGGGGCTGGTGCACGGTGTAGGAATGCTCTGAGAGAGCTCGTGTTGGCGTTCACAATAAGGCTGTGTTGGGTACGAGGACACTGCAAGGTTAATGGCAACGAGGTGGCAGACGAACTCGCGAGAGGGGGTTCGAACCTGGACTAAGAGGTAAGGAAGAGGGGTAAAACCCACATGTCACTACTATGGGGTGATATGGAAAAGATTCCGTGATGCCGTTAACCGGTCCTGAAGGAATAAAACGGATTGCAGGGTGTCGAGGGCCTTATGGCCCGGATTAGACGCAGGGGCAAATCTGGGTTCTATTAGGATTGGATAGGAGTAGTCTCAGGACCATTATTGGGTTCCTGACGGGGCATTGTTCGGTCTTTTATGAGTAAATGGGACAATGCCATACCAGACGACTGAAGGCTGTGCGGGGATGCCGACGAGCTAGAAACGGTTGAACATGTACTGTGCCACTATAAAAGGATGCATGGTCCCAGGCGGAAATGACTAGGGGTAAGATTTCACGACGAACTGGGCTGTATCGCTGGATGTAATCCAGCCGATCTGCTGGGGTTCGTCAGGGAAATAGGACGGCTGTTTCTGTTGGGGGGACTGTAGGGGGAACTTGTCCTACGCAGTATCTGTCTTAAGCCTGTGGACTATTTTCTTCTTTACTCCTATCTTTCCTCTTTTCCTATACTGAAGGGATTCACAATGGACCCCATTGGTCTCCGAGTGGAGATGCGCCCTTGGGCGCATAACCTTTCTTAACCTAACCTTACTAACACTAAACACGTTCATTGAGAATAGATGTTGAATTGTCAAATGGTGGTTGTTAGGAGTCAATTGCCCCTCTCCAATTACAACCCCATGTGAAAGTGATAGGTCCTATTCATATAGTGTAAGAACCAGAACCGGTCTCTACCACCAAAGACCTATCACGGGACTACTTTGGTGTCAGTTCGCTTCCGTCTAGGGTACATATATAAATTATATATATATCTGTTCAAAATAGAGCTAGTAGAACCCGGCTTTATTTTTGTCCAACCAAAACAAGCAAATGAAATAAAACCCCCTTAATCTGGGGGAACCACCGTTAACAGGCAACTCTAATTGAAAGACACAATAGGAAAGAGAATTGGAAAGCAAGTTCGCATCAAATTTTAAAAATCTCTAGGATGCTTGTATAATTAAAAAATTATTTTTATCTTGCCAAAAAATTGTAGCACATATTATTCGATTTTCTTTTTTTGAAATGAAATCTAAACCTTTCGTTTATTATTCCCAACGCAAGAACTTTAACAAAAAAAATCCCTTAATCTTGTAATTTTTCTATTAAAGTAAAACTCTCCAACATATATTTTTAAAAAAGTAATGACATCAACAGTAACAAGCGAACAATATAAAACGACAAAGAATCTCAACTAAAACTACAAAGAACCAATATTTTTGAAAAAAAAAAAAAAATAGATCAACCGTCTGTCATGTTACATGTATTGTACATTTGTATGATTCAATAATAAATGGTTGGTCACATGACCAATTTACTACGGACAATAGAAGAATGAGAACAAACCAAATAAAAAAAATATAATTTTTTCTGAACCATAAAAATCAAAACTATTACCGCAACCGATGAAGAAACACCAAAATACAAAACTGAGGAAAATTACAAAATACCCAACAATAATTTTGGCAACAATAACAACAATTACTTTAATAGATTTTGAAGGGTTTCCTTTTAATTTTTATTAAAAGTAGACAGCCGAGAAATATTGTTGATTTTAATAGGCGTGTGGAGATTTTTGATTGAATTTTTGCAAGTTTTATATTAACCAAAAACATTTTTCCAAAAAATAAAAGGGAAAACTCCCAAAACTTTTCACTTTATTTACGTTTAATCAATTAATTTTAAGCATGTGCTCTCTTAATAGGATACATTGATATTTGAACAAATCTCCTGCTCCATTTTCTATGTTTTCTTTTCCCATTCCTTTTTAAAATTTTCTGTTCTATTAGATGTTTTCTCGTATTGTATGAAGACTATTGACCACTTCAATATGTCAACAAGGAACTCAAATTAAATTCAACAACCAACAAATGAAAATAGGACATTGTTGCTTTTGGGTTGGTCGTTCTGTTTGTTTGTTCAATCCTTACAAATGATTGTGTTTTTTTTTGCTGGACAACCTCAAGTCCAGAAAATATTATTGTGTTTTTCTTGTAGTATTTATTTAAGTATTTAAGATTTATTGGTGAAATTTAGGTAATTTATTGTTACAAATATTTGTGATTATTTTCTTTACTTCTAGTTTCATTGAAGAAATGCCAGATACTTTTTTATTATTTCTTGTTGTCTGCTAGTTGGTTTTATAATTATGGTTTTTAATATAAATGGGTTGGTATGATTTTGATAGATGTTAGTTGCTGATTTGTTTGTTTGTGTGTTTGCATTAGAAAATTAAATAATTGAAGGCAAAAAAGGTTTTATAGAAATTTACAATATGGAAAGGCTTCTCTAGTAGCCAATTAATTGAAAAGGAATTTATATTTAGTAAACAATATTGAAATTGCTGTCACATTAAGCAAAAGCTTTGATCTCAAAATGGCGCAAATTTTCTATGCGATTACTAGTACATACATATTAAGTATGAGGTTAAGAAATAACACATTGGGCAAACTAGAACAAACGCACTCTTTTTCGAAAATATTCATGGGTATTTTGCATAATGGGGGCTAAACTTTGCAGGTACCATGTAACCTTTCTCCCATAATTTAAGGGTGATTGATTTACCGCGTTTTACTTCAAATAATGTCATAAAAAGTGATTGTGTTATATCACATCATTTGGCTACTATATTAAAAAAAACAGTCTTCTTATTTTTCATTTTTAACGAAAAGTTTATTTAATTCTTACTGTCAAAATTTCAACCGCGGATTCCGTAAAAACAAATGAATTTTCACTTTATGTTTATCAGCTGTTTTATATAATACAGGCTTTACTCGTTTACTCCTCAAAAAACCCGAATTTCTTAAAAATACCAGACACCTAATATGGTATTCGCAACCATTTTACTTCAAAAATTTGATGTTTTAAAATTAAATTATTAAATAATTTTTATCAAATAGAATATGGGAATTTTCTACACAAAACAAGCAAATCATTTATTACTTTTATTTTTTGCACAGATATATGTATTAATAGATAACTAAAAATTATTTTTTTGATAGTTGAATTATATAAAATAGCTGAAAATTCATTTGTTTTTAAGAAATTTGTGGTTAATTTTTCACGTCAGTCGCGGATAAATTGTTGACAATAAAAATTAAATGAACATTTCGTTAAAATTAAATAAAAAATAAGTGGATCGGGTTTCCACAGAAAATTCACTTTAAATAACTAAAAATTTATTTAAAAAACGGATCACTTATATTTCAGTTAAAATAAATGAATTTTACATAAATTTCTGAATTTTTTTATTTAACAGTATATTCCGTAAAATTTAACAGTTGCTGCTTTAAAAAAATATAATTTAACTGACTAAAAATCAAACTACATAACAATATTAGTACGGAAAAACAGTATTTTTTGTTAATTTTTTTTTTTTTTTTTTTTTTGAATAACAAACATAAATGTTAAAAAATAAATTGATTCATAAAATAACTATATTTGCATTTAATTTTAATAGTTCGGAAAACGAATTTAATAACCTGCAATCAGTTACTGTAATAATTTTATGAGTGTAAATTAACTGTTACATTTTTATTTAATTTTACTTACAGAAAACTTTAACTTAATCAACGGACAATATTAAATGCAACCCAAAATCCGTATTAATGTGCAATTAGTTTTTTGAAAAAATTTTACAATCAGTTACACCCAATTTTCACGATGATTTAAAAGACATGTCTTTTTTGTAATTCTTTTTTTTAAAGAAACTTCCAAAAACTTGTTAAATTTTCACCGTGTTTCTTTTTTTCAGTCAGAATTGTTTTCTTTTTTTTTTTTTTGATTTTCTTAGTTCTTTATTCGTATAAAATTATTTAAAATATTGTTATTCCACATAATTTTGATATGTTTTGAATTTTTTTTTAAAAAAATTTTTGTATTTCTCTATATTTTAATAAGCACTTGTCACTTTGCAATAAGAATAAAACATCAATTAAAAAACACAAATAAATTCAAGGAGGAATGTCAAAAAAGAAACACATAAACGATTCATGTCTTTTTTCCTACCCTTCTTACTTCTCTACCCCGCTCACTTTCAAACGAAAAAAGACATGATTTAAAAATAGGAAGAAAATCATCGTGAAAATTGGGTGTTAGAAATAAATTTGCTTCGAATTTGAAATGTGTATTTATTTAAAAATTACTGAACGGAATAATTATTAAATAACTTACAGTCCGTTACTTTAATAATAATATTGTGAGTGTAGGTATATGTTGACAACATTAATTCCTTCAAAATTGGACAGAAAGTGCTGCATTTTTATACCGAACTATTTTAGTTTCCCCAAATTCACTGCCTTTTTCTCGTCAGGCAAAAATTTTAAGTTTTGAAATCATTCTTCAAAGTGTTTAGCTCAAATTTAATTAAAATGAAAAGTAGTTAGACAAGTTTTTTGAATCAAAACAGATGATAGCCAATATAAAAATAATTTTAGGATCTAAATCCAAATCTTATATTCAGTTGCCATGATTGTAAATCTACGACAATATAAGAGAAAATTAAAGAAAGTGGATAAATTCGACTTAATGTTCTAATGTTCTAAATAACAGCTAACAGAAAAAATCCAAAATAACTAATATAACAAAGAAATACTGGCATCATTGGGAAGTATTGATTCCAGACTAACCTCAAATCTCCTGATTTTTAAAAGATACAAGCTTCATAATTAATCACATTATCTTCATTTATACCACACATTTTTTTCTATAAATCTTGGATAGCGCAAGGATTATAAGTAATTCAAATGGAACAAGAGTGCTTTATTCGGCTATGCCGAAACTTATATACCCCTCACCATGGTGCGAAAATAACAGAAAGTTATATAAATACCTTTCTTTACATATAAATAACTCAACTAATTGCCACGCCCACTTGTCCAAGCCAGCTCACATTTTGTCGGATGTTGTGAATTGATAACCACGATGTTTGTACCTAATTTGCAACCTTTGTCTCTTGCCGTTCTCCCGATATAGAGAAATGTACAATATCTTTGTATGGGAAATGCCACGCACAATTGTCTTATCCCGCCCACATTTTGTCCGATGTTGTGTTTTGATAAAGAAGCTGCTTGCACCTGAGTTGGAAACTTTGGCTCCTGCCCTTCTCCATACATACATTAAAATAAAATATAAGGAAAACAACAACAATAACAAGGGGTTTTTGGGTAAAATTAGAGGCATTCGTGGTTTTTTGCACATATGTCAGCCATTTGTCGATTAACCGAGCAAATAATTCCGGACTATATGTGACATAAATATTTAACTACCAAGTCCCCATAACTAGGGTCTTCAGAAAACCGATTTCAGCGGACAGACAGGGGGACATCATTTAATCAACTTCCCTACTTATAAGAACGCAGAATATGTATACTGTACGGGGTCTAACATCTTTATTGTAGAAATTACAAACGGAATGACAAACTTTTATATTTGTTTATTCCTTTTTACCTACGGTGAATGGTATAAAAAGATAAGATGCCTATATAAGGATTTGGGACAAAAGAAACGTCTTAAGGGGCATATCCACAATTAACAAATATGTATTTAAAGAAAAAATCCGAAAGAAGCGTGACCACTAAATTAATCAATCTATAACATTCTATTTCAGTAATTTTTGTTAATTGACTTAATTATGCTTAAAAAAATCGTCATAATGTTAAAATATTAAACGCTGTTTGATGCAGCAAACGTTATGCAAAATCAAACAAATATTTAATAAAAATAGTGGTTACGTGTGGGCATAAAATAGTTGTTAAGGGTGACAACAGCTTTAAACTTCATTTTTGTCAGACTTTAAAATATAATATAAATTTAAAATATAATAACAAATAGCCGCCAACTTATATATTTCGTAAATAGAAAGACAACTATTGCTTCTGTTTTTCTATATGGCTGTGAAACGTGGAATGCCGCCAGCTCTAATTCCCACGCTCTTTTGATCAAATACTGCCTTTATAGACCTCTAAAAATATTCTGGCCGATTACCATCTCGAACTTTGGGAAATAACACAATAAATATCAATACAAAGTGAAATAATTATAACTGAACATGGTGAAATTGGCCGTTAGGTAATAAAAATTTAATTCAAAAACATTTAGAAAGTAGAGAGACAAGCGCGACCCTACGCCGAATTGCAAGCATAAATATAAAAGTTATCAGCAAGGATTCCTATATGGAATCTGTGGTAAATTAAGGAGCAATTAAAAAAAATCATTTTTTTTTATATGTAAGTTTAAAAAAGAGTAATTTCTGACGATTGCTAGGTAGATGTTATATATTTCAGTAAGTCTTATTAAAGTAGAGGACACCTGCTGAGTGGACGAATCTTAACGCAGTCTTTAGACAACTATGATCCAATCACTTTTAAATCTCAAAGTGAAAGTTTTATATGCGTTACATATATTTTTTAATGAATTTTATCTATATTTACTAGGGTATTCATTCGGTTAACCGTTAATCGGTTAACCGTTAATCGGTTAACCGATTAATTACTACCCGATTAACGGAGCGGTTAATTCAAAATTGGCTATTTTCAATTAACTATTAAACCGGTTAATTTCAGTCGATTAACCGACCTAACAACATTTTTAATTTTTTGCAGTATTATAACATATTTTTTTGAGTTTTATTATTTGTTTCGTCTCATATACAAAAGGTATGTCTTTAGAAAATAGTTTTCCATACAACGAAAGAAGGTGTTCAGTGATCTTCATTTTAAATAAGTGTTTACTGGCAACAGCTTTTTGTTGTGTGTTCAGTTATTTGTTGCTTCTCATATCAATCTTTTAACAGAATTAAACGAAACAATTAGGATTATTAATTTAAAACAAATTAAAACAACTCTAATGGCATAATGGAAGATTTTATACGTTTTGAGAAATCCAGGAAAAGGACTGAGATATATAGAATTAGATATTCTGTATTATGGGTTGCTTTCGATTTCTCCAACATCTACGATAAGTGAAAGAAACTTTTTTCAAAACTAAAGAAATCGCTTAAATCCTAAACATTTAAACCAAATTTTTTCTAAAAGATTATTTTTTTAAATGTCCTTAAACTATTGAAATAACTAATAAAATGAGTTTATTTTTTAATTACAGTCAAACTTCCCTATAATGAGTATGCATGGGACCATAAAATCAGTTCATTGTATAGGAATTTCATTAGTAGAAATTATATTTGTTCCACTTTTATTTAAAATAATCAGGTGTTTTAGTTTGGATTACACTCTTTAACGTGCGCTGGTTATCCATTTTAAAATTGCTTCTCAAAATCCTCAAAAAAGTAGGATCGGAGCCTTATGTGTTTAGTGCTGAACAGCTTACCCTCTACATTTTTCGAATAACTAATTGTTTTTTTATAAAGTGCTGGGAAGAACTGATTTGGCTCTATTTTGTTATTGTTGTTAACTCTTCAACTTTATCAAATACTACGAGTACTTACTTTTTTTAGAGAGATATGCTACTTTTGTGTGAAACTTTATATCACTAAGCACAGCGAATTGCTCACAAAATTGTTTGAACTAATTCATCATATGGAGACAAATATGCATGAAAGTCAAGTTTATATTTGAAAAATTTATTCATTGTAAGGAAAAATGTACTGTATGGGAATTCATTATAAAGGGATCAAATTACACTAAAATTTTAATGAAAACCTGTGTTAAAAGGGAGAGCTACATTGTATAGAAGTTAACTTTAGAGAAGTTCGATTGTAATACATGAATGTATTAATTAAAAAATATATATTTTATGCTTATTATTTTTTTCGTTTGCTCGTTTTATTCAATAATTAATGTTATAGGTTTTTTACTAATAAACTCCAAATAAATTATGAATTTTTATTTATTGAAATTGCTTAATTTATAAAAAAATTTATTAGCCGGTTAACCGATCAATAACAAAACTAACCGACTATTAACCGATTAAACAAAAACATCGGTTAATTAATCGAGCGATTAACCGATTAAAGCAAAAGCCCGATTAAATTAATACCCTTATATATACTTACAATAGCTGACATTTGTTTCTGTTAAAGTGGCCTTGTAAGTGACAGTGAGGAGCCCTTTCGTTGATTCAGGAACTGATGTGATATACGACATTTGAAGTGAATGCTTATGAGCTTAATTTCAGATGGAAATTTGTTCGCAGCCCAAGTGAAACTGTTAATAGTTTCAATGGAACAAGGACAGTTATCCAAAAATTGGTGTCCTATTTATGATTTCTTAACTCTCAACTGATTTCAGCCACTGGTTGCCGTTACCGAATTAACCTCAAATTTTATAACCGTAAGATTTATTTTCAAGGGCAGGTCCAATGGACACGAAATCAGCCAAACGACCAGCTTTAGAACGTCTCAGAAAGTGCTGTTTCCTAATTGCTTAGCTTTACTATTTAAGGTTGATCATATCAAGAATTGATGACAGCACTTGGTGATTAAATTAAAACTCTACACTGTTTTATTTAAGACTCCATTTGCACTTTCATAGTAAGATCTTATATCTTAATTAAACCCAATTTCAAATATCTTTTACATTGTATGGACCCAAGTATTTAAGTTTATTTATTTTAATTATAAAACTTTTCTCTCTGAAGTTTTTCAATAATTAAGTTACATCATTCTACAGTTTTCTCATCTAGAAAAATAAATAGCAAACATTTTGATAAATAACCAGAAAAAAAAGAAATGTGTTAGAACAATGACTTACAGATAAATACTCCCTCCTTCAAATAAATTATTTAAGTTAAATACTTTTTCTACTTTCTACTTCATTAGAGCCTGTGCCCAGTAAAGGAAGCCACTCCATCAGTCCAGCTAGAGATGTGATTATATTGATTAATGAAAGCAATTATCGAATGTGAACAGTTTTGTGATTTCGTTCGTACTTTCGAAGAACAACACAAGAGTGGCATATATTTAGTCTTAAAAAGATTTATTAATGATGGACAAATTTTTGCGCAACTAAAGCAAATGACTATGAAAATAAACTTAATTAAAAACAACAAAAAAGGATGTCGTTGTAGTTCTTCGTCCTCCTTTACATCTTTTTGATGATTTAAGTGTTAGAAACTGATTTTATGTTTGTGGTTTTATTTTCTTTATGATTTGACGTTGCCAGGCTCTTGAAGACAAATGCCTTGGGAGGCGTATGATGCAACACATGTAGTATGTAATATGCCTGGTTTGTTTTCTAAATCCGCTTGACCAACCCACTCACTCACTTATTTATTTTAATATGTGTGTGTGTGTTTGTGTAAGTGAAGAGGGTTACAGAAGGGTTGTTAAGTGGTTTAAATACATCTTGGGAAACAGTACAGTTTGCGGCAAGACTATGTGAATGTTTAAGTTGTAACTTTCTGCTTGAAGACAATCGGCAAGTGTCACTCATGTACTCACTCATTGCTGGTGTTGAACGTCTTAAAGCCAGAAATAAAGTTGCTGAGACAGATGAAAATGATGAAATCCAAATGCCAAAATAATCAAATCGTATTACTCAACTGTGAATATCGACTAGTTTTTTTATATTATCGTTATTAAGGGTTATCTGCTTCATAGCCGTACAATTTATTCCATAGAATTAATAAATTAAGGGGGTTGTTGCCACATAAAATGTTTTAATTTAGTTACTCAACGGCTTTTGGCTTAAGCATTAACTGGCCAACCTTTTTCATTTTGGAAGTTTGCAATGAAATTAATAACCATGGCAATAAATGCTGTTGATTTTGTAAATGGAGATTCAGTCGTATGTTTCATAAGAAATTTTATTAATTTCACTAATAATTCAAACTAATTGCTCTGATTGAAAACATTTGGTGTTAAAATGATTTGTTATAATACATTTCACTTCTTTGCTTTTAATATTTTTAACAGAAATATGTAAAAAGAGCGTCCCTTAATTTTATGAAAATTTAAATTTAATTGTATTAAAATATTATCCAGTCACCCCTTTTTTGAGTTTAAGAAATACGCAAATAATGAAAAGGTCGTGTTTGTCATAATATATTAGTTGTTACTAGAGCTGTGCGAGTGAGTGATTTTTGGCTCACAAGGTCAGGATATGTTATCACGAATGAGGAATTTTTAGATACTCACGATCACGCACGCTCATTAATACAATTTTTGTTATCACACACGCTCATTTTAAAAGTCTCTAAATCGTATGCCTGATTGAACGAAATAATTCATTAAAAATTTATTTTGTTACTGAAAACCGAAGACTAAATTCAATTTAATTTTTATAAATATTTATAGCTAAAAATTCTTAAAATTTAGACTATTCTATTAAATTTTATTTAAATTTTTGTTTATTCAATAGATTCTTAGGAAAGTCTACGTGAGTGCGTCAGAAATCGTTCGTGAATTTAAAATAAGTTATCATGCATGCAAATTTTATGTCGTAATCACGCTCGCTATATCTCATGTGTGTTTCATGTTTAAAGTAATCACAATCAAAAGTGATTCAAACGTTAAACACGAATAATTTCCATCACAAGCACTGCCCAACATGTTACTTCTGCATAGTTTTTATTTAATGCAGTGAAAGAAATTTTTAATAAAGAATATGAAAGAGTTTTTAAAACCGATTTCTATAAAACCGCTAAATTTATAGAAAAAAATCGCTAAATATATATACCAAGAACTTAGTTGACTAGATTTTGTTACAAAATGCAACAATAATAATCTAAAGAGTTATGAATCTAATTCTCTAATAACACTGCGGAACAGCCATTTTGCGGCCTGGAACTTTGAGTAATTTTTTTTTACTAATTTGAGGTTGCTGATTCCAAATCTAACCTTCATTTTTCTCTATCAGCTCCAGTTTTAGAGATATACCGTTATGTCCAAAATTAAGGCACTTTCAGCACATATATTGAAATAACATGAAAATGGTGCATCATATTCCCGAAATTCGCTAACAATATTATCTTTAAGACGTACTGTTTTAAATTTGGCCAGTAATTTCAGAGATATTGTTGAAGTTTTTAAAAAAACAAATAAAAATTTTAGAAAAAAAACATTTTTTTGTTCTTTAAAAATTCATAAAATATAAATGTGCAACAAAAGTCACAGATTGGGTCTAAAAGCATTTAGTTCAACATATTTCGAATGAAATGAGCTTTATTTCATTGCAATCGGTGCACAACTTTTGATTGTGTTCACAATTTACCGAATTGATAAAAATTGCGATTTCCATAAAAAAAACGTATTTTAATGTGTTTTTGTTAAAAAAAAAAAAAAAAAAAAAAAAAAAAATATACATTAAAATACGTTTTTTTATGGATAAATTGTGAATACAATCATTTCATTCGAAATATGTTGAACTAAATGCTTTTAGACCCAAACTGTGATTTTTGTTGCACACAAAAAAAGTTCAATTTTGTTCCGCAGTGTAATAATTGCGATTATGAGTAAAATTTACTTCTACTTCTATACAAACCAAATCCATTAAACGTGACTTCTCATATTTTTTTCCAACAAGGGGTTGAAGCAGACTAAACATTCTAAGTCGATTTAACCATGTCCGTCTGTCTGTCCGTCTATCTGTCCGCCTGTCTGTCCGTCTGCTTAAAACACACTCACTTTCGAAAGATTTAAAAGAAAAGATCAGACTTGGTGTCAAATTGCTTGTAGTTTTCCTTAGCAGTTTGGGATTGAAACCCAGCTACATCGCTTCAGTAGGATCAGAACTATGAATCAAAATGTGAAAGTACCACCCTAAAAAATTGACAATTTTGTTACAAAACCCAACATAAATAGTGAAAAATGGCACGGAATAATATAAAATTTTTCACAATTTCGTTTTATATGATAGAGTTAAATTTCATGAAGATCAGTTCAAAATTTACCCTGGGCCCCATATAAACCCAGCTCCCGAAAAACAGTTTAGTACGCCTACAACTGTAATAAATAATGCCGTCATAATAAATTTTGGTATGTAACAGTTTTTAAGACTATAAATCACACTGGTAAATTTCGTGATGATCGGTCCATAAATTACAGTAGGCCCTATATAAACCCTGCTCCTGGAAAACAGTTTAGTACGCCTAAAACCGTAATAAATAACACAATTGTAATAAAATGTTATACTTCACAATAACTAGAAATCACACTGTCAAATTTCGTAAAGATCAGTCCATAATTTACTATAGTCCCTATGTAAACCCTGCTCCCGGCAAACAGTTTATTATGCCTGAAATCGTAATAAATAATGCTATTGTAATAAAATTTAACACTTCACAGTTTTATTGGGCTAGAAATCATACTAATAAACTCTAGAAAATGCACTAAATTCGCAGATATATATTGCAAAAAATTTGTTCCAAATTAGCTTCATAAAGCCATACAAAATTTCATACAATTTTGTGATATACGATCCATAATTTACCTTAGATCGCATATTAGGCGGCCTTCTGAAATTCACTGTAAACGCTAAAACTAATTTTAATGTTGTATTGAAATTTATTCTAAAATATGTTTTTTAATACCACAATCACTCTATAGAATTTGGGATGATTGACCCATTTAATAATCCACTTAATTAAACGTTTAATTCACTTGATTAAATTTTTAATTAAAATTGATTTTATTTTTGATTAATGCTTTAATTGGAGAAAAACTTTGAAGAATTTCTTCTGTGTAAAATATCTCAGCGCGATATCTCGGTTCTATTTAGCCTCTGATGACGTTCGAGCTGTAGCAGATTCCGAGTGAGGTAGTTAGGACGGACCATTAGTTTACCTATGTATTTGATTGAATACGTTTTAATTTCCTCCTGAATGGTAGGGAGATTAACATTAGGGGTGAAACGATATGCCTTTTTGCCAATACGATACCGATACCGATACCGATACTCGAAAAGAAATACCGATACCGATACGAATATTTAAACTCAAGGTAAAACTGACAAAACTGAAACTGAATATTTTTTATTATACAAAATTACAGTAAAGGAGATAAGTAATATTTAAAAATGATGTTAATATGACTTAAAAAACAACGACTTTGATTTTATGGTTTATTTGATTCTATGACTTCAAATATATAATGTTTTCATTAAAAAGAGCAGTGTAAGAGATTATAAATATTTAAAATGGAAATTCATAGGAAAGACAAAAACATGAAAAACAAAAAATGTAGTTTGGATTTCAAGAATAATTCTTGACAAAAAGTACGAAAAACTAGAAGTAAGGAAGAACATGTAAGTCAATTAGAATAGGTAATCATTCATTCAAAAGCAAATTTCGATCTACCAAGTTGAAATACCATTTGGTTTAAAGATTGATGTTTGACTAAATGAAGTCATCCGTCGTCAATGGCGGTGAAAGCTAAAACGGCAAACCCCACTGAAGAGATTGTGTGGTTACAATCAAAACTAGTCTGGGCAACCTGTCCGTGAAAACCTGGGTTCATTTCCCAGCTCAGTCAAGAATGAAAAATTATCTAAATAAATTTTAATTAATTTCATGTTGTAAAATTCCTTTCTTCATAAAAATAATTTAATGAAAATTAAATTCAATGAACTTAAGCCTGATTAAAATATCAAAATTTGGATTAAAAACCATTAACAGTTCAATAAATTAACCACAATACTAATTATTGTTAACAGCTAAGGCACGAGCTATGTTTACATTTGTCCTTCAAGTTGTGCTGAAAAAGGTCAACTAGAAAAAAGAAAGACAAAAACAGGAAAAACAAAAAAATGTACTTTGGACTTCAAGAAGAATTCTTGACAAAAGTACGAAAAAACAGAAGTAAGGAAAACATGTGAGATCAATTAAAAATGGATAATCATTCAAAAAGCAAATTTCGATCTACCAAAGGTTAAAATAAAATTTGGTTTAAGGATTGATGTTTGACTACTGACGTCAGCAGTCATCGATGGCTGCGAGTGTAAGATGGCAAATCCCTCTGAGGAGACCTAGTGGTTGAGGTCGAAACATGTCAGGGTAACCAGCCGCCTGGGTTCGAATCACACGCCAGACAGCCTGGCTTCGAATCCCAGGTCAGTCAAGAATGAAAATTATAAATAACAATTTTAATTAATCTTCCATGTTGTAAAAATTCCTTTCTTCATAAAAATAATTTAATGCAAATTAAATTCAATGAACTTAAGCCTAATTAAAATGTCTAAATTTGGATTAAAAACCATTAACAGTTCAATAAAATAACCACAATACTAATTATTGTTAACAGCTAAGGCACGAGCTATGTTTACATTTGTCCTTCAAGTTGTGCTGAAAAAGGTCAACTAGAAAAAAGAAAGACAAAAACAGGAAAAACAAAAAAATGTACTTTGGACTTCAAGAAGAATTCTTGACAAAAGTACGAAAAAACGGAAGTAAGGAAAACATGTGAGATCAATTAAAAATGGATAATCATTCAAAAAGCAAATTTCGATCTACCAAAGGTTAAAATACAATTTGGTTTAAGGATTGATGTTTGACTACTGACGTCAGCAGTCATCGATGGCTGCGAGTGTAAGACGGCAAATCCCTCTGAGGAGACCTAGTGGTTGAGGTCGAAACATGTCAGGGTAACCAGCCGCCTGGGTTCGAGTCACACGCCAGACAGCCTGGCTTCGAATCCCAGGTCAGTCAAGAAAGAAAATTATCAATAACAATTTTAATTAATCTTCCATGTTGTAAAAATTCCTTTCTTCATAAAAATAATTTAATGCAAATTAAATTCAATGAACTTAAGCCTAATTAAAATGTCTAAATTTGGATTAAAAACCATTAACAGTTCAATAAAATAACCACAATACTAATTATTAATATTCGAAAAATATTAGATAAACAATATGTTTCATTATTCTCTAAACCGTCAAATCTTTCATTCAGAACTAATGCTAAAAGCGCCAATTTTTGGGTCTCTTATAATAATGTTCGATGAATTTAAACTAGCGGAATACTGTCAGACAATGTAGCAGTGGCCTTTCGCATGGATTTTGCAGCCTCTTCGAAGTCATCCAAAATTGTCAGCATTTTATTCTCACAAACATCTCATTAAAAATAAGCATAAAAATCGAAAAATTTACAAAATTCGTACGTTTTTTGTACTACAAATACATAAAAGATTTAGAAGTGAGACAACATTTCACTACTATGGTGAAAAGCAAAACGAATCATACTAGAGGTCCACACAACGCGTTCAATTCGTTTATGCGCTTAGGCATCTGTCAAAAAAATAGAATTATTGTAAAATTGTAGTGACAAGTTACGCAGCAAACGCGCATTATGTGGGATGATATTCCATATAGGCATGCTTCTTGAAAAAATATAAATATAAGAATTAAGCGCATAGAATGCGTGGTGTGGGCCTCCAGCTAAAGAATAAAAAGAAACAATTTATTACTCTGTTTTGATTTTATACGCCGCTATTAAATGGTTTATTGCTCTTAGTTGTTATGCCAAAACTAAGCATTGAAAATAAAATTGTTTTTAAAAAAGTATCGGCGTATCGACAGTAAAATATCGCCTAAACCGATACATCGGTATCGGTATTCGTTACGTCCCTAATTAAGATCTCTGTGGATAATGTCATTACGTATATACCATGGGGCGCAGACGATTTGTCGTTATATCCTAGACAGTCTTCTTTGTGGCTTCAGGAAGTTTGGTGCGCATGCAGTCCCCCATAATTGGCTGTCATAAGTCCACATTTGTTTTATGGTAGATCTGTATAAGAGAATTTTGTTGTCTAAGTAGGGATGGGCAAATTGAAAAAATATATCGATACATATCGTATCAATATTTTTAAGAGTATCGATATTTATTAATTTAAAATATCGATATATCGATGTATCGAACGAATTAAGCTGAAATTATGACCAAATTTAAAAACTTAATATACCTATGAAAATACATATTTACATAGGCACAAACATATTACATGTAATTCCATTCTAACTTCTTATTATTTCTTTTAATTTAAAATTTACTGCCTATCCCTCGATTTCGAACTAAACTTTCATTCGCTTAACTTTTATTTAAAACAAAAACCAATTTTAAAATTTAGTTTTTAAGGTAAGTTATGCGAACAACGTTTTCGTTTGAAATCGATGGACCGGCAGGCAGTTAATTCTACAATAAAAAAATTCAAAAAAAAAGTAAAGAATAAAAAAATATTTTTTTTTATTCGCCATATGAAATCTAAAAAAAAAATTTATTGGGATTATATAATGTCGGATTATATACTGCCGGTAAATGAAACTTGTGACACATACTATACAAGTAAACTGCACTATTTTATTTTTAATATATAAGAACATGTTCAAATAGAAAAAAAACAAAATATTTTTTTTTTTTATTATTAACATTCCCACTTTCATGAGTCTATTGCTGCTAATACGCCATAATTAAGGCGATTCTTTGCATGTTCTAGGAACACTTTTCAGAATATTTTTTTCGCGCTTATTTTATTGTTTCATCTCTTAAAAAATCGAGACAAAACTGAAGTGTGTAATCTATGAAAAAGCGCCGATATTTGCTTAATATTACTTAAAAACATATGATGCAATTCTTAAAAAACAACAGTATTGTAAGCAGTTGAGCAAAAGTTAAAATGTTGAATTTTATTATAAAGAGATCTTAAAAATATCGAATTCGATAGTCGTAGATAACTATCGATGTATCGATATATCGGTATTTTTAATATTGGCGATATATATCGATTATGATTTTTTTAAATATCGATATTTATTGCCCATCCCTATGTCTAAGGGCAAATTTGAATTTCGACTGAGGAGCAATTGTAGTTGAGCTGCTTTAAGTTTCATAGCCATTATTTTCTCTTCAATATGACGAGACCATGTCAAACGTCTATCTATATGAGTTCCCAAGTACTTTACATAATTTTCTACCGGAACAGTGGTGTTATTTATTTTTGTCTTCTGAGCATGAAAGTTAAGAGAGCACATTTTATAAAAATGATTTTTTATTTATTTATTAGGACCGTTTTTGTAACAGGTTCAGTATTTACCGTTGATGTGATACATTTCTTTGGGACTATTTAAAAATTTGTTTTAAAATTAATTCTTGGCCTTTTTTATTGGAAGAATACCAACAACTAACACTTAAAACGTTTATTGAGAATGTGGCTGTTAGGTTTTAATTAGCCCCCTCCAATTACAACCCCATGCAAAAGTGATAGGTCCTATTCATATAAAGTGTTAGAACTAGGACCAGTCATGCCTTCACACTTGCAACATCTAACATCTACTATCAATAAAAAATTTCATCATTTCTGAAAAAAAACTTCTTTTTCTAAACTTCTTTTCAACAAAATGCCAACATTTTAAAAGAAACATCAAAATGTATTTGAATATTAATTTGTTTAAAAATCTAAAAAAAAATTAAGCAAAAAAAAAAATTGTAAGAAAGGGAAAATTTGACAAATGGTAGCGCTGCTTTTAAAACAAATGTCGTTTTGTCAGTGATGCCACAATAATAACAGAAATTATTGGCGCATTTACAGCGATGACATTTAACTAATCGGAAGATGTAGATGGTATACAATACGATAGGAACATCATGTAAAGATGTTGATTCTTACAAAAAGATGTTAACGTCTTCTCAAATTGATAGTAGATATAAGATGTTTGCAAGTGTACAAAACAAGGCTATTTATCGATTCAACAAGTGAAGTTTTAAGGCGGAATTATGTCCAGCAGTCCTCCTGGTGCAAATTAAAAAGTAAAATTAGATAATCTTTAAGAATATTTTATTTATTTTTTTCTCTCAGTGCTTTGCATTTAACACTTTCACTTATTTGAGTTTTTATATTTGAAAAAATTCAAGAAAAAAGAAACTATAAATTTTAATAAAATCACTTCTTAAAATAACAAATAAAAATAAATTTTTTATCGAGAAAATAATGGAAAATAAAAACTCCCTTTCAAATAATTCGACTTAAAAGAAAAACGAATGAAAAGAAATCCATTTTCTTTATGAGGTGATAAAATTTTATAGATGCAATTTGTAGTTTCTATTCCCTTTTTATTTCATTTCACTAAAACGACCAGTGTATTTTGTTTGGTTAAAAGGATTCGAAAACATTTAAAATGTATTAGAAATGTCATTTTAACACATGTGTTTTTATAGATATTTTGAGTGAAAATTGTTATTGTCACATTAGGAAAATATTATATGCATTTTGTTGATTATTAAGGATTTTCTATTCCCCAAAAAAAAGAACATTAAAGCAATAAATGAAATATTTATTTTTATCAAGTAAGTAGAGTAGATTAAATGAAAATTAAAAGGGAATTTTGAAAAAAGATTGTTCTTAAACCAGAATAAAGTTTTGCAAATCATCAATAATTTAGTATTTTTAACAGCTGAATATGTGTAAAAAAGTTGTAGTGTCATGCTTAATTGAATTAATAAGTTATCCATCACTTACTCTTTAGAAAATCTGCTAATTTTCAAAAGAAAAAATTAAAAATTCTTCAAGCATAAAATTCAAATTAATATTTTGCCTTTTTTACTAACAAATTTTAATTTTTCCATGACAAATAATTGAAATCAATCAAAATTTAAACTCTGCCAAGCCAAAATTCCCAAACTAATCAAAATTTAATTTGTCAGGCAAAAAAAAAAGAGACAAATAAAAGCAGAGATGACAAAATCAAGATAATGAGGGATACAAAATCGACTTGGTTTTTTTTTCATTAACTCATTAAAATCAAAATTCTTAAATGAGGCGCAAAATAGTATCAAAAAAGAAAACTACAGACGTCAGCTTTTGAGAACACCAAAAACAATTTCTCATCAAGTCAAGCGAGTGTTAAAATACTTTTTTTGTTTTTCAATTTCATAACTTTTTTAAGGGCAGCAGACAATTGATGAATCAATTTTTGCAAAAAAAATAAAAAAAAAGAATAATAAAGGAAAATATTTTGCCACAGTGACAATTGAAAAATCTGTGGGCTTAAAACCAAAATGTGAAACACAAAACTTAGGGATTTGCAATGTTTGCAAACAAAATGACACACGGCGGAAATTTTGAAAACCAGTAGAATAATTTCTTTTTTAAATTAGCAACGCACGGGTATTGCAAAAAAAAATTTAGAAAAACACGACAGGATAAATAAAAAACAGCAGCTAAACACACAGAGACAGACGTGTAGTGTGTTCGGTAATGCGTGTTTTGTTTAACAATTTTTCAATGGGATTTATTAGGACAAACAATAACAAGAACATGATAATAAATTGCCAACAAACGTTCGAACCTGGCACTATGAACAGTCGCGTCAACAGGATGACAGTCTTTGGGATTTTATTTTTTAATAAGGAAATTCAGAAGCGTCGTAGTTATTATTAAGGCAGAATGGGAAGTTCCTTAATAATTTTTATTTATTTTAAAACCCCACATAAATAAATTAAAAATTTTCTCTAATCACCAAATTCATAGAATCAAGCAAGCAAGTGTTTGATTTTGCACCTATTACCAAAATGATTGTATTGATTACTAAAAATTGTAAAAATTTTAAAATTTTGAATTTGTTTTCAATAAATGATATTTTTAATTTTAATTAACCCTGCATGCTTAATCTCTGATTTGACCGATGAAGAACAGTAAATATATTGTTTATAAATAAAATAAAAAACAAAACAAATATAAATGTTTTTTGGTTTTTTTTATACAATAAGGCAGAGTATTTTACTTTTCCAGTACCTTTTATGGATTAGGAGCACTACCCGTTCCACAGAGTTCATAGTTCGGGTATGTTAGTCGAATCGACTAACATTAGTCATACCGTACAAAAAATGACCTTAAGCATGCAGGGTTAAAAGAAAGATCAAAAAACTTTGCCGTTTCAAACAATGTGTAAACTTATTTAATTAAATATAGCTCAGGTTTTGACAATTCCCAACAACAACTCTACAAGTTTACATTATTTTATTTTAAATGAAAAAATCAATTAAGATTTTTTGATATTTAATTAATATTTTGATTAAAAATTTATTTAAAAACAACTAAAATGTTAACTAAATCAAAATTATATTTTTAATTTTCATTCAACTAAAAAAATTATTGATTTAATTATCACATTAATTAAATTGAAATAATCTTAAAACTATTTTTTTAATTGATAAAAAACAACCGATAATTTTTTCTATGCCTGTGAAATTTTAAAATTGTAAAAGGCAAACCATTGCAAGCTTAAGAATTGTATTGCATTATTTTGTTGTTATCTTTCTTAAGTTATGAAGCGTATGGAAAACTTGGAAAATATCTTCTAAAAAGGTGCCGCCCAAATTCGCATGTGATCGTATCAACAGGATGAGAGTGTTTTTAATATATAACTTTAATTTATTTCAAAATTTCATTTGGGTGATTCACAAGGTGTGCTATCAAGTCATATCGTCATAACGTCCTAAATAAAATTTTACAATTGTTTAAAAAAAAATTTTGCTGTGTTTCAAAAAAGAACTTTTACAAAAAGTTTTACAAAATACATAACTGAAATTAAACTCATAGAATAAATTCGAAAAATAAAAAAAATTTTAATATAATAAAGTGGCTTATGAAAAGAAATAATTCCCAATATCAAAATAAAAATGATAATGCTGTGTTCATTGATTCGTTATAACTGTACAGTATATGACTTTACAACTTTTTGACTATCTTGTAAATCACCCAATTATAAAACTAACAGCTGGTTAGAATCCTACAAGGCGAATTCATTACGGGTGAACTTAATAGCCCTGTTGGTAACTTTTTCTTAGCTTTGTAATTGTAGGATGTCATAATTTTGTTTACTGTTTTTGTTTCTGTTTTTGATATTGTGCAATGATTTTACAAAACAAAATGCTTGTGGTTTTTGTAATTTGGCAGCAGGTGAATAGAGCGCACAGTTATTCCATATATTGATTAGGCATAACTAAAAGCAGTTCACGGAGAGTGCCCATATAAACTTGAACTAAAAATTTATGCATTACAAATTTTGATAAACTCGGACAAAATTCACGACCACCTCCCGACCGCCCATGAACTGCGCCTCTGATATTTGTTGTTACAAACTTTTATTGCGGTTTAATATTCCCATACATGTATCAACTTCGTTTCAATGATTAACTCTGCACATTTCATTTTATTTTTAAAAAACACTTCATTTTAAATTGCAAATGACATTTTTTTTATTCTCGTTCCTTCTTAAATAAAATATTACAAAAGAAAAAAACAATAACTCACTGCTTCTCCCTGTTAAAGCGAAAAAAAGTAAAACAAAAAAAATATTTTCCCAATTGACATTATTAAGAATGTCGTTATATTTCCCTCTAAATCAGATCGATGTCTGTTTCTAAAATTATTGAATGCAGTACAAAATTTATGAAAAATTGCCAACGTATGTAACTGATACTCAATGAGTCCTTGCTATTTTAAAAGGTTGTTTAGTCTATAAGCTAATGGAATTATGTTTGAAAATTGGTTTGGCAAACCTTTTCAAAATACTCAGAACGATGCGTTACCCTCAACAGCACACACACACATAACCATATAAGAAAATATAATCACACCAATTTAAAATGCAAAATCAAAGTAAATCAATTGGCCTGTTTTCATTTAAACTCATACATACAAATGTACATACACATGAAGAGCCCTAAACATCCGAAGACAGGGGTGGAAATCATATGCGACAAAATACAAATGAAAATTTTTAATTTTTCATAAAAACCAAATTTTTTAGTTGCGAAAATCCAGCACGTTTTTTAACTTGAAATTATGGTAATAAATCACATTAAACTCAGTCATATAAACATATATTAGCTAACATTAGATGTGTATCTACATTTACAGATTTAAATAGTTCAAATCTGAATTTTGAAAAAAAAATTTAAATAATTTTTCAATTTAATTTTGTACTGTTTACTAAAACATCTAATATTCTAAACATTTGCAAAAGTTATAAATCTATAAAAACAAAAGAAGATTGCTATATTCGGCAGTGCGAAATTCGGGATACCCTTCACTATTAATTTGAACAAAAAGTTTATTAAGAATATAAGAAGAGATCGCTGTAATTATGTCGATATAAGAACGATAGCGTTATTCATTGGATTTTTCTGTGATTTCCAAGCTCTGATTGCGATGCAACTTTTATTTCATTATAAAGCTTGGACCTTGCCAATACGTACGAAATCCGATGTTATTAAAATGACCGCCTTTTGATTGGTTGTAGCAGTCGTTCCTTTTGAGGTAGTTTCGACCAATTTTTAGCACATTTCGGGCCGTATCTCGGCGATATATTAATGAATGTTGGTTTGCTAATGCTCCAACGTTACTGGATTTTCCGCATATACACGGTTTTTGATGCAGCTCTAAAAAAAGAATCTAACGGAGTCAAATCGCAAGACCTTGGTGGCTAACTGACGTCACCAAAACGTGAAATTACGCGTTCTATAAACTTCCAAAATCGGTCGTTTTGTGAGGCTCGTCGCTCCATCTTGTTGATATCACATATAGTCCAGTTCATAATCTTTAATTGTAGGCCATAATGAACCGTAAGATAGGCCCAATTGCTGAGAATGCCGTGGACTATTCGCCACACTTTCATTAACAGAAGCGATATTTTCGGCAGTGCGCACATTACGGTGGTGCACAGGCCTGACTACATTTGTAGCGCTTCTAGGCTCTTCAAATTTATTTATAATCTTGCCAATTTAATGCACAGTAGGCTGATTATGACGACTATAATAACCCCGTATTGCTCGAAAAGTGGCCACATTTTAACCGCGACTTTTGTAGTAACTGATACACGTTCTTCGGTTGTTTGTTAAACGATCCACATTTGTAAATGGCAAACGTTTTACTAATTAAATGACACATCATATGACAGATATTTAACAGCTGAAAGCCTTGCCAGACTTATAACTCTGTGTTTGTACCAAATTTTGTAACACAGAAAAAATTAAAAAATGTCTCTAATCACCAAATTTATACCAAATTCATAAAATCAAGCAAAATAAGTTGTTGATTTTGCACCTATTACCAAAATGATTATATTTATTACTAAAAAATGTAAAATTGTGAATAATTTTTTCAATAAATGATATTTTAAATTTTAATTAAAAAAATTATGAAAAACCTTTGCCATTTTTTTTTTTTTTTTTATTCCCTGTGCGTATCCCGCGATGCTCAACGCTTGTCTGCTGGAGACCAGAGTCTCTGGCGGGAATCGAACCCGCAACTCCGGCACTGATACACTAGCTCACTCTCAGCTAGCCTACTGTTAACTGTCAAACAATGTGTTTATTTATTTAATTAAAATAAATAAACACGTTTAAATTATTTTATTTCAAACGAAAATATCAATTAATATTTTCTGATATTTTAATTAAAGATTTATTTCAAAACAACTAAAATGTTAGTTAAATCAAAATTTAATTTTTAATTTTCTTTCAATAAAAAAAATAAATGTTTCAATTACATTAATTATATTTAAATACTTTTTAAACCATTTTTTTAATTGATAAAAAACTTTTTTCTGTGAATAATGAATTGTTACAAATTTAATAAGGCAACAATAAAGAAAAAATAAAGATTGAATTCAATTAAAAAAATGGAATATTAATTAAAAAAATAATGAAATTCGCACCAATAAACTAATTAATAGTGCCAATTAAATATTTTTATTGATGTTAGCAACATTATCTCGCGCTATTGATGTTGATATAATCCAGTTGGATACGTCTTTAAGAATACCTTGAAGACGGCTGCACGACAATGTTAATTCCTGCACGACATGTGAGGGATATCTAGAACAAATCGTCAACGACATTTTCGCACAAGTGTCGCGAGAATCGTGCACGACACAAAAAAAGACATTGTCGCTCTTCATGTCGTTCATTCGATCGAACAAATTATTTTTGTTTGTTTAGAAGACAGCTTGCACGCCAATGTCGCTCATTTTATCGTGTACAGTTGTTGAAAGAGGACAACTTACAAGCCACTGTCGCTCATACTGTCGTGTATAGTTATTGATATAAGACACCTTATAATACATTGTCGGTCATGTTTTCGTGGATAGGCTTGTATAAAAGACAACTTGAAAGCCAGTGTCGGTCATGTCGTCGCTTATGAACTTCTTAAGAAGACAGTGCACTAGACAATGTCGAGTATTTTGTCGTCCACGACATTTTCCTCAAAATTGTCTTCCAGAAGTGTGATAGAGGACATATCGTGCATAAAAAGTTCACGACAGCAGTTTTTCCAACTGGGAAGTAAAAGTTAAATTCACTTGATTAAATATTTAATTAAAACTGATTTTCTTTTTGATTAATGGTTTAATTGGGATAATTTTTTCTGTGTAGTTTTATATGGAAACTGTGACCAATTGTGGACCGAACCTCATAAAATTATATATATATATGTTCCTTTAACTCCCACTGGAGCAAAGGGCGCCAAATTAAATTGTATACCATAATTTATGGTTTACATATTTCTTGAAATTTGCACAACAATTATATTTTTCACTTCGATTTTACAAGTGTTCGAGTATTTTTCGAAAGTGGTCCCTGCATGGGAACTATGGTGAATTTTAAGACAGGACCAATAATCCTAAAATTTGGTAGTTTGATTTTAAGTTACATAAAACTTAATTGAACACATTTTCATCATAATATTCATTTAAATTTTCATTACACCTTTAGCCGTATTAAAATGTTTTTCGTAGGTGGGCTCTGTGTGTGGCCTATGATCGGTTTCATACCGATTCTTATGAAATGTGATGGCAGTGTGATTTCTATTTATATAATATTTATTCATAAAAAACCATTTTTATATCTGCAAAGTATAGGCGTATTAAAGTGTTTTTCGCGGGTAAGGGGTTCAAGGTTAATTCTGAACCGATCGTCACTAATCGTCAAGGTGCCTCATCTGTATATGGGCTAATTTTTGAGCAGTTAGAATTTCTAGATGTTCTGGGCATGAGGATACAATGTGATTTCCGATGGACCAAACATATTTTTAGGGGGTCGAAAGAAGCATTCATGTTTGAAACGGTGTAAGATATACTTCACTCCATCTGATCTTCTTACTATTAATACCACCTATATCCGACCGCGAATGGAATACTACTCTCAACCGCGTGCAGGAGAGGGGAAGATTCTAATTGTTGACAGTAGGGTATCAAATTCTATTGACTCCCTTGAGCACCGTCGCAATGTGGGTTGTATTTGCCTGTTTTATCGTTACTACAATGGGATGTCTTCTGATTAAAATAGGGATCTGGTTCCCGAGACACATACGTTTGTTCGTAATACACGTTTTTCCTCAAGAGTCCGTCCTTTTGTGGTTGGCACATCGTACAATGCATTATAGGGAAAATTCGTTTTTTGGTCGGACTGTTCGTATGTGAAATAAACTCCCTGCTGAAGTCTTCCCTCTCTCTATCAACATGAATAAGTTCAAGAAGTCGAATGTTCCCAAACACTACTCCCTTTATCCTCCTTCCCATAACCTTTTTTCTTAGTTCCAACACAATGCATTGCATTTGAAGGGGTCATCCCCCAAGTGCTGGTTTTAACCAAAAAAAAAAAAAAAAACAAAGTACATATACTCGTATAAAACAAAATTAGATCAAATTTAAAAACAAAACTATTTTTAGCTTAGTAAAGCTTTTTTAGGAAATGGATTTTATATAGACCCTTAAGTAAATTTTCAACTGATTGTAACAAATTTTGGAAATATTATTTCCAGTTTTTTAAGCCAAATAACGTGACCATCCCAATCAAGAGAACATCTTCTTTTCATTTGCAGCATGCGAGAACTTAAGACTCAAGTTGTTTGGCCAGATAACCTTTGCAAAAAAACCATTCTCTGATTTACTTGGGATTCCTTCCGTCTTTGAATCAACCGGCTAAGGCATAATGAAGGAGGCCATGTAATATAGAAATTCTGTAAGACAGTTTCACATTTTAACACAACGTTAACTAATAATTCATCTACATGAGCTATTCTTAATTACGGCAGGCAATCGAATCTATCCTAACCTACATAACGATACTACTACTCGTTACGATTTTAGGCTTAAAAATAGTTTAACAGGAGTTGGCTTTATTTGGGATCTAAGGATTATTATGTACCAACTTTTACAAAAGTTAGTATCGTAATTTCTGGTTATATAAGAGATGTATGTTATCGCGTAAATGCATAGAAACAGTGCTTTTCGTAATACAACGCCCACTTAAGTGGGCGTGTAAGACTCTTATTGAGGGTTTTCAAGCCAAGACTGTTAAGGAAAACTAATCAAAAATCATTTTTTCGGTAAAGTCTTTCGAAAGTAATCGTGTTTTTCTAAAACAGACAGCCGCACATGGCTTAAAAGATAAATATTTTTAAGTGTTACACACGAAATGACAAACTTAATATGCCCTTAATAAACACTGGGGTGGTGGAGGGTAAACAACTTTAAACTGCTCTTGTGTATGTGTAATTTACACATTTACACTTTAAATGTTGGTTGAGTTATTATTGTTAGTGTTTTTGTTTTATTTGAGAGGATCCTTTTGTGTCCTTGTGCATTTTATTACATAATTCGTTGTGGATTTTAAGATGGTTCCAATGAAAAAAACCACAACAATGATTTTATTTGTTTTTTATGTAAATTTTAATGATTTTAAAACTATAAAAAATGTCATCATACATTATTTCGAATATTTATGATATGCAGGTTAATATTATGAGTGGTACAGGGAAATAAACAGACACAGCACAAGGGGCTTTTGTTAATAAAAACTGTTTCATAATGTAACATATTAAAAATTTCACAGATTTCTTAGAAGGTCTAAGAACTATGGATGATGCAAATGAGAGTTTAGCGAGTGTAAAGGCGGTCACCATGAACACACAAGTCTTTTTTTTTTTTTTTTTTTTTTTTTTTTTTTTTTTTTTATTACATATTTATTTGCAATCTATCTTACAAAAATTTAAGTTATATATGAAAATAATATTTACACATATAGAGTTAAATTAAATATTTAATATTATAAACAACAAGTTAGAAGCTGTTACTAAAAGAAAGAAAATATTTTTAATAAATACATATATTTTATTTCATTAGTAACGTCAGAAAGGGAGATCTAGGATATGTTTTCGTTTAAGCCTTCTGGCTTTATCAGTCTCATCCACAAGTGTAACTGCTAGTATATTTACATGATTACTAAGCATTTCTAACTTTGGACTGGAATCTTTGCAATATTTCTATGTTGGAATTACAAGCAGTGCCCCATAGCTCTAAGCCATAAGTCCATATAGGTTTCAAAACAGTTTTATAAAGTAGGACATTATTTTCCATAGATGGTTAAGTTTTTCGCCCTAGAAGTCAATACATTTGCTTAAATTTTATGTCAAGTTGTTTTCTTTTCGCGTTAATATGTGCTTTCCATGTAAGTCTTCTGTCTAAATGTAAGCCTAGGTATTTGACAGTATTAACACTAGGAATTAAAGTGCCACTGAGAAACACAGCTGGGCAATTTGCTCTTCTTGTTGTAAAAGTGATGTGACTCGACTTTTGGGTGTTAGCAACAATGTTCCATTTTGTAAGCCAATCATAAAGACTATTTAGATGCAGCTGTAAAATTCTAGAAGCCTCTGAAGGAGATTTACTACAGCATAAGAATGCTGTATCGTCAGCATAAGTTACATCATCTCTTGTCGGCATATCATTTGTGTATAAAGTATATAGAATTGGTCCAAGGACTCTTCCTTGTAGGATTCCAGCTTCAATTTGACAAATATGAGAAAAATCGTTGTTGATTTTGACGTAGAAACATCTGTTTTTCAAATATGATAAAAATAATAAATAAAATGGAGCAGGAAGCATGTTTGTTAATTTGTATAATAATCCCTCATGCCATACTTTATCAAAAGCCTGCTGGATATCCAAGAATACAGAAGAACAAAATTTTTTATTTTCAAAAAGAGTCAGTTATCACCTTAATAATTCGATGACACTGTTCTGGTGTGCCATGTTGTCTTCGAAATCCGAACTGGTGATCAGGAATAATATTGCATTTCTGAAGTAATGGATTTAAACGTTTAAAAAATAATTTTTCAAAAATTTTTGATAAAATAGGCAATAAGCTAATAAGTCTGTACGACGTCATTGTATTTTCCGGCTTACTTGGTTTTAAAACCATTATAATTTCAGCACACTTCCATTGAGAAGGAAAGTGTTGGATACGTAAAATGGAGTTAAGTATTATAGTGAGGAATAAGATTCCCTTAAAAGGCAAAGTCTTTATTGCAAACACATCTGTTTTGCCATATCCCGGGGATTTCTTGTTATTAAGGGCGCATATCTCCATTTCTTTAGGTGTAATATGCTTTATAGGTAACTCCATTTGACAAGCTATATCTAAGAAATGTGCGGCATCGTCGACATAATTACTCGTTTTTTGAGGCTTAAAAATTGATTCTATATGTCCAGCAAATGCATTAGATTTTTCTTTATCAGTTCTGACACAAAAGTTGAGTAATATTAACCTATTAGCTTATTATCGAACATTTCAAAGCTATTTGAAAGAGGATTAATTTGGTAAATTTACCCCAATACTGGGTGAAAATAAAAGTATTTCAAATCATCAATTTGAATTAAGAAAAACACAGCACAATCGAACAAAAACAACATAGACTAGTAAACGTTATTAGAAAAACTTTTGAAAAAATATTGTTCTAAATTTAAAGCTTTTGATAAAGTATGGCATGAAGGATTAATACCTAAACTGAAGCTTAATTTACTCATAAATACTCACAAGCTATTGGAGAGCTATTTGATTACTTAAAAATTTTATTAAAAAACGGAAATTTTCTTAGTTCTACTTAATCGAAAAATATTTAAAAAAAAGGAAATTTTCTTAGTTCTACTTAATTGCTTAATGTTGGAGTACCACAGGGAAGCAATAAGGGACCTCTATTTTATTGGATGTATGTAGGCTTCGTACATGCCAACAAACAAATACACCCAAACATAATCGTTGGCTGATGATACAGCTTTTCTAAGCATCCACAAAAACCGCGATACAGAAAAAATTACCAGTAGTTTTTTATCAATTAAAAAAATGGTTTAAAATGTTTTTCAATTTAATTAATGTGATAAATGAATCAATTACTTTTTAGCTGAAAAAAAACTAAAGATTTACTGCCGTATTCATAAAAAATAAAATAGATTTCAAACGTATTTAAAAACTAAATTTCCATACAAATTTTTCTTAAAACAGATTTCATATCCATTTTAGTTTTTTATGAATACGGCAGTAAATTTTGATTAATTCTATAAAATTATATTAAATATTATATAAAATAAATAAAAAAGGCTCGGATTCAGACCTGCCATATTTGCCGATTTATCGGTATTTTGCCGTTTTTTTTCCTTAAAATTAGCAAAGTGCCAATTTGCCGATTTTTGCTCCAAAAATGCTGATTTTTAGAAAACACTTAAATCACGGTAACTTTTTAACGTGTAATTAATTAATTTTGGGCAACGTTGGAGCAATTGTCATAACCTCTACAACCAAATGGAAAGTGTTTTTAAAACTATATTAACTAGTTTTACAAAAAACGATTAAAAAATAAAATTTACTTACCGGAATTTATGAACACAAAGAATTTTTTGAACTTTTATGAACTTATTTGGGCTTATTGGCTTATTAGTTACTTTCAAAATCAAAACTCAACAAAAGCGATATTAACAATATTGTTAATAACTGTATTAATTTTTATAAGGAACTTTTAAATCAAATATTAAAATGTTTTGATTTTGAACAAAAATCTTATAAAAAAAAAGTTATAGCGTTGCCGTTGTGAACCTTAAGTAGCATCTTTAAATATGATAACCTTAACAAAATTTTGAAAAAGGAAAATATTTCTTTTATGGAAATTCTTAAAGAGTTCCCCAGCTTTATTTCAGAAAAAGAAAAACAAATTTCAGACTCTGAATGTAGAGAGTTAAAATGTTTTAATTTTTAAGAAGATTTATAAGGAATTGAAGTAAATTTGCAAACATTTTGGCAAACAATTTCAGACTTAAAACGTGGGGATTCTACGGATGCATTTCCAGTGCTGTCAAAGTGTGTACAACAAATGATAGCCCTTCTACATTCTTCCGCAAAAGTGGAAAGAATTTGAAGCTAAGTGAATCATAATAAAACCAAATTTCGATGTTTCCTGGAATATGAATCCTTTCAAGGAATTCTTTTTTCTAAAGATTTCCTAAAATTTAATAATGCAAACTGTTTTGATGTTGATATTAAACTGGATTTAATTAAAGTATTAAACTCAAATATGTATCTATAAAATATTTGTTTAAATAAAATGTTGAAAAAAATTTCAACTATAAAAACAATTTTAACCTAATACACAAAATTTTTTTAAATTAGCTACAATTTATTTATAAATATATTCATTTTTCTTTTATTAATTTTTATGTTTTTATATGTAAGTTAATGAATTATATGTTTTGTTATTTTTTTAATTAAAGTGCTGATAATGGCGATTTTTTACGAAAATATGCCGATTTTTTATCAAAATTATCTGGCAACCCAGCTCGGATTGTACCCGAATCAACTCGCTCGAAATATTTTAAATTGTGGCAGCCACATTTGCTTTAAGAGAACAGAGTCTGCAACACTTATCTGATCATAAGGACGCTAAATACCTTAATATTTGAACTTTAAAAGTGATTAGGAAAAATTTTTTTATTTTGTGTAGTTTATTATGTGTAAAACTGAATTTGGATTCTGGCAACACTGGTGAATCTAAATAAATAAAAATAATCGCTTTAAAAAAAAGTACCTAAGAGTGAATTCCCTGACGTAAGAGTTTCAATTTGAATTTTACGATTTTATTTTTTTATTCAAGAAGAAAACTTTTGATAAGAATAAACCACTAAATAGTGGTTTCCATTTAATTTTGTTTTAAGGTGGTAGCAATTATTCCATTAAAAGTAAATGTTCGTGTTTTTCAATATTTATTTAGTTCTGATAAAAACTTATAGCGCCCTAATATTTTTAATTTATATAAAAGGAATTGTAAGTAATATCTTAAATTTATTAGCGTATAAAATCTTGAATACATAAAAATGCAAATCTTAAGAATTTCCATAGTCAGTTTATTTTTCTTGATATTAAAACATGTGAGTGCCATCACACAAGAAAAATTATTTACTTCAGATAATAAAAAGGTCTATTATATAGAAAGTGAATACAAGGTCAGTGAAATATTGACCAATTAAAAATTATCTTAATAGAAAAAAAACAACAAATATATAAAATAATTTTAATTTTCAGTATGATTGGTTTGAATCTTTAACAAAATGTACACGCATGAATATGAGTTTGTTGACAATTGATTCCAAACAGAAATCGGAAGACATCAATGAATTAGTTAAAAAAGCCTTTGGTAAGTGTTGGTATTTTTTGAAATTTATTTCAGCTTTTAGAATTTTAAATTCCTTTTCTCTATTTTTTTTTTGTTAGGAAAAAATATTGTTCTCTGGGTTGGTGGTTATGCAGTGGGTTCAAATCGTCAGTACACTTGGGTTCCAACAGGCGAAGAATTTTCTTATACATTTTGGCAAGGTTCAAATCCAGATTACTACAACAGTGAGGAGTACTGTATGCAAATTGGTTGGGGCAGCGAAATGAAATGGAACGATAATTCATGTGCAAAAAAATTTGGTTTCGTTTGTGAGTTTAGAACAAGAGAATGTGATTGTGATAAAAACTATAAGAATCAAAATATTATAATAAATAATTATCAAAAGAGTTAAAAAGGAAGTTGAAAACTGAATGCCGATAAAATAAATTTGTACGTATGTATTTCCAGCAAAATTATTTAAAATTTATGCTGCGAAATTTAATGACTACAGCATTAAGGATTTAATATGTTGGTGTTTTCGATACACTTAGAGAAAACCCTTCGTAAATGTAACGATTTTTTACATTCCTGCAATGAATTTTGTCATTATTTTTGAGCCAAAGTAGCGCGTAATTCCTGCTATCAAAAGCGTTATATAAAGTTCGAAATTGTCATAAATACAATAAAATTTGGTCATTAACTCTATGACATTAATAATATTTACAATGCAATGTAAATTTGCATTACTGAAATGTAATGTATTATTACCGCAATAAACTTATTTAGTTCATATCGAGCCTTTGCTGCAATAGAGTCATAGCTCAAATTTGAATTTTCTAGCACCTTTAAATTTAATTCTTTTCTCTAGAGTTGAGTATATAAGATATTTGTATGAAATTTTTTACACAATATGAAGAAACGATATGGCGATTAACTTCAAATTATTAGCTAGAAGACGTCCCGATGTTCCACTGGGAATTAAAGAATTAAATACATTATCTCAACAATCAGATTTTTTGAGTTATGACTCTATTGCAGCAAAGACTCGATATGATTAAACATTTTCATTGATAAAATGTAACTTGTCATTAATAAAATGACATATTTTCATTTATTTAAAAACAATGTGCATAAAACTAGTCGTAATGTCATATACAAAATATATCTATATATTGTTATATTTGCATCGCGACCAATTTTAATGATGGATCGCGCCGGTATGCTACATGATCAACTCTTAGCGCGTCACTACTTACATTATTTTTGGGCTGTGCGGTTCGCTCGAAGTTAAAAAAATGCTGCAAGAAAACAAAAAACAATCTGTTGATGGTTTTTTCGTTAAAGCACAAACTATACAACATTACGCTTCTTCAGTGCTTCCACGACTAATACAAATTTTGCAACCACAATTTTTCAAAATCATTAAAAATTTTTTTAAGTTGCATTGTAAGACAAAGGTTATTTGCACTTATTAGGAAAATATTATATGTATACAAATTAAGAAAACAAAACAAAAAATGTAACTCTTGTACATATTTAAAAATAACGAGAAAGTTAAATTAAAAGTTTTTATTTATTTAAGACTTTTTTCATAAAAAATATTTTTATTTAATAAGAGCTAAACCCGTCAAATTTCCATACAAAATTCAGTATATTGAAAGTTAGTAAATTGAATTTTTTTGAATATGTCCCTTACAATAAAAGAAATCTGTACTTTAAAGTTATAAATAACAATAACTGTCAGTGGCAGGGCTGTAAAATAAGGAAATTTTCTAATCCCTTTGGCGATGGAAAGTAACGATTGGTGATATTGCGAAATTAAAAACTATTAGCGATATGCGCAATGTGAATATTTTCTAATTTACGTGTATCTAAAATATTATAAAAATGGGTATAACTTGTTTCTCGTGTTTGTAAATTGTATTTTAAATTTATAATTTTTATTATACTGTTTCAAAATTGTTTCTATTTGAAATATTTTGTGAATTATTGTATAATAATATGGCGAATATAAAGAAATTCGTATTTCAGAACGTAAATTCAATGGGGAAATATATGACTGACAGTCAAAGGTTTTTTTTATAAATTAAAAATATTGCCAAATCATTATCTAAAAACATTAAATAAATGTACATACCGACAGGTTATAAAAAGTTAAATTTCAAATTTCTTAAATTCACGCCATTTTCTATCAATTCTAAAATTTAGATTATATATCAATTTATTTTTCAAAAACCTTTCAACGGCCTATGCATATTTCAATATATTAAAATATACTACTGGAAATAAAGTAAATTTAGAACATTTTACATACATATATTTAAGTTTTTGGAAACACTAAAACTGCTTTTGTGTACTTCATTCCGCGTGACGTTACGCACTTTCCACTCTAAGGACCACTTATCTTTACTACTATTAAAATCATTTAAAAAGAAATAATTGGAAATCAATATAGATTAGGACTTCATTTGGTTTCAATTTCAAAACATGGCCGTTTCTAATTGAAAATCACCTCTTCACAGAAAAATTTAATAATTTCTTATCGCCATATTTATACTAATTTCGTAATATCAAGCAAACCATTTGTTGATTTTGCACCTATTACCAAAATAATTACATTAATTACTAAAAATTGTAAAATTTTTAATATTTTGTTCAATAAATGCTATTTTTTATTTTAATTAAAAAAATTTTAAAAAAAATTTGCCATTTCAAACAATGTGTTAATTTATATAATTAAATACATATTGACATTTCCCCACAACAATTCTACAAGATTAAATTGTTTTATTTTAAACGAAAAAATCAAAAAAGATTTTTTGTTATTTAATTAATATTTTAATTAAAAATTTATTTGAAAACAACTAAAATGTTAATTAAATCAAAATCAAATTTTTAATTTTCACTCAATTAAAAATATTATTGATTCAATTATCACATTAATTAAATTTAAATACCAAAACTTATTTTCGGGAATGAAATATTTATTAATAATTAATTCATTTATTAATGATGTGCTAATAATCCCAATTTATGATTAAAAACACTGAAATTTATTGTTGAGGGAAAGCTAGTTTCTATGCGCATTTCGTAATGTGTTTTTATCGCACCATCGTGAAGGGTATAAATAATTCGGTATAGCCGAATACAGCAAAGGCTTAACTTAATTAACTAGAAACTATGGTTGACATTTTAGCTCTTGCTCTCACGAGGTCACGAAAAAGTTTCAAAAGTTATTAGACCATTTTGATATTTTAGATTTAAGTACATGTCAGTTTGTTATAATAAGCCACATTTATAGCTGCACTGGTAAATCGTTGAACAGAATAAAACGTTAAGTTCGTTAAATATTATTTTATTTAATTAAATCTTCTGATAATTATTAAAAATTATATGATTTTTTGGCTTCTCACTCTGATGCCAGTCGCCACATTCTACTTCTTTAAATTCACATATAAAGCCAAATTTCTTAGTGCATGTATTATCATTCCATTCCATATTTGAGCCATTACCAATTTGAACACAGAACTCCTTTTCCTGGGAAAAGTCTGGATTACCAACGGTCCAAAAAGTAAAAGTGAATTCTTCACCGGTTGTCATCCATGTAAATTGATGGTGCTCTCCAACTGCATAACCACTTGTCCATAAGACCAATGTTTTTCCTTTAGAAATATAAAGATTGCTTAGAGAGATAAATATACCTACAAAGACAAAATATACCAAATTGGTTTTTCATCATGGAGAGAACATCATTCCATTTAACTTCAGAGTCAAAGGCCACTAGAGACATATTCATTCGTTCACATTTTGCCAAAGATTGAAACCAATCGTACTGCAAATAAACGATAAATTTTTAGCACAAATTCTATTTGTTGGATTATATATTAAACACTGACCTTTTGTTCAAGCTCAATATAAAAAGTTTTATTTCTTTCCGTTGTGAATAATTTTTCTGGTGTTATAGAAAATGTCTGGCTGCAAGCCAGAAGTAATAAAATGCTGAACAGTACTCGTACTTTCATGGTAGATGAATGTTTATGAAATGCAATATATAATTTCAATAAATAAGAAGTTTTCAAAACCATTCCCTTACCCTACACTACCATGGGTAGTATAATTAATAAGATAATAAATTGGTTTTTATTGGAAAAATTTCTCGAAAAAATTCCAACGAAAGTTTTTCCAAATCACTTTTGCTTGAACTTTAAAATCACTAAAAAAAACTTCCTGGTAGCAGAGACATATTTGGTTAAGTGGCACTTCTGATTCGTATTAGTTTTTTATTTAATTACTTTAGGGAAATGTTCAAAATCGTAAGATTCCTCCGACAACTGATGAAGGGTATCATGTAAACTAACTTGCCTGATTTTATGCAATTAACTTCTCATATAAGAGTAATAAAATGTTTCATTAAAATATTTAATATCAAGTGTGTGATAAAAATTTTTTATATTTCATTTAAAAACAAAGGGAATTATTTTTAAAATGTTATACATACAAACACGTTCAGTATTAAAATACGAAAACGTACGGCAGTTTTCTCATTAAGCGATTAAAATCTTGGTGAAAAAATTACTAAATGTTGTCAATTTTTTTGTGGAGCTCAGCGATTGACAATTGAAAGATGTAATGTGCGCGATTCTTTGCAATTAATTAAAATGCTACCGAAATTAACTGATTAATTAACACATTAAAATCTTACAATACTGCTGCTTATTACAAATGTCTCTATCTCCGCCTAAATCCGCCTTTCAACTTCAATGAAAACCGTGTGGTATTATTCCAGAATGAAAAAAGTTCTAGACTGATAGTTCCAACTTAACAATTATAACATCATTAAATTTTGCAATACTTTTGATGCTACAAAAAACTTGGCTTTATATAATCCACAAAGAGCTTTGTACAAAGTTGGGAAATAATCGGTAGAAGAATATTCAGAGCACCAACAGAAAAAAAGAAGCTTGAGCCGAAAAGGAAAAAAGAAAAAAAAATATCTATGATGCGCAAGCCGTTCTAAGTCCAAGATTATTAGTTTGTGCTATAGAACAAAGCTTCAAGTACACAATAGGACATGTTATGATATAAAGGACAGAAACGAATATTGTTATTTATATGAAGGGCTTAAAGCACAAGGGGTGAAAGTGCCTTTTTTAAAAATTGAGATTAAGTGCTCATATACCCCTCCAAGCGAAACAGGTATTTTAATGTGCTCGAAGCGAAACAGGTTTTTTAATGACAGCTGCTAGAATTGCTCGCCATATCTCGCAACCGGATGAGAATTCCACATTTACCTCTTGTTTTCTGAAGTTTTTTGAACTTCCACATGTAATCTCAATTTAATAAAAAAGCACCCTTGTGCTTCAAGCCCCTCATATATAACGGGTGGTTAAATTTTAGTGGCCGATGTTGAATGTGAACCACACCTAAACGTCAAGTTTTTTTCTGCATTTCACATGACACTTCTCAATTTCAGACTAACTCAATTTGAACCATGGAAAGATACACAATCGAGCAACACGTTAAAGTTATTCAGGCTTATTATGAAAATGGGCGTTCAAATCTAAATGCATATCGTGAAAATCATCTTCAGTGAAGAGGCACATTTTCACTGCAGTGGATTCGTCAATAAGCAGAATTGCCGCGTTTGGGGCATATGATAACCCAAGAGTGATTGTCGAAAATCCAATGCACCCACAAAGAGTGACTGTTTGGTGCGGTTTATGTGCTGGCGGCATCATCGGTCCGAATTTTTTCCAAAATGAGGCCGGCCAGGCAGTTACTGTGAATGGTGTTAGCTATCGTGAGATAATAACGAATTTTTTATGGCCCGAATGGGAAGATATGGATGTGGACGATATGTGGTTTCAACAGGACGGTGCCACTTGCCACACAGCTTACGAAACAATGGCTCTTTCGCGCGACAAATTCAATGGCCGTGTTGTCTCACGTCGTGGCGATGTTAATTGGCTGGCAAGATCATGTGATTTGACACCGTTGGACTTCTTTCTTTGGGGTTATTTGAAAAAAAAGATGTACGTCGATAAGCCAGCAACAATTCAAGAGCTAAGGGATGGGATAATTTGGCACATTAACGGCATAGAACCTCAATTATGCCTCAGCGTCATCGAAAATGTTGACCATCGGCGGCGGCCATTTGGCCGATATTTTCTTCCATGCATAATTGAACCATATTATCATAATAAAAAGAAATGACAACAATTTCCTTAATAATTTGTGTTTCATACAAAATCAACATCGGCCCTTAAAATTTAACCACCCTTTAGTTATACATATATAGAAATTGAATGTTATTCTGAAGAAATTTCAAGCTATGGACAAAATTTAATTAAGGAACAAGTATTGCCCCAAAATGATTTATCTGAACCCAAGATAATTTTTACGTTGATGGGTGCTCCTATAAGAAAATAAACTATTTGATGTCTGTTTTTTTGTTTACGGTAGGGTTGCCAGTTTTGAAATCAGAGGACATAAGAGAAAAACAATCAGTACAATTGCATAAAAACAGTACATATAATTTTTATATATAAAATTGCATATAAATAACATAAAAAGCTTTAGTCTTTTTTAAAACAAAACTTGAATTCATGCTATAATTTATTTTTTTCAAAATAATAATTCAATTCCTTACACAGTACAACACATGATTTCGGGACTCAATTCTGATAATTGTTTATGAAAGTAGACCCAAGAAGAAGAGCTTCTGCATCATTAGTTTGGTCAAGGTACATCAAATAATAATTTAATAATTAATTTGAAGTTAGAAAGTATCGTATAGAGGAATTTGTCACGTTTAAGGCTCTTTTTTTTTGCCATAACTCGAGAACCACTAGTCCGAATAAGCTGAAACATATTAAGAATTACAATTCCTTTAATCTGTTCATACAACGTTTCGCTTCATAAGCAACAGTTTCGCAGTTATAAATAAATGTATGAAGAAAAAAATATTTTTTGCACAAAAAAATTAAAATTTTTTTTTTAATTCATAAAAATCCTTTGGAAAAAACATTGATGACTTTTTTGTTGATTCTTTATTTTGCATGAAAATAAACATTCCGATTCATATTACAGCTATTCTTACACAGAAAATATGCTATTTTTATATGTTATCTATGCATGGAAACAAAATTTAGAACATTTTCAATTATTGTCACTATCCATCGTCGTTGAAGTTGACGCTTGTGGTTCTGATGACATTATTTTCTTCGTAGGTTGTTCATATTCATGTTCTGAGTCTACATCATCAGTTGCGCTGACATTTTGCTGTGTCAGTTTTCTGCTTTTCAAAAATGATGTCAACATATCGGAGTTTTGTTGTGATAGTCCCATCTTAGCCACAATGTAATCCATTTCGATTTGTGTTAGCTATTGTCAGCATCATTTAAATTGGTCGGATTGGTGAAAACGCAGGTTTAGGTGTATCGGTACCAGCGTTTAACTGGAAGTGTGGCAGTAAAAGCATCAATGTATACTTTTGTTTTCTGTTTAATCCATGACGAGAATTTATGAATGCGTAGCACCTGGATTCATCATGTCCAGTTAGGTCTTCCACCCAAATTACTGGCTTCATAAAAGAAAATTGTCCACCTTTTCCATGTATCCACAGTGTATTATTACAATTTTTGCACACTGTGTTCGGCGTAAAATTTGCACCAATTAAATCTGCTTTATCAAAATAATGACAATACGCTGTTTTGAATTCCTCAGTAATCAATTTTGTTCGATCCAGTTGGCCTCTTTTTGGGACGATATGACCACAAACGTAACAAAAATTATCCAATTGTGGGCACTTGTTATTTTCCATATATTATATGTTTTGTTGTTATTCACCGGAGAAAAATTCACTTGTACTTCTCGCGTTCCTCGACTCTTGTTAAATGACACAAATCGATCAAAGAGCACTTATAAATACTACAAATATTTCAATATTTTACTGCCAGGTACTTATGAAATCACCCCTATCGTGAAAAACAAGTGGAATTTTTGTTCCCATGAAATTTTTATTCCCCTCGAAGGGAAAAATGCTATCGTGAAACTCACGTGAAAAATTTTTCGCCCTACCAGTTCTCGGTGAATGTAAAAAAGAAGAAATATTAAAAAACATTAAGAAAAATTTTTTTGTTCAAAAATATACACATATATTTTAAAGAAAAGTTAAAAAACTAACAAAATAAAATATATTGTATTGGAGTGATTACAACATTAGCTTATTGCGCTTTTATGTAGTAAAACAATTTTTAAAATTCTGCCACCACGTCTTGGAAAAGCTTCATAACTTCTCAGGCAATCGACCAGTTTTTTGCATTTTGTTGAACAATATACATATAAGTTTGTGCCTCTTTTAACGGAAACTGACCTTAAAATTAATTTTGTAAACTTCAATATTTGAATTATGAGAAGAATTACTTACATAAATGTTTTGTTCCCCAGCAAAAATAAAGTGAGAAATTCAAAGGGAAAAGTGAACAAATTACGAGGGAAAAAATTGTTCACGATAAGGGGAATTTTTCGCGCGAACATTTTTTTCACGTTATTATTCTCCTATGAATTAATTTTTTTCATGGGAGTTTTTCATGATCGCAAATACGTGAAAAGGGAACAAATTACGGGGGAAAAATTATTCACGATAGGGGTGAATATGTTTTCGAAACGATCCAAAACATGAGCACTCATAAATGTGGGTGCAATTTCTGTAAAAAAATCATGCAAGAAACTAACGGAAAAATCCAAATAATTAAAAAAGAGCACTATCCTTTTTCCTTTTAATTGTCCACTCACATTTATTAACGCTTATTACTTTGCTACCGCTATCATAAAAATCAAATAACCTTTTGTTTATTCCTTTTTTTTAATTCTGAGAATCATAAAAAAAGTCATGAATGTTTTTCGGTTTAATATTTTTCAAAGAAATATTAATTTTATTAAAAGAAACATTTGACGCCTATGTGCTAGAAATCGCAAATCGCAAGAAAGTTGTGATTACGATTTGAAATCGCAAACAAGGTGTGCTGGAGTTCGTAATCGCCTTAAGTTTGGCGATTTTAAATCACAAGCCTACAGTAATGTGATCCACATGTGAACTTGCAAATTTCCTTTAAAATTTATTTTCAACATCAATAAATAGCATATAAAAAGGAAATTTAATGTTTTTCTTTTCCATTTATTTTAAAAACTCATAATCTTTTGACAAAATTTTCATAGAAAATATAAAATTAAAAAACAACATTGTTTTAATACTGATTGTTTAACAATTTCTTTTAAATTTGCGTTTTGATTGTGAGCAGCTGTTTCTATTTAACTTCGAAAAAAATATGGTGCCAGACATTCAGACGTGTGAAATGAACTTGAGAATTTGACTTTTTACAGTTCAGGAATATCTCTTGGGTTATAATAGTCCCTTAGAAGACGTTTTCTGATACGTTCTTTTTTAAAATACAGTTTTTTTTAATGAAATAACACGTAGTATAAAAGCTGCCGGCATTTTTCATGCAAATAATTATTTTTTTTGTTCAAATTTGACAGCTGAAACATATGTTTTATTTTTCGACCACTACTTCGAAAAAAAAACAAAACGCGTGAACTCTAGCACATGCTTAAATAAAATTGGCGATTTTCAGATCGCATGTGATTTTCAAATCATGCGATTTTCAGCACATGGCCGTGAGTTCATTACGTCTAAAGCATGGTACTAAAAGGGCCAATGTCAATATTTTGCTGTTTTGACTTAATTGTTGCATTAGGTATTTTCTTAACATACCTAGCAAATATTTGAAATTTTATTTCTTTTATTCTATTATACTTATATTACATTATATTGAATATAGGTCAGCATAAAATTAAATAAAAGTAGTTTTTTGCAATATCTACCAGCATAATTAATTTCTTTCTGCAATTAAAAGGTCATGCTGAATCTCTCATTTTGCGGAAACAGCCAATGTCTAATTTAACCGAGAACAGCTTCAAACGGGTTTTGCTAGCCAATTTACTTAAAACTCTTCTATAAAAAACTAACATTTAAATTTTCTCAAAAATAAACTATTTGTCATTGGCCTTCTTAGCACCAAGCTACAGATATAAGAACAACAATGTTAAAAAACAAATAAAACACTTGAAATAACGAAGCCTGTTATGTATTTATCTTCAAAATAATTTAAAAAAATTATTTAAAAGTGATTTACAACTAATTACTATTAATAATTGTAATTATTGCAAAGGGCACAATCGTTTTTCAGACGATCTTATACTATTTATTTTTAAAAATAATATATTTACATATGTATTGATATAAATATTTACAATGTTACAAGTTAAAAATTTGTATGGCCTTTTTGTGCATTGTCCACAAATTCTTTTCTGTCTTCAGTCTCCAAGAAATTATAAAACTCATTACAACTATAACCAAAGTTTGTCTTTATCTGCAAGTCACTTTTTAGGTTTTATATAAAAAGCCTGTTAATGTCTTTTCTCCATTTTGAAAACTACAGACTCGTTTTGTAAAAGCGTTTGAATGTCAAATTCGTAAACGCACCACCATGTAGAAACACTTTCCATTTTTATTCTACTGTCTTCTTTTTTCGTACTGATTCGGTAAAAATCTTGTTAATAACTCATCGATAAGAACATCTATATTAATATTTTTATCGCAAGCAATTTGACAATATGACAAACTATATACTGAACAATATTAATATATAATAACAGTACAAAAACAGTACATTAATGAAAAAATTCTGTACATTTGCGTACTGATTTGCTTGTAATGCATAAATCAGTACTTTAAACAAAAAACAGTACATATACTGATAAAAACAGCACGAATGGCAACCCTAGTTCACGAATTTAAACCAACCACATAATTAATAAGCAAAGCTTTCTCACAGTGGCTCATACTCATATGGAAGCATTCCACTATCGAGCGAAAACTTGAAAATAAAAATACACACGTTCCAGCAGATTACGTTGAAGTCTGCAGTTAAGATAGAAAAAAAAACAAAGCCTTATGGAGTTGCTTAGTTCAGCTACCTATTTTTAAAAAATTTCACTCGTTTCAATTCTCCAAAAGTATTTATCCTGGTCACAACAGAGACAACGTAAAAGTTGCTAACATAAGAACCCTACGGTACCCCCTAAGTGGTAAGACACAACTCAAATTAAGATTTCCACATGAATGGATAGCAATATCTGAAAGAAAATTATCAGCAGTTTTTTCCTTAGTCATCGTCCAGACTTGCAATTTTTTAAAACTCTGCTTTGAAATTAGTGAGCATTAGTGTCCAGATTATGAAATTAGTTTTGGAATTTTTGTTTTTTTTCTTGTCTTTACTCTTCTTCTTTTTATATTTAATATATAAATCCAAATACACCTACAGCCCACTTCAAGTTAAATAGTATGAGGATAATAACAGAATTGCAAAGTAAATGAAACTGAGTACCCCTCCGCAATCTTCTCATCCCTCTCACTCATAAACTCAAGAATTGTTGCAACAAAAATTGCAAGTCTGGACGATGACTTGCCATTTTTTCCCAGCTTCCGAGACTAACGCAGAAGGAAATGTTACTGCTAGAAAGTTTGAAGATCAGCAATATTTAAAAAGATCACTTCCTGATGATTACTGTTCCTTCTGTTGAATTTTTGTACCATGACTGAAGAATTTTTAATTCCCGCAGATATTTTCTCCTTGTATAACCCTAAATAACAAGTTTTTAGTATTATTCTTAACTCACCGTTTTGATTTAATGAAAGAAAGATATTTCTTCTTTATTGTTTACATTGAAAATGTTTTTATTATTACTTGGTAACTGTGATATATGGAGCAAATCATCGTCCAGATCTGCAATTTTTGTTGCAGCAATTCTTGAGTTTATTGGTGAGAGAGGTGAGAATATTTGGGAGTGGTACTCAGTTTTACGTACTCTGCAGCAGTCATGCAAAATGTGGCACAATTGTGCCATTTGTGAAACTTTTGATTGTTTGATGGCCCAGTCGAAATCTATTTTGGCCCTCTCATAACAACTAATAGCAAAAAATCAAGCAGAATAATAAATTGTTTCTTTTGATTCTTAAGCTGGAGGTCGGTCCACGCCTCGCGTTTTCCATTTTTCGAGATGCATGCAGTGTTGCCAGAACTTTTAGAGGTGAAATCAGAAAAAAACAATAATTTTTCATCAAAAAATCTGCGCCAAGATTTAATAAATCTTCAGTATATCTTCAGAACACATTTATTAAACTTTAAATGTTGTTTTTTAGAAAAGTATTCAAAATATACGAACAAGTTCTGAAATTTAAAATCGATGGAGATTTTAAATGCAGCTTTCCTAATTTAAAAAGTAGTTCTGGTAAATATAAGTGGTCCTCAAAGTAAGAGGTATAAAAACGGAAATGTTTTTTGAACTTTCAACATAGAAAAGTTAGAAGAAATTATGGCAGCCAAGTGACACCTCTACTGGCTCGGCTGGCTCCCAATCTTTTACTAAAGTTCTCAATCACGTTTTTTCAATCAAACTTTTCTTGCGCAAAATTGTGACAACCGTTATATATTTTTATCCAACGCAATCTTGTTTATAATTTTCTGTACTATAATTGCAAAAATCTCCGTAAGTACCGTAATATCAACACTTAACAAACACGAGTTTTTCTGTATTCTTCCACGAATAGTAGATATTTTTCGTTTTTCAATGCAAGAAGTGGAAAAAGTACAAACATAAGTGACAAAGTAAACAAGTTTCCACCGAGCTACAAAATCTGCATTTTTAAGGCAAAAATCGTCAAATCTGCATTTAGGTAATTTTGAGGTATAGAATCTGCAAAATGCAGATAAATCTGCACTTCTAGCATCACTGGATGCATGCTAAAGTGGAGAGTAATCCGACTTCATGCCTTCGATTCGTATAGTAATTTTACGCGTTTGCTGTGTATTTTGTCAATACAATTGTACACAACGACTTTTTGGACTGATGCATAAACGCATTGAACGCTTGGCGTAGACCTGTAACATAAACCGTTTTGTTTTTCACCATAATGGTAAAACGTTCTCCCATTGATAAATCTTGTATGTATTTGTACGTTTTAAGAAAATTATGCTAATTTATAATGATTTTTGTAAAAAATAAGAATCATTTCACTACAAATTTTGGTTTGGTTACTTTTTTGGTTACTTCAAAGAGATCACAAGATTCATAAACAAATCCACTGCTACATTTACTGGAGCTATTTCGCTAATTAACAGTCTCCGAACATTATTAGAGAATACGATAAATGAGTAAACTGAGATGCAGAATAGTTCAGATTCCCATAATTTCTGATTAACGTAGCATTAGCTTTGAATTAAGAACTTGAGTGTTAGGAGAATAATGAAATCTATTGTTTGTCTACAATTCTCTACCTTCGATACAAAGCTAGAAAATTTCAAAGACAATAGATCAGAAAAACGTCACATTGAGCTACACAACCTTTTTTTTTCAGTATTTACTTATTGAATCTTCATATAATTAATATGAACTAACAATAATTAATCAAATCTTATCCTAATATTTACTTTATGTCCTGCCAGTGCCAGACAAAAAAGATATAGTCATCACGGTTTCTGTTTACATATGTAGGTGTTTATCGCTCATCTGATTGGGTGAGTGCTGCAGTGTCTCTTCTTCTTAAGCGAGTGTGGCCGCCATAATTTTAAATATTTCGAGCTAATGGATTTGGGTGCAGTTCCAGCCTTTTTAAATATTTTACTGCATATTTCGTTATCATAGTTTTTACCAATGGCACATTGAGATCCTTGTGGATATTTGAGTTTTTGACATACCAGGGAGCGGCTGTTATTATTCGAAGAAGTTTATTTTGGCGCCTTTGAATTTTTTCGATATTAGAAGCAGAGGCAGTGCCCCATAACTGAATACCGTAGCACCAAATTGGCTTTAAGATAGAGTTGTAAAGTAGAAGTTTGCAATCGAGACTAAGAACAGAATTTCTTCCAATAACCCAATTAATTTGGATTGCTTTTAGTTTCATTTGAGTTAATTTAGCTTCTATATGCCATTTCCACGTTAAACGCCGATCTAGATGTATACCGAGGTATTTTACATGCGAGTGTTGGGGTATTATTTGATTATTGATTTCAATAGGGGGGGCATGTTTCCCGACGCAATGTGAATGTTATATGTGCGAATTTTTGCTCATTGGTCTTTATCCTCCATTGTTTTAACCACCTTTCCAGCTTAAATATGTGATCCTGTAAGTAACGATATGCTTCTTGACAGTTTTCATGTACGCTTAGGAAAGCTGTGTCATCCGCAAATGTTGAGGTTTGTGTGTAGCTGTTTGTTGGCATCTCCGAAGTATAAATTAAGTATAATAGAGGGCCCAGGATGCCGGCTTGTGGGACTCCAGCGATAACTGGCTGAGGAGAACTTAAAAAATCGCCTTCTTTAATAATAAGTTGACGACCGACTAAGTAGCTTTCTAACAGCTTGTATATGTTTGCTGGTAAGTTTTGGTGCAATTTCAGTAGTAATCCTTCATGCCAGACTTTATCGAAAGCTTGAGACACATCGATGAAGAGTGCAGAGCAATATTTTTTTTCTTCAAAGGCTTTTCTTATGACATTTACTATTCAATGAGTTTGTTCAATTGCGCTGTGTTTTCTTCTAAACCCGAATTGATGATTAGGAATACATCTATTTTCATTTAAAATCGGCGTTAATTTTAACACTATTAGTTTCTCAAATAGCTTTGACATATAAGATAATAAGCTAATAGGCCTGTATGACTCAACTTTTGTGTGATCCTTTCCTGGCTTTGGTATCATGGTTACTAAGGAAACCTTCCATTCCTGAGGGTAGTATTGAAGGCGTAAAATAGCATTAAAAATAAAAAGAATAATTTTCTTCGCTATACTTGGTAGCTCCAAAAGCATTTTATTACTGATCTTATCAATACCGGGTGCCTTCTTGGTGTTTAAATCCCGAATAGCCTTTTCGATTTCTTTAAACTCGAATCTTAGGGGAATAGCTGCTCTAACATTTACAGGCGGTAACTCGACTGCTATATCGTGAAATATATTATGGGTAAATACATTTTTCAGATGATTAGCAAACAGATTTCCTTTTTCAAAATCAATTCTTGCCCAGCTTCCATTCAAGTTTCTCAATGGTGGCTTAGGGATAACTGGTCTATTGAGGATTCTAGCTGCACGCCATAATGAGTAGTCTGATTGTAGAGTTGCATCAAGTCCCTTAAGATATTTTTCCAGGGAAGCCGTTTTCTGAGACTGCAGTAACTTTCTCAGCCTTTTTGTGCACTCTTCTAATAAAGTCTTAAGTTGGGGGGATCTGTGCAATTGCCACTCTCTTCGAAATCTCCTTTTTTCAGTCAATAGACGCTCGACATCTGTAGAATATATGATTTTATTTTTGGTTTTTTTGAGGGTTATGCTGGAATGTTGAACAGCTAGTTTGATATAACTGTCAAAATTAACAATAGCGAGATCCACGTTCTCCGGTGTGCTAAGCGGAATATATTCTGTGCAATGGGCACTTGGATATTTTTTATATTTTAACCAATTTATTTGTGAGGCTGATGTCGATAAGTAACTAGACGGAGATGCGATTCTATTTGGATTCATTATAGTAACAATTGTAGGTGTGTGATCGGAAGATAATTCTAGGGACGCTTCCACATGAATCGTGTCTATGGGGATGTTATTAACCACGCCAAAATCTATGACATCTGGAACTTTTTGCTGATCAGTAGGCCAATATGTTGGTTGTCCGCTCGCGACCACATTTAGGTCCATTTTACAAATTGTGTTAAACAAAACACGACCCTTAGGTGTAATAAGTCGTGACCCCCAGAAAGTGTGTTTAGCGTTATAATCGCCAGCAGCCAGGAAGCAGGGTCCTACTGATTTGAAGTATTTATTATATTGGCTTTCTGATATTGAAAATCTAGGTGGGGAGTATAAAGATGAAATTACTAGGTTTCGAGATAATTCCTCAACGCAAATGCTCGTTGCTTGGAGATAATCTTCACGATGATCACACATTAAGTAGTGTTTTACTCGGTTTTTTTTATCAAAATAGCAGAACCTCCACAAGCTCTACCTCGAGGGTCCTTGGAATCATATAATATATAACCATTGATTTTAAACGTGTTTCTTGAGGTCAGAAACATGACTCTACATTCCGAAAATGTTGAAAACACGGTCACCCCTACACCTAGTAAAAGTTCTGATTAGCCTAACTGGCCTTTGGAGCGTTTGTGAAAATCTTTAAAGAAAATTTGGAGAAGAATGGTCCTCTGTTCATCCTACGCAGTGGTGCAGTTAAATAAGAAGTCTTGATAGACCTTAGACCTTCTAATTTTTCTAGAGACGCAGATCCGCTTGTTTACTGGCGCTTTTGAATATTATACTCGAAATTTAAGACCATGGCGCAGAAATACTTATGTTGTCAAATGAGTTTAGTCACATTTGAGAGACGATTTTTTACTGCAGCAGACTTGCATTATTTTTTTTTTTTTTTTTTTTTTTTTTTTATGTTTAAAAAATAAATTCATTTTATTATGAATTTAACTAACTTCTTTTAATCGTTGAAAACATTTGTTAATATTATTTTTTCACTGCTTCGAACAATACTTTTATTTAGGAAATTCCTTTGACTGATATCTTGAAGGCGTCGAACAGTTTGCTGGCTGGGTTAAAATGAAACAAAAATACTTTAAAAAAAAGTAAGAAGGCTATATTCGGTTGTGCAGAATCTTTGATACCCTAATGACAGCTAGTATACTTTAGAAGTGCGCTTTACATGTGGCATATGACAAGAATTTGACCGATCTTCACGAAATTTTGTGGTATGAACGAGTAAAATCTTATATCAATATGTGCATTCCGCCACTATTTATGCCAGTTTTTGTAAAAAAAATTATCGTTTTTTGGGGTGGTTAGTATGATATTCATTCGGTTAACCGTTAATCGGCTAACCGATTAATAACTACCCGATTAACTGATCGGTTAATTTAAAATTGGCTATTTTCTATTAACGATTAAACCGGTTTATTTCAGTCAATTAACCGATGTAACAATATTTTTAACTTTTTGTAGTATTATAACATATTTTTTGTGTTTTTAATTATTTGTTTCGTCACAGATACAAAAGGTATGTGTTTAGACAATATTTGTTCATACAAACAAAAAGTGTTTGCTGTCGACACCTTTTTATTTCACGTACTTTTTATATGCATGCGTTTTGTTATTTGTTTCTTCTTATATCAATCTTTTAACCGAAACAATAAGAAGTGTTAAACATTTTAAAAAATTTTTAACAGGACTCTAATGGCATAATAGAAGATTTTATATGCTTAGAGAAATTCAGGAAAAGGACTGAGAAATTTAATATTCTGTATTATGGGTTGCTTTTAATTTCTCCAACATCTCTGATATATAAAATAATTTTTTCCCAGTCAAGTTTCATCAAAACTAAAGAAAAGAATCGCATATATCCTAATTTAAACCAAATTATTTGTATAAAAGATTATTTTATAAGATTTCCTTAAGCTATTGAAATAACTAATAAAATAATCCTACAGCTTATATTTAAATGAATACATAATATTTATGTATTAATTAAAAAATATGTATTTCATATATATGAGTTATTTTTTTGTTTGCCCGGGTTAGCTCAAGAATCGTTATGTTTGTTATGTTATTGTTTTATTTTTTACTAGCAATAAATAATTTATGCATTTTTATTTATATAAATTACTTAATTTAGAATAAAACTTTATTAATCGGTTAACCGATCAATTACAACATTAACCAATTAAACCAAAACCTCGGTTAATTAATCGAGCGATTAACCGATTAAAGCAAAAGCCCGATTAAATGAATACCCTAGTGGTTAGTCTACATTTGGAGAAATAACTCTTTTCCTACTGAACCGATTTTGCTGGATTTCAATCCCAAACTGCTTAGGAGAACTAGAAACAATTTGGTACAAATATTGGTCTTTTCTTTTAAGTTGTTCGAAAGGGAGCATGATTTCAACAGAAGTACAGACAGACATACATGGCTAAATCGACTTATAATTTCTCAAGGACCCAGCATATATATACTTTATGGGTTAAACATATATTAACACGGAGTGACCAACTAACTATACGCTCTTCAGAACTAGTTGTGATGGAGAGTATAACAATGTGAATTTTTGGTTTTGTTCTTAATAAAATAAAACACACATACATACATACTATATTACTAGAGTTTACTATTAGTTTTATTTATACACTCGTCCACCAAAATTGTTGTACGTCTTCCAGATATCTGAGAGAGTATTTTGATGGTTGGGTACAAACATAATAATCTAATAAGTCCGTGACTTTTCGAACTTCTCTCGTAGTTATATGAAATGCAACACAGCTCCATCAAGTTACACCTGTTAATATTCTACTGTCTTGTTAATAGATTAAAAAAGTCACGGACTTATTGATCCGCCCTCGTATATAAAAAAAATTGTTTGGCCCTTTCAAATCGTTAATTTAGCCCAAAACAAAAAAACTCAAGATGCATCACTGCTCTGCAGTTGTGTTTTGTAATTTTCACACTTTTCAACATGCAGTTGGCTGTTAGTGTTTTTTATTTATATATAAAATACAAACAAGAGAAGAGGAAAGACGAGTTAAAAATACAAAATTTCATAATCTGGACAGTAATGCAATTTCAAAGTACAATTTTAAAGAATTGTAGCAGCAAAAACTGCAAGTCTGGACGGTGATTTTATTAAGTATTAAAGGTTATTTTTTTTATAACATGAATTTCTTAAAATAAAAATTGTTATTCAATTTCTCCGAAAAACCTGTTAAATAGTATATGGGTTTATAAATCTGCCAGAATCGTTTATTAAGCACAAAACATAAGATTATATTTAATTATTAAAATTTGTGGCCATGAATAGAATATTAGAAAATAAACCAATTATATATTGGGTTGCCCTCTAAAGCTAGAAATAGAAAATACGTTCCTAGTTTTTTGTCGGCCATGTAAAAAATTTACTTGAAGTTTTTCGGTTTTTCACTATCGTCTATCGTTATATTCTGCGTCTTTAAATTCACAAATAAATCCAAATTTCCTAGTGCACGAATTATCATTCCATTCCATATTCGGACCATAACCAATGTGAATACAGTATTCCCTTTGCCGGTCAAAATCTGGATTACGAACGGTCCAAAAAGTAAAAGTGAATTCTTCACCGGTTGTCATCCATGTAAATTGATGATGTTCGCCAACTGCAAAACCACTTGTCCATAAGACCACTGGTTTTCCTTTAAATATATGAAGATTGCTTAGAAAAAAAAACATACAAAGACGTTCATATTCTACAAAATATACCAAATTCTTTTTTCATCATGGAGAGAACATCATTCCATTTGGCTTTAGAATCGAAGGCTACTAGAGCCATATTCATTTGTTGACATTTTGCCATTGATTGGAACCAATCGTACTGCACATAAACGATAAATTTTTAGCCCAAATTCAATTTGTTTGAATATATGTATATATATTTGTAACTTACCTTTTGTTTCACCTCAATATAATAAGTTTTACGTTTTTCCGTTTTGAATAATTTTTCTGGGGTTATAGAAAATGTCTGGCTTAAAGCCAGAAGTAATAAAATGCTGAACAGTACTTTCATGATAGATAAATGTTAATGAAAAGTAAAATTTTATTTCAATTTATAAGTTGTTTTAAATACTTTTCCATACCCTACACTTCGATCGGTAGTATGATTAGTTAGATAATTGATTGGTTTTCATCGGAAAAATTATCTACAAATAACTTTTGTCTGAACTTTAAAATTATTACAAACATTTTCAATAGCTCTTCCATGTTTGGTACAGTGACACATTTCATTCGGATAAGTTTCTAATTAAAAAAAATTAAAAAAAAATTTCAAGCTTCTTCTTTCAGGTCATGAAGAGTATCATGTAAACAAACTCGCCCTGGCTTACATTAATTAATTGATCGTCAATATAACAATTATAAAATGTGTTATAAAAATTTAAGAATTTTATGTAAAGCAATTAAAAGTGCTTTACTCGGCTACACTTAAATTTGTAAATGCAATGATAATTAAGTAACAGAGATCTTCAGTCCAAGGGATTTATATGGTATCTATAAGTTATGAACCACTTTAAAATATTACTGACCTCATAGTATTACTATTCGTTGAGGCTTAGGCGTATTGCAAAAGCACGTTGCTTTATGTAAGGCCTATGGTAAATAATAGACCGATTCTCACGAAATCTTTTTCAATGTAATTTCTTATTTTATGGAACTACTTTAGATCATATTTTACTACAATAGCTTTAAGCGTTACAGTTTTAGGAGTACTAAAGTGCTTTCCGAGATCGGGCTTTATACACTTATAAACAAATTAATCTTCATATTAATGATGTCCTATGATCAGAATTGTGACAACCATCAATGAGGCAAAAAGTGACATCAATCCAATGACAAACGTCAACCTGCAATTCTGTCATATTTTATGCGTCATCTATACTATGACTACAGTGACATCAATTCGATGCCACATTTTAACAATATGTTCATGTTAAAAAAAATAGAATAAGGAGCAAAAATTCCCATATTCATTTTTTTTTAAATTATTTAGTTAAACACATTAAATTTTTAAAGTTGAATGATACGAAAACCATATCGGGCATGCTGCTGGTGTCTTAGAATTGAGAGTTCTTCTGTTAACAAAGGGCGAAATACAACAAAAGTGAAACAAATATGTGTAACCGGTAAGTAAATAATAATTTTCTCTCTTGACTTAAGTTTATTCCATTTCCAATTTAATGTTAACCTTTCCTTTCTCCGACGTACTAAGTCATCGATCTGATGGCATGCCTTATTAAACCGACTCCGATTCGTCATTTCTGCGATGCCTATGTGTCATCCCAGTAATAAAATAATTTAAATTTTTGACTCTGATGACAATTTGGGCGAGTGATGCTTATAGGCTTTTTACACTGACGACATTTACGTATGGAAGATGTAGGAAATATGAAACATGCGTTTACATTGTTCTTATCTAACATCTACCATCAATAAAAACTGTAAATGATACAAAAACACACACACACAAAAAGTAATACAGATATAAAATTCAGCACACAAAAAGTAATTTGTACATAAATAAAATTTAGCAAACAAAAATACAAACAAGAAAGTAATAAATAATTAATTTTTAACGAACAAAAATAAAAAAACATACTAAATTAAATTATACAAAAAAAAAAAGAAGCATTTTCCTTAATTTTTTCAAAGATACCACAGTAATAATAGAATTTTTGGCACTTTTCTAGTGATGACACTAAAATAATCGAAAGATCTTGAATGGAATAAAATTAGATTGTACATATTTTAAAGATGTGGATTTTTTGCTCTATGTATATATTTCTTATGGGAAGATGTTAACATCTCCGCAATTGGATGGTAGATGTTAAATGTGGATAAGTGTAAGCTGGCTATAAGGCTGACATCACAATGATGAAAAGTGTCATGGGATCAAAAACGAAGGCATTTGTCATAGTATTGATGTCAAAATACATCAGCTTTATGACGACTTTTCTATCAGTGTATGGCATATTATGGACTGATCTACACAAAATTTTACAGTATAATTTCTAGTCTTATAAAGCTATGACAGATAAAATTTAACTACAATAACATTATTTGTAACGGTTTTAAGTGTACGAAAATGTTTTAAGAGAATAGGATTTATATGGGGGCTATGGAAAATTATGGTATTATAAATCTTAACGAAATTTATTAATATGGTTTTTAGTAATCTAGAACGAGTTTGTTCGAAATTTAATGATAATCGGTGCATTCCGCAACCAATTTATGTTATTTTTTTTTTTAACAGAAACAAAAGTTTTTGAGGGTAGTTGTTCCACATTTGGATCTATAATTCTACTCCTTTTGAACCGATTGTGCTGGGTTTCCATCCAAAATTGATTTTCAACGGACGGACAGACAGACCGACAGAACAAAATCGACCTAGAATTACTAAAGGATCCAAAACTGTGAGGGGTTTCAAATGAATATTATATTAACCTAGTTAACCCTCTTCATTGTTGAGGGTAAACAACAAAGGGATTTTTTTTTTAATATACAAGTAAAGTTCAGTATTTAAATATGAAAACTTTAAATACTTAAATTGACTTTTTTCGAACACAACTTGTTTAACACGCTCAAATTATAAAATTCAGTCAAATTTATTCGCGAAAACCCAACTTAATTGCAACAAATTTATAAAAAAAAAAAACACGGTACACAAAACTTTTATCTATCATCTCTATTTGCTAATTATACCCACAACACAATAATGGAGAGGGTAATATGCGTTTGTGCTGATGTCTGTAAAACTAAAAAATTTTGATCGAAGACCCAACTTTTAGTATAACGACCTACTCAGAATCAGAAGTCGATCTAACGATAGCTGTTGGACCGACTGACTCGCTGGTTGTATGTCCGTGTAGACCTTGTGCGCAAAGTACATGTCGTAATTTTGAAGATATTCGGATGAAACTTGGTCTTGGATATTATAATTGTCATTAGGAAAAGGCACATAAGCCTTCTTATTATTTTGGTATTTAGACAAGGTCATGGCAAAATTTTGTAATGGTAGGTCCAAAACTATCCATAGGTCCTTGAAAAAATCCCTTCTTAAAGTCAGTTTAAGGCAGAGAAATATTATATAATATTCTTAATAATATTCTGCACAAAAAACTTTTACATGAATCTTAACCTTGAAACATAATTCTGCTCTGCCAGTTCCATGCTTGCCCATGGTTCCCAAGCAGGGTACACTCCCGAAAATGTACCCTTATATACTGTGCTGTAGGATATCAAATGGTCTGACTTGGCCGACTATACTTTATTACTTGTTTTATGAAGTTCTAGTAGCATTTCGGACATGAACTTTCTAGCTCGATGGAATTTTTTAATTAATTTTTTTTTAATGATTTTAAAAATAGTGCTGGTAAAGATTAGAGGTACGCAACGTATGAATCATATAAGAGGAAATAGTTTTAAGAACACAGAATAGTTATCAAAATTTGTTCGATTTAAATTTCACTCCAATTCGACTTTCAGCACATGTTTGAAAGTCCAAATATAATGATTTTGACAATAGAAGGAGGCAACCATTTAAGATGTTACTTTTAAAGTAAATTAAAAAAAATTTAAAAATTTTAACATTTTTCTAAGATGTTCTGCGGCCTTTATTGTACTCGTACAATATTTCTTATTTCTCATATTTAACAAAAATTTTTTATGAACAAAGATAAATTAGTCATGCCAGATAAATAAAAAACTTAAATGTTTTTAGTTTGGCAGTACTCCATTTAGAAAAAAAATTATTACAAATTGTCTTTGTATAAAATAATTTTCACGAAATTTTCTACAAATATCTTTTGTGTGGAATTTAACTTAATTTTTAAATTTTGTGGAGTTTATGTTTGGAAAATATTTCAATCGGAGTTGTTTTTAAATTCTTTTTTGGTTGCTCTGGAATTTATTTTAACACCCAGTCAGCATGTGGAAGATCGAATCACCAAACTGAGTCTTTTAAGACTACCTTAGATGATCAAAAACTGATTAATTAATTAGTTCTGCGCTTAAAATAAGGATTCCCAGAAATGCTTAGTAAGCAACTTGCTAAAAAAACAAAAATAAATTGTACAGAATGTGCGCAATCATAAATTGATGCAGTCATGTTTAGCGAAGCCTAGCGATAAAAAAAAATTTTCTTTTGGTGTTGTTACTGTTAAAGCGGGACAATTTTTTTACAGATTTTGAAGCAAGTGAGTTTTGTAAATTTATGCTCATTTACGTCAGTAAGCTCGTTCTGTAAGGAAGGAAAATTATATAAAATTGCATGTGATTTGTGAGTGATTTATATAAAAATTTTAAATAAAAAAGTAACGTCAAATTACTAGCACAAACTGTTTAGAAAATGAGTCGTAATTGATCAGAAACGCGGGTCGTAAAATACTCTTTCAGCAGAACAGTCATTTTCGACTCAAAAACGAGCGCATAAATGATTATTTTAATCGCGCAGGGAAGTCAAAAAAGACTCGAATATGATCCATAATTTAAAAAAATGCTGACTGGACATTTATAATTGTACAGTAGGTCTTCGATTATTCGTGATTCTCAACCGGTTTTAGAAACTATGCGATATCGCAGGCAAAACGCACGAGTTTCAGAACACCATAAAATTAATATGGCGTTTGCGATTTCAATTCGTGCGATTTTGAGAACATGGCCATATGTTTTTGTTCATTAAATGAATTTGTTGTCTTATTATCACTAAAGTATACTACCACTATACGGGCGCAACACAATCTGGTTAAAAGATAAATACAAAAAAAAAAATTGAATGTAAACATTTTTTGTACGAAAGCCCTGCTGACACTGAGAATAGGATTAGTTTAGTTAATAAAAAGTTATGCCTTTTAGGTCTTGTCTATCTACCAAAGCTATTTTAGCCTAAATAAGAGTTATGTGTTTTAGATATTTATTTCGAGTAAGGTTAAGGTTAATTTTTAAAGATTTATTTCTGTTTAAGTGATTTTCGGAAGGTGTTTCATCGGACCTATCGTTACATATTTTTCATAACATTGTGCCAAATTTTAGGCTGACACCAGCATTACTATGAAATATTTTGCGGTTAAAGGCAGAGCTGTGGAGTCGGAGTTGAGGATTTTGTGTCGGAGTCGAAGTACTACACACACTTACGACTCCGACTCCAACATTTTCGGCATAACAAATTTTAAAAAATTTTGTAATATTTTTCAAAATAAAATTCTTCGAAATTAGCCATGAAATTTTTAAAATATCGTTTTGAAATTTTTACAGAATATTTTTTCTTGCTATATTTAACCATTTAAAGGGAACTGCATTAAAAAAAAGAGTTTAAAGTCAAATAAGGACCAGCCTCATATACATTTAGCATTAATATAAGAGTAGGAGTCGAAGTCGGACTTAAAAAATTTCAGCGGTTATAGTTGGAGTCGGAATTAAAACTATTTGTTGACGACTCCAGGGAGAGAAAGCTTAAATCTGTTCCTTGGTCAAAAATTAACCGATTTAATCCAAATTTCGTAAATACAATTTATGCTTACTATGACCATATTTTTAAAACCAAAATACAGAACACAAAAATTTGATGTTGTTTAAATTGATCATACTAATAGTATGTATATGAGGGAAGTCGAACGGTTATTATTCGACCGGTTTTAACCGGTTATTTAAGTTTTGCCCAAATGTCCATTTCTCGAATCCCGGTTATTTTGGTATAATAAACCGGTGATTTTAATAATGTGTATTAATATACGTTTTCCATACTCTTGTTACAAATGTACCCGTTATTTAAGTATGTGTGTAATTGAATATTAAATAAACCCCAACTTTTAATACAGAATGTCAAAACAGAATGTAATAGGAGTCAAAAAACTATATGAACAATGTAAATAAAGGCGTGTGGTCTTGTAAAAAGAACAAAAACCGTTCAAAGTACTTCAGAAAAGTGTTCAGTTAAAAAGTAAATAGTAGTTTGTGCAGGAGTATATAAAATATATATTTATATAGATGTGTTCTCTGGAGATATTTCGAACGGGATTAAAAAGACAAAATTAGGTGTCCTAAAATGATAAGTTTCAAAGTTTCTTCCACGTCAGGACTTATTAGTTAATTAGTACACATGCTTGACATAAATGTGCTCAATATAAAACTTAACTCCGTTCGAAGTAGTTCTAGAGAGAAGATAAATAATAATTTGCTAATATACGCTGCCAAAAATGAATCATTTGGTGAAATATCAGCTCATTGTATTGCCGAGGACGGAATCGCCGTTAAGGTTCTAAAAACTTTTAAGTAGCTCTACCATTTCTTTATGCTTAAAGCTACAACATTCAGGCGGAATCAACTATATGGAAAAAATTCATCAGTTTTATTTGTTAAAACACCAAGAACTTAAAAACTAAATTGAAGAAATCAAACAATGTCATGGAAGGTTTTAAATTATTTTGGACGAACGAACAGATATTTCATACAAAAAGCATATTCATATGTATAACTATTCGTTTATTTAATGCTGCAACAAAATAATTTGAAATAAATAACAGGTTTGGCTTGCAACTTTTCAAAAGTTTGCTTGAAGTCTACTGATTTTTTTTTTTGGCAAAAAAAAAATAATTTTTTAGAAAAATTTCGAAATTTTTGTGTGTTAAAAACTCAGAAAAAAATTGGAAACTTCCTGCAGAAAAAAAATTTTCATCGATTAAGGCATTACTGCCCGTTCGCCGATATCGAACGTTAACGTTCCCATAGTTAATAACATTTAAAACAAAATTACAAAAATTGTTAAATTGTTAAAAATGGAATCAAGTGAAAAAAAGTTAAGTCAAGTAAATTAATCGTTTTTGCTCTTTTTATATGAATTATATTGTTCAAATATATTGAAAAAAAGTCCCATAACTGCCAAGAAGTCGCCCATAGGGAGATAAAATGTATGGCCGACCTCCATTAGTTTTTTGTCTTTAACATTTTCTCAAAACATACTTCCATACAAATATAATGCTGAAACAAAATAATTTGAAATATATAACAGGTTTTGCTTGCAACTTTTCAAAAATTTGTTTGAAGTCATCTGATTTTTTTTTTAGCAAAAAAAAAATTATTTTTTAGCAAAATTTCGAAATTTTTTTTTTTTTTTTAATTTTTAAAATAAATTTGGGCCCTGCAGTGCCTTCGATGTCCCTAGACGGGTAAATTTTTTGCCCAATCCCACTTTATGTTTCATTCCCATTATTTGTTTCTAACATACCTACACGCTATCCTAAATTCTTAAGGGGGCCTCTATACTCCTTTATAAAAGCTTCATTTCTGATCATATCCTGCCTTCAGGAATATGACTTTTTAAATGTAGAAATGTGTTTTAAAAAGAGCTTCTAAAATATTCATTACACATTCGCAACCAAAGGTGACCCTTTCTAGTGTCGGATATAAAAAATGCCTTGACTATCAGAAGGAAATAAAAATGAACCTTAACAACTATTATTTTTCGAATTAAAATTGAAATTTTTCAAACGGGACGATTTTTCGGAAAATTCAGGAAACAAATTCCCTGGGCATCTTATTAAATTCGTGTACTTTTCAAATTTGAAGTCGGATATTGTTGATCTTAAAAAATTATTGCCTTGTTTATTTCAAAGAAATTTTATATATAATCTTGTAACGAAAGGCCAACTAGAAGAGAGTATTACTAGCGAAAGCCTTGATATTATTTGCTTGCTTTTAACATTGAAGACACTTTTCTTAACAACAAATAATTTTATTGGCCTTTTAGGTTAAAGAAAACTATCTTACATTGAAAGTTTTCAATGGATTAAAAAAAATTACACAAAATATGTTTCCGATTTTCTTGATATTTTTCGACTTTACAGATTTCTAGTCCAAGGCACGCCCTATTTTATGCTTTGTTTGGCTAAAGATAAGTAAGTTATGAAGTTTATTTAAAAAATCTGTTCGATTTCGACAAAAAAAGGAGGTTTAAAATTAAAGAAAAAAACAAATAATAGTGTTATATTCGGCTATGCCGAATCTTATATACCCTTCATCATGGTGCGAAAATAACAGAAAGTTATAGAAATACCGTTCTTTAAATATAAAAAAAAATCTATAATGTCTTTGTATGGGAAGTGACACGCCCACTTGTCCAATCCCGCCCTCATTTTATTTATTTATTTATTTAATGTGGAAGATTTGGCTCTTGTCGTTCTCCACATATACAGAAATCTTTAATGTCTTTGTATGGGAAGTGCCACACCCACTTCTCCAATCCTGCCACATTTTGTCCGATGTTGTGTTTTGACAACCAAGATGCTTGTACCTAATTTGAAAACTTTGGCTCCTGCAGTTCTCCAGATAAACACAAAAATAAAATAAAAAACAACAAGGGATTTTTGGGTAAAATTAAAGGCAGTCGTGGTTTTTGGCTCATATCTCAGCCATTTGTGGACCGATCAGGCTGAATTTTAATAGCTAACAATTCCGGGCTACATGTGACATAAATTTATAACTACCAAGTCTTAATCATATCTGGGATCTTCGGAAAACCAATTTCAACGGACAAACAGACGGACAGACGACAACTTCGCTACTAATAGAAACCCAGAATATATATAATTTATAGGCTCGTACATCAATATTGTAAGATTTATAAACGGAATGACAAACTTATATATACTTTTTTCCAGTGTTCGAAAATGAACAGAACATTATTTAGCGTTCGGCTCACACACTTAGAAACGATATCTATTGTTTTAGTGTGTGTGTCGAGGCGAACAGACCCCTTAATACCGGTCGTAACTATTTTCAAGGCAGTAACAAACATTCTATAGTGTTCTGTTCTTCGTGTTTCTTTTTTTACACTAATAAAGAAATGAGCACACAAAAAATTTTAATCAACGACCACAGCACGTATTGTATTATGAACATGTTTATTTTGTGTAAAATTTTTTCGCTGTCGTTTTGCTTTTTTGCTTATATGTATTTTGTTTTTGTAAAGAAATTTTGGTTTTTCTTTACCAGCCAAAAGGGTTGGACTGAAACAACCGAACATTAATGTGCTGATCCGAACACAACAAAGTTTGTGGCTTAAAATAAAAACAGAACGCAATTAAATATTCTTAATTTTTTGTTGTATTGATAAGTACAGTATTATTTTTGTGTTTAAAGATCTCAAATAGGGAAACGTAATTTTTTTAACACTATTAGCTTTTGTCTTTTCCACAAATCTACTGAAGCGAACACTAAGGAACGATATTTAATGTTTATTTTCGAACTCTTCCCTTTTCCAACCTGTGGTGAAGGTTATAAAAACAAAACAAAACAAATATCATTAAAACAATGCATAACGTCAGCTATCATGCAAATAGTTGTAATAACACTTTTTATTTTTTTACAGGAGAAGCAAAAAACTTTACAAGATCAATTACAAAAAGGTGACACCCCGTACAGTAAATTTCCTTAATAAAGTCGGCATTTTTGATCACAGGGATCTTTTGTGAACATGTAGTTTCATAAAACGAACGAAAATCAATCAAAAACTCAATTTAAAATTTTGTGGTTGTTACGCCCTTTTGCATTTTAGGTGACTATATAGACTCCATTCATTCACTGATTCACAATTCATTTTGTATTTAAATTCATATTGAAAATTATATCACGAAATGTTTTACTTTCACCCTCAGGACTTTTGTAGCCTTTAAGAATTTCTCCCATCATTTGTTTTAACTCAACCTCTTGCAGCTTTTTCTTTTCTTCTTGAAGGTTTGTCAGCAATTTCTCTTCGCAGTCATGCAATCGACTATATTCGCACATAAAACCAAATTGATGGGAACACACATGATCATTCCATTCCATAGCATCAGTCCAACCCGTTTGAGCACAATATTCATTATTCCCAGCAAAATCTGGTTGTCCGTGAGACCAATTACTGTAAACGAATTTCTTCCCCGTTGAAATCCAAGCAAACTCCCTGGTATTAAAAGTATTAACACATCCCCCAATCCATAATGGTATTCTTTTGCCAAATAAATCGCTCAATAAGGCTGTAATGTCTTGAGATTTGGTTTTGGAATCGATCGTTACCAAACTCATGTTCATGCTGGCGCACTTGGCTAAAGCATCATACCAGGTAAACTGAAATGTTTTTTTTTTCAAATTTATTGAATTGAGATTTTTTTTCTTCTAATATTTTTACCTTTTGTTCACCTGCTATATAATAGATATTTTTGAGTCCTGATACATAGAAATTTTGACTGCAACTTATAGAATTTAATTTTGTGATTAAAAATAAACAAGTCACTAAAAGCGCTAACGATCTTCTCATTTTATTTATATCGTTCACTTTGTAAGACTGGGAATTATGAATTTATTTCTTTAATATTTATGAATATTGAAATTTTAATATTTAAAATCGTTATCTCTCTCCCGCAATTTCTAAGTTTAAAAATGGTTTTCTGAGTAACGACTCACAGTGGCGCCCGTAGAGCAAGCGAGGTTGCAAAAATCAAAATTTTCATGAATGCCGACTCTTAATAATATCACATTTTTAGTTTAGAAGATATAACCGTTCAAAGTTGACCGACTTTCGGTTTTCAAAAAAACACACAATTTTTAGTCAATTTGTTGCGATTTCAGGTGTAATATCACGAAAAATAGGTAACGAATCGCCTTATTTTTTGTTTGTATTGATTGATGTATTTATTAAATGTATAATGATAAAAAAAAATTAACTGTTTGCTTTGTGTTTCTCCTGGTAAATCACTATTTAAAAACTATCCGTTTTTTCACTATTTTTCAACTTTGACGGAAAATAAAAAAAAACTATATTTTTCTATATTTGCCATATTTGCAAAACCTGTTCTTTGATTATTTCTTTACATAATTCAAAAGGTTTTATCTGCCCGTACGTGCCCGTTTGGCTTCTAGAGGTAAAAAAGTTTAAAAAGACATGGTTGCAGAAATTGTATGGCGTCCATCCCTTATATGTTTTGACTGACAGTAGTTTGATCTAATAGTTATTATATTAGCAGGTACGTACCTCACATAAACAATACTTTGGCGTACAAATGGTCAGGAACAATATTGACTTATGGTCCCTACAGGTAGGCACAAATCTTATTTGGACACGTGCATAATATCAAAATTGCATTATTCAGCATAAATCCATATGTATGCAGGGAACAGGTAAATTTTTAGGCATGGTAGCATAAGCCTATATATTGCAAAATAAGCATAATGCCTGGATTAGTCTACGCCTGAAAGTTGGCGCAACAATTACTGAAACCATTTAGCAATTTAAGTACTGAAAACATGGCGTTGTACAATTTAAAATTATTTGAACTGTTTAGAAAGTCAACCACACCAAAGTTTTTCACGGAAGTGAAAATTCTTCCTGAGAAGTTGACATTGATCAGCAAATGAGGCTGCGATGGATCATCCGGACAAAGCGTTTATAAGCAAAGGATATCTCCCGATGACGCTACAATATCGGACGGAAATATGTTTATGGCATCTGTTGTTCCTTTGCGGCTAAAATCGGATGATTCCCTACACTGGAAAAATCCACGTCCGTCATCAGTGCATTATTGCCGACCAATAATGTTTCAGTTTGCAAGGGAATCGGCAGAACTCATAAGGACTACGGTGAAGGACATTAAAGAACAAATAAGCAAGATTAAGCCTACAAAGCTGCAAATTGGAGAAGGAAAATATATTGAATGCTATTACGAGTTCCACCTGACCATGGTTGACGGAAAAGTCGTAAACGAACTGACAGGAACAACCTCAACAATGTCATGCCCGATTTGCAAAAAGAGTCAGAAGAACTTTTTTCAATTAAATTCAATTTATTTCATATATAATATGTTACATCTCAATTTTATATAATTAGTTGTAAAGAGTTTAAGATTAGTATCTTTTTCTGCTTAATTATAACATATTTCAATTAGTTATCATATACATATATATAGACAGAATTATATTGGAGGTAAAAATTTAGCAAAAACCTATTTAAACCCCTTTTTTCGTTTTATTTTTATATTTTTTTTATCGATTTTATATTATTATTTGTCAGAAGAACTTTGGTAATTTAAACGATTCTACAAATGAGGAGAATTACGAATATGGAATGTCACCATTGCACGCAAGGATAAGGTGTATGGAATTCTTGCTAAAACTGGCATATACCCTACCACAAGAGGAAGAAAACTTCGATGAAAATACATCAATAAAGGATAAGGAAAAGATCAGAAAGAAGCAAATACAGGATGCTTTTTTTAAACAAGTTGGACTAAAAGTAGACTGTCCCAAGCACGGATACGGTAACTCAAACGATGGAAACACTTCTAGGAGATTTTTTGAAAATGATGAGGCAGTAACTAGAATCATTGGAATTGACAATCAAATCGTGAAAAGATTGGGAACGATCTTGGATGTTTTAAACTGCAAAGAAAATGTCAATTCTACAAAATATGGAGAATATGCGTCGAAAACTGCATCTCTTTTAGCAGAAATGTATCCACAGAAGAAGTTGACCCCGACCGTCCATAAAATATTGGCGCATGGTAAAGATATAATTGAGTACCAGTCTTTGCCAATTGGAGAGCTTTCTGAAGAAGCACAGGAGTCTCTTAACAAATTTTATAAAAAATATGGATTGCAGAACACATTCAAAGCATCAAGGGTGAGGCAAAATGAGGACCTCTTCAACATGTTGGCAGCATCTTCCGATCCACTTATTTCTTCCCTGCGGCATGTGAAGTCACGAATAGAGTTACAAAATAATTATAGTTTAGAAATGGTTAGTCTTTTAGATATACCTTCTCTTACGAATTGTGATGAATATTTTACAGAAAATTGAAAAAATAAATTTAAAAAAAAAAATAATTTTTTTTTTAATTTGTTGGGTAATAATTTAAAACATAAAACCCTTAAGAAAAAAAATAAAAACAATCTAAAAATGTAAAAAAAATTTTTTTTAGTTACCATAAAATTGATTTTTCTACTAATTTTAACTTTGATAACCCATAAGTAGGCCCCTACAAAGCGTACTACCCTTTCCAAACGCTCATTTCATAGGCTGAACAGTTATCTATCATATGCTGTTTAAACTGTTCAATTATCTTATTCGGTTCAAAAGATATGATTTTTGCAACGAAAAAACTCAAATGGCGCCACTGTGCGACTGGATGGACTATAATTATTTGCTTCTACTGTTTGCCGCATATTGTTAAGTTTTCGTAAGATTTTTTTAGCGTTGCCACTTTCTTAATAATTATTAAAAATAAATAAACCATTTTCAAATAGTTGGGTTATTTTTAACATAAATTTTCATATTCATTTGAATGTGTATTCAAAGTCAGGGAAAATATTGAAGGAATAAGACTAATAAAGTATGAAAGCTTTATTCGAATTTATATGAAAATTTATAATTAAAATGATACTCAACATGAGAACTAAAATTCCCAGATTGTAATTTTTTAACCATAATATTTTAGTTTCATTTCTAAAAATTAAATCAGTAACAAAATTGTTTTAAGATTCTAAAATCTCTTTTATTTGATGCTAAATCTGAAACAAATTTTTGTAAGTTAATTAACAATTACAATGAGTAACGAATAATATATTTAGTTCCAAAAAACAAAAAAAAACTTAATTTCAGTGAGGGTTTCTTTTCAAAACTGCATGAAATCATGAACAGATGGTTTCGATCAAACTTATAACGATGTGAGAAATTCTTTTAATTACAAAATTTACTTGAACATGAATATCAAATTGATGAATATCATTTTATAGGATTACAAAATGATTTTAAGTCTTTTGTTGCCTCTATACATACTGGTGTAGGAATTAGTTTTTCAGGATCTTATAAATCATTGTAAGTGCAGGTATAACAACGTATCTTCGCTGAGAAACATTTTTGGCCGGATTTATGAGATATGGATTAAGTTTAAACTTAGTTTAGCGTAATCTTAAACTCGAATTCTTCCGGCGAAATATATATTTTTTTATTTAAATAAAAATTAATCAACATCATCTTCAACGAAGATCTAAATATTGGAAATATATAAAAAGGAATATTATTTACAAAAAAACACTGGCCTCGAGCTGGATTAATTTTTATTTATTTAAAATTCGATAGGTCGAAAAACAACAAATTTCATTTATTTTATTTATTATTTCATTAAATACTAACTGCCGCATTCATAAAAAATAAAATAGATTTCAAACGTATTTTAAAACCAAATTTCCATACAAATTTTCCTAAAAATAGATTTCATATCCAATTTAGTTTTTTATGAATATGGCAGCAACATTTTAAGCAAAAATAAGCTGTTCCGTCAAAATTTTCTATACAAACTTGGCAATGACGGCACAAAACTGTTTTCAGATTAACTAAACCTAATTTAACTGAGATCTCATAAGCCCTGCCTCAATTGACACTTATTCAAAGAATGTCAACTAGGTCCCAACTATGCTAACCGGATTTTTGTTAGAGAAACTTTATTTATAGTTGCAACCACTTCTCTTAATAATTATTTTACAATTTTATATGATTTTGAATAATTTTGTACCAATAGCTGAGTAATTTTTTTTTTTTGACTGATGGCAACACCGGATATATCAGAAATTAAATAACTTTTGTTTGCAACAAAATCACTTTTAGCACAATTTAAATGAATCTCTTGAAATCAACTAATTATTTGTTAGTTGTTTTATGTTTTTTCATTGTAGCGTAATATTTTGCTGATAAGCAGGGAAAGTTTTTAAATGTATAAACAAGTTTCAAATATGCATGCCAACTAGCTCAGAAACAAAAAGCAAAGAAATATGCTAAAATATGTGCAAAAAGTATTACTATGTGTACCAAAAACTTTTATGGAAACTTATTATATATATATATAAAGACGTTTGTGCCGTGTATGTGCTCCTAAAACTCAAGAACCGCTGGATAGGTTGACACCAAACTTGGACAATAAATTATTCCCGATAGGTGGCGCGGTTGTCGTGATATAAAATTTTTTTTATTTATGGTACGATTTGGCTGAAATTCACAAAATATATTTATTAAACAAAAATAAGTTTCCTGATACAATTTTGACCCGGTAGATAGCGTTGTGGTCAAGTAATTTACAAAATTCTCCAGTATTTAATTTTTTATTTTTATTTAGAAAACCCCGAGCAGCCCCGGGACCAAACAGCTACTGTAATGTAATTTTTTTTTTATTAAAATATTGACTGAAAGTTGAGGAAATAACTTTTCGATATATTTTAGTGATTTTTTTTTAATTTTACAAAATATGCAAATACTAATTTTTTAAGCAAAAGGCTTGAAAAACTTTCCCTGTTGATAGAGAAAAAAAAAATAATTTTTTTAGTAAAACTTGCTCTGCTGATATAATAATTTTATTTAATGTTGAATCCAAACTAAACAGTCTATTTAGTTGTAGTGTTTTGCTTTGGAAATTTCCCTTAAAATGGGATAAACCACAAAAATATAACTTTTCGCAGAAATTCTATAGAATGTTTGGCATAATAGAACAGCAGTTTTTTTACTCTTATCAAAATGTTTATTTAATGAAAACATAAATTCTTTGAGGTCAGAAAATAAAACTAAAGGAAATTGTTTTTTCAATGCTTAAAAAAGGAATGGAAAAGTACTTTTTGATAGTAAAAAGGATTATAAAATGATTTTAAATCCTTTGTGACCTCTTGACTGGTGTTGGAATCATTTTTTCTAGATCTTAGAAAATTGTAAATGCAGAGTAATACAACGTCTCTTTTGTCATTGTAAAAAGTACCAAATTTTAACCAAAGCCGGCTTGATTGACTTTAGTTTCCGAGTGGACCATAGCTTAAGATTAGAAGTTTTGGCACCAGTCCTCTAGACCTTCTTTCTAATTTACCACCGCAAATGTTAGATTCGAAGTATCTCAGCAAGACTTCCAACCTACAATCAGCAGACCCTTATTCCACTTCAAACCGAACAATATTCTTACTCATCGGTATCGATTTGGGCCCATAAATCTTCTGCTTAAAAACAACTATCAAATCAATTGGATCTGTTTTGGGACAAAAAAAGTATTTGGCTGGATTACGGCGGGACCAATTACACAAATGGCGCAATTAATACCTTCAGTATCAATTTGCAATACGATGCAGAGAATGATATTAAGTAATCAAAAAAGCATATCGTCAGCTTAAATGCCAAACAACGTATCATCAAAAAATTCGAAATTGGCTTTTTTATTGATTACGAATTCCTACAGCACATTACAGATGCTTAGAAAATTTTAAATGTCTTTCTTAAAAATTAACCAAGTTGTTAACAAAATTCAAAATGGAGTATCATCAAATGCATAATTTTCTTAAACAACATAACGTATCACACACTTGATAAAGAAAAAATTATCAGAGTATTTGCTTTAATTAATGGCAAAATAAATAAAGGGTTGTCAAAAGGAAGTATATGGACAAGAGAAATGAAAGCTTGGTGTACTTTAAATTATAATGAGCTCAAAAAACTCAACTCAATACTGAAACCTTTTTTCCATTTTTCAGGAAATAGAATCTGAGTTCCCACTGTAAATATGATCAGTGTTTTGGCGTATGAGCCCACGCGATCTACATATTACAAAAGCTATGATTTGCACAAAGTAATATAATCCCCTTTTCACGGTTTACAACTCAACTTATTAATAATTAAAATAAAAAAAATTTCAAAATGGGCCTTATTATTATAAATGTCGTTGCCGTAGGCGAAAACCAGTCGTATTTAAAAAATTTGTTTTACAATTGTCGTATGAAAACCCGAAACCAAAATATGTATTTAGTTAAATATCTCAATTAGTAGGTCGGAAGTGGTCAAGTTTTATATACCATTTAAAAGGACTAAAGCAATTTCAATCTTTTTTAAGTTTAAAAATATATTTAATTTATTGTGCAAAGGTTTTTATAAGACTAATTATTAAAACGAAGAATTGTATTCCACCAAAAAACAAAAACTGAGTATGACCGATAATTCACAGTAAAAATCATACATTTCAAAGGTAACTAGATTTATAAAATAATATTAATATGAAACAAATAATAAAAGTAACATAAGGGTTTCCAACAGTCGGCTATCCTGCATTTAAAGCGTCCTCGCTGTCTTCACCGGAAGTATCATAATCAAGTTCACTGTCAAACATAGGCGGTAGTTCCCAACAAGTTTTCAGTTTATCTGAAGCATAGACCGATGAATAATGACGCGTTGTTCTTTTGGTATTTGGAAGATCCTCGATAATATATCGATCATTATCGAGAACTTTTGCGATTATAAAAGGACCCTTATACCGAGGTTCCAATTTGCGAGAACCACCGCTACTCGGAGGTTCATTTTCAGCAAGTACAATTGCACCAATTTCATATTTCTTAGGCTTCGAATGCTCTTTATCAAATTGTTCTTTTGCTTGACTTCGTTTTGTGTTAATTTGTTCGGCAGCTGCTTGTCTTAACTTGTTAACTTCATCTTCAGTTAGAATTAAATTATTATGTACAGCTAAGAGTATTTTATTTTGCAGAATATCTCGTGGAGAATAACAGAATAATAATTCATGGGGACTTTTACCCGAAGTCTTATTCTTCATCGTATTTAAAGTCCATTGGATATTTCTTAAATGATCGTCCCAGCATTTATCATTTTGTGTAGTAGGCAAAAGCATTGAAAGTAATGTTCGATTTGTCCTTTCGGCATGACCATTAGCTCTCGGCGTTCTTACTGCATTAAGCACATGTTTAATATCATTCTCAGAACAATATTTCTTAAATTCATTTGATGTGAATGACGTTCCCCTATCTGAAACTATGCGCGTTGGAACTCCAAAGTAACTTGAAAATTCATTTAGAATGTTTATAACATGTCTGGTTGCTGTACTTTTTACAGCTTTAATTATTGTGAATTTTGTAAAAGAATCCACTAGAACTAAAATATGTTCATTACGTTTACTACTTTTTGGAAAAGGTCCCAAATGATCCAAATGAATTGTATTAAACGGTACTGGATCTATATCATTAAAATGGTATTCACCCTCTTTTCGCCCACCTTTATTTTTGTTAAAGGCACACTCGACACAGGCTTTAATGTAAGACTTGACAAAATTCCTCATTCTGGCAAACCATACATAAGTTAAAAGTTTTTCCATCGTCTTTTCAACCCCAAGATGTCCATTTTTGTCGTGGCAATCTTCAACTACTCTCCAACGTAATGATTTGGGAACAACCCACAAGTTTTTATTATTATATTTTCGAAACAATCTTCCATTCTGCAAGCGATAATCTTCTAACAACGTCTTATCTTTATTTTGAATTTTCGAAATAATTTCCTTAATCGAATCATCTTGAATTTGCATTACAGATAGCCAGTCCTCTTTATGAAGATTAATTTTATCAATTTTTAGAGTAGCAACATCTATATCACTAGGCGACTCATTTGGCATTCGACTTAGCGCATCAACGTGTTCCATACACGGACCTTTCCGGTGTTCTAAAGCTATATCAAAATCTTGAATTCTCAACCACCAACGGGCTATTCGAGGAATCAATTCACGTTTTGTCATAGCGGACTTTACAGCACTGCAATCCGTTACTATTTTAACTTGTTTACCGTAAATATAATATCGAAATCTTTCCAAAGTTTCCACAACTGCAAGAGTTTCTAATTCATAACTATGAAAATTTCTCTCAGTTGGACTAGTTGAGCGACTGTAATATGCAACGGGTTTTAACACTCCATTTTCATTTTGCAATAATACACCTGCCAATCCTATGGAACTTGCATCCGTATGGATTTGGTGTTCCGCATCGAGACGGAAGGCTGTCATAACTGGTTGAGACGATAATTTTAATTTTAATTCGTTAAACGCTATTTCTTGTTGATCTGTCCATTCAAATTGTTGATCTTTACATAAAAGCTTCCTCAATGGTTCCGATATTATTGAATACTTTGGAATAAATTTACGAAAATATCCGCTTAACCCAAGGAATTTCCGAATTTCATGAACATTTTCCGGACGTTTAAAACTCTCTATTGCCGCAGACTTTACTTTCCCAGGGCAAATTCCCACTGGCGTTAATTGATGTCCTAAGAATTCAATTGTAGTCTTAAAAAATTCACATTTTTCTATATTTAGTGTTAAGTTTGCATCTTGTAAAACATTTAAAACTTTTGTTATTTTATCCAGCATTTCATCTTTTGTGTTACTACCAATGAGTATATCATCCATGTAATGCATCATGTTTTCCTTGCCAACTATATTTTGTATTCTTGCCATTAATCGTTGGAAAACCATGGGTGCATTTTTCAACCCAAAAGGCATACGTTTGAATTCAAATAATCCCTCTGTGGTAATAAAAGCTGTGTATTTGCGACTTTCAGGTTCAATTTCAATTTGATAATAGCCACTGTTAAGATCCAAAGTTGTAAAATATTTATATTTTTTTGCATCCTGTAGACACTCTTCAATATTTGGTGTTGGGAAATTTTCTTTAGTTATAAGTTGATTTAACCTTCTGTAATCTATGCAAAGTCGTTCATTACCGTTTTTCTTTTTCTGAAGTACAACTGGACTTGCAAATTCCGAATTTGAAACTGTGATTATATCATTGTCTAAAAGCTCTTGAACCATTTCTGCAACTAGTGTTTTCTTCGGTTCGGATACACGATATGGAGACTGTGTCACAATGTTTGAATTAATTAAACTAATTTTCATCTGAACTAGATCTGTTTTACCAAGATTTCGTAAACTATTCGAAAATACCCTTTTATTTCGCTTAATTAATTCAGTTAACTTTTTTTTTGTGTTTTCATCCTTCAAATCACACTTCAAAAGTTTATCATCGATTTCGATATAATCATTATTTTCATTAGAAATATTACTTGCTGAACTCGTACTGGCATCTTGAACATCAGTATTAGTTTTTTTACTTATTTTTATTTCATCACCTTGAATCGTAAAAAGGATATCGCCGTTAATAAATGTGTCTTGACCAAGTAAAATATCTGTCAATAAGAGTTCATCATCAATCTCGTATAGCGTAATAAATACATCAGTTTTATTAATAATCAGATTTGCTTCAACTTTATGATTTGCAACACGTATGCCGCCACAGATTCCAGAAATTCTCATACTACATTTTATTAGCTTCAAATTTAACCGTTCACAAACCGATTTTTTTATTAAACTGCATTGACTTCCCGTGTCCACAAAGGCACTTAACGTTTTATTGTTCAAGCTTACAGTTACTTTAAACATATCATCTTTATTACAGAACATATTTCGCGAAGTAGCACTTTGCTTACATTCAGTTTCATTTTTCGAGTGAACTTTATTGCACTTTTCACAACGAGTACGTTTCTGTGGTTTTAAACAGTTAGTAGATATATGACCTAACTCATTACAGTTAAAGCATTTTATATTTTTAGCTGATTTTGTAAAACTTTCTTTCTTGATATTATTATAAGTCGTTTTAGCCATAGAATCATCAAATTTATTTTTAGTATCGACGTTCTTAACTACACGCTTTTCGGGCACATTCCGTTCATATTCATTCAAGATTTCACGTAATTCTTTAACCGATTCAATTTTCTGAGCTGCTATAGCGAATTGAATTTCACGATTTCGAAGTCCTTCTCTAGCATATTTAACAATAGCCTTTTCACTCAGTTTATACCGTTTGCCCAACGCACGAATTCGAAAACAATAATCCGTTAGTTTTTCATCACTTTTACGTACCGAACTTATCATTTTAAAATGTATTTCCGCTTCATCCTGTGACGAAGCGAATTCTTTTTTTAATTCTGCAGCAAAGTCTTTCCAATTTGAATGCAAATTTTGTAGAGAGTCTAACCATAATCGAGCTGCACCTTTTATTCTGCTATATACTGCAAGAAGCAAACATTTTTCCTCCCATTGATATGCTTGAATGGCGCTTTCTACACGTTCTACAAATTGTTCCACAGATAACGATGATTCATTCGTTGGATCAAATTCTGGAATAGTTTCTGCAATTTCCCGGACAGAACAATTATTATTCGGGCGTAAACTTGAACTTACGTTGGACGTTGTAGCATTATTTAAACTTTGTTCTACATTCGTTGCTGGTCGGACGTTTCGAGGTACGTTGTGTTGGAAACTAGGCACTTGAGAAAATGTCTGCATAACACTTATTGCACTTTCCAACATATTTCTCAACTCATCAACTTGCCGTTGCAAGTTTATAACGTTATCGTGATTTTGTTGCGTTAGGGAGGAGTTGGGATGATTACCAATTGAAGGAGTTATTGTTGAGGACATTTCCTCAAAAACATCGTTGTCATCATCACTTATTTCATCTGTACCAAGTAAACTTGAGAGACGTTGAATGAGTTCCGCCTTCGTACCTGAAGTTGGCATTTCCCTTTCCCGTAATAGCTGCTTAAGTTCCTCCACTTTAAGTGTTAACAGCTTTTTCATCTTTATACGTATTTTACACAAAATCTAAAACCAATAGATTCCGATCCCACTTCTGATCTAAAAGGACTAAAGCAATTTCAATCTTTTTTAAGTTTAAAAATATATTTAATTTATTGTGCAAAGGTTTTTATAAGACTAATTATTAAAACGAAGAATTGTATTCCACCAAAAAACAAAAACTGAGTATGACCGATAATTCACAGTAAAAATCATACATTTCAAAGGTAACTAGATTTATAAAATAATATTAATATGAAACAAATAATAAAAGTAACATAAGGGTTTCCAACACATTGGATGCTGCTTCAAAAACCCTTTTCGATGATAACAAATTTTATTTATGTCGTCTTGGAGCAAAGTACAAAAAAATTCGAAAAACTGAAAATAGACTTTTTTTAAAAATGGTCCAGCTCACGGATGGTCAACGCTAGAACCATAATATTTTGGGAATCATCATAAAACATATCAACCTTTATTTTCAGAGGGGTAACTAAAACACTTTTTTCGGCTTCATACAACTTGAGTCGGTCTAATGTGCATATCTGAGAACGAGATAATTATTTCTAAAAATATAGCGAAGGGCTGATTCAGTCATATGGAAAATATTCCCAGCAACTTGACCAAACCATTTTAGAATGCCTTGAGTTGCGACACGTAAGAAAACTCTCTGCCCAAAAATTCAAATAAACTTCAAATTATGGATGAATTTGAAAACGTAATTTGTAATGCAACAACAAAGTCATGTATTCATAAACGCAACTATTGAAACATTGACAATGTCATACTTCCATAAATGTATAATAACAGTTCTGTGGTTTTCACGTGTAACCGCGTATGTCCATTTTTTCTATTTTGAGATGTTGATGGAATATTGCTTAATTTTAAACGCTCTTTACATGGTTCTTATAATTTCTGAAAAATATGGATGAATTCCGATGGCGGATTTAAAAAAGTTCAATACCTAGCCCATAGTTCGATTTAGAATGCTTTTTCCGCTCACCTGAAAAATTTGATTTTAAGACATACGCGGTTACCAATGAAAACCGCAGAGTTATCAATGCGCAAGCCAAAGCCGAACATTGAATCGATAACTTTGTTTGTTAAATGAAATTTTTAAAAACAAAACAGCAAGTTTTTTGTATCGAAACAGTATCAAAACCGCATAACTGCAGTGTTTTCATGGTTTGGGAACTCACCCTATTATTTCCTGCCGCACAAGGGATCAGCATTTAATTTCATTGGTCAAAAGTCCAGTTTCTTGTTATCGCAGATTTCCAAAATTTTATGGCATTCAATAGTCAAAATAATCTTACTAAGGTAGCCAAAAAATAAAGTCGAAATATTGGCAATTGTGGGCGTGGCATGCTGTTGAAAACAAATATTTTATTTTATTCTAAAAAAAAATATTTTGTAAATTTCATCAGAAAGAAATTATAATTCCTCGCAAACTATTACCGGTAATGGGCTGCTAGTTTATGTTTGTGATATTGGTAGGACAGTAGCCTTTATATTATATGTTTCCTCAGGTACTTTATTTAAGTTAAATTGGAATTTCAGAGGCATAGAACTTTTGAGGGTCGAAAGGGGTTAAAGAATACCACTAGAAAGTTGAATGCTTCTTCTCTAACCCCATATACACTTTTGTACCTATTTGGGTCCGCCTGTCAAACACTTTTTTCATTTGAATGAAATAACTCGACAAATAATCTTCACAATCCTTACTATTGTTTTATGCATGCCGATGTCATTATACATCATCTTTCAATCAAACAAAAAATTCTAAAATATCTCTATGTTACAGACATTCGGCCGATGAAAAACGGATTCTGAGCCACTATGTACCGCACCACGCAGTAATCAAGCCAGGCAGACTCACCACAAAATGTTGAGTGGTTTTCACCGAACGTGCTTGAAAATTGATTGAAAATTTGTGATATTAATTAAAAAGTTAATTAAATTTGCACCAGTAAAAAAATTAAGAGTATCAATTAAATGCTTTATTCGCTTGATCAAACGCTTAATTCACTTGATTAAATTTTTAATTAAAACTGATTTTATTTTTGATTAATTCTTAAATTGGTGAAAAATTTGCGAGAATTTTTTCTGTGCTCCAACATCAAACCCGACAAACTGAAACGACATCTTGTTACCAGGAGACAATCTCCAACAAGACCTAATGCTACGTGTCCTTAAATGGAGATTCTTCCATTTTATGTTCAACGCAGATTTTTACCAAAATATACATATACCCGGTCTTTACGTCCGAATCGAAAAGGGAGACAACCCGTTATAACTTCAAAGACACGTGTCGTGTCGCTTCTTCTACACACAAAAAATTAAAAATTGATTTCAATTAAAAAATTTGTAATATTAATTGAAAAATTAATTAAATTTTAACCGGAAAACAAATTAATAGTTTCAATTAAATATTGTTTGACATTAACAACATTTTCTGCAGTAATGTTGTTGATATAAGTAAACGTTTAATTCACTTGATTACATTTTTAATTAAAACTGATTTTATTTTTAATTAATGGCTTAATTTAAGATAAAACACAAATTTGCGAGAATTTTTTCTATGTAAAATTTTACTTTCCGAAGACTAGAATTATGTAGATCGGCCCTATAAGATAATTTTGCCTTAGTCATTTTTTATTTTTTTTTTTTGGAAACAAGTCACCGGGCTGTGTTTTGGAATATTTGAAGAGCACTATAGAAAAAACTTGTTACAGATTGGAGTCTTTGTGTCTCTAAAGTGGCATTTTTATCACACCAACAGATGCGCAAGATATTCTCGTTACCCACCTCTGAACTTGGTAGTTAAGAACATTGCGTCAAGCTCTGAAGGTCTGCTTAAATATTATTTCTATGATTTTCTATAATATTGTACTTTTACATTTTTTTTTTGCATTCTAACATTTCAAAGTTTTCACTTTTTTTTAACGTATCATACAAACGTGCTGTTAACAATTGATAACAGCAGGTAAAACAACAAATGCCTGAAATAACAATGAAATACAAATAAAAAAACAATATTTCAATGATTATGATTGAAAACCATAAACACGATGACTGACTGCAACAACCAGGAAAAGTCAATTCCCAAACAAATAAAAACGTACCAGAAGAAAAGCTCTTAACAATAAAAAAAATTATAATGGGGTGTTTTAAATATAAAATAAACATTCGTATCACTTAAAGATTAATGAAAATTGGAAAATATTGTACGAACAATTGAAATCAAATGCGTTTTTTTGTTCCTTCAACTTTTCGCTGAACAATAAAAATTTAAATAACAACAGCGTGAATAAAAAATAAGAACGATTGGGGGGCGAATCAATTTATAAAGGCTCTAGAAGAGTATTGAAGATTAAAAGCAAAATTCTTAACAACTGTACCATTGAGCTTATTTTCATAATTCTACCCGATAAGTGAAAATCTTAGTGGTCTGTCGATGCGTAAAATATTTCATGTCATTATCACAACCACCGCTGCCAAATAACAGCGACAGGACAATAATGGTAATAAAAGTGATTGATATACGAGGAGCAAATAAGTAAATTAATAGTCCTTGTTACTCGCACAAATGCCACCGCGCAACAAACAATAAATGTAAATGTAATAAAAGACGACGCATTATGTCTTAAACAAAGTCCGTCCGCCCGTCCATCGAACTCATGGCCCAGTGTCACCTTCATGATGAGAAAATGTATTTTAATTTTAAACTTCAAATCCGTTTTATTTTTCCTATTTTAAAAGAACGTATGTTTGTATGTCTATCTGGCTTTCATACGATATTCAAATGATTCCTTTATTCATTTTTCTATTATTTCACAATTAGTTTGCCTGTTGCTACTCGTAGTTTTGTTGGAATATGACGTCTTTTTTTTAATTTTTTGTAGATTTGATTTCCTGTGGCGTTTCTAAGGTACTGAAAATTGATAAAGTGTCTTTGGACAATTTAGAGTGTGAGTGATTATTTTTTCTAATATATTTCATAGTTACAAATAAAAAAAGGTGATTTAAGCTTCGTTGAATCTTTTGTTAAAGAATATTTAATCTGCAGTAGAGCAAGAGACCACCGTTGGAGTTTAAGATTTCTTTGAATTTTAAAATCGGATACACTAAACATTGAATAAAAATATAATTTCGGAAAATATTTTTCAATATGGAAAGAATCCAAGGAAACGGAAACTGTTAATGACATCCGTGGAGTACGTTTCTATATTCAATTTCTACTTAAGGTGTTTTTAAAAGTTTTTTTTATTATTATCAATTTAAATTAAAGTAGCGTAGTATAAGAGATTTTGCAAACTAAAGTTTTTATAAGTTTATATAAATTACATTAATTTGTTTACAAACAAATAAAAATCGCTTCATAATCGACACATGTTTAAAACGTGGAATGATAGGATTTTTTTCATAAAATTTTAGAATGTCGTAATTTTTAAAGGCTAAGGTTTCGGCGCTATGAAATGCGACCCAGGCAATATGTCACTAAAGTACTAAATGAATAATGGCTCCAATATCCAAAATTTTTTAATTCGCGATTTTAAAACTCCGAAATTTGGAATTTGCGAATTTAAGTTTCGGGCATATGACCCCATCCCAAACTTTTAATACATCTTTTTGTGTTTTTTTTTCTTCTCTTAAAATCTCGAATTTATAAATCTGGACGATGCCGGTATTTGTTTTACCATAGATGTTCGAGTAAGCTGAATCCAGTGGTGCTAACCGTTTTTTTTTTTTTAGGTTAGCTCTTGCTTTCAAGATATACTGCTATTTCAAAAATGGAGGAGGTTGCACAACATATATTTGCGTAACTCAAAAACTGTTTAGTTTATTGAATAAATTGTTTAACCTTAACATTTTCTCAACACAATTTATAAAAAATACTGAAATTTATTGTTGGAGGAAAAGCTGCTCCTATGCGCATTTCACTGGTTGCTTAGGCCAGATCATCAGGAAACGTTCTCCTAAATAATTATAGAACAGCCAAAGCTATCAGCAAACACGACTACAGAGAGAATGAGAATTACCTACATACACTCAAAAAGTCTTATTTGCAACGATATCAAAGCTTAAACAATATACCAACAATAAACCAGTGACTTTATCTTTTCTTACATTCCCCGCTGCATAGGAACAGCTTATCCACCAACAGTAAATTTCAGTATTTTTTATCAATGTTTAAAAAAAGGAATTACGAACAACAAACAAAATCTTTTAATAAATAATTGTATTCCCAATAACAACTTTGATAATAAAATTTTTCAATTTAATTAAAATCTATATATATATAAAAATAAGTCCGTATATGTACGTCGCCGAACTAATCATAAACGCGTCGTGCGATTTCAACCAAACTTATACACTACGTAGGCAGTGGCTATGGTTTATATGAAGTTTGGTTGAAATTTTTGTTCTGGGGGCGGAGGGGCGTGGCAAAATCCATAACTTGAGAACGGCTTGACCGATTTGAACGATTTTTTCTTTAAAAGGATCGCCATGGTCCAACTTAGGTTTTTACGGAAAGAAAATTTTGCCCCGCCCACTTTTACGCCCACTTTTTTCGATTTACCTAAAATCAGAAAACGGCTCCATCGAGTTGACTAATTTTTCTTTCAAATGTTCGTATTAATCAACTTTAAGTTTTCATCGAAAGAAAAATTTACCACGCCTACTTTACGCCCACTTTTTCTATTAAGCGCATAACTGGAGAACGGCATGACCGATTCCAACGATTTACCATTTGAATTCAAGCGGCTCCAATTCCCTTTGCGTCTTGCCTTTGCTATTACCATCAACAAAGCACAAGGCCAATCATTGACTATTGCTGGCTTAATAGGTCATGAACAATTTGATCGAAGCAACAATTTTAAAGGGGAAGGTTAAAGGTGAAGATGTATTGATTCCACGAATTCCAATGATTCCATCAGATTTACCTTTTGAATTCAAAAGACTACAGTTTCCAATACGTCTTGCATTTGATATTACAATAAATAAAGCGCAAGGGCAATCGTTGGAATTGTGCGGAATTGATTTAGAATATCCTTGCTTTTCACACGGCCAGTTATATGTTTCGTGCTCACGTATTGGCAAGCCTGCAGTTCTCTTTATCTACACAACAACTCATGGCAAAACCAAAAATGTTGTCTACGAAAGAGCTCTAAGATAGTTTAAGTGATACATAGTCTAAGATTGTAAGAAACTAGAATTAAAAGTTGAATAATAGGGAACAAAACCAACTTTATTAAAAACAAGTGTGTTTCTTTTCTTATTTTGTTTTGCCGTGCGAAGCAGGCAACGGGCCCGCTAGTATTTTATATTTTGTGAATAAAATTAGAAGTTGTTGACAGACTTTAATCATTTTTGGCTTGTTTTATTTCTATACGTGAAGAAAAAATTTTGTTTGCCGCAGATTAGAAAAGAGTTTAGCATTACTTAAAGGAAATTTTATTTCGGTTTTTAGTTTATTCAATAAACTAAAACTTTCAATAAACTAAACCGTTTTTGAGTTACGAATTTATGTTGTGCAACCTCCTCCATTTTCGAAATAACGGTATATCTCGAAAACAACACCTAACCAAAAACCAAAAAAAAACGGTTAGCACCACTGGATTCAGCGTAATCGAATTCGGTTAACCCGCATGTGTGTAAAGTAAAATTTATAACCCTAGACACATTCTGTTATGTTAACAGAATAATGTAATAATGTAAGAGAACTTATGTTAACGTTTTTGATGAGGGATAAATCCAGATTTCTCAAAAAGGAGTCAACGTGGACAAACAAAAATGACTAGGAATTGTGGACCATAAGTTTCTCCATCGTTATCCATCACAAGAATTTTTAACAGAGTGAGTTGAAGCGACTTATTGCCAATTTGCCCTTTAGAATTCTCTGGGAGATGAGTCCAGTTTTGGAAAAGGAGTCAACGTGATCGAATGCTATCGGAATAAAATTTAGTACGTCACAGTTTTATAGGACTAGAAATCACACTGCCAAATTTCGTGAAGATCGGTCCATAAATTACCATAGGCCCCATATCAAGTCTACTCTAGGAGAACAGTTAAGTACGCCTAAAATCGTAATAAATAACGCTATCACAATAAAACTTAATAGTAAACAGTTTTAGAGGACTAACAAAAGTTCAGTTCAGTGGTTAACATTATTCTGTTATACAGTGTAATTAATACTCTTTATATTAAAGTAATAATTTGGTCCTCCTCGCTCAAACCATGTTATGCGCTATTGTGTCTAAACCATTATTTTGAAAAGAAAAAAAGGAGTTATTTGTCTATAATTCGGTCATTAATAAGCTACTGGTACTCAACCAAGCTTATTTAAGGTAAAAGTGAAAAAGCAAAGTTTAGAGAGTGCACTGTGTGACAAATTTTAACTTTTTTCTTTTTGCTAGCAACGCGACTATGATACCTACTAATCTATACGCAAAACAGAGTCAAACTGCATACTTGGTCTGTTTTTTTTAAAGGACTTACCATTTCTTCGGGATGCTTCTTTAAAATTTTTTTTTGTTATCAAGATAAAAAACTCTATAGAATTTAAAAAAAATATTTATTTTGCCTTCCCTGAACAAAAATATTAAAAAAATTGTCCTTTGAAAAAAATATCCCTCCATATCCTAGAAAGTCTCATATCTCCCACCACGTCATCAAAATCATTTTGGGCAAAAAATGAGGCGATGCTTCAGCGCATCCTCCTGAATATGCCACAAATTCAGACGTATTGCCATCATTGTCCAAACTCTCGTTGCCAGCGTTATCTTATCAAATAAACTGTGAAAACGGGAGTGTTTTCGTTTTTAATTAAAACCGAAATTTTATTACATATTTTATTATTATTATTAACTTATATATATTATTAACTTAAATAAATTTTCAAAATAGCTTTGGAATATTTCTATTTTGATAAAAAATTTATATGAAAAATGTACAATGAATCATTTTCGTTTTGCAGAAGCGGGAGTGGACTTGATATCAATGAAATTTTATGAAAAACTAATTAAGTCTTGATAGAAAGTCCACATATTTTGCATACTCGTACTAAATCAGTATTATCCTTTTTGTACTGCCTTTATCTTTAATATCCTAAATTACACCAATATTTTTTATCTAAGCTGCTTAATTAACTGTCGCAATGGAAAAATTTTACATCCTTTTCAAAAAAGTTTTACACTAAGAACTAGGAAATCATAAACAAAGAGATTATTTGAAAAGAAGAAAAATAAGTTAACCCCTAGATTATTGTCCACTCTTTGACCACTTAATAACAACAAATCATATTTATGTAGATCTTTATGGTTAATAAACCATTTCCCACGTACTCCTCCTGCATGTACGAATCGAAACTACTTGAACTCTTAACACAGAAAATAAAATCTTATAAATGCACATAATTTATGTTTATGAACTATAAAACATAAGTACTTTTTTCTATAAAATTATAAAAATATTTGCTATATGAAATATTTTTATGACTGTTTACAAAAACATAATCACAATATTAACATAAAACTTAAACAAGAAAAGATATAGGACTTTCACACACACACACCCACACACACACACATACTCAAAAAAACATAAAAACTGACGGGAAATTCTTGTCATAAATAATATTTTCCATATAAATAATTGTTTCCCTTAATTTTCATGCATTCTAAATATAACATTCTAAAGGGGGTTGCAATAGGGACTTACGAACTTTGAAAGTTGATAGTGGTCTTGTTGTTGAGATTACATCTGTCGAATTGGTTCTCATTTATTGAGTATGTTTTGGCAAATCACCTTGGACAACACGTGCGAATTATAATATTTTAAACTGACCCTTATTGATATCCAAAAATGTTCTTCAGTTTTAAGGCCCTGATCGAGATGAATGGGTACGTTAGCAACCAAAATTGTCAAACGTGGGACGATACAAACCCACATGAGGTCCAAGAGCATCAAATGAATGCAGAAAAAGCCCCAGATTGTTATAAATTTTGTGCTGGTGGCTTAATTTGTCCATATTTCTTTGATAACTCCATTGGTCAGGACTAGGAAGATCGATTATTCGACTTTTTTCAATAACCGGTTTTCGAATATTACGAATAGTTGCTATTTTGAAAAACCCGGTTTTCGGTTAAGCATTTTTTAAATAACCGGTTAACCGTTTTTAATTCAAATACATAAGAACACAAAAATCAAATAAGTTTGTGTAATAAAACGTTAATTTGAATAAAAACAAAACGATTTGCAAAGGTAAGGAACCAACAAATTACATATGTAGATATGACGTAGATCAGACTTAACAAATATTTGAAGATAAGTTCCAAGAAAAGTGGGACCAGTAAATTGATCAAACTTTAGCTATATTTTCAACAATTTTCATTGATTTACTAAACTTTATTTGTAAGAAGATATTTGTTAAATGTAATTTAGAAACTGTTGAATGATATTTGATCTAGACAAACGTTTTGCAAAAGCAAAAAAATTATAGGAATTTAATAAAGTTATTATTTGAAATATTCTCCCAAATTTATTTTGAATGAGTTTTAATTTGTTGGTGGCTAAGCATGTCTATATAAATCAAACATATTTTTGAAAAGTTGCAAACAGAACCTCAACAAGGATTATCTATATCGAATTATTTTATTTCAGCATTATAGAAACGAATAGTAAAATGAACATGGGTGAAATATTTATCAATTCGTCGACTACAATTTAAAACCTTCCATGACATTGTTTGATTTCTTCAATTTTGTTTTTTAGTTCTTGCTGTTTTAATAAATAAAACTGGTAGAAATTCTTTCCATATCGTTGATTCCGCCGGAATGTTGTAGTTTTCAGCATGAAGAGATGCTAAAACTACTTAAAAGTTTTTAGTGCCTTTTATGGCATTTCGTCCTCAGCAACGCAATGGGATAATATTTCACCAATGAGACTAATTAAAGGTGAGTAATAAGTCGTGACATGAAAGAACCTTTGTATCTTATCATTTTAGGGCACTTCAAGCACCTAACTTTGTCTTTTTAATCGCGTTCGAAAAATCTCTAGAGATAACCTCTATATAAAATTATATTTAATATTTGCAATACTCTCGCACAAATTACTACTTACTTTTGAACTGCACATGTTTTTGTAGTATTTTGAATAGTTTTTGGTTTTTTTTTTTTACAAGAACACACGCTTTTATAAGCGATTTGTATTTACGGTGTTCATAATGTTTTTTGACCTTTGTCACATTTTGTTTTGACATTCTTCATTAAAAGTTTAAGTTTGACCAATATTCAATTAGAAAGTAATTAAATTACGGGTACATCTATAACCAGAGTAAGGAAAGTGTATATTAATTACACATTATTAAAATAACCGGTTTATTATCCCAAATTAACCGGTTTATTCGATATTCGAAAAATGGGCATTTTAAAATAACCGACTTGGGCAAAGCTAAAATAACCGGTTAAAACCGGTCGAATAATAACCGTTCGATCTCCCTAGTCAGGGCCCAAACGTTAACGTCGAGCTCTATAGGTTGATGATTACTAACGTCTTTTTGCCTGAATTTGATGATACAGACACCAATAACATGTGGTATCAAAAGAACAGCGCTACATGGTAAACAGCTCATATCACATGGAGCATTCGACACGATCGATTTGAAACATGGTTATCTCATGTAGATGAGATGAAGTTTGCCCGCCACCGAAATTGTGCGATTTGACCCCATAGGACTATTTTATGTAGGGTCGCAGGTCTATGCAAATAAACCACAGACCACAGTAGCCCTCAAAGCCAATATAACCCATGCCAGCGAAAAAAATTCAGCCAGATTTCTGCCCAAGAGTCAATGCAATTAAACTTTCAGAAGCTTATCATCCAGCTAAGAACGATAACATTTCATACCTAATGACATCGATAAGCCTTTTTAAACGAATACAAAACTTCGATGATATCGCACACATACTTTGTTTTATTTAAATTAAAAAATAGAAAGTTTTTAGTGAAAGACCCTTTATACTCGTATGTAAAAGAAAATAAAGTGCTAAAATTGTTTTGCCAAAAAATATTAAGAAAAATAAAATAAAACCAAATAAAAAAAATATGTTAAACTAATCGCCGTAGGAAAGGATTTTTATGGCTTTTCATTTCCTTATATAATTGCCTTCCTTACATACTTGGCAAATAAATATTTCTTTGGCGAAAAAGGACACTTTCTCACTTTGAAAGTAACAGTTGAAGTTTTAACACAAATCATTCAACAGGAAAAACCAAAAACGGATATAAGGAACGTTAACGTTAATGCTGAAGACTAGAATATAGATAAATACACTCTTAAAAGTCGAAGGGAGATTTAGAGATTTAAGGTAATATATGCCACTCGATAGACTTGCAAAAATGTATAATGTTTTTTGTGATTTTTATAGAGAGAGAAGGAGCAAATTTTTAACTTTTTTGTAGGCAATAAAGGAAATGCGATATAGTTATGAATGACGCCAATTTCTAATATACATACATCTTGGAAGCAATTGCAGTCAAAATAATATACACACATTTAATAGTTCTAAACTAAGAAATTACACAGATAAAATTATTAAATTTCTCCAATCACAAAATTTGTTCTAAATTCATAATATCAAGCAAACAAGTTGTTGATTTTGCTCCTATTACCAAAATGATTATATTGATTACTAAAATTTTTAAAATTTTGAAAAAAGATTTTCAATAAATGATATTTTTATTTTAATTAAAAAAGGGATCAAAAAAACTTTGTCATTTCAAACAATGTGTTAATTTATTTAAATAAATATTGACAATTCCCAACAACAATTCTACAAGTTTAAATTATTTTATTTTAAACGAAAAAAGTCAATTCAGATTTTTTGTTATTTAATTAAAATTTTAATCGAAAATTTATTTAAAAACCACTAAAATGATAAATTAAAAAAATAATTGATTCAATTATCACATTAATTAAATTTAAATACATTTTAGACCATTTTTTTAATTGATAAAACACTTTTTTCTGTGTATGCTAAAGAGTAAACTTTTTTCAAGGATATAGCAGTTTGTATGGCTACTCTATTTGGGTTGGATTTTAACAATGTTTATGTTTGCAGGTAACCATATTATGGTTAAATATGAATATAATATGGTTGAAATTAACAATAGTTTGCCCGAAATCAACCATAATATGGGCAAAATGAACCATCATTTTTTCAATATTGCTCATGTTTTGGTTCATATTAACCATATAAAGGGTCACAATTAACCAAAATATGTTCAAAATTAACCATAATGTGGTCACAATTTGACATAATTTGGACAAATATAAACATTTTATGATAAATAATAATAGGATCAATGTTTACCATATTATTGTTATTTATATCAGCCATATTACAATTAACCAAAATATGTTCAAAATTAACCATAATGTGGTCACAATTTGAGATAATTTGGACAAATATAAACATTTTATGATAAATAATAATAGGATCAATGTTTACCATATTATTGTTATTTATATCAGCCATATTTTCAATTTTCTTATTAAATGTCAAGTAATTATTTTAGTTGGTTCTATTATTCCTGTAGCAATTATAAGCGATTGCCTTTTATTCATTTTCCAGTCTGCGAAGACCTTTATAAGCGTTCTTTCTGACTGATAAAACCAACAATACTTTGCTAAAAACAACAATACTTTGTTTGTTGCCATAGCAGGGACCGTAATATGTTTTTTTCAACCATACTTCAATCATGTTTTTTCTCTGCGTGCAATATCCACTTAAGAATATAATAGTCCAAAAAATTAATTAGTATTGTGGTTATTTTATTGAACTGTTAATGGTTTTTAATCCAATTTTCGATATTTTTAATCAGGCTTAAGTTCATTTAATTTTTAATTTTCGTTAAATTATTTTTATGAAGAAAGGAATTTTACAACATGAAATTAATTGAAATTTATTGATAATTTTTCATTCTTGACTGAGCTTGGAACTGAACCCAGGTTTTCACGGACAGGTTGCTTTGACTAGTTTCGATTGTAACCACACAATCTCTTCAGAGGGGTTTGCCGTTGTCGACGGATGACGTCATTAGTCAAACGTCAATCTTTAAACCAATTGGTATTTTACCCTGGTAGATCGAAATTTGCTTTGAAAGAATGATAACCTTTTTTAATTGAAATACATGTTCTCCCTTACTTCTTGTTTTTCGTACTTTTTGTCAGGAATTCTTCTTGAAATCCAAAGTACATTTTTTGTTTTTCATGTTTCTTTTTCTTGTTGACCTTTTTCAGCACAACTTAAAGAACAAATGTAAACATATAGGTCGTGCCTTAGCTGTTAACAATAGTTAAAACTTTGTCTCGAATTTTCTACCATATTTTGTCTTAACTCCTTTTGAAAAATTCTTGTTGTCTTAAATTACATCGATTTTATTGTTAAAACAGATAAACGCGCGAGAAAGAATGTATTTTGTTAAAAAAAAATTTCCAGATGTCTAAAATTTATCAGAAACTTAGTGTTAGGAATACTTAAATTAAAGAGATACATAAAACAAAATCATAATGTTGCTCTTGTCAATATCGATAAAATATGTTGTTATTAACTTAAAGCACTTGCCGTGATTGCAAACAACATTTTTCTCAGTTCTTTACACGCTTTAAGGTATAGCAAACCTGTTATCAGCTTAGTTGGCAACCGGCGATAATTCCCATATACACCCAAATACCGAAAACCACTCTTACCGCCATAAAACTCAAGCAGATATTCGTATCGATAATAAATTTATCATATACATATAAGGGCTTCCAATCGGGATTGGGTTTTCTGAATCCCGGGATTCGGAATTGAAGAAAATGTTTCGGGATCCCGGGATTTCCGGAATATTTTTAATCCCGGGATTTTGAAAATCTTTCGGAATTTTTTTAAATTATTTTTTTTATTTATACCCAATATATAATAACTCGACACATATTATTCATATCTAACCGCTGCACCGCGCTGTAAAAATATCGTGCTATTTTGTCTACTTTTTGGTAATGAAACGGTTGGTTTAAAAATTATTTTTCTTATGCCTTTAATGTTAAATTAAAAATTGTTTTGCTTGTTCTGAAAATTTTTATATTTTGAGTTAATACAGTGTTATTGAACAAGGCCGATATATTATTTATTTGTAAAAAATATAATAAAAACAAGTTCGAGTTCTATATTCAGCAGTGCCGAATTTTTGATACTCTCCACCGACAGGAGTGGGCTCTATATGATAAATACATATATATTATTTACTAATGGCTAATAAATCAGTGAGTGCTTAAACGCTGGCTTAGTTGAACTAAACTTAAATTTATATGTAGTTTAAACTCAACAGTTGTAAATCAGTGTCCCATGTATTATATGTAGTGTAAAAAGTAACATGTGGCAGCACTACGATAAATGTAGACAAATTCATATGGTTTGTATTGGTAGTTTAAACGCCCAATTTTATGCGTTTAAACATGGTTTATATGTTTTCTGATTTATAGATTTGTTGGCTTAAACAAATTTTAAACCAAAAATAGAGTTTAACTTGCTCTGATTTATTAGCCCTAAGCTTCACAAAAAGAACGTCAGCATTAAAATTGGTTGCGGTTTAGACTTATATTAAATTATTGACCGACAATAAGAAAGTTTTATGCGTTTCTTGTTAGAACTTTGCAATGGCTTGAGAAAAATAAAATGAATTGTAACAGTTTTAGCCGAACTAAAATTATTTTCAGTAGGGGCATTTGTATTGGACCAATGGTAAATTATGGACCAATCATCCCAAAATTCTAAAAATATTTTTTCTGGCCATATGAATATAAGTTGGAAGAAATTTTACCGCAATATCTATATCTGTTATGGTTTTAGGCGAATTAAATTTTTTACCAATGTGGGCTTTATTTGGTATTTGGCATATCATTATGACAGCATTATTTATTACGGTTTTAGGCGTACTAAACGGTTTTCCGGGAGTAGGGGTTATATGGGGCCTACGGTAAATTATGGACCGATCTTCACGAAATTGAACAGTATGATTTGCAGTCGTATGAATTCGTGCAAAATTGTATATCATTCCGCTCATTATTCCACCATTTATGTTAGTTTTTGTATAAAAATTATAATTTTTTTTAGGGTGGTGGTTGTTTTTCTCTCTCAAAGTTTGATACGAATTTTAATTAAATTTTATGTTTTAAAGTTGATTGTTTTTAAAGCTTTCGTCATCAGCTAACGTTGTTTAAAAAAGAGCATAATTTGAATACACATAAAAAAGTAATATGATAAAGTGTGAATCAGCTTCGTTTATTCGACGTACAGTAACCATCCAGGGTTAAAATATATATTTCATCACCATATGATAAGTTAAAAAATATTTACTAAATACCAAGCATTAAAGTTGACCGCAACGTTTACGTGTCCGCAACTTTAAGATTTGAGTAACGAGGCCCTTATTCGCCTCCAAGAGCGACATTATAAGTGCTGCCAGCATTTAATAAATGTCAATTGCTTAACATAACAACATAAAAATTTTTTCATAAAAATAATTTAATGAAAATTAAGAATTCAATGAACTTAAGCCTGATTAAAAATATCGAAATTTTGATAAAAACCCATTAACAGTTCAATAAAAAAACCCACAATACTTTTTAACGAGGAGGGGTGCTACAGGGGGTGACAGATTCTACCTGAATGGGTAAGATAGACATACACATCATTTTGCATCATTATTTCGTTTGCGGAAAAGGCTCCGAGTTCGCATTGCTTATGGCGAATATGCCACTGCTAAAATCACTTGGGGAAATTGGGTTTAAAGCTTCAAAGATAAGGATTTTAATGCTGAAGACTTTAAATGTCTAGAAAATTTGAATGAATCTGATTAAAATGCAAGAAAAAGATACACAAATTTCTTTAGATTAAAAAACATGGGGAATAATATCAAAGCAAAAAATAAGAGATCACATGAACTGAAGGTAAGAGACTTCGAATAATGATTTTGCCTGTTGAAAGTGCTGCTTCAGTGCTATACAAATATAGGGCTTTTTGCATCGGACTGTGTATTACAAGAATTTTAAATGCAATTCGAAATATTTCAAGCGAATCTGACGAACAAAATCAACATCGAAGCGAACTGTATATTGAGCCAAAATAATGCACTGTAGTTATTGTTACAAAAGAAGGATGTCTTGTATTGTGCTAAACCGGGGTCAGATTATCACATAAGAGATTTACAAAAAACATTTGACTGTTCTAGTAAAAATTATATCGAAAACTGCGGCTAGAAAGTATTTATTATACGCTCTATAAAAAGCATTTTGTATCATTAAAAAACAACTATATTTTTTTAAGAAGGTACATTAGTCCTCTTAGCTCCTTTAACTTTAATTCTCATATCTACTACTTTGAGATATAAAATAAAAAAAATATATCGAACTAACAGGCCATTTTTGCGCCGTATGTACGTCAAGCGTAAATAGTATCAATGAACAAAAAGTTCGAGTCACTTTTGCTATTGGTGAAGGCGGGATAAAATCTGTAAGCCAGACACTATGATTACTAATGCAAAGGCAACGGGCCTTAATTGGATCCGCCACTTTTGATGAATTGTATGATATCTCTGGCATTTAACTGGAATGTATTATAAACTTCGTTAAAAGTATCGGATGGTTTTACGGCGGGGTGCTGTAATTCCAAGGATTCAGAATGGATCAATCGGTCGAAGCGAGTGTGTAAGTGTCAGTTGAGTTCTGACTGAAATTTCGACCTAAACATCCCATAGCTTGAAAAACTTGCCCTAATAATGTTTAGAAAAAAAAAAACTTTTGTTTGCATAAAAAAAAAATCAACAATAACGAATCCTTTCGTCTAAATCCTAAAATTAATAAGTTTTTTTTTGTTATAAGTAAAAGCAATAAACCTCTTAAATATCCTTTCGCAAACTCTTTTGAATTGCAAAAAGAAATTTTTTTTATTCATTTTAAAATTCAAAACATGTTTGCATGTGGCATATGATGAAAAACTACTTATTTGTTTGCGTATTATTTATTTACCTAGCGCGAGTACTTGAAATCCTTTTTTTTCTTCCTTGCATCCTTAATATCTTCAGTTTTCTAATGATCAAAGACAAAAATTTGCAAAACAAATAATAGATAAAAAAAACAATGTAGTAGCATACGTTGAGCCAAATGAAAATACTTTTCATTGGAAACTCAATAAATTTAGAAAAACATAAAGAAAATGTGACCTTAATTTGTTTAAATAAATGAAAAAAAAAGAAATCCATGAAATGGAACCAGAACAACGACATACGCAAAAAAAATTTAAATCTAATTTAAAATGTAAAGCAAAAAAAAAATCAAGCCGCCAAACTTTTTTCTATTCCTAAAACGCAACCCCTCTCTCTCTCCTTAACGCAGTCTTATGAATTTACATACAAACACATGTGAACATGTTTGCCTACACATGTCTTTTATCCTGTTTTCTTTGACTTGTGTTGGTTTTTGTTCTCCATTGCTTATTGATGACATTGCTATTGATGTTATTTGTTGTTGTTTGTATGGTTAGAATATTATTTGCAAATTAGCCACTATAAGAGCACCACCACCATCATCATCATCGTCTGTTTGATCCTTGTCGTCTTTTTTTATCCTTTTTTAATGTTTACTCATACATGTACGTGGTTGTCAATATGTTACTGCTGCTACTCCCCTCCCGGCTGCAGAAACAATGAAAACCCAATAAAGCGTTAAGCCTACCAAACTACAACAACTCAATACTTATTCCACGTCCTTTTTCCTCAAATACCAAAGTCACACATCACTGCCCCTTCAGAGATGAAGAATAAGGAATAGAGTTGTTTTTTTTTTTTTTTTGCAATCAGTAGATGGAAATCTTTTACCGGTTCTACGATTATTTTTTTTTAAAGTTTGCTTTAGATTTGACAGTTTTTTTTCTTTATTAAACTCATTTTAAAATTGGCCAAAGGGTGTAATATCGTTGTCATGATAAAGATATTTTATTTAATTTTTCTAAACATGTCCTTTTCAAGCAAACAAATTGTTGATTTTGTTTGACTGGTTGGTCCTTTATTGGCACGAGAGGAAAAATTGCAGAAAAATAGAATATGGCTAATAAGACGTTTAAGATCATTCAAAAATAAGTTAAAGCACAGAAGGTAAAATTATTTTTTTTGATATTGTTGGTCCTGCAATAGGCCACTTAAAAAAAATGAAGCCTTTTGATGTTTTTATTTTAAGCCATCTTTTATTGGCATAACACGAAATTTCGTAAATATTGGATATGCATGAACGATTACCGTGACATGTGATGTTTTTAACTACAACATAAAATTTCGAACATTTAAGCCATTGACTAACCAGATCCTTCTGAAATTCTAAAGGGAAGCCAGTGGGCTTAAATCAGAGATTGAAAACACATACATTGAAATACTTTAATAGTAGTAACTTAAAATAATGAATAATACTAGCAATGCTGCCAAAAGACTTCTATTGTAATACTAAATTGGTAGAAAATTCAAGGGTGTGAAGTTAAATACGCCAGTTAAATACGCCCCACATGCTGTTAAACGAATTGGTAAAGCAAACAAATTTTCTTTTGTTAAACAAAAAACCATAGAATTATTAAAATTAAAAACAAAAACATTTTTTCAATAAAAAACAAACTGAAATTTTTATTAAAAAAATATTTTTTTCATTAAAAAAGTAATTTTCATAGAAATTCACATTATAAAAGGGACAAATATAGGTTGATCCAATCGGTATTTCGAGAAGACATGAATCGGGGTAGCGGAAGACTGGAAGTAGCCTAGGGCTAGTAGATTCATGGACTATAAGTTCTACGTCCAGATTCAGCCCGATATCGGAGATATATAATTTTGAAAATTTGTGTTTTTCATTGACTTAGTATGAAAAATATGGTCATTTTCAAGTCCAAAAAATAGGTATTTCGAGAAGACATGAATCGGGGTAGCGGAAGACTGGAAGTAGCCTAGGGCTAGTAGATTCCAGGACTATAAGTTCTACGTCCAGATTCAGCCCGATATCGGAGATATATAATTTTTAAAATTTGTGTTTTTCATTGACTTAGTATGAAAAATATGGTCATTTTCAAGTCCAAAAAATAGGTATTTCGAGAAGACATGAATCGGGGTAGCGGAAGACTGGAAGTAGCCTAGGGCTAGTAGATTCCAGGACTATAAGTTCTACGTCCATATTCAGCCCGATATCGGAGATATATAATTTTGAAAATTTGTGTTTTTCATTGACTTAGTATGAAAAATATGGTCATTTTCAAGTCCAAAAAATAGCTATTTCGAGAAGACATGAATCGGGGTAGCGGAAGACTGGAAGTAGCCTAGGGCTAGTAGATTCCAGGACTATAAGTTCTACGTCCATATTCAGCCCGATATCGGAGATATATAATTTTGAAAATTTGTGTTTTTCATTGACTTAGTATGAAAAATATGGTCATTTTCAAGTCCAAAAAATAGGTATTTCGAGAAGACATGAATCGGGGTAGCGGAAGACTGGAAGTAGCCTAGGGCTAGTAAATTATATTTAATTATAGTAAATTATATTAATAACTGAAGTTTGTAATACCCAGGGCTTGGATTTTCATGCAAATGCATATTTGCAGTCGGTAATCCAAAATAAATTTAGAGCAGTTATTTTTCCATACCAAAGGATTTGCTGGAAAATGGCATCGAATTGTTTTTGCATTGTTTGTTATAAGTGCATATATTTGCATATTTTGCTTTTAAGTGCATATATTTTTAATTTTTTGTTATGCATTTTTAATATTTTTAAAAGAAATTTAAATCAAATAATTAATATTTAATACATTATATATAGAAATATCTGACAAAATTAAACATAACTGGAATCTGTATTGCAAACAAAAAAAAAATTTCATGAAATAATTAAAAAAAAATTTAAGATTATTTGGTTTTAATAATGAAAATAAAATTGAAAATTAATATTTTCCCATGAAATTGGCATCATCAGAGTTATGTTTTTGGAACTTTGAAAAAACTTTTATTTGTTGATACTAATAGAAATTTAAATTAAATCTAATTACGTATTTTAAAAAGAATTAACAAGTGATTGAAGTTGGTTTTTAGTTTATTTTATCTTACTTTTGTGTATATATTTTAATATGTATATATGTATGTTTACGTAGTCACCTGAATTATTATTTTTATTATTAATAAATATAATATAAACAAATAACTTGATATGTTTTTCATATATTTTTTAGTGCATATTTTTCTTATTTTAAATGCATATTTTCCATTTTATAACGCATGTTATAAGCACATATTTTTGATTTTTTAGTGCATGTAAATCCAAGCCCTGGTAATAACCATAAATGATGGTTCCAAGGTCTTGGTTATGTTATTGAAGAAAATCAAATAAATAGTTTCATAATTGAGGAGGTTCTATTCAAAACTTGACTATTCCACTTTTTGAGTTTTTGCACAATTTGAGAAAATAGTTTTTTAGAAATGCAACTATGTATTTAAACCGAACTTTTGTTAAATTATTATAGACGACAAGATAAGTCATTGCTTTGTACAGTATTCATAAATTTAGCAATAATACATTTTGCATAAATCCAATATTTGAAATAATCTAGTTTTGACGCGGCTAATTGGAATAATCAAGTTTTGTTATGTGCTCTAGAGCAATAATCATGTTTTTTAATCCAATGTGGATTAATCTTGTCTTGCTCAAACTAATAAGTACCAGAAATCTGATTTTGAATTAAAATAACATGAGGTTAACCTTTAAATAATCGGGATTAATCATATTTTGTTACAAAACTGTATATCTGTAATTGGTAATGTGATTTTGAAGTGGAATAATCTGCTTTTGAAGAAATCATGCCTTTTATTACTTTTTTCGGGTGTAATATTAGAACTTTTTCCCAATTTTATTTCCGCAGAATATTAATTTCAAAACAAAAAAATTAAAAACCATTTCTGTCGAATGTGGAATAATCAAACTCTTCAAATTTATTATAGATCCCATATAAAGCCTTCATATTTTAAGTTTTGCTGGAGGCCAACAAAGGTTCGACGCAGCCGAATATAGTTCTTTTACTTGTTTTACCGACAACATTACTACAAATAAAAATTGGAATTCGGCGAAAGTACATGTTTAGTAATAAAAGGAAGAAACTTTTCTCTCCACACTGAAACAAAAGTATGATATTTGTGGTTTTAAGTGGAAATTTACTTTGTTGGTTACAAAAAGTAAAAAAAACCCTTTTTTATTGATGGTTTCTTTTAAATAAGTGTACACTTGTTATTATGCATCGCAATTTTTTATGACCTACAATAGTTCAAATAAAAAAGTACATTACAAACCTTTTTTAAATAATGGTGATAATGGGCAGGTAATTTTAATGTAAAGTGGAAATATACCAGCGGAAATACCCAAAACCTTCTGTATTTCTATTCATAACTACTATGAAATATTATTATTTCGCAAACTCAGTTGAAAAACACATTTCTTTAAGTGAAGTTCGCGAATTTAAAAAAATGACAAACAAAATATTTGTATTCTTAGTGAAAATTTTCTATTTACATGAAAAAAAAAACAAATCCGTAGTTTATGAAAATGTCTTTAAAATTTTAAACAAAAAAAGTGGATTCTTTGAAAAATTTTTTATTTTTGTTGATCAATTAAAAAAATCAAACAATTCTAATCTTTTAAGAAGTATTACAACTAACATCAAAAATAAAAAAAGGATATGTCAAATTATAAAAACAGTGGTAAGTTATATTTATATTACGACAATATGCAATACTTGAAAGAAATGAATAAGGTATACGTGTGGCATAGTGATATCTAATAAATTTTAATAATAAAATAAATAGGAAACTAAAAATATTAATTTGGAAGAAGTATTGAGCTCATTTGAGGAATGGTGTGGAATTCAAGGACATTCAGCAATATACAATGATATCTTAAATGTTATTAAAAAATATTCAAACTTTGAACCTCCAGAACCATTCCAACCAATTCCAAATGATGCTGAATATCATCTTTCAGATACAATTTCTAATTTGCAAATTCCTTCAAGCAACGAACCTCTTCAAGACTGCAGTTTACCCCTTTTAGAAGTTAACCACCAAAATATTATAAATTTTAATGCTGCTGAAAATATAATACTGCAAGATACGATGTTGCGATCCATAGAATTAAAAGCAAAATATGCAAATATATGCACTTATAACAAAAAATGCAAAAACAATTCGATGACATTTTCCAGCAAATCCTTTGGTATGGAAAAATAACTGCTTTAAATTATTTTGGATTACCGACTGCAAATATGCATTTGCATGAAAATCCAAGCCCTGGGTATTACAAACTTCAGATATTAATATAATTTACTATAATTTACTAGCCCTAGGCTACTTCCAGTCTTCCGCTACCCCGATTCATGTCTTCTCGAAATACCTATTTTTTGGACTTGAAAATGACCATATTTTTCATACTAAGTCAATGAAAAACACAAATTTTCAAAATTATATATCTCCGATATCGGGCTGAATATGGACGTAGAACTTATAGTCCTGGAATCTACTAGCCCTAGGCTACTTCCAGTCTTCCGCTACCCCGATTCATGTCTTCTCGAAATACCTATTTTTTGGACTTGAAAATGACCATATTTTTCATACTAAGTCAATGAAAAACACAAATTTTCAAAATTATATATCTCCGATATCGGGCTGAATCTGGACGTAGAACTTATAGTCCTGGAATCTACTAGCCCTAGGCTACTTCCAGTCTTCCGCTACCCCGATTCATGTCTTCTCGAAATACCTATTTTTTGGACTTGAAAATGACCATATTTTTCATACTAAGTCAATGAAAAACACAAATTTTCAAAATTATATATCTCCGATATCGGGCTGAATCTGGACGTAGAACTTATAGTCCTGGAATCTACTAGCCCTAGGCTACTTCCAGTCTTCCGCTACCCCGATTCATGTCTTCTCGAAATACCTATTTTTTGGACTTGAAAATGACCATATTTTTCATACTAAGTCAATGAAAAACACAAATTTTCAAAATTATATATCTCCGATATCGGGCTGAATATGGACGTAGAACTTATAGTCCTGGAATCTACTAGCCCTAGGCTACTTCCAGTCTTCCGCTACCCCGATTCATGTCTTCTCGAAATACCGATTGGATCAACCTATATTTGTCCCTTTTATAATGTGAATTTCTATGAAAATTACTTTTTTAATGAAAAAAATATTTTTTTAATATAAATTTCAGTTTGTTTTTTATTGAAAAAATGTTGTTGTTTTTAATTTTAATAATTATATGGTTTTTTGTTTAACAAAAGAAAATTTGTTTCTTTACCAATTCGTTTAACAGCATGTGGAACGTATTTAAAATAAATGTGGGACGTATTTAACTGGCGTATTTAACTTCACACCCTTAGAAAATTCTTCAAAAATCTGTAAAAAAAAATTGCGTCGTTTAACACAACAGTTTTTAAATGGGTGCTTCGATAGATTTCGTATTTTTATAAAAAAAAGTAAAATCATCACAAAATGGCAACAATAAATGCAGCAAAAATAAGCGATAGCCCAGCCTTTCTGTGTGAAAGCTCAAGCGTGACTGACTGATTTTATTTAATATTTGAGCACATGTAGGTGTGAGATTAAAAGAGTTTAAATCTTCCCAAATTTGATTAACATTAAAAATTGGTAAGTGTCATTTAGCATTAATATGTACCTTCGGAATAAGGGTATTGACTATTAGTGTTGAAAGAGTTAAACAGTAATAAAAATAGGTCACTTGTATATTGATCCCAGTTTTTTCTTCGGGAAATGATTACTTTTTTCAATTAATTCTATTAAATGTTCTCCCGTAGTTTTCTTAAAATTAATAGTAATGATTAATAAAAATAATTTTGTTTGAAAAATGCCTCTTCATATTGATTATGCCCTTACATCAGAATTGTGACATCAATGTTATTACAAATGACATCAATGAGCAAAAAGTTGCATCAATCTAATGACGAATGTCATCATGAAATTTTGTAATTTTTTATGCGTTATCTACGCTAAGACAACAGTCCAGACATCAGTATTTATTTTGACATCAGTACAGACAAACTGTAATCAGTGCGATGACAAACTGTCATCAGTGCGATTCCATAATATATTATGTCATCAGTGCGATGACATACTGTCATCAGTGCGATTACATAATATATCAAGTCATCAGTACGATGGCAAACTGTCATCAGTGCGATGGCAAACTGTAATCAGTGGCATGACAAACTGTCCTCATTGCGATGACAAACCGTCATCAGTGCGATGCCATAATGTATCATGTCATCAGTGTGATGACAAACTGTCATCAGTGAAATGACAATCTGTCATCAATGCGATGAGAAACTGTCATCAGTGCGATGAAATATTATATTATTTCATAATATATTATTAACATTATTTTCATGTTTAAAAATTAAAATAAGAAGCAAAAATTCCCGTATTCTATTTTTTTAATTATTAAGTTAAATACATCAAATTATTAAAGTATAATTATTACGAAAACCATATCGCGCATGCAGCTGGTGTCTTATAATTGAGAGTTCTTCTGTTAATAAAAGGCGGAATACAACAAACGTGAAACAAACATGTGTAACGGGCATGGTACAACTACACAAGGTAGACTCGTTGCTACAACAAGTATAATAAGACAAAAACAACTGGCAATTTGTTTTTGTATATTCTACCCAGATGTCAAAAAAAGAGCAACATTGTACCTTCAGCAACAGTAAATAAAAACACAAATTGAAAAACAACAAAACACGTGAAGGAAAAAATGGCGCGCACTAACTTTATGTAAACAAACATGAAAAAATGTAAACAAACATGTCAATTTTTTGACATTTGGGGTTTAACTGGGATAAACAGCTGACAAACATCTCGACCCACGAGTCTACCTTGTGTAGTTGTACCATGGTAACGGGTAAGTAAATGATATATAAAGATAATGATATTCTCTCAATTGGCTTAAGGTCAATTATAATGACTCAATTTACTGACAGTTTGTCATCGCACTGAAGAAATACTTTATAAAACCGACTCCGATTCGTCATTTCTGTGATGCCAATGTGTTATCCATTGATGACATAAATTAAATTTTTGACCTGATGACAATTTGGCCAAGTGATGTAAAGGCTGACATTACAATGAGGAAAAGTGGCATGGGGCAAAAACGAAAACAATTATCATAGTACTGATGTCAAAATACTTCAGCGTTATGACGCCTTTTCTATCAATGTAGGTTTAATAATGTAGTGATCTCAAAGTCCTCATAATATTTGTGAATTTAGAACTTTGGTTATTTGAAAAATTATATTGTAGAGTATTGCATTAAGTGCTTCATATTTTAAAATATAAATCAAACAAAGTCTGTGTGAGATATCATCGAAATTGTTTATTCTTTTGAAATGGCTTTCGATGCTATTATGTATGAAATATGACATTGTGGAAATGTCCACCGTGGCTTTGATGGTTGGCATGCAGCCGAAAAGGTAAATTTTCTATTTCTCTGGCACAGGCTTGATTTTGACTGATGGCTTGTTGGCTCTGAGGGCAATTGTGTGACCACGGATTGAGCTTGTTTTAGCTCTAATTGTTAATATATATGCGTGCAGAGGTGCAATCGGCAGGAACTGGGGTTTGCCGTTTCTGTATTACAGTGTTGTTGTATGGTGGACTGCGCTGGACAAGGGCAAGTATTGTGCGATGCTTGAGAAGGTACACAGACTGGTCGCATTGATGATCACAGGATCAACATATATTTACTGATAGCAAGGCTGCCATTGCTTCTCTTGCGGGTGTCTACACGACATCTAAGTTAACTGTGGAATGCCGGTTGTCTTTAAATAAGATTGCTGAGAATTCAGGGGTAACGCTTATATGGATACCAGGGCACTTAGACTGTCCGGGAAACCAGATAGCAGATGAGCTGGCCAAAGAATTTGGTCGCATGGGTTACACATTCATTGATCAATTCATTGGCCTTCCAATGGCTCACTGAAAGTCACTCATTCGGCGCGAATATTATAGGATTGCGCAAGAGGGATGGACCTGTAAGTCCACCTACTCCATATCCAGGGCACTATGGCCTGGTTATGATGAACGGAGAAACAAATCTCTAGTTAGGTTCAATAGGGACCAAATCAAGACTGTGGTGTCGGTTGTGACTGGATACTGGTCTGTTGGGGCTCATGCTAGGAGAATGGGTCTGGAATTCAATGACTACTGTAGAAGTTGCCATGATGAGGAGGAAAAAGAGACTGTGCTTCACTTTCTCTGTCAACGCCCTGGGTTACGGGGCATAAGGCAAAAATAGCCGGTGTTTTCCTGCTTGGAGGATCTATCTACAATAGAACTTTGATTGCTTCTTCTCTTTATTATGAAGACGAATTGGCTTAACTCTGCAGTGACGCCATCTGAGTAACTGCTCTATGGGATGGGCATTGGCGCTGAGTATCACAAAGGGACCGCTGAAGGACCCAAGTGAGCTGTTTCTCGATGGCTGCCCATGGAACCTAACCTAACCTAGCTCTAATTCTTATAGTTTCTAAGAAAATCGCAATTTTAGTTTTCCATAGAAAAAACCGAATTTTAGTGGGAAATGATCTTGAACTGAGCTTGTTGTTGGTTTATGATTTTTTTTCAAAGACCTGAAACTTAAAAAAACCAGCAAGAAAAAACTAACGGGGTCAATTCGCACGTTTTCGGTGGCCAGTTTACATCACTTAATCTGTGAACTCCGGAGATTTTTCGTAAATGAGTTTTCACGCTCTTTACGCCGGCTTCCCATAAGCCACCCATATGAGGAGCACCTTGGGAATAAAACGCAATTCAACAGGTAAAAACTATTTCAGTTAAAAACTGCTTTCGGTCAACCTCAATTAAATTAGCTGCACCGACAAAAGCAGTTCCGTTATCGGAATATAGGAGAGAAGGAACACGACGGGAGAAGAAACAGGTAAAAGCTGCAAGGAATGTTTCCGTCGACATATCACAAGTTGCCTTCAAATGTATTGCCTTTGTTGCAAAACAGACAAAAATTAAAACATAGCCCTTTGTTATTCGACAAGCTCTACCAATGTCGGACTTGATGTTGAATGGACCTGCGAAACCTAAGCCGGTATGAGTAAACGGTCTCGCCATAGAGCTTCGCTCGGGAGTAATTCAGTAATAATCTGCTGATCGGACTTTTGCCGATAAATAGTATATTGCCTACAATTATGGATTATCGTGTGGATCAGATTTTTTTGCTTGGGGACCAAAAATTCAATTATAATTACACGAAGCACTTGTGCACATTTTAAACAAACAAATAAAATGTTATATTTAAAAATTTCTCCTAGATCTTGATCAATTTTATTTATAATACATAACATATTTTTAATCATAAGAGCAAAAAAATTATCTGTAGATGTTGTTAGATTATTTTCATTCAAAAATCCGGTGGTAATTTGAAAAACCGGTGGCAACTTAAAAAATTTCTTCTGAATTGATTTTCTAAAATTGTTAGCAAACAAACCCTTGAAATGATTAATGATCACAAAAAAAAACCCAGAAACAAATATATTAATTAAAAAATTTTCTTTGAAGTAATTCCTTCATTTCCATAACAACTCGACACAATAAATAGCCCAACTTTTAATTGCGACACTTGTATGCCTTAACAAACCAGCAAATCTTAACACTTGACATGAAATTATGTAAAATAGAATACGAGTTTTTAACTGACCATTTGCCCTCAGCAACATTTTGTTACAAATTTTTAAAACGAACCCTTTTTCCTAAAACTTTTTTCAATTTAACGAAAGATCAAAAGCATTAGCAGCACTTGGCCATTTTGAAATAATTATTAAATTTTAATTGAAATATTTATGTTACAAAATTTGTCAAATCATTGAGCGGAAATTTTCGTTTTATTTATTGACAATTTTTCTTTGTACATTTTAAAACTATTTGTCAGGCGTTTCATGAGTTTACATTTTTAAAAAACTGACCATCTGCTGTGAAATTGCGTATTAAAATGTAATAAATTTGTTTTATTGAAAACAATAATTTTTAAATAAACTGGTACTGTGGTGGCTCTATTACTGGTCAAGCTAAAAATTATTACACATGACTTGGCAAAAAGCTGTTTGACGGATCTGTTTATAGGGGTATGTCATTAATGAAAAAGGGTTAAATGTTAAGGTGAAAAGTTTAACAGATGTGTGTTGTTTTAGGATTAATTTTTACTCTACGAAACAGGCACAAATGTTTGCATATTCAAGAATAACGGTAACAACAAAAAATTCAGAGTGATACATTCAAACATTTTTTATATGCTGAAAAAAGCGCTTTCTCTGTCAAAAAATGATTGCTTCAAATTGGGAACTCGCAATATAAAATCCATGTCTTCCGTTAGGGAGATAGTAAGCGAAACTTTAACGTTTCTCCCTTACAAACCTGTTACGTTGGAAGCTCCATTTTTTATTGGGTTTTTACGGTTGTAGTTCTCATAAACAACTAAGTCGCTTTTTGCAGTAGAGCACAGGTTGTATGTCACTTTAATTTATTAGAAAAAATCGACACAGTGATTAAGGACAGCGGTAATAAGGCTGAATATCTTATTACTGGTCCAACTTCGACTCAAAACGAAAACAAGATGGTTTACTGGCTTATTTTCAGGCTTATGGATTTTTGTAAAGTATACCATAGTAATATAAACAGCACAGAGATGCTTTATAAACATGACATTTTATTACTTATTCTAGTGCATCTGAAACACTCTAAAACTGCTTGCAAAATCATATTTCAGCGTTAGATTACGACTTTCTCCCTTGTGTGTGTTCAAAGGAAGCTCATTCATTTTAGAGATGCTCCCTTAAGAGATATGGGCGAGACGTAGGCTGCCAGATTCTTAAGCTTATCGAAGGTCTGGAATCAGAGTCTCTTTAATTAATAGCGGCTGACCATGTCTTAGTCTGCATTCACACGTTTCATCTTTTAATGCTCAACTCCTTTGATTTAGGAGAGAGAAGAAAGAAGAAAGGGGGTTGGTACTGAGATGCCTATACAAGGTCAGAACGCTTTGTGTTTTGATTCGCAGGTATATGTCATTGATGCATGTACATTTTTTTCTTTTTCCCTTTGGTTCGCTTTGAATAAAATTGTTGTTGTTTTGAAAAAAAAATTGAAACCGATTGCTGCATGTGATCATTTTAGCATCTTCAGAAGAGAACTGAAAAGAAGTTAAGCATCAAAAGACGAAAGGTGTTAATTTAGACTTACATCCGTAGTGGTGTTGATATCGTCTTAAGAATCTTTCTTTTGACGTTGAACCCTCAAAGAAAAAAAGTTGCTGTCAATACCTTTAGCCGTTCTAAGGCATAAAATAAACAGATATCCCCAACTGACGCTGATCAGAGTTGTCTTTTTTAGAAGCCACAGGGAATAAAAAAAGGGTAATTTTTAACACCACGAAAGTAGGGTAAAATAGACCCTGGACTGGATGTAATTAAGGCTCCCAAATCTAGCGCGGAAAGATCTTAAAGACGCCTAAGAATAAAATACTCTGGACTGGCTGTTATTAAGGCTCCCAAATTAAGCTCAGAAAGATTTTAAAAACGCCGGGTTAGTTGTTTATTTTTTGCCTGCAACATAAGGAAATGTTGGGTCTGCTTGCCGAAGTCCCTGTATGCTGCTTCTATTCAAAAGAAGCTGCTTTGCAGTGGAGGGTAGATAGCTCCAGCCCTTTAGCATGGAGTATATTCATAGCACATAAAGCTGTATGCTAATCTTACCAGTTGATTTCTGGTTTTCCCCACATGGGGACGTTAATAGACACTTTACTTTTACCTGATGTTTAGACCACCGTGAGATAAGGCCAAAGACGGAAAACATCCATGTGTATCTTGAACCCAGCTGTTCTAGTCCTAACGGGTACCGTGACAACTAGAAGCCATCAGGGTTATTCAAAATATTCCTCTGGTAAAAATTTATTAGGTGTTTTATATATTTCGGGAGATCTTTAAAATGTCGTGTTACAGGCTGGTTTCTGCGCATTTTGTTGCTATTTGGCAGAAGCTGTTTTTTATAGCAACAATTTGATAATTCCAGCTTCTTTGTAGGGGATAAGTATTTAGTCCGGCCAAAAATTTATTTAAATTGCCATTCTTTGTGTTGGTATACTAATTTTTCATCCGGCATTAGAATATGTAAAATTTAGGATGAGGCATAGTTTAATAAAATTGTTACAGTATTAAGCCAATCTTAAATTTAAACTAAAGCTGTGTTCACACCTATTAAATATTTGACGTCCTACATGTAACCACTAGTTTTATTAAAAAATTGTGCTCTTTTGCAAAACGTTTGCTATGTCAAACATCATTTAACAGTTTCTTAATTACATTATACAATTACCTACTTAAAAATAAAGATAAGGAAGTAAATAAAAATTGTTAAAAATAAAGCTTAAGTTGGACCAATTTGCTGGTCATGCTTTTTTTGGATTTTTTCGTCAAATATTTGTTAGGTCTGAACACACCTTATGTTGAGTTTCAAGTATATCAACATAAGACCTTTTCCGTACATATGCATACTCCTTATAAAAGTCGTTGTCCGGAACTGTAATACACATCTTAATTTTTTTGCAGTATACATTGGTCAAACCCAGGCTTTAATTAAAGAATCGTTTTAAAAACTGACTGTAGAATTAATAAAAATGTTGTAAAAGTTCCCTCGGTAATAAATAAAATTCAAAAGTTGTATGGTTTTTTTTTTGTGTGATGAATAAGAAAATTAAAAACATTAGTCAGCGGTCTGTATTGCGATTCCATTACAAATAGTTGCCATTGTTTAAAAATTAAACATGCAAACTAACGTTGGTGTTATTCTGTAACATTTTAATCAACACTTGTTATCGTTGTGTTCGATACACGACAACTTTTTTAGAGTTGTCTATTTATTGTTTAAGTTGGAAATGACGTTTCAATATTCAGCTTTTAATTTAACAGTTAAAATGTATTATTTACCGTCGAAAAAAAAAACAAGTAAGAAATTATAGTCGGTCAAGCTTGACTATATGTTACCCTGCACCACAGTATTTAAAAATAAATTTTTGAGAGTGTACCCTATTTGAGACCCATAGGCAATCATAGACCCGTCAAAACCAAATTATGGTATGAGGTAAAGATTCATGTAAAAGTTCGTTGTACCGCATATCGTTTAGATTTTCTCATATATATGAGATGCTTTTACCTTGCGATTGAGATGGGGATTTATTTTGTTGATCTTGGACCCATCGGCACAAAATTTTGTCATCTATCGTAAAAATGTCGCCAATTTTTATCTTAATACTAACATTTGTAAGGAAGTTATGGCACTTAAAGCTAATTTCGGGAGTAGCCAGCCAGGTAGCCGGTTGGACATTTTTAGATCGACTCAGAAAGTGATTGCCTTCTTGATTTAACCATAATATGGCTGTCGTTGACAATAATGTGGTTAAATTAAACATGATATGCTTACAATTTTATTTAAAAATGGTTTTGTTGGAGGTGACCATATTTAAACATAATTTTTCTCTGGGTGTAGTCGGTGTTGATTAAAAAAAGTTGTAAGTTGATTATGTAGTAACTTCTCAAGTACTTTAGAAAGATATGGTAATATAGCAATTGGTCTTAATTCCGAATTTTGCTTTGGAACCAGTATTATTCTTGCATGTTTCCATTTGGCCGGGTAAGAGCTTGTAGTAATGATATCATTATACAGATGAGTTATGTATGGTAATAGAAGAGGCAGCATTAATTTAGCAAACTAAGGGTGAATATAGCTGAAAGAAAGGCTGTATGTTAACAAACTAAGAACCATCCCCCAACTAAAACCAACTTTCGAAAATTACACCAAAAATTTTGCGAAAAGTTATGAAATGTAAGTTAAAAAGAAAATTTTTTATAAAATAAAACGGTAATTTGATATCAGTAGCAGTGTTGCCGAACTTGGTCTTTTGACATAATTTTGGTCGGTTTGAGAAAAGTTTCTATATTTTTTTTAACAAATTTAGAAAACTGGTCGCAAAAAAGACAAGTGTTAATCTAATATCTTTTTCAAAAACACAAAATTGTTTTTGATTGTTGATGAAACTATGGATGTGGCAATGAAATTAAATGTATTACGTTAGTAGGATAGTTTTATCACTTTATTTGAGCTTACCAGGTCAGATCCCGTTAAAATTTTTCTTCTTATAAAAAACTTTGTATCAACAAACAATATTTTTTTTTAACAAATTTGATCGTATTGGCAATGTTGGTAAGCTTAAATCTTACTCAGCATTGACAAAAATCTTAGTGGCAATTTTTAAAGTACTTTTTGCAAAGTCCTAAAAAAATAACTTTAATAAAATAATTTCAGGAATACTGTTCTGTACCACCCCCAAAAGATGGTGTTTCTTTGGACAGATATTGTAAGAATTATAGAACAGTGGGATGTTTTAATACTGTATTTTGTATCATGTTTTTATAAAATCAATAGTAAAGGTTGGTTAAATTTTAAGGGCCGATGTTGATTTTGAATAAAACATAAATTATTTTGGAAATTATTGTCATTTCTTTTAATTATGATAATATTGGTATGGTTCAATTATGTATGGAGCAAAATATCGGCCAAATGGCACCCGATGGTCCAAATTTTCGATGACGCTGAGGCATAATTGAGGCTCTATGCCGTTAATGTGAAAATTATCTCATCCCTTAACTCTTTAATTGTTGCTGGCTTATCGACGTACACCTTTTCTTTCTAATAGCCCCAAAGAAAGAAGTACAAAGGTGTCAAATCAAACGATCTTTGCGGCCAATTAACATCGCCACGACGTAAGACAGCACGGCCATTGAATTTATCGCGCTATTGTTTCGTTAGCTGTGTGGCAAGTGGCACACTCCTGTTGAAACCACATATAGTCCACATCCATATCTTCCAATTCGGGCCATAAAAAGTTCGTTATCATCTCACGATAGCGAACACCATTCACAGAAACTGCCTGACCGGCCTCATTGTGGAAAAAATACGGACCGATGATGCCGCCAGCCCATAAACCGCGCCAAACAGTCACTCTTTGTGGGTGCATTGGTTTTTCGACAATCACTCTTGGATTATCATTCGCCCAAATGCGGCAATTCTGCTTATTGACGAATCCAGTGAGGTGAAATGTGCCTCATCACCGAAGAAGATTTTCACGATATGCATTTTGATTTGAACGCCCATTTTCATTATAAGCCTGAATAACTTTAACACGTTGCTCGATTGTGTATCTTTCCATGGTTCAAATTGAGTTAGTCTGAAATTGAGAAGTGTCAAATGAAATACAAAAAAAAGCTTGACGTTTAGGTGTGGTTCACATTCAACATCGGCCCTTAAAATTTAACCACCCTTTATAAGAGCCGCAGAACTTGCAGTAAGTATGGGTGATTTCCAAAACGTCAGTTGCAGAGCAACTTGCTTTTTTACGCATTCTACCGTTTAGAAACAATAAGCAAATTATGCATTGTTAAACTCTTCGATACATTTCTTACGTTGTTTGCAAATATTAGGTTGTTTTGGAGTTCACCCTATGTCTTATAAAATGCAATACTATTTTTGAAAAATTGTACAAACTTAAGTTAACAAATTGTGATTAATATGGGTTTTTATACCCTACACCACCACTGTGGTGAATGAGGGTATACTAAGTTTGTCATTCCGTGTGAAAGCATATATATTCTGGCTCCTTGAGTAATTCTAAGTCGATTTAGCCATGTCCGTCTGTCTGTCCGTCTGTTGAAAACACGCTCACTTTTGAAAAACGCAAAAGAAAAGAACAAACTTGGTCTCAAATTGCTTGTAGTTATCCTAAGCAGTTTGGGATTGAAATCCAGCAACATCGGTTCAGTAGTTCTGATCCTACTGAATCGAAATGTGGAACCACCACCCTGAAAAAATTGATAATTGTGATACAAAAACTAACATAAATGGTTTATTAATGCACGGAATGACATAAAATTTTGCTCGAATTTAATTTGTACCACTCCAAATCATACTGGTAAATTTCGTGACGATCGGTCCATAATTTACCATAGGCCCCATATAAACCCATCTCGAGGAAAACAGTTTAGTACGCCTAAAATCGCAATGAAAAACGCTAGCATACTTAAATTTGGTACGTCACAGTTTTCTAGGACCAGAAATCACACTGTAAAATTTTTTGAAGATCAGTCGATAATTTACACTAGTCCCCATATAAATCCTACTCCCGGAAAACAGTTAAGTAAGCCTAAAACCGCAATAAATAACGCTAGCATACTTAAATTCGGTACGTCACAGTTTTATAGGACGAGAAATCACATTGACAAATTTCGTGAAGGTTGGTCCATAATTTACCCTACGCCACTTATAAGCCCTATTCTCGGAAAACAGTTTATTGCGCCTAAAACCAAATAAAGCTCACTTTGGGAAAATAATAAAATTCGCCTTAAACCATCACAGATATAGATATTGCGGTAAAATGTCTTACTTAAATTCATATGGCCAGAAAAAATATGCAAATTTGTGAAATTTTCTGTTAACGCTAAAACTAATTACACTGCTGTATTGAAATTTATTCTAATTTATTTTTTGTAATACTAGAAATCAGTCTTCAGAATTTTGGGATGATAAAGCTATAATTTATCATAGGTCCAATACAAATTACCCTCCTAAAAATTATTTTAGTTCGGCTAAAACTTTTACGAATCATGATATTTTCAAGCATGTTCAAAGTCCTAACAAGAAACGCATAAAATTTTCTTATTGTCGGTCAATAATTTAATTCATGTCTAAACCGCAACTAATTTTAATGCTGACGCTCGTTTTTGTGAAGCTTAGTTAATAATATATATGTATTTATCATATAGAGCTCACTCCTGTCAGTGGAGGGTATCAAAGATTCGGCACAGCCGAACATAGCACTCTAACTTGTTTATATGTATTATTGCATATGTTCAATGAATAAATCTGGTTTATAAGCGTTATTAAATGAATTGTTATATATCCTTTGTTTTTGTTACTTTTTTGTATTTATTATTAATTGCATATTACAAAAATATAGAGAAGTACCTTTATCCATTAAAAATTTTACTTTATATCAAAAGAACATATACATACATACATATCATCATATAAAATGCCAAAAATCATAATTTTAACAAAATTTTCAGAAGTGATAAAAAAACTAAGTAAAGAGGTAAGCTATTATGATTATAACTACGATCTTTTTCTGGTTAATATCATTAACAAATTATGAATTAATGATACTATCCTCAAAAAACTGTTTTTGTAATCACAACAGTTTGATTTTTAATAAGTCTCTTAACTCTCCTGAAAAATTTTTACAAATTAAGATAGGCCCTTTTGCATTTTATACGATATATTTGTTCTTAAATATAATAAAAATTTAGGCGGTTGCAAAGGATTATGGTAGGTTTTGCAGACAATTTTGGTCGGATAAAAATTTTTTAGACGGTAACCCTGATCAGGATTTCACTATTTAGATGTGCAAAAAACCACGACCCTCTCTAATTTTGCCACCATTTACATTTACCTTTTGAAGGTTTATTATAATTTAATGCCTTTACATTTACCTAAAATCAACTAGATGAAATACTAGTAGTGAAAATTAACAATATCGGTTCATAAATGACCAAGTTATAGAAGTAATATATATAGTGGGTGGCCCGGTAAGCCAGTTGCTAATAAGCTAGTCTATCAGTGCGGGGCTGCGGGCTCGATTCACACTCTGGTGTCCTGCAGACAAGCGTTGAGCTTTGCGGGATTAGCATAGAAAAAAAAACTTCAGTTCTCATCCCGAAATAATAGTTTTGGCGCTCTAGCGCTTAACTCATATCGGCTAGAAGGACTAAATTGTACACAGATATTTCTTGTACAAGGAGTATTATATATTAAAAATGAGCCAAATAGGTATATTATTTCACTTTGTCCCCATACAAGTTTACTTTCGAACTTTAAGCTTTGGTACGTTTTTAATACTATGGGTGAAGGGAATAAGATTTGCCACGCCCAAATATAACATTCTAATTTGTCTTATCTATTTTTGTGTAACTATATTTACATTGCGAAATTTTTTTTTACTTAATTTAAAAGGCTTTAAGGTAGATATTTTATTTTTTTTTAAAGCAATATGTACATCCATAACAAGACATTTACATTTTCTTTAATACCACTATGAAAGAAAAACTTTCTTGACACCTCTAACATTTCAATTCAATTTCTACTGTCAAGCATATTTCATTTTTATTCATAATAAATGATTTAAAATTTTCCACCCAAATGTATGTGAAATTGAAACCGTTTCAAAGTGTTGTAATATGCAACATGTTACAACAAATATAAAATCCTTTACAACCTTCTGTCATGTGCCCTCTACTAGAAAAAAAGAGGTTAATGATTGAAGAAGTTAAACCACATGATATGACACCAAAATCTTTACTAATGCCATCGTTAACTAAATAACAAGCGTGGTTGATGAGTTTAGGGAAGTAAAATCGAAAGGAAATTTTTAAAATGTAAAAAAAGGATTTTTAAATTTAAAACCTAAAAAAACATCATTAAATCTCCTTGAACATTATCGTATGCATATGAATGTAACTTCGGGTATCCTCACATGTGTAAAGGGAGAGATTTAAAACTCTTACGCATACAAACGCACGGGTTAAATATGAGATCTGTCAAAAATTGCGTTTGTCACACTTCATCACAACATCAATCAAAATGAAAATGAAGAAACATTTTTTAGCTGATATGTGATTATAAAACCGTGAGTAGCTTTATAATGCTAGAAGCTTAAAAGGCTTATTTGCTTTTGTCAAAATACACATATGATTTTTTTTTTGTACGAGGGTTCTGTAGGAATTTTCACCACTTTTGGTAAGTTGCCATCAATAAAGATGAACAGTAAGAGATAGAAAAAAAACCTAGCTGATCTGTACGAAAAGTTAAAGCTATGGTATTGTTAGTAGGAATTTTGGTTTACATTCTTGTAATTGCACCAGCGTTGCCATAATTTTTTGAAAAAAACTGTATATCTTGAGAAAAAAAAACTAAATTTAACTAAAAAAAACTGCACATAAAAATAGCCAAAATAAAAATATATAATTTACCTAATTTTTCTAACATAAGCACGTGCAATACATAAACAAATACAATATAACATTTTATAGTATTAACGAATATTGTTACTTTGTAGTCTAGATGGAAGAGAGCGGAATTAAGAGGGGTACACAAGGACATGAAGTCTTGCGATTTGTTTTGTTTCCTCATTTAATACAAAATTTATTTTAGTTCAGGCTCAGATTTGCAATTTGTCAAGTGAACAGACATGAAAAATAGCTGCAATAAAACTTTTACAATGTGTACTCAAATGCAGCTTTAAAAAAGAAACATCAAAAATCACAAAATGTAAACACGGACATAATTAAACTTTAACTACTCAAACGGTTTGGCAAACATGTCAAAATTGTACATTTGTACAATCCTCTTGCGTTGTTAATAGGGGTATTTGACAAGCGATTAAATCACGTTTGCAGAAAAAATGTTCTATATTTTCGAAGCTGTTTGCGCTACATAGTGCTAAATTTAATCATTTAAGTGTTCATTTTGCAGAATCAAGAAGGAAACGACGCAACATTGAAATTTAAAAGAATATTAGAATTGGGTGGTTTATTTGGCAACGGAAAGTGCGTGTTTCCGAACGCGTTTGTGTTTTTTAATTGGCTTTTAAAGCTTGCCTCTGTTATACGAGAATGTGTTAAGCAAATTAGGTAGGATTATGGCTTAAGAAATAAAAAAGAATACATCAAAATTGAAATTAAAAAATTTTAATGCAAAATCTGCACAATTTATAAGAAAACTTAATTTTTTTACAAAAAACTTTAGAACTGCTCAATGCTTAGAAAAACTGCAAAATGCAGATAAGTCTGCACATTTGGCAACGCTGAATTGCACACATATTGAATTTTATGAGAGAGTTTTTCCTTCACTTTCTTGCTAGTTGTTCATGCTGTTGTAGCAGAGAGACCCGAAGAAAAGTCGTTGCTGAGTTGACAATTCTTGGTCGGTTTTCGTTGAACACCGAGTCGTTCTGGTGCGTAGAACTTATTGTCTAGTCGTATTCGATGGTAGTCATCGTTTAAGGCGAATTCGCTACAGGCGGCAGCGAAAAGCCAGCTGTCTTTAATAGTTCGAACCAATTTGTTAAGGTTTTTACAATGTTTTGTTTAGAAATGGTAATGACTTAAAAAAAAGTTAATTAAGAATGCATTTGTAGACCTTCTTAAAGGCATGAAAAGTGGAAGCGCTTACAATTTTTCCTGCTGGAAAAAGTTAGTTGTAAACTCTTTGAAAAATTTTTTCTTCTTCTTTTATTTAAATATTTTAAGTTCAAAAATACGAAGCCCCGGTATAGGGGGCTTTTTTTTCAGAAACTACCAGCCAAATATTAAGAAAATATACATAATAAAATAGCCCATAATATATTCCTGTAAAATGATTTACTACGCTTCGCGTAATCGGCAACTTCCCTTTTGTAGCATCAATTTTTCAAACATCACTAATTGAATCTACTTTTTATATTGTGGAGTTAGGCCTTTTAGCCTCTGACACATCCATATGTACTCGTATGTATGTATATAAAAATTTTAGGAATTTTTTTACAAAGGTTCCGATTTAAATTAAAGTTTTTATAACATTAAATAATATCAACAAGAAAAAGAAAGACAAAAACATGAAAAAAAACCAAAAAAATTTACTTTGGATTTCAAGAAGTATTCTTAACAAAAAGTACGAAAAACAGAAGTAAGGAAGAACATGTAAATTAATTAAAATAGGTAATCATTCATTCAAAGCAAATTTCGATCTAACAGGGTAAAATACCAATTGGTTTAAAGATTGACGTTTGACTAATGACGTCAGCCGTCGACAATGGCAGCGATTGCTAAACGGCAGACCCCTCTGAAGAGATTGTGTGGTTACAATCGAAACTAGTCAGGGCAACCTCTCCATGAAAACCTGGCTTTAATTCCCAGCTCAGTCAAGAATGAAAAATTATCAAAAAAAATTTATTCATTTTCATGTTGTAAAATTTCTTTCTTCATAAAAATAATTTAATGGAAATTAAATTCAATGAACTTAAACCTGATTAAAATATCGAAACTTATTAACCAACCCTCGCAACTACATATGCAGATTTATTTTACGATAAATTGTAAATACTGAGAAAATAGTTTAAAATTTATTTTCATCGCATTTTTTAGTTGATGTTGCTGTTTTCTGAGCAGATAAAACCCTTTTGGGAATTTTGCGTATTCAAAGTTAAGCAGGCGTTTCCTTAAAATAGTGATTTTTTGACAATGATAATGCGTATCATTTGCAAAATATGTACGTTCAAAATGTTGTGAATTCATTTTTCAAAAATGATTATTTGCGATTTGCATACGTTTCGCGAGAAAATTGCATGTAATTTACGCCTTTTGCTGGCATAAGAGTATCAAAACAGGACAATGAAACAACAACAAAACGATTTTTCCAAAAAAAAAATAAGTATTAAACCGTTTACTTTTCAAGAGATATTTTCAGTACAGAATTATTGGTGGTTGTTGATAATTTTTGGGGATGGAGAGTTTCGAGTGCATGTGAATTTCAAATTAAATTCCTTTTTTTGTTTTGCATCCTTTTTGTTTGGCTGTTTTGTAACAATGTGTGAAAATACCCAAAAATGATTGTAACGGGAAAAGCGTTTTCCACACACACACATGCCCAAAAATACAACACACATGCAATTCATTTATTTATTTATATCTAAGTATGAATAATAAAAAAATAAATACGAATGTATTCTTTTTAGTTCACGGCATGTGTCAATGGCAGTCGTGTGTGGTTTCATTATCCAGACAATCCTGTTGAATCAATATAACAATGATGATGTGTGAGTGTGTGGGGATCTGTATAATTTTATGAGTGTGGTGGGTTCTCTATTTAAAGTCCCTTAGGATTCTACTTTTTTCGTGTTAACTATAAACAACTGCAAAGAAGAGGAACAGAATAGAGAATCTCATGTTGTTTTTAAGTTATAAATAAAAATTAATTTTTTAACAAAAGGTAACAGTTTTTTGATTAATGATTTGTTTTCGACAAAAATTACAAAATTCATTATATTTTGTCTTTAATGACACACGCCACTGCAATTATTTTAACCATCATAATTTTTCAAAGTTCTCAACATTGTTTATTCAAAAATACATTCGGGAATAAAAGAGAACGTCTGATAGTTTTTAATTGTAATACAATTGTTTAATGGATGTTATAGTACGTACCAAAATGGATAATGTAAGAAAATCAAGTCCGTCACTTACCTGAAAATAGCAAAAAAAAAAAAGTATTAAACATAATGAAAAAAATCAGTCAGTTAAATGATATAAAAAAAAATAAAACAATTATCCCTGCAATATTTTGAGCCAACCAACACTTTTTCCCACACAATTTTTGGACTTATCAAAAAAGTACATTATCATGTAGAGTATAAAGCAAAAAAACGAGTTGATTCAGTTAGAATACAATTTCCATATTTTATAGTCAAATACATTTTTTTATTTACACTCTATTACTACGCAGAAAAAATTCTCGAAAGTTTTTTACCACTTAAAAATTAAATCAATTTTAATTAAAAAATTTAATCAGGTAAATTAAACGTTTAATCAAGTGCATTAATCGTTTAATCAGGTGAATTAAACGTTTAATTGGTACTATTAATTTGTTAACTGGTACAAATTTAATTAAATTTGTAATTAAAATCAAAAATTTTTAAATTAAAATCAATTTTAAATTTTTTCTGCGTAACACAGCTGTGCCATATCTTTAATATCATCCACCGAGAGTTCGAATATTTCAGAAGTGGGCTTTATATTGGAGCCAATCTTTATAAAGCCTGACCTCACAGTATTATAATTAATTCCTAATTTAAACCAAATATCATGATTTGTTTCAGAAATATTTTCAAGCATATTCCATAGGGAGATCGAACGGTTATTATTCGACGGTTTTAACCGGTTATTTTTGCTTTGCCCAAGTAGGTTATTTTAAAAAGCCCATTTTTTGAATATCGAATAAACCGGTTATTTTTGTATAATACACTGGTTATTTTAATAATGTGTAATTAATATACACTTTCCTTACTCTGGTTATAGATGTACCCGTAATTTAATTACTTTCTAATTGAATATTGGTCAAACTTAATCTTTTAATGAAGAATGTCAAAACAAAATGTGACAAAGGTCAAAAAACATTATGAACACCGTAAATACAAATCTCTTATAAAATCGTGTGTTCTTGTAAAAAAAAACCAAAAACTATTCAAAATACTACAAAAACATGTGCAGTTCAAAAGTAAATAGTTATTTGTGCGAGAGTATTGTAAATATTAAATATAATTTTATATAGAGGTTATCTCTAGATATTTTTCAAACGCGATTTAAAAGACAAAGTTAGGTGATTGAAGTGCCTGAAAATAATAAGTTACAAAGGTTCTTCCATGTCACGACTTATTTTTCTATATGCTTCAATTAGCCTTCATGCTTGACATTAATGTGCTCCACATAAAACTTAACTCTGTTCGAAGTAGTTCTAAAGAGACGACAAAGAATACTTTACTAAAATACGCTGCCAAAAATGAATCATTGGGTGAAATATTAGCCCGTTGTATTGCCGAGGACGAAATGCACTTTAAGGCACTAAAAACTCTTAAGTAGTTCTTGCATCTCTTCATGCTGAAAACTACAACATTCCGGCGGAATCAACGATATGGAAAGAATTTCTACCAGTTTTATTTATTAAAACATTAAGAACTAAAAAACAAAATTGAAGAAATCAAACAATGTCATGGAAGGTTTTAAATTGTAGTCGACGAATTGATAAATATTTCACACAAAAAGCATGTTCATTTTACTATTCGTTTCTATAATGCTGAAACAAAATAATTTGAAATAGATAATCCTGGCTTAGAGGTTTTGTTTGCAACTTTTCAAAAATATGGTTGATTTATATAGACATGCTTAGCCACCAACATATTGAAACTCATTCAAAATAAATTTGGGAGAATATTTCAAATAATAACTTTATTAAATTCCTATAATTTATTTGCTTTTGTAAAACGTTTGTCTAGATCAAATATCATTCAACAGTTTCTAAATTACATTAAACAAATATCTTCTTACAAATTAAGTTTAGTAAGTCAATAAAAAATTGTTGAAAATTAAGCTAAAGTTTGATCAATTTACTGGTCCCACTTTTCTTGGATTTTATCGTCAAATATTTGTTAGGTCTGATCTACGTCATATCTACATATGTAATTTGTTGGCTTTTTACCTTTGCAAATCATTTTGTTTTTATTCAAATTAACGTTTTATTACAAAAACTTATTTGATTTTTGTGTTTTTATGTATTCGAATTAAAACCGGTTAACCGGTTATTTAAAAAAATGCTTAACCGAAACCCCGGTTTTTTAAAATAGCAACTATTCGTAATATTCGAAAACCGGTTATTGAAAAAAGTTGAATAATCGATCTCCCTAATATTCAAGTGATTTGCAGGAGGGGATTTTATATTGGACCGATCGTAAATTATGGATGGCTCATCACAATATTCAGCAGAGTGATTCCAGTATCAAAAAACATATTGTTTTAGAATTAAAATTTTTTTAAATTGCTTTTTGTACATTCGCTTTAAGGGGACTTATTATGAACCGATTATTACAAAATTATCAGGTCTGTTCTTAAATCACATTTTATTAAAGTGATTTGAAATCACAAGAAAGATGTTCTGGCCATATTATTAAGTGATTTCAAGAGGTTCAGCTACGTAAACAACTTTTTGAAATTACTTTGTTATTTTTGCGACTATTTTAAGATGACCGACATAATAAATTACTTAAATAAAATATTCAATGTGTTGTTTATTAATTTTTTGCAATAAACTATTTTATTTAAAGCAAATCGTGTTAAATTAAGAAAATTTCATGACACTACAAAAATTATATTTGCTTTTGTGACTTCTGTTGTGATTTCAGGCTTGTTTTTTAGTTGAATTAATGATAGCAAAGGCTAATACATATTTATTCAAAATCGTAAAGGATGCAAAGAATCACAGGAAAAACTTGATTCTATCGCGAACATGGCTAAAATTCGCGAAAAATTGCCAACTTGTAAAAAAAACCCTAAACTTTATCTTAAATCGCTAAATGGTTTAAAAAAAGCAAAATGTCGAAAAATATTAAAAAAAATAAAAAAACAAATTGCAAAAATATGAAAAATTCGCGAAAATTTTTAATATTTCAAACAAGCGGCATGATAGCAGAATTTTCTATTTATTGTAAATCGTTAAAGCTGTAAAGATTCAGAAAACTTACAGGAAAAATCGCTTCATTCGCGAACATGACTAAAATTCGCGAAAAATTGGAATATTTAAAAAAAACTCTAAAACTAATGTGAGATCGCTAAATCGCTTAAAAAAATTGTCGGAAAATAACATAAAAAGCGTTAAAAAAAAATAAGCTCTAACTTTGTAGAACAAACTTTTTGTCAGGTGTTAAGAACTTGTGTTTGCTTGTGCTTTCGAAAATTGAAAAATCACACCGTAAAACACAAAAACAGTGTGATTTACAGAACACCACAAAATCACACGTGTGATTTTGAAGGCACATGTGAATTGAAATCACGTGAACATACCTATATATGGTATTTTTTTTAGCTATATAAAGCTACATTGAACGAAATGTTACCACAAAATCTGTATTTGTTATGGTTCGAGTCGTAATTAAATGATTTCCCAGACAAACCTAAATTCACTCAAACATCGTTATTCGTTATGGTCTTAAGCGTACTAAAGTCGCTTCCGAGAGTGGGCTTTTTATGGGGCCTATGATAAATTATGGACCGACCCTAACGAAATTTGGCAGAGTGATTTATTATCATATTAAATTTAACTAATATAGCATTTATATTTTTATGAAACTTTCACAGGCCAAATTTTACTACAATAGCGTTACTTGTTATGATTTACGCCTGTGTTCAATCCTTAGCGCAGTCAAGAAAGAAAAATTATCAACAAATTTAAATTAATTCATGTTGTAAAATTCCTGTCTTCATAAAAATAATTTAATGAAAATTAAATTCAATGAACTTAAGCCTGATTAAAATATCAAAATTTGGATTAAACACCATTAACAGTTCAATAAAATAACCAAAATACTAATTAATTCCTAATAATTTCTAAAAACAAATTTTAAGAATCCAGCAAAAATAAATTAGAATTGTCACATCCTTCTTTGTCACTCATCAGGAACATATGGAAAATGAGGACAAGGGACCACAGTATCCTTCTATGGTACCCATATGTATTTGGGATTTTCTTAATAAAATTTCAGAAATTGAACTTTGAAGGTTTTTTTGGTGTACTCTATGGGATTTAGCCCATATTTGGACAGATCCTTCTTTGACACTCATCCGGAACATATGAAAAATGAGGACTAAGGACCACATTATTCTTCTATGGTACCCTTATATGTAAAATGTGACATACATATGTAAATATGTGATAGTAAAATATGTCATATTTAAATATTTCGTTACGTCATTTTATCCAGACTTAAATATGAAGCGACATAACCTGTAACGTCGAATCATATTTAACTCGATATATTTATCTGCACACATCTTCGAAAAAGAACCTTGGCCTATTATAACGAACCTAACGGCTAGAATATGAGTCGAATGTTGTCTATGTGAATAAGATTAAACGTCGTACCACATCATCTGACACTAGAACCGACAAGACATCTAGACTGGGAAACTGACAGAAGAAACTGGCAAAATTAAGAAATTTTTTGAAATTGAAAATTAAACCATAATTACGTATAAGGTAATAATAGGCTATAACTGGAGAAGGGTGACTCATTAGTTCCCAAAAAAAACTGCTAGCTATTTTCCAATTTTGACTCAAGTTATAATTACAAAAACAATTTAAGTTTAACAACTGGTAAAACTTTAAACAAAGTTCGTCAAGTCGCTTTTGAAAAACTCGAATTGTTTTACCATTCTGATTTGAGAAACCAGTAAAAAAAAATTTTAATAAAATAACACACAATTTGTTCACGTTTAAACCTGTCATTTGCAGCATTTACGAGATTTAACGGAATCCCAAAATTACAACTCCATCTCCACTTGCAAGGAAATAAAAATAAGGCGAGAAAGAAGTGTGTAAAACATCAACATATTGACAACTTTAAATAAATTTTTGGCAAACTGATTTTATACTGACGAACAGATACAAAAAAAAAACTTGAAATAATGAAATCATAATGGAGCCAAAAGAAATTTGCATTATTTGAAATAAAAAAGCGTGAAGAAACGAACTGCGAAGTTACATAAGAAACAACAATACCTTTGACATAATAATACACTTAGGAGTGTAAAAATTTTGTCAAAATTTCTACTTTCCAATACAAACATGTAAAAAAGTTAAACATAATAAAAGTCGTAACATTTACAAACACCGGATGTTGATTGAATGGGAGTTAAAAAAATAACAACGTGTAAGACACCCTCACTTGCGAAAAAGAAGTTGTCAACATATGCTTTTAGTGCTACTCCAGCAGATCATTATTTGTTAGATGGCATCATCATAATAATCATTTTTCTTTCAAACTCCTTTCCACAAGTACGAAGCTACAACATTGGCCTGTCAAAAAAATAAAACGTTTATTTTGCAAAAATCGAAATCTTAAAAAAAAGAACGAAATCGTTAGTAAGAAGAAAATAATGTGTAGTATGTATTAAGGCGCCAAAGCTAAAGTGTTGATATGTCATCAACTTTGTCATTATCCATACTGAGTAACTTTATTCATGCAACACTTATGACAACACACGCTAACAAAAGGCGCGCTCTTCATTTCATCATTTAAAATTTCAATTTTTAAATTAATGATGTTTTCTCTTACTGCATCTTGGGAAATTCAACACATGTGTGACTTTCTACTTCCTTTTGCAAATTTTATTTAAAATTTTAACCATTATAAATGATATAAAAATTTAAGCCAGAAGGAGTAGTTGACATTTGGAAGTAAATTGACATTTCCTGTTATTTTTTTTCTTCTATGAAAATTTAAATCTATTTCGTTACCCTTATTATATGCAATACTATTTTAGCATAAAGGTACTTTTTGTAATAAGTGTAGTACAATAAACATAGTGCTGTGATTAACGATTCGCTGTCTTTAAAGTTAGAACATTTTGATTACATTTCTAAGGTTAAGAATTATAAATGATTCGCCAGTTCTATTAAAGTTTCTTTTAGTATTTGAAAAAGTTTTAATAAAAGAAATTTAACAAACATTTGAGAACTAATCCAAACAAATATGATACAAACTGTACTCCCAAACAATTTTAAGTAAATCTCTGTTTAGAGAAAAACTACAGCTAGCGAGAGTACTTATTTCTATTTAGAGAAAAACTGGAGCTAACAAGAGTTGTTTGTATCTGCATAGAAAAAAAAACACAGAATCTAGCGAGAGTTCTTTATATCTGTATAGAAACAAACTGGTTCTAACGAGAGATGTTAAACTCTACATCTCTACATCTGGCACGAGTTTTATTTATTAATTTATTAAATGTTACAAATACAATTACAAATTATAACCTAATTATTTAGTTTTATTTTCTTCGACTTTTTAATATAGGGTGATTCAAGTAGAGATACTTTTTTCAATAGCCTTTTTTAGACAGATCACGTGTGAGTCGTGTCCTGCTGTCATGTTATTTTGGTTTAGTATTGTTTGGCATTTCATAATGGAAATACTTACGCCTGAACATCGTTTGCAAATCGTTCAACTTCATTATGACAATTCACGTTCTGTGAGGAATGTGTTTCGTGCACTTCGCTCAACTTATGGTCAACATAATCGGCCTACTGAGCGTACTATTCGCAACACCATCACCCATTTTGAGAACAAGCATTCATTATTGGATAATATTCGACCGAATAGACCACGTCATCCAGAAAAAACAACGGTTTGGTGTGGCCGGTGGAATCATAGGTCCAAATTTCTTCAAAAATTATGCCGGTGCGAACGTAAACGTCAATGGCGACCGTTATCGTGCCATGATAACAGACTATTGGATGCCTGAAATTGAAGCTCGTAATCCCGGCGACATTTGGTTTTAGCAAGACGGCGCCACTTTCCACATATCGCATCAGACAATGGATTTATTGAGCGAACACTTCGGTGAGCACATAATTTCACGTTTTGGGCTGGTCGATTGGCCACCAAGATCGTGTGATATCACACCCTTAGACTTTTTCCTGTGGGGATATGTAAAGTCTAAAGTTTATGCGGATAAACCCGCTTCGATTCAGGCCTTGGAGGAAAACATCACGCGTGTCATTCGCCAGTTACCAGTCGAAATGCTCGAACGAGTCATCGAAAATTGGACTCAGCGGACGGACCATCTGCGACGTAGCAACGGCCAACATTTAATTGACATAATCTTCAAAAAATAAATGCCAAAGAATGTTCTTTTAAATGATATAAACATTCCCCATCAAATTTGAATTTTCTGTATTTTTTTCTTTAAAAAAGTAGGCAACCTCGAAATGGATCACGCTTTATAAGTTTGATGTAATAAATATTCAAGCTCAAATGAAAATGATTTATTTTTTAACCCAATATTTCACTATCTCAATGGATAGCTTCTTCAGGGATTCAGATATTTGGTTTTTTTCTTTTATAAAATTTTAAATAAATTCTTAATACAAAATTTCAGTAAAACAACAAAATTGTCAATTATGAAAAATAATAAAAATTATACACAGGAAACAAAAATTATTCTTGTACTTTTTTATAAACTTCTTTAATTTCCTGTCTTATTCTTATAAATTAAATGTGTATAATTTTGAGCTATAATTGAAACTGGCACAATGTTATGACAGTGCAGTTTTTTGAGAAGATGTATTTTTGTATTTTTGATCAGACCTATGTCCTGCTAATCTGGTTTTTAATTTGTTTTTCGTGGTACCTATATATACTTTACTACATATTTCATTATCCTTACCCTTGCAAGGTATCTTGTAAATAATATTAGATCTATCTAATTTATCCGTCCTGTCTTTCATTTTACTAAATAATCTATCTAATGTACTATATGTTTTATGAGCCATCCTATAATTATTAATATCATAAATATTAGAATTTTTTCAATCTTTTAGAAACTATTGGTACATAAGTTAAAGACTTGTACATCTTAGGTTCAGTAACCGTATTCACATTACCTTCCCTATGTCCTTTGTACTGGCCAATCAATTTACAAATCAATTCCCTTGGAAAACTATTATTCTCCAAAATATTTTTTATTTTTATTTTTTTAATTCTATGAAAAACTATATCACTAATAGTTAGAACTGTATCTATAAGATTTTTGGCTGTATTTATAATTACTTTTGTCGGATGTTTTGAATAATAATTAATTATTCTCCCTGACGAAATGGGTTTTTGGTACCAATCTACTAATAAGTTGTTCTCTTTTCTTATTATTTATGTGTCTAAATATGGAAGTTTATGATCACATTCCGTTTCAATTGTAAATTGTATATCCCGGTGGAAGGAGTTTAATATGTTTAACATATTATCTATTTCACATTCTGAAATAATACAAAATAAATCATCTATATATTTTGTTATAATTTTTGGTTTAATAGATAATCTTCCAATGTATGTATCCAGTAACTCATCCATAACTATATCTGCTGCAACCAATGAAATCCTATTAAATCCTTCCTCCGATGTTACCGAGTCATTGCAATAATGACATTGTTTATTAAACTGACTCCGATTTGTCATTTCTGTGTTGCCAATGTGTCATTGATGACATAATTTCACCTGATGACAATTTGGTGAAGTGATGTTAAAGCTGATATCACAATGATGAAAAGTGTCATGAGGTCAAAAACGAAGACATTTGTCATAGTACTGATGTTAAAACACATCAGTGTTATGATGCCTTTTCTATCTGTGCAGTGAATAGAGCCCGGGCGAGAATCGAATCTGCAACACTCACTGTGATAGACTAGTTCACTACCAGCTAGCATATCGAGGCACCCTAGCTAGCAAGAGTTGTTTGCTTGCGCCTAAAAAAAAATAGTGCTAGCGAGCGTTGTTTGTATCTGTAAAGAGGAATACTAGACCTAGTAAAATCCGCTTATCTTCATAAGCAGATATCTTGGAGCTAGCAAAAGTTGTTTTTTTTTTGTATAGAGAATCATAAGACTCTTGAAAAGTATATTATCTCTCGCCTGACAAAGAAAATTATTAGTATACCCTCTAGAATGGAAGGTCTTCTTAGTTACCATTATACCAATGCCAGAAAAAGATCACACAAAAGTTGAGTTATATATGTATGCCTATTAGGTTATTATCTAATATATCAAATTGTTGTATAATTTATTGAGCTTAAGGTTTTTTCTTTTTTATATGAAAATTTTTATTACATTTATTTTATAACTCCAATATTTCGATACAGCAATGTGTATCATCATCAGGGAAACAAATTAAATAATTAAACTAACGTTTTTTTAAAATAATGAAAAAACAATAACAATTGTCACAAAGAAAAAATTATTTACAATATAAAAAATTTTTATACAAATAATCCAAGGCGAATTCATTCGAGGTAATCTGGGTAGTACAACAAGTACAAGTCGCTCAAGCAATTTTTTTTTGTAAAATCATTGTACAATGTCAAAAACCGAAAAAAATCAAAGCAGAAAATAAGATAATAAACAAAATTTTGACATCCAACAATTATAAAGCTAAAGAAAAAAAGTTATCAGCTTTTAGGATCACCTGCAATGAATTCGCCTTGCAAATAATCTACGACTATTGCCAAGGCGAATTTATGTATACGGTGGTGTCGATACTACAACAAGTAACAACACCAAAAACACAACAATGTATTTTTTTGTTGCTTTTGTTGATCGATATGTCAAAAACACAAGCAACTTTTGACATTTCTCTTTCTAAGTAAGAAAAAAAAGTAGCACAGCTGTGCTTTCAACGCCACCTGAAACATGAATTTGCCTTGACTATTACATTCTAAAAAAATTTTAATTTCCTGTTTTGTTTTTATAAACTAATTGTCTATAAATATATATGCTACATTTTCTGTGTCCGATTTAAAATTAATCCTTTTCAATTCTGGTACCTTAATGATTTGCAGCATTTCTAGCATATAACGGCGCTTATAATTTTTTTCTCTGTTTAAAATTGATACTTTCTCAAAATCCGGAGAATGAGTTAAACTAGCACAGTGGGTTGTTAATGCTTTTTGAGAAAATATTAGTATCAAATAACCCCAGATTTCAAACGAAAAATTGTTTTGGAAGAAAACATAATAACAATTGAACAAACGTATAGACAAGTCAACGTGGTAAGAAAAGCCTTTAAAAAAAGAAAATATTACTCTGCACTCTTCATCGATATTTCGCAAGCTTTTGATAAAGCCTTAGTACATAAATTAAAGCTTTATGTACCAGTAAACACACACAAGCTATTAGAAAGCTACTCTGTTCTTCGAAAATGTATTAGCAAAGAAGGTCTCGGTAAGCAAGTTGCTAATGAGCTAGTCTATCAGTGTGGGTGTTGCGGGATCGATTCCCGCCAGATACACTACCAGTATATCTTGTATCTCCCTGTTACATATTTCACTTTAGCTATCCTAGGCAAAAATAAAAAAAAACTATAAAAAAAAACCAGCAGAGCGTAATGAATTTTCTGGCCCGCTACAACCTTCGTCAGCATTCTTTGGGTCAGACTGGATGGTGATACCTTATAAATTTTATGTATTAAACTCAGCAATTTTAACAAGAAAATTGTGAGAATTATTTATTTTCCATGAGGTAAATTTTAATTTTATAAAGCTTTTTTGTAATAGTTCTATTCTTTCAATATTTCACATACGAAATATTTAATAAATGCATGTTCATTGAGTCAAGGAAGTATACGTAAATTTAAGTACCTGGATAATTTAACTTTTCGTTGTATTAACGCATAATTTATTGAGTCAACGAAAATTATTTTAATATACATTGTTCGTTATTATTATGAACACTTTTTAGTTTAGTGAATAGTTAAAAAGCTTTTAAAACGTTTTCAAATGTCTACCTGTGTTATTATATCTATAAAAATAATTTTTAATCTTAATCTAGGAACACCACTGGGACGAGCGACGAATTTCGCCCAAAACAACGAATTTATTAGTTAATTCGCTGAGTAAATTCATCGTTTGAAAAACAATAACGACGAACAAATAACAGCCAGTGTGGCCAGGTCTAAATAAATTTTACAGCTAAATCTGGCATTAGACATGGTCGAAAAATGCTCAGAATGATTTTAAAAAATGTTATAACAATGCTAAAAGTTTTTAAAGATATTTGTTAAAAATGTATTACCAGTACAAAATTTTATTCGAAACTTAATACATTTCAGTGACTTATTTTGTAACCATATGGAAATAAATTAGTATAGAATCTGGGAATTATTTCTTTTCATAGAATAAATTCTAAAATGAAAAAAGTGTTGAATAACTAATTATATTTAAGCAAGTGGCTAGATTTTGGTGAAGCATCTGCTAAATAGCACAGGTAGTTGATACAACATTTTTTACATAATTTTTTATAGTTTAAGAAAAGTTGAAGCTTTAAAATACTTATTTTTCAGCAGTGTAAAGCAAACAATTTTTTCAAGCATTTACACCATTGAATTTTTATCTTAATACAAAGTGAAACTTCCTTGTACTTTTATGTCGTAATCAAACAGGGAAAATAATATTTACAATCGACATGATAAGGGCATTTCTAATATTCCCTGAATATTGTATTTTTTAACAAGACAGGTAAGCTGTTTCTTAACATAAGAATTATCCCTTTTCATACGAAATTTAATTTTGGATACAACTATTTTTAGTCAAAATTTATTATAATTTATAAAATTGTGTTAATTAAATCAATAAAACTATTCGTCCAAAATTTTTAAAATAAATCATGCTAAAAAATTTAAAAACATTTTCCAAAAATTCTAAACAAAATGGCAACTGCTAAATGAAAATTTTGCAGCTCAATAGAAATTTTTAATGCTAAGTTTAGCTGTAAAAATGCCGAAATGGCCACACTGCTAACAGCTCTTATAAATTATAAGTTCTACAGGCCTGTTCTGAAAATCACTTTTATTCAAATCACATGTGCCTTTTAAAATCACCCGTTTGATATTTTTGTGTTCCGTTTTTGTATGCTTTGGCTAGATTTTCAACTGCCGAAAGCATACCGAAAAACATAAAAACGAAATGTTTTTCAGAACACCACAGAATCACACGCGTGATTTTAAAAGCACGTGATTTGAAATCACGTGTTTTTCAGAACATACCCGACAATTGAGAATGGTGTTTAGTGTTTATGCAAAGAGAAAGAAATAGTGTGACCATATGAACAAAATAATTAAAAAAAAAAAACATTAACATAATCAGAACTAAAAACCATTTTCTTAAGATTAATGTTTTTATAATTATACTTTAGATATAAGGCTAAGCCAATTATGTGCAAGTATACATTAAAGTCATAACAAATTTAAAAATTCTGCTATTCAATAAATAATAACGCACTTTTTAAGAGCTGGCATCCCCCCAAATAAAAAATAAAAATAAAAAAAACAACAACAATTTGTATAGCAAATTATTTTATAAATTTATATTAAATGCTTTTATTGTATTTTAATACAAATAAAACAATTATTAACGTAAAAAAGTAACTTTATTTACTATAATAAAGGGTCCGCCAAATAACTGTTTTTTTTTTGAAAATGCTATTAAAAAAAAATAATGAATATTTTCTCAAATTTCTTTTTTTTATTTAAAAGTACAATCCTTCCGGTTAATAATGGAAAATAATTTCATTCAAATGGCTGCCTCGGCTGGCCATGCAGTAGCCTACACGATCGGTCCAATTTTTAAGCACATTATCGATTGTGTGCAGCTGTATTTCACCAATGGCTTCACGAATATTGTCCTTTAAAGCGTCGGTTGTCTCTGGCTTGTCGGCGTAACTCTTATCTTTGACGGCACCCCACAAATAATAGTCCAACGGTGTCAAATCGCAGCTCCGAGGTGGCCAAACGACATCAGCTCTGCGGCTGATAATGCGATCTTCAAAAACAGGGCGCAAAACATCGAGTGTAGCTTCGGCTGTGTGGCACGTAGCGCCGTCCTGTTGAAACCAAATGTTGTCAATATCCTCCTCTTCAATGTTTGTGAACAAAAATTCGTTCAACATGGCCACTCCTTGCTCATTTTCGAAGAAAAATGGCCCAATTATGCCTCTGGACCAAAATCCGCACCAAAGAGTGACTCGTTTTGGGTGTATCGGCTTTTCAATGTATGCGTGCGGGTTTTCTGTGGCCCAAATGCGATAATTTTGCTTGTTTACATACCCGCCAAGATCAAAATGAGCTTAATCTGAAAAGATTATTTTTTTTTGGCAAAATCGGCATCTTCTGTAAGTCGATCGTAGGCCCACTTAGCGAAGCGAAAACGCATTGGATGGTCAGTTGGCTTCAACTCCTGAACCAATTGGAATTTGGATGGCGTCATACCAAGGTCTTTATGCAAAATTCGTCTCAATGATGTCTCCGAAATGTTCAATTGTTGAGAACGACGGTGAATTGATGTTGATGGCGCTTCACGCACACTTTCTGCCACAGCAGCAATAGTCTCGGGTGTACGCACTGTTTTTGGCTTTTCACGCCTTGCTTTATCGATAAGGATGCCAGTTTCTTTAACTTTTTCACAAGATAACGAGCATACGGAGCTGACGGTGCTTCTCTTCTTCCAAAATCCGTACGCAATTTTCGCATACATTCTGCAACATTACCATGATTTTCAATGTAATGTCGCAATATTTCTCGGCGTTGTTCAAGCGTATACACAACCATATTCGTTCAGCGGAAGGATAAAACTAATTATCTGTCAAATCAGACATGAGCTAAGTGTTACCATTCACGAAATAAGCACTAGTTGAAAAAAAACGTTAGATGGCGGATCCTTTACTTGAAAACCAAAACAGACCATGGTCACTTTGTACTGGTTTGTTCGTTGTTTGCTGGCGTATGAAATAGAAATAAATCTATTGCCATGATTGTGTGTATTTTCTTATAAACAAATATGTTTTATTTTTGACGACGAATATTCGCGGCCAAAAATTCGTCGTTCGTCCCAGTTGTGTTCCAAGCTTTAATTATTTTTAAAACAAGGGATAACCTTAAAAACGGTTAGCACCACTGAATTCAGCGTCCTCGAATTTGGTATAACCGCCGGGAGCCCCGCTTGTTACATTTTGTTATTGCTAGTTCATATTTGATATATAAAGATTTAATAAACGAATAAATATGAAAAAATTTCTGTATTGGGGAAAACTCAAGCTGTGTAGAGTAGTTTATATCTGCATGAAGAAACCCTGAAACAACCGAAAGTTGTTTATCTTTATCAGATCTACTAAGGACTTCCGTTAAAAGCAACACTTCTCAAGCTTTTGAAGCTAGAAATTTCCATTTCAATATAATTTTATTTGCAATATTAAATAATTCATTAGCAGTTCTTTTTTCAATTGCACCAAAGAAAGAAATAAAGAAATTAAAAATTATCATAATTTTAATAATGAACCATGGCCACTTGTGTTCTTCCCTTATCAAATCATTAACATGCAACACAACATTCCCTTTATCAAATACAAGCTCATAGATAGATCCAATTACGAAAAACGGCCCAAATATAATTTTCATAGAATTTCAATTAATAATAATTTTACGCACAATAAACATGTAAAAATTTGTATAAAACTTTCCAGCCAAAAAGATCAACACATTTACACACACATCATTAATGTAAATTATGATAAAAAAAAAAAAAGAGAGCGGGAATAGTCAGTCATCCTATTAAAACATTACAACACTTGGGAAGAAGGAACAGACACCAAACACCACTAAAAACAAATGGTTGGCTTGTTGGGTTGGTTGCGTTCTTATTGCGGTAGAGATAAAAACCATTTTAACACCACATCAAAAGCTGATAAAACTAAATCATCACATGAATGAATGCGTATGTCAAAATTTACCAATTCACTAATTAATCTTAACGAAAAGACAATGAGAAACCGAAAAAGGCTGGCTACAAGTATTTACAGTGAATAACAAAATATAATTTCTTTTTGAAAGGGAAAATGTAGCCATTGGTTTTTGTTTGCTACTTTTGTTACCCACTGTTAACATACTCATTTACAATTTTTTTTTATTTTTATAAAAATTGAAATTAATGAGTACCAGTTCAAGAAACTTACGAGTATAATACAGAAGTGTGTGAGGTGACACATTTTGAACAGAAAATTAGATTGAATAATAATACGAGAAAAAAACTCACCCTCATTAAATAAAGATTAAGTTTTTTCTTGGCAAAATGTCTAAGGTTTCATTTGTGTTCAAAGAAAATTAGAAATGAAAATATAATTGGAAGTTTTAATCCAGTGTATTAATTAAGCCAAAATAAAAACTTAATCTAAGAAACACACACTTATTATTTTTTATTTGGCAAAAATAATCCGAAAGAAGATAAAAAAAAATTTCGTTATTCTTTTGCTTTATTTAAATAAAATTAAACAAATATATGAATTACTGGATTAAGCCCCTATTACACTCATAGAAAAATGCATCTTCATATTGATGATGACATCAATCCAATGATGAACGCCATCAAAAGATTTTTTTCATATTAAATGCGTCATCTTTGCTATGACTACAGTGACATCAATTCGATGCCACATTAGTGCATTATAAAAATTATTTTCATGTTTAAAAGGTAAAATAAGAAGCACAAATACCCATATTCTATTTTTTTAAATGATTTCGTTAAATACATCTCATTTTTAAAGTAGAGTAATTACGAAAATCGTATCGGGAATGCTGCAGGTGCCTTATAATTCTGTGGTTTTCATGGGTAACCGCGTATGTCTATTTTTTCGATTTTGAGATGTTGATGGAATATTGCTGAATTTTAAACGCTCTTTACATGGTTCCTTAAATTTCTGAAAAAATATGGACCAATTCCGATTTTTTTTACGTAATAACCAATTTCAAATAATTCAATACCTAGCCCATAGTTCGATATAGAATGTTTTTTCCGCACTCCTGAAAAATTTGATTTAAGACGTACGCGGTTACCCATGAAAACCACAGAATTAAGAGTTCTTCTGTAAAAAAATGGGCGGAATACAACAAAACATAAGCAAACATGTGTAACGGTTAGGTAAATAACATTCTCTCACTTTGACTTAAGTCAATCCAAAAAACTCAATTTAATGAAAGTTTGTCATTAAAATGAGCCTAATGAGTGCTTCCTCTCATGTTACTGAGTCATCGCAATGATGAAATTTTTTATTAAACTGACTCCGATTCGTCATTTCTGCGATGCCGATGTGTCATTACATTGATGACATAATGTCATCTGATGACAATTTGGCCAAGTAATGTTAAGGCTGACATTACAATGATGAAAAGTCTCATGGGGTCAAAAACGAAGCATTTGATGTCAAAATACATCAGCGTTATGAGGACTTTTCTATTAGTGTAGGCATATCTTTATCAAATATGAATCTGCAAATTGTTTCTTAAGACCCAGGAAGTTGGATAAACTTGACTAAAGCGCACGTGATATGGTATAATCTTACAATATGTAGGACTGCATAACTTCGGTTGTGCCGAATGTTTAAAACCCTCCACCGAAAGTTAGAATATTTCGGAAGCAGGTTTTATATGAAATCTACATGAAGGGTATTTTTTTGACGTATAGAACTTCCAATAAGGATAACTGCAAAACCAGCTGTCTTATAATGAAGTGTGTTTAACTTTTTTTCAGTATACTTTGGCAAATCACCATGCAAAGGGTGCCCCGGTAGGCTAGCTGGTAGTGAGCTAGTCTATCATTACCGGTGTTGCGGGTTCGATTCCCGCCAGAGACTGTGGTCTCCTGCAGACAAGCGAAAAGCTTCGCGGGATTTAGTGTAGGAATAACAACAAAAAAAAAAAAAAAAAAAAAAAAAACGGTGTGCATAATCGTCCATCTGAGTAGCTAATATGCAATACTATGAATCTATTCTTAGCCCAATTTACTCTTTTTGATAGTACTCATCCACATCAAGTCCATACCGTGCATTTAGAAGAAGCTATCGCCGCTATAGATGTAAGTGTGACGCTGTTCTCAGCAGCTCAATCTCTACCCGTCCACTACATGAATAATTTTTGGGGAAAGCTCTTGATCTAAATCAGCTATGAAGCTCATTTCTGGTTTAACGGGTATGTAAATTGACGTTTTTGGAGAGAACACACAACTTATAAGACTCCATTACATGCCGAAAAAAAAACTCTGTGGTGCGGTTTACATGACGGAGGTATCATCGTCCCGAAATCGGAAACAGCATTAAAGTGAAATTTATTCGTGATTATTTTTATTCCTCATCTCATGGCAAGTTATTTGGAAGAGAAATGGTTCCAACAAGGCGGCGCAACATGCCTCATAGCGCGTGAAACCATCACTTTGTTGAGCTTAAGGTGTGGTGACCGAATTATCTCAACAAATTAATCTGTGAATTGGCCACCTCGTTCGTGTGATTTTACACCTTTGGACTACTTTTTGTGGGGTTACGTCAAATCGCTGGTCTATATGGATAAATCAACAACGATTCTTCTTAAGAGGCCATCATATGCTCAAAAGAATTGTGCAAAATGGCACCACAAGATGGCGTTGATAAAGTGCCGTCCAAGAGGCCATATGCCAGAAATAATTTTTAGACATTATTAATCATTAAATTGTTGGACTATTTAGCCAAAATTTTGGTAAATTTATTGCGATTATTTTTAAAACAAGTTTTGTGCCTCAAAAAAACAAGCCTTATAATTTATCACCCAATCTTAAGAAAAACTAACCTGACAGTAATAAAATTCGTTGTGCCTTATGCGTATTCCGTTCGTATGTTTTCGAGAATTGGCTTTATATGAGGTCTATGGTAAATTCTTTAGCTTTAGGCAAAAAGGTTTTAAGTCAGAAACAATAGTTTTTCGTAATTTTAGATTGAAAATTTTTTATTTGGTGAATTTCATAGACTTTTTTCCTAAAGAGCAGATAGATGATTATGATTAGAAGCAGTTGTGCTAGACTGAAGTTATTGTTACCAAGCGCAAGAGAAACAATAATTGAATTAAAGCCAATCAAAAACTCAAAATTTGCTTGAAATCATTTAGATAAAGCTACTTTCACTTTAACATTTTATAAGTAAAGTAAATGAAGATTTAAGTAACCACAACAGCTGTCTCCCCTCCTGCGATTTTTAATCACGTCTATCAAGTAAATCTACAAGGTTCTTAAAAAATAACTAGTCTAGAACTCGTAGTTTGATTTCTGGTCAATCGCATTGCTATAAGATTGCTACAGACACTATATTGGGTCTCGTCAGTTGCGATTTTTTCTTTTATTGTAAACTGGCAATTTTAAGCACTACGAAGGCTTCGGAAATTGATTGTGTTCATGTCTCCCAAGAGTAGTATTAAAAAAAACCAGGCTGCAAGTATCAATAGAAGTTTCATACACAGAAAAAGTTCTCTCCAATTTTTATTTTTTTTTTTCAATTAAACCATTAATCAAAAATAAAAACAGTTTTTATTTAAAATTTAATCAAGTGAATTAAGCATTTACTTATATCAACAACATAACTGCAGAAAATGTTGCTAATATCAAAAAATATTTAATTTATACTGTTAATTTGTTTACTGGTGTAAGAGTAATTAATTTTTTATTAATATCAAAAATTTTTAATTGAAATAAATTTTTGTTTTTTTCTGTGTATTTAAACCCAAAAAAAAATAAGAAACGCAACACCCAACGAATTCCCATTTCGACAGAGATTCTTAGGCGAAAATGGCGACTTCCTGAGCGTGTTCTCGCTAGAAGACATTACCAGAATGGCCATCGATGAGAACGGAAGACCAAAAACGTATTGATAAACTTCTTTGTTCCTAAAAACAGAAAAAAATTAAAATCGTCTATTATCACCAAATTCATAGAATCGAGCAAATAATTTGTTGATTTTGCGCCTATTACCAATATTATTAAATTGTAAATTTGTTTTTTCAATAAATGATATTTTTAATTTTAATAAAAAAAAATTATCAAAAAAACTATGCCATTTCAAACAATGTGTTAATTGATTTAATTAAATAGCGCTCAGGGTTGGACAATTCCCATCAACAATTCTACAAAATTAAATTATTTTATTTTAAGCAACAAAATCAATTAAGATTCTTTGTTATTTAATTAATATTTTAATATAAAATTTTTTCACTTAAACTTAAATGTTAATTAAATCAAAATTACATTTTTAATTTTTGTTTTTTTCAACTTAAAAAAATAATTGATTCAATTATCAGATTAATTAAATTGAAATACTTTTCAAGCTATTTTTTTAAGTGAAAAAACTACTGAAAATTAACAATAAATTTGGTTCTAATTGTAGCATTTTAAACACTGCCGAAGAGTGCAAAATTAATAGGACAGTTCAGAAGCATTCTCCAAAGTAGTTTTTCTATTTTGGCTTACAAAATTTATGTGAACCCTGTTGTTTATTTCTAAACTAAATTTTATATAATTAGTAAAAATTTTCTAATAATGTTTTACTTGTAGTACAGTATCCTCATGTCTACTAAAAGACGCCATAAAATTCCGGTTTCTAATGAAAACAATTATTTGTAAGTACCACTAATTTACTGAATAAAATAAGAAGATTTTTCCTAAATAAGTGACAAAAAAGAATGGAAATTGAAGTGTTTGGAAAATTAATTTGTATGTGGTGAGTGTTTGTGAAAAACTGCCAACGATTAGAACAAATCAAGAAACGCATATTGCTGGTAGATAAAAGGTGAAATTAAGTATAAAATCTTTAGTATATTTTTCTTTTCTCCTTCCAAATCTAAAGAAAAAAAGACCAAATGTCTATCAGGATTATAAAAGTGTTTTTTTTTTCTTCTTTTGTTTTATAAGGAATAGGCCAAAAAGTACGAAAGAGGGGAGCGTTGCAAGGGTGTGAAGTGTTGCTTAATATGTACGTATTATGTAAGTTAGGTACATATTTGATATGGTCAGGTCATCACAAAAAAAGCAAACGAAAAAAATCAGTATTCGTTGGTGTTGACATTTCCATTGTTAAGATCTTAACAAAAAAAAAAAAACAAGATTTTGTATTTTGATTTAATTTAAGGCTCTTGAATGCACACTTCATTCATTCATTCATTTATTTATCCTCTCAATGCAAACTAATTACTTATGCATTCACACCAGCACTAACAGACACTCATAAAACCCCAGAAAAAATGTACAGAAAGTGACAGTTAAACCTACAAAAATATCCTTTATAAAAGATTTTCATTTTATTCTTCTGTTATTAGTATTAAATTATGTGGAAAATTTTTCATTTCTCTCAACTTTTTACCCCAAAAATTTTTTAAGTTTTTGGGACATTTCTTTACAATTTTTTAATTATTTGAATTAACAAAATATTGCCTGCTCCTATTGTTTGAATTCACTTTTAAGTTAGAACCAGCATGGTTTTTGTATTGCACAATGGTGTAAACTTTAAAAAATTGTTAGAAATTCAAAACTTCTATGTTATGTATATCGCCTCATGCTGGGAACACAATTGGGTCGTACGTCGTCACAACGTAGGACGTTAGGACCATACTTTTCTTAAGACATACTGCACTTACGCGTTAAAGTTTTTTTTAAAATCCAAATTTTCATATTTTTAATTAGGCTTAAGTTTATTAAACTACATTTTCATTAAATTATTTTTATGAAGAAAGGAATTTTACAACATGAAATTAATTAAAACTTATTGATAATTTTCATTCTTGACTACCTTGGGGCTCGAACCCACGTTCACGGACAGGTAGATCTGTCGCGTCTTTGCGGGTTTACGCTCACCACCATTGAAGGCGGCTGGCAGCCAATAGCCAAAGACCAATCTTTAAACCAAATTGGTAGATCGAATTTTTTTTATATATAATATTAGGAAATTCCAATGTAGTTCAAATTATAGCTTAATTTTTCTAATTTTAATTTTGTTTTTAAATATTAAATTTAAAAACAGAAAAATAATTTCATTTGATAAGTTGAAGTCTTCTTTTTACGACAATACGAATGCAATCGGTGCACCGATACATTTACGGCTGCGTTCGGAATAGAATTAGGCTTATGTCAACGAGCGGCGTGTGTAAATACGCTTTTACATTTGCGCCCACTATTATATGTCTTTGTATAAAATAGTATGCACTCTAAATTGAAAATGAATTAACGTCGAGCGCTTCTACGTTTATGCGTTGCAAATGTGTTTCCGCGGTCATATTATAAATAAATGTATAGAAAATGTATTCTATTCAAAAATAAATCTCTCAGTTAGCCGAGAGCGATTCGACCATCTGGCGGTTTAAATCTATTTTTCGTGTATGGCACCTCGAAATCCCTTTTGGAGGATAGACGGAAAAACTCCCTGCTTCATTTAGTTCAAACATTTAAATCGTCTGAACTCTTTTGTTTCACTTTGGCCAAATGCAACAGGAACCCGCAGCACAAATACCAATACAAGGTTTTGTGTATAACGTTTCATTGAACTTCAATGATATAAAGAAAAGGCTAAGGAGCTGTTCAAAGAGCAAAAGCCGCGTATATGAATACTCAGCGTTGCTAATAAATTTTAGCATTAAGTTGTTTTAATGAGGTAAAAAAATAGCTTTAGGATCGATATATTTTAGGTGAGAACTATACTGCGCAGCCCTGGATCTATCGCCAACATTAAAGCTGTATCATTTGGTCTTAACAAGATTTGATCATGCTCCTTGTCTACTATAATTGTAATTTAGATAAAAGTATGCCAACCGTAGAAAATTTCAAAATATCTATCATACCTTCACAAAAACCATTGTATCATTTTTATACCCTTCACCGAAGGTAAAAGGGTATATATAACTTTGTCCGTACGTTTGTAATTTCTACAATATTGATCTAAGCCCATATAAAGTATATATATTCTGGCTTCTTATGAGAAGGGAAGTTCAAATCCGGTTGTCCGTCTGTCCGGCCGTTGAAATGGGTTTTCCGAAGACCCCAGATATGATGGATGCTAGGTTTTTATACATTTATGTCACATATAGTCCGGAATTGTTTGCTATTGAAATTCAGGAAGATCGGTCCATAAATGGCTGAGATATGAGCAAAAAACCACGACTACCTCTAATTTTTTCCATAAATCCCATGTTGTTGTTGTTTTTTAAATTCTTTTTTTCTGCATATCTCGAGAGCGGCAAGAGCTACAGCTTTCAAATTTAGTACAAACATGTTGCTTGCCAATACACAAACTCTCTAAAATAGAAAAAAAAATGGGCGGGATTAGAGAAGTGGGTGTGGCATACTTCCCATATCCGGAGAATGAAACGAGCTAAAGTTCCCAAATTAGGTACAAACATATCGGTTATCAATACACAGTATCCCACAAAATATGGGCGCGATTGGAAAAGTGGGCGTGGTACCTCCCGTACAAAGACATTATTGAAAATACTCAAAATTTTAAATTTTAGGGCTCTAGTATGACATATGAACACGTTTTATATACCAAAATGTCAGAAATTTTTAGCAGCATATATTTTTCCGAAAACCCTGAAACCTTTCTCCCAAAAATGGAAGAGTAATGCCCAAAATAAATTTTTTTTTTTAAATATACCCATTTTCAGGAACAATAGATCTTCCCGAGTCCAAGTTTTATAATCGAAGTAAATGGTTTTTTCTTCCTTAAAACGTGGGTATATAAATCTGCCAAATCGGTTAAGAAATGGTTAAGTTATTAGCAAAATACTCCAAAAATGGGCTAAAAAGCATCAAAATTTTTATAAAAACTAAATTTTTAGAGCTGTTACATGACCTATGGATACGTCTTATATATCAAAAGATCGGAAATTTTTAGAAGAACATATTTGCTGAAAAACTCGGAAAAATCGGTTCAGATACAAAAAAGTTATTACCAAAATATAATTTTTTTTAATAAAAATACCTATTTTCGGGAACCCATTTCTGACTAAGAAATTCCCCAATTCCCAATCCCGGAAAAACGGCTTAAATTTTTTTTTTTTTTTTTTTTCTAAAATGTCATACTATTTATTACTCGATATTGACGCGTCGCACAGTGGGGCCATTTGAGTTTTTTCGTTGCAAAAATCATATCTTTTGAACCGAATAAGGTAATTGAACAGTTTAAACAGCATATGATAGATAACTGTTCAGCCTATGAAATGCGTTTGGAAAGGGTGCTACGCTTTGTAGGGGCCTACTTATGGGTTATCAAAGTTAAAATTAGTAGAAAAATCAATTTTATGGTAACTAAAAAAAATTATTTTTACATTTTTAGATTGTTTTTATTTTTTTTCTTAAGGGTTTTATGTTTTAAATTATTACCCAACAAATTAAAAAAAAAAATTATTTATTTTTTTAAATTTATTTTTTCAATTTTCTGTAAAATATTCATCACAATTCGTAAGAGAAGGTATATCTAAAAGACTAACAATTTCTAAACTATAATTATTTTGTAACTCTATTCGTGACTTCACATGCCGCAGGGAAGAAATAAGTGGATCGGAAGATGCTGCCAACATGTTGAAGAGGTCCTTATTTTGCCTTACCCTTGATGCTTTGAATGTGTTCTGCAATCTATATTTTTTATAAAATTTGTTAAGAGACTCCTGTGCTTCTTCAGAAAGCTCTCCAATTGGCAAAGGCTGGTACTCAATTATATCTTTGCCATGCGCCAATATTTTATGGACGGTCGGGGTCAACTTCTTCTGTGGATACATTTCTGCTAAAAGAGATGCAGTTTTCGACGCATATTCTCCATATTTTGTAGAATTGACATTTTCTTTGCAGTTTAAAACATCCAAGATCGTTCCCAATCTTTTCACGATTTGATTGTCAATTCCAATGATTCTAGTTACTGCCTCATCATTTTCAAAAAATCTCCTAGAAGTGTTTCCATCGTTAGAGTTACCGTATCCGTGCTTGGGACAGTCTACTTTTAGTCCAACTTGTTTCAAAAAAACCATCCTGTATTTGCTTCTTTCTGATCTTTTCCTTATCCTTTATTGATGTATTTTCATCGAAGTTTTCCTCCTCTTGTGGTAGGGTATATGCCAGTTTTAGCAAGAATTCCATACACCTTATCCTTGCGTGCAATGGTGACATTCCATATTCGTAATTCTCCTCATTTGTAGAATCGTTTAAATTACCAAAGTTCTTCTGACAAATAATAATATAAAATCGATAAAAAAAATATAAAAATAATACGAAAAAAGGGGTTTAGATAGGTTTTTGCTAAATTTTTACCTCCAATATAATTCTGTCTATGAAAACTAATTGAAATATATTATAATTAAGCAGAAAAAGATACTAATCTTAAACTCTTTACAACTAATTATATAAAATTGAGATGTAACATATTATATATGAAATAAATTGAATTGAATTGAAAAAAGTTCTTCTGACTCTTTTTGCAAATCGGGCATGACATTGTTGAGGTTGTTCCTGTCAGTTCGTTTACGACTTTTCCGTCAACCATGGTCAGGTGGAACTCGTAATTGCATTCAATATATTTTCCTTCTCCAATTTGCAGCTTTGTAGGCTTAATCTTGCTTATTTGTTCTTCAATGTCCTTCACCGTAGTCCTTATGAGTTCTGCCGATTCCCTTGCAAACTGAAACATTATTGGTCGGCAATAATGCACTGATGACGGACGTGGATTTTTCCAGTGTAGGGAATCATCCGATTTTAGCCGCAAAGGAACAACAGATGCCATAAACATATTTCCGTCCGATATTGTAGCGTCATCGAAAGATATCCTTTGCTTATAAACGCTTTGTCCGGATGATCCATCGCAGCCCCATTTGCTGATCAATGTCAACTTCTCAGGAAGAATTTTCACTTCCGTGAAAAACTTTGGTGTGGTTGACTTTCTAAACAGTTCAAATAATTTTAAATTGTTCAACGCCATGTTTTCAGTACTTAAATTGTTTAATGGTTTCAGTAATTGTTGCGCCAACTTTCAGGCGTAGACTAATCCAGGCATTATGCTTATTTTGCAATATATAGGCTTATGCTACCATGCCTAAAAATTTACCTGTTCCCTGCATACATATGGATTTAGGCTAAATAATGCAATTTTGATATTATGCACGTGTCCAAATAAGATTTGTGCCTACCTGTAGGGACCATAAGTCAATATTGTTCCTGACCATTTGTACGCCAAAGTATTGTTTATGTGAGGTACGTACCTGCTAATTTCAATGAGTAGTTTTTTTCAAACTATTAGATCAAACTACTGTCAGTCAAAACATATAAGGGATGGACGCCATACAATTTCTGCAACCATGTCTTTTTGAACTTTTTTACCTCTAGAAGCCAAACGGGCACGTACGGGCAGATAAAACCTTTTGAATTATGTAAAGAAATAATCAAAGAACAGGTTTTGCAAATATGGCAAATATAGAAAAATATAGTTTTTTTTTATTTTCCGTCAAAGTTGAAAAATAGTGAAAAAACGGATAGTTTTTAAATAGTGATTTACCAGGAGAAACACAAAGCAAACAGTTAATTTTTTTTTATCATTATACATTTAATAAATACATCAATCAATACAAACAAAAAATAAGGCGATTCGTTACCTATTTTTCGTGATATTACACCTGAAATCGCAACAAATTGACTAAAAATTGTGTGTTTTTTTGAAAACCGAAAGTCGGTCAACTTTGAACGGTTATATCTTCTAAACTAAAAATGTGATATTATTAAGAGTGGCATATTTGAAATCGTTGAAAAGTTTCCTATAACATGGGTTTATTCAAAACTTCGTCGGCACTCATGAAAATTTTGATTTTTGCAACCTCGCTTGCTCTACGGGCGCCACTGTGCGTCGTTAGGCTGCAAGGGAGTCCCAGAGAAAATAATAGCGCTTATTGGCAACTTATACTCTGAAGTAACTGTCGACAAAATTGCAGTCAGAAAGGGCGTCAGGTAAGGCTGCATATTATTACCTCTTTTTTTCAATATCGACCTTGACACCATTATAGTAAATGCCACACGTTCCAACATTGAAATAAGTTAGGGACTACAGAAGCGTTTGGAAGACCTCAACTACACAGACGATATCTGTCTCCTTGCACATAGGCATTCTGATACGTAAATTGTGCGCATTAATGCATCCAGCACACAACCATTTCTTCTCCAACACCAACCAATAGAAGATGTAAATTCCTATTTGAAATTGATATATTTTATTATATACAATTAATATTAATAAGTTAAAAAAAAACGAAATTAATTTGAATTCATGATAAAATTAACAAAAAAAAAATTATTTTTCTATAGAAAAAAACAGTGTTAGAGATTATAAATATTTAAAATTAATATAATTAAGATTTTTTTTAACAAAGTATTCCCGACTTTTGCGGATTTTTGATTTCACAAATTCGCTTGAACGCTTGCATTGAAAAGTTTGGGTAAAACATGTCATTGCGCAAGTAAACAAGAGGATCTGCGTGCCTAGTAATATTAGGAGATCTAAGGTATCACTCAATTCTTCTTTAATAATCAGAAAATCTTACAACGTACAAATACGTACAAGATTTAGCAACAAAAGACCATTTCACTACTTTGCAAAGTGCCAGATTTCGGACAAAACCCTATAACTTTGTTATTTGTTTTCTAAATAAATGTGCATTTTTTTCTGTGACTAAAAATGTTATATAAAAACAAATACAATTTATTTTAGACAAAACTCTTCTTAATATCTCAAAACAAGAAATTTCGACTTAAGCCATTATTATTTAATGCCACAGATATATGTATTATATGTTGAAGGGTATAAAAGATTCGGCATAGCCGAATATAGCACTCTTATTTTATTTTGATTTGCTTTTCACACATTGAAAAGTTTGAAATATGTAATAATAGAGATCACTAAAAATTTTATAATTAAAAAAATTGGCCTAACTTGGTTGTCTCATAACACTTGCTTGTGCGTGTTTACACTACTCTGTGGTAAGCTCCTTCAACCTCTAAAGGCTCCTTGAAAAATCCGCAGCTTATAAAATTTTGTTTTTTCTATTGTGGTTATATGTTATATACAAAAAATTGTATATAAACGATACAGTAAAAGTTATCAAAAATAATGTGGTTGACTGAGAAGATTGTCAGTTTTTAAAGAAACTAAGGCGACTCCGATTTCGTTGTTGAAAAAGCCAAATTATTAAATTTAAAAGTAATAACAAAATATCCCAGCTTTCCGACGGTCCTACAGTCAAAGATTGTGATCAAAATTTGTAATTGCATTTTGAAGTATTGGCTTTAACCAGTGTGACCAGATTTTAAAATAATATAGAGCTAAATCATGTTTAAAATAGAGCTAAAAAGAGCTTAAGACGGACATTTAAAGCCAAAAAAGAAAGCAACCTTTTTTTATTGATTTCTAATAGTAGCTTTTAATTATTTCGATATTTTTATTGGACTAAATAGTGTTAATGTAGGTATATCTACATATATATATATATATATAAAAAATGGTAAAATTACGGACTACTTGACTGACTTATTCATTTTCGTACGGCGTAATCACCTGAAGGTAAAAAGTTGATATTTGGACCGGAGGTTGTTCACTCGCCAAATCGATCCACTAAGGCGGGATTTTTGGAAACTCAAATGTGGACGGGATAAAAAAACGGTAAAAACATGTTAATTCTAGGTAAACTAAAAGAGATACAAAAAATATTAATACTAATTGTTGGTCATTAAAAAAATAAGCGGGCAGGAGTGGTACTTTTTTGAAATTCGGCCCTTTTGGGGCGTAAACAGGTTAAACCTGTATAATGGAACATTTTTGACATCCCATTTATCTTTTAAACCAATAAACACAGGAATGAAAATTATATCACATTCGTAACTTATCTAAAAAATACATATATGAACTTAGTACTTTTCCGAATTTCGAACGTTTAAGGGGTTAAAATCTTACCCATTTCTGGTACTTTTTTACAAAACATTTTTTACCATTCATTGCCATGTACGTATTAAATTATGGACTCCCACTAATATATTGAAATTTTTGATCGTTCAATGAGGAGAAAAAAAAGTATCAAAAAGGAGAAATACGGAAATTTAAATTTCATTATTTTACTTTTCCGTTCTACATGCGATATTTTTGAATTTTCTATAATATTGAACTTAGAAACATAAAATTATTGGTGAAGGATCCTGAGTAGGTAAGAACCTATAAGATAAAAAATGTTTGTACTCTTTTGTTAAAACCAAGAAACATAAACTTTGGCATATACATAAATATGTCCACGAAAGTAAGGGAGCTAGGGACGGGCAAATTGAAAAAATATATCGATATATATCGTATCGATATTTTTTAAGAGTATCGATATAAATCAATTAAAAATATCGATATATCGATGTGTCGAACGTATTAAGCTGAAATTATTACTAAATTTAAAAACTTAATATACCTATGACAATACATTTTTACATAGGCACAAACGTATTACATATTACAAAAAAATTTTAAAAAAAGTAAAGAATACAAAAAAGTTTTTACTTATTCGCCCTATGAAATTTAAAAAAAATAATAAGGATTATATAATGCCGAATTATATACTGCCGATAAACAAAACTTTTACCACATACTATACAAGTAAACTGTGCAATATTTTATTATTAATATATAAGAACATGCTCAAATAAAAAAAAAAAAAAACAAAATATTCTTTTTATTATTAACATTCCAACTTTCATGAGTCGATTCTTTGCATAATTCTAGAAACCCTTTCCAGAATATTTTTTCCGCGCTTATTTTTTTGTTGTCATCTCTTAAAAAACCAAGACAAAACTGACTTGTGCAATCTATGAAAATGTACAATGGAAAAACGCCTTTATTTTCTTAATATTAGTTTAAAAAAAACCTATGATGCAATTCTTAAAAAACAACAGTATTGTAAGCAGTTGAGCAACGGTTAAAATGTTGAATTTTATTATAAAGTGATCTTAAAAATATCAAATTCGATAGTCGTAGATATATATCGATGTATCGGTATTTTTAATATCGGCGATATATATCGATTATAATTTGTTTAAATATCGATATTTTGATATATCGATATTTATTGCCCATCCCTAAAGGGAGCAGCTAACGAAGTAGCGGGTTAAATGTTATTATTATATAAAAATATATTTATGGTTTATTTAATAAAAAATAAATAAATTAAAATAACTACTTTTTTAAAATAAAGACTTTACAATTTGTTTCTTCCCCTGGCGATCAAATCTGGCTACCACACATTAATTTATACTGATGAACTATTTTATTTCTTTTGAAATATAAATTAATAACACAAAATTGAAATTTAAGTAAAAAGCTAAATGCATTGTTGAAAAAAGCTTAAAGCTAAATCAAATATTTCAAGCTAAATATGTAATAATAAAGCTAAATTTAGCTCGAAAAAAGCTAATATGGTCACACTGGCTCTAAAATTGCATCAATATTTATTTAAAAATACAAAAAAGACATTAAGGTTTTGGCCGATATATAAAAGAATAAATTGTATTATTCTTCTTTGATTTTATGCTCTGCTTCTTAATGTTTTTAGTTATTATGCAAAAAAGCATTGAAAATAAAATTGTTTCTTAAAGAAACTTTAAAAAAAATGTAAAAAGTATCGTCGATATCGATGTATCTGCAAACCTTAAGTATCGCCGATATATCGGTATCGGAATCGGTATTTGTTACACCCCTAGTATCTAAGATGCATCATAACGTAAACCGGTAGCTCATAACAGGACATAAAAATAAGACTTATTAAGGCCAGACAGGCATTTGAAATGTTAAACCCCGTATGTCGGAAATCTCAATCGTCAAGTGGTACCAAGCTCAGAATTTACAACTTCAACGTTAAATCTATATTACTTTATTGTAGCAAATCATGGAACATGGCTCATAAGGACACGAACAGCATTTATGTTTTTGTCAACTGTTGCCTTCGTAGAATCCTACGCATTATTTGGCCTGTAAAAATAAGTATATTACTTTTTATATATATAAATAATTAAAATCGTTTTAGGTTTACAGAAGTTATAAGTCCCAAAAGATTTAAGGCACACAAAAATAGCAACTTTAACAACCAGTAGAACTACTCTGCGTTCTACAGAGTATTATTAATAATAAAAGAAATAAACTAGAAAACTAAAAATGTACACCTTAATTCATGTAAATCGCTTAAATGTTTTGTTTCGTTTATTCCCACTTTTATTTCCCACTGTGCATTAAGATTTTAATATTTACTTTAAAAAAAAAAACATATTTGAAATAAATGGTACTATTTCCTTTTTTCATTTTTTCCATTTACATTTTACCTATAACTGGGTAAACATCTCTCTCATGACATGATAGACATTTGTGTCCCTGGTGTATATCACTTGTTTACCAATATCATTATTTGTTGTTTTTCTTTTCTTTTCTTTTATTCACATATTATATTTCCAGTATACCAATAAGTTTGGTTACGAAGAGCAGTATAATGAATAATACGGGTAGTAAATCAATCTGGATTGCGTGCATTTTTGGCTGGTCTTTCTTTTACTTTCTCACTTTCCCTTTCCATTTAACAATTTGTCTTGACTATTTTAATAATTTGTATAAAAATGGCTGCAGTCATTAAGTATCCTTCAAAGTATTGTATTGAATAAACGCAGGACCTTACAAAAAAATTGGTTCATATTGAATGTCAATTTGTTTTGTTGATGTTCTATATGAACGTAGAGACAATATTTTCTTTCAATTATTTATAGAGAGCATCTGTTGTTTGTAGAAGGTTACAGAAATATGAAACCGCCAGCTCTTAAAAAAAAAATGTATTCGACTTTTGGAAGAGCAATCAAATAAATGGAGCTACTAATGTGAATCATCAAATTAAATTAATTACAAGAAACGAAAGGTTTGTTATTGCTTATTCCAAATGTAAAAGACTTGCGAAATCAGAGTGTTATGCCCCTATTACGGCAATTTGGTATTATCGATGACAACTCACCCTGTCAAAAAATTTAAAGTTGAATTTATATCGTGTTACAACTCTTTTGTGGTATTATCGTTTACAGCCATGAGTTAGTTCTGTTGACAGAAATATCATAAATTTACAACTGATCACTTGTAGTTGTTTTGATAATTTTTTACAAAAAAATGGAAAGCTGGTAAGTAAATTTTTGTTAATAATTAACAAATAAAATAAAACTGTATAAATTAATAAATAAATAAAATTAATAGAAAAAATAAAGTTACAACGAAGCAACAATTGGAAAAACTTGTTGAGCTAATGGAGAAACATCCCGACACAGGAAGAGGCAAGCTGAAAAAAAATCTTTTGAAGCGTTTTGCTCTTCTTCGGTCATTTGACTTTTAATCCATTTGACACAAATACGCTCCTCGATGATATTTAAAACTTCTTCTATTACTTTAGATATTGTTGGTTGGTCCAGCCCCACATTAAATAGTTTCCACTGCTTTTTTGATAGCTGCCGTCAGCAAGAAACCTGAGAGTTGCGCATAACTTTTAATACCTCGCACAGGCTTGTGAAAATGCTCCTCCATGTCATTTAACAGAAAGCAAAATGCTTCCTTATTTAAACGAAAGAAATTTGTGAATATGAAAAAGTCTTAAAAAGCCATTCAATTATCAATTTGGAAGTTCCAAGGGATTTGAGTGATCACGGAGACCTTTACGAATGCGTAGCATATTAATATGAGAATCAGCACTTTCGTCGTTATAAAATAAATCAAAATTTATATTCATTTGAATATTGATTTAAAAAACAATAAAATTTATTGTTTAAATTTTTCGCTGCTATAGCATCAGCTGTTAAATAATTATAATCTGTCAAATCGCGACTTTTTTAGGCTGGCAACATCAACACAATTTCAACTGGAATTGGTTGTAATTCGTAATACCAAAAAAGAGTTCAGTTGTTTTAAAGTTAAGTTGTTTTAATTACAATTCAACTGAGTTGAGTTGTAAACCGTAATAGGCGCATAATAATCTCTGTTTAAAAACGATCAAAAGGACATCGTCCTTAACATCGAATAACAATCGAATACTCAAGCAAATTTTTCAGTGTAATCTCTATCGCTTTTAAACGAAATGTTAAGCAATTTGAATAATTTAATTAATTAAAATTGTAATTAGTTTAATTAATTAAAATTGTTTAATTAATTAAAAAAAGATAAAAAGAATTTATTGGGTGTTGTAAAAAGTTCGGTTACAAATTGTCGGTAGACGGCTTTAAAATATTATATCTCTGGTAATAATAATTGCATCAGGCATCACTATATCTTGTTTGAGAGACGACATTTTAGAAAACATTATTATCGCAAAAATCTGTGAAATTTATCTACGTTTAAAAATGGGTAAAAATTCGGAACATTCATATTTTGCTTTTCCATTATAGAAAAGGTAAGAATGCATCGCAGGCTGCCGAAAAAAATTGTAAAGTTTATGGAGACTAGAAAAGCAACAGCGAAATGGTTTGCTCGTTTTTTATCTAATAATTTTGATGTTAAAGAAGCAGCCCTCTCTGGTCAAGCAATCACTAAAAAAGTCAGTGAAATCAGGAAAAAAATTTAGTAAGACCAAGTGTCTAATCACCGCATACGATATCGAGCAAAATTTTATCGAAATTTTTTATTTTGGTATCATGACATTCGACATCGAATGAAATGTATCGTTATTTGAAATGATAGCATTCGATATCGAGAAACCAAAGACATTACATCTCTCGAGTATTCATTCGATACGTCAGCGTCTATCGCATGCAAAAAAATGCGATAGTTTACTCGATATCAAATACGGTGATTAGACCCCAGAACATAAGCAGCGTAGATGTCGCTAGGGAATAGGGCATTCCGCGCCAAACAGCTATCAACGATTTGAAGAAAGCTAAATACACAAGGAAGCTCGATGTTTGGAAGTCATATTTATTAACAGTGAAACATTTAATGAACCGAATTTTCATTTGCGATTCACCGTTAAAACAGAGCTTGGCTGGTAAGTTTTGATGCATCCACCATATAGCCCGAACCTAATACCTTAATTTCTAACCGAACTTTTTCGAACACCTATTACATTTAGTATTAACGATATTAAGTGAGCTAAAGTAATTCACGGGAGTGCCCTTAAAACGGGACCTTAAGTAAATTATGGTTGGATTTTTAGTCTTGAAACCCTTAATTTTACCAACCATTAAGATAATGTAATGTTATTCGTTATAATCTTAAGTGTATTAAACGGTTATTCCGGTATAGGTTTATATCGGACCAATGCCAAAAATGTGGACACTGATAACTGACCACTTTCTTATTATATGAAAATATATTTTATAAGCCATACCTTTTGTATATGAGTGTTTCGTCTTAATACATAATTAAAAACACCAAAAAAAATATGTTATAATACTAGAAAAAATAAAAAAAAATTGTTACATCGGTTAATCGACTGAAATTAACCGGCTTAATCGTTATTCGAAAATAGCCAATTTTAAATTAACCGATCAGTTAATCGGGTAGTTATTAATCGCCTAACCGATTAACGGTTAACCGAATTAATTCCCTACTCTATAAACATATATCTATAACAATAAGGAAAAAGTGCTTAAGTCTATTTTTTTAGTTTTCAAGAAGGAAATTTTTAACTTTTAAGGTTATTTTTAAAAATATATTTTTATTCTAATAAAATCCTCACTTCTCTTCGATTATAGTTTTTTTTTAGTTTTTATACCTCAATGCTCCTAACGTCACAGGTCAGAAGGTAACTGAAGTTTGTATTCCAAATTTTATTGCTCATTCAAAAACATAAATAAATTAAAATTAATCAAGCTCGAGGCCAGTGTGTTTTGTAAATAAATATTACTTTTTATTTAATTCCGATCATTTAATCTTCGTTGAAGATCATCATCAGGGACTGTTTCAGTGAATGAGTGTTATTTTAGATGTTGATACGTACACAATATATTTTTAAGTTTTTGTATTAAAAAAAATTCACTGAAACAATCCCTGACGATGATCTTCAACGAAAATCGAAATATCGGAATTAAAAAAAGGAATATTTATTTACAAAAAAACACTGACCTCGAGCTTGAATAATTTTTATTTATTTAAAATTGGAAAGGTCGAATAATAACAAATTTGATTCAAAAAAATAAGCAAAAAGTAATTTTCCTATAACTTCCTAAAAAACGTACAAAATAATTGAAACTTCCCTGCGGAAATTTGTGTCAATTGCTCTTAAAGCACTTATCCCGTGACCAGTGAACAACATTTTATAACTAAGAGGAACGAATTGTGATAGGTGAAAACAAGACCTATCACATAACTATTGATAATGTGTTTAGAGTGCAGTTGGTCCAGAGGAAAGGCAATTGGCACAAAACTATTCATGTGACTGAATTTTGTGCGGTTAGTGGCTGATTCTCTCTAGTTCTATTACTTTATATGAAGGGGATCTATCATATTGACATGGTTCATTTGTGACAATATCTGCGACAGGCATTATTTTAACTGAAATTGGATGTGTCCATTAAGGTTATTGCAGTGACCTGTTACAAAGCGTCAAAAAGGTGCCAATTAACCCCTCTTATGACATCGCCATGTTAAAGTGACTTGTCACGTGACAAGTTTAGTGTTTGTTTCCTTTCCCCTAGGGTTTTTCCATGGGTAATTTTTAGCATGGATACTACAAATGTGCCATAAACTCAAGTTTTGCTTAAGTGGACTTAAGCTCTTTTTCCTTTTTGCCACAGATATATTTCTTTACTAAGCAATGGTGCCGTTTAAGAACGTTGCATGACACTTGAAGCGTATAACGCAAATAAGATATGAAGAGCATGCAATGCGTAGACCTGTAAACGCGTTGAGGGGACCTCCAGGCATTTTTAGACCCTGAAATAATGGATGATATATAGTCCGAAAACAGATTTAATGGAACATACTTTGTCCTTCGCAGTGGTATAGCAATGCTGCGGATTACAAAAGTGTCAGACTAAAATGATCGTATGCTTTCATTAACAAATTGCTTTGATTTGTATTCGATTTTGGAGTTACAGTCAAAACTGCTAAAAAAAACTTCTATCTTTTTAAAACGTAAGCTTTTTGAAAAATCTCTTATTTGCATAATAATACATAATTTTGCCAATTTAGCTACCAATTTCTTAACAAAAACATGATTTTTTTCTTCAACGACTCGATGGAATTTCGGATTATCTCTGTTAGCCGAAATAATCTACCAAATTTTTCCCTCCTACTAGTGGCAGCGTCTCGGAATATCTAGGAATAAAAAAAAATCCGTTACTTTCGAAATTTGTTTTATCCAATTGTGAAAATTATGTATTTAATTTTTGACTTCCTCTTCCACAACTCACCATTAAAAACCCGTACGATAGATGAGCATCTAAAAGTCATAAATAATTTGCCATGTATCTTTTATGTGTATGTTATTCGATTTTAAATTGTTCATAAATCGCATAATAAATATGATAAATCGGCTGTAAAGTTTGTTTTTAATACAAAATAATGTCGTTACACTTGAATAAAATGCCCAAAATATTAATCTACACTGTACTAAACACCCACACACATTCCCAACCAACCATCCACCCCGGCACCAAATCCTGCATTATAATCATCATAAACATCTACTTTGAGGAACAATCATAATTTGTTGATATTTTAAATGTAAGGGACTTTATTTAAGGAGAAGAAGGACGTGAAAAAGGAACGCCTTTTTTAAGGAAAATTTTAAAGTTGCATACAATGAACAAATATTTTAAAGGGAGATCAAGTAAAAGATGTTAGAAAAAGATTCAGGTATGTGCGATGGAAACGATACTGAAAACAAAACTATTTGTCGTTTTCAGTATCTTTCAAAATTGATTTTTAATGCAATTTTTTTTCCTGATTATATTCTTTTAAATTTTATATTATATGTTTATGTTAATTGAACTCTATTTTGAACAAAAAATTAGGACTATAAGTCAGAAATCGATTTGAAAATCCCTTGCAATTCATCGAATTTGTTGTGAAATCGATAGATTTTCATCACTATACCCATGTTCTGTAACTTTGCTGAAAACTTCTCGCATCTAAAAAAAAGTGAAAAAAAAAATTCCATCGTTTGTTGATTTAGTTCGGCAGTAGGTCATACGTTTTTAACAAATTTAAATAAAAATATAAATATTTTGTTTTAAACTTATTCTTTTATTTCCCAATATTTCGGTCAACATTGTTGACCATCTTCAGGAGTTTTTGAAAATATGTATATAAAAATAAATTAATAAGCAAAAATTCCACTTTATTGTAGCCGTAAGCTTCTGTTTCTCAGTAAGTCAGAAAAAAATGTGTCTGTAACTCATGTCGACAACTATCAAAAGAGATTACGTCGTTACCAAAGTGCGATTTTAAAGTTTGTTGTTTCCAAAATAGCTTTGAAGACATTCGTTTATTTTTCAAAAATGTTGAAAGCAAAAAAATTCAACAATAAGGGTATTCACTATTTTCATGCGCAAATTTGCACTTTGTAAATTTACAGTGCATGTAATGATTGATCGTGATCATACCACTTTTATTTTTGGTGCAAATGTGCTATTTTTCTAAAAATGTATTCTGGCAACACAAAAAAACTTCTGGTAGCACTTTCATCAGTTGTCAAAAATCTTCATTTGTTTACAATTATGCGCAAGCAAAGGTATTAAAATAAACTTTTTAACAAATAACAATGACTAAAACCAGTGAAAAATAAATTTTGGCGGTTCGTATGTCAAAAGTTGTTGTCTTTTATTTGCAACTGAGCAAATATGCACTACTATCTTTGCTCAAGGTTTTTTAGTTCAAACGAAGTAAAATGAAGCAAATTTCAAATACGTACACTTTGTTTTATGTTGTGCCGATACGAGGACGGCTTACCTCACTCCTGATAAGGGTCCTTTTGTGATACCCTGAGCCAGTGTCCATAGTCAGCCAGTATTCAGCAGATTATTTTTGAGATATCTCTGCCGGCTTGAACCATTTCGATACCCTGCAGAAAAAAACGATCATCTCTAGTCCCACACTTGATATATCATCAAAGTATGGAAATTTTGGTCTTCCAAAATGAGTCATCCCAATCACCCCGAGACCGGGGCATTGGCAGAGAAAATTAAAGCCCGTTTTCTTCTCTTCCTCATCCTGACAAATTCTGCAGTAGTCATTATAACATAGATCCACCATTATCGCATGGGTCCTTATCAACCCGGGACCCGTAATGATTTATGTTACCATCCTAATCTGGTCCCTACCAAGCCCAAGTAGCACCCGGGGTTTTTCCGCATCATATCCACGATACAGTGTCCTGGCCATTGAGCAGGTATCACCTGTCATAACTCCTCTACGACTCACGGTTTTCTTTTGCCAAGCCGTCTGCAGTTTGATTTTCTAGGCACCCACTGGCCCCTGGTTCTCATGCCAGTGTTACCCTATGACGCTTTACATTCCGATTTAGAGACATTTGGCCCTCCACAGTTAACTTTTATATCGTGAAGACACCAGTCAAAGCTGCAATGTCAGCTTTTCTGACCATAAATAGGCATATATCTCTCGATAAACGATAATATCTCAGCCGAATCGCCGCCCGCTTAATGTCGGAGATTTCGCCTGCAAGACACACAAAAGCAACATGAAACCATCAGCGTAGATTTTTTTTGACCCACTGTACAATGACGTCAAAAGTTTAAGCATTAAAACTATGTTGAATTGGGGTGAAATATTCTATGGATATAAATATAAAGTTAATTTAAATTTTCCCTCTTATTAAAAGACCCTTTTCTCTATAAAAGAAATTATTTACAAGACAAACCATTAACTTGGTATTAAATTTGCGACAGTTATTGTTAAAATAAATACGAGTATGTTTGGGTTCGAGACTAATCCAGCCAGTAGGAGGATACTAAAGCGCTTTATTCGCAACAAAATACAAACAGTACATAAAGTATAATAAAATTTCAAAAAATTATAAAATTATAAGATTAAAATTTACGCTTTTTAAGCGAACGATATTCTTCTTCTTCGCTGAATGAATGAAAAATCTGAAACAAAATTATATTAGAATTGAATTTAAATTACCTCATTACAAGACATCAAGTTATTAAAAACATATTCAAGTTGTGTGCAAATAATGGCAGATTTTTAAGAGTTTAAATAACAATTTAAAACATTATGACATAAAAAAGGAAACGCTTTTATAATCTAAAAAAATCCTCTGTTAGTGGCAGAATGAAAGTGAAAATCGAGGTTAATATTTTATGATAACTTTCACCACCTTATTCGTTTTTTTTTTTTTGCAAGCAAATATTTTCATTTTTATAAAATTATTACAATAAATACTCACTCGTTTTGTTAACAGTAGTATTCAAGTGGTTATTGAAATGTGTATTTTTAAAAGAATTTCAAACACTCGAGTGTTTATTGAAATGTAACTACTTTTACTTACAATATGAATTCTATGATGAAAAAGAGAGGGGAGATTGCTTCTGTTTAATAAGTCATGGTAGACAATAAAAGCATACTATTATTAATATTGCCAACACTTTTACAATATACGGTAATTTTATAAAAAAAATACTTTTCTACGAAAAAAAATAATAAAGCAAAATTCTAAAGGAGGAAATAAATACGTTTTTTATTGTTAACAACGGCCCATTGTTTATTGATGCAGTTGCCAGATATCTTAGATTTTCGCCAAAAACAAAATTTATGGCATCTTTAACAATATACGAAAGTGGAGTCAAGGGCGGATCCAGCATTCTGTTCATGGGTGGAAGGGTTCACATAATGGAAGTTCAGTTGAAACAGCCTCTAAACCCAATTTATACTGTAATAATGCCAGTGATCGATCAGTTTAGGGGGAGGGGGAGGTCATGGCCACCACTACCCATCCTTTGGATCCACGCTTAAATAAAATTATTTGTCGACAAACGACGAAAACTTTTTTCAACTCTACACAAACTGGTTTTATAAATATAACAAATAATTACACTATGCTAGTTGAAAAAACAGACAAGCCGGGCACCTGGCGTTTTAACATAATTCGGGTACGCTGAATCCAGTGGTGCCCGCGGTTTTTTAAGCTTGGCTCTGGTTTTCGAGATATACCGTTATTTCCAAAATGGAGGAGGTTGCACAACATATATTCGCGTAACTCAAAAACGCTTTAGCTTATTCAAAAAACTTAAAAAACCGATATTTCGCAATAAAATATCCTTAGTCGTTTTAGAAACATCATTTGTTTCTTGGAAAAAAAAATAATTTTTTAACAAAATTTCGAAATTTTTGTTTTTTAAAAATTCATAAAAAATTGGAAAATGCAGCTATGCTTCTAATGTTTTGCAGACGTGTAAAAACCGATTCCAAACAAAACAAGCCATAAATGATTAAAATCTGTTCGCAACTTTTGATTTTATTTACAAAAGTCGACAAATTTTAATTAATTTAAGAATTTCATAAAACGCAATATTTGTATGGGAGCACCCTAAGGGATGGTGATAAAGGGAAAGTATAATTTGAGAAAATGTTAAGAACAAAAAACTAATGGAGGTCAGTCATACATTTTATCCCCCTAGGGGCGACTCCTGGGCATTTATGGGACTTTTTCTTCAATATATTTCTAGTCTGCATTGAACATTTTGTATGGAAGCCCCCTTAAGGAATGGAGATAGCGGGTGGGTATGTTAAAAATAAATAATTGAGATGAAAAATAAAGTGGGGTTGGTCATACATTTGACCCATCTAGGGACATCCTAGGCGCTGCAGGGGCCAAATTTAAGAATTTCATTAAACGGCCATATTTGTATGGGAGCCCCCTAAGGGGTGGATATATATGGCAACTATGTTTTAAGAAAATGTTAAGAACAAAAAACATTGGAGGTCGTTCATACATTTTATCGCCCTAGGAGTGAATCCTAGGCCTTAGAAATAATTGATGGGAATGAAAAATAAACTTGCGCTGGTCATACATTTGCGAAATTTCGGTTTTTTAAGTTTTTTGAATAAGCTAAAGCGTTTTTACGCGAATATATGTTGTGCAACCTCCTCCATTTTCGAAATATATCTCGAAAACCAGAGCCAAAGCAGCTGGATTCAGCGTACCCGAATTATGTTAAAACGCCAGGTGCCCAGCTTGTCACGAAAAAAAAGTGTCAATTTCTTGCACAGTGTTATTAGTTACCAGTGCGGATCAATAAGTCCGTGACTTTTTGAATGAAACGCTGTTATTTTTACAAAAAAAAAAATTTTTTTTTTCTACATAATCTCCTTTTAGCTCAATACACTTAGTCCAACGTTTCTCCAATTTGTGTATCCCTTCCAAAAAAATAGGATTTTTCGAGGTCCATAAAATAGACCAATAATTTCATCGTTGGAGCTAAATCTCTTTCCACCGAGCCATTCGGCCAACACCATATCGTGAATTTCTTCGACATTTTCGGGTGTAGTGACTTCAATTGACCATTCAGAACGTTCAGCGTCATTTGTACTTGTGCGACCACAACGAAAATCAGTAAACCACATTTTTAACATCGAAATCGATGGTGCAGAGTCCCCATAGTATTTATCAAGCTTTTCCTTGGTTTGATTGACGGTTTTTTTTGTTTAATGTTTAATGAGCACTTAAAATTCACTTTTTTCCATTTTTAAAAAAATTCACGAGGTCACTTTTTTCCATTTTTAAAAAAATCCACGAGGTCACTTTTTTGCATTTTTAAAAAAATCCACGAGGTTGTATGTTTTGAACAGCAGTTAAACGCAAAGTAAATGACGGAACTTGCTCAAAACTTGACAGTAGTCTACTAACAGGTGGTACTTGGTGGGAGCAGTGTTGTATTTTATATAACTACGAGGGAAGTTCGACTTATTGATCCGCCCTCGTATATTAAACCACTTGTGGCGATGGAAAAGATTTTACTTCCTCCACTCCACATCAAACTGGGTATTGGAAAAATGTTTAATAAAGTATTGAACCCAGATGTATTTGCTTTTACCGAATTGTGCAGAATTTTTCCACGATAAGGCGGCATGAAAGTAAAAGAAGGTATGAACTCATATCATAATTAGGAAATGAATACCGATACCGATATATCGGCAATACTTCTCGTTTGCCGATATATCGGTATCAGCGATATTTTACTATCAAACTTTTTTTATAGTTTTTTTTTTAAATTTAATTTTCTATGCTTATTTTTAGCATAATAACTAATAGCAAATAATTAAACTGAATTATAAATTGTTTATTTTAATTCTTAAGTTGGAGGACGGTCCACACCAAAGTAACCCTAATTCATGCTTTCGATACGTATATGCATTTGGCGCGTTTGCTGTGTAACTTGTCAATACAATTTTACACTACGACTTTTTGGACTGATGCATAAATGCATTGAACGCTTGGTGCGGACCTGCATCATCAGACGTTTTGCTCTGCACCATAATGGTAAAACGTTCTCCCATTGATAGATCTTGTATGTAGTTGTTCGTTTAAAGAATTTTGTGCTAATTTTTAATGTTTATTGTGAAAATAAAAATCATTTCGCTACAAATTTTGGGTTACTTCAAAGAAACCACAAAATCCATAAGCAAAGCCACTGTTACATTTTCTGACGCTATTTCGCCCGTTAACAGTCTTCGAAAGTTATTAGAAAATACGATAAATTAATAAACTGAGATGCAGAATAGTTCAGATTCCCAATAATTGGCGATTTACGTAGCATTAGGTCTGAATAAAAGATTTGAGTGTTTAGAGAATAATGAAATCTATTGTTTATCTACAATTCTCTACCTTCGATACAAAGCTAGAGAATTTTCAAGGACAATAGATCGAAAATACGTCTTATTGAGCTAATCAGCATGACTCTACATTCCGAAAGTGTTGAAGACACGGTCACCCCACACCTAGTAAAAGTTCTAGAAACTATAAGAGAAGCAAGCATTTGTGAAAATCTGGAAAAGAGTGATCGTCTGTTCATCCTACGATAGATATACATTAGATCATCGCAGATTCTTTTGTTTACTGACGCTTTTACTATTATACTCAAAATTTGAGACCATGGCTCAGAAATACTTAAGTTGTCAAAGTTGGCAGTCACATCTGAGGGAAGATTTTTTTACTGCAGGTCTGCTTCAGACAAAGTTGCGAAATTATATCCGCAAAAGTTGGGATTAATTTTAATTAATTTTGAATATTTATAATATCTTACATTGTTTTTTTTTTTTTTTTTTTTTGTTTAAAAAATAAATTAATTTTACCATGAATTTAAATTAATTTCGTAGCTTTTAAAATCTTATTAAAATCAATTTTAAATATTAATAATCTCTAACACTGTAATTTTGTATAATAAAGAAATAACTCTACTTGAGTTTTGTTAATTTTACCTTGAATTTAACTGCTAGGGTTAAGAATTCCTGCAAAATTAAAAAATGATTAGGGCCGTAACGATAAGCCTTTTCGACGTTACGATACCGATACTCAAAGAGAAATATCGCCGATACCGATACCGTTACGAATATTAAATTTACTGCCTGGTCCACAACGTCGACAACAACAGTTCTAGAATTTCGTAGTTTGGCGTCGTTTACGGTCTTAAGAATATTCTATCCAGTTTGAATGCTGATGATCTAAACTAATTCAAACATTTTTGTAGGGCATAAAAATAGCGTGTAATAAAAGCTACGAGTAATAATTTTTTTTCAAATAATACACAAAAATTTCAAGTGTTGAAATGTTCTACAAGAGTTTTACATTTCAGTGAAAATTTTAGCTTGCGGCTAAAAACATTTTTATACAAATTTAGCGCGAAAAGGGAAAATTTTATATTGAAATTCAATTGAAAAACACTACAATTGAAGAATTTTTTGTTCATAAATTTCGTTTTTAAATTAAACTCCTACTGTTTCGGATTACAACACAAGACACTACAGGCATCATCATCATCATCATCATCTTCTTAACAAAACAATAAATGATTTGTTAAAATAGCGTATTCAGATGATTTTGAAATATTGACAGATTTTCAAGTTTGACACAGAAAAGAATACATGGAATACGAGTGAGTACCTCATCATAAATCAACCCCTCCTTTTTTTCTTGTATTTATTCACACATTAAACAAAGGCAACACGTTAAAAAGCGCGTAAAATATTTAAAAAATTTTATTCTTTACTGGATATTTAGGTAAATGTGTTGTTGTTCTCTAAGATTTAAACAGATTTTAGAATCTGTAGTCGCATTAGTGAAAATTCAAAAGGAACCGGAACAGGAAATGAACAAGAAAAAGATTAAGGAAGTGTAACAAAGTTGTTATTTGAAAATTTAATTTTAATTTTCTTTCAAAACCATGGTGTCATCAAGCTTTGAGTTTTCTATAGACTTTTGTAAATTTAATGCATAAATTATTTTAAAATTATTTGATTTTGTCTGTCTTTTGCCATAATCCATATTGATTGTATTAGAAAAGCCCGCCTAAAGCAAAAAATAGGAAGCAGGAATTATTTATGAATAAGATTTTTAATCAGTTTTTTCTTCTTGTAATGTTAGAAGATTTTACCATGTATTTCGTCGTATTTAAGCTGTCAATTATTTTCCAATAATTTGTTTATAATGATTTTTATTTTATGAGATTTTTGACATAAGACAGGATTTTAAATTTTAATTTGATTGATATTGTTGGTATTATGGAAGACTTGAAAAAATCTAATTTGGAAAATGTTCCCAAAGGCTTTTGGTAAATGTAAAATAAGTTGTAATATAATGTCTCACATTAAAAGGTTTGCACTTTTTGTTTGCTAACGCAGAAAAAATAAAAATTAAAAAAAATTTTGGTATTAATTAAATTTGCACCACCAGTAAACAAATTAATTGTATCAATTAAACGTTTGATTCACTTGATTAAACGTTTAAATCACTTAATTAAACGTTTAATTAACTTGATTAATTTTTTAATTAAAACTGATTTTATTTTTGATTAAAGCTTTAATTGGTGAAAAATTTTGGAGATTTTTTTCTGTGAAAAGCTGTAACTAATACACAAATTTCACAAATAGTTTCACAAATAGTACGAAACGTTAAACTTGTCCCCTGGCCAATGAAAGTTGATTAAAATTTAATTAACAACAATAAAATCGGTGTTAAAACTATGCCAAAAAGCTGTACACATAACCCTTACAGAAAAAAATAAAAATTGATATCAATTAAAAAATTTGTGATATTAATTAAAAAATTAATTAAATTTGCCCCAGTAAACAAATTAACAGTATCAATTAAACGTTAAATTTGCTTGATTAAACGTTTAATTTACTTGATTAAATATTAAATTGACTTGATTAAATTTTTAATTAAAAATTATTTTATTTTTGATTAATGCGTTAATTTTTTCTGTGCTCTTTTTCACCAGTTCCATAGGCTAAAATTTTTATTAAAAATCACACAAACACTGATAATACTCACGCATTTAAGAGCTACATATTTTAAAAATCCCTGTGTGAAACTTTTTTATTATACAGCTTATACTCCATAAAGTATATTAATTTTGGCTCCTTGAGTACTTCTAAGTCGATTTAGCAATGTCCGTCTCACTTTCAAAAACGCAAAAGAAAAGAACAAACTTTCGGCCATGTTCAGGAAGTCGAAATCGAGTGAAATGTAAATCGATAAAGATTTTCAATTGAATTTTTGTAAAAATTATCGTAGCTTTTCCTTATTTCAAAAGTAGTTTAGGTAGAGGAAAGTGGTCCTCAAAGTATGAGGTATATAAAAGAAAATATTTTTATGAACTTTGAACACGGGAGAGTTTTTAAAACTTGTTCGATTTCAATTGCACTCGTATTCGGAACTTCCAACGGCATGTGTGTCAGAATTCGTGTCAACCACTTCACACATTTTTGGTTCGTATACGATTCCGACTTTTTTACCTATGTTTCAGGCTGGGATATACGTACATAAGTACATACATATTATAAGAATATTTCTTCCACAAAAAAATCAAACAAAACAAACAATTTCAAAAAAAAAAATACTCCGTCAGGTTTCATACGCGTTGATAAAGGGTGGAAATTAATTCGGGGCAGAGTTAGGACCAGCAAACATGGGATGATAAAGGTGGTCGGATATAGGTGGTATAAATAGTAAGGAGATCACCCTAAATATATTTTTTTTCCATCGGACATCACATTGTATCTTCATGCCCAGAATAACAAGAGATTCTGATTCTTCAATAATTGTACCACCCATAGATACAGGTGAGGACCCCTGATCTATCGCGCGTTTATGCGTTATCATGCAACACTGGGTCTTTCGGGCATTAAAATCGACCTTATTCGCACTACCCCATTCCCAGATTATGTCTATGTCTCGGCCAAGCGTATCATTCATCTTCTGCCTCAGCACCGGATACTCTTGGTCTATGACCAAATGAATACAAATGGCATATGTTGCTGTCATCTGCAAAAAAGGCGATAGGGTTGGAAGTTTGACATAGAAGGTTATTAAAAAAAATAAGAAATAGAGCAGGAGAAAGAACGGAGCCTTGATACATCCCTGAATGAAACTTGAACTCGTTTGACGAAACCATCTATAACAACTTATATAGTGCTATCCCTGAGAAAGTTAAATATAAATCGACAGAAATTATCACCGATACCAAATTCAACAAGACTCCGTCAAATGCCTTGGAAATATCTAAAGCAATTAGCTTACTTTCGCCAAAATAGTGAATGGAACGGCACCATTTTTCCGATAACAGGGCCAGTAGGTCTCCAGTAGAGCAACCTCTACGAAAGCCATACTGGCAGTCGCTTATTAGGTAGTTTGACTCTAAAAATTTGACAAGATGGTGATTTACCATACTCTCCATAGCTTTGGAAAGTGCCGAACAAATTGCAATTTGGAGGAATTGGCGTTACATTAGCAACATTCCAGCTGAAGGGGGCGATTTGCTAAGGGACGCGCTAGCGTCGAAGAGTACTGATTCAAGACCAGTGCAGGTATACCGGCCCAGGAGACTTGTTCATTTTGTTTAAGCTTTGATATCGTTGCAAATAAGACTTTTTGAGTGTTCGTAATTCTCATTCCCTCTGTAGTCTTATTTTCTGATATTTTTGGATTTTCTAAATTTTTTTGGGAAAACGTTTCCCGATGATCTGGTCTAAGCAACCATTGAAATTCGCATAGAAACAGCTTATCCTCCAACAATAAATTTCAGTATTTTTATTAAAAAAAAAATAGGGAATTAAGCACAACAAACAAAATCTTTTAATTTTCAACTATTTTCGCCATGGCAATAACGTCATTGTCCACGAAAAAATTTCCAGTTGAGATACCGAAAAAAAGTCGTTGAGCTCAACCCAGCGTGATTTTCCGTAAATAAATTTTGAGCGAAATCGAAATTATAATAAGTTCGGTATTCCGAATTAAGTAAAAAAGGTAAAATTTCGTTACAATCTATTTTTTTAGCTTATTTTAATTTTTAAATATTTTTAAAATTTGTATATGTGGAAAGGAAAAAAATTAAATGATAAAACCAGCGACGATTAATAAATGCAACACGTGTAGCATTTAAATTCAGAGTTGATTTATTAAAAGTTAGCAGATGGATAAAAGTTTGTTTTGAATTAACCCTGTGCTAACAAGTTCATAAGCTTAATCGGCATTCTAGTTAGCAGCTCTTTGTACGTAGTAAACAAATTGTGGCTTACTTTTTGTTATGAATACGGCTGCTAGAATTTTAATAAATGTATAAGAATATCGATATTGTTTTCCTCTAGTAACACCCTTACACGATATATTACTCATTATAAATTACAATAAATATGCACACATTTCAAATTTCATATTATTCAAAAAACAAACAAAAAATGCTGTTATTTGAGCCAAATCAAATATCATATGAGTTGATATCTAAAGGAAAGTATGAAATTATAAATATAAACCCTGTTGCTAAGCAGATCCATAAACATTTATCAAAAAAAAAAATATGAATAGATTCATACACATCACACAATAATACATACAGTACCTTAATATTTATCATTCTTTACAAGATTTACATTGTTTTTCTTAAGATTTATTGCCATTAAAAAACTCCTGTGACATCATCACATTATTTTTCGGAAATAAAAGACAAAATAATAAAAAAAAAAAAGAAAAACACATTCAGTTAAAACGGGAAAATGAAATAAGGGAAAAATTACCCTTTTTCAGAATTTAATCAAAATTTACAAACAACACACAGTCCTTTTAAGTCAAGCATTTATTGCGTTTTTATTTTCGTAAAAAGGAGACACTAAATGATACATGACCTGGGCCCAATACAAAAACGAATAAATCCTTTTATTTTCGAATGCGAATTGTATATCTGAATACAGAAACAATTGAATTTCTATATTATTCCCGTAAAGGGCATGCATTTTGGTGGGATTTAATATCAAATCAATTTAATTTTTCACAAAAATAAAAAAAATAGAAAAGAATTTTGTAAATTTGTTTTATTATGTATTACATTTTTCTACATGAAAAAATTCGACAATGGAACTTGTACATATTTTTTTGTTTCGAAATTATGAATTCCTTTTTGTCATTTATTAGACAAAGTACATTTCATAAATATTTGTATCCATTGTGTCCTTTAAATGCCAAACTGTTTCCACTATTTTTGTATATTTTTTGGGGTGCCAATGCGAGTGTGTTGTGTTAGAAAAAATATTTTTACGATTTTTAAGGATAAATCCATAGAAATATTTCACTTATTTTTCCACTAGACTGCATCACAATATAAATCTATTAGAGAGAGTTAAAAAAAATTTAACAATTTTAACATTAGCGCATCTTGGTAATTTATGTATGATAATACAATTGACATTTTCGAAAGTAATGTCACGTAATTCAAATTGTTAACAATTAAAGGGTTAAGGGTGTGTCAAAAGGGGATTTAACCAAGAGTTGGTTTATTAGCGAATACATTTTATGTCACAAATAAGGTGGCCTTTGACAGGGGCAATTAGAGTGATACAAAATAAATAGTAATACAAATTATATGTGATCTTTTTTTTAACCCTAGACTAGATTTTGTTTTCGAAAACCCAAAATAACACAGACAATCGATTTCCTAAACGAAAAAACTTATTTTGAAAGGCACGAGTTTTGCAGCATAAATTATGATAATCTGTAATCAATTTTTTCCACACTTTTCGCCATTATTTGATCGAATAATTAAAATAGCCAATTTCAAATAACGAATAACTCAAACAATTTATGTAAATTAATCGATTAAAATTAATTTCCTAGAAAATTCTACTATTTTAATATAAAAATATATTGAATCTTCATATATTAAATATGAACTAACAATAAGTAATCAAACTAAATAACATGTCGTTATATTCTGTATATATTCTGAACATATTTTAGTCCCTTTTTAGAAGTGGGTGTGTGTGAGACAAATCATGTAATAAACAATTAACTACTAATTCCATACGTATAACTTTTCGTTCTAAAATAGCACTTTTTTATATTGAGTTTGACGTTCATTTTAAAAAATTCATCAGCATTTACAAATATGTAAACCATGCTACCTGTTTTTACCCGACCTTTAATTTCTTTATTACCTCTTACCATCCAAACGGCTGGAAGAATATTATCTTAACCAACATTTCTCTTAAAATCAGGAAAATACGGAGATTTAAAAAAATTAAAATTGATTTCCATTTTACTTGATTTTCAGGAATAATAAATTAGTAAAATTGAATTACGAATAATAAATTTGTTTAAATAGGCTAGAACTCTCATTAAAATACCGCGACAAAAATGTCTAAAGTAAAATAAATATATTAAAAATAATTTATAAAAATATGAGATAAAAGCCTATGTTGAATTCCCCTATTAAGTTTAGCAGGCGGGACATAATTGCAAATTATACGCTGAAATAAAATTAATGGAACCCGAATGCTGCTGAACGTAGTGCATGTATAAAACTTTGGCTTTCAGATCATTTAATAGTCTGTGCAACCGAAGTAGTGTTTACTTTGTTTATAGTTTATTTTTATTTCATTTCCTTAAACTTGTTTCGGTCTCTTTAGCGCCTTAAAAACTGTATGTTTTGTAGGAGGGTTTTTGATTTCTTAAATTTTTATTTTATTTAAGTTTTAAAACTGTGGTATAAATGAATTCTTATTTTATTGTTTATTGTTTAACTATATTTTTATTTTATGGTTTTTTCTGTTTTTTATTATAATAAAAGTATCAAATCAGAAAGACATGTATGTTTTTTCCATTGGATATAATTATTTGAATAATTATTCAAGTTATCCGAGTTATTCGAACATATTAAAACTCTTATTCGATTAATCGAGTAAAATTAATATTTAAAAATCAATTAATTCCTTACTCGAACAAAACCAAAAGTCAAATAATTGGATACTCTACTATCAAGTACAACTGTGAAAAGTTATACGATAGAAGCACGGAAAAAATTACCAGTTTGATAAGTTCAACTTTGTCTTAAAGTTTCGAACGATTTTTACCATAAATTAAAAAAAAGAAATACCAAAAACGCATGGAATCTTTCTAAGATAAAGACAGACTACCTTTTAAAGCTAATTTTCACCTGATTTATCATAAAGAGAAAAAGAAATCCGTGTTCCCATTTTCATTCTTTTGAATTTACAAAAATCCCTTCCTTGTAGACGTATTGCGTAAGAAGCATATGTTTTTAATTTTTGGAACATTGAGCTGTCTAAAAAGTACAAAACTACCCAACTTGCGTGTATTCATTCCTGAAAATACTAATTTTATATCAAACCTCGCTTTCTGTAGATTTTTTCTCTGTACGAATAACATTTCGCTAGCCAAACCTCTATTGCCGGTTTTAAGACTGAAATATATTTTTTTCTATATTTAAAAGAAGCCGTTTTCATTATTTTACCTATCTAAACTTTACAGTTCTTTTGACGATAGTCTAAATTTTAGAATTACATAGAATTACAAACCCCTAAGTTTGGATATTTTATATTTTGTCAATACATAGAAAAAAGTTTTTTATCAATTAAAAAAATAGTTTAAAAAGTATTTAAATTTAATTAATGTGATAATGGAATCAATAATTTTTTTAGTTGAAAGAAAATTAAAAATAATTAAATATCAAAAACTATTCACCCGTATCGTGAAAAAAAGTGGAATTTTTGTTCCCATGAAATTTTTACTTCCCCCGAAGGGAAAAATGCTATCGTGGAACTTCCGTGAACAATTTTTCGCGCTATCAGTTCTCAGAGAATATAAAAAAGAAGAAATATTAAAAACTAAAATAAAAAAAATTTTTTTGTTCAAAAATATACACGTATCTACATTTTAAAGAAAAGTTAAAAAAAAAAACAATATAAAATATATTGTATTGGAGTGATAGTTTGATTGCAACATTAGCTTATTGCGCTTTAATGTAGAAAAAAAATTCTTAAATTCTGCCACCACGTCTTTGAAAAGCTTCATAACTCCTCAGACAATAAACATATAAGTTTGTGCCTCTTTTAACGGAAATTTAACTTAAAATTAATTTTGTAAACTTCAATATTCGAATTAAGAGAAGAATTACTTACATAAATGTTTTGTTCCCCAGCAAAAATAAAGTGAGAAATTCAAAGGGAAAAGTGAACAAATTACGAGGAAAAAATTGTTCACGATAAGAGGAATTTTTTCCCGCGAACACTTTTTCACGTTATTATTCTCCTATGAATTAATTTTTTTCATGGGAGTTTTTCATGATCGCAAATACGTGAAAAGGGAACAAATTACGAGGGAAAAATTATTCACGATAGGGGTGATTAATTGATTTTTTCGTTTTAAATAAAATAATTTGAACTTGTAGAATTATCAATATTTAATTAAATAAATAAACACAATGTTTGACATAGCAAAGTTTTTTGATCATTTTTTTAATTAAAACTAAAAATATCATTTATTGAAACAAATATTCAAAATTTTTAAATTTTTAGTAATCAATATAATCATTTTGGTAATAGGTGCAAAATCAACAACTTATTTGCTTGATATTATTAATTTGGTATACATTTGGTGATAAGAGACAATTATTAATGTTTTCTGTGTAAGAATTCAATAGGCATGGAATGTAATATTTCCTTTCCATAGCATTGAGGTCACTTTAAAAGTTATCAAACTACCGAATTTAAACAATTTTACCATCAAAACGGGCAAATTAAAAAAAACAAGTAAGAAAGTATAGGCAGTCAGAATGAAATCAGAAACATTTTTGCAAGTATAAAAGTTCTTTGTGAAGAATATTATTTAGATATCATCATCTATATAAAATTTATTTGCCTTTAAGTGATTTTCGGATTGGAGTTTATATGGAACATATGGATAATTTTGGGCCTTCCTGCACAACATTTTCTCATGAGATAAAAGGTTTCGTAAAATTTATTGTCGCCAATTTTTTTTGTCAATATGTACCAACATTTATATGGGAGTTATGGCATTAAAAGCTATTTTCGGGAATAGTATACTTGTATGGGAGCTATGTTCATATGGATTCCTATTAAAATTGCAATTAAATAAGTTTGGACCAAATTTAATCTAAATACAAACATATAAAGATGGTTTATGGGCACATAACCCTATTCCGGAAAGAAGCTTATATCGGTGCTATGTAAAATTATAGACCGATTCTCGCAATTTTCAATAGGATTGGACCTAATGGCAATTAGAACCTTTGTAACAAATTTCATCGTAGTATCTCCAAAGTTGCGACCTGTACTTTGCGCACAAAGTTTGCATGGACATTCAGCCGGACGGACGGAGGGGCATCGTTAGATCGACTCAGAAAGTGATTCGGTATACTTAAAGGTGGGTCTAGGTCCAATATTTTAAGGTGTTACAAAAATCAGCAAAAACGCATAACACCCTTTCCACAATTGTGGCGTGGGTACAAAAATTCCAATTTTATTTTCAAAATATATTTTTTTATTTTTTTGTTTTTTTATAACTTCCCAAGCGAAAGTTTTTATTTTATTTTAAAAAATAGGCAGTAAGAAGGGATTCTTGTGGTCGTAAATGTTGAAATGTTGAATTTTTCCAATTCAAACAAAAAAATTTTAGAGTCAAAACCAGTTTTGCTTAAAACAGGACCTACAAACAAATTTGCGTATTCAAACAATTTATTTTGCATTGCGTTAATTGAAAAAAACTCATATTTTTAAAACAAATAGTTATTATTATTGGTACAATTTGTGTTTGACATTAAAAAAAAAATTCAAACAAATAATTTAGCTGAATCAATCAAAAAAGTTTACTGAAATGAATAAAAATTTCAAAACAAACAGTGAAGACCGGCTGGCCTTGGGACGCATTTTTTAATAATTTCCGAACACCATTCTCATTCTCGTCTTGTCTTGTTGTAGACAATGTTTCTTTCGCCCTCACTGTCGCTGTATCCTTTCCTTGGCTGCAGAAGAAGAAATCTCAATTAAAAACAGCATCATTACGACCCGATATGGTTTTCATCATCATTTCAATTTCAAAATTTGAAGTATTTAACCAAATAATTTAAAAAAATAGAATACGGGATTTTTTCCATTCTTTTTTATAAACTTTGGAACTAACCAAAAATTTGTGTTTTTTAGTGTTGTTATTGTGGCGATACAAACATTGAATCGTTTTTACCTACTTTTGTTATTGCTTTAATAACAAACTTCCACGCTATTCTATCATCTTTCTTAGTCCCAATTCACAAGATGCAAGTCTTATTGATCAGCTTGATAATTTACTGGCGAAAGAGAGACAGGCAGCTAACCGTTTCTTTCCTCGTCTCTCTCGCCTATAAAGTAGCAAGCTGATCAATAAGACTTGCAACGTGTGAATTGGGAATTATTGGTGTACATTTTAATGCGTCCATAAATAGACTGTATGTGTTTTTATTCATTATTATGATCAAAAATAAAACTTAAAAAAAGCGACCACTTTAAAGAGCTTTAAATATTTCATACAAAATTGTTGAAACTTGAAACAAATATATCATATTTTTGTATAGTTGTTAACATTTTTGTTGCTAAAATAAAAATTAAACAAAAATATTAATAGAAACAGTAAAAAAAATTTGTTGAAATTTAAATATATTCAAACAAGCGTTTGCTTGAAAATATTTTAGCAATAATTTTTTTCTGTGCGTAAAGGGTCTGCTTCATTGTTCGTTTGCCGATCATCGTTTGTTTAAGAAGCACGATCTCAATTATTTTTCGTTCTGCACTTGCTGCTCTACTTAGTCGACTCCGTTTGGGAGCCACATTTATCAAAGAAACATTTGTAGATTCACTTGAAAATTATATATTTTTAAATTCTCATAAGCTTTGCCATTTACAGTAACAGAACATGAAAACACTTTATTTTGCAAACGAAAAAATAAGCACCATCACCTAATAGATTCGCTTAATAAAACCTGTACAATTTAACTTGCCTGGATGTTCATATATCGATTATTCTATTGACATACATTTATCCCGTTTTAGGTGAAAGACAACAAAATGCTGATCTGTCACATGTGTACATTTTAGAACGTTTTAATTGTTTTAAATTCTAGCATATTCTCGTATCTTCTTCTAAATGAAAGGGCAATTATGCTTTAAATTTTATTAAAATCGATTTGACACTTTCGAAGAAATACAAATTGTCCTCCTACCCCCCTTGCTGGTCCTAGTTTTGAGAAAGTACATAGCGTATGTCTCCTTCTAAATCCTCTTGGACCTATTTTTCGTAGCCTATGTGACTTTCTAGATGTTTAAACTTTAAAGTTTAATTAAAATCGGTTTGAATGTTTCGGAGAGGCAAAAACTTTCATCCTATTGCCCTCCTCAGTCTTCAAAAGGTACTAGCCTATGTGACTCTCTAGACTTGAACCTATCTATCAGGGTTACCTTTGGAAACTTTCGAAAAGGGTCGCAAAAAGGAGATTTTTGAGAAAAAGGGGTCTAAAAACGGTATTTCAATTAAAAAAGTGTCAAGTTTTTTATAAGCAGTTTTTCCCATTTTAAAGAAAATAATAAGACCAAGTTTTTTATAAACAAACAAAAAATATTTATTACAGATAGGAAGTGCTCAACAAATTTTTTGTTTTTTTTTTTGAATGTCCTTACCTAGTTTCAGCACCTGACAAAAAGATTGTTCTTTATCATTATAGCTTATTTTTTTAATGCTTTTTATTCTATTTTCCGACATTTTCTTTTTTATTGCCGATTAAGCGATTTAAAAATAAATTTTAGGGTTTGTTTCCAAATTTGCCATTTTTCGCGAATTTAAGCCTTGTGCGCGATAGAAGCGATTTGCGCTTGTAAGTTTTCTGAGTCTTTAAAGCTTTTAAATTTTTTTTGGAGATTTCCGCTAATTTAGCAATTTTTACCGAATTTTCGCCATTTTTTTTAGTTTTAGGGACTTTAATCAATTTTATGACTTATTTGAAATATAAAAAATGTTAGCTAATTTTTCCAAGCTTTCCCGAATTTTTAAATGATTGCGTAGCTTCGTTGCTCTTTGAGGCTATCGGCGCCGTTTTAAAAATAGCCCTAAACCGAAGTCGCCGATTTTACAGGGCCGTATCAATACTATCGATTTGTATGGGGCGAAAAGTTCAATACCTTATGCCATTTAATTTTTTAAATTAAAACATGCTTTAAAGTACAAAGAGATTTCACTTTGTATTTAGATAATAATAGTTTTGCTTTAAAAATAATAGTTTTAAAACTACAACTTTTTTTTAAACTATAAGAAATAAATTGATCTAAAAAATTTTGTGCAGCATAGAAATAAAATCGTTTAAAATTTAATCTCAACTACCTGTGCTACATATTTATATGTATCAGATGATTTACCAAAATCTACCCACTTGTTTAAATGTACCATTTATTTCAATCTCGTTAAAAACAAGTCACACTGTGACTAGAAATCATACCACGAAATTTCGTGAAGATTCGTTAATAATTTACCTTAGGCCCCATATAAAGTCTGCTCTAGAAAAACACTTTAATACGCCTAAGCCCGTAACGAATAATGCTATTGTAATAAATTTTAGTCTGATACATTCTTGTATGACTAGAAATCACTTTGTCAACTTTCGTGAAGATCGGTGTACAATTAACCATATGCCCCATATAAGCCAACTATCTAAAAACACCTTATTACTTCTAAAAACATAACAAATACTGCTATAGAATATGACAGGAGTTGGATCTAAAAATTATGAACCAATCTTTATAAAACTGGCCTAATAGTTTGATTAATCGTTGCGGTTGTAGGCGTATTAAAGTCTATTCCAAAATTACGCTATATATGGAACCTGTGGTAAAATATTGGTTGATCATCACAAAGTTTTATAATTTTTTTAGACTTAAAACTTAATTTGACCTAATTTAAATAAAATGTCTGGCTTCGTTTCAGTTCTAGGCGTATTAAAGTGATTTTAAGGATGGCTTTTATATGGGGCCTATGGTAAATTATGAACCGATAATTACAAAATTCGCTAGACTCGTATATAGTTTGAAAAAAAAAACTAAATTGGTAACTAGTAGACCGTTTATCACAAAATTTCATGGGATTATTTCTAGCTACGTATATAAAGTTTAATTTGACCAAATTTACCAAATTTATCTATATATTTGTTACGATGTTGGGCGTATTTAAATGATTTCCGAGAGTGGGCTTTATGGTTAAATTATAGAACGTTCTTCACAACATTTCTTGTCATATAAAATAATTCTGTGCACAAATTTATAACAATAGTTTTTGTAACAAAATAATAAAAAAAGTATCACTCGAACAACACGACAAACTTAGAACTAGTTGTGGAGGGTAATATTCTACTTGACGTCGACAATGCTCGTCTTCAAGTTCTTATATGTACAAAAAACAATTCAGAAAACGATGGAGAAATATTTTATCCCACCTGCTCTATATATCTGTCAAACCATATTGAACTTATGAAGGTTGAACTCACACCAACAGAAGCCAACCCAATTTTGTCTTTTGTGATTAATGATTTTAGGAAAATATTTTGAAAAATGTGCAGGTAATGTGGTATAGTGAACTACTTTACCAAATCATAGAATTTTCTTTAAAATTAGTTGTGTTTTAGAGGTTCCCTACTTTTTTAAAGAAAAAAAACACAAAAAATTCAAATTTAATGGGGAATGTTTATTATCATTTGAAAGAAAATTCTTTGGCATTTATTTTTTGAAGATTATGTCTATCAAATGTTTGCCGTTGCTACGTCGCAGATGGTCCATCCGCTGAGTACAGTTTTCGAGGCAAATTTTGTTCAGCGATGAGGCCCATTTCTGGCTCAATGGGTATGTAAACAAACAAAATTGTCGCATTTGGAACGAAGAGCAGCCTGAAGAGATTCAAGAACTGCCACTTCATCCAGAAAAAACAATGGTTTGGTGGGGTTTGTGGGCCGGTGGAATCATCGGTCCATATTTCTTTAAAAATGATGCCGGTGCGAACGTAACCGTCAATGGCGACCGTTATCGTACCATAATAACCGACTATTTGATGCCTGAAATTGAAGCTCGTGATCTCGGCGACATTTCCCACACATCGCATCAATCAATGGATTTATTGAGAGGACACTTCGGTGAGCACATAATTTCACGTTTTGGACCGGTCGATTGGCCACCAAGATCGTGTGATATCACACCGTTAGACTTTTTCCTGTGGGGATATGTAAAGTCTAAAGTTTATGCGGACAAGCCCGCTTCGATTTAGGCCTTGGAGGAAAACATCACATGTGTCATTCGCAGGTTAACAGTCGAAATGCTCGAACGAGTCATCGAAAATTGGACTCAACGGATGGACCATCTGCGACGTAGCAACAGCCAACATTTGATAGACATAATCTTCAACAAATAAATGTCAAAGAATGTTCTTTCAAATGATAATAAACATTCCCGATTTTATTTAAATTTTCTGTGTTTTTTTATTTTTTTAAAAAGTAGGGATCCTTGAAATGGATCACGCTTTACACACATTTTTACTTTATTGTAATTAATAGAGTATCCATTTATTTGATATTTGATTTTGTTCGAGTAAGGAATTAATAGATTTTTAAATTTAAATTTTGCTAGATTAATCGAACAAGAGTTTTATTATGTTCGAATAACTCGACTAATTCAAATAATTTTATCCAATGGGAAAAACATACATGTCTATTTGATTTGATATTTTTATTAAATTAATAAACAGAAAAAAAAATACAAAAAAAATATATTTAAATAAAAAAAATATAAAATAACAATTCATTTATACCATGTATACAGTTTTAAAACTTTTAAATAAAATAAATAATTAAAAAATAAAAAACCCTGCTTCAAAACGTAGTGTTTAAGGCACTAAAGCGACCGAAACAAGATTAAGGAAATAATATTAAAATACTCTATAAACAAAGTAAGCACTACTTCGGTTGAACAGCCTATAAAATGACCTGAGAGCCAAAGTTCAATACATGCATAAGGCTTAACAGCAGTCGGGGTCCATTAATTTTATTTCAGTGTATAATTTGTAATTATATCCCACCTGCTAAACTTAATAGGGGAATTCAACATAAATTTCTATAAAGTATTTATTTATTGTATTTTAGACTTTTTTGTCGCGGTATTTTTATGAGAGGTCCAGCCTATTTAAACAAATTTATTATTCGTAATTAAATTTAACTAATTTATTATTTCTGAAAATTTAAAATCAATAGAGATTCTCAGTTAATATTTTTTATATCACCGCATTTTTTTCATGATTTTAAGAGAAGTTCTGGTTTGCTTTGGGTAATTTGTTTTTTAACAACAATCCGTGATTTTGTTTTCAACTGCCCATCTAAGGAAACTTCGGTTTTTAAGACGAAGCGTAATAAAGAAATTGGAAATCGGGGAAACAGGTAACCCCTAATCTGACAGTGCATGGCAGACACATATATGTGCTTTTTACAATGCACGTCAAACTCATTATGAAAAAGCGCTATTTTAGTACGCAAATTCTACGTGTGGTATTAGTAGTTCATCGTTTATTACATAATTTGTCTCTCACATACCCACATCTAAAAAGGGACTAAAATATGTTCAGAAGTGCGTGTAATATAATAGATACAGAATATAACAACATGTTATTTAGTTGTTAGGTATTTTATTAGTTAGAAATCTAAAAATAATTTTCTAGGAAATTAATTTTAATCGATTGACATAAATTGTTCGAGTTATTCGTTATTATTCGATCAAATAATGGCGAATAATTTCTCCGATAAACAACGATTAATTGAGTAGATACTCTAGTAATTAACCAAGATAACAAACACAATTCATGAAAATATACACAATTTCATTAACGTTTTATTTGGAATGTTATGTAGTATACTATAACACATAAGCTGACTTAAGGTATACAAAAATAGGTGCTGTTGTGATAATTGCCGATACTTATTTTATTTTAAAATATTTACTACAGCTGTAGAGAAATTGCATATATTCTGCCATTTCACAGAGTACAATTCCGTTCGGAACCGAAGAAAACATATGTATTTGTTTATTGATAGAAAGTATATTTTTTGGCATTTAAGAAACAGAAAACTCCCATTCCGTTCATGAAAACAAAAATGGTTTCACTCCGCAGTTTTTTCGTAATTTTCTGAAGCACCAAAATAAGAAATGCATTCCGTTTAAGAACGGAATTGTTCTCTGTGACGTAGCTGTTAATTCATTAATTTGGTGGTTAACAATGACTTTAATATTACTTTTAAGAAATTTTAAATAAACCTTTAAAGCAAAAATTTATTTTTTAACAGTACCCAAAAAAAATTCGACAACACAGCTATTCGTATTTTTTGCAACTGACACTTAGAAATACTATCAAAAATAAAAAAGATAAAAGCTTTCTTATTGTTTTGAGTTCCATTATTCCCCAATTGTTAGTTTAAGAAAAAAAGACACTGTACCACATTAGTCTATACCACATTACCCGTACTTACTCTATAAAAGATTTGGGATTTTTAATACTATGGTGGAGGGTAAATATGATTCGGCACAGCCGAATATAGCACGTTTTCTTATTTTAAATCTTATTAATATAAAGTTCAAATGTTAACATCTTGCGGTGTTATTTTGAATTGCAAAAACATCACTCTACTTATTTTTTTAATTTGAATTCAAATTTAATATTCGTATCGGTATCGGTATCGGCGATATTTGCTTTTGAATATCGGTATTGTTACCGTATCGGCGTATCGTTACTTCCCTAAGAATTTACTTGTGGTGTAGGGAATCATATAACATTGTTCTGACTTTACTTTCTTCATTTTATTTCAAAAAGTATCTCTTCTAATTAAATGTAGGTATTTATATATAAGGACAGTTGGTTAATATATGATATTCTTAGAAAGTATGTTTAAAAAATAATAATGAATGCAGGGAATAACTTTTATAACAAAAAATAATAGTTTTCAAATACAAAATGCTTACTTATAAACAAAAAGTTAAAAAAAAACTTCACTGATGAACTGGCTCTATTTTAATAAACTGGACTTTCTTTTTGCCGACTTTTGAGTTGTTGTTGTTGTTGTTTTTAGACTCATCTGTTGCGGCTTTTCGTTTTTTTGTACCATTTGCTTTTTCTACTGCTTTGCGTTCTGCATCCCTCTCACGCATTTCCAGAATTTTTTTATATTTCAACTTATTACGATATATCTGCTTTTGTAAGACCTCCTTCTGTCTAACTTCTAATAACTCTTCCAAACTTAAGGCAGCTCTCCGCAAACGTTTTCTTTTACTATCCCTGGCTCGTATGGAAGGACCTTGTGTTCCAGCCAAGATTTTTTCACGATAAATTCGCTTTTGCAAAGCTTCTTTTTCGCGTAGTTTGTTTAACTTTTCAGCACTAAGAGATGCTCTGCGCTGACGTTTTTGTTTATTCTCCCGTTCACGAATTTCAGCTTTTCGTTCTTCTGATAGAGATTTTTTTGTATAGTTCGATGCTGGACGACGCTTTGCTCTTTTCCCTTTTTTGGTATCTTTTGTAAAATGATTTACTTTTATTTTCTTTTCGTTACTGACTTTTTTACTTTGTAGTCTTGAAGATTTTCGTGTGCCCATGATATTGTTTTATTTAAAAATATTTAGTTTTTTTTTTCAATTAAACAACAAATTCTAGTATAGAATTAGAAAACAAAAAAAACGTGAAACATTTTTTGTTGATTTTGATGCTTTATTTTGACATTTCATTTCGTTTTGACATCAAGTTTTAATGTTACCATGTGTTTGTGTTTAAAGTTTTTTAAGGCTGCCAGTTTGTTATTTTATGTGAAACCGTTACAAAAATAAATAAAAATAATTTAAGTCAGAAACCGTTATTCAGTTCACAAACCTTTTGCACTCTATCTTTTTCGTCTATGTTTTCTATGTTTTTAAGTTCTTCACAAACTTTTTCAAAAAAACAAACATGCATGCACACAGAAAAAATTATCCAAAGTTGTTCATAAATTAAGGCATTAATTAAAAATTAAATTAGCTTTAATTAAAAATTGAATCAAGTGAATTAAACGTTTAGTCAAGAGAATTAAACATTTAATTTATACTATTATAATTTGTTTACTGGTGCAAATTTAATTAAGTTTTTAATTAATATCACAAATTTTTTTAATTGAAATCAATTTTTATTTTTTCTGTGCACAAACGAAACTAACTAAATTTTCGGATACGAATTTTTATTTTGCATTTCAATTGAGTGATAATTAGAGCTGTGCAATGAGTTTTTTAAGACTCACGACACTCACGCTCATGAACAGAATATTTTTGAACACGCACTTTCACGCACAACATATTTAAAAAATGGTCACGGCACGAACTAATCATGTACGTTCACGCACGAGCATTTTTTAAGTCTCACGATCACGCATGCCCACAGTAAATAAATATATTTGTAATTTCTTTTTTTAAATGTTAAGTATTCGAAGAACAAACAGACTACATATAAATGTTTGTATCCACTATTCATAAAACTTAAAATGTTAAATTACACAGTGCAACATATAAAATGCGAATTCCTTCTCGTCAGAAATTTTTCAAAGTACTTACATATCGAAACTAAAGGGCACAATAAACCACACAAATTGCTTGGCAAACATGCAAAATTTTACTTTTGTACGAATATTTTGTTTTGTTAATTTGGGTGTTTGTTCTTAGTACAAACATTTGAAGCATGTTTGTAGAAATATTAAAAAATTTTAATATTTGGCAGACATGTTGGATATTTGTCAAAGTTATGCAGCGTCATTTCAACGAAAACTCTGCAGAGTGAAGACATTGAAAAAGAAGCATTTAGAACATTTTCAGTCAGAAATTCTAAATTGTTTTAAAGCTTTGCTTGCCACAAAATAGCTGCCGCAGCACTATCGTCATCTGCATTCATTGAAAACAAAAATTAAAAAAATTTTTGTTTGTACGAAATAGGTTTGTGTTATTTATTGGCGAACACAAAACAGAAACAAAGTGTGTGTTTGCCAAGCAATTTGTGATTAAACATTTAATTTTTTTTTTTTTTTTTTTTTTATTATAATGTTTATTTTGAAAATAGTATAAATACATATTAAGTAGGCACCTCAGCACCAAGTTTGGCATTAAAGAGGCATTAGAAGGCAACTAGTTATATTTACAATGTGTTTACATTACATACATATTTACATATTGAAAATTATTTACAAATGCAAAAGAAAAAAGAAAAAAAAGAGAATTTGGCTTTTTATTTATAAAAACTTTTAATTTTGCGTAAGAAGTGTTTCTAGATTGTTTAATAAAAATAGCTTAAGCTCTTTCTTAAACGTTGAAAAAAGTAAAATATTTTTTAAAGGAACGGGCAAATTATTAAATTCATTGGAACCGGCAAAGCGTATCCGTTGTTTCGTTAGTTCAAGACGACATCTTGTTACAGAGAGGTTTTGACCTTGTCTTGTATTTCTATTTGTGACCAGGGCATTTTGTAAAAACTGAATTGAATAATTTCCAAGACCTTTTATAGATTTAAATACGAATTTTAATAACTGCATTTTGTACAATCCATTTATGGGTAGAATATTGTTAGCATAACGTCTAAACAGGTCCAGTGTATGAAATCTTATTGGTAGGTTGAAAACAAGTTTTAAAGCTTTGTTTTGTGCAGATTGAATACCTCTTAAAGAAGTACTTTTCCTACTTCCATATATTATTGGAAGGTAAGACAAATGGCTGTGAATCAAACTTTCATAAATTAGCATTTTTGTTTTAGTATTAAATTTTCGCTTGAATTTGTATAGGATGCCAACAGCAGAAGCTATCTTACTTTTTACTGCTTCGATGTGATTATCCCAATGTAAGTTTCTGCAAAAATGAATTCCTAGATAGGTTACCGACTCCGACTCTTCTATTGGAACACCATCAATATGTACCGTCATAGATTGATCTCTTTCTAAATTATACGGTCTAAATCTGATGAATTTAGTTTTATCAGTATTCAAAATAAGCTTGTTTAATCTTAAATATTCAGCTAATATTGATGAATCGTACTCCAGTTGAGTTTGTAGCACACGCTGGTGTTTATAACGGTAAAGTAGGCAAATATCATCAGCATACATGAAAAGTTGACCATTAAATGTTATGTTCATCAGGTCATTTATAAAAATCTTGAACAAAAGGGGCCCGAGTACACTACCCTGCGGAACTCCACATGTTACAGGTAACAAGGTGCTCTTAGCGTTACCAATCTGCACAAATTTTGAACGACCAGACAAGAAGTCCTTAAATACGGCACTAGAACTGTTTGACACTCCAACTATTTCCAGTTTTTTAATCAAAATGTCATGGTCCACTAAATCAAACGCTTTAGATAGATCAAAAAATACCGCAGCTACACCATTAAAACCTATATCAAGACCGTCACAAATATACTCAACGACATTAACAATTGCCTCCTCCGTTCCAGAACCTTTACAAAAACCAAACTGTCTTTCAAATAATATTTTGTTTCTGACTAAATAGTCAGATAATTGATCAAAGACAATTTTTTCAATAACTTTATCAATTACTGATAAAACCGATACTGGACGATACAAATCAACCTTGTTAGAATCCTTACATTTAGGTATGGGGACAATCTTGTGAATTTTGAGTTCATTGGGGTATTCTTCGTGATCTATCATACTGCCAAAAATTTTAAATATAATTTCTGAAATTTCTGTTTTTCTACATAAAATCATTTTTAGTGATATTTTATCATAACCAGCACTTTTATTTTTTGGTAACCTATCCAAAATATCTTCAACGCATTTCTTATCCACTTTTTCTAAATTAAAAATTGTCGTTATTTTGCTTGATGAAATTTTAATTAAAACTGATTTTATTTTTGATTATTACTTTAGTTGGTGAAAAATTTGCGAGAATATGTTCTGTGTACATGATACCATGATACCCGAACAAGAGCTTAACTAGCAAAATTTTGAGAATTCCATATGAGAAGAAGTTTGCCCTCGATGACATTAAAAATGTTGCATTGTGTAATAAATAATAAAAAATAATGTTTATAAAAAATATTTTAGGTTTTAAAAAATTAATAAAACTAACTATTCGCTCCACACCACTAATGTGTGTCCCAACCAAAATTTATTTTTGTAATAAAATTTTTTATTCAAAACACTCAAAATTGTGAGATATGGAAAAAGTTTTTTTTATGGCAAAATTTTTGGGGCTATTTTTCAAATCTCCAATTTAAAATTTTAAAACATGGTCTTCAAATCAATAAAAAAAATGAGATTTCCGTTTTAGGACTTATTTTAAAAAGACTGAAAATATAAAAGAATTATTTGCATACTAAATATATATGTAAAGAATTCAATTCTTGTTATCCAACCAAACAACCCAAACCGCCTAAAATTTCACTTATTACATGGCGACCCTGCCACTACATGTAACCACTTGAGGAGAAAAGTATTCGCTAGTCGCCAGGAAGAGAATATATTAATGTTGTACTGCCATTTTGTATAATTGTTTAAAAATGTAAACCAAATGGTAGCTTTGTTTTTCCGGACCAATTTTCCAAAATGGATGAATCGTTCTGCAGCACTATCTCAGTAAAAAATTATATTACGGACAAAAATATTGTTCGGAACGCATGGGTGAATTCAGCGTTTGAAAACATAATTGTATCTTCATTTCGATTAACTTATCATCTAGAATAAATACTTGTATGACATTAAAAAATACGACAAAAACTAAAAAAGTGATTTCAATCGATTATTGCCTCGACTTTTCTTTACCCAATCGCCATGAAATTTCATAATTAATATTTTCATATACAAAGGAACCAACTTTGCCAAATCATTGACTTTAGAGTTCATTTTTCATTTTTTTAACACCTCAAATATATGTTCATAAACTTGTATAAGAAAATACAAATGTTGACTTAATAAAAAAACTTAATGGAATTTGGTGGTTCATCAGGTATTGACAGATTAGTTTCAAACTTTCAGATATTTTTTTTAGATTAAAAAAAAAACTTTTTTTTGTCCCGGTGCTAATTGTTAACATCATTTAGATAGATGGCCTAATACATCGCGACCATTCAAGTGTGTATTTGTATTGTGTACATTAGACCGTACCTCAAAAAAATTTTCCCCGTACACCCTATAATATAATCTTATATCTTAGGCATTTACATTTCGGTCTTAAAGTATGATTTATCAACAGTTTTGCTAAGGAAGTATTTCTCTAGTTCATGTAGAACAGTCGGCTTCTGCTGGTCTTCTGGAAACAAAAACATTGATATATCATACTTTAAGATCGGACTGTTAATGCCTACGATATAATAAAAAATTTAAAATGGCGACCACTACGTTGGACAAAAAACATTACATTTGCTTTTGTTTGGAAGTAAACAGGCTAAAGAAGCAAGAGGTATAGACAAAAAGACACGATTTCGTCACATAATATTTAAAGGTCCGACTGTAAATGCTGACTGTCCTGCAGGAATTATAGGAATACTTCTTTATCAAAACTGTAATGATTTTTAGCGAGCTTCAATTTTCTTATTAAATTTGTTTTTGCTGACATTACCGAATTAGTTCCTTCGCAAAAGTTTAATAGTTTCTTGCGAGCTTTTATTTTCTGACATTAGGGTGGTACAAACTGGGATCTGGTGGATAAATACTAGAACGAGATACTTGAGGTCAATGGCACCTAAGGGCAACATATAAGTCTTCCGAGACAAAAACATTGATATATCGTACTTTAAGATCGAGCTGTTAATGCCTAAGATATGTATAACGAAAAATGTAAAAAGGCCACCCCCACATTGGGAAAAAAAATTTTTTTTTTGTTCAACCTCCTTGCAAAAATACTTTATATTAAGAAGTGTTTGTAAATTAATTTTGTTGGTTTTTTGCTGTTTTCTTTTTGTAAAAACATACATTTGTATTTTGTTCTTGTTCTTGACAAAAAGTACGAAAAAAACTAGTGGTTATTTTCGAAGAATGTAAATTCGAGTTCAATCCCGTGTTAAGTCAAGAATTATCAGAATAATTTTAATTCATTTCATGTTGTAAATTCCTTCCTTCAATAAAAATAATTTAATGAATATTAAATTTTATGAACTTCAGCCTAATTAAAATATCAAATAGTTCAATTAAAAACCAACAGTTCAAATATAAATAACAATTGTTAAAAAATATGATTTTTATTTTTGAAACCATTTTTCTCACATTAGACTATTAAACTTATGAAAAACACGAATTATCAATTTTTAATAATTTATGGTCAACAACATGCTGGCATTTCCAGCGAAAAGTCTACTTTTTGTCACGTAACGCCAGCAAGCAAATATGCTTGTACGTTAGGCTCATGTTGTTCAAATGTTATATCTTTTGTTACCAAGGCCGTAATCATATAAAACGCTTTCAGCAACAACAAAATTACAAAATATTTATGACATTGCTTGTGCTTTCAATGTTATTCTTTGGCGTTGCGCTGCGTTTTACATGATTAGGGCATAAATGTAGAGCTAGTTGCGCTTTACACCAAAACATAAAAAAGTAAATTAAATTTACATATAAAATTTTTTTGAGAAACAATTTTAACTACTTTCTGGCGTTGCGACACAAAAAGTAGACTTTTCGCTGCAAATGCCCATATTAAATATGATTAGATCATGCAAGTTACCTTTACAACGAAATACACTCATACTCATGTTACCTTTTCCGGTTTATTATATTCACTCACAAAAACCCACACCTTTTTCTGAATAACAAAAACAATAACACTCAACTAACTAAAGCAAACTTATTGAGTGCCAAGCTTATTCCTTTTTGAAATATTTCTCCCAACAACAACAAAACACTTCTCACCAAAAACCAATTTCATACACCTTTTGTTTATTAAAATACCCGACTGTTACCGAGATACTTGCGCATCACTCACTTGTTGTTATTTTATTAACTGCTGTCAACTACACGAAGGAAACGGAATAAAAGAACAAAATGATGATGACGTCATCATTTTTAGAATAATTTAGACTTTTACACACATTTGGAAATTTTTAATTTTTTTTAATTTTTCCACCGAAATCGATTTTAAACGAATTATATTTCATATTCATTTGAAAATATGACAACTAATTGACATTTTAACACTTTTTCCAAACGCAAAACTCTAATATTTCCTTTTTAATATAATTAAATACCAAGAGACAGCAGAAATGCCGATTTACTCACGCGCCGATTGCAATCAAACTGATTTTATTTATTGTTGTTTAGGAGTCATTGGTAAAATATCAAAGCGATGTTAATTAAACAGTTTTAAAAATCATGGAAATTTTAGTGCGTTCCAATTAGGATTTGGAAGTAATAAGTTAGATAAAAGCTTCATATATTACTTGTATGCACGGTAACCAGATTTGACGTCTGTGGTTCAAAAATGCCCTTTTAACGATTTATGCTCTAAATAAAACGATTTTTCAAATGAAAAATTTTGTAATATTAGGTGTGTTCATTAACAGAAAATGATTGCTTATTTTCAATAATTGTTACAGTAGTTTTTTAACAATTAAAAAAATTGTTTAAAAAGTATTTCAATTTTATTAAGGTGATAATTGAATCTTTTATTTTTTAGTTGAAAGAAAATTAAAAATTTAATTTTGATTTAATTAACATTTTAGTTGTTTTATATAAATTTTTAATTAAAATGTTAATTAAATAACAAAAAATCTTAATTGACTTTCTTCTTTTAAAATAAAATAATTTAAACTTGTAGAATTGTTGTTGGAAATTGGCAAAACCTGAGCTATATTTAATGAAATCAATAACCACATTGTTTGAAACGGCAAAGTTTGTTGATAATTTTTTGAATTGAAATTAAAAATAACCTTTATTGAAAAAAATATGTAAAATTTTAAATTTGAACGATTTTTAGCATTCCATATAATCATTTTGGTAATAGGTGCAATATTAACAAATTGTTTGATTAATTCTATGAATTTGGTAATTAGAGACAATTTTAAATTTTTTCTATGTAGTGAGTTTTAACGAACTCGAAAAACTTACAACGATATAGTGAAAAAAGAGCATATAAATTTGAGAGACAAAAAATTTGTGGATAATTTCTAATAGTAAAATTATTCAGGCACCTGTTTCATGTTTTTGTTTACAAAACAAAAAAATTTTCATAATGATTTAATTACAATAGTTTTTCAATAACATAAAATATTTATTTTTTCTAAAATTAAGGAACAATATTCTTGCGCAAATAGTTCAAATCATTTAAATTGTTAAGAAATAATCTCGTATCTTACATCTAAATCTAAATAATGTCGATATGCCTAACTTGCTAGTTTTTGATGGTAAAGCGTTCATTAAGTGTATTAATTTACTTAAATTCACTACGAATTTGAAACAATTGATCATTAACCCAAAAAATTTGCAAGTAGAGAGGGTCAAATGAAAGTAAAAAATTGAGTGACAAACAAATTCTTGCAAATTTTTACTTGTAAAATTATTACTTGCAAAAGCTTTTCAGGCAGCTGTTTTGTGCCTTTGTATACAAGACAAATTTTTGAGAATTTGTAACAAGATAATATGTATTCATAATTTTTATATTAAAATTTTTCAATAACATGAAATTTATACCCCCTTATTTTGTAAAACAATTCATTCACCTCACTTTTCATACAAATTTTTAAAAAGTGCAAAAATTTTATATGAAAAATATCTCAACACAAGGTGAAGTGATTTATAAAATAACTCCCATAATTTTCTTAAATTTAACAACAATAACCATGTGCAAATACTTCAAAGCAATTCAAATAATGAGGACAGAATTTTTTATCTTACAGCTAGATACAGTCAAAGTTCCTAACTTGCTAGTTTTTGCTGTTAAAGCGTTAATTTTACTTTTTTGAGTAATTGGGAGAAAAATCTTGTAAATTTACTCCCTCGTGGCAAGTATCTGTTACAGTGTTGCCAATCCGTGTGTTATTACACAAAATGTGTGTTATTTCTATTTGCATGTGTAGCCCGTGTATCATTTGTTTCATCTGTAATCTGCTTGTAATTTTACTTTGAGTTCTATTTTTTCATTAATCCTGGCAGCCAAGTTTTTCCTTCGAACAATTTTTGAAAAAATAATGTTTCACATGAACTGTCAAATGTGATTGTCGTTTCCTTGACATTAAGAGGTAAGTTCCTAATGTTTCTTTAAAAAAATAAATACTTGTGCAAGTACCCCCGCCTTAATAAATGAGTTTCCATGAAATAAAACAACTTACAGCGAATTTTATGAATTAATGTTTCTTAAGCTTGAACATAAGCATTTTTGTACTGATCTTCTGCGTACGTTATTGATTATGTTCGAAACGTTCCGTTAAAAATGTGCCACCATTTCTTTTTTACTTTAGGAGTCGGTATGCTTTGCCTTTTTTTGAAAGCATAACCATTTAATTGCGAACAAAGAATAAGAAAAAGATGATGCAGGGCGCATTCATTCAATTTCAAAGCAATTTTTTCGTGTTGTATGTTTAATTTAGCTTCAAATGTGTAATTTGGGACACAGTTATGTGTAATTTTCGAATTGTTCATTGGCAACACTAATCTGCTAGTAAAGTAAATGAGCACGCCTTTTTTGTTTAAAAATTTTGAATAACTTCGTATTGCGCCTAAAACCAAATAAAGCCCACTTTGGGAAAATAATTAAATTCGCCTAAAACCATAACAGATATAGATATTGCGGTAAAATTTCTTCCAACGTAGATTCATATGGCCAGAAAAAATATCATGCAATTTTGTTAAATTCACTGTTAACGCTTAAACTTATTACACTGCTGTATTAAAATTTATTCTAATTTATTTTTTGTAATACCAAAAATCAGTCTTTAGAATTTTGGGATGATTGGTCCATAATTTACCATAGGTCCAATACAAATATCGCTCCTAAAAATTATTTTAGTTCGGCTAAAACTTTTACGAATCATGATAATTTACTCAAGACAGCTCAAAGTTCTAACAAGAAACGCATGAAACTTTCTTATTGTCAGTCAATAATTTAATATAGATCTAACCCGCAGCCAATTTTAATGCTGACGTTCGTTTTTTATCATATAGAGCCCACTCCTGTCGGTGGAGGGTATCAAAGATTCGGCACAGCCCAATAAAGCGCTCTAACTTGTTAATATTAGTTCTCTCTTAAGCTCAAAAACATAACTAACATATTAAACCCATATTTTATAGCTAAGTTTTTTCATTTAATAGACATTTTAATTTAAAGGCAAAAATTAGATTTAAATTGATTTCAACTTTAATAAAAAACAATTAAATTTTTTTTAGGGCAAAAATAATTAAAACTTATCTTAACAGCAGTAAGCAACTAAAGATAATACGTAATTTTTTGAATAACATCATGACAAATGGAAATTTAGTGTTAGATCAACGGTTTTCAAATAGGGGTCTGTGACAGATTTCTAGGGAGACCGCAAGAGAGAATACAAATAATTTTATATGTATATTTAAAATATTTTTACATTTAAAAACATTTTTATTTCAATTTTACAAAATTAAAAAAAAATTGAACTTATTTTTTAAATGACCTCAAGAAATACGTTAAAAATCAATGGTTATATATTATATGATACCAAGGAACCTCGAGATAGAGCTTGTGGAGGTTCTGCTATTTTGATAAAAGCCCGAATCAAACACTATTAATGTGTGATCATCGTGAAGATTATCCTTAGATTTTTAATATCAGAAAGCCAATATTATAAATACTACAAATCATTAGGACCCTGTTTCCTGGCCGCTGGCGCTTATAATGCTAAACACACTTTCTGGGGGTCACGACTTATAACACCAAAGGGTCGTGTTTTGTTTAATACAATCTCTAAAATGAATTAAAATGTGGTAGCGAGCAGACAGCCAACTTATTGGCCTACTGATAATCAAAAAAATTTCAGATGTCATAGACTTTGGCGTGGTTAATAACATCCCCATACACACGATTCATGTGGAAGAGTCCCTAGAATTATCTTTCGATCACACACCTACAGTTGGTACTATAAAAAACCCAATTAGAATCGTATCTCTGTCTGTTTACTTATCGACATAAGCCTCACAAATAAATTGGCTAAAATATAAAAAATATCTTAGTGCCCATTGCTCAGAAAATATACCGCTTAGTACACCGGAGAACGTGGATCTCGCTTTTGTTAATTTTGACACTTATATCAAACTATCTGTTCAACATTCCAGCATAACCCTCAAAAAACCAAAACTAATAACATATATTCTACAGATGTCGAGCGTCTCTTGACTGAAAAAAGGAGAGTTCGAAGAGAGTGGCAATTGCAGAGATCTCCCCAACTTAAGACTTTATTAAAAGAGTGCACAAAAAGGCTAAGAAAGTTACTGCAGTCTTAGAAAATAGCTTCCCTGGAAAAATATCTAAAGGGACTTGATGCAACTCCACAATCAGACTACTCATTATGGCGTGCTGCTAGAATTCTCAATAGACCAGTTATCTCTAAGCCACCATTAAGAAACTTGAATGGAAGTTGGGCAAGAACTGATATTCAAAAAGGAAATCTGTTTGTTAATCATCTGAAAAATGTATTTACCCTTAATATTTCTCACGATATATCAGTCGAGTTACCGCCTATAAATGTTAGAGCAGCTATTCCCCTAAGATTCTGGTTTAGAGAAATCGAAAAGGCTATTTGTGATTTAAACACCAAGAAGGCACCCGGTAATGATAAGATCAGTAATAAAATGCTTTTGGAGCTACCAAGTGTAGCAAAGAAAATTATTCTAATTAGTTTTAATGCTATTTTACTCCTTCAATACTACCCTCAAGAATGGAAGGTTTCCTTAGTAACCATGATACCAAAGCCAGGAAAGGATCACACAAAAGTTGAGTCATACAGACCTATTAGCTTATTATCTAATATTTCAAAGCTATTTGAGAAACTACTAGTGTTAAAATTAACGCCGATTTTAAATGAAAATATATGTTTTCCAAACCATCAATTCGATTTTAGAATAAAGCACAGCACAATTGAACAAACTCATCGAATAGTAAATGTCATAAGAAAAGCCGTTGTCTGCGTTCATACGGCTCATGTCTTATTGACATGATTCTTTCTTTTCTTCTTTGAACATGAATTGTGGTTCAAACGATTTATGTCATGTTGACGACATGTTTTTTTTTTGTATAGTCTTTAAATACGAATAAGAAAGAAAGCGTACTGACAGTACATGCATGTGTGTACTCGTTTCTTTTTCCCTCGTCGCTCTCACCCATAAAATAGCAATCATGTCAATAAAACATGAGCCGTATAAACGCAGACTTTGAAGAAAAAAAATATTGCTCAGCACTGTTCATCGATGTGTCTCAAGCTTTTGATAAAGTCTGGCATGAAGGATTATTACTGAAATTGCAGCAAAACTTACCATCAAACATACAGAAGCTGTTAGAAAGCTACTTAGTCGGTCGTCAATTTGTTATTAAAGTAGGCGATTTTTTAAGTTATCCTCAGCCAATTGACGCTGGGGTCCCTCAGGGAAGCATTATGGGCCCACTGTTATACTTAATATATACCTCAGACATGCCAACAAATAACCACACCCTAACTTCAACATTTGCTGATGATACAGCTTTTTTAAGCGTACACGAAAACTGTGATGAAGCATCTCGTTACTTACAGGACCATATATTTGAACTGGAAAAGTGGTTAAAACAATGGAGGATAAAGGTCAATGAGCAAAAATGTACATATAACATTCACATTGCGTCGGGAAACATGCCCCCTATTAAAAACAATAATCAATTAGTGCCCCAACAATCGCATGTAAAATATCTCGGTATTCATCTAGATCGGCGTTTAACATGGAAATGCAATATAGAAGCAAAACTAACACAAATAAAACTAAAAGTAATTCAAATTCTGTTCTTATTCTCGATTGCAAACTTCTACTTTACAACTCTATATTAAAGCCAATTTGGTGCTACGGCATTCAGTTATGGGGCACTGCCTCGGCTTCTAATATGGAAAAAATTCAAAGGCGCTAAAATAAACTTCTTCGAATAATCACAGCCGCTCCCTGGTATGTCAAAAACTCAAATATCCACAAGGATCTCAATGTGCCATTAGTAAAAACTATGATAACGAAAAATGCAGTAAAATATTTAAAAAGGCTAGAACTGCACCAATATCCATTAGCTCGAAATGTTTTAAATTATGGCGGCCACACTTGCTTAAGGTGATGAGCGATAAACACCTACATATGTGAACAAAAACCGTGATGACGAAAATCTTTTTTGTCTGCCACTGGCAGGACATAAAGTAAATATTTGGATAAGATTTAATTAATTATTTTAAGTTCATAGTTAATATATGAAGGTTCAATAAATAAATACTGAAAAAAAAATTTATTAATTCATCTTCTAAACTCAAAATATGTAAATAAGTGCCCAGTATATTATATCGTATGCTTATATTCAAAAAGTGTGGCCTTTGTTCCAGCATGGAACCATAGGAATCAATATATATTCAAAAAGTGATATCTGCAAATTTGCGTCTGTCATTTGAATTTGAAAATTTTTTTTTTTTTAAATATTGTATTGTGTTATCTAACACGCACGTTTTTTTATACCCTCATTCACCACTAGTGGTGACAGACGCAAATTTGCAGATATCACTTTTTGAATATATATTGATTCCTATGGTTCCACTAGTGGTGGTGGAGGGTATAAAAAAACGTGCGTGTTAGATAACACAATACAATATTTATAAAAAAAAAGTTATCTAACACGCACGTTTTTTTATACCCTCCACCACCACTAGTGGTGAATGAGGGTATACTTAGCTTGTCATTCCGTGTGAAACTTTTTTATTATACATCTTAGACCCCATAAAGTTTATATATTCTGGCTCCTTGAGTAATTCTAAGTCGACTTAGCCATGTCCGTCTATCTGTCCGTCCGCCTGTTGAAAACACTCTCACTTTCGAAAAACGCAAAAGAAAAGAACAAGGTTAGTCTCAAATTGCTTATAGTTATCCTTAACATTTAAAGACTGAAATCCAGCAACATAGGCTCAGTAGGATCAGAGCAATGAATCAAAATGTGGAACCACTACCTTAAAAAATTGATCATTTTGTTACAAAAACTCACATAAATGGTGGAATAATGCAGCGAATGATATTAGATTTTGGGCAAACCCCTTTTATACGACTGCGTATCATACTGTTAAATTCCGTGAAGATCGGTCTATAATTGACTTTAGGCCCCATATAAAGCCTACTCCCGGAAAACAGTTTATTGCGCCTAAAACCAAATAAAGCCCACTTTGGGAAAATAATTAAATTCGCCTAAAACCATAACAGATATAGATATTGCGGTAAAATTTCTTCCAACTTAGATTCATATGGCCAGAAAAAATATCATGCAATTTTGTGAAATTCACTGTTAACGCTGAACTTTATTACACTGCTGTATTGAAATTTATTCTAATTTATTTTTTGTAATACCAGAAATCAATCTTTAGAATTTTGGGATGATAGGTCCATAATTTACCATAGGTTCAATACAAATTACCCTCCTAAAAATCATTTTAGTCCGGCTAAAACTGTTACGAATCATGATATTTTACTCAAGCCAGTTCATATTCTAACAAGAAACGCATAAAAGTTTCTTATTGTCGGTCAATAATTTAATATAGGTCTAAGCCGTTCGTTTTTTGTGAAGCTTAGTTAATAATATATATGTATTTACAATATAGAGCCCACTTCTGTCGGTGGAGGGAATTAAAGATTCGGCACAGCCGAATATAGCGCTCTAACTTATTAATATTAGTTCTCTCTTAAGCTGAAAAACATAACAAACATATTAAACCCATATTTTATAGCTAAGTTTTTTCATTTAATCGACATTTTCATTTACAGGCAAAAATTAGATTTAAATTGATTTAAACTTTAATAAAAAACAATAAAATTTTTTTTAGGGCAAAAATAATCAAAACTTATCTTAACAGTAGTAAGCAACTAAAGATAATATGTAATTTTTGAATAACATCATGACAAATGGAAATTGAGTGTTAGACCAACGGTTTTCAAATAGGGGTCTGTGACAGATTTCCAGGGGGAACACGAGGGAGAAAACAATTAATTTTATTTTTAAAATATTTTTAAATTTAAAAACATTTTGATTTAAATTATTCAAAACCAAAAAAAAAATTTAACTTATTTATTAATTAATATTCTAAGCTCAAAATCTGTAAGTCTCAAAATCAAAAAGTGTGGCCTTTGTTCCAGCCTGGAAACATAGGAATCAATATATATTCAAAAAGTGCCATCTGCAAATTTGCATCTGTCATTTAAATTTGAAAAAAAGTTTTTTTTATAAATATTGTATTGTGCTATCTAACATGCACGTTTTGTATACATACCCACCACCACTACTAGTGGTGAATGGGGGTATACTTAGTTGGTTAAAACAATGGAGGATAAAGGTCAATGAGCAAAAATGTACATATAACATTCACATTGCGTCGGGAAACATGCCCCCTATTAAAAACAATAATCAATTAGTGCCCCAACAATCGCATGTAAAATATCTCGGTATTCATCTAGATCGGCGTTTAACATGGAAATGCAATATAGAAGCAAAACTAACACAAATAAAACTAAAAGTAATTCAAATTCTGTTCTTATTCTCGATTGCAAACTTCTACTTTACAACTCTATATTAAAGCCAATTTGGTGCTACGGCATTCAGTTATGGGGCACTGCCTCGGCTTCTAATATGGAAAAAATTCAAAGGCGCTAAAATAAACTTCTTCGAATAATCACAGCCGCTCCCTGGTATGTCAAAAACTCAAATATCCACAAGGATCTCAATGTGCCATTAGTAAAAACTATGATAACGAAAAATGCAGTAAAATATTTAAAAAGGCTAGAACTGCACCAATATCCATTAGCTCGAAATGTTTTAAATTATGGCGGCCACACTTGCTTAAGGTGATGAGCGATAAACACCTACATATGTGAACAAAAACCGTGATGACGAAAATCTTTTTTGTCTGCCACTGGCAGGACATAAAGTAAATATTTGGATAAGATTTAATTAATTATTTTAAGTTCATAGTTAATATATGAAGGTTCAATAAATAAATACTGAAAAAAAAATTTATTAATTCATCTTCTAAACTCAAAATATGTAAATAAGTGCCCAGTATATTATATCGTATGCTTATATTCAAAAAGTGTGGCCTTTGTTCCAGCATGGAACCATAGGAATCAATATATATTCAAAAAGTGATATCTGCAAATTTGCGTCTGTCATTTGAATTTGAAAATTTTTTTTTTTTTAAATATTGTATTGTGTTATCTAACACGCACGTTTTTTTATACCCTCATTCACCACTAGTGGTGACAGACGCAAATTTGCAGATATCACTTTTTGAATATATATTGATTCCTATGGTTCCACTAGTGGTGGTGGAGGGTATAAAAAAACGTGCGTGTTAGATAACACAATACAATATTTATAAAAAAAAAGTTATCTAACACGCACGTTTTTTTATACCCTCCACCACCACTAGTGGTGAATGAGGGTATACTTAGCTTGTCATTCCGTGTGAAACTTTTTTATTATACATCTTAGACCCCATAAAGTTTATATATTCTGGCTCCTTGAGTAATTCTAAGTCGACTTAGCCATGTCCGTCTATCTGTCCGTCCGCCTGTTGAAAACACTCTCACTTTCGAAAAACGCAAAAGAAAAGAACAAGGTTAGTCTCAAATTGCTTATAGTTATCCTTAACATTTAAAGACTGAAATCCAGCAACATAGGCTCAGTAGGATCAGAGCAATGAATCAAAATGTGGAACCACTACCTTAAAAAATTGATCATTTTGTTACAAAAACTCACATAAATGGTGGAATAATGCAGCGAATGATATTAGATTTTGGGCAAACCCCTTTTATACGACTGCGTATCATACTGTTAAATTCCGTGAAGATCGGTCTATAATTGACTTTAGGCCCCATATAAAGCCTACTCCCGGAAAACAGTTTATTGCGCCTAAAACCAAATAAAGCCCACTTTGGGAAAATAATTAAATTCGCCTAAAACCATAACAGATATAGATATTGCGGTAAAATTTCTTCCAACTTAGATTCATATGGCCAGAAAAAATATCATGCAATTTTGTGAAATTCACTGTTAACGCTGAACTTTATTACACTGCTGTATTGAAATTTATTCTAATTTATTTTTTGTAATACCAGAAATCAATCTTTAGAATTTTGGGATGATAGGTCCATAATTTACCATAGGTTCAATACAAATTACCCTCCTAAAAATCATTTTAGTCCGGCTAAAACTGTTACGAATCATGATATTTTACTCAAGCCAGTTCATATTCTAACAAGAAACGCATAAAAGTTTCTTATTGTCGGTCAATAATTTAATATAGGTCTAAGCCGTTCGTTTTTTGTGAAGCTTAGTTAATAATATATATGTATTTACAATATAGAGCCCACTTCTGTCGGTGGAGGGAATTAAAGATTCGGCACAGCCGAATATAGCGCTCTAACTTATTAATATTAGTTCTCTCTTAAGCTGAAAAACATAACAAACATATTAAACACATATTTTATAGCTAAGTTTTTTCATTTAATCGACATTTTCATTTACAGGCAAAAATTAGATTTAAATTGATTTAAACTTTAATAAAAAACAATAAAATTTTTTTTAGGGCAAAAATAATCAAAACTTATCTTAACAGTAGTAAGCAACTAAAGATAATATGTAATTTTTGAATAACATCATGACAAATGGAAATTGAGTGTTAGACCAACGGTTTTCAAATAGGGGTCTGTGACAGATTTCCAGGGGGAACACGAGGGAGAAAACAATTAATTTTATTTTTAAAATATTTTTAAATTTAAAAACATTTTGATTTAAATTATTCAAAACCAAAAAAAAAATTTAACTTATTTATTAATTAATATTCTAAGCTCAAAATCTGTAAGTCTCAAAATCAAAAAGTGTGGCCTTTGTTCCAGCCTGGAAACATAGGAATCAATATATATTCAAAAAGTGCCATCTGCAAATTTGCATCTGTCATTTAAATTTGAAAAAAAGTTTTTTTTATAAATATTGTATTGTGCTATCTAACATGCACGTTTTGTATACATACCCACCACCACTACTAGTGGTGAATGGGGGTATACTTAGTTTGTATTTCCTTGTGAAACTTTTTTATTATACATCTAATACCCCATAAAGAATATATATTCTGGTACCTTTAGTAATTCTAAGTCGATTTAGCGTCTCTCCGTCTTTCTCTTGAAAACACGCTCACTTTCGAAAACAGCAAAGGAAATAAACAAACTTGGTTTCAAATTGCTTATAGTTATCCTAAGCATTTAAGGATTGAAGTCCAGCAACGTCGGTTTAATAGGATCAGAGCTGTGAATCAAAATGTGGAACCACTATCCTAAAAAATGTATAATTTTGATACAAAAACTCACATAAATGGTGGAATAATGCAGTGCTATAGGATTTTGTACAAACCTCTTTTATACTACTGCGAATCATACTGTTAAATTTTGAAGATCGGTCTATAAATTACTATAGGCCTCATATAAAGCCTACTCCCGAAAAACAGTTTAGTACGCCTTAAATCGTAATCCATAATGCTATCATAATGAAATTCGATACGTCACAGTTTTATAGGAAATCACACTGCTAAATTTCGTGATGATCGGTCCATAATTTACCCTAGGCCCCATATAAACAATACTGTCTAAACAGCTTAGAACGCCTAAATCCGAAATAAATAATGCTATCATTATAAATTTTGGTACGTCACAGTTTTAAAGCAGTAGAAAATATACTGTCTCATTTATTGAAGATCGGTCCATAATTTTCTATAGGCTCCATATAGACCCTACTTCCGGAAATCAGCGTATTACGCCTAAAACTTCACAGTTTTTAAGGACTAGTAATCACACTAATAAATTTCGTGATTGTTGGTCCATAATTTACCATAGGCCCACTTTGGAAAAATAATTATAATTGGCTAAAACCGTAGCAGATATATTTATTGCAACTTAGATTCATATGGCCAGATATATATCATGCCTTAGATCACATATTAAGTAGCCTTCTGAAATTCACTGTACACGCTAAAACTAATTTCACTGCTGTATTGAGATTTATTTTAATTAATTTGTTTTCATACCAAAATTCAGTCTACAGAATTTTGGGATGATTGGTCCATAATTTACCATTGGTCCAATACGAATTCCCCTCCTGAAAATAATTTTCCGATTGTCGGTCAATAATTTAAAATAGGTCTCAACCACAACCAATGTTAATGGTGACGTTCGTTTTTATGGAGATTAGTTAATAATATATAATGTAGATATCATATAGAGCCCACTGCTGTCGGTAAAGAGTATCAAAGATTCGTCACAGCCGAAAAAATTGCTATCTTATAAAAAATATTTGTGTAAAAATTGTTTTTACAAAGTATACATACATATTATACATCAAAGGGTGATTACCGTGGATAAATTTCAAAACCTAAAATAATTTAAAAACAAGTTTAAGACATTTTGCAAAAAAGTGCAAAAACTGTGTTATTTCGAACGGAACCATGACTTTCAAAATAAATTTGCACAATTTTGAAGCATTGTTAAGGCGTCACTCATCGTACTACTACACAAGGTAAACTCGTTGCTACAACATGTACAACAAGACAAAAACAACAGGCAATTTTGTTTTTGTATTTTCTACTCCAGACGTCAAAAAAATAGCAACACTGCATTCAGTAAAACAAAACACAAATTGAAAAAAAAACGAACAAGACAACACGTGCAGAAAAATAAAAAAACTATAATATTTTATAATTTATAATTTTTTGTGTAGTTAAAACTAAAAAAAAACTATAATATTTTATAATTTATAATTTTTTGTGTAGTTAAAACTAAATACAAACATAGAAAATTCTTAACCAACTTATATTAGAATTTCCGTCATTTCAATATTTCCGGTCTCCAGTTAACAGGATGTGATTCTTCTGTGGCCTCATTGTCTTCCTTATAAATTTTAACTGTTTTGTTGTTTTATCGGCTTCACCTGTTATTAAAGGTGAACCTGATTGATCGAAACACATGGCAAATATGCCAGCCTCGCTGTCCATATAATCTGGCTGAACGGGATATATTTTGTACAAAGTTACCTTCAGGACAACGCCATTGTTTTATATTGTCGGGCGAGTCAGAGCCAAACATGTACAGGGTGGGGTGTAAAACTATGCTACGTACAGATTTTTTATGATTTGTTAAAGTACATACACTTTTACCAGCCGCCAAATCCCATAATCTAACGGTAGAATCGTGGAAACCGGTACAGTACTAACATGGCCCGTTAGAGAAAGTTTAAGTTTACCACTAGCTAAATCCCAAATTTTAATAACGCGATCTCCTGCACCAGTGGCAAACCATTCATTTCCTGGTTCTACCGCAATACATCGTACCCAACCTAAATGCCCTGAAATAACGCGGGACAACTTCCAAGGAGCATGCCAGGTGGGTTTAGGTATAGTAGGAGCTTTTTTAGGTATTAATTGTACATTGCTACCTCCACTGGCCGAACGCATGCCGGGTGCTGAGACTAATGAACTACTAACAGGAATATCGCCATTTTTATTGTTTGCTGCTAATAAAACCATATTACTGTCTTTAGAGTGGCTCACACCAATGGAGCCATCTGTAATAGCTAAAGGGTTTTCCGGCCCTTCCATAGCCGTCATAGAAGCACGACTATTTACATATTTTTTTGACTCTGCAGCTTGGATAACACGATTGAATACCAAACCGTAACTATCGCGTGCCTTAATAGCTTTCCTGACTTTCTCTCTAGGAAATAAATTATTGAAATAAGACTTATAATGTGTGATCTAGACATATATGTAGGTATTTAAACTTACAATTTTTCATCAATTTCTGGAAGATCGCCTTGATTGGAAACGAACATGTCGTGAGTCCTTTTTAAGGAACGAAAAATTAGAGTATGAACACTGTGTCTTTGAACTTCATCCATAGCTGTGATTCGTTGTTTTTGAAAGTGGTATTCTTTGCCAAATATTTTGTTACAACTAATTGAATTAATAAAAAAAATCAAAGTCTTTTTCACAATCAAAAATGTTTTTATTTTAAAAGCATGAATAAATAAATGTAAACAAAGCTGAAAATTTTTTGACATTTGGGGCTAAACTGGGGTAAACAGCTGACAAACATCTGTCGAGTCTACCTTGTGTAGTTGTACCATGGCGTCAGTCTATTCATTTTGAAATGCCAAACCAAAATAAACATAAATCACTTGATAGCTGGCAAAATAACCGCTAGTTAAAAAAGTGCTGCCAACTTAAACACCCTTTTTTACTGGATAAATAAATATTTATAAGCTAATATTATTTAATGAAATTGTACAAGTAAATATATTTTTTAATGCTTAATACAAACTTTCAAAACGAAAACCACAATGGTTTTAGTAATATAATGGCTACCAAGCACGGGTTTCAGGATTCCTATTGCAAAATTATTATAAACACATTAGGCCATACAAAGTGCGCTTAAAATTTTGGATTATTGCTTTGCGATTGGAAAAAATGTGCCATAAAGTGGAAATTTGTAAAAAAAAAGATATGTTTCGGAAGAGGCTTGCGCCCGCAGTATTTCAAAGTCGGATATTTCCTAAACCTTAAGAGAGAAATTATGAAGAACTCGACAAGCGCATTTCACTGAAATTGGGCTAAAATGAAGAATAAAGGATCGTTTTTAGTTTTTGTAATACCCGAGGTGCCCTAATATGGGATCCTATGGCGTCTCTCCTGAAAGTATATAGACCTCAAATCCATAACTTAAACTCGACCCCAACTCTTTAATTGTCCATATTTCCCACACTGTGCAACTTCCAGAAGCGAGTCGCTAACAATCTGGCCCACGTCCCATTCAACTAAGCAAATAGAAGCATTTAAAAGAATTGAAGCCTGTTAGTTCGCAAGAATATTTCTAGATTGTACACCCTCATACGTATAGGGTATCAAAACAACCTTAACTTTGCCCACCTTTACATTTATGAAATTTGTTGGTTCATATTTAATTTTAAATTTACAGTCAAGGCAAAAACTCTAAACACACCTTATGTTTTTGGGTTTTTAAGGAGATCGTAAAAAAATACTTATGTTTATATATAAGGTTATTTATTTACCTTAAATTTATTTATAAAATAAGAAAAATAATAATCTATTATGAAAAAAGCAAAAGAAGAGAACATTTTAAGAATGTTAGACATGTATGGAAAAAAGTGTACATACACAATAAGGTGGGTCGAAAAAAGTTGTGCCAATCACCCCTAGAATGAAAGATATGTCGATGAAATTTCTTAAACAGGAAATTTTTTCTTGCCACGCCCCTTAATACAGATCTTTTTTATACATACACAACAGTATAAACGCATTGTACCTTCTCCACCTATGATGGCGTTAGTATAAATATAGAAACTAATGACTTGTTTACCATTGGGCATTAGCTTCTACTTAAATAAGAGAAGTATTAATGTCTCTTCATACATTTATGTACTTCATATTAAATGTGCGGTTTCCACACGACAGACGATTGATTGTGTGGTAAAATTTATATGAACAACACTCAATTTTCACTACACATTCAATCGCCTGACATTTGGAAACAGGCAGTGAGTTTAGAACGACTAACAAAAAATCTCTTATGTGGGAAGTATATTTTTTTACAGTTAAACTTTAAACATTTTTACGAAGTGCACAGTCTAAAAGGTGGCATATCATAACGTCCAAGAACACTATTACATTCGTACCAAAAAGTGCCATAATGCCCATGGACGTTATGACTCTTGTAAACGTGTCTTAAGGTCCGCGGACATTATGGACGTCTGCAATCTGGCCAAAGTTTAAAATGTTTTCTTTGACATCCTCTGTCTATCTATGTAAAGGTTTTGCCGAAATTGGGAGCTTTAGTTTGCGAAGCCGGGGTTCGTTATACCATAGAGGAGAAAACCCTTGCTTCTTAGTTCGGAATATTTAAATTAAAGGTTTCAAAATTCGGAATTATAAAGTTCGAGATTTTGAGATTCAGAATTCTGAAATTCGGGATTTAAGAAAAGTCGAGTTATTAACATTTCGGGGTTCTGATGATATCCCAAATTGTTAATTTTTTTTCTTGTTAAGTCTCAGAGCTTGACAATAATGGAACAAATAATTTATTTGTTATAGCACATCAAAAAGGCTCAGAATGTCGATGGACCAATTACACCCCGTATATTAACTTTATGACACTTTAAACAATGACATAATGTCCATGGACATGAACACTTTTTGATGCGTCAAAATATTTATAGACATTCTGACATTTGACATTATGATATGCCACCAAAAATAACACCATTAAATTTTCTAATGATCGGTCCATTATGCACCCACCCTCAGGATTAACCTTAATACATCTTAAGCCGTAACGATTAATAATGATCGGTCCATTATGCACCCACCCTCAGGATTAACCTTAATACATCTTAAGCCGTAACGATTAATTATATTGTCATGAAATTTGACGCACATTAGATTTATATGACTAGAAATTTTGATATTTTAAAAAGACGAGTTCACAATTTATCACTGATCCCATGAGTTATGAAGTCCGCATCTAAAAACTTTTAATTTTTGGTAGATGGTATGAAGGATTTAGAACAATGGAACAATCTAATATGACCTGCGTTCTTATTTTTATTCTGTTTATAAAGAACCCTACAGGCATTAATCGGTCATTCATTTATGGAGATTACATATTAATCAACAATAAGATTTCAAAAAAAGTAGGTGTAGTAAAATTACTTTATAAAATCCATTACTTATCACCAGCAAACTTATTTATTATATTGACCCCTTTCAGACAAGCAAAGTTTACTTTGCAAAGTCTTGAGTTTATAGAAGAGAAGGGAAAAGAGAATAGCGGGGGAGTACATACTTTGCTGTACTCACAAATTCGTTTTGTTTTTCGTTCGTAGATTACACCTGAAGTTGGCTGCAACTTTATATTTATATACAGCGTTACCAGAATCTTTGGAATGAAAATTGTCATATGGCGAAAGAAATCATATTTTGAAGAGAAAAATCTTAAATTTGTTTTTCTTAATTTAAATTTTTTAAAAAAAATAGTAAGAATTATTAATTTTTTATAAATTGAAATACATAAAAACATAATTCGTTAAAAATACCTTTTTTCACAAATATAAATAATGCGAAAGAATTATTTATTTCGTACAAATACATTTAAAACCAAAACAAAGTTTTTCGTATTTGTTTTTGTTTTAAATGTAGTTGTTCGAAAAAAGGAATTCTTAACACATTGGAAATAGGTTATAATATGCCTTTTTTAATATTTTTTATGTCCAGAAATAATGATGCAATTTTGTGTATTCTAGATACTGAGTACAAAAGTGTGCAGCACCAATACACATCAAGCTGATGCAAAACTTCATTGTTTTAAAAATTGACTGTTTAAAAATAATCGTGAATTTTGTATAAGCAAAATTAAAGTAAAAATCTGAATTTCTAAAAATAAAAAATCATCATTTGAGAAATAATCTTTAATCATATTTTTGTTTAAAAAAATAATCCAATATATGGTAAAATCATCATTCTGGCAACGCTGTTTATATATTATATTCAAACAAGAGAAAACAAAAATTTGTCAATTAAACTTTGTGTGTCTGAGCACGAAACAAAGTTTAAAAGAGAATTCAACAGACTTTGTCAAAGTAAACTTTGCCTGTCTAAGAGGGGACATTGTATGGAAAACCTCTTACAGCAAAATAATGACAAGCAACAGAATGACGTTTACTTTACTGTCCGAGACCCACAAGACCAATATCTCTTTCATTACAAAATAATGCAAAAACTGATAAAAAAAAAATGGCTTGTCTAGAAGAAAAGTGAAAGACTCTGTACAATATTCAATTAGTTTAATTCAAGCAGTCAAATCGCTTAGACATAAATAACAATCTAAAAACTGAATAGTTTTAAAAATACGAGTCAATCAAAATAATTTATTAAAAATGATAATCAAGTGGAAATTTTTAACAATAATTGCTTCAATTTTTTCTATGGCACCTTGTCAATCCGAAGCAGAAAATATTTTGGCATTTGTCCCCTCCTGCAGCCCTTCACATTTAATTATTGAAATGGCAGCCGTGAAGGCAATGGCTGAACGTAACCATAATGTCACCGTTGTATCGGTGTTACCCTTAAAATCGGATTGGTTACATCCCAGCATGACTCATATAAAATTGGATAAAGGTATCGTAGACATGGATATTGCCATTAATATAACCAAAATGAAAGGATTTAAAAGATCACTTAAATCGTTGGATATGATAAAACTGAGATCAACCCATATGGCCAAGATATTTGAAGATCCGAAATTTCAGGAATTAATGCACAATCCTGGAAATAAATTCGATTTAATGATCTATGGCTATTTATTTAGTGATTACTTTTTTGGTATAGCTGAGCATTTTAATTGCCCGATAGTTTTGATATGGCCAAATATAGCAATTGCACCACTTTTAAATTTAATCGGAAGTCCATTGGCAATATCTTATACCATTTTGACTTTATACAATACTGTGAGCGAAGATATTGGATTTGTGTTTCGGCTGAAAAATGTTTTAGCGGTGGGGGCAGAACTTTTTCTCTTCAGAACTCAAAGTTACCACTTTAGGCAAATTTATGCGTAAGTAAAATATTTTTTTTATTCCAATCAAGTGGCCTTAAACCAGTCCAAATTATTAAATTAAAACTTGCTTTTTATGTTCATGCTAGTAAAATTTAGGTTTAGCTATAGTAAGTGCTGGTTCATACTCTTCAAGTTTTAGCCGTCAAGTCTTGAGCTTTTAGAAAAGTAGGGAAAAAAGAATGCCATATATTTTCCTCTCTCTCCTAAAAACTCAAGACTTTACGGCAAAGACTTTTTTATTGTGTGACTATTATTTTTATGGAGTATTTGAAAATTTTTTAGTCCACATCTACTTCATTGATATATGTTTATGGGGGATATCATGTCAAGTGACCCAACTTTTGAAATCGATGTCTTCCGATTTGGATAAAACCAAGGTTACTTTTATTGGATAGTAGTTTAGACACAAATTTTCAACAAGATTGGTCAAAAAGTTTCTGAGTTAGAGGGGGTCAAAATTTGACATTTTGGCCAAACCGGTGTTCTTTCTCATCCATGTAACTTATAATCTATTGGTGTTAGCAAAATTTGTCGGAAACAAATTAGGTAGCTATTTCTTCAAGCTTTCGAAAAATATTTTTTTGTTTTTTTTTAAATTTTTTAAAAATTTTTTTTTTTTTAATTTAAAACTTTTTTTTTTTATTTTTTTTTTTTTTTTTTTTTGCTCAAAAGAAAGCTTAGGTCTCTTCCTTTAAGTTATTTATGGTCGCTTTTCGGGATGCGAGTGGGTTATGTATAAAAAAAAATAATTTGTAAGTCAAGACGTCATATGCTAAAAAATTTAAAAATCCTCGTCTTGACTTAAAATTCTTTTTTTTATACATAACCCACTCGCATCCTAAATAGCGACCATAACTAACTTAAAGGAAAAGACCTAAGCTTTCTTTTGAGCAAAAAAAAAATACCCTTTTCAAAAAAAAATACAAAAATAGTTTAAAAATAAAAAAAAAATTTTTAATAAATTTAAAAAAAAACAAAAAACAATTATTAAAGGACTTATGTGATTAAGATTAAATTTTTTAGATTATTTATCTTTTTGTTTTTATTATTATTATTTTATATTAATTTAATTATTATTACAAATAATAAAAAAAATTTAATTTGTCAACATCTCTATAGAAAAAAAGGTATTTTATTCCTGGGATTAACATATTGTGATATTGTGGGTATTACAGTATCGAGGGTATGAAATGATAGTTAGGTATGTTATATACCGTCGGAAAGTTTAATTTGTCTAGTTGCTCAGCATAAGTTTTATTTTTAAGATTTTAGAAACACTTACTTACATACAAATAGGAAAAAATTCAAAATAGTGCATATGCTATGTTTTTATTATTATTATTTTATATTAATTTAATTATTATTACAAATAATAACAAAATTTAATTTGTCAACATCTCTACAGAAAAAAAGGGATTTTATTTAACCCTTTCAGTAAAAGTGCGTTGAAAGAGAGTACAATGCAATGTACTCTCTTTCTACGTATATTCGACAAAACACTGAAAGGGGTAAAAAATACCCTTTTCAAAAAAAATAAAAAATAAGTTTTAAATTTAAAAAAAAAATTTAAAAAAAACAAAAAAAATATTTTTCGAAAGCTTGAAGAAATAGCTATCTAATTTATTTTGGACAAATTTTGCTAACACCAATATATTATAAGTTACATGGATGAGAAAGAACACCGGTTTGGCCAAAATGTCAAATTTTGACCCCCCTCTAACTCAGAAACTTTTTGACCGAACTTGTTGAAAATTTGTGTCTAAACTACTATCTAATAATACTAACCTTTGTTGCAAATTTCATCCAAATCGGAAAACATCGATATCAAAAGTTGGGTCACTTGACATGAAATCCCCCATATATATAAAGATTTGAAATCACTGATGCAGCGCAGTAATGCATTTACGAACGTACCCAATTTTAACAATATGTCTCGCAATCTAAACTACTGATTAAATTGAAGCAAGTAAACAAACATGTACTAGACAGATTCCTATTTTGTCTTTCTGTTAAATTACACTATGCAACAAGCAAAATTCTTTGAATAATCACTATATTTTATTGATCTGCTATAGTCACCTAACTGCAAAAATCATCATTATCTAAAAGTCCATGGTAGATTTTTTAAAAAAAAATTTTTTTCTAAAATTTTAGATTTTTGAAGAGGCTGATCCATACATCTTATCGTAACTTTGAAACGACCAACTCGATTTAGTTAAGCAAACCGTCAAAAAAATTTCAATTACGGCAGATTTAAGTCTTTCTAATATAATTTTTTGATTAAACCATTTGTTTTGGAGTTATTGAGGCACAAGTGAAACAAATTATTATTTTTGTTTGCTTATTTATAACGTTTTTGAACTTAAAAAATCCTTAAATAATTGAAATCAACAAATACGTCCCAGTTTAAGTACTCAATCGTAAAGCTGCATCTTTAAGAAAGAAAATAAATTTTATTCCATTAAACTCCATGGATAAATTCCAATGATAAATTTTATTCCCGATAAACTGAAAGCACCTAGTTTTGACATTTTTTATCGCAAATTTGTGTAGAGCTAAAAATCACATAATTTTTCCTTTTGATTACTCAATATTTTTATAGCCTTCACCCAAGGTAAAAGGGTATTTATAAGTTTATCATTCCATTTGTTACTTTCACAATATTGATCGTAGACCCTATTAAGTATATCGTTACCTAAAACGCAAAAGGCCATAACTAACCAAAAAATTAAAATCAACATTTTCATTAATTCTTTTGTATTGTATCAACACAAATATCCACAACAACTTTTGGAATTTTTCGACCAAGAACAAAAAGCCCTATCTACAAAATATGCGATAAACACTAAAAGACATAATTAACAGTTTGCATTATATGCTACATTGTTATTTGTCAAAACCACCGGTAGGCTTGACAAGAAAAATAGAAGAAAAATTCATTATAAATTTAAGGCAGTTTATCAATTTAATATTTTAATTAGTTTTTTGCTTCTCTGTGTAAAATTTTCAAAATGGCAGATAGGGCCTTTTACGTTTTAGGTAACGATATATATTCTGCATCCTTATGAGAAGAGAAGTTTAAGCCCGGTTGATCATATTTCCTTCCGTCTGTTGAAATGGGGTTTCCGAAGACCCCAGATATTATGGGGACTCGGTTGGCATATTTTTATGTCAGAAATACTCCGTTAAAAAGAGAAATGCGTTAAAAAACCACGACTACCTCTTATTTTACCCATAACTTTATCGTTTCTGTTGCTTTTTTGTTTCTTTTTTTTCTGTACATCTGGAGAACGACAACAGCCAAAGTTTCCAAATTAGGTACACGCGTCTTCGTTATCGCTACTGGTCGGGAATAGATATGTGGGCGGGGCACTTCCCATACAAACACAGTTTAAATTTCTTTATATCTAAAGAACGGAAAAAGCCAAAGTTTCCAAATCAGGTTCAAACATCTCAATACACAACATCCCACAAAATGTGGGCGAGATCACTTCTCTTACAAATACATTATAGATATTTGTATATCGTTTTTAAATTGTGGGCGTTACACAAAATAAACTTAACGGTATTTATATGACGTTCTGTTTTTATCGCATCATGATAGGGTATTTACGATTCGGCATAACCAAATATAGCAATCTTACTTGGCTTTTATCTCTGATCGTAATTTCTATAATTATTATTTACTAGGGTATTCATTCGGTTAACCGTTAATCGGTTAATAATTTATGCATTTCTATGTATTTAAATTACTTAATTTATAAAACAAACTTTATTAATCGGTTTACCGATCAATTACAAAATTAACCGATTATAAGCCGATTAAACCAAAACCGATTAAAGAAAAAGCCCGATTAGATGAATCCCCTTTTATTTACAAGTAATAAAGTAAGCGTATATGAGAACTAAAATTTGCTTGCGTGAATAAAACTTTAAATTCACGCACGATTTTTTTTAAGAAGATACTTTAAAGTCAGTGTTGCCAACTTTGCATGACATATTTGAAGTAAAAACCAGCAAAAGAACGCAATATCTTATGGCAGATTCTTAAATTAGTTTAGATGCATTAAAATCCCAATTTTTCATATATTAGACTCAAATAACATAAAGCGTTTTAATTGAGAATAATTTGATTAATGGCATAAAAAACTAGTACATACCGGATTTTTAAAATTTTGTTATTAAATTAAAACATATTTTACCAAATAAATACCTATTTAATATTTGTTTTCGTTCATTACAGCAAAAACTTTCCGCCCGATAAATATGCAAGTTACGATAAAGCCAGAGAACGTGTTTCCATGGTTTTGTTTAGTCATCATTTCAGCGAGAAACCAATAAGACCTTTAGTCCCAGCTATTATTGAAATTGGCGGTATACATATAAATGACCAACCAAAAATTTTAGCAAAAGTAATATGTCTTAATAAATTTAAAAATCTAAGAAAATCTTATACCTTCTTATATTATAGGATCTCGAAACTTTTATCAACTCCGCCCAACATGGTGTAATATTTTTCAGCATGGGCACAAATGTCCAGGAAAATCACATGCAACCACAAGCTCTAGAAAAAATATACAATGTCTTGTCAAAATTGCCACAAAAAGTTTTATGGAAAGTTGATGATGAATCGAAAGTACCAGGAAATTCTTCAAACATTCTGTACCGCAAATGGTTGCCTCAATCTGATATCTTGGGTCACCCGAATATTAAACTGTTCTTTGGTCATGGCGGTAAGGGTGGCATAACCGAAGCTAAATTCTATGGAGTTCCCATAGTAGGTTTACCCATTTACGGTGATCAACCTATGAATATGGAAGAAATTGTTAATAAAGGTTATGGTCTAAGTATTGATCACGACAATCCCTTAACAGAAGAAATTATTTCTAAAACGGTCTTGGAGGTTTTAGAGAATTCCAAGTATGCGAATAGTGTTAAGAGATTTTCGGTGTTATATCGTGATCGTCCCTTAAAAGCAAAAGACAATGCGATTTATTGGTTAGAATATTTACTTAGATATAAGGGAGCACCTCACATGCAAAGTCGGCTAAAGGAAATGTCATTTGTGGAAGCCGTAAATTTAGATGTAATTGTTTTTATTTTAGCAGTATTTTTTGTAGTCTTTAAACTAATTAAGTCATTAGCAAAATTTGTATTTAAACTAATATGTAAAGTGAAAACGAGTAAGGGGAAAAGAGACTAAGTGTTCAATTTCAACAAATTTTGAATATAAAATAAAGATTTCTTAAGTTATCTAAAATATAAATATAAGATACATATCGCACTTAATCAACAAGAGGGTATTAACTAGGGATGCCAATCGGGACTGATTTTTGAATAATCAGATTTTTTGGATCCCGGGATTTCGGGATTTTTCGGGATAAATGTGTTGCATTAAAGTGCTACTTTTTTTAATAAACAATACTTTTTAAATATTCAAAAGGTTTTATATACGTAACATAAATTTTTAAAAATGAAAACAACAAAACAATTTATTTTATACATATGTTTATAACACTGGCCTCACCCATGATCAAACTGATCAGATTCTGAAAAAAGCTTAAAAAAATATGCGTATCTCTTAGTTTTTCTAGATCAATTCATTTCGGTTTTTTGACAGCAATTCAATTTTTAATGTGAATTAAGTTGTGACGACATTAATACACGACAAAGTGTAGTCCCTCATCGAGATCGATAGCTGAGTTAAAAACTGTAAAACTATGTCGACTGCAGTGCAGTACACCTCCAGGGTGAGGGCGAGATTCATTATCAATAATTTAAGTACGTTTGAAATTTATTTTAAAACAAAATGTTTATACAAATGTTTTTTAAAACAGATTTCAAGTTTAAATAATTTATTTATGAATACGTCAAATAGTGTTTATTTATAAAAAAAATTATTTTATTTACCGTGTGTTTTTTAAGCAAATTTTTTATTTTTATTGGAACGAAAGGAATATGAGCTATTTCATCAATATTACGACTTAATTGTTATAATTGTATCAACAATCAAAACTTTAATTGGATCGTTAATAATTTTTATTTTTTGATTGATATATATAACAATTATTTTTTGATTTCTATATTTTGCATAAAAATAATTATTTTTATTTTGGTATTATGTCTTAAGCCAAAGCTGAACTTGCTAAACGTAATTGTAAAAAAGGCTTGAGATGTGAGTCTGCAAATTTCGTTTCTACTTAAAATAATGGGTTTTATTAAGCAAAATACAAAAATCCAGAAATAGTCGTCATATATCAAACAAAAATTGAAAATTTTAAATACTCGCTGTGTTCCAAAAAAAAAAATTAATCTCAACAAGTTAGAGTGCTATATTCGGCTGTGCCGAATCTTTGATACCCTCCACCGACAGGAGTGGGCTCTATATGATAAATACATACATATATATTATAAACTACTCTTCACAAAAACGAGCGTTAGCATTAAAATTAGTTGCGGTTTAGATCTGAATTAAATTATTGACCGACAATATGAAAATTTTATGCGTTTCTTGTTAGAACTTTGAACTGGCTTGAGTAAAATATCATGATTCGTAAAAGTTTTAGCCGAACTAAAATAATTTTTAGGAGCGTTATTTGTATTGGAACTATGGTAAATTATGGACCAATCATCCCAAAATTCTAAAGACTGATTTCTGGTATTACAAAAAATAAATTAGAATAAATTTCAATACAGCAGTGTAATTAGTTTTAGCGTTAACAGTAAATTTCACAAATTTGCATGATATTTTTTCTTGCCATATGAATTAAGGTAAAAAATTTCACCGCAATATCTATATATGTGATGGTTTTAGGCGAATTTAATTATTTTCCCAAAGTGGGCTTTATTTGGTTTTAAGCTGTTTTCCGAGAGTAGGGTTTATATGGGGCCTAGGGTAAATTAAGGACTTATCTTTTTTGGCAGTGTGATTTCTCGTCCTATAAAACTGTGACGTACCGAACTTCAATTTAATAGCATCATTTATTACGGTTTTAGGCGTACTAAACAGTTTTCCGGGAGTAGGGTTTGTATGGGGCCTAGGGTAAATTATGGAACGATCTTCAAAAAATCTTACAGTGTGATTTCTGGTCCTATGAAACTGTGATGTACCAAATTTAAGTATGCTAGCGTTATTTATTGCGGTTTTAGGCGTACTAAACGGTTTTCCGGGAGTAGGGCTTATATGGGGCCTAGTGTAAATTGTGGAACGATCTTCAAAAAATCTTACAGTGTGATTTCTGGTCCTATGAAACTGTGATGTACCAAATTTAAGTATGCTAGCGTTGTTTATTGCGGTTTTTGGCGTACTAAACTGTTTTCCGCGAGAAGGGTTTATATGGGGCCTAGTGTAAATTATGGACCGATCTCCAAAAAATTTTACAGTTTGATTTCTGGTCCCATAAAACTGTGACGTACCAAATTTTAGTATGCTACCGATATTTATTGCGGTTTTAGGCGTACTAAACTGTTTTCCGGGAGTAGGGTTTATATGGGGCCTAATGTAAATTATGGACCGTTCTTCAAAAAATTTTACAGTGTGATTTCTGATCTTATAAAACTGTGACGTACCAAATGTTAGTATGCTAGCGTTATTTATTGCGGGGTTAGGCGTACTAAACTGTTTTCCGGGAGTAGGGTTTAAATAAGGCCTAGTATAAATTATGGACCGATCTTCCAAAAATTTTTCACTGTGATTTCTGGTCCTATAAAACTGTGACGTACCAAATTTTAGTATGCTTGCGTTATTTATTGCGGTTTTAGGCGTACTAAACTGTTTTCCGGGAGTAGGGTTTATATGGGGCCTATTGTAAATTGTGGACCGATCTTCAAAAAATTTAACGGTGTGATTTCTGGTCCTACAAAACTGTGACGTACCAAATTTTAATATGATAGCGTTATTTATTACGGTTTTAGCCGTACTAAACTGTTTTCCGGGAGTAGGGTTTATATGGGACCTAGTGTAAATTATGGACCGATCCTCAAAAAAATTTACAGTGTGATTTGCGGTATTATAAAACTGTGACGTACCAAATTTAAGTATGCTAGCGTTATTTATTGCGGTTTTAGGCGTACTAAACTGTTTTCCGCGAGAAGCGTTTATATGGGGCCTATGGTAAATTACGGACCGATCTTCAAGAAATTAAACAGTACGATTTGCAGTCGTATAAAGCGAATTCGTGCAAAATTTTATGTCATTCCGAGCATTATTCCACCATTTATGAAAATTATCAATTTTTTTTGGGTAGTGGTTCCACGTTTTGATTCATAGTTCTGATCCTACTAAACCGATGTTGCTGGATTTCAATCCCAAACTGCCTAGGATAACTACAAGCAATTTGAGACCAAGTTTGTTCTTTTCTTTTGCGTTTTTCGAAAGTGAGCGTGTTTTCAACAGACGGACAGACGGACAGAGGGACAGACGGACAGACAGACGGACATGGCTAAATCGACTTAGAATTACTCAAGGAGCCAGAATATATATACTTTATGGGGTCTTAGATGTATTATAAAAAAGTTTCACACGGAATGACAAACTTAGTATACCCTCATTCACCACAGTGGTGGTGGAGGGTATAAAAATTAGAGCAAAATTTCCATAACTATGTGAAAAAAACAGTGACTATGTAGGTAATTTTAAATTAACCGATCAGTTAATCGGGTAGTAATTAATCGGTTATCCGATTAACAGTTAACAGAATGAATACCCTAATATGTACACAATTATTTTTTTGGATAGTTTGGGAGTCATTTTTTGAAATTTTATTTTTCTCGCATCATGTTCAAATGTGACTTATTTTGACAGTTCTTGTGAGAAATATTGTTACAGAAATACTTTTCCTCACATCCTTCCAATAATTGCTGGAAAATTATTTAAATGATAGATAATTCTCGCAAAGTAAATATGCAGAAACACTTATATGAGAAAAATCATTTTATGTTTCATATTGCACTGTTTTTGCCATAATTCACTTGTTTCATACGGAAAATTTTACGATGCGAGATTACAGAAACGGGCTACTGGCTTAAAAAACCGACTTGAATACCTTTAAGCAAATAATATTTCGGCTTTCTTGCTATAAAATTTTTACTAGGGACGTAACTATACGCCTGTTTGCCGATACGATACCGATACTCAAAATAAATATAGGTTTTGAATTCTTATTGCATTGGGTTTGAATTCAAGTTAAAATTAACAAAACTCAAGTAGAGTAATTTGTTTTATTACACAAAATTACAGTGATTATTAATATATAAAATTTAATAAGAGGTTGAAAAAACAAAGAATTTTTTTACAAAAATAATAGTGTAAGAAATCATTTATTAATGTTTAAAATTGACAGTAGTAAAATTTTTGTTTAGAAAACAAAGTATTCTCAACTTTAGCGGAGATGGACGATTTCGCAAGTTCGTTTGAACGAAACATGCAGTAAAAAATAGTCTCTCAGATGCGACAGAAAGAAAGTTTTGTATAACATGTCATTGCTCCAATAAGCAAGTAGATCTGTGTCTTTAGAAATATTAGAAGATCCAAAGTATTTTTCGAATTCTTTTTTAGCACAATCACAGCATAGGATGGAAAGAGGCTCACCCTCCTCGGATTCTGTTGAAATTTGTTTACAAACGCTCTTTTAGACTTGTCAGAACGTGCACCACCAATAAGAGTGTTCGTGTTGTCAACACTTTCGGAATGCAGACACGATAAGTTACCCAATAATAAGTTTTTTTCGATACGATTTAAGTCGATTGTCTTTGAAATATTCGAGCACTATAACGATGGTCAAGAACTGTGGATAGCCAATATATTTATCCCTTCAAACTCCTACAAGGAGCATAGGGATAAGCAATAGGTTGTTTAATTATTTTCTAAAGCCGCAAATCTTTTATTTATAGCTAATGTAAAGTAAGCCGCATAGTACATTGGTATTTTTCTGTGTGTATGTATGTTCATATACTTTCTAGAAATGTATAATTTTTTAGCCATTGGAAGCCGCCTCCTTTTTTTGCAAAGTTGCAGTGCATCGTTTAATTTTCATTCTTAATTTCCGATCAAAACATTTATTACATACACAGAAAAAATTATTAAATTTCTCCAATCACCAAATTTATTCCTAATTCAAAATATCAAGCAAACCTATTACCTATTACCAAAATGATTATATTGATTACTAAAAATTTTAAAATTTTGAAAAAATATTTTCAATAAATGATATTTTTAATTTTAATTAAAAAAGTGATCAAAAAACTTTGCCATTTCAAACAATGTGTTAATTTATTTAAATAAATATTGACAATTCCCAACAACAATTATTCTTGTTTAAAATTATTTTATTTTAAACGAAAAAAGTCAATTAAAATTTGTTGTTACTTAATTAAAATTTTAATGGAAAATTTGTTTTAAAACCACTAAAATGTTAATTAAATCAAAATCAAATTTTAAATTTTCTTTCAACAAAAAAAAATAATTGATTCAATTATCACATTAATTAAATTTAAATACTTTTTAAACCATTTCTTTAATTGATAAAACACTTTTTTCTGCGTATCGATGCCTTACTTTCTCAACCTCGTATCTTGAAAAAATACGGGTTGTACTTTTTCATATAAAACGATTGTTTTTCTTGTGTTCTATTACTGCAAAAACTTATTATTTCAATACTTTGTCTCAATTCTGTAAATATTAATAAATTATTGACATAATAAGTTTTTGCAGTAATAGAACACAAGAAAAACAATCGTTTTATATGAAAAAGTCCAAACCGTATTTTTTTAAGATACGAGGTTGAGAAAGTAAGGCATCGATATGTTCTAGTGGTGTTCAAAATATGTTTGTTAGCTATTGGTGAGTAAAAATAGTGAATACATATTACGCTATACAGTTATCGAAACACGCATTTAAAATGTCATTATTGGTGCTTGCAGAATACAAATCTTTTTGCAACAGAAAACATGAAACGAGAAATAACAATAAATTGTATGTGTTCCCTGTATGTTTTTACACGTAGAATATGTTGTCAATATAAAAAATGTCACCCTGAATTTCTTTATAAGCATAAAAAGAAAAGAGTACTAAAACTGACGTGGGGGTACTGTGGTATTTATGAAAAAAAAAAGAACTGAAAATAGTACCAAAGTACTGAATTTTCCATCACTGATGCGCATAGAAACTAGCTTTCCCACAACAATAAATTTCAGTGTTTTAATCATAAATAAAGATTGGCTGCCGTATTCATAAAAAATAAAATAGATTTCAAACATATTTTAAAACTAAATTTCCATACAAATTATCCTTAAAATCTATTTCATATCCAATTTAGTTTTTTATGAATACGGCAGTGGGAGTTTAGCACGTCAATAATAAATAAATCAATTAATACTAAATTTTGTATTCCCGAAAATAACTTTTGATAAAAATTGTTTTTCTTCTACTGAAAATTTTAAAATTTTGAGATAAAACAGTATTGTTGAACAAGTGCGATATATATGAATGTATTTACATTTACAAAGAGATGCAATCACATTTGCTGCTACACAGGTATGTACTTTTCGTATATATTTTGTTCACTCACTAAAACAAAATTTTATATGAACAACTTACATATTTAATTGCATTTGCTTTTTTATTTCCTTTCCTATTTTTAGCAAAAAAAAAAAAAAAAAAAAAAAAAAAAAAAAAAAAAAAAAAAAAAAAAAAAAAAAAAAAAAAAAAAAAAAAACAATAGCACTGAATTAACTAAAGCACACTCAAGGCGAATTCAACTACAGGTGGTGTTGAAACGCCATCTGATTTTGACAGTTCGAGCCAATTTGTTTTGATTTGTTAAGAATGGTTGACGTTTTGGACCGTAAACACTAACAATGCAATGCAAAAAACCATATGTTGTTTCTGTTGTTTTTGGATTGTTGTAGTTTCGACACCACCTGTAGTTGAATTCGCCTTGAGCACACTCATTGAATGCTGCGCTGCTTCCGTTTTGAAACATTTCTACCAAGAAAACAATACACTTTTTGCCAGAGTACCGAAACGCTCGCTCATTCTTCATTCATGAGCGAGCGTGAAAATTTAAAAATTTTTTTGGAAATTCATCCTCATGAGGGTGAGGAAAAAAACTATTTTGATTTTCCTCGCTCATGAGGAGTGAGCAAAAACAAAAAATTCATATGTGATTTTTCAGATATGAAGAATTTGAAAAAATTCACGTTAAAATTCTTCACAAGGAAAAAAATGCGATTTTCCCAACCATTTTCAGCGTGAAAATCAAGTAGTAAAGAGGCCTTATAGAAGGCCTTTTTGCAGACATAAGATCTCCCAGCCGCATTCCAACTTTATTACCAATTAGCAAGGTGTGTCATTGGAGACCAACACCTTGCACTTTTGCATATATTTTAAGCACTTCTGGAAGGGGTTCTAAAAAGATTTAAGAATAAAGCTTTATCCAAGTTTAATTATTGTGGCTAATAATACGAAGTGAGTAAATTAATAACTAAACTTGCAACACGTTCTTACATAACTACTAATAAAACGATTGCGACAGGCCTTATCTTAGAATAGAAAATTTGAATTTGTAAAATATTAAATAAAAACCTTTCTAAAAGACCTTTTCAAAAAAGGCAGAGTGGAATAAGTAAAAGTTTACTAAAAATTCAATTGTAAACATTCTTAAAGGCCTAAAAAGTGATTTGCTTGCAATTTTCCCCGCCGGGCAGCACGTTTAGTCTGTGTGTATTTTTTTTCTGTAAAATTATTTCTTAACTGGTAAACCAAATATTATTGAAAAAAAAAAAAAAATAAGAGAACTGCACATATCGTCATCTTAAATGCAGAATATTGTAACATCAAATTTCATAAGTTTACATGAGAAGCAAAAAATGTTGTAAAATGGAAATTATATGAGATATTAGAGTAATATTTAATATTTAGAATAAAAATGCGATACCTAACCAGTTTTTTTTTTTTTTTGATAAAAAAAATATTATTTTTACTGTTAATTTTTTAGTTATGTGTGTTACGTTATTTTAATTTGTAATTCTCTGAAGCAAAACGACGAATCATCAACGAAAGTATGATAATATTAAGTTGAACAATCATTTAAAACATTAAATAATTAAATTTCTGTTAAGTTACAGGTATAATAGAATATAAAGATAATGTACAACGTAGAGATGTTCAGCCCAATTATGAATAAAAATTCCATGGGAGTTTTTTCCCTTTTCCCATTTCTACAATTCAATTTACATAGGAAAAATGGGAGAAGGGAGAAAACTCCCGGGGAGTTTTTTTTTCATAATTGGGTTGGTTATATTATTAGAGATATTATTATGACATATTATTTATAATTTTTTATTTCTAATTAGAAATGGATTAAACTAAAAAAAAGTACTTCATTAAATTTAAATTAATTTTAAAAATCCAACTATTCCATTATAACTAACGTGTATTTTGATGTCCTTATAATGAATTGAATTTTTTTTTACAATAAACAAGTTTTGTAAAAAATTTGACTCATATACATATATGCCTATTTGTCTCCATATAAGGAATTATTTCGAAAAAACTTCTGCAAGAAGTAAATTTTAATTAGTTAATTTCTGAAAAATTTAAATAAGAAGAATGAAAGAGTTTTTCAATTAAAAGTAGTATTGATAGCAGCCCGCGTATTCAGTGAAAGAAAATGTTGTATAAAGAATCACTTTTCCTAAAAAAAATACTATTAGTATTTAATAAAGCCGTAAAAGGATTAACACAAAATTTAGCTAAACAATTTATATTCCAGCACTTTATAAGAAATGCTATTATTCTAAAGATGTAGAAGACAAGTAATTTATTATTTAAAACCAAAGGCTTTATAACAGTCTTTTTGAGGATATTGATGATGGACGACTTGGAAGAATGCAATCCTAACAAAAATACCAGATTATTTTAAATAAACTTGGAAAAAATATTTCTATTGTATTATAAACTTTCTATATTAATAATGAAGATATATTCTGATCCAATAGCAACAGGTTCATTATAGGGAAATTCGACTGTATTAACATTTATTAAAAACTATATATGTACATATATAAACTCATAAGGTTGGAAAACGAAATAAATGATGGAAAAATCATATAATAAAAATAATGGCAGTCTGCTGAAAGCAAAAAACTAAGGACCTGCAGATGATACTATTTATTCTTGGAAATTCATAGCGTATGGGAGTGCAATGGGTTAAGCTGTGAAATTTTTAACAGTCCAATGTAGAAGAAGCTGATAGTCATACTTAATATAGGTTTTGCAATACATATATATTGTATATATGTATATATATATGGATTCGGTTTATATTTATTTTACAGCACTGTTTTTATTTTTGCTTATGCAATATTGTGCAGTTTGATCACTTATTCCACTAACGCGTTCAGAGTATGAAACAGAATACCCATTTTTGACGTTAAAAAAAAATGAATGTGTTTGCAAAAATATATCAAATACTCTGCTAATTTTTTTTTAATTAAGATTATTCATTATGTTTTTTAAGGAAATTATTTACTTAATGATAAGCCATTTTTGATTTTGTTAATAGCTTGGATATTTTTTAAGGTGGAAGTTTAAATATTTAACGTGAATCGTAATCAATAAAAAAGTCTATTTCAAAATTTTCAATGATAAATTGCTTTGCATTTTAGCAAACCATATGTATACAATTGCAAAAAAAAAATGTATGCTTTAAAAAGGGTCGGTCCTTTTCTTAAGCAGACATAAGGGCAAAACTTATTGAAAAAAAAACTCCATGAGCAAGTATAGAAACCTGAGCGCTGTTTCTCAAAACTACAAATTACAAATCTACAAGTAAAATACATTTGAACAAAAACCAAAGTTGTAAAATTGTTGCTTTTTTAACGTAAATGAAGTGAGTTTATGGTCCCATGCAGATATATTATAGGGAAGTTCGATTGTACCTGCTGTCACATTTGCTTTTACACATAATTTTTAGCAAAACAAGCCTTTTTTACTTTAATTTCAAATATTTGTTACCTACTTAAGAAAAATGTTATCAACGAACAACCGTTTTGGTTGGTAAAACCAAAACTGTATTACAACAACAACACGTATTGAGTACTTGGAATTTTTTTTTCAATGAGTTTTGCCTTTATGTCTGCTTAAGAAAAAAACGTTCCCTTTTAAAAGCATCAAAGAATTTTTTACAACAGTATAAATATCGTTTGCTAAAATACAAAGCATTGTATCATTGAACATTTTGAAATAGACTATTTATTGATTACGATTCATGTTAAATATTAAAAAAAAAAAAATTTTAAACTTCCACCTTAAAAAATATCCAAGCTATTAACAAAATCAAAAATGGCTTATCATAAAGTACATAATTTCCTTAAAAAACATAATGAATAATCTTAATTAAAAAAAAATTAGCAGAGTATTTGATATATTTTTGCAAACACATTCATTTTTTTTTAACGTCAAAAATGGGTATTCTGTTTCATACTCTGAACGCGTTAGTGGAATAAGTGATCAAACTGCACAATATTGCATAAGCAAAAATAAAAACAGTGCTGTAAAATAAATATAAACCGAATCCATATATATATACATATATACAATATATATGTATTGCAAAACCTATATTAAGTATGACTATCAGCTTCTTCTACATTGGACTGTTAAAAATTTCACAGCTTAACCCATTGCACTCCCATACGCTATGAATTTCCAAGAATAAATAGTATCATCTGCAGGTCCTTAGTTTTTTGCTTTCAGCAGACTGCCATTATTTTTATTATATGATTTTTCCATCATTTATTTCGTTTTCCAACCTTATGAGTTTATATATGTACATATATAGTTTTTAATAAATGTTAATACAGTCGAATTTCCCTATAATGAACCTGTTACTATTGGATCAGAATATATCTTCATTATTAATATAGAAAGTTTATAATACAATAGAAATATTTTTTCCAAGTTTATTTAAAATAATCTGGTATTTTTGATAGGATTGCATTCTTCCAAGTCGTCCATCATCAATATCCTCAAAAAGACTGTTATAAAGCCTTTGGTTTTAAATAATAAATTACTTGTCTTCTACATCTTTAGAATAATAGCATTTCTTATAAAGTGCTGGAATATAAATTGTTTAGCTAAATTTTGTGTTAATCCTTTTACGGCTTTATTAAATACTAATAGTATTTTTTTTAGGAAAAGTGATTCTTTATACAACATTTTCTTTCACTGAATACGCGGGCTGCTATCAATACTACTTTTAATTGAAAAACTCTTTCATTCTTCTTATTTAAATTTTTCAGAAATTAACTAATTAAAATTTACTTCTTGCAGAAGTTTTTTCGAAATAATTCCTTATATGGAGACAAATAGGCATATATGTATATGAGTCAAATTTTTTACAAAACTTGTTTATTGTAAAAAAAAATTCAATTCATTATAAGGACATCAAAATACACGTTAGTTATAATGGAATAGTTGGATTTTTAAAATTAATTTAAATTTAATGAAGTACTTTTTTTTAGTTTAATCCATTTCTAATTAGAAATAAAAAATTATAAATAATATGTCATAATAATATCTCTAATAATATAACCAACCCAATTATGAAAAAAAAACTCCCCGGGAGTTTTCTCCCTTCTCCCATTTTTCCTATGTAAATTGAATTGTAGAAATGGGAAAAGGGAAAAAACTCCCAGGGAATTTTTATTCATAATTGGGCTGAACATCTCTACGTTCTCAAATGCAGTACTGCCTGCACTGCATCAGAAAAGCCAACTTATTTCACCATGTCAACGCATTCCTAATGATGTTGCATATTAATTGTGTGATTATCATTTTTATATGTGCATTTAACCATATTTAAATTTATTGTTTAAACGCAGTATTGCATTTATAACCATGTACATTATCTTTATATTCTATTATACCTGTAACTTAACAGAAATATTTAATTATTTAATGTTTTAAATGATTGTTTAACTTAATATTATCATACTTTCGTTGATGATTCGTCGTTTTGCTTCAGAGAATTACAAATTAAAATAACGTAACACACATAACTAGATAAATAACAGTAAAAATAATATTTTTTTATCAAAAAAAAAAAATCGGTTATCGCATTTTTATTCTAAATATTAAAAATTGCTTTTATATCTCCATTAATTTCCATTTTACAACGTTTTTTGCTTCTCATGAAAACTGTGATGTTATATTATTCTGCATTTAAGATGACGATATGTGCAGTTCTTTTAGTTTTTTTTTTTAATAATATTTGCCTACAAAAAATTCAACACACACTTTGGCTCGTTGCCTTTAACAAAAACAAAATACACACAAAGGCATTTCGTGCTGTGGTCATGCAAACTGCCGAGCAACAACAACATTACTGGTGAGGAGCGTTAAGAAAATTTTTGGTTTCCTCATTTTTCATGACTGAGGAAAGGCAAAAATTTATTTTTCCTCACGCTCATGAATGAATTGGTAAAAAAATTCACAATTCATTCATGGTTGTGAAAAAAATTACACGTTTTAAATTCCTCATTCATGAAAAAATTCATGAATGGTTAAATATGAGCGATCATATATGAATTTTTCGGAACTCTGCTTTTTGCCATATACACACATTTTACACTTTTTTTTTTATTAAAAAACGCGACTGTTACCGAGATACTCGCGCATCGTATACTTGTTGTTATATTATTAACTTCTTTAACCTAAACAAAGGAAACGGAATAAAAGAACAAAATAATGATGACGACGTCATCCGCTCTAGAACACTAAACACACACAATTTGGAAATTTTTAATGCATTTTTTACCGAAATCGAATATAAACGAATTATATTTCATATTTATTTAAAAATATGACAACTAATTGACTTTGTTACACTATTTTCAAAAGCAAAACTCTTATATTTCCTTTTTATTTTAATTAAATACCAAGAGACAGCAGAAATATTGATTTACTCACGCGCCGATTGCAAATAAACTGATTTTATTTATTGCAGTTTAGAAGTCACTGCTTAAATATCAAAGCGATGTTAATGTGGCAGCAGATAGTTTTGAAAATCTTGGAAATTTATCTGCGATCCAATTAGGATTCGGAAGTAATACGTTAGATAAAAGCTTTACATTTTACTTGTATTTATATTCAATTAAAGCTCAAACGTAAAATAAAAAAAAAACTGCACTAAGTAAAAAATGCTTTTAGAGGGATAGAGACAATATTTTAAAGATCAGTTTATAAAACAAACAAAAAAAAACAAAATAGAAAATTATTTTGTAAAATTGGAAACGACTAATTTGTTTTTCTTTTTTGTAATTTTGAAAGCTTTTCAATGAATCCTTTAAAATAGCTGTAAAATAGTTTTGAAATAAAGGGGATGTTCCCATATGTATCACACGAGCAAGCATTGCTTTACACTGTCAATGCAAGTTTACTGATGGTCCTTTAGCAGGAGTCATCCACCATGTATTTATTTTTATTTTATTTTATTTTATTTTTATTTATTCATTAATAATCAAAAAGCCTAGATTTGACACTTGCTTGTGCGGCATCTGCTTTAACAAAGTATTTTAAGACATATAAATTTTCATTTGCAGCGCAGTTCATCTTTTGAATAAGTTACTTTTTTTTTAAAAAGGAAAAATGCTGTTTGTGTAAAAACTTGTTTGCGTAATAAAATTAGGAATTAGATATTGGGAATTATTTCTTTTTCATAAGCAACTTTATTATATTCAACATTTTTCATTTTTCGAATTTATTTTAACTCATAGAATAAATTCGAAAAATGAAAAATGTTGAATAAAATTAGGAATTTTTATAAATATAATAATAAAATTTTAAGAAATTTCTATGACAAATTTTATAATTTTTTTCTCTGCGCGGAGATGTATTTAGCTCGTGCCTCGTTTTGATTTTTCTTATATAGGGTAATGAGATCGTCGTTGTTTGCGTTTTATTTGTATTGGCAAATGGTTTGGCGCCGTCTAACTTTAAAGCTGTTTCTCGGTGTTCGACTTTGACCATATGCATTCGATTTTACCAAACATTTGGCATCGTGAAGGTGGAATATCAACTAAAATAAATTTTTGAATCTTTTAAGGGCGGACTTTGGAAGTTTTGGCTTCCTGTATGAAGGTGTAGTTCGTTCGATACCTTGTGGAGGAGATTTATTATCCTATCGCCGTAATATTTTCGCTGCAAATACCCATATTAAATATGATTAGATCATGCAATTTACCTTTACAACGAAATACACTCATACTCATGTTTCCTTTTCCGTTTTATTATATTCACTCACAAAAACCCACACCTTTTTCTGAATAACAAAAACAATAACACTCAACTAACTAAAGCAAACTTATTGAGTGCCAAGCTTATTCCTTTTTGAAATATTTCTACCAACAACAACAAAACACTTCTCACCAAAAACCAATTTCATACACCTTTTGTTTGTTAAAATACCCGACTGTTACCGAGATACTTGCGCATCACTCACTTGTTATTTTATTAACTGCTGTCAACTACACGAAGGAAACGGAATAAAAAACAAAATGATGATGACGTCATCATTTTTAGAATAATTTAGACTTTTACACACATTTTGAAATTTTTAATTCACTTTTTACACCGAAATCGATTATAAACGAATTATATTTTATATTTATTTGAAAATATGACAACTAATTGACATTTTAACACTTTTTCCAAAATCAAAACTCTAATATTTCCTTTTTAATTTAATTAAATACCTAGAGACAGCAGAAATACCGATTTACTCACGCGCCGATTGCAATCAAACTGATTTTATTTCTTGCAGTTTAGGAGTCATTGGTAAAATAACAAAGCGATGTTACTTGGGCAGTTTAAAAAATCATGGAAATTTTAGTGCGTTCCAATTAGGATTTGGAAGTAATAAGTTAGATAAAAGCTTGACATTTTACTTGTATGCACGGTAGCCAGATTTGACGTCTGTGGTTCAAGAATGCCCTTTTAACGATTTATGCTCTAAATTTAACGATTTTTCAAACGAAAAATTTTGTAATATTAGGTGCGTTCATTAACAGAAAATTATTTATTATTTTCAATAATTGTTACTACACAGAAAAAATTATCAGTAGTTTTTTAACAATTAAAAATATTTGTTAAAAAGAATTTCAGTTTTATTAAGGTGATAATTGAATCAATTATTTTTTAGTTGAAAGAAAATTAAAAATTTAATTTTGATTTAATTAACATTTTAGTTGTTTTAATATAAAAGTTTAATTAAAATGTTAATTAAATAACAAAAAATCTTAATTGACTTTCTTCTTTTAAAATAAAATAATTTAAACTTGTAGAAAAATGTTTGTTGGGAATTGGCAAAACCTGAGCTATATTTTATGAAATCAATAACCACATTGTTTGAAACGGCAAAATTTGTTGATCATTTTTTGAACTGAAATTAAAAATATCCTTTATTGAAAAAATATGTAAAAAATAGTTCAAATCATTTAAATTGTTAAGAAATAATCTCGTATCTTACATCTTAATATAAATAATGTCGATATGCCTAACTTGTTAGTTTTTGCTGGTAAAGCGTTCATTAAGTGTGTTAATTTACTTAAATTCACTACGAATTTGAAACAATTGATCATTAACCCAAAAAATTTGCAAGTAGAGAGTGTCAAATGAGAGTAAAAAATTGAGTGACAAACAAATTCTTGCAAATTTTTACTTGAAAAATTATTACTTGCAAAAGCTTTTCAGGCAGCTGTTTTGTGCCTTTGTATCAGAGTACGGAGAGTGCTCGAATTAAACTCGCTCGCGAGCGAGTCCAATTCGAGCGAGTTTTATTTTCAACATTGAAAAGAATTATTCTTTACTGCTCGCGAGTTTAAAAAATAAAACTCGCGAGCGAGTTTTATTTTTGCGAGTTGAAAAATATTGCTCGCGAAAAGAATTCAAATTTTAAGAGTCAAAAATAAAACTCAACTCGCGAGTCGAGCTAAAAAGAATTGTTCGCGAGTTTTATTTTTGCGTATGAATTTTTTTTAACTAAAAATATATTTTTCCTGTTTATTTGTTTGTATGTGTGGATAAATGTGTGTATGTATGAATATTTCATCGAAACACAACACAGCATTAGCAAATGGATCAGAAGTAAGGTGGGAAAAGGTATTTATTGATACAGCAAATATTACGTTGTGACAAGTATAACTAACCATGAAGAAGAAATAGCAAAGAAAAGGATTCGTTTAAAAGAATGCAATCATGTTATACGTTTCGAAAATATAAAAAAGGCAGTTCATTAATTTCCTATGAATCGTAAACACTTCTATGTAAGTCACTAATGAACGCATACATTTTATTACACATCATTCAAAATTTAACATTTATACGTATTGCACATATATTTTAAATCACACTTATCTACCTGTTTATGAGCAGCATTCGCTTGTGTGCATTTTTTTAGTACAAACATCACTTTTACAACCCTTTCCCACACGTCTTGCCAGCCATTTTAACATAAACATTAATATAATAAGTTTTTCAGACCCATTGCACTGACATTTAAACACTCACTAGGGATCAAACAAACATATCAATGATCACATTTTCTATAAATAGTCGTGATTGTTTACTACCTGCTGATGTTTTCTATAAGAATCAACTAATTTGGTTGTCACAAGACAATTATGTGATGGCTTTTGCTACCCTAAAAAACTCTTAATTCATTTATAACACTGGTCTTCAAAAACAAATGTAAGTCTTTAAATAAAAACATATAAAATATAAAGATTTTGAAGCGGTTAATTTAAATCCGTTTGCAGTTTCAAATTTTTTTATGGGCTTGACTTATATTCCGCCCGAAATAAGGGCCGATTTTTATAAAAACACCAACAAATGATTATTAATAATATTTCCTTTAAGTCAAACGAATAACATTTTTTATATTTTCCACTGTTTCGGACATTTTCAGAAATTAGTGGCGATAAACTTTTTTTTTCAAGCAAAATTAGTACTATTTTTTGTTTTCAAAAATTTGTTAACAAATTTAGAACAATTTTTTTTATTATTTATCAGAAAGCCAGATATATTACGAATAAAATGAGCCATAAACCATGAAAATCGATTGACAAATGTTTATTTTATTTATAATTATTAAAGGCAGCTTTTATGAAAATAATATGTTACCAATCTCAAACACTTTTATTTAAGTCATTTAAGAACGCATACATTTTATTACACATCATTAAACATTTTGCAGGTTTACATATTTTTAAACAAGAAAACATTTATACATACAAACACACATACATTCTTATCAACATGGTTATGCCCAGCATTCATATGTGTGCATATGTTTTTATAACCCCTTCCTACACATTTGCCTGCCCTTCGTTTCTAAAAATTCATATGTATGTATATTTTTACTTCGCACAAGCAAACATTAATTTTTTTAAACGAGTTGCTCGATTTCAACTCGTATGCGCTCGTTTTCTGCTCGCATAAAATTTGTACTTACGAGTTGAAAAATAAAACTCGTAAGCACAAATTTTAAAACGAGTTGTTATCTGCTTACGAGTCGAGCACAAAAATCTTATGACTCGTAAAAAATTTGTGCTCGCGAGTTTAAAAATAAAACTCGCGAGCACAAATTTTAAAATGAGAGAGTTGACTCGAATTGTGCTCGCGAGTAGAATTTTTTCCTACCCTGCTTTGTATACAAGACAAATTTTTGAGAATTTGTAACAAGATAATATGTATTCATAATTTTTATATTAAAATTTTTCAATAACATAAAATTTATACCCCCTTATTTTGTAAAACACTTCGTTCACCTCACTTAAAAAATATTTTCATACAAATTTTTAAAAAGTCCAAAAATTTTATATGAAAAATGTCTCAACACAAGGTGAAGTGATTTATAAAATAACGCCCATAATTTTCTTAACTTCAACAACAATAACCATGTGCAAATACTTCAAAGCAATTCAAATAATAAGTACAGAATTTCGTATCTTACAGCTAGATACAGTCAAAGTTCCTAACTTACTAGTTTTTGCTGTTAAAGCGTTAATTTTACTTTTTTGAGTAATTGGGAGAAAAATCTTGTAAATTTACTCCCTCGTTGCAAGTATCTGTTACAGTGTTTCCAATCCGTGTTTTATTACACAAAATGTGTGTAATTTCTACTTGCATGTGTAGCCCGTGTGTCATGTGTTTGATGTGTAATCTGTTTGTAATTTTGCTTTGAATTCTATTTTTTCATTAATCACTTACAGCGAATTTTATGAATTAATGTTTCTTAAGCTGGAACATAAACATTTTTGTACTGCTCTTCTGCGTACGTTATTCATTATGTTCGAGACGTTCCGTTAAAAATGTGCCATCATTTCTTTTTTACTTTAGAAGTCGGTATGCTTTGCCTTTTTTCGAAAGCATAACCATTTAATTGCGAACAAAGAATAACAAAAATATGATGCAGGACGTATTCATTCTTTCAAAGCAATTTTTCGTGTTGTATGTTTAATTTTGCTTCAAATGTGTAATTTGAGACACAGTGATGTGTAATTTACGAATTCCTCTTTGGCAAGTAAATGAACACACCATTCAAGATTGATGAAAATAAAGATTACGACATTAGGCAGGCATACAATTATTTTACTGCGCATGTAGTAACTCTGACGTCACACAACCTGTGCTCTTATTGTCTAAAATTTTTTAGCTCTCAAACTGATATATTTATGTGTATACATAACAGTGGGACAATTTATAATTTTTCTATTTAAATTATTTCAAATCAAAGATTTTTTAAGGTTATTTTTTCATAGTTTTATTAATTACATAAATATATACATACATAATGTACATTAACTTTATCTTTACTACATAAATAAAAGCAGACGAAAAAGGGAAAATAATTTTATATCAAGAATTTTAGTTTCTAATTTTATTTAGTTTCCTGTTTGGCTTGTTGAAATTCGAAAATACTTACTACATTTAAAAAAAAGTTTTTTCATGTCTTAACTTACTTCAAATTCCTGATTTTGCAAATATTTTGCTTTTAAGCAACAATTATTCCCATTAAATTGCAGGAAGATAGCATCACATAATCTCAACGTTTCCATTAATGCACTTGATGGCTTCCTTAACCCACCTTCACTTAGGTGGTTAACTCATGAATAATTTAGGTTATCTATTATTTTGGTCCACGACGATTGCTAAATCTTATTCATTATAATTTAGTAATAAACGGCAAAAATTTAATTTTAGTTAACTTACCCATTTCAAATTTTAAGTTTCTTTCAAAATCTTCTTGTGTGATATGTATAGCACAAATTTTTTCTTTATTCAAAATTACTGATTTCACTCGCTTGCAAAATATTACCCCTAGCTTAGTTTGGGCTGAATCTTTTGGAAAATTGTAAAATGATATAGATATAGCCATAAATGTTAGCATATTATTAAAAACACGCTAAACTTTATTATATGCATTTTATTATTTTTTTGCTGTTACTTTATTTGAATTTGCCCACTGCACACTTCATATTTTCACTCTATTCAATTTTTAAAATAAAAAATATTTATTAAAATTATTGGTTTGTTTGACAATTAATATAACATTTTTTTTAAAACTCTCTGAGTAAATTAATTGTAGGGTAGCCAACTATCACGCAATACATACATTTTTTCCAAGAAATTATGGATTTCACATATAATAAAGCCTTGGTAACCTTTATAAAGGAAATACTACGTCATCACATGCGCAAGGCGTAATCTTTATTTCTATCATTCTTGACACCATTTTTATACCTTCCACCACCACTGTGGTGAATGAGGATATACTAAGTTTGTCATTCCGTGTGAAACTTTTTTATAATACATGCAAGTCCTAAGTCGACTTAGCCATGTCTGTATGTCTATCCGTCTGTTGAAAACACGCTCACTTTTGAAAAACGCAAAAGAAAAGAACAAACTTGGTCTCGAATTGCTTGTAGTTATCTTAAGCAGTTTGGGATTGAAATCCAGCAACAACGGTTCAGTAGGATCAGAACTATGAATCAAATTGGGGAACCACCACCCTAAAAAAATTGAAATTCACGAAATAATGCACGGAATGACATAAAATTTTGCACGAATTTGCTCTATATAACTGTTAATCATGCTGGTAAATTTCGTGAAGATCGGTCCATAATTGACGATAGGCCCCATATAAACCCTACTCGCGGAAAATAGCTTAGTACACCTAAAACCGTAATAAACAACGCTACCATACTGAAATTTGGTACGTCATAGCTTTATAGGACCAGAAATCACACTGTTTTGAAGATCGGTCCGTAATTTACACTATGTCCCTTATAAGCCTTACACCCGGAAAACAGTTTAGTACGCCTAAAACCGCAATAAATACCGCTAGCATACTTCAATTGGGTACGTCACAGTTTTATAGGACGACAAATCACACTGCCAAATTTCGTGAAAATTGGTCCATAATTTACCCTATGCCCCATATAAAGCCTACTCCCGGAAAACAATTTTCTACGCCTAAAGCCAAATAAAGCTTACTTTGGGAAAATAATTAAATTCGCCTAAAACCATAACATATATAGATATTGCGGTAAAATTTCTTCCAACGTAGATTCATATGGCCAGAAAAAATATCATGCAATTTTGTGAAATTCACTGTTAACGGTGAAACTTATTACACTGCTGTATTGAAATTTATTCTAATTTATTTTTTGTAATACCAGAAATCAATCTTTAGAATTTTGGGATGATAGGTCCATAATTTACCATAGGTCCAATACAAATTACCCTCCTAAAAACCATTTTAGTTCGGCTTAAACTGTTACGAATCATGATATTTTACACCAGCCAGTTCTTATTCTAACAAGAAACGCATAAAAGTTTCTAATTGTCGGTCAATAATTTAATAAAGGTCTAAGCCGTTCGTTTTTGTGAAGCTTAGTTAATAATATATATGTATTTACAATATAGAGCCCACTTCTGTCGGTGGAGGGAATTAAAGATTCGGCACAGCCGAATATAGCGCTCTAACTTATTAATATTAGTTCTCTCTTAAGCTGAAAAACATAACAAACATATTAAACCCATATTTTATAGCTAACTTTTTTCATTTAATCAACATTTTCATTTACAGGCAAAAATTAAATTTAAATTGATTTCAACTTTAATAAAAAACAATAAAATTTTTTTTAGGGCAAAAATAATCAAAACTTATCTTAACAGCAGTAAGCAACTAAAGATAATATGAAATTTTTTGAATAACATCATGACAAATGGAAATTTAGTGTTAGATCAACGGTTTTCAAATAGGGGTCTGTGACAGATTTCCAGGGGGAACACGAGGGAGAAAACAATTAATTTTATTTTTAAAATATTTTTAAATTTAAAAACATTTTGATTTAAATTTTTCAAAACCAAAAAAAAAAATTTAACTTATTTATTAATTAATATTCTAAGCTCAAAATCTGTAAATCAAATATTCAAAAAGTGTGGCCTTTGTTCCAGCCTGGAAACATAGGAATCAATATATATTCAAAAAGTGCCATCTGCAAATTTGCATCTGTCATTTAAATTTGAAAAAAAGTTTTTTTTTATAAATATTGTATTGTGCTATCTAACACGCACGTTTTTTATACCCTCCACCACCACTAGTGGTGAATGCGGGTATACTTAGTTTGTCATTCCTTGTGAAAGTTTTTTATTATACATCTAATACCCATAAAGTATATATATTCTGGTACCTTTAGTAATTCTAAGTCGATTTAGCGTCTCTCCGTCTTTCTCTTGAAAACACGCTCACTTTCGAAAACCGCAAAAGAAATGAACAAGCTTGGTTTCAAATTGCTTATAGTTATCCTAAGCATTTAAGGATTGAAGTCCAGCAACGTCGGTTTAGTAGGATCAGATCTGTGAATCAAAATGTGGAACCACTATCCTAAAAAATGTATAATTTGGTTACAAAAACTCACATAAATGGTGGAATAATGCAGGGAGTGATATAGGATTTTGTACAAACCTCTTTTATACTATTGTGAATCATACTGTTAAATTTTGAAGATCGGTCTATAAATTACTATAGGCCTCATATAAAGCCTACTCCCGAAAAACAGTTTAGTACGCCTAAAATCGTAATCCATAATGCTATCATAATGATATTCGATACATCACAGTTTTATAGGAAATCACACTGCTAAAGTTCGTGATGATCGGTCCATAATTTACCCTAGGCCCCATATAAACAATACTGTCTAAACAGCTTAGAACGCCTAAATCCGAAATAAATAATGCTATCATTATAAATTTTGGTACGTCACAGTTTTAAAGTAGTAGAAAATATACTGTCTCATTTATTGAAGATCGGTCCATAATTTACTATAGGCTCCATATAGACCCTACTTCCGGAAATCAGCGTATTACGCCTAAAACATCCCAGTTTTTTAGGACTAGTAATCACACTAATAAATTTCGTGATTATTGTTCCATAATTTACCATAGGCCCCATATAGCCCACTTTGGAAAAATAATTATAATTGGCTAAAACCGTAGCAGATATAGATATTGCAACTTAGATTCATATGGCCAGATATATATCATGCCTTAGATCACATATTAAGCAGCCTTCTGAAATTCACTGTAAACGCTAAAACTAATTTCACTGCTGTATTGAGATTAATTCTAATTAATTTTTTTTAATACCAAAATTCAGTCTACAGAATTTTGGGATGATTGGTCCATAATTTACCATTGGTCCAATACGAATTCCCCTCCTGAAAATAATTTTCCGATTGTCGGTCAATAATTTAAAATAGGTCTCAACCACAACCAATGTTTATGGTGACGTTCGTTTTTATGGAGATTAGTTAATAATATATAATGTAGATATCATATAGAGCCCACTGCTGTCGGTAAAGAGTACCAAAGATTCGGCTCAGCCGAAAAAATTGCTATCTAATAACAAATATTTGTGTAAAAATTGTTTTTACAAAGTAGACATACACAACAAGCTTAAGACATTTTGCAAAAAAGTGCAAAAAATTTGTTATTTCGAACAGAACCATGACTTTCAAAATAAATTTGCACAATTTTGAAGGATTGTTAAGGCGTCAGTCATGGTACAACTACACAAGGTAAACTCGTTGCTACAACAAGTACAACAAGACAAAAACAACAGGCAATTTGTTTTTGTATTTTCTACCCCAGACGTCAGCAAAATAGCATTCAGTAAAACAAAACACAAATTGAAAAAAAAAACGAACAAGACAACAAGACAAGAAGTGTAGTTAAAACTAAATACAAACATAGAAAATTCTTAACCAACTTATATTAGAATTTCCGTCTTTTCAATATTTCCGGTCTCCAGTTAACAGGATGTGATTCTTCTGTGGCCTCATTGTCTTCCTTATAAATTTTAATTGTTTTATCGGCTTCAGCTGTTATTAAAGGTGAACCTGATTGATCGAAACACATGGCAAATATGCCAGCCTCGCTGTCCATATAATCTGGCTGAGCGGGATATATTTTGTACAAAGTTACCTTCAGGACAACGCCATTGTTTTATATTGTCGGGCGAGGCAGAGCCAAACATGTACAGGGTGGGGTGTAAAACTATGCTACGTACAGATTTTTTATGATTTGTTAAAGTACATACACTTTTGCCAGCCGCCAAATCCCATAATCTAACGGTAGAATCGTGGGAACCGGTACAGTACTAACATGGCCCGTTAGAGAAAGTTTAAGTTTACCACTAGCTAAATCCCAAATCCTGCACCAGTGGCAAACCATTCATTTCCTGGTTCTACCGCAATACATCGTACCCAACCTAAATGCCCTGAAATAACGCGGGACAACTTCCAAGGAGCATGCCAGGTGCGTTTAGGTATAGTAGGAGCTTTTTTAGGTATTAATTGTACATTGCTACCTCCACTGGCCGAACGCATGCCGGGTGCTGAGACTAATGAACTACTAACAGGAATATCGCCATTTTTATTGTTTGCTGCTAATAAAACCATATTACTGTATTTTGAGTGGCTCACACCAATGGAGCCATCTGTAATAGCTAAAGGTTTTTCCGGCCCTTCCAAAGCCGTCATAGAAGCACGACTATTTTCATATTTTTTTGCCTCTGCAGCTTGGATAACACGATTGAATACCAAGCCGTAACTATCGCGTGCCTTAATAGCTTTCCTGACTTTCTCTCTAGGAAATAAATTATTGAAATAAGACTTATAATGTGTGATCTAGACATATATGTAGGTATTTAAACTTACAATTTTTCATCAATTTCTGGAAGATCGCCTTGATTGGAAACGAACATGTCGTGAGTCCTTTTTAAGGAACGAAAAATTAGAGTATGAACACTGTGTCTTTGAACTTCATCCATAGCTGTGATTCGTTGTTTTTGAAAGTGGTATTCTTTGCCAAATATTTTGTTACAACTAATTGAATTAATAAAAAAAATCAAAGTCTTTTTCACAATCAAAAATGTTTTTATTTTAAAAGCATGAATAAATAAATGTAAACAAAGCTGAAAATTTTTTGACATTTGGGGCTAAACTGGGGTAAACAGCTGACAAACATCTGTTCCAACGAGTCTACCTTGCGTAGTTGTACCATGGCGTCAGTCTATTCATGTTGAAATGCCAAACCAAAATAAACATAAATCACTTGACAGCTGGCAAAATAACCGCTAGTTAAAAAAGTGCTGCCAACTTAAACACCCTTTTTAACTGGATAAATAAAAATTTATAAGCTAATATTATTTAATGAAATAGTACAAGTAAATAAATTTAATGCTTAATACAAACTTTCAAAACGAAAACCACAATGGTTTTAGTAATATAATGGCTACCACGCACGGGTTTCAGGATTCCTATTGCAAAATTATTATAAACACATTAGGCCATACAAAGTGTTCTTAAAATTTTTGATTCTTGCTTTGCGATTGGAAAAAATGTGCCATAAAGTGGAAATTTGTAAAAAAAAGATATCTTTCGGAAGAGGCTTGCGCCCGCAGTATTTCAAAGTCGGATATTTCCTAAACCTTAAGAGAGAAATTATGAAGAACTCGACAAGCGCATTTCACTGAAATTGGGCTAAAATGAAGAATAAAGGATCGTTTTAGTTTTTGTAATACCCGAGGTGCCCTAATATGGGATCCTATGGCGCCTCTTCTGAAAGTATATAGACCTCAAATCCATAACTTAAACTCGACTACAACTCTTTAATTTTCCATATTTTCCACACTGTGCAACGCTCATATAATTAGAAGCGAATCGCTAACAATCTGGCCCACGTCCCATTCAACTAAGCAAATAGAAGCATTTAAAAGAATGAAGCCTGTTAGTTCGCAAGAATATCAATATTTTTATCATTTAAAATGCGGATAAAGATTAATTATTTATTGCTTTTCAATATAGGTTAGTGTAAAATTATTAACTATAGTTTAGAGTTCTATTAATATGATAACGCGTTTCTATATATTTTAATTTCCATAATATATTATAAGAGGGACTTAAAGCACAAAGGGTTTAAGTGCTTGTTTTTAAGTTGATATTACATATGTACTTAGTAGGTGAAGTTCAGAGAAGTTCGGAACACAAGAGGTGAATGTGGAATTATAATCTGGTAGCGAGATATGGCGACCAATTCTAGAAGTTGTCATTAAAATACCTGTTTCGTTTGGAGCGCACGCGGTATATGAGCACTTAATCTCAATTTTTTAAAAAAGGCACTTAAGCCCCTTGAGCTTTAAGTTATAAAAAAATTATTTTAATAAAAATTCGTGTTACTTAAATTAAAGTATCAAATAGTTTTCATTACAGCTCATTTTTATTTTTGTTCAAATAATGTTATCTGCTAATTTTAATGTTCTATCAGACATATAAGCTCGAATATCTGGAATTAATAATTAATAATTGATTTATTCGTTATTTTTAAATAATATTATCAAACAAAATTTAGTAATTGCTCTTAGAGTTAATAAAAAAATCAATTTTTTCGCGCTCCTGTAAAATTATGATTTTGCAGATAGCACTTTTTGAAAATAAGCCCTCGATATGTATTTTTAAAAGTAATATTGTAGCAGCACTACGATATTTTGACGCATCAAAAAGTGTTAATGTCCATGGACATTATGTCATTGTTTAAAGTGTCATAAAGTTAATATACGGGGTGTAATTGGTCCATCGACATTCTGAGGCTTTTTGATGTGCTATAACAAATAAATTATTTGTTCCATTATTGTCAAGCCCTGAGACTTAACAAGAAAACAAATTAACAATTTGGGATATCATCAAAACCCCGAAATGTTAATAACTCGACTTTTCTAAAATCCCGAATTTCAGAATTCTGCATCTCAAAATCTCGAAATTTATAATTCCGAATTTTGAATTCTTTAATTTAAATATCCCGAACTAAGAAGCAAGGGTTTTCTCCTCTATGGTATAACGAACCCCGGCTTCGCAAACTAAAGCTCCCTATTTCGGCAAAACCTTTACACAGATAGACAGAGGATGTCAAAGAAAACATTTTAAACTTTGGCCAGATTGCAGACGTCCATAATGTCCGCGGACCTTAAGACACGTTTACAAGAGTCATAACGTCCATGGGCATTATGGCACTTTTTGGTACGAATGTAATAGTGTTCTTGGACGTTATGATATGCCACCTTTTAGACTGTGCACTTCGTAAAAATGTTTAAAGTTTAACTGTAAAAAAATATACTTCCCACATAAGAGATTTTTTGTTAGTCGTTCTAAACTCACTGCCTGTTTACAAATGTCAGGCGATTGAATGTGTAGTGACAATTGAGTGTTGTTCATATAAATTTTACCACACAATCAATCGTCTGTCGTGTGGAAACCGCACATATAGTTTAGAGTTCTATTAATATAATAATGCGTTTCTATATATTTTATTTTCCATAATATATTATAAGAGGGACTTAAAGCACAAAGGGTTTAAGTGCTTGTTTTTAAGTTGATATTACATATGTACTTAGTAGGTGAAGTTCAGAGAAGTTCGGAACACAAGAGGTGAATGTGGAATTATAATCTGGTAGCGAGATATGGCGACCAATTCTAGAAGTTGTCATTAAAATACCTGTTTCGTTTGGAGCGCACGGGGTATATGAGCACTTAATCTCAATTTTTTAAAAAAGGCACTTAAGCCCCTTGAGCTTTAAGTTATAAAAAAATTATTTTAATAAAAATTCGTGTTACTTAAATTAAAGTATCAAATAGTTTTCATTACAGCTCATTTTTATTTTTGTTCAAATAGTGTTATCTGCTAATTTTAATGTTCTATCAGACATATAAGCTCGAATATCTGGAATTAATAAAAGATTTACATTTGATTTATTCGTTATTTTTAAATAATATTATCAAACAAAATTTAGTAATTGCTCTTAGAGTTAATAAAAAAATCAATTTTTTCGCGCTCCTGTAAAATTATGATTTTGCAGATAGCACTTTTTGAAAATAAGCCCTCGATATGTATTTTTAAAAGTAATATTGTAGCAGCACTACGATATTTTGACGCATCAAAAAGTGTTAATGTCCATGGACATTATGTCATTGTTTAAAGTGTCATAAAGTTAATATACGGGGTGTAATTGGTCCATCGACATTCTGAGGCTTTTTGATGTGCTATAACAAATAAATTATTTGTTCCATTATTGTCAAGCCCTGAGACTTAACAAGAAAACAAATTAACAATTTGGGATATCATCAAAACCCCGAAATGTTAATAACTCGACTTTTCTTAAATCCCGAATTTCAGAATTCTGCATCTCAAAATCTCGAAATTTATAATTCCGAATTTTGAATTCTTTAATTTAAATATCCCGAACTAAGAAGCAAGGGTTTTCTCCTCTATGGTATAACGAACCCCGGCTTCGCAAACTAAAGCTCCCAATTTCGGCAAAACCTTTACACAGATAGACAGAGGATGTCAAAGAAAACATTTTAAACTTTGGCCAGATTGCAGACGTCCATAATGTCCGCGGACCTTAAGACACGTTTACAAGAGTCATAACGTCCATGGGCATTATGGCACTTTTTGGTACGAATGTAAAAGAATTCTTGGACGTTATGATATGCCACCTTTTAGACTGTGCACTTCGTAAAAATGTTTAAAGTTTAACTGTAAAAAAATATACTTCCCACATAAGAGATTTTTTGTTAGTCGTTCTAAACTCACTGCCTGTTTACAAATGTCAGGCGATTGAATGTGTAGTGAAAATTGAGTGTTGTTCATATAAATTTTACCACACAATCAATCGTCTGTCGTGTGGAAACCGCACATTTAATATGTAGTATATTTATACTAACGCCATTATAGGTGGAGAAGGTACAATACGTTTGTACTGTTGTGTATGTATAAAAAAGATCTGTATTAAGGGGCGTGGTAAAAAGAAATTTCCTGTATAAGAAACTTAATCGACATATCTTTCATTCTAGGTGTGATTGACACAACTTTTTTCGACCCACCTTATTGTGTATGTACATTTTTTTCCATACATGTCTAACATTCTTAAAATGTTCTTTTCTTTTGCTTTTTTCATAATAGATTATTATTTTTCTTATTTTATAAATAAATTAAAGGTAAATAAATAACCTTATATATAAACATAAGTATTTTTTTACGATCTCCTTAAAAACCCAAAAACATAAGGTGTGTTTAGAGTTTTTGCCTTGACTGTAAATTTAAAATTAAATATGAACCAACAAATTTCATAAATGTAAAGGTGGGCAAAGTTAAGGTTGTTTCGATACCCTATACGTATGAGGGTGTACAGTTTAAAAATTGTATTTCTCATGTAAATGATGTCTTCGAAAATCACTATGATTTACATAATTTTTAACGATATGTAAAAAGTTATCAGGGCCTGAAGTCACAGGGGTACCACCGATTTCTACTTTACGGACCCTTTGATGTTATTTCGTTGCAAAATATATGAAGGAATATTTGCCAAAATAAACCCTAAAGGGCTTATTATCCGTGCAAGTTAAACTCAATTTTTGGTCTAAAAGGTGTTAAACCAGCAAATCTATAAATCATTTAATATAAACCATCTCTAAGCCCGTAAAATTGGTCGTTTAATTGGTAGACCATATGAATTTGACAATAATTATATTTATAGACATTGTGACATTTGACATTATAATATGCCACCAAAAATAACACCATTAGATTTTCTAATGATCGGTCCATTATGCACCCACCCTCAGGATTAACCTTAATACATCTTAAGCCGTAACGATTAATTATATTGTCATTCAATTTGACGCACATTAGATTTATATGACTGGAAATTTTGATATTTTAAAAAGATGAGTTCACAATTTATCATAGATCCCATGAGTTATGAAGTCCGCATCTAAAAACTTTTAATTTTTGGTAGATGATATGAAGGATTTGGAACAATGGAACAATCTAATATGACCTGCGTTTTTATTTTTATTCTGTTTATAAAGAACCCTACAGGCAATAATCGTTCATTCATTTATGGAGATTACATATTAATCAACAATAAGATTTCAAAAAAAGTAGGTGTAGTAAAATTACTTTATAAAATCCATTACTTATCACCAGCAAACTTATTTATTATATTGTATGAAAACCTCTTACAACAAAAAAATTAACAAGCAACAGAATGACGTTTACTTTACTGTCCGAGACCCACAAGACCAATATCTCTTTCATTACAAAACAATGCAAAAACTGATAAAAAAAATGGCTTGTCTAGAAGAAAAGTGAATGACGCTGTACAATATTCAATTAGTTTAATTCAAGCAGTCAAATCGCTTAGACATAAATAACAATCTAAAAACTGTATAGTTTTAAAAATACGAGATAATAATCAAAATAATTTATTATAAATGATAATCAAGTGGAAATTTTTAACAATAATTGCTTTAATTTTTTCTATGGCACCTTGTCAATCCGAGGCAGAAAATATTTTGGCATTTGTCCCCTCCTGCAGCCCTTCACATTTAATTATTGAAATGGCCGCCGTGAGGGCAATGGCTGAACGTAACCATAATGTCACCGTTGTATCGGTGTTACCCTTAAAATCGGATTGGTTACATCCCAGCATGACTCATATAAAATTGGATAAAGGTATCGTAGACATGGATATTGCCATTAATATAACCAAAATGAGAGGATTTAAAAAAATAATTAAATCCTTGGATATGATGAAACTGATGGCAACCCGTATGGCCGATATATTTGAAGATCCGAAATTTCAGGAATTAATGCACAATCCTGGAAATAAATTCGATTTAATGATCTATGGCTATTTATTTAGTGATTACTTTTTTGGTATAGCTGAGCATTTTAATTGCCCGATAGTTTTGATATGGCCAAATATAGCAATTGCACCACTTTTAAATTTAATCGGAAGTCCATTGGCAATGTCTTATACCGTTTTGACTTTATTCAATACTGTGAGCGAAGATATGGGATTTGTGTTTCGGCTGAAAAATGTGTTAGCGGTGGGGGCAGAACTTTTTTTCTTCAGAACTCAAAATAACCACTTTAGGCAAATTTATGCGTAAGTAAAATATTTTTTTTTTATTCCAATTAAGTGGCTTTAAACCAGTCCAAATTATTAAATTAAAACTTGCTTTTTATGTTCCTGCTAATAAAATTTAGGCTTAGCTAAAGTAAGTGCTGGTTCATACTCTTCAAGTTTTAGCCCTAAAGTCTTGAGCTTTTAGAAAAGTAGGGAAAAAAGAATGCCATATATTTTCCTCTCTCTCCTAAAAACTCAAGACTTTACGGCTAAGACTTTTTTATTTTGTGACAAATTTTTTTATGGAGTATTTGAAAATTTTTTTAGTCCACATCTACTTCAGTTCTATATGTATATGGGGGATTTCATGTCAAGTGACCCAACTTTTGAAATCGATGTCTTCCGATTTGGATAATGCTAAAAAATTTAAAAATCATCGTCTTTACTTAAAATTATTTTTTTTATACATAACCCACTCGCATCCCAAATAGCGAACATAACTAACTTAAAGGAAAAGACCTAAGTTTTCTTTTGAGAAAAAAAAAATACCCTTTTAAAAAAAAATAAAAAATAAGTTTTAAATTTAAAAAAAAAAATTAAAAATAAAACAAAAAAAATATCTTTCGAAAGCTTGAAGAAATAGCTATCTAATTTATTTTGGACAAATTTTGCTAACACCAATAGATTATAAGTTACATGGATTAGAAAGAATACCGGTTTGGCCAAAATGTCAAATTTTGACCCCCTCTAACTCAGAAACTTTTTGACCGATCTTGTTGAAAATTTGTATCTAATCTACTATCTAATAAGACTAACCTTGGTGCAAATTTCATCCAAATCGGATGACATCGATTTCAATAGTTGGGTCACTTGACATGAAATCCCCCATATATATAAACATTTGAAATCACTGATGCAGCGCAGTGATGCATTTATGAACGTACCCAATTTTAACAATATGTCTCGCAATTTAAACTACTGATTAAATTGAAGCAAGTAAACAAACATGTACTAGACAGATTCCTATTTTGTCTTTCTGTTAAATTACACTATGCAACAAGCAAAATTCTTTGAATAATCACTATATTTTATTGATCTGCTATAGTCACCTAACTGCAAAAATCATCATTATCTAAAAGTCCATGGTAGATTTTTTAAAAAAAAAATTTTTCTAAAATTTGAGATTTTTGAAGAGGCTGATCCATACATCTTATCGTAACTTTGAAACGACCAACTCGATTTAGTTAAGCAAGCCGTGAAAAAAATTCAATTACGGCAGATTTAAGTCTTTCTAATATAATTTTTTGATTAAACCATTTGTTTTGGAGTTATTGAGGCACAAGTGAAACAAATTATTATTTTTGTTTCCTTAAATCCTTAAATAATTGAAATCAACAAATACGTCCCAGTTTAAGTACTTAATCGTAAAGCTGCATCTTTTAGAAAGAAAATAAATTTTATTTCATTAAACTCCATGGATAAATTTTATTCCCGATAAACTGAAAGCACCTAGTTTTGACATTTTTTATCGTAAATTTGTGTAGAGCTAAAAATCACATAATTTTACCTTTTTATTATTCAATATTTTTATAGCCTTCACCCAAGGTAAAAGGGTATTTATAAGTTTGTCATTCCATTTGTTACTTTCACAATATTGATCGTAGACCCTATAAAGTATATCGTTTCCTAAAACGCATCCTTATGAGAAGAGAAGTTTAAACCCGGTTTAGCATCTTTCCTTCCGTCTGTTGAAATGGGGTTTCCGAAGACCCCAGATATTATGGGGACTCGGTTGGCATATTTTCATGTCAGATATACTCCGTTAAAGTTTGCTATTTATTGACAGATCGGTCCATAAAGCACTGAGAAATGCGTTAAAAACCCACGACTACCTCTTATTTTACCCAAGAATCCCTTGTTGGTGTTGCTTTTTTGTTTGTTTTCTTTCTGTACATCTGGAGAACGACAACAGCCAAAGTTTCCAAATTAGGTACACGCATCTTTGATAGCGCTACTGGTCGGGAATAGATATGTGGGCGGGGCACTTCCCATACAAACACAGTATAAATTTCTTTATATCTGTAGAACGGAAAAAGCCAAAGTTTCCAAATCAGGTTCAAACATCTCAATACACAACATCCCACAATATGTGGGCGAGATCGGAGAAGTGCGTGTGGCACTTCTCTTACAAAGGCATTATAGATATTTGTATATCGCTTTAAAATTGTGGGCGTGACACAAAATAAACTTAACGGTATTTATATGACGTTCTGTTCTTATCGCATCATGGTCAAGGGTATATAAGTTCTTACTTGCCTTTTATCTCTGATCGTAATTTCTATAATTATTATTTACCCGTAATAAAGTAAGCGTATATGAGAACTACAATTTGCGATTTTTTTTTAAGAAGCTACTTTAAAATCAGTGTTGCCAACTTTGCATGACATATTAGAAGTTAAAACCAGCAAAAGAAAGCAATATCTTATGGCAGCTTCTTAAATCAGTTTAGATGCATTAATATTCCGATTTTGGGATATATTAGACAACATTAAGCGTTTTAATTGAGAATGATTTGATTAAGGGCATAAAAAACTAAAACATAGACAGAAAAAATTATTAAATTTCTCCAATCACCAAATGTATACCAAATTTATAATATCAAGCAAACAATTTATTGATTTTGCGCCTATTACCAAAATGATTATATTGATTACTAAAAATTGTAAAATTGTGAATATTTTTTTTCAATTAATGATATTTTTAATTTTAATTAAAAAAATTATCAAAAAACTTTGCCATTTCAAACAATTTGTTAATTTATTTAAATAAATATTGACAATTCCCAACAGCAATTCTATATGTTTAAATTATTTTTTTTAAACGAAAAAGTCAATTAAGATTTCATGTTATTTAATTAAAATTTTAATTTAAAATTTATTTCAAAACAACTAATATGTTAATTAAATCAAAATTAAATTTTTAATTTTCTTTCAACTAGAAAAATAATTGATTCAATTATCACATTAATTAAATTTAAATACTTTTTAAACCATTTTTTTAATTGATAAAACACTTTTTTCTGTGTACCGGATTTTTAAATTTTTTCTATTAAATTAAAACATATTTTACCAAATAAATACCTATTTAATATTTGTTTTCGTTCATTACAGCAAAAACTTTCCGCCCGATAAATATGCAAGTTACGATAAAGCCAGAGAACGTGTTTCCATGGTTTTGTTTAGTCATCATTTCAGCGAGAAACCAATAAGACCTTTAGTCCCAGCTATTATTGAAATTGGCGGTATACATATAAATGACCAACCAAAAATTTTAGCAAAAGTAATATGTCTTAATAAATTTAAAAATCTAAGAAAATCTTATACCTTCTAATATTATAGGATCTCGAAACTTTTATCAACTCCGCCCAACATGGTGTAATATTTTTCAGCATGGGCACAAATGTCAAGGAACATCACATGCAGCCGCAAGCTCTAGAAAAAATATACAATGTCTTGTCAAAATTGCCACAAAAAGTTTTATGGAAAGTTGATGATGAATCGAAAGTACCAGGAAATTCTTCAAACATTCTGTACCGCAAATGGTTGCCTCAATCTGATATCTTGGGTCACCCGAATATAAAACTGTTCTTTGGTCATGGCGGTAAGGGTGGCATAACCGAAGCTAAATTCTATGGAGTTCCCATAGTAGGTTTACCCATTTTCGGTGATCAACCTATGAATATGGAAGAAATTGTTAATAAAGGTTATGGTCTAAGTATTGATCATGACAATCCCTTAACAGAAGAAATTATTTCTAAAACGGTCTTGGAGGTTTTAGAGAATTCCAAGTATGCGAATAGTGTTAAGAGATTTTCGGTGTTATATCGTGATCGTCCCTTAAAAGCAAAAGACAATGCGATTTATTGGTTAGAATATTTACTAAGATATAAGGGAGCACCTCACATGCAAAGTCGGCTAAAGGAAATGTCATTTGTGGAAGCCGTAAATTTAGATGTAATTGTTTTTATTTTAGCAGTATTTTTTGTAGTCTTTAAACTAATTAAGTCATTAGCAAAATTTGTAGTTAAACTAATATGTAAAGTGAAAACGAGTAAGGGGAAAAGAGACTAAGTGTTCAATTTCAACAAATTTTAAATATAAAATAAAGATTTCTTAATTTATCTAAAATATAAATATAAGATACATATCGCACTTAATCAACAAGAGGGTATTAACTTAAACATTTTCATGAGAACCAAAACAATTTTTAATTTTGCATTAAATGCATATGAAAAATAATTTTTAAAACAATCGTTTTATTGCCAAAAAACGGACAAAATAACACGATATTTTTACATTTCCAAAACGTGATGAAATAAAATTTTTGAGTTAATACCCTCTTGTTGATCAAGTGTGATATGTATAATTTGTTTGAGTAAATTTGGTGATTACATTGCAATTTAAAAGATTTACTGTTACAAAATTAATGAAAAACATGTTATTTTGAATTTTTTATTTCATATGTAAAAACAAGACTCGTACACAAAACGAAAACGTTTTTTTTTTATATGAGCACCGGTAACAAAACTATTTTAAACGGAACATTTTTAAACATATTTAGGCATGTTCTAGAAATCGAAATGTAATGAACTTAAAATCGATCAATTTTAAAAACCGAGCCTGTAATGAAAGTTCATAAATATATTCCTTTACAAAAACAAATCCAGAAAAAACTACGGTCATATTGTAAATAATTGAGTTTAAAATTTCGTTCGATTTTAAGTTCACTTCATTTCAGTTTCTAGAACATGCCGAATTTGTTAACCCCAACCATTTTATAGTTAAATAAGTCCTACGATACTATAGTAGTATGAGAAGGAGACACTTGGGGCACGGTACGATGGGCGCGTCCCGAGTCGGTGCAATACCGGCAAAATACCTTCTTGGGTTTCTCTGGTAGGCAGAGGGTCTTTTGGCCAACTAAAGGGGGGTGGGTACAATAGACCTGGTTGGTCGCGGTACCGTCTCCGTTGGGAGAAGTCTCCCAGCTCTCTCTCTGGAAAAAAAAAATAGTAGTATCGCTTTAGGCACTTGAAAGAAATGAATAATTTTTTTAATTTATTATTATTTCTCTCGCCAACAGTTTTTCATCTCGTTTAGCCATGAAATCAATTTAGTTTTTAAAGTTATATGTATTTGATATTAAACTTCTGACGTTTTTTATGCCATTATTTGACTAAAAACGTTTTGCATTCCCCCAAATCCAAAACATAAACTTGAACACAAGTCCTTAATAGGCAACTAGAAATAATCACTCGAAGATACCACTCAAAGATATTTACAAAAATGATGATAAAATCTATATGATATACGTAGAAAGCGAAAATAAAAAATTAGAGCAACATTTCCATAACTATGTGAAAATATAGAGACTATGAAGGCAATTTTAAATTAACCGATTAGTTAATCGGGTAGTAATTAATCGGTTAACCGATTAACGGTTAACCGAATGAATACCCTAATATGTACATAATTATTTTTTCGGATAATTTGGGAGCCATTTTTTTAAATTTTATTTTTCTCGCATCAAAATCAATGTGACTTATTATGACAGATCTTGTTAGAATCTTTTCGCAAAATATTGATACAGAAATACTTTTCCTCACATCCTTCCAATAATTGCTGGACAATTATTTAAATGACAGATAATTCTCGCAAAGTATAGATACAGAAACAGTTATGTGAGAAAAATAATTTTATGTTCAAATTGCGCTGTTTTTGCCATAATTCACTTGTTTCATACGGAAAATTTATGATGCGAGAAATACAGAAACGGGCTACTGGCTTAAAAAAATTTTTAAACCGACTTGAATACCTTTAAGCAAATAAAATTAAACCATTGACAGCAATTACATGCATACATATAATTGCTGTCATGTCTTAATTTACCATACATATTTCGGATTGCCTGATATTATCTTTTTACTAGGGACGTTACTATATGCTTTTTTACCGATACTCAAAATAAATATAGGTTTTGAATTCATATTGCATTGGGCTTGAATTCAAGTTAAAATTAACAAAACTCAAGTAGAGTAATTTGTTTTATTATACAAAATTACAGTGATTATGAATATATAAAATTTAATAAGAGGTTGAAAAAACAAAGGATTTTTTTACAAAAATAATAGTGTAAGAAAGCTAATGTAAAGTCAGCCGCATAATTTTGGGACTCTGAACAACTTTTTATGATTAAATATTAAAGTCCATGATGGTTTGATAGCTAGTTTGTAAATAAATAAATAATTGAGACCAATGATAAAGATGTACATATCGTTGGCCTCATGTCAAACGGTTCTAACTGGATTTTTTCGAAATTGAGTTTTTAGTGATTCCAAGCTCAGTCAAGAATGAAAAATTATCAATAAATTTTAATTCATGTCATGTTGTAAAATTCATTTCTTCATAAAAACAATTTAATGAAAATAAAATTTAATGAACTTTAGCCAGAATAATATATCAAAAATTTGTATTAAAAACCATAAACAGTTAAATGAAATAACCACAATACTAATTGATTTCAATAAATTTTAAAAATAGTATCAAAAATAACGGTTTTTGAATATTTTGATACATACAGATTCAATTATATTTTTACCTTTTCCTGTAAAGTTTGAATTACATGAGTTAGGGCCTTTCCAATAATAAGTATACGAGTATTACTTATGTCCTTTTTTCTGTGTAATGTTATAAAAACGTTTCTAAAATGTCAACATTTATTTTATATTAAAACTAGAACATATATCGCACTTGTTCAACAGTAGTGTATTAACTCAAAACTTTTTTATTCTCTTTTTGGAAAAAATCGGCAAGTAATATTCATATCCAACCGCTGTAAAAATATCGTGCTATTTTGTCTACTTTTTTGTAATGAAACGGTTGGCTTAAAAATTATTTTTCATATGCCTTTACTGTAAAATTAAACATGCGTATAGAAACTAGCTTTCCCACAACAATAAATTTCAGTGTTTTAATCATAGCACGTCAATAATAAATAAATCAATTAATAATACATTTTGTATTCCCGAAACCAAAGTTTGATAAAAATTGTTTTTCTTCTACTGAAAATTTTAAAATTTTGAGTTAAAACAGTATTGTTGAACAAGTGCGATATGTATGAATGTACCTATTTACATTTGCAAAGAGATGCAATCATATTTGCTGCTACACAGGTATTTACTTTCCGTCTATATTTTGTTCACTCACTAAAACATATTTCAATATGAACAACTCACATACTACATATTTAATTGCATTTGCTTTTTTATTTACTTTCATATTTTCAACGGACAAATTTATTTACTTTAACAACTCATTCTTAATAACAAAAAAAAAAAAAAAAAAAAAAAAAAAAAAAACAATAGCACTCAATTAACTAAAGCACACTCGCTGCTTCCGTTTTGAAACATTTCTACCAAAACAACAATACACTTTTTGCCATATACACACATTTTACACTTTTTGTTTATTAAAACGCGACTGTTACCGAGATACTCGCGCATCTTATACTTGTTGTTATATTATTATCTTCTTTAATCTGCACGAAGGAAACGGAATAAAAGAACAAAATGATGATGACGTCACCAGGTCTAGAACACTTTAGACTTTTACACACAATTTGGAAATTTTTAATGCATTTTTTTACCGAAATCGATTATAAATGAATTATATTTCATATTTCTTCGAAAATATGATAACTAATTGCCATTTTAACACGTTTATCAAAAGAAAACCCCTAATATTTAATTTTTAATTTAATTAAATACCAAGAGACGGCAGAAATACCGAGTTACTCACGCACCGATTGCAATCAAACTGATTTTACTTATTGCAGTTTAGAAGTCATTGCTAAAATATCAAAGCGATGTTAATGTGGCAGCAGATAGTTTTGAAAATCTTGGAAATTTATCTGCGATCCAATTAGGATTCGGAAGTAATAAGTTAGATAAAAGCTTTACATTTTACTTGTATATATTTAAATTAAAGCTCAAACGTAAAATAAAAAACTGCACTAAGTAAAAAATGCTTTTAGAGGGATAGAGACAATATTTTAAAGATCAGTAGCTCGTTTCTGTATTTCTCGCATCGCAAATTTTCTCATATTAAGTGTGAAACAAAAAATTTCATCGTTTCTCGATTTGTGAGAAAAAAGTGTTTCTGTATTTAAATGCGAGAACAGACAACACAGATTCTGTTTTAACTGGAATACTTCCAGTAATTAAGTGTCAAATGCAAGCGAAACGTCAACGAAAGAAATACATATAATAAAAATAAGGCTGCCAGATTTAAAGATTTATCGACATTTTGACGATTTTTTTTGTTCCAAAATTGGCAAAGTGAAAATTTGCTGATTTTTTTCTAGTGACGATACAGTCTTTGAAATAAAACAATTTTAAATAGTTTTATATGTTTGTGTATTAGGCACCACAGAAAACCGATATCTTTAAAAACAAGGCAGATTAAAAAATGTATCGGCAAAAGCAAAATTTCGAACGGAAACTGTTTAATTTTTATTTGCTTGGATTATTTAATACATTTGTTTGTGTGATCAAAAGATTAAATTATTAACCCATTTTTCAGTCAATGCACTTTAGGAAATTTTTGCCTTTTACTTTGTCCAAAAGTGTTTATTTTATTTCAATATGATATTTTGTCACTCCTTTGTGTGATTTCTGCAGGGAAAAGTAACAATATGAAATTTTAAACTCTTATCGGATTAAGGAAAATAAAATAAATAATTTTATTTAAATAGACCTCAAGCTTATGTATGTATAAAATATGTATTTTACCCATGAACTTAATGTTTTTTTTTTTTTTTTTTTTTTTTTTTTTTTTTTTTTGATTATGTGTTGATAAAAATTTGTGATTATATGATAAAAATCGAACAAAATTCGTCAAAATTAATTTTAAATTGTCCGAAAAAAATAGACGATTTTTTTATTTTTTCTTAGGATATTGACGTTTTTTTCACAAATTTATCTGGCAGCCCTGCATAAAACAAACACAATGAAAGGCTAAAAAAATTTTAATAACAAAATATAACAATTGTGTTTAATATAATTATTTTCATTATTTAAATTCTTTCTTTTAAAATAAAATAAAATAATACACATTCTTGTGTACATACATACATAATTTGGGCTCCATTTTTTTTTAATTTTATTTTCTCGCATCAATTTCAAATATGAATTATTTTGACAGTTCTTGTGAGAAACTTTTTGCAAAATATTGTTACAGAAACACTTGTTCTCACATCCTTCCAATAATTGCTGGAAAATTATTTAAATGACAGATAATTCTCGCAAAGTAAAAGTACAGAAACACTTATGTGAGAAAAACCATTTTTTGTTTCATATTGCACTGTTTTTGTCATAATTCACTTGTTTCATGCGGGAAATTTTACGATGCGAGAAATACAGAAACGGGCTACAGTTTATAAAACAAAACAAAAAAAAAAAACAAAATAGAAATTTTTTTGTAAATTTGGAAACGACTAATTTGTTTTTTTTTTTTGTAATTTTGAAAGTTTTTCAATGAATCCTTTAAAATAGCTGTAAAATTGTTTTGAAATAAAGGGGCTGTTCCCATATGCATCACACGAGCAAGCATTGCTTTACACTGTTAATGCAATTACACAGTTAAAAGACATTTAAATTTTCATTTGCAGCGCAGTTCATCTTTTGAATAAGTTACTTTTTTTTAAGCGTGTTATCTATTAAAAAAAAAAGAAAAAATGCTGTTTTTGTAAACACTTGTTTTTTCGTTATCCTTTGCGCAATAAACTTAGGAATTTTTATTAAATATAATAATAAAATTTTACGAAATTTCTATGACAAATTTTATAATTTTTTTTCTCTGCGCGGAGATGTATTTAGCTCGTGCCTCGTTTTGATTTTTCTTATATAGGGTAATGAGGTCGTCGTTGTTTGCGTTTTATTTGAATTGGCAAATGGTTTGGCGTCGTCTAACTTTAAAGCTGTTTCTCGGTGTTCGACTTTGACCATATGCATTCGATTTTACCAAACATTTGGCATCGTGAAGGTGGAATATCAACTAAAATAAATTTTTGAATCTTTTAAGGGCGGACTTTGGAAGTTTTGGCTTCCTGTATGAAGGTGTAGTTCGTGCGAAACCTTGTGGAGGAGATTTATTATCCTATCGCCGTAATATTTGAAGGTTAAATTTGGAGGCCAAAAATTTATTTTCAGCTGCTTTGTTGTTAAGCCGAAACCAAAATGCCTAAAATAGTAAGTACCCAATAAAAATTTTTCTTATTTTACGAAGAACTTATGGTACATTTTAAAAAGTAAGCCCCCATTTATGCGCTACGCAATAAGACATACGGAGATGCAGTAAGTGAATGAATGCTTAATAAATTAAAAAATATATATATATACAAATTGAAGAGCCACGACATTCCCTTCCCACGAAGCAGGTTTGTAAGGGAGCATATTATGGAATAACGGTAACAAACAATTCAGTGTGCAAAGTTGATCGGAACGTTCACTAATTTTTATATGCGCTGAATAAAGCGTTTCTGTGTCAAAAATGTATTGCTTCAAAGTGGGAACTCGCCATATAAAATTCATGTCTTCCGTATGCGAAACTCAGGAACAAAAAATATGTGTCACACATATGTGACATGACCCAAACAAAAACCTAATTTTTATAAAAACTTCTCAGCGTAGACACAAGCCGCAGCACTTTTAGTTATATCGCAATGGAACAGAGACTGAAACGTACAAGAAAAATACTTCCAACAAACTTTCACGAAATAAGAGGCAAATACATATCACTAAAAATCCGACATGAGTTTCTGTGTAAACTCCCATTTCACAAATATGTGACGCAGAGTGGTGAACGTGTTAATGTACGTATTCCTTACTTTTGTTGTAAATGAGGCCGTAATTTAAGTATTTTTCTAATTGTAATATTGGGCAAACCTAAATTTTTTACTCAGAAAAAATTAAAAATTGTCTCCAATCACCAAATTTATACCAAATTCATAATATCAAGCAACCAAGTTGTTGATTTTGCACCTATAACTAAAATGATTATGTTGATTATATAAATTTTTAAAATTGAGAATATTTTTTTTCAATAATGATATTATTAATTTTAATTAAAAAAATGATCAAAAAACTTTGGCATTTCAAGCAATGTGTTAATTTATTTTATTAATATATTGACAATTCCCAACAACAATTTTACAAGTTTAAATTATTTTATTTTAATCGAAAAAAGTCAATTAAGATTTTTTGTTATTTAATTAATATTTTAATCAAAAATTTATTTCAAAACAACTAAAATGCTAATTAAATCAAAATTACATTTTTAATTTTCTTTCAACTAAAAAATTATTTAATAATAATATTTTAATACTTTTTAAAACCATTTTTTTAATTGATAAAAAAAACTTTTTTCGGTGTCTGACGAATGTAAAAAACTTCAAAAACGGTATTAACGATATAAATACAAATCGCGTATAATAAAAAAAAACTAAAAACAATTCAAAATACTAAAAAAAAATGGTCAGTTAAAAAGGCAAATATCAATTTTTGTGAGAGTATTCTAAATATTTTATATATTTTTATATAGATGTCATCTCTGGAGATATTTCGATAGGATTAAAAAAAAAAAACAACAGGACTTGCAGTGCCCTAAAATGATAAGTGGCAAAGGTTCTTCGATGCCACGACTTATTAATCACCTTTAATTACTCCACAAGCTTGACATAAATGTGCGCCAAATAAAACTTGACGCCGTTCTAAAGACGGCAAATAATACATTACTAAAATACGCTGTCAAAAATTCATCAGTTTTTTCCATTTTTGCAGTTCATAAAAATACGCGCTATTTTCATTTTCATTCGGGTGGTATATTGTAGGGATGGGCAAATTGAAAAAAAATATATCGATATACATATATCGTATCGATATTTTTTAAGAGTATCGATATTTATTAATTAAAAATATCGATATATCGATGTATCGAACGTATTAAGCTGAAATTATTACCAAATTTAAAAACTTAATATACCTATGTCAATACATTTTTACATATGTACAAACATATTACATGAATTTCCATTCTAACTTTTTATTGTTTCTTTTGATTTCAAATTTACTGCCTGTCCCTCGATTTCGATCGAAACTTTCATTCGCTTAACTTTTATTTAAAACAAAAACCAATTTCAAAATTTAGTTTTTAAGGTAAGTTATGCGAACGAAGTTTTCGTTTGAAATCGAGGGACCGGCATATAATTCCACAATAAAAAAACATTCAGAAAAAAAGTAAAGAATACAAAAATTTTTTTATTTATCCGCCATATGAAATCTAAAAAAAAAAATTTATTGGGATTATACAATGCCGAATTATATACTGCCGGTAAACGAAACTTGTGACACAGACTATACAAGTAAACTGTGCAATATTTTATTTTTAATATATAAGAACATGCTCAAATAAAAAAAAAATAAATACATACATACTTTTTTTATTATTTACATTCACACTTTCATGAGTCTATTGTTGCTAATACGTCATAATTAAGGCGGTTCTTCGCATAATTGCAGAAACCCTTTCCAGAATATTTTTACCGCGCTTATTTTTTTTGTTATTTCTTAATATTAGTTAAAAAACATATGCAGTTGAGCAACGGTTAAATTGTTGAATTTTGTTATAGAGATCTTAAAAATATCGAATTCGATAGTCGTAGATAAATATCGATGTATCGATATATGGGTATATTTAATATCGGCGATATATATCGCCCATCCCTAGTATATTATGGTGGTAGGAACAGTTCGGCAAAAAGAAACTCAGCGTGTACAGGGATTTTTTATTTTAGGTAAAAGGTCTAAGTACAAAAATGTATTGATACATGTATACTTAAGAAATCAGATTTCCATTTAATTTTATTGAAATTCACATGAAAACATTAACATTTGTTTGTCAAAACTGTCTTGTCAATTTTGAAAAGGGCAGTAGGGTTCTGCTTAATTTCTAATAAAAATATTAAAAAGATTTTTTCACACAAAAGCACACACCTACATACAGTGTAAAAATTCTGCCATTTATAAAATTATGCCGTCGTATTTGAAATTATTTACTTACTTATATTATTACAATAACACTCGTATTCTGTAAATGTTTATTTGCCCTTGTACTTGTTTTCGTATTGTTTTACCATCTTGTTTACCAAATTACTTGAATGTGCGTATAACTAGACTGGGAAGGATATACAATACATACATACATATAACAATATGTATATGGGCTTACTTTGTAAAGGTTTCAATTTAATTTCCAAAACATTTTGTTCTGCTGTTACAATTTATTTGTTTAGATTTAATTCCTTTGCTATATTTACTCATTTATTTATCAGATAAATATCTAAACGAATCATTGAAATATTCATCATAGTCTCTATACTGAAGGAAGGAAATGTTGTTGTCATGTTTGTGTAGGAAGCAACAAAAAGTGATAGCAGCGGAAGTGAAAGTGGAAGGGGGTTGTTTGGTGGGTTCATTTTGGCTTTTGTTTTAACTCAAATAGACAACCAATTTCAATTGTTAAATAAATAAAAACATATACGCAACTCAATCTTAGCGTGAACGGACGGACTTGACTGACAGTTTTGGCAAAGTTATAGAAGTTATAACAGGACACAAGACAGTTGTGGCAACAAAAGGTGAATGCAAATAGACCTGGATCCCTAAACATTTGATAATTCATCTCTAGTGGAGAGAGTAAATATTTTTGATTTTAAAGTTGGCCTGCACGATTGTATGATGTAGTTGACTTCTAATTAAATTTCCATTTACACTACAGTGAACAAATATTTCAACATAGTGTAACGTGTGATGATGAATTTAGGAAGATTTTTAATTAAATACATTTTTTTAATGGTAACATGTGTGTTTGTGTTTGAGGTGGTTTTTGGCATTTACGAATAAATTTATTCAAATCAAGTTATTTAAATTGGTACAGTTCTTTATATGTATATTTTATACTTTATTTATATACATATGCATATATATAACCAAAAGTATTATTTTTACGTTCTATGAAAGGTCTACATATGCAAGAAAATCAAATGTGTGTACAAAACGTGTGTGTACAACCACAATGACAAATGCAGAGTTAATGTTCGCCGCACAATTTAAAAAGTGTTTTAGGAGTACAAGAATTTAAAGAAATGCAATCCAGACATTATTTGTTTATTTCAAAACCTTTCAATACAGTACACAATTTTTGCCAAAACTGCTAGTATGGATTTGAAAATAACCTCGTGGAGTCTGCAAAAATTCCTGACATTAACATGTGTGTGGAACGCGGCGCACACAGGGACAAATAACCGAATTACGACGACATAAATTGAATTTTTTATTTTGTTAAATGTAACCAATATTGCACTTATTATGTTCTATGAACCTATAAATATTTATTTTTTTAACGCATCACACTAGTCTGTACGTGCGTGAAAAGTATTATTATCTCTTGTAAATTTACAGTTTAAAGTTTTTTAAATATATATTTAAGCATCAGGTATCTAATTTAATTTTCAGTTAAAATCAAAATAACAATTATATGTAGAGCTACAAAAAAAGTTCCAAACAGTTCCACGACTTTTCCGTATAAGTTAAAAAAATCAACTACTAGTAAGTGTAAAAAAGTCAAGTGGAGGTCCCCCGTTTCCCCTTTCAATAAATAGAGCCTAATTTTCTTAGGTAGTACAATTAATTCTAAAAATCCCACATGCAAATGACATTTCTTTTAATTCGCTACATATGACATGCTGTGCAGTCTCCTCACAAAATACTTGTGTGCACCACTGATGTACACTTAAACTGCTACGAAAAAATATAATAAGGGGAATTCCGTAACTAAATTGTAACTAACAGAACCGCAATAGCAAAATTTTTCATTCAGTGCCGTCTTCTTACAAGATATTTGTGTGAACGAATATATATAAGAAAGGGCAATTCCGTAACTACATTGGATGTTTTGAGATCTGTGCTTTAAAGAAGATGAAAATGAAGAGAAAGGAGTTATTTGATGTACTAAAAAAGCAACAATTTTATAACACATATGTCATCATCAAAGTGTAATGAACAACTATTACAGTATCTTTTGTAGTATCATCACCAGTGGATTAAATTTAAATTAAAACTTTTAAAAAATATAATTATTAATTCCGCTTTTTATAAGTATTCTCGTTTTAAGTTTTTAATTAGGCCTAATGTTTTGAAATTTTAATTTTTAATTTTTAAAAACTGACATCAAAAATCCCGTGTAATAAGTTTTAATTCGATAGATTTTTTAAAAATTATACGCCATATTGGATCCGCCATTTTGAATTTTTAAAAACTGAAATCAGATTCGTAATCAGCGACCCCAAAAAATCCCGTGTAATAAGTTTTAAGCGAACTCGATCAATTTTTTTAAAAATTGTCCGCCATATTGGATACGCCATTTTAAATTTTAAGTTTTGTTTTTGTTAATTTTATCAAACTTAGAAAAACGTTCCCGAATTGATGGTTTTCTGAAAGATATTCACTAAAAAGCAATATTATGAAAAAAGTGTAGAATCGTCTGCGCTGCCCTGTCAAAGTTTATTAATGTACAAATTTTGCAATAGTATAAACTAAGAGTGAAATTTTTTTCTGGCATAAAATCAATCTGGAAATTTACAACATCAGTGTTTTTGAGCCATGTATACAAAAAAAATGTTGTTGTAATATTTATTATCCATCGTTGTTTAATTTGTTGAGCGTCACATATCAATAGTATATTTCTTATGGTGTGTTCTTTTCTACAAAAAATGTGACATTTTATTTAAAAAAAATGCAATTTGGTGTTTATTTCTTAAAAATGCTTCGCTCTCTATAAGGGTGGCTTGTTTTATTCTAAAAAATGAACCCTTACTAATGGCATAAGGCATTGCACTTTACGCCCCGTATAAATCGACAGTGTTGAGAATGCCCTGTAAAAAGATGGCTTCTGTTTATATATAGAGTTACCAGACGACGACGTTGGAAAAAAAATCGCCTCTAATCGGGACAGTAAAAATTTAACTGGGTGTTACTAAAACAGCAGTCTGGCAAAGGTATTTTCTTGTTTACATATTTTATAATAAACAAACTAAGGAAATTGGAATTTCGCCATTCATTTTGTTCATTTATTTATTTATTTAATATCGATCTATTAACATATTTTCGTTTATGTATATTTTTTTTTATATTTTGAAGAACAAACTTTTTAATTTATGTACATATTCTTTTATATTTGAAAGAACAAACTTTTTCTCAGCTATTAAAAACACGGCGGTCCAATTAAGTGTTCTGTTCTCGTCAAATAAAAAATTGCATTATTACAGGGTCGGCAAGACATTTTATACATGTACCTTTTAACAAGGTGGTATTTTTATGTAGAAAAGAAAACACCATAAGTATCAAAACCACTACAACAATTGATAGAAAAGGATTTACTTGTTTGTTGTAAAAAAACAACAACACCACAAGAAAAAAACACATTTTTGGTTATGTTCAGAGTTGACAAATTGGGTTTTACGAGAGTTGGGAACGTTGCAAACTTATTCAATAGTTATTTTTTCGTTCCGCAATTGTAAACCTTTGGATTATCACATATGTATGTTTCGTGCAACTATTTTTGCACACTTGTTTTTTTGTGTAGGGATCAGTGTAACCGACTGTCGTGTAGTCGGCAACAGTGATCCCTAATCGTGTATTGTGACATATAACAAATTTCGTAATTGGATTAATAACAAATGTGATCCAAAGCAATAAGTCTTAGCAAAAATATCAACCGTTCACCACAAGCAATGGCACAACGGTACAAATTTACGAAATTCTTTTAACACATAATAATTCGTCTTTAGTTGTATCAAAATGAAAACAAACAATAACAAATATTTGTTCTTCAGTCAGTCATCGTTCGAAGTAAAAAAAAAACAGGAACCATAAACGAAAGAACGACCTTGTTCCTTTTATCTTTCTGATTGGTCGGAACGATTCCACAAAAGGAACGAGTTTGCCCAACTCTAGTTTTTACGCATAACTTTTTTATATTAATTTCAATGAAAAATGATAATAAAACTTAAAGTGAAAATTTATGGCAACCGTTTGTTTGTGTTTAAAAATTAAATAACTTATAAAAAGTAAGTAAAAATGTCCGATTTCTATTTGTTAAAATTGTAGAGTTAAATACATAAAATATTCAAAGTCGAGTGCTGATGATATCGCGCCTTTGTACTGGTGTCTGATAATTGATAGTTCTGATAGTTCTTCTGGAACCAAATAAATGATATTATTCAGAAATATTCATCACTTCTTCTGCTGTTTCTTATAAAGTAAAATATATGTAAAAATATTTGGAGAATAGTAAAAATTTTGATACATATATTTAAAAAAAAAACAGATAATTTTAACTAGTATAAAATTGCATAACAATGATATAATCGAGATACTAAGACAACAACCCAACGTTAAAATCGATTATTCAATATATTAAAAAAATACAGATGAAATACTATTCTTGAAGTCAGTGATGCAAGTAAAAAATTTAAAAAAAATCCCTACGTGTCTAAAAAAATCCCTTTTTTCCCTACAACCAAAAAAATGTTTCCCTACGCTAAAAATTTATTGTTTACCTATTTTGTTAACATTTTGTAAATATTATATTTAAAGCATTTTTTAACATTTCTAATTAAAGACTCTTTGACAGGTACCTAACTCAAATGTCAGTGGTACCTAACTCATGTTTGTATTAGTAAGATTTTTTTTCAAACGTATTGAGGCTAAAAACTATTTGCACCACTAAACATAGTTGTATGAAATCGTCTGGAATGTGGCCAAATTTTTTTTTCTAAAATAAAATTTTCTTAGTTCAAAAAATTTTAAATTTATTTAGTGCTGGCTGCATTCATAAACTTTAAAAAACAATTTCTTTACAATTTTTATTCTGCAATATCTAAAAATATTTAATTAATTTATGATTTAAAATATTATTTTCATACCACAAAATTCTACTATGCTGGCTTTAATAATATTATCAACAAAAAAAATTAGTGCCAAAAAAATTAATTTAAAAATTTTTAGTTTGCAAAAAATAAAAACTGCTTGCTACGTCTTTCATTTGCTTTTGTCCTTTTAAAGGACTTCAATTTAAAACTGTTTTTAAATAACTTTTTTTGATATAAGTACCTTATATTTTTTAGCAAACTCGGTATCAAATAAAAAGGAAGGCTCTGTAGAATTAAAAAAAATATTTGCTTCAGTTGCTCTGAGCAAAAATATAAAACTATTTCCTTTTAAAAATATATCCTTATGGTTATCATTAAAAATTCGAAATTCTATGTTATTATTTCTATTAGTTTAGAAGGTGTTATTAAACATTCTAGAATTCTCGGTACAAAATCTAGTTTTTTGTAGAAATTTCATTCATTATTAATGAAAGTGCGAATGCAAATAGCAAAAATAAGTGAATAATTCGCAAATGCGAACCCGTATATTCCTTGTCCCCCTAACATATACATACATGGTTTTGGCACTTGTTGAAGATTTCCAGGCTGCTACGACTCATAGTATACGGTTTCTGTTAAAAAATACTTCATTTGTACTTAAATGCTATTGCATATGAAAAATTTTAGTTTTTGAAAGAAATAATACGAATATTTTTGTATTTTGACACAATATATTAAAAATGAGAAAATATTTTTAAAATTTCCTACATTTGCCTTAAAATAAAAAATCTGTCCTTTTTCCCCTATGCTTAAAATTTTCCGAAAAAGTCCCTACAAAAAGAGAAAATTCCCTACTATTGGCATCACAGCTTGAATATATATATCTAACTAAATACTATTTACACTCGTAAAACTGCTCTGAGTGGGGAAGCAGATCGCGCTCGTTGTCATTATTTTTTAAGGACAATCAGGTCGTTCTTGTTTGTCTACTTTTCGTGCGTTTTGCGCTGTCACCTCGCATTGGTTAATGGCTTGGCGTCGTATAACTGTACCGAGTTACAGTTTTTGCGTTTGTCAGCACTGACTTGGTGCAATCGTTTTTAACCTAAAATTGTTTAACGTGTTTGTCTGGTGGAGAACCATTTATAACTCGATGTGACTGGTAGAGAACCATATAAAACTCAGACGTTTACTGGTGGAGCCCAAAAAATACTCTGGAGGGGATTCTGGAAGCTCTGGCCTTTCTATACGAAGGTTTAGGTCGAAGGAGGACTTGCGGTTGAAGCTCCAAAATTTCGTGGGATACCCTGGCAATATGACTTAAATAGTCAGCCAAAAACTAGTTTTAGGAAAAATCAAAAAAAAAAATACTATTTACTATGTCTCCAAGATATAGATAAGTATGTAAAAAGCGTTTCATACAGAACTGTCATTCATAACCTCATCTGACTTCCCTATTCAGCTTTGTAAAATGTTCTTTGCGAAATAAATTGGCTTTTGTACAGTTTAGTACATAAGGTATCAAAAAGGATACTTGTATTAAAAAAAAAATATACGGCTATTTTAATATTTGAAATATTTTTTTCAGTGCAAAAAAAATATATATATTTTAGTAACAGAGCAGGATTAAACTATTTTTTATATTAATTTTATTTTAATAAATACTAAATATAAACATAAATATGGCCGCAAAAATTAAATCTAAAATTTCAAAATATAAAAATTTCTAAAAAAAAATAGTACTTAAATCAATATATCTTTTAACCTCGGGCAGTAGCGGCCACATTAGCGGCCTGTTGAGCTACACCAATAGCTTGTATGGAAGCATCACGGGTATGCTGACCAACACGTTCCTAAAACACAGTTATTAAAATTGTTACAAAATTTGGTTAACAATTTAAATGTTTTTATTAAAACTTACAATTTTCTTGCCAATTTTCTTCAGCCAACCAGCCTGACTTTGTCCAGCAAAAACAGCCAAGATCAAGGCAAGGAAAAAGAAGACTTTATTGAAATTCATGGTATTTAATTATTAAAATTGAGTTCTTGTATATATATTTTTATAATTTATTCTCTTTACACTGTAACTGTAGACTGATGCAGTTTTATGCTTCATGTATTACTTTTATATGATTTTTTTTAAAAGTTTTTTATTTATTTTTAAATAAGCGTGCCTATCAAAAAGTAGCGGGGATTTTATTTTTCATATTTTTACACAATAAAAAATACTCTTGATTGGGTACGCTTTGTATGAATATATTTGTTATTTACGGGTATGCACTTTGTGTGGAGCAAATTGTATTTGCATGTTTATTTTTTCTTTGTGCTAAGAATTATGAGTCAGATAAGGAACTTAACTTAAAGTTCCTTTTACGTTTTATGGCAAATTTTTGTGGGATATTTTAAACAATCATGAATATGTTAAAGAGTTAACCACAACTTTTCATTAATATTAAATATTATACAATTTTATATTCCTAATAAAATCTGATACACTAATGATCACACACAAACATACATTCATACATACTTTGTATTTGTTGTGATTGCAAGTTCATCTGTGCTTTTAATACCCCTAATGCTAGAAACCACAGAGAAAGTTTTTTTTTCTCAAATACAGATAAGAAAGATCATTTAGATCAATCAGTTGCAATGGGGGATATTATATTTATATACAATTGAATAGAATTAAAACGACTTGAGTATAAGCTTTTTCGTTTTATTTTATTCTAATTAAAATAAAACTGTTAACTTTATTATAGGAATTTTATACATATTGTGATGGTTACTTTAGCGGAACTAAACTGTTTTTAAGAGAAATTAAAAATACATAAAAGAAAAGGAATTTCCCATATGTATGAAGATTTTATATGACGTATGACAATGCTTGATTTTTAAATATTAAAAATCGAAAAAAATGATTTTAGTGAAAAGACCTATGATACATACATATATAGGTCTGTATGTTTGTTTTGGTGATTTATTAAATTCTTTACCATTTTATTTTGTACTAAAATTGGGTCGCATTAAATGCAAACGGGCGTAACTACATTTTTTTTGCAGAAACAAAAACTGTACAAAATCAATAACAACAAGGTGTTCTTGGCGTTTGAATTTCCTTAATAAAGTCGTTATTTTTGATCTCAGGGGTCTTTGCATGAACCTGTAGTTTAATAAAACGAGCAAAAATCAATCAAAAACTCTATTTTGGATTCTTTTGTAGTTACGTCCGTTTGCATTTAAGTTGACGATATGTACATGTGTAAAATATATGGATATTTAATATATCCTTTAAATATACATACATATTCATATGTATAGAGATATGAAAAGGATTTATTAGCTCACGGGAGATAATCGCTAGACCCAATATATTTTGGGAATTTTCATAAAACATGTCAAAGTAAATTTTCAGGGGGGTACAACCTTAACTTTTTTTGCCCATATAAGGTGACAGTACGTCTACAGTACATACGTATGTATATTTGTATTAAATTTAAACATTTCTTTACATACATATGAGTGTTGAACATATGTATGTAAGTCACTATCGGAAGAATTTTATTTGATATTTCGCTAAACACGCATTTGCCTCGCTCCTAAATTGAGGCAGGAAAACGAAGCCATGTCTTAATACCGGTCTCCTCTGTAAAATTCTCGCAATGTTATTTTTAAAGAAATATGGACCAATAATTCTATAGGCCCTTTAAGGGCACTAAACAGTGAGGCTTAAAAATTATCACCGCTCCAAAAGCTATTTAATCAAAAGTACGCGTAATCACTAAACAAAGTTTTCTTAATTAAATTGCCCTGTCAATTTGTTTAATTGAAGCCTGATTTTTAAAATAAATTTGAGCAATATGCAAACATGAGTCAATACATGATAAATTGCCAAATCAAACTAACCCCAAAACAACTAAGAACTGTCAAATCAGAAAGAAAACGACAGATACAATCATGGTTTTTTTTTATAATCTACACCCACCATAGTGATAAGAGTATATATGTAAATGCATCCACTTTGCCATTCCGTTTATAACACGTCAAAATATTCATGAGAGGTTTGTTTGTATTACGAAAGAAAGAGAAAGAGAAAGAAAAATTAAAAAAAAAATTAATTAAATTAAATTAAAATTAAAAAAAAGAAAATTAAATAAAGACGTAAAATCGAATTTGAAATGTTTCACACACATGGCTTTCAGTTATTTTAGAGTTAACAAAGTTATAAGACATTTCTTACAATTTCACTATAATAATAAAAAGAATACGTCAACACTTATTATAATTAGTACTTTTTTTACCACTAAATTTTATATAAAACCTAAATAATAAAGAAAACCAAGTAAATACCCTTAAATAATAGGAAGAAAATGAAAAAATCTGAGCATCTGTGCTAATGTACTAATGTGAATCCCCTTTAAAACATTGATAAGAAAGCAGAATACAATAATAAGGAAGTATGTGCTAAAACTTGTGTTCTATAAAAACCTACTTAAATTCTGTCATCAGCACCACTTTACCATTATTCGCTAAATAGTTCACATACAAATTTAAATTAAATCACTTCAATAACTAATAATTCAAAATGAATTTCCATAAAGTCTTCATCTTTGTTTCCTTGATCTTGGCCATTTTTGCTGGACAAAGTCAGGCGGGTTGGTTAAAAAAAATCGGCAAGAAAGTTGTAAGTTAGTTGTAAAAATAAAACTTTTTAAATAAATTTTGTAACAATAAATTTTTTTTTATTCTAGGAACGAGTTGGTCAACATACACGTGATGCCACCATACAAGCTATTGGGGTAGCCCAACAAGCTGCAAATGTGGCCGCTACTGCTAGAGGTTAATCCTAAAGTTGAAGTTTAACTATAGATTAATTAATTTTAGATTTTGGCCTGTATTATACATATACAATAAGTAAATATTTATAAGAAGAATTGTTTAATTTAAAGATTTTATTAATATAAAAGAATAATTAAATTCATGCTTACATTGCATATTGTTTTACTTACCACTAGCTGTTTGGTCCCGGGCTGCCTGGGATTGTTCAAATAACATTTAAATATTGTCCCTATCATAATTTTTGTTTAATATTTTGTGAGTTTCAGCCAAATCGTATCATAAATAAAAAACATTTTATTATTTTCCAAGTTTGTTGTCAATCGGTCCAGCGGTTCTTCAGTTTTAGTAACACGTACCCGGAACAAACGTTTTTATATATTATAGCACCTTCCAGACAATAATACTGTTTAAGTTTTATAAAGACCGGATCAACGGTTACGGTGATTACATCCTACAAACAAACAAAAAAACAAACATTTATTACCTCTTTATAATATTATTATAGATTATGAGTATTATACCCCGTCTCGTTCACAGAAAAAATTCTAGCAAGTTTTTCACCAATTAAAGCATTAATCTAAAATAGAATGAGTTTTGATTAAATATTTAATCAAGTGAATTAAGCATTTACTCAAGTGAATTAAACGTTAAATTGATACTATTTATTTGTTTACTGGTGCAAATTTAGTTAATTTCTTAATTAATATCACAAATTTTTTAATTGAAATATATTTTTATTTTTTTGTTGTTTATTCATGTTATTTGATATGGAGAATACGTACACAGAAAACTAGTTTGCCAAAAATTGTTCAATTAAATAATTAAATTTTTTGTTTGCTGCAATTAATTTTTTTAATCAAAACACATAAATTTAAATATTTGTGTATACGTTGTTTATTTTTTTAGTTAATGCAGTTAATGTTTTAATTAACTAAATTTGTGTGGCATGACTCGAAAATACAAATCCGTTAATTGATATGATCAATTTTTTTGTACGGCACGACAAATAATTGCGTTCACAAAACCCCTTGTATCGTTGTATCGATTGTATGTTGTATAAAAAACAATAGTGCCTTATGTATTTTAATACAACATACAATCGATACAAGGCGTTTTGTGAATACGGCAAATATAAAAAAAAACAATAATTTATGTCTACACATTAAATTCCTTGTGTTCGTAAAGTTCGTGACCACGGGTTAGAAAATCGAGAGCCTACTATTATTATCTTCCCCAAAAGCTTTTTAAAGCTCAGTTTTAAATACAAATGGTCAAAAATTAGATTTGTGATTGATTTTCGTTCGGTTAAATTAACAACAAGTCCACGCAAATTTTTAGATCCCTGCGATCAAAAATGGCGACTTTATTAAAGAAATTCAAACGCTATAAATACCTTGTAGTTATTGATTTTGTAAAATTTTTTGCTTCTCCTGTAAAAGAAATAAGAACGTTGTTACGTCCGTTTCCATTTAAGTTGACGATATACATATATTTATAGGTTTAAGAACTGCATATATATATATATTTTTTTTATACCTATATAGACTAAAGGGCTGCGCAAAATATTCTTAATGTTCTGTGCTCTACTTCACACAACTATCAATCATATTATTTCACTGTAAACATACATAGCAAAACAAACATAACAACACATTACTCTCACCAAAACAAAACAAGCATAACTTGAAAAGTTTTTCTCTTCTGCTTTGTTAGTGCTTGTATTATCAAAACAAACAGAATATCAACACAAAAACAGACAATGAAATAAAGAACCGGTAAATTATAGTAAAAGCATCGAGTGCACGTAATTAGGAATTTAAAAAATTTAAAGTGATCTTAGCTTATAACAGAAATGGATGCATTAAATGTAAGCAAAATTGATTTTTTTGAATTATTTCCTAAATGTATATTTTATTTTAGTCGACCTTTATTATTATATTAGTTTTATATAAAACATAGGTATAAAACTTTAAACGTTTATTTAAACAATATTTCTAATTAAAAAATTTTTTAATTTGTCAGTTATTGTTAAATTTGTTAAAAATTGTTGAAAATTTATAAAATAAGGAAGAAAAAACCTTGAAGAAGGCACTCAAAGGAGTGCCGAAATATTGGTTAAATAAACGTTTAAAGTTTTATATAAAAATAAAAAAAAAGACTTTAAGCTTAATAATTTAGTTATATTATTTCCTAAATTTTAAATAATGTTTTAAAGGAACCTACAACCGAACCCATTGAAAACCACTCAAACGAAATTAAATCAAAAGTTTCTCCCTTTGCAATTTTCTCTTTGGTTTATGTTTACAATCAAAACATTCAAACATACTTGGAATGTTCTATTTCTGTTTTAATGTTCTACTTCATCTCTTTTGTGAAAAAGAACAAGCATTTTTAGAAACGCAATTCTTTTAAAGAATATTTTTGAAAGGAAGTGCAAAATTTAATTTGTGGTCAAAAAGTTGAAAGAAATTTAAAGGCAAAACTTGATCCGTTGGCCCCCCAGTAAAATTATTAAGAAATAAAATGTTTGCTTAATAAGTTTTCAATTATTTATTAAGTTATTTTTCAACATTTTTCATTTTTCGAATTTATTCTATGAGTTAAATTTCAGTTATGTATTTTATAAAGCTTTTTGTAATAGCTCTATTCCTTAAATTTTATTTTTCATAAATAAAATCTTAAATAATAAGTCTCCAAATAAATATTTAGTTAACAATACAGGTCTTACAGAATCTTAAGTTAATTAATCTCTAGTTAAACTACCATTTTAAAATTAACCTCTAGCAGTAGCGGCCACATTTGCAGCCTGTTGAGCAACGCCAATTGCTTGTATGGAAGCATCACGGGTATGTTGACCAACACGTTCCTATAATCAAAATAATTTATAATTTTACAAAATTAAGTGTTAAAAATTTATATATTTACAGCCAACTTACAATTTTCTTGCCAATTTTTTTCAACCAACCCGCCTGGCTTTGCCCAGCAAAAACAGCCAAGATCAATGCAACAAAAAGGAAAACTTTATTGAAATTCATTTAAATTAATTTGTTTTTTAAGTGACTTAAATAAAATCTTTTATGTTTATTGTTCGGTAAGCGATTGCAAACTAGTGATGATTACTAATCTTGAGTAGGTTTTTATAGAAATTGTATTTAAGACGCAGACTTTCCTTTTGTACTGTTTTTCTTATCAGTGCGAGTCTAAAAGGGGAATCACATCTGCATTGATGCTTAGTTCTTTTATTTCAATTTCTTTGTAGATATTATTAAAGGGGTTTCACGTGATTATCTTTATTGTTGATAGTTGAATATTTTCATTTATTATTTTTGTTATAAAATAGTAATACATAATTTAAAAAAAAATAGTGCTATTTCAGTAACATTTTATTTCTTTATTATTTAATAGCAGTATTTATAATAAAATTTTATTTTATTTCATCTAAGTACGGGCGTTAACTCTAGCCCATAATTTGCGTTGGGACAACTTTTAGAATAAATTAAAGTTTTGGTACCGCTTGACTCTAATGAAATTAATTAAGAGAATGTTAATACTTCCTTCTTAAATAGCTAGCTATACATTTTTTAAATAAAATATATACATACATATCTATACAAATCATAGCTGGGGAATTTCGATTAGAATTAAAAATCATTACGATTAGACAAATAAAATAATCTAATCATTAGAATTGAATTTTGATAAAAATTTCAGATTACTAATTGATTTGATTAGAAATAATCAAAAATCTAATCACAATTAGTGACGATTAGCATTTCTAATCAAATCTAATCAAAACTAATCCAACAAATAATTAAATAGATTTCTTGATTATTTTTGATTAGATTTGATTAGATCAACTATTTTTAACTATTTTTGTGAAAAGAAAATATTTATTTTTCACATTTGTTGCTATATTTACATAACGTAACAATTTTTGAATATTGCATAAAATTGCATACGGTGCACCCTGTTCTTAAACTAAACACTTGACACAGCTGGTTCACTTTGTTGTTGTGTTATTATTAATGTTAATTTTCAATATTCAAAAACTGTTACATTATGTAAATATAGTAACAAATGTGAAAAATAAATATTTTCTTTTCACAAAAATAGTTGATCTAATCAAATCTAATAAAAAATAATCAAGAAATTTATTAATTATTTGTTGGATTAGTTTTGATTAGATTTGATTAGAAATGCTAATCATCACTAATTGTAATTAGATTTTTGATTATTTCTAATCTAATCAATTAGTAATCGTCTAAAATGGCAAACTAATCATAATTAATAAATTTTTCAGCACAATTAAATTTTCTAATCCAATTGCTAATCATTAGGATTTATAATCATTATTCCCAAGCTATGATACAAATATTGTAAAGCTAAACAATTTTTATGTTTGTAAGAGGTAGTCTCCGAAACTGCCGGTCCGATTTTAAAAATTTCTTCAACAAAATGAAGAATGGAAATTCCTTACGGGCATTTGCTAAACATGGGGTCCAGGGGCGCTAAACATCCTATTCTAACCTCGCTCATATCTACAAAACTAAAAGAGACAGAAAAAAATTTAATACTTATCGTTGCCCTTTTAGGGAGTAAACGGGTAAAACCTGAGTTTGTGTACTTTTTTTGTCAACCAATATACGTAATAATAAACATTATATCACGTTCGAAACTAATCTATAAAATGCAAATTTGGTACCTTTTAGAAAATCGAACGTTTAAGGGGTGAAATTCGTAACTATTGTTGGTACTTTTTTTTAAAGTATTGTTCTCCATTCTTTGGCATGCACGTATTAAATGGGCTCCCACTACAATATTGAAATTTTTGATACTTCAATGGGGAGAAAAAAATACCAAAAAGGGGAAATACGGATTAATAAATTACTTTATTTTGCTTTTTCTTTCTACAACTGCTACTTTTCTTAATTACCCTTTATATTGGGCCAAGAAACATAATATTCAACATATAATATCCTGAGTGATTAGACTCTTTGGGGGAACTTTTTGGTACATTTTTGGTGTTTAACAGGTACTTTTTGAATTTCCGTTAGTATTGGACTTAAAACATAAAATTAAACATGCAATGTCCTAAGTAAACGAGAAACTATAAGAGGAGCTTTTTGGTACTTTTTTTCATTAATTGGTATTTTTTGAATTGCCGTTAATATTGGACCTACTATTATCAATTTTAACTTGCAAGGCCCTGAGTGAATGAGAATCTGTAAGAGGGATTTTTTGGTACATTGTATTTATCTAACTGGTGCTTACTTAGGATAGAGTTCAGGGCCGCTAAGCCTCCTATATTCAGAAAATATTGATTACACTGCGGAACAAAATTGAACTTTTTTTGTGCGGCCGGGAACTTTGTGTAATTTTTTTACTAATTTGAGTTCGCTGATTCCAAATCTAACCTTCATTTTTCTTTATCAGCTCCAGTTTTAGAGATATACCGTTATGTCCAAAATTAAGGTACTTTCAGCACATATATTGAAATAACATGAAAATGGTGCATCATATGCCCTTAAGAAAAAAACCGAAATTCACTAACAATATTATCTTTAAGACGTACTATTGCTTTAAATTTGGCCAGTAATTTCAGAGATATCGTTGAAGTTTTTAAAAAAACAAATAAAAATTTAAGAAAAAAAAAATTTTTTTGTTCTTTAAAAATTCATAAAATATAAATGTGCAACAAAAGTCACAGTTTGGGTCTAAAAGCATTTAGTTCAACATATTTCGAATGAAATGAGCTTTATTTCATTGCAATCGGTGCACAACTTTGATTGTATTCACAATCAAAAATATTTATTTATTTTCATTGATGTGGTAAACACGTATGGAATGACAACCGATTTACAAGAAACAACAACAATCAAGATGGCGCTTATTTGTATGGCAATACTGACATTGATATTGGACATGGTTTTCAAACAAATGTTTGATCAACGACGTTGTTTGAACAATTACAAATCATAGCCACGAGGCAAATTCATGTATTCACAAGAAATTTCGTTTATGCATAGCGATTTTTGTATTGATTTTGTTTATCAAACGATACGATTAAAAAATATACAGAGGCCTTCACAGAAAAAAATAAAAATTGATTTCAATTAAAAAATTTGTGATATTAATTAAATTTACACCAGTAAGCAAATAAATAGTATCAATAACACGTTTAATTCATTTGTTTCACGTTTAATTCACTTGATTAGACGTTTAATTCACTTAATAAAAGTTTAATTTAAAACTGATTTTATTTTTAATTAATGCATTAATTGGTGAACAAATTTGCAGAATTTTTTCTGTGTTATATATAAAACAACATATTAGAAAATTTCACATAAATAGGAACTTAATTAGAAAAGAATCTGCTTGAAGGTCCGCATTTGTTTGTTGCTAATATCGGTATGCCAATCATCTCAAAATCAGTTTCTGAGTCGTGATTACAAAGTAAGCTCTTCTCACTAACAGTTTCAAACGTTACTGGGTGGATAAATTTTTATAAGCGCCAGGAGGATAGCTGTTGAAAGTGGCGAGAATTGGTTTATGATTTTTAAATTTTATGAGAAATAGCTAAAATACAAATATCACTCCGAAAATAACATTAACAACCCAAAACCTCTAATAAATATAAGAATCGAAATAAAAATGACCGAAACTAATGGCGTTTTCTTTTCTGTGTAATGCTATGTTCACACTTGGGTTTTTAAACAGGTTTACGCATCTCGGACGTGATTTAACTCTAATCACTTCGAAATCGAAATGATAAGCCATACATTTAATTGATTTGTTAATCTTTTAAATTAACATGTTTAAAACTAAATCATTTCATTAACTACATAGAATCCTTTGAACATACGTCAAACTTAACATGTGTACCATCGTGGTCTTCTTAATGTTTTTTTAAATAATCCATAATTTCATTAATATGTTAAAAATATTCTTCTGATACCTTTTTTAAAGCATTTTTTATAAATTTCTAAATTTAAAGAAATATAAATTTGTTTGTTATTTTATGTTATTGCGAAACTTTTAAACGTAAAATATGCAACACTTCTTCAAAAACTGTTACATTATGTAAATATAGTAACAAATGTGAAAAATAAATATTTTCTTTTCACAAAAATAGTTGATCTAATCAAATCTAATAAAAAATAATCAAGAAATTTATTAATTATTTGTTGGATTAGTTTTGATTAGATTTGATTAGAAATGCTAATCATCACTAATTGTAATTAGATTTTTGATTATTTCTAATCTAATCAATTAGTAATCGTCTAAAATGGCAAACTAATCATAATTAATCAATTTTTCAGCACAATTAAATTTTCTAATCCAATTGCTAATCATTAGGATTTATAATCATTATTCCCAAGCTATGATACAAATATTGTAAAGCTAAACAATTTTTATGTTTGTAAGAGGTAGTCTCCGAAACTGCCGGTCCGATTTTAAAAATTTCTTCAACAAAATGAAGAATGGAAATTCCTTACGGGCATTTGCTAAACATGGGGTCCAGGGGCGCTAAACATCCTATTCTAACCTCGCTCATATCTACAAAACTAAAAGAGACAGAAAAAAATTTAATACTTATCGTTGCCCTTTTAGGGAGTAAACGGGTAAAACCTGAGTTTGTGTACTTTTTTTGTCAACCAATATACGTAATAATAAACATTATATCACGTTCGAAACTAATCTATAAAATGCAAATTTGGTACCTTTTAGAAAATCGAACGTTTAAGGGGTGAAATTCGTAACTATTGTTGGTACTTTTTTTTAAAGTATTGTTCTCCATTCTTTGGCATGCACGTATTAAATGGGCTCCCACTACAATATTGAAATTTTTGATACTTCAATGGGGAGAAAAAAATACCAAAAAGGGGAAATACGGATTAATAAATTACTTTACTTATCTAGCCCGCATGCCGTTCTACATCCTTCGCGTACAAAATTTCCAGGACATGCTGTTCCACAAGAAAAAAAACTCAAAATTCGAATGCACTCTAATTAAGTTATTATCTGCTAATTTACGCATTTCAATATAATTTCGTTTCACTCTTCGTTTTGCAAACTAATTATAAGTTCAAATTTAGCCCTTAAATTAAGCTATGTTCGCACCTATTAAATATTTGACGTCCTACACGTAACCGCTATTTTTTGCATAACGTTTTCTGGATCAAATGTCATTTAACAGTTTCTTAATTGAATTGTACAATTATCTTCTTTCAAATATAAAATAAGGAAGTCGATAAAAATTGTTAAAAATAAAGTTAAAGTTTTATCAATTTGCTGGCCATGCTGTTTTTTGTATTTTTTCGTCAAATATTTGTTAGGTCTAAACATGCCTTTACACTTTTTTCATAATGTTTAATTTTTTAACAATAATTAGTATTGTGGTTATTTTGTTGAACTATTCATGGTTTTTAATTCAAATTTTTACTATTTTTAATTAGGCTTAAGTTCATTAAATTTAATTTTCATTAAATTATTTTTATGAAGAAAGGAATTTTACAACATGGAGAATTAATTAAAATTGTTATTGATAATTTTCATTCTTGACTGACCTGGGATTCGAAGCCAGGCTGGCTGGCGTGTGATTCGAACCCAGGCGGCTGGTTACCCTGACATGTTTCGACCTCAACCACTAGGTCTCCTCAGAGGGATTTGCCGTCTTACACTCGCAGCCATCGATCGATGACTTTTTTTTTTTAAAAAAAAAAGAAAGACAAAAACATGATAAACAAAAAATGTACTTTGGACTTCAAGAAGAATTCTTGACAAAAGTACGAAAAAACAGAAGTAAGGAAAACATGTGAGATCAATTAAAAATGGATAATCATTCAAAAAAGCAAATTTCGATCTACCAAAGATTAAAATACAATTTGGTTTAAGGATTGATGTTTGACTACTGACGTCAGCAGTCATCGATGGCTGCGAGTGTAAGACGGCAAATCCCTCTGAGGAGACCTAGTGGTTGAGGTCGAAACATGTCAGGGTAACCAGCCGCCTGGGTTCGAATCACACGCCAGCCAGCCTGGCTTCGAATCCCAGGTCAGTCAAGAATGAAAATTATCAATAACAATTTTAATTAATTCTCCATGTTGTAAAATTCCTTTCTTCATAAAAATAATTTAATGAAAATTAAATTTAATGAACTTAAGCCTAATTAAAAATAGTAAAAGTTTAATTTTTTAACTTAAAAAAATTACTTTCTTGCCGTTTTTTAAAGTGAAAACAACTTATTATTCAAATACAAATTTTGCAAAATAAAAAAAAAAATTATTGGGATTCACAAACATATTTTTTCCTTCTACATTGTGTTTTTATTCATCCCAAAACAATTGGTTGGAAAATACATAAATACTTATTACATGACATTTAAATTCGTCTTTAATCTCAAAATATGTATTTTTGTTATTATTTAACTCTAGAATTTCTTATCACAACAAAAAATTCCCAAAAAAAAAACTGCAATCATCTCTAGCCTTAAAGTAATTCCCCTTTTTTACAATCGGTAATGAACACACAATCATTATCTCTAGAATAAAAATCTTCATCTATAAAAGTCAATCTAAAAGCCACAATCTGCAACAGTTGTCATTCAGCTACAGAGTCTTAAACTAGAACAAATATTTTTTTTAATTTTTAAAAATATAAAAAGAAATACGACATTAAAAATGAATTTCCATAAAATCTTTATCTTCGTTGCTCTAATCATGGCTGCTTTTGTTGGTCAAAGTCAAGCGGGTTGGTTAAAGAAAATTGGCAAGAAAATTGTAAGTCTTAATTATTTTTTGACTAACTTTATTTAAATATTATTTTCATATTATTTTACCAGGAACGTGTTGGTCAACATACCCGTGATGCCACCATACAAACACTTGGTGTAGCCCAACAGGCTGCAAATGTCGCTGCCACAGTTAGAGGTTAATTTGGATCATAAGTTCTTATTGTAATTTAGTATTATTTTGTGTCATACTTTGTTTAACATGGAGATTATTTATTGTTTAAATTTTATTAAAAAGTAATAAAAAAAAAATTATTTTTTAAAAATAAAAAGAACTGTTCAAATTTATTAATAAAAATAATGATGAAACAAGTAAGAATGTATAATCAGCTAAGCCCTACAATATGATACCCTACACCACAGTACTTACAGACAACTTTACGAGAGCTTAACCTATTTGAGACGCATGGGTGATCATGTACCCGCCAAAACAAGCCCGTATTATGCGGCTAAGATTTATATAAGAGTTGTTTCTGCTAAATAGGACCTATGGTTAATTCTGGACCTACCAGTGCCATATTTTGCCACGATAGTAGTTATCGTAAAAGTTTTTGCGGGACTAGTATTTGTATGGGAGCTATGGTCCATTTTGGGCCGATTCCGATAAAATTGAGTAGGATAATTTAGATTACAAAAAAAATTTGTTTGCGCCAAATTTAATTTAAAAAAAAACAACATAAAAAGATGGCCGACTCTATGCCGGAAAAAACTTGTATGGAGGCCATGTAAAATTATGAACAGATAGTCACCAATGTCAATAGTCTTTATGCTTCTGACAATTAAAACGCACATACCAAGTTTCAAAATGTGAAAACCAGCCTTCCATGTGAAATGTACTATATTATACAAAACAAATTATCACATTCGGAACCTTGTTTTCCAAAATAGCAGCCCAATCAAGTGGCATATCGTACGTGACATTAAACTGAATTGATTTGAATGTAAAATATTTCGAAAATATGGGAATTGTGGTAGATTAAACCAAATATGTTTCCTTTATAATCCGTAATTTTAAAAATGTATTATGAAAAAAATTAATATTGTTCGTGACATACCGTACGTATAGTATTATGTTATGTAAATATAAAGTTTATGTACTATACACAAAAACTTAAAACATATAAAAAAAATATGTATATGATAATATCAATAAAACCAATGAAAAGTAAGATTCATTTATTACTACATGCAATGTTGTTGACACTGAGTGTTTTGACCGATTTAGCCTACAACATCATGCCTTTTGAATTTAAATAATAGATAAACGAATGAAGCTCTTCTATTTTTAGAATGGGCTGGACATTTTGCCATTTTTAATTGAGAATAGAAGAAAACTTTGCAATTTCTCAGGCAGCAATTTACGACAAATTAACTCTTTCCATATATTTATAGGTAGATTCATATAATGAAAAAGCACTTCGCAATAGTACATATATACTAGAGTTTGCCAAGTGGTCGAAATTCGACCATAATTATTTATGCAAAAATTAAGAAAACATACATATAAGTGCATATCAATTTAAATGTTTAGAGAATTCGTTTTTTCGTCTTAGTGGATCGATTTGGATAGGTACCAACCTCCGAACCAAATGTTCTATTCTACTCAAGTCCGTGAAAGTTTAATTTAGTTTTTTTAAGTTCAATTACATGAAAAAAGTCAGAAAGTACCCATTGAAAAAGAAAATGTACAAAAATTTCGCTCTTAATTATAGTTTCTCAATCACTCAGGACTCTGCATGCGGAATTTTATGTTTCTATGATAAGTATTATTAAAAGTTCAAAAAGTACCAGTTAAAGAACGAAAAGTACCAAAAACTTTCTTCCTTACAGATTCTTATTCACTCGGAGCCATGCATGTTTAATTTTATGTTTCTAGGTCCAATACTAACGGAAATGCAAAAAGTGCCATTTGAAGACCAAAAAAGTTCCCTCTTATAGATTCTCACCCATTCGGGACATTGCAAGTTTAGTTTTGTGTTTCTAGGTCCAATATTAACGAAAATTAAAAAAGTACCAGTTGTAGAACGAAAAAGTACCAAAAACCTCTCCCTTACAGATTCTTATTCATTCAGAACAATGCATGCTTAATTTTATGTTTCTAGGTCCAAAATTAACTAAAATTCAAAAAGTACCAGTTGAAGAACAAAAAAGTGCCAACATTTTCATCTTATAGGTTCGCATTCACTCAAGACCTTGCACAAATAATTTTTTTATTTCTAAGTTCAATATTTCAAAAAACATTTAAATATGCAGCACGGAAAAGTAAAAGAAAGTATCAAAAATTTCATTGTTTCAGTGGGAGACCATAATTTATTGCGTATGTATATGTCAATATACAGAGAAAAATGTTTTTTTAAAAAACGTACTAATAGTTACGATTTTATTACTTAAAACGTTCGAATTTTGGAAAAGTACCAAATTTATATTTGTATTTTTTAGATAAGATACGGATTTGGTATAGCCTTTATTTCCATACTTATTGGTTTAAAAGATAAATGGGGAACCCAAAAGTTTCAAAAAAAAGGTTATACCAGTTTAATCTCTGAAAGGGCCGAATTGCAAAAAGAACCAGACACTTGTCCTCTTATTTTTTTAATGAACAACAATTAGTATAAAGTTTTTTTTTTGGGTTTCTATTAGTTTTGGAGATATGAAGTTACCGAATTTTTACCCTTTTTACACTCTTAATAAAATAAACATTGTGCACTTCTGTAAGTAAATGCCTTTTAAATGGTGTATATTTTGTTTAAATCGGTTGACAAACAGAGATGGAAAGTGTTCTTATCTGTTTTACCTTTGCCGATTCATATATAAATTAGCTTTAGTGTTAACCAAAGGTTGACTTAACCCTAGAATGGTAACGCTATTTAATTATACGTTAAAACTAACAGTACGTAAAATTTACGTACCATAGAATTTTACCTAAAGCGCTTTAATAGATGTGGTAACATCGTATTTTTTTTTATTTTTGCTAAAAGGCTAACCACGTAAATTATACGAGTAGTATTATATTATTATTGTTGCTACACAAGCATCCAGAAACCTAAAGGTACCAAATTCATCAAGAGTTTTTTTAATAGTTTTTGAGCAAACGCAAAAACGTAAATAAAGCATTTTTAGTCGTTAGTCGTGGGTTAAGCCTATAGTACACGGCATGTAAAAGGACACATGCGCATGTGGTTCTGACGTAATTTTGACGTCAATGCAAAGACACAATAAACATTGCGTGTTGTGACAACGGCATGTGAATTATTGAAGGAATAAATCTATTACAAAAAAACTTTATAAAATTTAAATTTACCTCATGGAATTCATTCAAAAAATAAAAATTTTTAATACAAAAAGTAACTTATAAAAAGAAATAATTCTCACATTCTATTTCTTTAGTTGTAATATGACCAATACCTTAATTTAATTGCTAGAAAAGAGAAAATAGTTTATATCAATTTCTTAAAATGAATCAAAATAATAGTCAGTTTACACTTTTATTTTTGCTCTTTAAAAATTATGATGAACTCTAAGAATATTTACATAGTAAAATTTGAGTGTTTTTCCAATTTTATAAAAGAGTCAAGGGTTTTTTATTTATTTTTTTTTTTTTTTTTGCTACGTTTTTAGCATTAACTGTGAGCGCTCTTTTATTCTTGTTTGCAACACTAATAAAATTATGAATAAAAATTCGTCGGGAAAAGAGAAAGAACTTCCATAATTGGGCTGTACTCCGGTGTCTATTATTAGCAGGGCTGTGGAGTCGGAGTCGGAGTTGAGGTTTTTGTACCGGAGTCGGAGTCGCAGTACCCAAAAAAACGCGCGACTCCGACTCCAAAATTGTTCGGCATAAAAAAAAAAAAATTCTAATATTTTCCAATATAAAAATTCTTCGAAATTGGCGATGCAATATTTTGCAGATCAATATGAATAAGTAGATTTTAATTTATTTTATCAGAAATAGTTGATTCAAGTACTTTACTATTTAAGTATATTTAGGTATATTTTTTATACGTGCGGGAAAAAGTCTAAATTACATTAGCAAAACTTATACTCAGTTATTGATCTAGTTGAAAAAGATGTGTGATATTTTTAAATAAAAAAAATAATAAAATGTTAATGACAGGAATTGCCAATAATTTTAATATCAGAATTTTTTAACCATCAACGCTGAAATATTTTCAACATTGTACAGAATAAGTGTTGCTATAGCGCATAAATACTAGTATGTATTAGAAAAATTGTGACGTAAAATTATTTCTCTTTTGTGTAGAAACTAGAGATCTGCATTTGTGCGATTAAACGAAACATGAATTCACATACCTGACTGGCCAGTAGTGTGTTGTGTGTGATTTTAGAATCATACACAATTTATTGTGTGTAAGAAATAACCTATGTGTGCAAAGCGTTCAATTATTAATGTGAGTGTTGTGAGAGAAATATTTGATACAGGTATAAATAACAAATATGCTCTTTTACACGAGTAAATACACTTGTGTGGCGATGTACATATTGTGTTTTATCAACACAACATGTGTTTTGTGTTTTTGAAATTTTTTTATCGTATCGAAAACAAAATATTAGTAAAAATATATTGCATTAAAAGTGATACCAACTTTTTAGAAGCAAAAAGTAGTTTTAAATATATTTTTAAACAAATGAAATTTTTGTTAATTTTTTTGTTTTAATTTTTTTTAAATCAAGAGAACTTATAACTTATTTTTAAACGTTAATAGATTATTTGTATTTCATAACGAGCTTTCTTTCTTAGCTTTGATAATTTTTTTAAGTTTTAAGTTGAACAAATTTACATTTTTTTGACATTATTTAATTTTTTATCGATAATTTTAGTACAATATTTGACGGTTTGCATAATAATAATTTTTTTCTTTATATTTTTATTACTGTTATTGTTTTTGCATATAAAAAATATATTTTTTACAACCATTTTATTTTCTTATTTTTTTTGTCACGATAGGGAAAATTATCAAATGGGGGAAAAACCAATTTTAACAAAACAAGAAAGACAACAAACACACGAATGGTTAGTGTGATTTTTAACTTAACTCAGTTTTTTTTATTGTAAGATGTATGAATTTGAGTTCATCAAACAATAAACAATAATAGGGACACACGCACAATTAGTGTTAGTGTATGTGGCTGTGTTGATCTCTCATTTAAAATGATTGAGCGTGAATGACTAGCTCTCATTTTTTTACACATTTGATTTGAATATCAAATACACACACAACAATCATTTGGCTAGCAAATACATTTGTGCAGACCTCTAGTAGAAATATCTTTATCGGCCTGCCTTTAATTCCTACCATAACACTTATGTTTTTCTTATGCACATTACGAGGGGATTCCCATAATTCGTTTAATAAAGATGTTTCTACACAAAAGAGAAATAATTTTACGTCTCATTCATTTCGCATCACGGTTAGAGTAGGAGTCGGAGTCGTGAGTCGGAGTCGGCGTCGCACTTAAAAAATTTCAGCGTTTGGAGTCGGAGTCGGAGTTAGTACTTTTTTCGGACGACTCCACAGCCCTGATTATTAGTTTATTTACCTCTTTCTTTTGCTTTAAATTATATGTACATATTTTTACAATTTTGTTTATATGTAAAAGAAACAGAAATAAAATGTAATACTTATCGGTGTTATTTAGAAAAATAATTTGAAATTAGGTTATTTTAGGGAGAAAACGGAGAAAACCTTAATTTCGGTACTTTTTGGTCACCCCGTCTATCTTTTTAACCAATAAACGTTAAAAATAAACATTATATCACGTTCGCAACTTATCTAAAAAATACAAATTTGGTACTTTTTAGAAATTCGAACGTTTAAGTGGTGAAATTCGTAACTATTATTGATACTTTTTTACAAAGTATTTTTCTCCATTCTTTGGCATAAACGTTTTAACTCGGCTCCCACTACAATATTGAAATTTTTGATACTTCAATGGGGAGAATGAAAGTACTAAAAAAAGGGGAAATACGGAAAATTAATTTTCTTTCTTTACCTTTTTGGTTTTGGTACCAGTTGTACTTTTTTTATTTATCGTTAATATTGGACCTAGAAACATAAAATTCAATATGCAATATCCTGAATATCCTTAGTGATAAGACTCTATGGGGGAACTTTTTGGTACTTTTTAGGACTTTAAATGCTACTTTTTGAATTTCCGTTAGCATTGGACTTTTAACATAAAAATAAACATGCAACGTCCGGAGTGAATGCCAATGTTTAAAGGGATCTATTTGGTACTTTTTCGTTCTTTAACTGCTATTTTTTTTTTATTTCCGTTAATATTGGACCTATGAACATAAAATTAAACATGCAAGATTCTAAGTGGATGAGAATCTGTAACAGGGCTTTTTGGTAGTTATTTGTTTTTTAACTGGTACATTTTGAATTTCCGTTAATATTGGACATAGAAACATCAAATTAAACATGCAAGGTCCTGAGTAAATGAGAATCTGTTAGAGGGATTTTTTTGGTACTTTGTGTTTTCCTAAGTAATACTAACTTAGGAGAGGGTTCAGGGCCGCTAAACCTCCTATATTCAGAAAATATTAATTATAGTTTTAGAAGAGATCTATTAAAGCAATAGTTGCAATTCCCAAAAAAAAGCCATTTTTAAAATGAGTACGCTGTTCATCCTCCATTCCGCCTCTAATCTTTCTCTTTGCTCGACCGTCCCCTGACCGAATGCGAAAGCGACCAAGAGGAGGCATACGGAGAATTGCTGCCACTCCGAAAATATCTAACCAATTTTGATGAAATTTGAATAGATAGATCGGCGTAATTAAGACACACAGGGTTTATATGTTTTTCAAAACTAGGAATATGAAGGGACAGATGGGCAATTTCGATTTTGATGAAATTTATGTAGATCGATCTACACACAACAATAAAACACACAGGCGGTATATTTCTTTATAGTTAGTCAAAAATTCATTATAGGCGGGCATCGCCGCGGGAACGGCTAGTATATTATACATATATATTTTTATAACAGTTGTAGAACGTTAGTTCTGGCAATGTTGTGTTTTTAAAATTATAAAGAAATTTTTAATTCTAAAAATTGCTTGTATTATAATATTGTGAAGGGTATAAAAGATTTCAGAAGTGCGGTAATGAAATAGTTGGTATTGCAAATAATTATAGCAACAAATTAAGGTCAATTTAATGGATAGACTTTATTAACTACTTGATTATAAGCGATCCATTGGATGCATTTTGGACCTTTAAATCTTTATTGAATGTTTAAAATCTAAAAATGAGCCTATAGTTTACAATTATTCATAGCTTTTGTTTAAAATCTAAAAATGAGCCTATAGTTTACAATTATTCATAGCTTTTATACAACGGGATAAAAGGTTTTTGAGAAATATATTTTACAGCTATAATAATACATTAAAGCATTGGAATTGTGGCCCTTTGTTCCTCTCAGGAGCCACAGGACATTTTATGTAAAGCATTAGAAGCCTAATCGTATTGTAAGTCGTGAAATATTTCAGTTTATTTCGGATTAAAGGTATCAAATTGTCCAATTGACTGACTCCTAACGAAAAATTATAACAAAATCTTTATTTTTAAGCCTGTCTTATTTTAAATTCTCTGGTACCAAAAATGGATGGCTTGTGATGTGTAGAGAATGCCCCGTGCTCTTCTCACGATCTCTGTTGAAAAAATTAACCTTGAAACCACCAATTATTTATAAGATTTTACGATGTCCACACGATATCCTTTAATGGAGTATGATCATTCCGATGAGTTTTAAATAAAACTTGTATATACGAAGATTCTATGTTTAGCATGAATATTATGAATGAACATTTTTAAGCACAACTGAAACTCCATAGGTTACCTAGTAGGGTATTCATGCGAGATTAACCGTTATTTGATTAATTTTGGTCGATTAACTGTTCGATTAATTTAAAATTGCTTATTTTCGATTATCGAATAATTCGAATAATTTATGTCGATTAATCGAAAATTGGTTTTTTCCCAGTACATATGTATTAGTTTTTTTTTTCTTTTATGTAAAAAAACAAGCCGGTACTTTTTTACCACCCTTTTATTGTTTCTTAACTCAGGGAACATTTCCTTCGAGTAACGATTCAGATGAAGAAGATTATTTTTTTTTTAAGACGAATGAAAACAACCTTCTACCACCTGAACAAGACTATTAAAAGTATTAAAATTGTTAAGATATCGAAAAGAGATTCAAGTGGTATAATGGAATAATTACTCATAATTTATAGAAAAGACAAGAGAACTAACACAGAAATTGGATATGCTTTATAACGCTTCACTTTCAATATCTCCAATTTCAACTGTAAGAAATCTTTTCTAAATCAAGTTTCATCAAAACAAAAGAAAGAAATCGTTCGAAACATAAACGTTTAAACTTTATAATCTTTTTTAAAGATTATTATAGAAGACTAGCTTAAATTTTGATGCTATTTTATATTTAAAAAGTTCTCCTCTTTTATAACATAAAGTACCATTTGTTGTATTGTTGTTACTTTTTCAATAAAATTTTTAGTTTAAATAATAATATTTTGGTTTTATTTTTAAACTTCTAAGCTAGACAAAATTAAAATAATTCGATTAACCGAAATCTTTTATATTGTTCGATTATTATTCGATTAAATTTTTACCTCAAATAATTATTTGCGCGATTAATCGATTAATATAAAACATCGATTAATTGAATACCCTATTACCTAGCGTAGTTGACCAAACTTGTTGATTTTAGCCGAGTAAAAAACGGGGAAATATTGGATCGATTTGAGTAATTTAAAAAATTTAAAACAAGAATAGTAGAGTAGATGAAACAAGCCAATTTTATAATAGAAAGAATTTGCAGAATTTTTTTGCACTTGTGGGTTTTCTTAAAGACCTTGTACCGTGACTAACGGAAAGTTAGATCAAAAAAACTTATTTCATGATTTCTATGTAAAATTTGTGCTGATGTTTGTAACACCTTAAAATATTTTATACCTTTAAGTGTACCGATCGACTAAGAATAACTTTCTGAGTCAATGTAACAATGTCCGTCCGTCCGGCTGGCTGTCCATGTAAATCTTGTGCGCAAAGTACAGGTCGCAATTACATGCTTCTTTTTGAATAAGGGGTTTGTGCCCATAAAATATCTTCTTATGTTGGTATTAAGATACAATTTGGGTCAAACTTATTTTATTGCACGTAAAATCATCTTACCAAATTTTATTGGAATCGGTCCATATTTGACCATATCTTCCATACAAATAATTACTTCCGAAAATAGATTTGAATACCCTAACTTCCTTATAAATGTTGGTATTAACATAAAAACTGGCGACAATAACTATTACGATAGCAACTACTCATGACAAAATGATGTCCTAGTAGGTCCAAAATTAACCATATGTCCCAAAAAAACCCCATCTTTAAATCTCATATAGATGAAGATATCTAAATAATATTCAGAACAAAGAACTTTTACAGGAATCTCAACCTCATGGGTCCCAAACAGGGTACACTCACAAAAATTGTTTTTATATAATGTGGTATAGAGTATCATTTGGCCGGCATTGTCCGACTATACTTTCTTGTTTTTTATTACAATTATTAAAATTCTTCCTTTGCGTTGTTGAACATTAAGAGTGAAAGAAAGTATTTTGTTTTCGAGTTAAATGTAATAATTTTTATTACAAAAATTTTTTTAAATAAAAATGTAAATTTTAAAATAAATATGGCACTTAATAATACGAAATAAATAAATTTTAATGCACAATTTTCTTAAATTAACCCCGGACTGTGGCAGCGACATTTGCAGCCTGTTGGGCCACTCCTAGAGCTTGTATGGTGGCATCACGAGTATGTTGTCCAACACGTTCCTAAAATCAGAGATTATATACATATAAGTAAATATCTATATATCCTTATTTTAAGGACTTACAATTTTCTTGCCAATCTTTTTCAACCAACCAGCTTCACTTTGTCCAGCAAACACGACCAAGATCAAAGCAACAAAAATTAAAGCTTTATAAAAATTCATGTTTTAAATTTAAATTAATATTTTCACAGATTAAATAATTTATTTTATAGCGCTTTAGCTTGATAGCAACTGTTGTCAGCAGAGCGCTAAGCTAAACTTTTATATGAAATTATTTTTAAGCAAACAGACTTTTTGGAATTTCTTATGTCTGATAAGGGTGAATCCCCTATTGTAGGAAATATTATTTTCAATATTTTGGTGATAATAAAGAAAGTGTATTTTTAAAAAAAAAACAGTGCATTTTTTAAATGGCATAAATTAAGGGTACATAAATTATTTCTTTTTTTAGTACAATTGTAAAATTTACTACAGTAAAATTTACAAATAATAAAAAATTTAAAAATAATTATATCGTCGGCCTCTAAATACATTTTTTACATTATCTGCCTGTTTTTAGAAAATAAACGCAAAATTTCGTGTGAGAAATTACATTGAAAACAAACACAAATTTTCGTATTTTACTGTTGTTTTCGATATAATTTCTCACTCGAAGTTTTGCTTTCATTTTCTAAAAACAGACAGTATATGACATTTTGATACCGTTCAAAAGATAAAGAAACGCCGCAACCGCTGAGAAAAACATTTGCATACTTTAATATGGGGGTTCTGAAATAGAAAATAATCCTAATAAGTATATAAAGGTTTGCTTCTTATGCAAAAAAAGAAAGCAATAAAAGTTTTTTGCCAGTCCGGTAAACTTTGCTAGGAGTTCGTTAAAGGGTTTACACTATAAGACGACGGTATTATTTTTTAAATTATAAAAAATTTAAAATAATTCTTTAACAAATCTTAATACAATTTAAAATTTTATGGCGATATGTCCATAAATGAGCAAAGCTCCAATAAAAGGCTTAATTGCGAAAGTGCTTATAGTTTAAAAAATTTCGTACATTGTTGGTATAAAAAAAATCGGCAGAAAATTTCACATTAAGCATGTAACATATCGGTTAAATGTATTTTAGGTTTATGATGGCCCAAACTTCCAAATACTGGGTGAATATAATGGGTCAACACCCCTAAATATACAAGGGGGCTACTCTCTATTGCGATGCGAATACAATTTCGATGCGAAAGCTAAATGCCAACTTGGTACTCTCTATCACTTTCTCAAAATTGTTTGAAAATTAAGCAATACTGGTAATAAAAATTAAAAAAAAAAGCTCAGATTTTCAGTAATGAAATGGCAAAATATGTAAAAAAAAAAATTTAAATTAGAAAGTTTAAATAAAAGAAATAATGATGATTTGCGAAAAGAAAAAAATAAAAAGATGCGAAAGACAAATGCGCAAATGCATTAAAGAGTACCAATCACTAGATTTGCTACAATTTTCTTTCGCATCGCAATAGAGAGTAGCCTCCCAGAATGTCACGCCTGAGTAACACTTCGAAGCCATACATTGGAAATGATTTTTCACTTGATATGAGACGGCGTCTACCTAAATAGAAGGGCAGGAGCTTCTGTGGGTCACGGCAACAGGTTTGAAAATTTAACTTAGCCCAGCCTAACTTTCTTAACGCGATTTGGATCAGTAAAAACCCTCTGGCATTAGAAATCAAGGAACGTAGCAAAGTAAGATTTCTTTAGAAATGGAAATAAATTTGCCTTTAAAATTCGCTGCATGTTAATTTTAGAAATTTCTTAGCTCACTTTTAACGATAATAAAAATAAGATTCGTCATTAAATTTCATCCAAATCGTGTTAAAACTAATAAGAATTGCTAAAAATATCCACTTTTCCCCCACAAAAAATCCTACGACTCAAAGTTTCGTGAGACCCGTAAATAAGGAACGAAATTTGTTATAAATATTAATAAAAATTTACCAATAATTGGATCAATAATTCTTAAGTCTTACAAGATTAGCGGAGGGTGATATTCGACACAAATACTTACACAAATGTATACAATTATTTACTTCCGCGACGAGACTTTTATTTTAGAATTTATAGTAGTTATTCGTGCCAAAGTTTTTTATAACATATCTGTAAAACTATTGAGGGCGACCTGTAAGTGTCACGCTTAGATTTGAACCGATTTTAAAATTAAAACATTTTAAAATGTTTGTTGGGTTGCAATATATTTGTAATATTTATTAAAGCTTAATGATTATTACGAAAGTAAAGCGTTATTAAGCCTAAACTAAATAATTGATAATTTAGATTAAGATGATTGGACTTTGGACCATCCACTTATATCCTGCCTCTTCGTGGATGTGCGTATGCATCTTAAGGTAGCTCCGTTCTGATGGGCTAAACATTTTAACATCACTCTGGATCCTTGGCAACCGTTATCTCTCAAGAGCTAAGATCTCTGGACTAGTTATTAAAGAAATTCCTTTAGAATCACGTGATAGCTGTGCCTTAAACCCTAAGCCGCAGGGAAAGATATGTTAAATATATAGTGGCGAATTCACCGGGGATTTGGCTTTTATGGTACAGTTATAAAGTTTCCAAAAAGGTTTTAGTTTCGAGACCGCTTAAAAAAATGTAATTAAATTCGCTAACTAAAGATTTAGGATTGTAAGTATGTTTGTGAAATTAAACATAATCGATTTCTTCAGCTAATATTTAATTTTATCTAACTTCTAACGCTTAATATCTCAATTTCCGAACGTGGGCATCACTTGGTAACTCTTGGTTATGAGAGCAAAAATTATTAATATCTAAGAAATATTAAAGTATACACTTATATTTTTACGAAAGCTTTTATTGTCCAGCACCTTATGCATACAAACATATCGCACACTAAATCATAAACAGCCACAACTCAAAATATATCAAAATAGGTATTTGTTTTATAACCCAGTTCACAAATCAAGTCTATACCGACCACGAAAAGTGCCTTTGCGTCATTGTCTTCCTTAACTTTTCTTCTTTAAATTTTGTAAAACTCAATTTGATTAAAAAATTGCAACTACGTTTTTGAAGCCAGTTTTTTGCCTCTCCTAAACATTTTTGAATTTCGAGTTCTGCCTGTTTATGACTTAGTGTGCGATATATCAAAATTTTGTTTTCGACATTGAATTTTTTGTTTTTTTTTTATTTTTTTTTTTTTTGTTTTATTATAGAATAAAATACATGCATATACCCATAAAATATTGTTTTCTGATAATTTAGAAAATGATTGACAGTTGAGTCAATAGAAAGTCCCACAAATAAGCAAACTCAATTGGTGCTTTTTTATATTTAATATTTTGTGTTTTAATATTTCTGTTTTCAGCACTGATCTACCTCAATAATACCCGCAGAGAAAAAAATACATACATTAATTAAAATGCACGTACTCATTTATTACTTTTAAAATGACGCATGAGACACACACGCTTAAACTTTGGTGTGCTTTAGGTCCCCACCAACATGTGAAGTGAATGAGTAATTAGGGTGTTCAATGTATGAATACTAGTAATTTACGCAATTTATTAGGTAAATGGTGGATAAAGGTAACAATAAAAGATTTATATTTATAAACAGTAGACAAAAGCACATAATTTCTTTTTATCTAAGCTGTTGGAAAACATTTGTTATCATTTCTTAAAAAACAAAGATACTCGTAACTACAATTTAATTATAAAATGAAACATATTTCCGAGATTTTGAAGATTTTTGATTGCAACAAATTTGTGCCAGGGTGTTAAAACCTTTTGCACGACGCCATTTTAGGAGCCAAATCATCGTCCAAAATCATCGGTTGACCTTAGCCTTCGTATACGTACACGCAGAGAAAAAATATGTTTAGATATGGTCACCTCCAACAAAATTATTTTTAAAGAGAATTGCAAACATATTATGTTTAAATTTAACCATATTATTGTCACCGACAAACATATAATTGTTAAATTAGTCCTAAACATGTTATGGTTAAATATGACAATAATTTGTTTTTAAATTAACAATAGAATTTTCCTCTTTTCTAAGAGCAACATGCTTTGGTTGAAAATCAACCATGCTATTAGAAATGTTAAACATATTTTAGTTATTACTAACCAAAAGATGTTCGGAGGCAACCATAATATGGTTGTGTCTTCTTGATGTAGGACTAATTTAACAATAATATGTTTGTCGGTGACAATAATATGGTTAAATTTAAACATAATATGTTTGCAATTCTCTTTAAAAATAGTTTTGTTGGAGGTGACCAAATTTAAACATATTTTTTCTCTGGGTGTAGGCAAAAACTTTCAAAATCCGCACCCGAGTATTACAGTATCCACTAGTAATCAAACTAAGTTTGAATGGCATTCCACCAGTAATAAGTCTAAGTTATGCATATATAGTGCACCACCACCAAGTCAGAGTTAAAAGGTATGGTTAACAGGTTAGGGTGCTATATTCTGTGCCGAATCTTTGATTCCCTCCACCGACAGTTCGAATATTTCAGGAGTTGAGTCTATACGATATCAATATATCATTGATCGATCTTTATAAAAACGGACATCAGCATTAAATTTATTGCGGTTTAGACCTAGATTAAATTATTGACCGACAATCAGAAAGAAATTTGAACTAGCTTGAATAAAATATCATGATTTGTAACAGTTTTAGCCGAACTAAAATAATTTTCAGGAGGGGAATTTATGTTGGATCCATGGTACATAATGGACCAATCATCACAAAATTCTGTAGAGGGATTTTTGGTAAAAAAAAAAAAAAAAATTATAATAAATTTAAATTTTTCTAGCCATATGAAGCTAAGTTGGTACAAATTTTACCGCAATATCTATATTTGCTACGGGCTTAGGCGTATTTAATTAAATTCCCAGAGTGGGCTTTATATGGGGCCTATGGTAAATTATGGACCGATCATCACGAAATGTATTAGCATGATTTCTAGTCCTATTAAACTGTGAATTATAAAATTTTATTATGATAGCACCATTTATTACGGTTTAAGGCGTAATAAACGGAAAAAGGGTATATAAGGGGCCTATAGTAAATTACAGACCGATCTTCACGAAATTTAACAGTGTGATTTCTACTCCTATAGAACTGTGGGGTCCAAATTTTATTATGAGAGAGTTATTTATTACGGTTTAAGACGTACTAAACTGTTTCCCGCGAGTAGGTTTTATATAGGGCCTATGGTAAGTTATGGACCGATCTTTACGAAATTTAACAGTATAATTTGCAGTCGTAAAAAACGAGTTTCTGAAAATTCTTATATCACTTCGTTCATTATTCCACCATTTGTGTTGGTTTTAGTAACAAAATCATAAATTTTTTAGGGTGGTGATTCCACATTTTGATCAAAAGCTCTGATCCTAATGAACCGATTTTGCTGAATTTCAATCCAAAACTGCAAGGAATAACTAGAAGCAATTGTACACCAATTTTGTTCTTTTCTTTTGCGTTTTTCAAAAGTGAGCGTTTTTCAGACGGTCAGACAGCTGGATATGGCTACATCGTCTTAGAATTACTCAAGGAGCCACAATATATATACCTTATGGGGTATAATAAAAAAGTTTCACACGGAATGACAAACTCATTCGCCACTAGTGGTGGTGGAGGATGTGGTCCATAAAGAATCATAGCTCGCATTAAAGCCCCATTTTACTTTATCACTTTTACGGCCAAAGATAATGGTATAAATATAAAACTTGGTACAATATTTTTGGGGTGGTCCTATTATTACTGCTTAAAATCTTACAAAAAGTTTGTATAAAATAAAAAGGGCTGCGACGAATTTCGATTTCGCATTTGCGAAATATACGCTTATTTTTGCTATTTGAATTCGCATTCGCTAAAATGTATGCGAAAAGTTAAAGCGAATTCCTTATAATGGAAATATCAGTTACATCTGGAAACTATTTTAGGAAAATAATTATTTTTCCTTGTATCCCTTATATTTATGGATCGATTACATATAGCAATTAAACTGAAGTTGTGTTACCAGCAGCGAAATCAGACAACGCCGCTGATATTTAAATATAAAAAGTAGTTATCTTATTTTATATTTTAACATCAGCAATGCAGCCTGATTCCGCTGCTGGCAACACAACTAAAGTTCAGTTGCCATTCGTAATTGATCCTTTAAATTTATTTATAATGGGCATGGCACGCTCATAAGAAGTGTTGCGGAACCGTTGAGTTTTTTGTCTTAGAAATGCATTGTTGGGCGATTCCGCTCAACTCAACAGTTGCCATATTTACCATCATAAAATTTTTTAGCTAGGTAAAGTCAACATGTTGTGCTCAACCTCAACAGCTATGTTGGGCTCAACAGTTGTCAACAGTTTTGTAGCAGTTGAACTCAACACCCTACGTCTTATGAACGTGCCCAATTTATATAATTTTTGAAGCTATTTCTGTTCTATTTTAAAATATGCGTTCTTATGAATGTTAAAACTTTTCCATACATGCATATCGCACTTGATCATAAAGAGGGTATTACCTCAAAATTTTAAAAGGTTCAGAAGAAACAAGGCAATTTTTAATTTTATATTCAGGACATTTGAAATATAATATTTTAACCAACCGCTTTATTACTAAAAAGTAGGCAAAATAGGACGATATTTTACAACAGGTAGATATGAATATTACGTGTTTGAATTTTTTCCAGAATAGGAGAGAATAATTTCGAGCTAATACCCTTTTACCGATCAAGTGCGATATGTTTTTATATTGTAATTAATCATAAATAAAAAATGTATTTGCATATTAATTTTAAGCATATTGTAAGTAGTTGCTTTCGATTTCGCATTTGCCAAAGTTGCATTTAATATACGCTTTCGCATTCGATAAATACACACTCGCATCGCCCCTAGTACGAATAGGCATAAAATGATATTATATTACAATATTGCTCCAATCTTACTACAAATAAATTTTTTTGCGGTCTAAATTATGATCAATATTTAATATGTTTAAAACTCAAATTTGTTCTTAACGTTGTCATTGATATAAACGCTAGGAGTGTAGGGCATCAGGTCAGGACGTGCTTGCCCAACTATATATTATTCACTGTTACATTTAAAATATTTTAGGAACACCCTATTACCCTGATATCACCCACAAGCAAAAAAAAACTATTAAGTAATAAAACGTATGTCAATGAACCAACAGCAATTGAATGACTTTAATGTTTATTTATTTCCTTAAAGCGTATCTATCATATAAGCAAAAATATATATGTATTTTTCAACAAATTCTATATTCTCCAAGCTTTTAAGAACAAACATCATTTTTAAGAAATTTTTTTCTTTTACCGGGATTCCCTTTAGAAACTACCAACAAAAAATTAACCAAAAATCTGCAGTCAGAAAAATCCCCTTAACAAAAGAACTATTCACCTAAATGATCTTTTCTTATCTCCGGTAGTCAAGCTTGAAGTACATATATAAAGCGCTGCAGTTCATTCAGAACTCAAACATTCATTCATTACAATTCTCAGCTTTGTTTGTTAAAGATCTCTAAAGATGTTGTCTTCTCAAAAATTCGTTTTCTTTTGTGTTCTTTTAATCGTCGGCACATGGGGATTCGCCCAAGCAGACTGGTTGGATGATTTAAACGAAGGAACGGTAAGATTTTGAAATTATATTTTGTAGTTCATAGTATTTTATTCAAATTTTGTAAATTTTTTTTATTTTTAGAGCCGTTTACTAAATACTGTTAATGAAAATGCTGGCAAAGTTAATAATATTGCAAGTAGTGTACATTAAATCGGCCATATATTAAGAAATATTGATCCAGATTCTAATGAAGATGATTAGAATTTGTTTTAAATAAGATAATAATAAAGATTTTAAAATAAGTATACAATAAGAAATTTAAACATAGAAAACTTTTATTGTTAATAATATAAAAGAATAAATTGATAAAATTAGTTTACAAAGGCTTAAAAAAAGTGTTCTGGACAGTTTTAACGCCCCCAAGTTTATATACATGATATTCGAAACGTAGGTAAATCCATTTATAAAAAGATTTTTTTGGAAATAAAAAGGTTAAATTTCGTACTTTTTTCAAAAACCACACGTTTAAAGGTATAAAAACTATTTTCTGGCTGATACATCATTACTCATCCCAAACTTCTAAAGCTAATAATATGAAGTTCCAATCATTCTCTTGTCAGCTGACATCTATAAATTAACAAGTAAGAATCCTATATTCAGCTATGCCGAATCCTTTATACCATTCACCATGGTGCGATAAAAAAAGTATATACAGTTCTTTATTTATAAATAAATCTATTTTATGCCACGTCTACTTGTACAATCCCGCCCACATTTTGTCGGATGTTGTGTATTGATAACCAAGATACTTGTACCTAATTTGGAAACTTTGGCTCTTGCCGTTCCCCAGTTATACAGAAATCTAAAATGTATTTGTACCGAAGGTGGCACGCCTACTTCTCTAACACCACCCATTTTTTAGAGAGGTTATTTATCGATAACCCAGCAATATGTACCCAATTTTGACAATTTTTCTCTTACCGTTCTTAAGATATAAATAAATCTCTTTTCAGCCACGCCCACTTCTCCACTCCCGGCCGCATTTTGTCGGATGTTGTCAAATAATAAACAGGATTCTTTTACCTAAATTGGAAACTTTGGCTCTTTTCGTTCTCCAGATATAGAGAAATCTATAATGTCTTTGTACAGGGGGTGGCACGCCCACTTTAGTGCTCCCGCCCATATTTTTTAGATGTTGTGTACCGATAACTAAGATGATTGTTCTTAATTTGCAAACATTGGCTCTCGCCGTTCTCCAGATATACAGAAATCTATAATGTCTTTGCATGGGCCGTGCCACGGCTACATCTTCAATACCACCCACATTTTGTCGGATGTTGTGTATTGCTAATGAAGATTCATAACAATACATAAGATATCTTTGACTGTATTGTATAAACTTATATATATATGTGAATTATAAAATTTTATTCATCTCGCCGTTCTCCAGATATACAGAAATCTATAATGTCTTTGCATGGGCCGTGCCACGGCTACTTCTTCAATACCACCCACATTTTGTCGGATGTTGTGTATTGCTAATGAAGATTCATAACAATACATAAGATATTTTTGACTGTATTGTATAAACTTATATATATATGCGAACAAGTAAGTCTATAAAAAAAAAATTGTATCCATAGCGAATTTTAAAGTTGTTAAATTATACCGCTTTGCAAGGGTGAAATATCAATATTTATATATAAGAGGTTTGGTCAAATATGGAACGATTCCAAAAATATTTAGAATCGTAATGTGCAAAATTAGAGCCCATTAGACGCCAAGGCTCCATTTTGCAAGAATATTTTGTATGTGGAGATTTGCGAAATCAAAGAGATGTTGAAATCATAAAAATGTAAAGCTGAGAGAAAAAATATCTTAAGCGATAATGGCAAAATTTAAGTTATGACGCTCAGTAGGGAATTATGGCAAAAGTAGGAATACATTTTTGAAATTATAAAATAATGTTTATGTAAACATTGTTTTCGTTAAAAAGTTTTATTAATTTTTTTTATTTAACCATATATACAGGGTGGCGCATCAATTGTGCTGCTATAAAAAATTCAAATAACTTTTATTTTAACCAATTTTTTTATTGTCTAGAGAATGCAATTTAATTTTATATATCTAATTGTTGTTGAAGATGATATAACGTAAATTACCTCCATGCTCAGCCACGCAAATGCGACACCTGATTAGAAAATTATTCATTACGGCCTGAAGCAGGGATGTTAAAGTTGGTACAATTGTAAATTTTTTGGTACATTTTTACCTTCTAAAGTACCGTGGTACTACCGTGACTCATTTGGTACAATTTAAAAATTTGTCATAGTTCCCCCTTTTTAAATTTTTAGTATAGCAAAAAAATTATTGTCTCTTTTTCATTGCATTTATGTTGTACAACAAATCGTTAATGTAATTGGCGCTTAAATATGCGACTAGTATTGTGGTGTATAGAGCGCTTTGTCCCCTTTTACAATGTGATAAGTGAAAGGTAGACAGACGAAGTTTGTTGGTAAGGAGCCGACGCTGTATGCATGACACACTTTACTTTTTTCCTCTCTCGCCTACAAACTTCGTCTGTCTGCCTTTTACTTGCCACATTGTAAAAGGGGACTTGTGGTACCCGTAGACGAGGCAACATTAGTCAAAAAAAAAAAAAAAGTACCGTGAAGGTCCAAAAAGTACAGTTTTTTTTGAAGTTGGTACAAAATTTAAAACCCCATTTAACATCCCTGATTGAATTTATATCTTAATACAAAGTGAAATTTACTTGTACTTTTATATCGTTATATCAAAGGGCAAATAATATTTGCATTTCTACTATTCCCTGGATACTATGTTTTTTAGCAAGACAGGTAAGATGTTTCTTAACATAAGAATTATCCCCTTGCATAAGAAATTATTTTAGGTACAACTATTTGAAGTCAAAATTTGTTATAATATATAAAAAAAAATTAAGTAAAATCAATAGAACTATCGTCCAAATTTTTAAAATAAATAAGGCTAAAAATGCTAAAAACATTTTATAAAAATCCTAAATAAAATGCCAAGTGCTAAATAAAAATTGTGCAGCTAAATAAAAAATTGTAATGCTAAATTTATACGCAAAAATGGCCAAAGAGTTTATTAAAATTTTTCGTATAAATAAAAAAAAAATAAGATTTATTTATAACCAATTTTTATTTTTGATAAAAACACGAAATTTATTGTTAAGGGAAAGCTAGTTTCTATGCGCATTTCGCTAGTTGCTTAGGCCAGCTCGTCAGGAAACCTTTTCGAAAGACTTTATACATATAAGACTAGTGAATAAGAATTTTAAACACTCAGCTTCAACAAAGCCACAACAATAAATAGTGTGTTTATCTGTTCTTACATTCCCCTACAATTGGCTGGTTTTGTCCACCTCAAATTGTAGTTGTAATAGGGTAAAAAGAAAAAAACAAAATTAAAAAAACAAATTGCTTAATAAAGCAACTTGCCATTTCAGTTTTTTTGCCGGGCACATGCAAATTTATTATCGAAAGTTATTTTCGGGAATACAGTTTTTTTATAAATAAGATTTATTTATAACGTGCTAAATTCATAATTTTTTTTTTGATAAAAACACTGAAATTTATTGTTGAGGGAAAGCGATTTCTATGTGCATTTCGCTGGTTGCTTAGGCCAGCTCGTCAGGAAACTCGTCAGGAAAAAAATACTTACTGCCTGGCTCACCATGTCGACAAGAAAATTTCTTACGTACATATATTAATATTGCAAACAAAAACGAATTTTATTTTTTTTATTATTGTTTTCAATATAAATACGCGAAAGAAACGTTCTTGTCGACATTATGGGCCTGGCGGTTAGAGTAAAAATTGGTTCAAAAATTGTATATAATTCCTTAGAAAAATTCAAGAATTTAAATGGCATAATAAATATTAAAGATGTTGTGCATCACTGGAATAAATTTTTTGATGTACATTTGTTTTTAAAAATGAACAAACCTGATGTAGTTTTTTTAATAAACATAAAATTCTATACATCCAAAAAAAAAATAAATTAACAATTCTTTTTAACCAAATTATTTTAACAATTATTCCTAAAAATAAAGGAAATCACTAATTTTTCGTACAATACTAACAACATTACTTAGAATTTATATGTGACAGCGCATAGAGAAAGGGACCGACCTAAGGGTAAAAACCATTTAAAACCATTTTTAAAGATTTAAATATGTGTATCTTTGGTGTACCATCACTGAGCGTGTTGGTATTGGTCTCATTTGAAAGCGACACATCTCATGACGTCAGGCACGTGTTGGTCAACCTTGAAAACGCGCTCAGATGTTGTCCACATCAAAAAAAAAAGTGAAAATTGATTTTTTTTTTACCCTTACAGTGTTGCCAATTTAGATACTTAGTGGTTAGATTTAGCCATTTTTCTTCTCGTTTTGCCATTAAAAACAAATAATTTAGCCATTAGCCATTTTTGTAGTCATCTTGTTTAACAAAATTTTTGGAAGTTTTGGACTAACAAATTAGATACTTGCGGCTATAATAATTATGTAATTTAGAATTTTAAATATAAGTTTATATATGCATGCGTTTAACATTCTCCTCACCAATGCCACTTAGGTTTTATTTCTTTAAAAACTTTCTTAAATTTGCTTCAGTTAAAAGTAAATATTTACTAATTTACCGTAATTAACAATACTGTTTTGTCTTCAATGGGCGGATGGGAATTAAAGCTCTTTGAAACATTATGTTAGTTTTGAAAAAGCTTCGAAAAACTGCAGAACAAATAAGTATTTTATGTAAAAAACGCGATCAAAAATTTCAAACTTTTTCGTTATAAACATTAATATTCATTAAAACTTTCATTACTAATTTAAATACATTGAAACATGTTTTCAGTATTTTGAAATTGATTTTTTTCATGGAAACTTAAATTCTTTTACAATTTGTTGAAAAAAATTTTTAATATTATATATGTATATGTTTTAAGGTTAAAAGAATACTAGTTTTTCAAAAATGGATCTCTAAGTGCTCTAACATGCGCTTGCATTATACCTCTGCTATATACATGTACATTTTTGTCAAACCCTCAATATTCATTCTGAAATTTTAGACTACTTTTCCATTATAACTCAACCCCAGCTGCGTGCCTGTTTGAAAGCAAATAATTTTGATGTTTTTTTTTTAATTATAACTTTTTTATATTGTGTTCATTTATTTAAAATTTGTAGGTATCTATAATAACATTAACATAAACCTTAAACTAAATTATATAGTTAACCCTTTAAAGTTGCTGCCACATTTGCTGCCTGCTGTGCAACACCAATGGTTTGTATGGTGGCATCACGGGTATGTTGGCCCACACGTTCCTTTAAAAATTAAGATCAAATTTTAAAACTTTTAAAAAAATTTATAAAAATTTAAAGCTTACAATTTTCTTGCCAATTTTTTTCAACCAACCAGCTTCACTTTGGCCCATCATTATGGCAACCAGCACTAGGGCAAAAAATACAAACATTTTATTGAAATTCATGTTTTCAATGTAGAATATGTTTATTTAATTTAAATTAATAATTAGAACTGTTATTTTTTATTAAAGAATAATGTCTCTTTAACTGCGTTTCAACCGTTACTGTTAGCTAATGAGCTTTAAGCTCGGGTTTTATACTGGTTTCAATATTTATTTAACGTATTTTTTTGTTGAGAGGAAAAGGAAATAACTCTTTTTAGTGATGAATTATTTTTCAGGGGGAATCACTATAAAAAACACACACAAACATTGATATTTCTTTAAGCGTGTGGTTTGTTGTTTGTTTTATTACTGGCTTAAGAAACTTTTAATAGAAATTTGGAACTCCTATTAAAAATGTATTTTTAAGTCTTTTATTTTTATTGTCATAATATATATAAACGTATATTTGAACGGCCTTATTATTATTAATATAAAAAAAAATTTAGGTTTATAAAACGAAAAAGTCCCATAAATGGCCAGGAGTCGCCCCTAGTGGGATATAATGTATGACCGACCTCAATTAGTTGTTTGTCCTTAAAATGTCCTCGAGATATACTTGCCCTTTATCTCCACTTCTTACGGGGCTTCCATACAAATATTGCATTTTATTGAAATTCTTAGATTTGGCCCCTGCAGTGGGCCACTGTTAATAAATGTGTGAACGAGTGTTTTCATGCAAATTTAAAACGATTTTAACACTTTCATCCTAAAAAGAAAAATTATTTTTATATTGTGCATATCAACACAAAAATGACGTTAAAACCATATTTCTTTTATTAAAATTGGTGGACGATATGATGACCTAAATCCAGCGACAACATAATGGTCCCGTATTTCTATAAATGGTGGTCCAACCGAAATGCACGATGTTAATTGTAAATAAAACAAAAAGTTTTCAGAGAATAATCTTCATATTTTTTTAATGGATCTTTAACAATTTTATGTGTGAAACACGAAGCCGCAGCCTCAATGTCCATAATGTCCCAAATTATCTCATCGCCGCGACGTGAGATAACACGGCCATAGAATTTCTCGTGCATAAGAGCCATTGTTAACGTTGGTTGTATGACAAGTGGGCACCATCTCGTTTGAACCAGATATCGTTCAGTTTCATATCCTCAATTTCTGGCCACAAGAAGTTATTTATCCACTCGCGATAGCGAACATCATTCACAGTAACTGCTCGGCCGATCTCCCTTATGAAGAAGTAAGGCCCGATGATGCCGCCAGTCCATAAACCGCACCAAACAGTCACTTGTTGTGGACGCATCGGCTTTTAACAAATGATTCTTATTTGTCCAAATGCGGCAATTCTGCTTGTTAACGAATTTACTGAGGTGAAAGTGAGCCTCGTCGCTGAAATCACGAAGTGCACAAAATAAATTTTGATTTGAACGTCCATTTTCTTAAAAGGCTTCAACAATCTTAACGCTCTGCTCAACTGGCTTAAATCTTTATATGACTAGTTGAAGAGTTAAGCCCAATTAATATTCTTTAAATTTATTTTTCTTCGAACATTTTACAGCATGTATGATGTAACAGATTATCGACATTTTGGTTTCAAAAGTAAAGTTAAATAAAAAAACACACATAAAGCTGTGATTTCGATAAGCTTTTATTTCATTATAATGCTTCGACAATGCCATTGCGTACGAAATACAATTTCATTTAAATAACCGTCTCTAGGTTATAGCAGTCGATAATTTTACGGTAGGTTTCAACAACTTTTTCGCACATTTCAGGCGGTATCTCGGCGATAACTTGAATAATGTTGGTTTTGAAATGCTCCTACGTTAGGAACTATCCGCGTAGCCTTTTACGTAGCCCCATAAAGAAGTCTAACGTCTCATGATTGTTGGCCATTTAAAGTCGGCAAATCGTGAAATTGTGCGTTCTAGAAACTTCCCATGCAATAAATCCGAAAGCGGTAGTGATGTGCGCCTCGTAGCTGTTTTTCAAAAACAAAATAAAAATGTTCGCTTGGAAATTTATATTGAAACAGCAACAAAAAAAAGTCAATTTTGTTTTTGTTTTCAATATAAATTTCTATACAAAAAGTTGTATTTTAGTGTGACAAACAGGCAGATAACCTTTAATTGCAGGTCGTAATTGAGCCGTAAGTCATCGTCCAGACTTTCAATTTGTGTTGCTGCAATTTTTTAAATTTCTGCTTTGAAATTGCATAAGTGTCCAGATTATGAAATTATAGTTTTGCAATTTTAGTGTTTTGTTTCTTGTCTTTGCTCTCCTATTTTTATATTTAATATATAAATACAAATATACCTACAGCCAACTTTAAGTTAAAAAGTATAAGAATAACAAAACAAAACAGAATTGCAGAGTACATGAAACTGAGAACTCCTCCCCAACCTTATCATCCCTCTCACCAATAAACTCAAGAATTGCTGCAACAAAAATCGAAAGTCTGGACGATGACTAAGATAGACCCAATTGCTGACACTTGCACTAACAAAAGCAATATTTTCATTAGTGCGCACAGTGCGGTGATGCACAGGTCTGATCACATCTGTAAAGCCTCCATTCTCTTCAAAATCTCGTCAATTCCTTGCACAGTAAGTCACCCCGCAATGTCCGAAAAGTGGCCACGTTTTAACTACCACATTTGTAGACAATATAAATTTTTGTAACTCTGGAGAACGGTTACAGTAAAAGTTTTCAAATTTGAAACAAATAATTTGGTTATCAATACCCAACATCTGCCAAAAAGTGGGGTGGATTGGACAAGTAGGTGTAGGATTTCTATATATCTGAAGAAGGGTAATAGTTAAAGTATTCAAATTTTGTACAGATACCTTGATATTAACAACCAACATTTGCTAAAAAGTAGGCTCAATTGGATGAGTGGGTGTGGCACCTCCCAAACAAAGACAGTAAACATTTATGTATATCTTGAGAACTGTAACAGGAAAAGTTTTTGAATTTGGCAGTTCTGCCAGACTTGGGGATTTATCCCCAATGTTGGGGATTTCATGCAAACAAAAACGACAAAGAAAGTCATTTGGGGATTGGGGATTTTAAAAAACATTCGGAGTTTTTTTTGGGATTTTAAGCATTTTTAATATATTTCCCTTTGACGCTTATTTTTCTTTGTTTCGTATATTAAATATCAGAAAAAAAGTACCAAAACATTTATCTTTCTCTCATCCACAATTTATACGGTGTTAAGGGTCCTAAGTAAGATAATTTTTTTTTGTTGAATGTGTAAAAGTTACTTAATAAACTTTTATTATTATTCTACTGAGTGAGTGTTTTAAAAAAGAAGAATTTTAAAAAAAGAATCTAAAACCGTTGACAACACATACAATTTTTGATTCTTTAAAAGACAATTTGTCTTTTAAATATGTCTTCCCCCAAAATAAGTAAATATGAAAGACAATATAATAAATTTTTGGAAAAAGAATAATGGGCTATTGGTAAGTACTTATGATGCATCGAAGTATTCAATATGTGACGGATATAAGTATATTTATAGTTGATTTAAAGAATGGCTAAAACCGATTGAACAAATTTTTATAAATTAGCTCATTCGTCTTCAAAAACAGCATATTGTCTGCTTGTAATTCCTCTCTGGAATCGCATAGAGCGAGCATTTTCAACAATGAACTTGGCTTAAACAATGCAGTACGAACTGGTAGAGATACTACTAATATCAACATATATGTTGCCAAAATTGTATTCCAGCAAAGGAAATAATACAAAAATTTAATGCTCAAACTATGTACAATATCAGTTAAGCTCAAGACGATGGTGAAACAGAAGTTTATAAATTATTAAATTTTTAGTAAGTGTAAAAATATTCAATGTAAAACTACAAAATATGTTAAACTAGCTGACCCGGCAAACGTTGTTTTGCCTAGAAAAGCGGAAATTGTTCATACCAACATAGAAACCTTTGCCGGCTCATGCGCAACAACTTTACTAAAGACCATAGCATGATCAAATGATATAATTTATTTTGAGTAATTTTCAGTGGCGCCACCTGTCTGAAATTGGTCATATCAACTTATAAGCCTTCGCCGGCTCATGCTCAACAACTTTGCTAAAGATCATAGCATCGTCAAATGCAGAGTTTACGATTTAATTCATACTGAGTAATTTTCAATGGCGCCACCTATTTTAGATTTTATTTGCTATTCTTCTTACTTGGTCAGAGACCATTCCGAATTGGTACGAATCATCGAAATCGGTCCAGCCGTTCTTTAGTTATAAACGCAGTAACTAACGCCACTTTCTTTTATATATATAGATATAACTTATTTACTTAAACTAATAAAAAAATTTTAAATTTCGTCAGAAAAACAACAAGCAAAAAATAATTAGTATTGTGGTTATTTTATTGAACTGTTAATGGTTTTTAATCCAAATTTCGATATTTTAATCAGGCTTGAGTTCATTGAAATTAATTTTCATTAAATTATTTTTATGAAAAAAGGAAGTTTACAACATGAAATTAATTAAAATTAATTGATAATTTTCATTCTTGACTGTGATGGGAATTGAACCCAGGTTTTCACGAGGAGTTTTCCGTTTTGCACTAACCGCCATTGACGACGGATTGCGTCATTAGTCAAACATCAATCTTTAAATCAAATGGTATTTTACCTTGGTAGATCGAAATTCGCTTTGAATGAATGATTACCTATTTTAATTACTTAATTTACATGTTCTTCCTTACTTCTGTTTTTCGTACTTTTTGTCAAGAATTCTTCTTGAAATCATGTTTTTGTCTTTCTTTTTTCTTGTTGACATTTTTCAGCACAACTTGAAGGACAAATGTAAACATATAGCTCGTGCCTAAGCTGTTAACAATAATTAGTATTGTGGTTATTTTATTGAGCTGTTAATGGTTTTTAATCCAAATTTCGATATTTTAATCAGGCTTAAGTTCATTGAATTTAATTTTCATAAAAATATTTTTATGAAGAAAGGAATTTTACAACATAAAATTAATAAAAATTTATTGATCATTTTTCATTCTTTACTAAGCTTGGAGCTCATAATAATTTAACAAAAAATATTAACATTTTAAGGGTTTTTTTAATGGGGATTTTTGGGGATTTATTTTATATTTTTTGGGGACAAGGAAAAGAGTACTTGGCAGCCCAGGAATTTGGTATAAAAAGCTTGGGTTTCAATACATACACAACATTTGTCAAAATGTGCGTGGAAACACCAATCCAAGAACAATATATTATATATAAATAAATAAATATCTGGTAAAGGATAAAAGTAAAAGTGTTTAACTTTGGTACAAATTGCTTCCTTGTCAATACATATCAATGGGGGTAGCAAAGCCCATCGGGTAAATCTAAGAATACTAACTAATTATTTTCTAACAAAATGAAAAAGAAATGTATTTGGTTTAAAAATTTAATTTTAAATAATTTTGTTTTTTATCGTTGCAATATAAAACAAAAAAAAAACAAAATTAACGACCAAAAAAAACATTAACTTATGCTTACAAAAATATTACAAAGCCGCTTATGATTGATTTAACAATAAAAAAATAAATTGAACAATTTTTAAGTCATATTCCAAAAAGTTCGAGCCCCCCTTTCAGTGACAACTTAGTCACGAATCGTAGCTGCTAAGCCAAATGCTTGCTCATAGAAAAGAGTAAATCCCCAAATCAGCCAAATAAAATATTTATAAAAAAAAAAAGAATAACTAAAAAACAAAGAAGCACAAAGGCACAAAGAGAGCGTAAAAATAAACTGGGTATAAAAGCGGAGCTTAAAGCTTCATTTAGCAACAGTTCGTTAACAAAGGCAAAAGAACAAGAAATTCAAAACACCTGTTAAAATAATTAAAATTTTATTAATTAAAAAGCAAATATTATTTAACAATGAATTTCAATAAAGTTTTTATTTTCCTTGCATTCATTTTGGTCGCCTTTGTGGGTCAAAGTCAAGGTGGTTGGTTGCGAAAGATCGGCAAGAAAATTGTAAGTATGAAAAAATATATAATTAATTTGTTTGTATTAATAAAAAAAAATGGATTGCCATTGTTTTAAATTACAGGAACGTGCTGGTCAACATACCCGTGATGCCACCATAAAAGCCATTGGTGTTGCCCAACAAGCTGCGAATGTTGCAGCAACATTAAGGGGCTGATGATGGAGAGATTGATTTATTTAGAAGAGTTATATTTAGTAGTAAAAAAAATTAGTCTATTAACTTTAAGAAACTGCCATATATATATATACAGTTGAACCTCGATTACCCGGCTCGCACGGGGCCGGCCAATGCACGGATAATCGAAAGCACGGTTAATCGATATAGTATGAAAACACAACAAATTATTTTTTTTTTACTTAAAATGTTAGTCTTAATTTTACAAGCTCATTTTAAGTTCTACATATGTATGCATTTGTATGTTATATAAACATGAGTGAATGCATAACAAAAAAGGGAATCACCAAATTTGAACTATGCTTTTGTAAATTTGATTGGAAAAATACACAAACTTATGCTTGTTGCACGGATAGTGGAAGTAAAGTACGGTTAATAGAGGTATAAAAAAGAGGCACGGATAAAAAAGTTAAAATCACGGATAATAGAGGCTATAAAAGAAAGCGTGCAGCAAGCCGGTTAATATAGCGAGGTTCAACTGTATATACAATTTTAAAAATTTTATAAATACCCATAGTATTATAATAAGTACATACATGGTAGTTCATTAGGCAGAGTTGTCATTATTTACCCATGTAATATCAAATTAATTTATTTGATATTTGACGCTTGTTTTAATTTGTTTCCTTTTTTCTTTTGTTTGACGTTATATGGGTTTTAAAATTGAGAACAACATTTTTAATGACTATAACTTGAACTTATTCTACCATAATAAATAAATTAATTCTAAAGCTATTAAATAATAAATAAATATATAGAATAACCCTTATATTCATAAAAAATATTTTTGATTAATAAAAGGTTAATAAAACAAATTTTCATAGAAAATTCGACTCATAAACCTGCTATTAACCTAAAATATTTTTTATGAATATGAGGGTAAATATATAGAATAAAATAAATATAGAGAATAAATATTTTTTAAACCAAATTTCTTTGTAATGTTTTTAGTCAAAATTTACCATTTAATGGCTTAACAGTAAAGGCCTGCACAATTTTATTTAAACACACATTCAAATGATTGAACACGCAGGAATTAGAGCGGGAACAAAGATGCACAAAAAGAGCGGGGAAAATAAATTTGTGGTCAATTAATAATTAATAAAAATAAACACTTGTGAAAATGGATAATCCAATAATAAATAAACGGTATGAAAATTATATATTAATATTAACTGTGTAGCATTACAAAGACCTTAAATTACAAAAAACGTACCTACAAAAAGGAAAAGCAGTGGAATTCTAATGTAGAGGCGCATTTAATACTTTTAATATTGTTTTTTAAGTTTATATTTGTTTTTGTTTGTTTTGCAATAAAATTGTTACATTTAAAAATATGCAATTTTGTCTCTTATGTGCTCATCTTTTGGGTTATAGTCGTAAGTAAACTCCTCGTCATGTGGCTGCTCTTTTTCCGTATCAGTCTTTTTTTCTCAGGTATCATTTATTGCGGGTAGTAAATTTGCAGCAGTTTGTGAAACCTTATATTTAATAAATGCTGGTGTTTCTTTACGCAACAATCTTAATTCCGATTGTATTTTTTTTTTAAATAATAAAATTAGTTTTTGGCTTTCCATTTTTGCTAATAAAAGTTTACAATACAATTTCTTTCCTTTTTCAATCAGCTGTTTTTATTATGAAAATGAAATCCGACAATGTGTCAAAAAGCACTGGTGTAAACGCCAAAAAATTTCTTTTAGATTTTAGCTAAAATCTACTTGATTTTGTGTAGGTGTAAATGTAGTATTACACTAAATACTGTTTTAATACCATTTTAATCACTTAGTACTTTTTCTGCACAACGGTCAACATTTAAACCTTATGATTTCCCATCACTGTTGCTTTTTGTGTATGTATGTGAAAAACATATGACACGTTTTTAGATGTTCTATAAGTGCACCAACGTGCAAGCAGTCCGTTGCAGTAAGTTACGGGAACAGCAACGTTCGCCTAAATGACCGCTGTGCAGAAAAAGTACCAAGTGATTAATGGTATTAAAACAGTATTTAGTGTAAGTATTAAAACATTAATAATTTAATATCTGATATTTATATTATAGATTTACAGTAAACAAATATGTATTTTTGCATATACATACACATTCACATCTATTCTTTTGTAAATGTGCATATACAAAACAATGTTTTGTAACTATTTAAAGGCTTTTATATATTTCTCATTTCTATTGTATGTGCATATGCATTTGTTTATTTTGTACATCTAAGCATATGTATATTTATATATATGTAAATATGTTGTATTGTAAGTAGTTTTGTCGAAAGTCCATAGATATACTGGAAAAAAGTACCAAAAAAAAAGAGCGAAAATACCCGCATACAATTTAATATACAAGCAGGCCATCACTGCCTTACAACTGTCACGTAACGACGGCATGAAATTCTATTTTATACAGAATGAAACATTAAACTACGGTACATTACATTTCGGTAAGCTTTTGCATTGCTTTTCATATACCAAAAAGCGAACAGCTGATTGATACAGCACAGATACGGTACAGCAACGTTCTCCTAACTGAAGGCTGAGTTAGGCGAACGTTGCTGTACCCGTAACTTACTGTAACGGACTGCTTGCACGTTGCACAGTGGCGCCATTTGAGTTTTTTCGTTGCAAAAATCATATCTTTTGAACCGAATAAGATAATTGAACAGTTTAAACAGCATATGATAGATAACTGTTCAGCCTATGAAATGAGCGTTTGGAAAGGGTACTACGCTTTGTAGGGGCCTACTTATGGGTTATCAAAGTTAAAATTAGTAGAAAAATCAATTTTGTGGTAACTAAAAAAAATTATTTTTACATTTTTAGATTGTTTTTATTTTTTTTCTTTAGGGTTTTATGTTTTAAATTATTACCCAACAAATTAAAAAAAAAATAATTTTTTTTTTTAAATTTATTTTTTCAATTTTCTGTAAAATATTCATCACAATTCGTAGGAGAAGGTATATCTAAAAGACTAACCATTTCTAAACTATAATTATTTTGTTACTCTATTCGTGACTTCACATGCCGCAGGGAAGAAATAAGTGGATCGGAAGATGCTGCCAACATGTTGAAGAGGTCCTCATTTTGCCTTACCCTTGATGCTTTGAATGTGTTCTGCAATCTATATTTTTTATAAAATTTGTTAAGAGACTCCTGTGCTTCTTCAGAAAGCTCTCCAATTGGCAAAGACTGGTACTCAATTATATCTTTGCCATGCGCCAATATTTTATGGACGGTCGGGGTCAACTTCTTCTGTGGATACATTTCTGCTAAAAAAGATGCAGTTTTCGACGCATACTCTCCATATTTTGTAGAATTTACATTTTCTTTGCAGTTTAAAACATCCAAGATCGTTCCCAATCTTTTCACGATTTGATTGTCAATTCCAATGATTCTAGTTACTGCCTCATCATTTTCAAAAAATCTCCTAGAAGTGTTTCCATCGTTTGAGTTACCGTATCCGTGCTTGGGACAGTCTACTTTTAGTCCAACTTGTTTAAAAAAAGCATCCTGTATTTGCTTCTTTCTGATCTTTTCCTTATCCTTTATTGATGTATTTTCATCGAAGTTTTCCTCCTCTTGTGGTAGGGTATATGCCAGTTTTAGCAAGAATTCCATACACCTTATCCTTGCGTGCAATGGTGACATTCCATATTCGTAATTCTCCTCATTTGTAGAATTGTTTAAATTACCAAAGTTCTTCTGACAAATAAAAATATAAAATCGATAAAAAAATATATAAAAATAATACGAAAAAAGGGGTTTAGATAGGTTTTTGCTAAATTTTTACCTCCAATATAATTCTGTCTATATATATGTATATGATAACTAATTGAAATATGTTATAATTAAGCAGAAAAAGATACTAATCTTAAACTCTTTACAACTAATTATATAAAATTGAGATGTAACATATTATATATGAAATAAATTTAATTGAATTGAAAAAAGTTCTTCTGACTCTTTTTGCAAATCGGGCATGACATTGTTGAGGTTGTTCCTGTCAGTTCGTTTACGACTTTTCCGTCAACCATGGTCAGGTGGAACTCGTAATTGCATTCAATATATTTTCCTTCTCCAATTTGCAGCTTTGTAGGCTTAATCTTGCTTATTTGTTCTTCAATGTCCTTCACCGTAGTCCTTATGAGTTCTGCCGATTCCCTTGCAAACTGAAACATTAGTGGTCGGCAATAATGCACTGATGACGGACGTGGATTTTTCCAGTGTAGGGAATCATCCGATTTTAGCCGCAAATGAACAACAGATGCCATAAACATATTTCCGTCCGATATTGTAGCGTCATCGGAAGATATCCTTTGCTTATAAACGCTTTGTCCGGATGATCCATCGCAGCCCCATTTGCTGATCAATGTCAACTTCTCAGGAAGAATTTTCACTTCCGTGAAAAACTTTGGTGTGGTTGACTTTCTAAACAGTTCAAATAATTTTAAATTGTTCAACGCCATGTTTTCAATACTTAAATTGTTTAATGGTTTCAGTAATTGTTGCGCCAACTTTCAGGCGTAGACTAATCCAGGCATTATGCTTATTTTGCAATATATAGGCTTATGCTACCATGCCTAAAAATTTACCTGTTCCCTGCATACATATGGATTTAGGCTGAATAATGCAATTTTGATATTATGCACGTGTCCAAATAAGATTTGTGCCTACCTGTAGGGACCATAAGTCAATATTGTTCCTGACCATTTGTACGCCGAAGTATTGTTTATGTGAGGTACGTACCTGCTAATTTCAATGAGTAGTTTTTTTCAAACTATTAGATCAAACTACTGTCAGTCAAAACATATAAGGGATGGACGCCATACAATTTCTGCAACCATGTCTTTTTAAACTTTTTTACCTCTAGAAGCCAAACGGGCACGTACGGGCAGATAAAACCTTTTGAATTATGTAAAGAAATAATCAAAGAACAGGTTTTGCAAATATGGCAAATATAGAAAAATATAGTTTTTTTTTATTTTCCGTCAAAGTTGAAAAATAGTGAAAAAACGGATAGTTTTTAAATAGTGATTTACCAGGAGAAACACAAAGCAAACAGTTAATTTTTTTTTATCATTATACATTTAATAAATACATCAATCAATACAAACAAAAAATAAGGCGATTCGTTACCTATTTTTCGTGATATTACACCTGAAATCGCAACAAATTGACTAAAAATTGTGTGTTTTTTTGCAAACCGAAAGTCGGTCAACTTTGAACGGTTATATCTTCTAAACTAAAAATGTGATATTATTAAGAGTGGCATATTTGAAATCGTTGAAAAGTTTCCTATAACATGGGTTTATTCAAAACTTCGTCGGCATTCATGAAAATTTTGATTTTTGCAACCTCGCTTGCTCTACGGGCGCCACTGTGCGTTGGTGCACTTATAGAACATCTAAAAACGTGTCATATGTTTTTCACATACATAAGAAAAAAAGCAATAGTATACAATAAACAACACACACAGTGATGGGAAATCAAAAGGTTTAAATGGTGACCGCTGTTCAGAAAAAGTACCAAGTGATTAAAATGGTATTAAAACAGTATTTAGTGTATGTAAAAAAACATTAATAATTTAATATCTGATATTTATATTATAGATTTACAATAAGCAAATGTGTATTTTATCATATACATACACATTTACATGTATTATTTTGTAAATTTGCACAGACAAAACAATGTTTTGTAACCATTTAAAGCCTTTTATATATTTCGCATTCCCATTGTATGTGCATATGCATTAGTTTATTTTGTACATCTAAGCATATGTATATTTTGAATATAGTTTGTATAATTTTGAAGTCCATAGATATAATCCATAGATATACTGAAAAAAGTACCAAAAAAAGAGCGAAAATACTCGCATTTAATTTAACATAGAATCAACCCATCACTGTTTTACAAATGTCACGTAAAAACGGTATGAAATTCTATTTTATACAGAATGAAACGTTACAACTACGGTACATTACATTTCGGTAAGCTTTTGCGTTGCTTCTCATATACCAAAAAGCGAACAGCTGATTGATACAGTACAGATACGGTACAGCAACGTTCGCCTAACTGAGCCTTGAGCCTTAACACAGCCTTTATTGTATATCTGAAGTAGCCATCTCAAAAATAAAAACGAAACGCCACAAAATTCGTGAGGCTTTGGAGAACACATAGGAAAAAACACACAAGAAAACATTACATACACAAAACTATGCCGATGTTAAAACAGGTTTGTGCAATTGTTTTTTTTTTTTTTTTTTTTTTTTTTTTTTTTTTTTTTTGAAGTAACGAAAACGTAATTACGCAATGACTGTTCCAATTTCAATATCAATATCAATACGAGTACGAGTTCGCGTTACTTCAACCTGAAAAGACAATAATGTCAGTAATAGCTGGCTGGGAAATTTTTAGAAAATACACAAAATTCACTAGCTGTAAATTTGTGAAGACCTTCTTTCATTACAAAGGTCAGATGTCGCACCTTTAGTTTACAATACATGAATGATTGTATAATTATTAATTATAAGTTGTAGTTCAAGAGCAATTGTGAACTTGAAACCAGCCGGTCTATTTTCTTCTGACAAACCATCTGACATCAGCTGTGTCAGAAATCTATGCCGGGAAGAAACCCGCAGCGGCGGTGCATTGTTGACGGAATCATTAGCCGGCTTAAGTTAATATTTAACAATACCGATAATACATATGTATATAATTTAATTTCACCATTGAATAGAAATTATGTACATATATAAATAAAAACGCATCATTATAATATCCTAAATTGGTATATTCGAATTTAAAGAAAAAAAAATGTTTAGATGGCTGAACTTTTTTACGGCGCATATAAAAATTTTTGTGCCGGCAACACGCTATTTTGAAACCAAGAACTACTTTGGTTTATTCCATAGCTGCAGAGAAAAAACATAGACAATGTCAGAAGCAAATTACATGTACGTTTGTGACCAAATGTTATTAACCTTCTGTAAAACAGCATGTTTGACAGACATTCAGGATTACATATGACTTGAAAAGTTGACAAGTCAGATGTAAAAAACATGTCGTCTACGGGCACCTTAAGTCATTGAAATAAATATAGGTATGTTTATTATTGCATTTTTTTACAATTTAAGACCGCTTAGAAAAGTTAATAATTCGAAAAAGTTATCAAAAGTTGGGACGTTTCGGTTAACTTTTTTTGCGATTCTACTGTATTACAAAAATACAAAAACTCCAACACGCACTTTGTCTGGTTGCCTTTACAAAAACAAAATAATCACACAGGAATTTCATGTTGTGGCCATTCCATACTTTCGCGCAACAAAAACATTACTAGTGAGGACCGTTACGAAAATGTTTTGTTTCCTTATTCTTCATGACTGAAGAAAGGCAAAAAATTATTTTTCCTCACCCTCATAAATGAATTGGGGAAAAATTCAAAATTCATTCGTGGCTGTGAAAAAAAAGTTACACGTTTTAAATTTCTCATTAATGAAAAAATTCATGAATGGTTTAATATGATCGATCATATATGATTTTTTTCTGAAATCTGTTTTTTCATTTGTTATGGCTTTGTTTATTTTATTAAATGTTGTCAAATTTATGTTTATGAGATATATGCAAACAAAAAGCGGTAAGTCGCTGAATTTGCCCATAAACCGCTGATTCAGCAACACTTTTAACATTTCAAGCTTGAAATGTAAATTTTGAGTTGAACAACTTACAATTTTTTTTTTACATAACTTCATTTTTTATCGATAACTTTAGTAAAATTTTTGTCAGTTTGCTATTTATCTTCATCAGTGTGGCCATTTTGGCATTTTTGCAGCTAAATTTAGCATTAAAAATTTTTTTTTAGCTGCAAAATTTTCATTTAGCACTTGGCATTTTATTTAGCATTTTTAGAAAATGTTTTTAGCATTTTTTAGCATTATTTATTTTAAAAATTAGACGAATAGTTCTATTGATTTCACTTAAATTTTTTTATATATTATAATAAATTTTAATTAAAATCAATTGTACCCAAAAGGAAATTTCGTAAGAAAATGGATAATTCTTTTGTTAAGAAAGGAAATTTTAGAAATTCCCTCATTCTGTTAATTGTAAAAATGATTTGCCCATTGATATTACGATATTAAAGTACAAAGAGATTTCACTTTGTATTTAGATAAAAATTCTGTTCATAAAAATATTTTTAATTAACAAATGGTTTATTATACAAATTTTCATAGAAAATTCGTTTCATAAGCCTGCTATAAACCTAAAATATTTTTTATGAATATGGGGGTATATGTTTAAAAAAAATTTTTGTTTTAAGCTGCAGAAAAAATAATAGTTTTAGAACTTCGACTTTTCTTAAACTATAAGAAATAAATTGATCTAAATAATTTTGTATAGCATGGAAATAAAATCGTTTAAATTTCAGGGGTTTGCGGGCCCCCTAAATTTAAAATTTAATCTCAACTACCTGTGCTACATATTGATATGTATCAGATGGCGTACCAAAATCTACCCACTTCTAATCTAACCATTTATTTCAATTCCGTTAAAAAAATAAGTCACTAAATGTATTTAGTTTCGAATAAAATTTCATACTGGTAATACATTTTTAACAAGAAGCTTTAAAAAATTTTAGCTTTATTTTTAGCATTTTTTAAAATCATTTTTAGCATTTTTTGGCCGTGTCAAATGGCAGATTTAGCTGTAAAAAATTTTGAGATCTGGTCACACTGATCTTCATACAGCTGAACTCTGTACATGGTAAATTGTTCTATTATATTATATTTGCACTGCTCACCGAAACTTGAACAATGCATTAAAAATGTAGTCATAAGGGCTTTGCTGACAGATTAGCTCACTGGCACCAACAAGCAGCCTGTTACAGTCCATTTTAGTCATTTAAGTACGATGCTGAAATTTGATTTACTATTGAAAATTGGTGGCGAATGCAATCCGAATTTATTTGTTAAGAAATGTTTAGGAAATATTTATAGTTTCAGCATTACTCTACTTTTTATCACGTTACGCCAATAATCTTTTTAAATTATTTCACAAAGTATAATTTATTTATTATTAAATTTTTTTTGTATTTTAGTGTAAAGCGTAATTTAAGCTTTAGGTCTTTTTCTTTTTTTTTATAAAAAATATTAAATTTATTGAATCCAATATTTCGGCACTCCGTTGTGTGCCCTTTTTCAGGGTTGTTTTCTTGAATATTTGACAAAAAAAAGAAAAGGACCTAAAGCTTAAATAAGTGGTTAATTAAAGTTTTTAAAAGTCGAATAAGAGTCAATTTATAAATAAATAAATATTAAAAAGGCCAGAGCTTAAATAAAAATTAACATTTATTAAATTAAATAAGGTCAAATAAAAACTAAACATAAAATTAACATAATATAGATTTAAATACTATCCAGAAAATTGGGCATAAGGTTCAAGAAACTACTAGTTAAGTTTTACGAATGGTTCAGGTCTTTACTAAGAGAATTAAATAAAAACTTCGAATATTTACGAATATAAGGCTACCGGAGGTATTATTTTTTTTGTTTTGTTTTTTTCTTATTTTCCTGCAGTACAAAATACTCTAAAATTGTATTTACCATAATAACCGACACACTGCACAATGAACTGTTCTATCGACACCATATAGTATAAAAATTGCAACTGTGAAAAAACTGCAGCCAACTTCGTTGCGAAAGAAAAGTAGCGAGTAAATGAAATTACTGTTCAGTGGGTCTCTTTTACTTCCTTTTCTGTCAAAATAATTGACCAAGGTTGGTGTATTTTTTGTGATAAGTTTTTAAAAATGACGTGAAATGCAATTATTTTCCATCAAAATTTAGAAATGTATATGAAAAATGAAAATAGTCAAAACTATTAAGATACGTGTATAAAAGATATGTGAATTAGTGAATAAAAACAAGAAGATGTTAAAAGATGAAATTTATTTGACAGCCGGTTGTGAAAACAAACTGAAAAATTATTGTTTACCATTTGAATAAATCTAAATGTATGAAAATGATGGAAAATAAAAGTGATTCAATCTTGTTTAAAACTTTTGAAAGATGATTTTATTAATTGTGTATTTGTTTTCAAATTTAAGATGATTGGCTCCAAAATTATAAAGCCCGGTGGCGCTGAGCCCGATGATTTTGAGAAATCCATTGCTCAAGCTCTCGTTGAGTTGGAGGCCAACAGTGACCTTAAGCCCTATTTGAGAGATTTGAACATCACTCGTGCCCGTGAAATTGAATTTGGTAACAAAAAGGTGTGATATTGAATGGAATTAATGGTGTCTTGCGTTATTTCTAATGTATGTGCGTTTGTTTATGTTATAGGCCGTCATCATCTATGTGCCCATTCCCCAACAAAAAACTTTCCAAAAGATTCAAATCATTTTGGTTCGTGAATTGGAGAAAAAATTCTCTGGCAAACATGTTGTTGTCGTTGGCGAACGTAAAATTTTGCCTAAGCCCACTCGCAAGGCCAGAAATCCATTAAAACAAAAGCGTCCACGTTCCCGCACCCTGACCGCTGTCTACGATGCCATCTTGGAGGATTTAGTCTTTCCTGCTGAAATCGTGGGCAAGCGTATCCGCGTTAAGTTAGATGGCTCTCAATTGATCAAGATCCATTTGGATAAGAATCAACAAACCACCATTGAACACAAAGTAAGTGTGCAAAAGGTTATATATGCATATATGTATTCGTGTTGTGGAACTGAAGTGTTACAGTGAATTCATTTTTTTATTTTTTAAAAAGTAAGAATTATTTATGTATTCCTGCCGAGAAGTATTTTTAAAAGAATTCAGAATTAGAGATTGTGAATTTTTGAATAGCCTGCCATTACATTTACACTGGCAAGACAGTAGCAACCCTGCAGCTAATAAGACTAGTTCATACACGAATTTAAAATATAGCCCATAAGGGACTAGGACAAGTCAAAAGTTAACCCAAATGTATTTAATAAACACGGTATTTTAGCTTTGAAATCGTATAAAAATTAAATCATGTACACTTTTTAAGTACACTTTAAAAAAAAAAGATAAGTCCATGATTGCATAACTTTGGACCATGTTGTAATTAATTTGACCATTTTATATAAAATGGATCGAGTATTTTTGCAGGGAAGGGAATACATGCAAACTTTTTCACTAATACATGCACGCTTTTTCAACTGTCTGATCCTTGTCGGCATTTTTTTTTTCTTTTTTGTCTTTTGAAATATTTAATCAAATTCTAGTTTTATTTTCCCCCCGTGCATTTAATATAATCATTTAATTGCATGTTTGGTGCACCACCTGCAGCTCTTCTAAAAGAGTATTTTCGTAATTTGCGTTTCTGATTAATTACGATTCTTTTTCGCAAGAATCGATTTATGATTGTACACATTCGTAAATTTTATTGTATTGATTGTGTCTTGAACTTTAACCTTAAATTTCCGTTGAATTATTTAAAAAAGTTATTATTTTTACAAAAAGTGCCAAGAGTACAAAACTAAGTTTTGACTCTCCCAGTCAAAATGTTTACTCCTAGTGATATTTCCTAGTAAAGATTTACCAACTTTTCAAATTTTAATGGCCAATTCTATTTGAATATCAATCTATGTTTAAAATTCATTTTTTGTCAAATAAAAATGAAATATGAAAAAATCGGGCATGTTATAGAAATCGAAACGAAGTGAAATTGAAATAGAACGCGATTTTTAGTCCAGTTTTTTTTTACAAAATTACTGTAGTTTTTCCTGGTTATATGAGTTGTGCTTGTAGAAATAACCAGAACTCAAAGAATAATGTCCTATGGGTATAAAAAGGAATATTTTTTTGACCCTTCATTACAGTGTTTGTTCGAATAAATTCACTTCATTTCGATTTCTAAAACATGTCTGTATATTTAAATATGAGTTGATATTTAAATAAATTGGTGAAATTGTCTATAATTCAATATTGTGTCAATTTTTTGAAAATAACGTATACATAAATTACCAAGAGTACGAATTGTTACACTGTTTTCCCTATTAATGTACTTTTTTTCGTTTGCTGCCTTGATCGCAAAGTACATGGTTCCAATTTAAAAAAAAACAACGCGGTTACAAAAAGTAAGAATAAGTGTCCTGTTTTGTGGACTTTTTCCTAAACCAATGGGGTCTAGTTTCACGATTCTTAAATCTTAATAACAAGAAATGCTGATTTATCAGCGTTTTAATTGACCGCCCTACAAGAACAATGACGGTCAATTGATGCATCATCTGATGTTCATTGCTGATGGGTTTATACATTAGAAGTTCCTATCATTTTATTAAGGGCAATATGAAAAAACTGATGTAAAAATTCGTGTAAGTGTGATTTTAAAATCACACGTACACGAATTGCTGCAAGAATGTTAGTATATAGGCTTTGTATGTATTTGTTTTAATCAGCAATTTCTTGTAGGGCGGTTAATCGCGCATGCCTTATTATTCTACTATAGAAATTCAATTTTCGGATTAAAATTTTCAACATGTTTTTGATCACCTCAAAAAAAAAAATAACTATTTTTAAACGAATATTATTGCGAAAATAATTTTTTTATTTTAAATTATCATGATTATTTTAATTTCAAGGTGCTGGCTTGGCTGCGTTTTTTTTTTTTTTTTTTTTTTTTTTTAGTGAATTAATTTATTTTTAACTAATGTCCTTGTGTTATTTGCTGATTGTTAATAACCAAAATCAGTGATTGTCAAACAGGACAAATATTAAAGCCAATGTCTCGTTATTGTTTATTACTGCCTTTTAGTCTTGGGCTTAATCGTTCGTTTAAGTGACCGGTCATTATCGTTCAATTCGAATCAGTGAACGAGCTCGTTCTTTTCGTTCAATCGGTCATTTCAGGTCACTTTTTCTTTTGTGTCAGTTTGTCTTTTGTGATTTTCGTTCAATCATTCACAATTGATTGAATACGGCAACGTGTTAAAAGAAACAAGTATACATATAAAGATATAGCATATTCGTATAATAAATACATATGTATACAAGAATATAAAACAATAAAGTATAACATATAAACCACAATCGTATTGTTGTTTCTTTTCAACTAGTTTTTCTTTACACAAGTGAACGTCTGACAAGAAGACCCAAGTGACCCAAGTGAACGATTGAACGAAATTGAACGATGAAACTGATCGGCCGTTCATCGTTCGTCTGACTGATCCGTTCAATTGAACGAGGTCGTTCATGACCGACACAACTCTACTGCCTTTTAAATGGCCTTTAAACATTTCCATACATTGGTAACATTAATTTATAAAATAAATAAAAGTTTAAATTAAAGTCTTAAAGGAACTAAATTAATTATGTATCTGATAAAAAAATTCCAAATAATGTCCTTGTGTTAATTGCTGAATTATGACACCTAGTCACAGTGATCGTCAGAAAGGACAAACAGTAAATTAAGAAATGTTTTTTCTTTATTTTGAATTAAAACATCTTGAAAGTTTTAATTTAAAAATAAAAAGATATTACTACAAATATGACTACGCAAAAAATGGAATATAGTTAACTAATAAAATTTACATTATTATGAAAAAATTTCTTTAAATTTAAAAACAATAAATTTAAACACTTTAATTTTGTATCATTGAATTCGATTTATTGTAACTTAAATAGAGCGTAATCATATTTATTTACACAATAAAAATATTTTACTAAAACCCCTTTCACGCTATTCTACAAGTCTTGAGATTTTTGTTCACACAAAACCCAATCATATTTCGGTCTCATTAAAAAATCAAATACAAATTTTAATTAGGCTTGGGTCTACAGTTTAAACAAATTATATTAATGCTTTATGAGCGTTTTGTTCTTTGCATTACTAACAGATATTAAAAAATAAATAATAGTGAGAGCAACAACAATAAATGTGATATATCTTTAATATTAAGACATTATTATGCTGATGCTGGAGCTATTTGTTATTTTCTTCAAGTGTGGAAAAGAAGACACAATCAATTGTACTTTTTTTCGTCTGTGTACCTAATTTACAAATATTTTACAACTAATATCTATGTGTAAAAATTTAACAGGAAGCACTTGAAATTTCGATTTTAATTTTATCATTTTGCATTTTTTTATTAGAAAAAAAAAAATGGGAAAAATTTGTGAACAAAATTTAATTTTTCATCGCTGATTTTCTGCTTGTGCTTCTATAAAAACACAACTCTAATAAAATGACAATTCGTATGGTTCAGAAAAATTTCAAAAAACGGTGAGAATCTTTTCTTAATTATCTTTTATTTCACACTATATAAATTTTGAATTTATTTGAGTTTTTGGCATCGGATTATTCAATATTGTAAGAAAAGAGTAGCTAACTGTTTATTGTTGAAGCTTTGTAATTTTTAGAAGTTAGACCTGAGTGTTTAAAGTTCTTATTCACTTATAGTCTTATATGTATAATTTTTTTTAGCTTTTCTAGTCTTTCGAAAAAGTTATCTGACGAGCTCACCTAAGCAACCAGCGATATGCGCATAGAAACTAGCTTTCCTTCAACAATGAATGTCAGTGTTTTTATTAAAAATAAAATTTGGGAATTTAATATTCAAAAACTTTACATTTTTTAAGTTGATTATGATATATATTTCAAAATTATCTATCTAATAAAGCCTCGTACACAATGCTAGCAACAATTTTGGTTTTTATTCTATCTTATTTCTTCCCAAAGTATTTCATATATTTTCTTTCCTTTTTCGAACAAAAATGTAACTAAATTTTTTTTTAAACTACTTACTTTTTTAAACTACTTAAACTACTACTTCAGCAACAATTTGTATAAATATGTATGTATATGACTTTTATAATAATTTTATTTAGTTTTGAATGAAAATTTCAACAAAATGTTTTAAAAAGTAATAAATACGTAATATTGTGGGCAAAATTTGCAATCGGTTTCTTAATGGAAAATGTGTGTGGTTGTGAAAAAAATTGTTGCTCTATTATGAACACCAGTGAAAATGTTGCTGCCTATTGTGTACGAGGCTTAAATCTTAGTACCTTTATTTTTGTAGCGTTCTTGTGTTTCTTGTTGATTGTTTTATTAAAAATCAATGATTGTCAAAAAGGACGGAAATGAAACTTAAAACAACGACTCGTTATTATTTATTCCCTCTTTTAAATAAGAATAAATATATTCCATTTGTTGCTTACAAAAATAAATCATTAAAACAAGTACCCTAACGCCGCCTATTTGCCTTCCATACGTAATATTTTTAACGTCATGGGACTTCCTACAAAGCGGCATAATAAAAAACTTTTTAAATTACTTTATAACTTTTTGCAATTTTTAAAAAAGTGATTATTTCTTAAGTTGATAATAATAAAATATCTGCACAATTATGAATTAAAATTCCCCAGGAGTTTTTTTCCCTTCTCACATTTTTCCTATTTAAATTCAGTTGTAAAAATAGGAAAAGGGGAAAAACTCCCGAGGAATTGTTATTCATAATTGGGCTGTATATGTATTGCAAAATAATCTTATCTAATAGTTCTCTCTAAGTTCCTTAATTTTCTGGCGTTCTTGTGTTTTTTGTTGACTGTTTTATCAAAAATCAACGATTGTCAAAAAGGACGCAAATGAAACTTAAAACAACGACTCGTTATTATTTATTCCCTCTTAAATAAGAATAAATATTTTTCATTTGTTGCTTATAAAAATTAATAAATAAAATGAGTACCCTTAATCCGCTTATTTGCCTTCCATACGTGATATTTTTATAAACTAACGTGATGGGACTTCCTACAAAGCGGCAGAATAAAAAACTTTTGAAATTACTCTTGAAATTTTTGCAATTTTCAAAAAACTTAACATTTCTTAAGTTGATAGATAATAACTATAAAATATATTTTAAAATAATGTATTTAATAATTCTTAGTTCCTTTAATTTTGTAGCGTTCTTGTGTTTTTTGTTGGTTGTTTTATTAAAAATCAATGATTGTCAAAAGGAACGTAAATTAAACTTAAAACAACGACTCGTTATTATTTATTCCCTCTTTTTAATAAGAATAAATATTTTCCATTTGTTGCTTATAAAAAGAAATCTAAAATGAGTACCCTAAAGCCGCCTATTTGCCTTCCATACGTGCTATTTTTTATAAACTAACGTCATGGGACTTCCTACAAAGCGGTAGATGAAAACACTTTAAAAATTATTTATATTTTTCTCTAAAATTTGTAAAGAAATTTTTAGTTTTAAAGTTAACAATTATTTTATTTATATTAAAAGAATTAATTTTCTTTTGCAATACATAACCTTAACTAACTTTTATTTGTCTCTGTATTTACTTTTAGGTCGACACCTTCACCTCGGTCTACAAGAAACTCACTGGCCGTGATGTCACTTTTGAATTCCCCGATAACTATTTGACCATGTAAATTGAGAAAATAAATGTTATTTTTTATATAGTGAAAATGTTGTTTTTCAACCCAATTTTATCGCATATTAAAATTAAACCAAATTCAAATGAAAAAGAAAACCTATTGGGGCATTAGATATTTTGTAAACTTCTCTTACAAATTTCTGAAATTCAGAAATAGATTTTTTACAAAACAAAGTAACAACAAAATAAATTTTTACAAAAAATAAAAGAATTGTAAAACAATATCTGAATGCGACTTTTAATGTATAGTGTTAAATTGGAAATAAAAGAATTTGAGTTTAATTAAAAAAGTAATTGGTTTTGGTATATGCGGAGCGACTGAACGTTTCTATTCAAAAGCTAATTCGGAATCGATTGGTATTTAAATAGTGCGTTTATGTTTGCACATTTATCAGTGTGAGAAAATAGTTTAAACAATTAACTAGCGGTTTTCACCCTTTGTGTTAAGTGTATCACTCTTTTATATTTAATAAGATTTTATTCTTCAAAGCGTGAGTGTCTTTTTCGTATGCATTGTAAATTAATGAATTTGCTGAGAGAGAGAAAGAGACAGATAAAGTTTCTTCAACTTTTGTTCTGGTAAATTCACACACTTTGTTTACTAAAGAATTATTACTACTTATGTATTATAACAAAGACCACCTTGTATTTCGATTCGAAAGAAATAATTTACAAGTTCGAATAATTTGAACTGTGTATTACGATTTTCATACAATTTATTTCAAATGAACGGTTGTTTATACTTATCGCAAAGAAAAAATCCCTGACGATTACGACACCAAGTGTTAAGCATAACCACTACTTCTGTTAATAGTTAGTGAGATTTAACATGATATTAATACCAAAAAATAAAACTGATTATACTGCTAGACGTAGCAAAAAACTTGTTTGTAAATTGTGGTATTATAATCAAAATAAATATTGGAATTTAAGATATTTTAGTTTTCCTGTTGGTCCCGTTTTTTTTTTTTTTGTCAAATATTTGACCGTAGCTTAAGTTATGCAAAAAACGTTAGGAAATTGTTCGAAGCTATTTTGGATTTAGTCTGGAATGTGCTGATAATGTACTGCCAAAGAAAAATTGTCACCAATTTTATAGGCAGACAACTGTCTGACCATAAATGCAACTTACAACAAAAACCAGTTCACGGTTGTCAGATAACTGCATGGGAAGAACTTCCAGATCTGATTTTAAATATTTGTATGAAAATGAAATCGCACTTAATCAACAAGAGGGTATTATCTCAAAATTTTTATTTTTCCACTTTTTCGAAAAAATCTACACGCTATATTCATATCTGCCCGCTGTAAAAATATCTTGCTATTTTGTATTCTTTTTGGTAATGAAACGGTTGGTTTTAAAATTCATTTCCATATGCCTTCAATGTTAAATTAAAAATTGTTTTGTTTCTACTGAAAATGTTTAAATTTTGAGTTAATACCCTCTTGTTGATTAAGTGCGAAATGTTAAATATATTCACGTCAAAAGTTGTACTGTTGCGAAAAAGCATAAGTATAAGTGCAAAAACAACAACAACCCATAGAGAATTATTTCGCCCACACGATGCAAAATTGTCGGGGTCTAAGTGGGTGCAAGATTATCTAAGTAAAAGCCATGGTCCAATTAGTAGGTCTGCGCAAAACTACAACAATTGAAAAAATATTTCAAAAACCAATTTATTTGTGTACAAAATGGGCAAGATGTCAAAAACAATTGTATGTAAAAAACACAATCAGCAGGCGTTTCGAGCAGACTAATTGAACCATGAATACCGAACAAACACAGAGGTTTGATATCAAATTGAAAATGATTTGGAATCAAACTTTTTCTCAAACGACGAACGTTTGATAATGACTGAAAATCATAGCATTCTCAACAAAAAGGGGAAATTATTTCAAATTGAGAAATGCATTTATTTTCCACTTGCTTTCAAACGTTATTCTCAAATGTTTTTCAAATGTGAATTTTATTACAATGTATATAAATGAAAAATATTTTTTTATATTTAAATTCATTCACCCCTATCGTGAAAAACAAGTGGAATTTTTGTTCCCATGAAATTTTTATTCCCCTCGAAGGGAAAAATGCTATCGTGAAACTCCCGTGAACAATTTTTCGCACTATCACTTCTCAATGAATGTAAAAAAGAAGAAATGTTAAAAAACATTAAAAAAATTTTTTTGTTCAAAATTATACACGTACATATATTTTAAAGAAAAGTTAAAAAAAAAACAAAATAAAATAAATTGTATTGGAGTCTTAGTTTGATTGCAACATTAGCTTATTGCGCTTTTATCTAGTAAAAAAAATTTCTAAAATTCTGCCACCACGTCTTTGAAAAGCTTTATATGTAACTCCTCAGGCAATCGAACTGTTTTTTGCATTTTGTTGAACAATATATGTACTTACATATCAGTTTGTGCCTCTTTTAACGGAAATTGACTTTAAAATTAATTTTGTAAACTTCGATATTCGAATTATGAGAAGAATTACTTACATAGTTTTGTTCCTCAGCAAAAATAAAGTGAGAAATTCAAAGGGAAAAGTGAACAAATTTCGAGGGAAAAAGTTGTTCACGATTAGGGGAATTTTTTCCCGCGAAGATTTTTTTCACGTTATTATTCTCCTATGAATTATTTTTTTTCATGGGAGTTTTTTATGATCGCAAATACGTGAAAGGGGAACAAATAACGAGGGAAAAATTATTCACGATAGGGGTGATTCATGTTGTCGACAATAGTGATGACAAATTTTATTGAATATATTGAAACAAAATGGGAGAGTTTTCTTATAAATAACAAGAAAACGCATCAAAAAAGAAAACTAAAACGATTTATTTTATATCAAAATTTATTGCATCAGAAAAATAACTGATGCTTTTACGAACATTAAACTTTACTGATGCGCAACAACTGCAATTACGAACGTACCCCATTTCATATTAAAGGTTTGACTTCGTGTTTGTTGGGTAAAAGCATAAAAATGTGGCAAACTTGTATGGCATTGCCATAAATTATAAATTTAAGTGTTTAAATATACACTTTGTAAAAAATAAAACACTTAAAAAAATAAAGGGCGTCAAAAAATTTAAGAAGCAGAAAGATTTAAAATACTGGAATACTTATCTAAAGAAAAATTCGAGGTAGATAAGTTTTAAATTCGACTTGTAAATTAATAAAATTAATCATTTTGTGTATTTTTCAAGAAATTATTGTTCAAATTTATTAAAAAAATTTATATTTTTATATGGAATATGTCTTGTTAAAAAATTGCTTCGGAAAAGCTGAAAATTGAAAGTGAAAACAAAATGGGTTGCTCACGTCAAATAAATACAACTATGATATTTTGCACAGTTGCAAGGGTAACAACAATTGACGTGAATGCCTTTATTGTTATTATGATGCAGTTGTACTTTTTTTGATACATTGGTGGCTATCTTTAAAAAAATCGTAATTAATTATTTTTTTTTATTTTTAAATGTATATATCAAGTGTTGAACCAGAAAATATTCAATTGGTACCTTCATATTCTCAAAACTACGTTTTGTTATTGAAGCTTGTACAAAATCTGAACCCCTATTTTCCATCCCTGTCACGTAGGTAATTGCAGCGTTGCCATTAGAAAAATGTCTCTGGCAATCATGCCCTTGCTAACTTCGAACATCTGGGGGCTACCGAGTATTTCGCTTCAAAAAGTAACGCTTTTCTAAAGCAATTTCCGATTCGAAAGTTAAACCGTACTGCGTAACTCGTCCGAAACGATGAAAGTGTCCTATTTATAAACCGATGGAAAATTTGATTAAAAGTTGGTAGCACTGCTATTAACATACCAAATTGAATGAAAATATCCCAAAACAAATGAAATATGAAATACTATTCAATGTGTAAAAAATATAATTGTGTTCTTTTAATAAAAACTGCTGTGCTTCCCTGTGGTTTGAAAAGTCCAAAGAAAAAGTCAACCATTTCTTTATAAATACTGTTTTTTATTTGTGCATCTAATTTTGTTTTTAATATTTTTTGAAAATTTCAAGAACACAAATATTTAAATTGTTTCCATAATAATTTAGTTTATATCAAATCTAACATTATTTGGTTTAATTTGTTTTTTTTTTTGCACTTTTATTTACCTTAAAAGATTTAAATACTTAAGATTCGTACAGACGGTGGTAAGATCTTACAATATTGGTAAGCAATGGCACCATTGCCAGAAAAATATTCATATTGGCAACGCCTGCTTGCAATATTGGAAGATCTGACCACCGCCTGCACGAAGCTTTACATTTTTTGTTTTTCGTTCACTTCGTCACCATCCGTGTAAAATTTTGTTTGGCAACGTTGTCAGAAAAGTAATTGTCAGTCCATTGTAAGACAACAATATTGTTAGCTATCTGACAATAGTGTGAACACTCTTCGTTGCTATTGGCAGATCATTGTCAACGTTGAAAGCTTATTTATTGTTGTCAGATTTCCAAAGTTTATTCATCTGACAATATCATCATTATCAGATCTTTTTCTGTTGGCAACGTCAAAAATCGTATAATATAAATTGGGATTAACTTACACAGGGTCTCCACCTGAGATAATATCTGATAGAATATCTGAGAGAGCGTCGACAGAATGAGAGAATACATTTCTTCATGTTAATCTTAATATTAAACAAGGGGAACACGTATCTTATAAGATTTCATAATCGACTGATTCTCGTACAGTAAACTTGTATCGTTTTTATTATTTTTTATTCTTTTTATGTTGTTATTTGATTTTTTAGTTTAAAATATGGATTTTTTAAGCACTTTTACAAGATTGGCACTATTTGCATTAATAAATTACAGATTTTAATAATGGTGGCTTCTTATTGTTTTATATGTGTGTATGCATGTGTATTTTTGACAGCTCATCTTATAAGATAATTGTTATAAGATTTCTCATAACAACTGTCTCATTTATTGTAATATTAATACTTTTTTTTGACCTACGTTGTTCATTATGCGAATGGCGCAAAACAATAGCAAAGTATAATTTTGTTAGTTTTGTATACAAAGTTTGCTCCATGTGCAAAAAATTATCATATGCAGCAAAACCATGTTCAATAAACATAAAAAATGTGGATATAAAGCAAAGTCGATGCAAAATATCTTAGATTCTATACGAGAAATCAAAAAATGGATTTTGGAATATGAAAGTGAATATTGATGCAACATTTAACCCATTCCTATCAAATTTAAAAAAAAAATGGCGTATAGGAGAGAATAATAATCACCTGTCGACATATATCTATTAAACATCTGCATGAAACGTAATAAGGATTTTCATTAAAATTTTGTATTTGCTTCGTTTGTATTCAATAAAATGAACAACTACGAAATGAAAGCAACAAACACACGAAATTTAAGAGACGAGTAAGATGCAGTTGTTTTGTTTACTTAAAAAAGAGAATATTAATACTAACAACTCTGAAACAAAACAACCACTGAATAAATGTCGAATAAGTTCATGGAAAAACACATTTATTTTAAAGTCAGTATTGCCAGTTGAAAGAAATGAAAAATATTAGGAAAGATAAATAAAAAACAAAAATAACCATGAAGAGTAAAATCAACAAGATAAGGAAGTACATTAATATTAAAATAATAAATATAACACAAATTTGACTTTGTTTTCAATGTAAATAAATTATTTTTAATGTAAAAAACTTCAAAGAAATTTCTTTTTATTTTCAAAAACATTTTTCAGCAATTTGTATTGCTTGCAAATACATAAAAAAGTTGTTAGGAAAAAAATTTTAATTTAATTTAAAAATACTTTACAAATTACATATATTATTGTAAAGGTAACAAAAAAGAAAAAATTACATAAATTTACTAAGTGGCAACATTGCCATTGAGTATTTATATAAAAAAAATGAGAGAGAGTGAAAACTGTAAAACAAAAGTCGTTTCATTGAACAGTCTTTGTGTTTGCCATTTGAAACGAAATGTGTTTGCTAGTAGCATGAATAAAACAATGGTTTGTTCAGTGGTCTGAATTTTATTTGAATACGAACTTCATTGAATAAACATTTCAGTATGTTCATGAATGAAGTTATTCATGCCAGGGATGTTAAATGGGGTTTTAAATTTTGTACCAATTTCCAAAATAAAATGTACTTTTTGGACCTCCACGGTACCTTTTTTTTCAATTTATTAAAACAACAAAGAAAAAGTATATAAAAATTCAATTGTACACAAAAAAAAACAAAACCCAGGAAGCAGGTACGTAAAGGAGTATTCGTTTACACTTCTATGAAATATTACATGATTTTTATTTCGAATTCCTCGCGTAGAAGCTCTGCTTTAGAGATATGAAATATGCTTTTTTCATGCCTTGAAAACGGACATGATTTACGTGAATAAAGAAAGTGAAAAAATTAAGCATTGGAAAATATTTTATTTCACGTTAAAAAAACTTTTTATAAATCCAAAATATTTTATATAAAATTATAATTAATTGTTATTTTTATCGAAAGAATAAAGGCTAAATGTATTCTTAATAAACGAATAAACAGCTCAATTCTACTATTTAGCACCGCATTTAAAGATTGCAGGATTATATGCTTTATCTTACAGCACTAAAGTAAGGCAGTCATATAAAGAAGCTTCCAAATCTTGAAATATTTTTGTTGGGAACTTAACATTAACATACATAATATGTATGAATAAAATAAGGTCCATAAAAGTCTTATTAGTATATGAGATCAACATCAGGCACTTATTTGTTTAGTAAATAAGCTATTTGGACTTTTTAAGCCATAGCAGCATGAATTTGTCGGTTTTAATCATTCATTTGTTTGTATGAGATTTCATAATGTTGACACATGTCGTATGTGCCTTTTCTTAGTTTTTATTATATTTTGAAAAGAAAAAAATCTTCCCACATTTGCAGACGAATGTGGAATTGAGAAAATTCCAGCAACGACTCTAGAAACGTCAGGAAACATATGAACATTCAGGTCATTTTGTAAATTAGCTACTGCCGACCAAAAACTACAAACGTTTTCAGTTTTTAACGACTGCAGTTGCTCGACATCAGCTAAAGCTCTAAATGGATTATTGATTGAATCAAAATTTGCAATTTCATTCGGAAAAATTTTTACTAGAAGAGGTAGAATACTACTTGTTTTACCTGAAATAACATTTTCAGGAGTAAATATATGGAACCACATTAAAAGTTCGTTGTTAAAGTTGACTTTGGTTCTCAAAACTTCGCAAAATTTATATAAAATTATTTTGAATTTTCTTTCATTTCTTTATCAATATCAATATTGATATTATTTGTAGAGATATATAAATCCACTTCTGTTCCGCAATAAATATCTCCAAAGTGCATATGATTTTTGTAAAGATCTACGATATAGATATAACATTGATCCAAAACATTTGTTTTCATGAAATTATGGCAAATTTTAAAATTGTACCAAATGAGTCACGGTAGTACCACGGTACTTTAGGTGGTCACAATGTACCAAAAAAAAGTACAATTGTACCAACTTTAACATCCCTGATTCATGCAGCCCTTTACCCAGCATTTACCCTGTCGGATTTTATTAGCTAGCTCAACATTTAGTTGACTTTTAGCTAACTTATTTACAACTGACTTGTAAACTAACTCATAATTGGTGCAGATTTGAGTCAGTTGTGTTTTGTGCGGCTGTAGGAAAAATCGCCCAAAGAAAAATGGCCCAAAAAAAAATGAAAAATCGCCCAAATGAAGAATCGCCCAACAGAACATGAAAAATTACCCAAAAAGTTAAATATGAAATTTTGCCCAAAAGAAACGAAAAAGGGCCCAAAAAAATGAAAAATGTCCCAAAAAGCAAAAACGAATTTTTTCCCGGTGGCATGTCATAACGTCCAGTGTCATGGACACTGCGACACTTTTGAAAGTGTCATAACGTCCATGGACACTATGACACTTTGCAAATGGACATTATGACACTTTCGAAAGTGTCATTAGGTCCATAATTACTAAAGAAGTTAAATACAAAAAAATGATCTGCATACACGCAGAGAAAAACATGTTTCATTATGGTCCCAACCAACAAAACTATTTTTAAAGAAACTAATTTAACCATAATATGGTTGTCGGTGACAATGGTTTGGTTAAATGAAACATAATATGGTAAAAAAAAAATTTTAAAAATGGTTTTGCTGCTTTTTCTCTGGGTGTATATATTAAATATATAACGAAAACACTTTTGGGCGCAAGGATTTTCTCCTGTATGGTAGAACAAATAACGGCTTCGCTAACTAAAGCTTCTCTGCAGAGCCGGCCTTTGGCCGGGCGCAAGGATTTTCTCCTCTATGGTATAACAAACACCGGCTTCGCTAACTAATGATTTAGGCAAATAGTATGTAAGATTTTGACGAAATTTAAAAAATTAAAAATGGCCCAAAAATATGGACCATTTTTCATACAACATTTTTGGGTGATTTTTCATAATGAAAAATCACCAAATTTAAAAAACTAAAAATTATTAGTTTATTAAGAGTAAAATGAAAAAACTAACCGAAACTCTTGTGTACATGTGATTTTGCCTCTCTTTCTAACTAATTAATTCCACTCGGTACTGCTTACTACTATGCTTTATATTAGTTAGTAATTGCGTAAATAATGGTTAACACTAACTAGTTAGTCATAACGTAAATAAAGGTTAGCACTAACTAGTTATTCATAGCGTAAAAATTGGTTAGTACTAACCTTTATACAGTAATGTTTTTGTTTTATTTTAGTTTTAAAATAGTTTTTATAAAAAAAATATAATCAAGCAGGTTTCATTAAAGTATATAATAGGTGTGGGTGCGGGACCACGTAACGTCATTTCCTTGGTTGCTCTATAACGCTCCTTTCTCACATGGGTCTGGATTCGTTTTGGGATCTTTTTTATAAAAGTTCTTTTGTAATGGAAGTAAACGTACTCATTACCAATTAATTTCTCGAAGATCATATAAAGAAATATTATTTTGTTAAAAACTCGTGACTAAAAAGCCGAATACATACATGCATACATACTTGAAAAGTCATCAGGATTTTAAATATTTGGTATAATTTGCTCCTTAATTATCACCACCAAATCTTTAACGAGTATCCCGGCCAAAGCAACCACCCGAATGACCGCTACCTGTTGGAAGACCACTTCTTTTAAGACGACTGTTTCGTACACGACCTGTTATTTCCAGAAAATTAAACACCACGTTTTCTGGAGCTGCCATCAGTACGCCCTCCTTTACTTTAATATGCAACGTAGTTGCAAAGGAGATAATCAAATTAATTTTTTAACTTAACATGGCAAATAACGTTTGTAATATTTAATTTAAACCACAGAACTAAAATTTAAACAATTCAATTTTTTTACAAGAATCGACAGGCCACGCGAGTGAAAAAATTATATTAAAAAATTGGCATTCTTTGGGTTATGTTATAACATATACACATATGTTAGAGTGGAGCAACGAATGTAAAATTGTTGCAAGTGAGTTAGTAAATTGTTTTTTTTTTTAGTTTTGGTTATGCATTTCTTGTAGGGAAATGAACTTGCACTTGACTGTGTAAACACTCAAGCTACTTGCAAGACTTTCGGCTATTTCTTCGAAATTTTCGTTGCTAATACGTATACACCACTTGCAAGTAATTACTTGCATGTGTAAAGGCAGGGTTAATATCTATGTAGTTATACCAGTGTTGCCAATAAAGAAATCGGAAATTACACATGACTGTGTCCCAAATTACACATTTAAAGCAAAATTACACACACAAAACCAAAATGTTTTGCCCATTATATAGTCTTAAAATGATCTGCACAAATATTTTTTAATAAAGCATAAAGAACATGTTAAAGAAATTAAAATGAAATTTGACTGTTTGTGTTAAGAATTATTTTATCAAAATATGTTCCAACAATTTTTTCGCAATTTGACTGGTGAGTACATAAATATTTGCAAGTCTATTGCTCGTGAAGACCCATCTAACATTTCATTATAATATATTTGTCTTGGAAGGCAAAATAAAAAGGAAAAAATCATGATTTGAAAAACAAGACTGTGAAGCAAAATGAAAAAATTACAAAAACTCAATGCTTGAAAAGATATACTTGACTGTTAAAAATTAATGAAAAAATTGAACTCAAAGTAAATTTACACACAGATAAAACATGAAACTTTACACATGGGCTACAAATGCAAGTAGAAATTACACACAGTATGTGTAATTACACACGGATTGGCAATACTGAGTTATACGTTTTTCACATCATTAATCCATCCATTTTCTTTATGGTTTTGATTTTCAGTTGGATTTCCCCCTTTAGGTGGAACATAATCAACAATACGTGGTTTCGAATTTTCCGTGATATTAAGACCGTAGTTATGATAATGTGTTCCATCTGGAAATTAAAAAAAAAGTTATTTAATAAAAAATTCTAATCAACTTTCTTTCTAAAGGTACCCATACATTTGCAATGTTATTGTTCAATAATGAATACTGTACAATTAAATTGGATGGTGTATATCATATTAGTAGGTGGTAGAATATATTGTTTTAAATCACAGTTTTTTATTTATATTGCGCAAAATTAAAAATTTTTAATGTGCTGAAAACAGTGTACAATACGCACATGTGTGCGTTGGTTTTGTTTACTTTTTCATACATTTAATAAAAAAATTATCCATATGTATATTTGTTTTTTTACATTGCTTAACTTATTGAATAATTTGGATCAAATTGATAATAACAACAGCAATAAAGTACTCAATAATATTGCAAATGTATGGGTACCTTAACTTACAATTTTGAATGTTATAAACGTAACTATGCCCACTAATTGCACCATTATGTACATTCACGTTATTCGTTTGCGGGGGAGTTGTCGTAGAGAAACTGAGATAAGCCTTTTTTGGAGATGTTGATTTTGTAGTAACTCGATTTTTAACTTCATTTTGCTGCAAAGCTTTAACTATCGCAACTAGAGATTTCGCTATAGTTTGAGTTTTATTTATATTCTTTGAAAAAGGAGGGGTTTTTAAAACATAGAAATCTTTAGACATATCATTGTTGTATTTCTTGGGTGTGAATTTAACAATATCCATTTCAGTTTCTGGATTTAACGTCATTACAGTTTTGGATATAAAATCATATTAAGATATAGTTGTCTGAAAAATTCTTATAAAAAAATATTTATATTCTATAATGACAAGGGCATGTGCCATATATCTACCGGCTTATGGAGACTTTTCCGATGACCACACACAAAAGAACACTCACTTTTAGCATAACTTACTACTATTAGTATAAAAATTCCCATGGGACTACAAAAGTGTTTGAAATAGTTCATTATAGATTTGCAATATGACCGTACACTTAAACAAACTTTTTTTAAATGAAGACATTTTCCTTTTAAATAAAAAAAAATATATATGTATATATATATATATATATTATAGTATATGAATAATTTATTAATATATATATTCAATGTATTTCTTAATATAAAACTTGCGGTTAATAGCAAAACCTATTGGAAAATAAATGTTTGAAAAATACACAATTGGTCGATTTCTTGTTTTCTAATAATTTTTTAATATTCTTCTACTTATACATATGTGCTTGTTATTTATCTGTAGAGCATAACTTTTATTTGCCACTATACAATAGCAACATTCTATAAAAAGAAGAACAACAATTCAATGGAAAATGTTCGAAATTTATCTTGGCGACTCACATAGGGGTTTCTTGCCAATCTAGCCGGACATTATTTTTTTTTTTTAGCTTATATTGCTTCTTAAAAGTTATAGAGTACCCCTAGACCGATGAAACTTGGAAGGAATATGTGTTATGGGCATAGGCAGGTATAAGAATAAATAAAATCGAAACAAGGGGGAAAAAGTTCCCCATAGAAGAACTAACCTACCTCTGAAAAATTAAATTTTGTTTAAAGTTTTCCCATACTTTTGTTTAGCAAATACAACTTTTAACGTCGGCGAAAGTTAAACAACATCGAATTGGACCCAGTAGATCGTAAAATGCCATTTTTCGCCGTGCCTCCTTTTGTGGGCGGCTACATAAAATAATATTTGCAAAAATAATGTAAATATTTAAAAAAGGGAATTCTTAAGCCTAAGGATTAAAATTTTGAGCTTTTATGGGTAGGGGGAGGTATCCCTCCAATCCCTCCCCCCGAAACGACTCTTTAAAAAAAATTTTTTTTTGGATAATTTCCACAAAATATTAATTTTAAAGCTTTTATGTCGCTTTTATTTATTTTATAGAATTTAATTTATCTGACAATATTTTGTTTATTCATAATAATAACTTATGTATATTAGTAGCAATAACGGCTATCTTAAGAGCCGCTGCACCCATTTTCTTTAATTTTTTTGTAGTATGATCTTGTGAGTACCGAAATTGAAGTAAGATAGCTGCAGGGAAAGTGCTACCCCCCATAGGACGCCAATGTTCAATATCGCATATCTTAAGAACTGTTAGAGTGCGAATTTTCAAACTTGGTAGGCGTCATTCTTGTGGTAAACTACACCTTTGAAAATGAAAATCAAGGGTGTAGGCTGAAGGGGAGCAATACTCCCCATATGATGCAAATATTAAATATCGCGTAACTGAAGAACTATTATAGCGAGAATCTTCAAACATGGCTAAAGCCACTATTATGGTATACTATAAATTTAAAAATAAAAAATGGGAGAGGGAAGGCAGAGGATATACATTTGGAAATTTAAAATCGGAAGAATGGTTAAATCGGTAATCATAAAGCAATTATTTTAACAGTTTAGCGAAGCGCACCGGGTTGAACTAGTTTTATATAGCATTTTCAGTTTAAATAAAACCTTTTTCAAATTAAACGAAACCTTTTTCAAATTAAGCGAAACCTTTTGCAAATTAAATGCAACCTTTTTCAAAATAAACGAAACCTTTTTCAAAATAAATGAAACTTTATTCAAATACAGTTAAACATTTTTCAAAATAAATTAAACAATTTTTTAAAATTTGTAGGGAATTTATTTTTTGGATTTCTTTGAATTACTCATTATAATGAAGAGGCGACACTTACAATGTTACGATTAGTAGTAAAATAACTAAATGATGATTGGGCATGAAATATTAACTTTGAAAATGTCTTCTCTATCGGGTTCAGCATAGGAGAATAAAGTGGTAACATTTTAATGTACATTCACTAGTGTCCACCATATGTCATATAACTTGGGGTTTATGGATTCTGGCATACTCCATAATTAAAAATGAGTTTTGTAGCATTGGGCTGATTTCAATTTTATCTAAGAGCTCCCGAAGAAATACTTGGAAACGGGCCGAATTCACAGTGGATACAGAAATAACTTTATGGTAAACAACGCCAGTATTATCTGTCGTAGCAATTACCACCATGAAAAAATTTTAAATAAAAATTTTCTAAAAACTACTTTAGGTGACTGTTGTTATAGTCTTTAACACAAAAAAATCAATGTAAAATCTTCATTCGTTTAGCCACAAAAAATATATTGTGAATATTGTCACAAAACCGTAAAAAGTCAATGAACAGACATGCATTTTGCTCAAATTTCTTGACTTTAACAGTTTCCCAGAACGACAAATCTCAAGCAAGACTTTAAAATTTACTAAACGATACAGAATTGTTGTTGTCTGTCGAGCTGCGTACTTGAATTTTTACATTTCTCAAATTTCATTTTTTGCCTAATGTCCGGCGTGATTGGCAAAAAAACCCATATGTTCGACTATTGCGGATTTGAAAAATGAATCTTTTTTTCTAACATTTAACACTTTAATTTTCTTAGTACTTGTATAGCCATTACCATAAAGATGGGGATATTTCGATATTGTCACTCTATTTGTAATACATCGAAATGATCGTCTAGATCGTTTTACATATGAACTTTAATATAGCGTTACGGTATTCAATTAGTATTGTTGTTATTTTATTGAACTGTTTATGGTTTCTAATCCATTTTTTAATATTTTATTCAGGCCAAGAATGAAAAATAATCAATAAATTTTAATTCATTTCATGTTGTTAAATTCTTTTCTTCATATGAATAATTTAATTAAAATTGAGTTTAATAAACTTTAGCCTGATAAAATATTAAAATTAACAATACTAATTGTTAAACAGCTAAGGCACAAGATCTATGTTTACAATTGTCCATCAAGGTGTGCTGATAAAAAGGTCAACGAGAAAAAGAAAGACAAAAACATGAAAAACAGAAAAATGTACTTTGGACTTCAAGAAGAATTCTTGACAAAAAGTATTAAAAACAGAAGTAAGGATGAACATGTAAATCAATTAAAATAGATAATCATTCAAAAACAAATTTCGATCTACCAATTTGGTTTAAAGATTGATGTTTGGCTATTGACTGCCAACCGGCTTCGATGGCGGTGAGTGTTAAAACGGCAAACCCCTTTGAGGAGATTGTGTGGTTGCAATCGAAACATGTGAGGGTATTCAGTTATAGAGCACTGCTTCGGCCTCGAATATTTAAAAAATCCAAAGGCGCAAGAAAAAACTCACGAAATACATAATAAGTAAAATATTTAATCAAGCTTGAATTGTACCCAAATTCACTAGCTTAAAATGCCCACACTCGCTTAAGGAGAAGAGATACTGCAGGACTCATTCGATTAGAAGATTACTAAGCAACTACATATGTAAACCGAAAATGTGATGGGGAAAGTTTTCTTCCGACACTGACAGCACATAAAATAAAGTATTAGAATAAGATTTGATTATTGTTAATCGCTCACTCAATATAACAAGGTTGTATGTGAAATAGCAAAAATATAAAAATAGTTTTACTAACCATTTTTAATAGCATAATAACATAATATTTATTGACAAAGCTAAAGTTTCCAAACCAATTTTGGAGAAAACATATTTTTTTTTATTTCACAAATAGTTTCACCTTTGCTGGAACATCTGTTTAACCTCCTATTCTGACTTCTAAAATATATGTATTTAAAAATAATATGATTATATTAAATTCCATTTGCCCAACAAAATTATTACTTACTCAATCTAGCGTCTACTTCAATTTTTGGTAGTGTCCTCCTTCTGGGTTTCCATTTAGGTGCTGCCATACTCTGATCACTTAATAAACCCATAATAATGAAAAAAATTAAAATAGCTTGAGAATATTTTAACAACTTCATTTTGAAGTCTGATGTTGTTAACCTGTTAAAATAAAAATTTAATAAGAATACAAATTCGTAAAAATAGCAAACATTACAGCTTTATTCCCTACCTTGTATCAATTATTCAGACAAAAACTGATAAGAAATAAACCAAAAAGGCAAATCATCTACGTTTTAATTAATCTTTTTGTTTAACGCTACTACACAGTTGATAAATTATAGTTTTTTTTTTAAATAAATTTTTTTATTTATTGATTCCGATATTTCGATACTCTTTTGTGTCGGATTGTTAGTTAAAAATTCATTGTAGTTTAATGACGATTTATTTTCTGAGAAATATGTTGCATAATTGTTACATGCTCTACATTTTTGTGTTCAATTGTACAAAAAATACAACTGTGGAAAAAATTTTCAAATTCTTTTGTGAATATGTTAATGAAAAATATGCAAAACATTTTGCATATTTTACCCTCTTTTTTACTTGAGGTGTTGATACTGCCCTATTTTACAACTTTGGTACTTACCACTTTGTTTATACTATCCAGTTCAGTTTGAAAGCAGTCCGTTAAATTAAAGAAATTACACCTTCACACAAGTCTTACGTATTACATAATACTTTGTTAGATAGAAATCTAATGAGTTCTGTTGCGACTGTCAAAAAATCTAATGTAACATTACATTTTGTACTCACACTATCACACATGAACATGCTTTTGTTTAAATGCAACCCTGATCCAATGAAAAGTATTAGCGTTTAGAAAAATTTTAAAAAACTATGAAATCGTATGGGATGTCAAATTTTTTTTCGTAATACATACTTGTCATTGTTATAACATATTGCATTCACACTATCACACTTTAACATATTACTTCAGTTTTTGACATGTATTAATGCTCGTACAAAGTATAATATTGTAAACTAGCCTTTATATTGTATAGATAACACATGTAAATTCATTAGTTGCGGAAATGCAATATGAACTCCATAAATAGTTAAAATTTTGTTAAGCTACATTTAAAATTTTTAACTTTTATTGCAGTTAATGATCTGCCTAATAAATACATAATAATACAGTTGCTCAAAAAACTGTGTGCCCACTAACAACGTTAAAGTTTTTCATTAGTGTTTTAATTAATATATAAATATTTTCAAATTATATTTATATTTTTTTTTTGCTATAAAAAATGGTTTATTATTATGTTTGTACTTAAAAATTTTAAGAAATTTTCAGACCTTAACCCCCTTATCCAAAAAAAGTTAGAGTTCACATTAGTTAACCAACACATTAAAAGTGAATGGGTTTTTATGTGTTGGTTATCTAATGTTAACTTTAACATTTTTTGCATAAGGGGGTAAAACTTTAAAGCAAGGAAACATAACGGTACTTTTAGAAAATCCAAAAAAAAAAGTAAATTTGGATAACAAACTTTTTAAAGATTGTTGATATCATTTTAGAGACACGCATGGATTGTAAAATAACTTTTTAAAGAATAGTCCTGGACATGCCTCCCAAACGAAAAGAAACTGCCGATGCGGAAAGAAAAATTATTGTTAATCTGCGTAAAACCCAAAAGTCAATCAAACAAATTGGAGAAATAGTCAAAAGACCATTTTCCACCGTTAAAAATATTATTGACAAATATAAATATGCCAAAAAATAACAAACAAGCCAAAATCTGCGCGACCCTCTGTTTGGTATGAATCCCAAAAACACTTTATAGTTTGCGAAATCAAAAAAGATCCAAAATCACCGGCTACAAAAATTACTGAAGCCTTCCATATAAAGTTTGGGTACAATATTTGTGTTAATACGAGATCCCAGAAAAACGTCCTGATAATGCTAAAACCCATAAATATAAGTCTATGGAATTCTGGCATCGCGTAATTTTTATAGACGAAAGAAAATTTAATTTGTAGCCCAACCAAGCATTAAATGATGGAAATCTTTGTCCCACATTTAAACATGGGGGCGGTTCAGTCTTTGTATGCGGTTGTATGAGTGCTGGTGGTGTCGGGATTTTACAGATTATGGATGGCATTATGGACCAGCTAAATTATATTTTTATACAGGAAAGCAACCCCAAACATACCGCCACCATTACAATGCTCTGGCTCTTGTACATCCCAAAAAGGATAGAAACATCTCTTAGGGAAATTCTTTACACAAATTTGTAATTCGGGCAATGGGCAAATATTTCATCGGAGGTGACCCAAAATATGTTCAATTATACTCCTAGAAGATTATAAGCCAAATTTAAAAATAATGGAGGTTGTAAGTGATTTTCTTTATATAACTCATGAGTGAACACTCACTTTTTGGAGCAAAAATGTCCTAGATTTTGTTTTTGCTTTAAAGTTTTGAATTTTAAAAATCTTTTAAAATTTTAAAGTACAGAATAATAAACTATATTGTATATATATTGTATATATATATAGAAAAAATATAAATAGAATTAAGAAAATATTTCTATATTTTTTAAAACGCAAATTATGTACATAATTAAAGTTGGTAGTGAGCACTCACTTTTTGAAGCAACTGTATAATTACGGTGAACATATTTTTAAAACTAAAATGCAGAACAAAAAAGTTTGATAATATGCAAATATGTAGATCATATTGAGACAAGTAATTTCTTACAAGGTAGACTCGCCTCAATTCGCTTTAGAAAATGCCTTCTTCGGATGACAAAATCAGTTGTTGCATCAAACGTATTTTAAGGAATATAATTCAATCTATTTAAAAATTTGGCAAAATTTAGAACAAATAATTGTTTTTTTACATATTCAGGCAATTCGCAAAGTGTTCTATTTTAATATATGGGTTATATTTGCTATATTTTTTATTAATGTCGCATTCATAAAATTATAGCATATACAACCAATAAATTGTGACATTTTTTGCACTTTTAAAGGTTTGATGGCCTTGTGGAAATCTATTTTAGCCCTTTCAGGTCCAAATTTAACTAACTACTTCAAATTGTTCAATACATTTTTCAATGTTATTTTCTCACTTTTTTGAACATTAATTTTATTTAAGAAAATGTTTTGTTGGTTTAGTACCAAATAAACCGCACAAACGGTTTGATCTATGATATGACGAAAAAAAAAACATATGAAGCTTGTTTGTACGAAAATGAAAAATCATAAATATTCACAAAAACATCTTGTCGTGCTTGTGAAGTTTACTTGGCCCTTTAAAGTGAGAACTCCTTACTTTTATTTGCAAATCAGTCTTGTTTTAAATTAAAATTATTTTAAATAAATATAAAAAAGTAGACTGTTAAATGATTAAAGTGCTTCAGACATAAATTAAATTTTGTATTGAAAAATAAATTTTCGTAATGCTTTTAAGCATTAGGAAGTTTTGTTTTTGTTCTTAATAAAATAAAACACATGTTCTATATTACTACGAATTACTTTTTATTATTACAAAAACAGTTTGGCCCTATCAAGGGTATTTTGGCCCTTTTAAATCGTCAATATGGCCCAAAACGAAAAACTCAAAGTGCAACACTGATAAAAAGTACACAAACGCACCAGTGTAGATGGAGGTTATTAAATAAATACTGGTTCTAAGTCTCCCTTTAAGTGACCCAGAGTGACTTTCTTTAAGGTGAGAAATCTCATATACACAGTTGATATCTAAATAATAATCGATAGAAAAATATGAATTTTAAGCTAATACCATAATGTTGTTCTGGTGGTGATTGTCCTGGAGTCCCAAATAGGGTACATTCTCGAAAATTAATGGTATTATATGGTCGGGCTTGACCAACTTTAAAGGGTTCTGTACACGATCAAAATGCTTGTCATGCCGGCGGATTCACTCGTTTACGTGTGCGTCATATCTAAATTTTTTAATTTTCCATCCAGCATCGTCGGTGTAACACATACAAACACATTTTCACTAACACTACCATAGCGCTTGATGAGAAATGCTTGACCGTGTACAGACCCCTTAACACCTTACTTGCAGTGTGATCAGATCTTAAAAAAATTATGCAGCTAATTGTGGCATTAGACATGGCCAAAAAATGCTAAAAATTATTTTTAAACAAATGCTAAAAATAATGCTAACATACGATTTTTGCTAAAAATGTATTACCAGTATGAAATTTTATTCGAAACTAAATACGTTTTAGTGACTTATTTTTTAACAAAATTTAAATAAATGGTTATATTTAAATAAGTGGATATATTTTGATAAAGCTCTGATACATATAAATTGAAGCTTATCTAGTTGAGATTAAATTTTAAATTTTAAAACCCCTGATACATGCAAAATTTAAACGATTTATTTCTATGCTATACAAAATTTTTTATTTCATATAGTTTAAGAAAAGTTGAAGTTTTGAAATTAGAATTTTTTCATCAGTTTATAGTAAAAAATTTTTTCAAACATTTACACTATTAAATTTTTATCTAAATACAAAGTGAAATTTCCTTGTAATTTCCTTATATCGTAATATCAAAGGGCAAATGTACAATCAACATTATAAGGCATTTCTAATATTCCCTGAATATAAAATTTTTTTTTTAACAGACGTTTCTTAACAGCATTATCCATTTTCATACGAAATTTAATTTTGGGTAGAACTATTTTTAGTCAAAATTTATTATATTTTATAATAATATTCGTTCAAATTTTTAAAATAAATTATGCTAAAAAAGCTTAAAACAAAAAGCAAAATTTCGTAGCTTTTTTATGAAATCTAACATAAACTCCGTGTATTTTGTTGTTGGATTTATCAAAAAAGCTATGATATTTTGAATTTGCTCTTTCGCAAGACCATTTGCACTTAACACTGAACTCCGCTATTATAAAACTGCTAAATAAAATGCAAGTGCTTAATTAAAATTTTGCAGCTAAATAAACATATTTAATGCTAAATTTAGCTGCGAAAATGCCAAAATGGCCACACTGCTTACTTGTTTTCTTTTCGTTAAAATAATTTTGTAAATGGTTTGTGGAAGCAATATATATTTCAGCGCAACGCTGTATGGCCAGAAATTTATTGTAGCAAAGACAACAACCAGTTGTGTATTAACAACATCTATTTTACTTGTAATAGCCTGTGTTTAGTTGATATTTTACAGGGTGAGAGGTCATGTAATTATTACAACGTTTATAATGTATGAGATTTTAGGGAGTGGGTTTTTATATCGCACCGTATACAAATACAGACATACGTACCCTTCTCCTTCCTCGCAATATATAACTCGCAAGAACTGCATGTAAATGATGTCCAAAAATAGAGGTATCATTTTAATTTAATTAAAAAAATTTTTTTTTTGTGATATTGCAAATATTTTTATTTCAGTTTATTACAAATAGGATCCGGTTAAAAATGAAAAAATTATTATTATATTACTGGCTCGGCAGGTTCCCAATCTTTTAGCAAAATTATCAATCACGTTTTTCAATAAACTGTAGCCAATGGTGGATATCTGCTCGATAATGTTGTTTTTAAACCGTTGTGGAATTATTGCTGTAAGCTTTCGATTTCAAGCAACCCCACAAAAATAGTCTTAAGGTGTCAAATTGCACGGTCTTGGTGGCCAATTCGCTCCTGCTCTGCGAGAAATAATGACATTTTCTAACTTTTCTTTTAAAATATCCATCGTTTATCTTGCCGTGTGACAAGTGGAACCATCATGTTGAAACCACATATTCTCTAAGTTTAAATATCAATTTTCCGCCACAAAAAGCTTCGGATCATCTCCCTGAAGCGATTTCCATTGCCTATTGATACCACAAATTTAAACAGCCATTATATAAAACAAATAACTTTTTCCAATTATTCTTCTTGTGTGTTTCATCATCAAACTCAAACGTTTCGCAGCAAATGTTTTATCATGTGAGCGGGCACTTATGAGATAATGTAATTCCCATCGATTCCCTGATTGCTTCGTCTGTGTGTGCACCATCGCATCATTTTGAGTATGTGTACTTGGTACATAATCAATTATAGGTTAGTCGAATTGCGAAATTTAACGATTGTCGTATAAAATTTGTAAGTGGTGTTTTGGGTACATGAAAAACTAAGCCAAATTATAAAAAGTGTAAGATCTGACAATCATGAGAATTTTCAGAACAACTTTAATTTCATCTACATACACGAAAAGTAACACAATTTTGTGTAGGTCCCCTATTTTTAACGAAAAATGCTTAAACTTATTAAGGCTACTCTAACCATATTATTGTATTGGGTAAAGGCTAGTTTACACTATCGCACAAGTGTAAGCTAGCGGCTGTCAAAAAATCTAATTTATCATTACAGTTTGTATTCACACTATCACACATGAACGTGGTTTTGTTCAAATGCAAACCTGATCAAATGAAAAGTATTATTGTGTAGGAAAATTTCAAAAAACGATGAAGTTGATGGGTTGAAAAATTTTTTTTTTCGTAATACTTGTCATTTTAATAACACATTACTTCACACTCAAACTTATTCCGGTTGTCGTTGTCGTATACGACTGTGTCGTTGTTTGTAGTAGATTAAAGAGCACACTTAAATCTATTAAAAAAAAAACAACGCAGTCGCATACGACAACGACAACTGGAATAAGCCTGACCATCACACTTTCACATGTTACTTGAGTTTTTGACATGTATAAATACAAAGTATAATAGTGTAAACTAGCCTAAAGCGCTATTTTCTCAAGACTATAAGTAAAAGTAAATATCTTATCAAAAATAACAAAAATAAGTAAAATACATACATATATTTATACCGAATTAAAAAATAGATACTTTAGTATTAATTGTATAAATGAACACCAGCCAGGTTTAGGTAGAAGTTTTTAAGCTAAAAGATTCTACCTTTTTACTGAATATTTCTCCTTGGTATACTTTTGTTATTACTTAACATTTAATTTTTCATTCAAAATTAAAGCAAGGTTGGCAACCGATACCAATAGCGCTTAAATTGAATATCGATATTGATACCGATACCGAAATAATATTTTTTGCATAAAATATCGATATACGTATATTGTTTACCTTAATACCAGTATAATACCGGTATAACCGTTTCGGTATTAAAAAATTATATACATTTTTCAAGAAGTAGAAAATAAATTAAGTGTTTGAACACTTGTGCCTTTAACATAGCGGATATCCAATATGTGACCAACGTGTGATATGAATTTTTTGTGTTGTGATGAGAGGTCGGTTTTTAATCGACTTCTGCAATATACGTTGGCTGAGGACGAATGTTTTCTCCGTGTATGCCTTCATCGGCCGGATGTTTTCGCCTTATGCGAAACTCAGGTATCTGAAATTTCTGATCCACTTGATTTTCAGATTCCTGGAAATCACCTCCTATTACTCTTTAATCTACATCGGGGTCTTGCTGTGTGCATACGCAATGAAGTTTTGTATCAATGCCAGCAATCTATCGACTTGTTTTATGCAGAATTTAACTGTATTTGGTTTGCACACTATTTGCATTTCGGGTTTCTTTACAGAAGTCCAAATGCGGGAAGGGATATTACTTTATCGGGCTTCGACTCCCTTTCCGATTCTATATCGAAGATTCTTGAGAATTGCCCGGACAGTGGAATCGTTGTTGCTGGTGATTTTAATGTCCACAATTTTTCTTGGCTTCACCACTTGGGCCGTATTAGGGATGGGCAAATTGAAAAAATATATCGATATATATCGTATCGATATTTTTTAGAGTATCGATATTTATTAATTAAAAATATCGATATATCGATGTATCAAACATATTAAGCTGAAATTATTATCAAATTAAAAAACTTAATATACTTATGTCAATACTAGGGATGCCAATCGGGACTGATTTTTGAAAATCCCGGGATTCGGGATCTTGGAAATCCAGATGCCGATCAATGTGTTCGGAATCAATGTGTTTCTTGAAGAAACGACTTTTTTTTAAAATAAACAACACTTTTTGAATATTCAAAAGATGTTATATACATAACATAAATTTTAAAAAAGAAAACAACAAAACAAATTAGTTTATACATATGTTTATAACACTGGCCTCACACATGATCAAACTGATCATATTCTAAAAAAAGCTTAAAAAAATATACGTATCTCTTAGTTTTTCTAGATCAATTCATTTCGTTTTTTTTTTTGACAGCAATTCAGTTTTTAATGTGAATTAAGTTGTGACGACATTAATACACGGCAAAGTGTAGTCCCTCATCGATCTCGATAGCTGAGTTAAAAACTGTAACACTTTGTCGACAGCAGTGCAGTACATCTACAGGGTGAGGGCGAGAATCATAACCAATAATTTAAGTACGTTTGAAATTTATTTTAAAACAAAATGTTTTTACAAATGTTTATTAAAACAGATTTCAAGTTTAAATAATTTTTATGAATACGTCAGATGTTTATTAAAACAGATTTCAAGTTAAAATAATTTTTATGAATACGTCAGATAGTGTTTATTTATAAAAAAATTATTTTATTAGGATATGAGCTAGTTCATCAATATTACGACTTAATTGTTATAATTATATCAACTTTTATTCCTTAGTTTCTGAATAATGCTTTAATTGGATCGTGAATAATTTTTATTTTTTGCAAATAGATATTGGGAATTATTTCTTTTTCATAAGCAACTTTATTATATTCAACATTTTTCCTTTTTCGAAATTATTAAGCTCGAGGAATCTTGGCTTTCATCAAACGATGGGCAAAAGAATTTAAGGACCCCTTTATCACCAAAAGATTATTCACGGCACTTGTAAGACCGATTTTAGAGTATGGCTCAATTGTATGGGATCCCTACTATAACGTTCACATTACATTTATCGAATCTGTTCAGAAACAGTTTTTACTCTTTTGTTTAAGAGATGTTTATCGAGGATATTCTGCGCTTCCATCATATTCATCACGACTTGCTTTGATTCGACTGCCAACATTAAAAAGCCGAGGAATTATGCTTAACGTTTCATTTCTTGTAAATCTTTTAAACGGAAATGTTTTATCAGATTTTCTTTTAAGTAAAATATATTTGAATGTTCCTCAACGCACATTACGATTCAATCACCCACTATATGTTAAAACTTTTCGAACAACCTACGAGATGGCAGATCCGTTTAGAAAATTATGTTGTTTTAATGAAATGTTTAACTTTATAGATTTTTCTTTAAATGTTGATATTATTAAACGCAATATTATTTTAAGTTTGAACATGTAACTGCAGTTATATTAAGAAAAATTGTTAAATTTAGTATTTAGTCTGTAAGGAGTGTATCCATAGACTCAATTAAATAAATAAATAAATAAATAAATAACAAGCAAAAAATTAAAATTTTAAATACTCGATGTGTTCCAAAAACAAAAGCTTAACTCAAAAATAAGAATTATTTGCAATAAAAAATAAACTTAAATATAATTTTTAAAAAATATTTTTGTATAGAGTATAAAAATTAAAAAAAAAACGAAAATTTTTGTACATAAAAGTTGATATGTTACAAATCCCGGGACTCATAAGAACATATCCCGGGATTCGGGATTTATCATTCCCGAAATATCCCGGGATTCGGGATTTCCCGTTTGGCATCCCAAGTCAATACATATTTACATATGTACAAAAAAATTACATGTAATTCCATTCTTACTTTTTATTGCTTCTTTTAATTTCAAATTTACTGTCTGTCCCTCGATTTCGAACGAAACTTTCATTCACTTTCATTCACAAATTTTAAAATTTAGTTTTATGCGAACGAAGTTTGCGTTTGAAATCGAGGGACCGGCAGTTAATTTTTCAATAAAAAAATTTAAAAATAAAAATGTAAAGTATACCAAAAATTTTTTATTTTTTCGCCTTATTAAATCTAAAAAAAAAAAAAAATTATTGGGATTATATAATGCCGGTAAACGAAACTTGTGACACATATTATACAAATAAACTGTGCAATATTTTATTCTTAATATGTATATAGGGACATGCTCAAATAAATAAAAAATTAATAGTTTTTTTTATTTATTAACGCCTACCGGAATATTTTTCTGCGCTTATTTTTTTGTTGTCATATCTTAAAAAACCAAGACAAAACTGAACTGTGTAATGTATGAAAATGTACAATGGAAAAGCGCCGTTATTTTCTAAATACATATTAGTTAAAAAACATATGATGCAATTCTTAAAAAACAACAGTATTGTTAGCAGTTGAGCAACGGCTAAATTGTTGAGTTTTATTTTAAAGAGATTTTAAAAATATCGAAGTCAATACGACAGTCGATGTGTGGGAATTTTTAATATAGGCGATATATATCGACTAAAATTTTTTTAAATATCGATATTTTGATACCGATATTATTGCCCATCCCTAGGCCGTATGAAGGCCAATATGTTGAGCTATTGACTGCGCACAACCACCTCGTGCAACTGGTGAATAAACCAACACATATTCCATCTGTTGATGGGTACCAACATAATACCCTTGCCCTTTTCCTCTATTTGCACCGTCAAAAGTACGAAGTTGAAGTTCTAGCACCTCTCGGTAATTCGGATCATTGTACCATTTCCGCCTCTTGTCCGTTCTCCGATCTTCGAAACGTTTCACGACAGGCTATGAAATGCTCAATATTTGTTTACGATAAAGCTCGTTGGGCCGTGCTCAATGACTTTTTAAAGCATTTTAACTGGAAACTCTGTTTGCTCGACAATGACGTCAATGCCATGGCGAAAATGGTTGAAAATGTTATAATGCTAGGAATGAAAATGTTTATTCCAGTTAAAAAAGACATTTCCACGTTTGCAGCAGTCAGCTCCAGAGAGGAAGCATTCCGAAATTGGCGTAACAATAAAGACGCTGATACAGAATTGCTACACAAAATGCCAAGGGGTGCGTTCGTAAATGCATCACTGCGCTGCATCAGAAAAGCAAACTTTTTTTAATGCCAATAAAAAAGCAATTATAATTTTTTTTATTGTGTGACTATTATTTTTGGGGAGTATTTGACAATTTTTTGGTCCACATCTACTTCATTCATATATATACATATAAACATTTGAAATCACTGATGCAAAGCAGTGATGCATTTACGAACGCACCCAAGGTCTTCGTGTTCCAAAGTACTAAAATGGGAAAAAACTCTTCACGAGCAACGTCTTCGTACTGAAGTTCTTACTGCTTTCCGGTGCAGTAGAAGCTTTGATATTGTCTTACTTATATAATATTTTTAGCTTTTCTAAAGTATTTGGATAAAGTTTCCTGACGAGCTGGCCTAAGCAACCAGCGAAATGCGCATAGAAACTAACTTTCCCACAACAATAAATTTCAGTGTTTTTTATCATAAATTGGGATTATTAGCACATCATTAATAAATGAATTAATTAATAAATATTTCATTCCCGAAAATAATTTTTGAGAAGCTTCTGGTCATTCGTTAAAAGAGTAAGGGATAGTGCTTGTTCCTCAATACCAACTCTTTTAAAGGATGGCCAAACATTCACGTCCCCGGTTGATAAGGCTAATTGTTTTCCCGAATTATTTGCTAATAATTCTTACTTACACAGAAAAAAATTAAACATTTTCTCTAATCACCAAATTTATACCAAATTCATAATATCAAGCAAACAAGTTGCTGATTTTGTACCTATTACCAAAATGATTATATTGATTACTAAAAATTGTAGAATTGTGAATATTTTTGCAATAAATGATATTTTAATTTCAATTAAAAAAATGATCAAAAAACTTTGCCATTTCAAACAATGTATTAATTAATTAATTAAATATCGACAATTCCCAACAACAATTCTACCAGTTTAAATTATTTTATTTTAAACGAAAATATCAATTAATATTTGTTGATATTAAATTAATATTTTAATTAAACATTTATTCCAAAATAACTAAAATGTTAATTAAATCAAAATTATATTTTTAATTTTCTTTCAACTAAATAAATAATTGATTCAATTATCACATGATTAAATTTAAATACATTTTAAACCTTTTTTTAACTGATAAAAAGCTTTTTTTTTGTGTACCGACAAGCAATCAACCACTACGCGAACTCGAAAAAGTATCGGTAACTATGCCAAAGATATTTTTTCGAGCTCGAGCTGTTAAAAGGGTTCTTGCGAATCTCCACATAAACAGGTCTTCGGGCCAGACGGAATACCTGCACTGGTCTTAAAGCAGTGCTTTTCGACGCTAGCTCGTCCCGTATGAAATCTTTGCAGCACTTTATACCATGCCGGGGAAATTTCGATATGTTGGAAATTTGCTAATGTAACGCCAACTCCTAAAAAAGGAGTTGTTATATATGGGGTTTCGTCAAACAAGTTCAAAATCATTCAGGGTTGCCGCAAGGCTCCGTTCTTTCTCCTACTCTATTTCTTATTTTTCTAAATTACCTTCTATTTCAAACTTCCAACCTTATCTACTCTTTTGCAGATGAAGCAAGCTTTGCCATTCGTACTCATTTGATTATAGACTAAGCGTATCCAATGTTGGTGCTATGAGACAGAACATATATGATACGCTTAGTCGAGACCTTAATATAGTCTCGGAATGAGGTCGCGCGAATAGGGTCGATTTTAATGCCCGAAAAACCCAATGTTGTGTGCTGACGCATAAACGCCCGACAGATAAAGGTGGCTCATCTGTATATATGGGTGGTATAATTATTGAAGAATCATAATCTCTTGATGTTCTGGGCATGAGGATACAATGTGATGTTAGATGGACAGAACATAAATTTAAGGTGTCTCCTTACTATTTAAACCACCTTTATCCGACCGCAAATGGAATACAACTCTTATGTGTGGGCCGGTGCTTCAAAGTCTACGTTTAAGCTTATCGACCGCGTGCAGGAGAGGGCGAACGTTTTCATTGGTGACAGTAGGGTATCCAATTTTATTAACTCCCTTCGGCACCGTCGCAATGTGGGTTGTATTTTCCTATTTCATCGTTACTACAATAAGATGTGTTCCGTTGAAATTAGGGATCTGGTTCTCGAAACCCATACTTTTGTTCGTAATATACGTCTTTCCTCAACGTCTTTTCTTTGTACAACGCATTACATGGAAAACGGACTGTTCGTATGTGGAACAACATTCCTGCTAAAGTCTTCCCTCTCACTTGCAACATGAACAAGTTCAGGTCGAATATTCACAAACACTATTCCCTCTATCCTCCTTCCCATAACCGTTTTTCCTAGTTTCAACACAATGCACTGCATTTGTAGGGTTCATCCCCTGAGTGCTGATCCTAACCAAAAAAAACAAAAAAAAAAAAAAACATTTGTTAACTGAGAATTAAGCCTTCCTTGGCGCATTTCTTATGATTCCATCTGGTAATATCTTTCTTAAGAGTATTTTCATTGAACAAGAAATTAATCACAAAAGAAGTAGGAGTGAAGATGGACGCAATTAGCCAAAATACTTGCATAGATCTTGACGAAAATAATAAAATTTGTCATTCGAATTCATCTTCAGACTGGAAAATTTGTCTTTAACGCCAAATAACAACAATCTAGATTTGTTAACAACACCAATTATTTCATTAAAAAAATTTGCATTCAATATTTTTAAACCAGTTTTCTTATATGTATACACAGAAAAAAGTGTTTTATCAGTTAAAAAATGGTTTAAAAAGTATTTAAATTTAATTAATGTGATAATTGAATCAATTATTTTTTTTGTTGAAAGAAAATTAAAAATTTAATTTTTATTTAATTAACATTTTAGTTGTTTTGAAATCAATTTTCAATTCGAATTTTAATTAAATAACAAAAAATCTTAATTGACTTTTTTCGTTTAAAATAAAATAATTTTAACATGTACCTATACTTGTTGTTGGGAATTGTCAATATTTATTTAATAAATTAACAAAGGTTTATCTTTTATATTGAATGTATTATTTTATTTATTAAAAATACATAAATTTTCTCTTTTTTAAGCTTTTTTGTGGTTTGGTTTATTTAACTGTAGTACCAATTTATACAGTTACACAAGTTTATATACCGGTTTACCGATATAACTAAAATACCGATACCGAAATTCTTTTCGTTTGCCAGCCTTGTTTTTAAGCAATAAATAAAATAAATAGTGCAAAAATACTTTGCAATTATGATAGTTATTTTATTTAGATGTCTTATAGGTATATATATTTATATGTTTTGCTATAGTATTCTGCAAGTTGTTTTTGTCTTTAGTCCTTATAGGATTTTATCGTTTACGAAAAGTTATGACTAAAAGAATGGTGACTATAAATTATTTTTATTTAAAAAATTTTTTTTTGTATACAAAGATTACAAATTTTGTAAATGAACTATTTTAACTGATAACCGACTAACATTAACTGTATCTTTCTTTATTTTCTTATTAAAAAAAAAACTGGTGACGAATCGTTAAAAAACCTACTGTGAGCTCTTCAAAATAAAAATTCCTTGAAATAAATATGTAATTTTACTGCTACTATTATGATTATTGAGCTTTATCAAAAATAATGATTTACAGAAATAAATAGATATTGAAAACCCAAGCACGAAATCAATAAAAAGTGCTTTTAGGAAATATAAAAAATATGTTACTTTGTAGTTTAAAAATTCCGGTGTTCAATCGATCCGATTTACTAATGCGTCATAAAAACTAGGCAAATGCAATGGAAATAATATTGACACACCTGAAAGTTATACGAGTATGATAGACGTAGTATATAAAAAAGATACATACATTCTCAATATATTTGATAAGAAATAGAGCGTATACTTAGAACTATAATCAGTGTTACCGTTGGAAATTTTCTAAAAGGGTCACAAAACGGGGATTTTTCAAAAAAAAAGGGTATTTCAAAGTTGAAAAGGGTCAAGATTTTATAAACAGTATGTATCAATAAAGGGGTCGAAAAAAGTACTTTTTAAAGAAAATATAAGACCAAGTTTTTTATAAACAAACAAAACAGATTTATTTCATGCAGTTAGTGCTCAAAAAATATAGCTTTATTTATTTATTAACTATAGTAATGTAATGTATGTATAAATAAAAAAAAAATTGCAATTATGTAGATGGAGAATTTCATGTTGGCATTTCATGCTAACTTTTGAAATTGATGTCCTCCGATTTGGATGAAATTTGGACCAAGGTGATTCCTATTGGAAATTTTCAACAAGATGGGTCAAAAAGTTTCTGAGTTAGAGTTTAAATTTGACATTTTGGCCAAACAGGTGTTCTTTCTCATCCATGTTACTTATTATCTGTTGGTGTTAGCAAAATTTGTCCCTAACAAATAAAATAGCTATTTCTTCAATCTTTCGAAAAAATTTTTTTTGGTTTTTTTTAAATTTTTTTTTAAAGCTTAAAAATTTTTTTTTATTTTTTTTAAGCGGGTACTTTTTTTCGCTCAAAAGAAAGCTTAGGTCTTTTCCTTTATGGTAGTTCTGATCGCTTTATGGGCCGCGAGTGTGTTATGTATAAAAATAAATAATTTCTAAGTCAAGACGAGGATTTTTCAACTTTTAGCATATCGTTACCTTAATATAAAAGGGCCCCAACTCATCAAAAACACTTTTTACAGGAGAAGGAAAAAACTTAATAAAAGCTGAAATAATATAGCTACACAACCATTGTCAAAAAACATCTTTATTAAAATTAAACGAGGAATTCAGATTGAAATACATAATATGTATTTCTTTCGAAAAATTGTGTGTATGAGTTAGGCCTTTTTTTCTTTAGAAAAATTGTGTGTATGAGTTAGGGCTTTTTGTATTCTGCTTATAACTTCTTTATTTTTAATCTAATTTGCTTGAAATTTTGAATAGAATGTGTATTAGCAGCCATTCTACAATAATCAATAAAAAAACGGATTTCCAAAAATAATGAGTTGGTGCCTTTTTATATTAAGGTAACGATATGCACTATTTTGAATTTTTTCCTATTTGTGTGTAAGTGTTTCTATTACCTTAAAAATAAAAATTCTAAATCCAAATCGGAAGACATCGATTTCCAAAGTTGGGTCACTTGACATGAAATCCCCTAGATATATTAGTTAGATTATTACGAAAATTGTACTTTTAATCTGTACTTTACTTTCGTAAAATTAATTAAGAAGTCACAAAAATATGTTTTAGTAAATGTTTTTCGAATACTAACTACTTTTTATTATGTTAGTTCTATATTTTGTTATTTAGTCTTCACTTGAAGTCCGAGTAAACATTTTTAATACATCTGTTTTTTTAAAGTTCCGACCTCACACTTAAACTATTCCGCATTTGGCTTCATACGTTTTGTTTTTACTACGAGTTTTAAATTTAAATTTACTTTCTTACAACCAATTAAGTTAACAAAAGCCTCTGCTTTAAAAATTATGCCTTTAATTTGGAAACAATTTCAACATAATTTATCGCACTGGTTCCGCTAAACATGTCAACTGAAAATTTTTCATGTTTCACTTTATGCAAAAAATCGATGTACAATTGTCATATCTACCCACTGTAAAAATCTTACATCATTTTCTCTAGTATTTTGTCAAAAAAAAAACAAAAAAATCCAATTGTAGCCCACTTTGTGCTTTAAGAGTATATATATAAAGAAAACAGTTTTTTGTCTCAAATGAAAATTTATAAATTTTGAGGTAACGCCCTTTAGAGGAACCAGTGTGATATGTATTTATATATTTTTTAGAATTAAAAAATACGGGTTTTAAAAATCCTAAAAAAGATTTATTCTAGTCTTTTTTTTATTTATTCTTGATATAATTAATAGTTCAAAGTAAATTGATTTAAAATAATACAAAAGAATACTTTATAAAGGGTCATAAAACTGGCAATGTCCCTAAAAAAGGGTAAAATTTGCCACTTTAGTAGCATAAGGGTAAAGCTGTGCATAAAAAATCGGCTTGCAACATGGCGCTTAAGGGTCAAATAAGCCACTTTTAGAGCGTATATTAAACGATTTTTAGGGCATATTTTTAAGCTTTTACTGCATATTTAAGGCATATAGTTCGATTTTTTCAAGAGCATATATCCGGTTTCCCTGGTTATTAGATATTATTTGTTATTTTATTTTTAACTGAAAATTAAATGTTTTCAAAAGTCAAATTTAAGTTTCAGACTTTGCAGAGAGTTTCTCAATGATTCCCGTAAAATGTATGGCTAAAATGTGTCAGAATTTCTAAAGGAGTAAAATCTGACCTATGTACTCGTATATCAATATTTTAGATTGACTAACAAATGTAGAAACATAAATTATATACTTGTGTCTGTATTTCTGTTAATGTTGATAAGAAAATCTTTATACATACATATATTGTTCTTGTATAAAACTATGATGCCCTTTTTATGCATGTCTTGCTTTTATTTATAACCATAAAAACTAACAAAAGAAATGAAAAACTAAGTATATAACCGTCTAAGTCATTTACACTAATGGAAGGTCGTTAAAGAAATATTTAACCTAATTTGTGTTATTGAAATTCTTCATTATCAGCATATTCCACCATCCTTAATACTTAAGGAAATACGTCGTATTCTTTAGAATTTACTATGGGTTTTCCGAATCATTTAAAATAATAAAAAAAAAAAAAACAAATAAAAGTACTGTATTCGGCTGCGCCGAATTGAAAAAACCCTTCACTAAGAATTCAAGAAATATGAAACAAAATATACAACTAAATTGGGCTAAATTTAGTTATAATATTATTATTCGTTAGTGATTACGCGTTTTTTTTACGTTCAACAACTAGTTGTAAAGAGTGTATACTAAGTTTGCCTATTGGTGTAAAACGTTTTTAAGATTCATCTAAGACCCGATAAAGTATATTGTATATTCTGGACGCTTGAGACTTCACAGAAAAGAGCAACTTTAGTGTCATATTGCCTCTTGTTGTCCGTAGCAGATTGGTAATGAAATCCAGCACAATCGGCGCGGAAGCCCCGGTGGGCTAGTTGGTAGTGAGCTAGTCTATCAGTACGGGGGTTGAGGGTTCGATTCCCGCCAGAGACTCTGGTTTCCTGCAGACAATTGTAGAGCTTTGTGAGGTAAGCATAGGAAAAAATAGGAAAAGAGGAACTTGGAGCAACCACCCTGAAAAAATTGATATATCGTTTTAAAAAAACTATTATTAATTGGTGGCGATGTACACCGATTGTTATTAAATTTTGCACATATTCATTTATTTGACTCAAAATCATATAACTAAATTTTTTGAAGATCGGTTAATAAAAATAACGAATAGTGCTATTGTAGAAAATTTTGGCTTGTCATAGTCTTGGGAGACTGTCAAATCTCGTGAAGATCGGTACATAATTTTTCATAGACCCCATATTAAGTCATCTCTCGGAAATCACTTTAGTATATTAAAACGTAACGAATAATAAATACCATCTACTAAAGTTTGATCAGTCACAGTTCAATACGCTAGAAATCACACTGCCACATTTCTTAACCCGGCAATTCCCAGTGTCACCTATAAGTGACGATGATTAGTGATTTTCTCAAGCATTTCTATGAAACTATTTTAAACATACATTTATTACTTAAACATAGGTAATACCTTAAAGTGTTTGTCAGTTTGTTTTGACAACTCATGAATTATATAAACTGTGAAATTTTTTAACTTTTTTCAAACAGTTTTTTGTTTTCTACTCTCTGACTTGTGTTGTGATAAATAAATTGTTGTAAAAATGGCAAAAGGGTAAGAACCGGAATAATATTTGATGATTCATACTTTAAGATACTCAAACTTATAATATGAGTAATTATCGTCATTATATAGATTTCCTTTAAGATAAAAATAAGGCTAGATTGTTGAGTGTCAACTGCAGGCGACACTGGGCTGTATTTCAGATATGTAAATACAGTGAACTCTTGGTAGTGTGAACTTCCAATATAGTGAACTATTCAGTAATGCGAACATCTGTGTTTTAACATTAAAGCTCTAAATAGTGAACAAAGTTTAATGGTTCTAAATAGTGAACAAAATGTTGGCGGTTCTTGTTTATTTTCTAATTTTGGGAATCCCTCGATTGAATTAAAAATTAAAAGAATACATGCATACATACTTTGAGTTTTATAAATGAAGGTTAGTTGTCTTTCGTTACACATAGAAATTACTTCAACGTAATAATTTTTGTACATATGTACCTGAATAATTACAAAAATGCCTAAGAATAACCGAAAGTTTTTAAACATCAATGATAAATATGATATTATGAACTTTTGGAAAAAGGTACAAGTGTTTCAGCAGTTATGTTACAAATACCCAGAGTTTCAATACTTTATTTATAGCAGTGTGACCATTTTGGCATTTTTGCAGATAAATTAAGTATTAAAAATTTTTATTTAGCTGCAACATTTTCATTTAGCACTTGGCATTTTATTTAGATTTTTATAAAATATTTTTAGCCTTTTTTTAGCATGATTTTAAAAATTTTGACGAGTAGTTTTATTGATTTTACTTAAATTTTTTACATATTGTAATAAAATAATGACTTAAAATAGTTGCACTCAAAATGAAATTTCGTATAAAAATGGTTAATTCTTATCTTAAGAATCATCTTAAAATAGAATATTCAGGGAATATTATAAATGCCCTCATCATATTGATTGCAAAAATTATTTGCCATTTGATTTTACGATATAAACGTTTACAGAAATTTTACTTTGCATTTAGATAAAGATTCTGTAGTCTAAATGTTCTAAGCAATTGTTTGCTCTAAACTGCTGAAAAAATAATTTTTTTATTACTTCAACTTTTCTTAAACTATAAAAAATAAAATGATCTTAAAATTTTTGTATTGCTTTGAAATAAAATCGTTTCAATTTTGAATATATCAGAGGCCCCTAAATTTAATCTAAACTATTAATGCTACTTATTTATATGTATCTGATGTTTTACATAAATCTACCCACTAATTAGTATTGTGGTTATTTTGTTGAACTATTCATGGTTTTTAATCCAAATTTTTACTATTTAATTAGGCTTAAGTTCATTAAATTTAATTTTCATTAAATTATTTTTATGAAGAAAGGAATTTTTACAACATGGAAGATTAATTAAAATTGTTATTGATAATTTTCATTCTTGACTGACCTGGGATTCGAAGCCAGGCTGGCTGGCGTGTGATTCGAACCCAGGCGGCTGGTTACCCTGACATGTTTCGACCTCAACCACTAGGTCTTCTCAAAGGGATTTGCCGTCTTACACTCGCAGCCATCGAAGACTGCTGACGTCAGTAGTCAAACATCAATCCTTAAACCAAATTGTATTTTAACCTTTGGTAGATCGAAATTTGCTTATTGAATGATTATCCATTTTCAATTAATCTCACATGTTTTTCCTTTACTTCTGTTTTTTCCGTACTTTTGTCAAGAATTCTTCTTGAAGTCCAAAGTACATTTTTTGTTTATCATGTTTTTTGTCTTTCTTTTTTCTTGTTGACATTTTTCAGCACAACTTGAAGGACAAATGAACACATAGAGCTTGTGCCTTAGCTTTAACAATAATTAGTATTGTGGTTATTTTGTTGAACTATTCATGGTTTTTAATCCAAATTTTTACTATTTAATTAGGCTTAAGTTCATTAAATTTAATTTTCATTAAATTATTTTTATGAAGAAAGGAATTTTTACAACATGGAAGATTAATTAAAATTGTTATTGATAATTTTCATTCTTGACTGACCTGGGATTCGAAGCCAGGCTGGCTGGCGTGTGATTCGAACCCAGGCGGCTGGTTACCCTGACATGTTTCGACCTCAACCACTAGGTCTTCTCAAAGGGATTTGCCGTCTTACACTCGCAGCCATCGAAGACTGCTGACGTCAGTAGTCAAACATCAATCCTTAAACCAAATTGTATTTTAACCTTTGGTAGATCGAAATTTGCTTATTGAATGATTATCCATTTTCAATTGATCTCACATGTTTTTCCTTTACTTCTGTTTTTCCGTACTTTTGTCAAGAATTCTTCTTGAAGTCCAAAGTACATTTTTTGTTTATCATGTTTTTTGTCTTTCTTTTTTCTTGTTGACATTTTTCAGCACAACTTGAAGGACAAATGAACACATAGAGCTTGTGCCTTAGCTTTAACAATAATTAGTATTGTGGTTATTTTGTTGAACTATTCATGGTTTTTAATCCAAATTTTTACTATTTAATTAGGCTTAAGTTCATTAAATTTAATTTTCATTAAATTATTTTTATGAAGAAAGGAATTTTTACAACATGGAAGATTAATTAAAATTGTTATTGATAATTTTCATTCTTGACTGACCTTATTTAAATATATCGATTTATTTTGATTTCGTTAAAAAATAAGTCGCAAGAATGTATTTAGTCTCGAATAAAATTGCATACTAGTATTAAGTTTTTAACAAAAATCTTAAAAAAATGTTGGCATTTTTAAAATAATTTTTATCATTTTTAGCCATGTCTAATGACAGATTTAGCTGTAAAAATTTTTAAGCTCTGGTCACACTGCTTCCTAGACTTTTTAAGTAAAAAAACACAGTATGGCCCTACAATTTTTTACAATCGTAAATGTGAACAAATTCGATAATGTGAACTGCCTGGGATTTTATTGATTCACATTATCGCGAGTTCACTGTACTTATATGTACATATACATATATAGTAACCAGTAGCCAGTTTCTGTATTTCTCGCATCGTAAAATGTCCCGCATGAAACAAGTGAATTATGACAAAAACAGTGCAATATGAAACAAAAAATGGTTTTTCTCACAAAAGTGTTTCTGTATTTTTAGTTTGCGAGAATTATCTGTCATTTAAATAATTTTCCAGCAATTATTGGAAGGATGTGAGAACAAGTGTTTCTGTAACAATATTTTGCAAAAAGTTTCTCACAAGAACTGTCAAAATAAGTCATATTTGAAATTGATGCGAGAAAAAAAAATTTAAAAAAATGGAGCCCAAATTATGTATGTATGTACACAAGAATGTGTATTATTTTATTTAATTTTAAAAGAAAGAATTTAAATGATGAAAATAAGTATATAAAACACAATTGTTATATTTTGTTATTAATTTTTTTAGCCTTTCATTGTGTTTGTTTTATGCAGGGCTGCCAGATAAATTTGTGAAAAAAACGTCAATATCCTAAGAAAAAATAAAAAAATCGTCTACTTTTTTCGGACAATTAAAAATTAATTTTGACGAATTTTGTTCGATTTTTATCATATAATCACAAATTTTTTTCATATAAACACATAATCAAAAAAAAAAAAAAAAAAAACATTAAGTTCATGGGTAAAATACATATTTTATACATACATAAGCTTGAGGTCTATTTAAATAAAATTATTTATTTTATTTTCCTTAATCCGATAAGATTTTAAAATTTCAGATTGTTATTTTTCCCTGCAGAAATCACACAAAGGAGTGACAAAATATCATATTGAAATAAAATAAACACTTTTGGACAAAGTAAAAGGCAAAAATTTCCTAAAGTGCATTGACTGAAAAATGGGGTAATAGTTTAATCTTTTGATCACACAAACAAATGTATTAAATAATCCAAGCAAATAAAAATTAAACAGTTCCGTTCGAAATTTTGCTTTTGCCGATACATTTTTTAATCTGCCTTGTTTTTAAAGATATCGGTTTTCTGTGGTGCCTAATACACAAACATATAAAACTATTTAAAATTGTTTTATTTTAAAGACTGTATCGTCACTAGAAAAAAATCAGCAAATTTTCACTTTGCCAATTTTGGAACAAAAAAAATCGTCAAAATGTCGATAAATCTTTAAATCTGGCAGCCTTATTTTTATTATATATATTTCTTTCGTTGATGTTTCGCTTGCATTTGACACTTAATTACTGGAAGTATTCCAGTTAAAACATAATCTGTGTTGTCTGTTCTCGCATTTAAATACAGAAACACTTTTTTCTCACAAATCGAGAAACGATGAAATTTTTTGTTTCACACTTAATATGAGAAAATTTGCGATGCGAGAAATACAGAAACGAGCTACAGGCTTATATTTTGCTAAAATTGGATTATTTTGCTAAATATTGAAATTGAAGGAAATAATAGAAATACTAGAGGCTGGAGATGACCCTGGCGCATTCATTCTCTACCTGTAAGTGACACCTGTAAGTGACACCCCTATAAAATCGGAATTAGGAATATTTTTTTAATTCGACTTTTTTAAGTGTACACTCGACGTATTTATATTCGTTAGAAAGAAAAATCAGGTTTGTTTTCATTACTCAAGGTATGCGAATTGTCGGGTTAAAAAATTGTTTAAGTAGGAAATGTAAATACATATTTATTTTGTTGTTGTAACTTTATACGTAAGCAGTGTGGACAGATCTTAAGACACTTTACAGCTAAATCGGGCACTAAACATGGCGAAAAAAATGCTAAAAATTATTTTAAAAAGTGCTAAAAAAAATTTTTAGAACCATGTTAAGTGCTTTTAAAATTAAGCCATATGGCATGAACACCTTAAAATCGAAAAAAACGGACATGGAAATTTCACCTAAATTTCATTCGTTTAATTGCCTCAGTACTATTTGACAACACAGCAAGTAATGCAACCAAGTTTACATGTAAATAATAAGCAGAAAAACCGGAAATAAGATAAAAAAAAAGTGTTTTATGCGCATTAAATATGCACAAAATAATTCAAAATATGCACTAACATTTTTGAACAAATATGATCCAAAAAACCAAATATGGCTTATTTGAAAGCAAAATATTAACGGCCTAAGTTATAAAAAATAAAGCATGTCAATAAAGGGGTTATGAAGCGGATTTTCATACAAAGAATTTAATATTTGCATTAAATAAAAACAAGGCAAAAAATTTTAGTCGGTAAAGGCCATACACAATAGTATTTGCAGACCGATGGGCTCAACAGAATAAATTTATGTTTTGAGGTTAAGGTTCACATAAGAATTATTTGTGCCGAACATTATCTAGATACACCAAATATAAGAGATATTTGGTCTTAAAGGGAAGGTCGCTAAGTATTAAATTAATATTAACATATAAAAGGGGGAAAAATAACTTAAACTATTTCGGGATTAATATTTGAAAGGAAGCTGTATGTTTAAATGTGAACCGATTCAACAAAATTTAATTTGCAGTAAACTATTTTGGGCCAATTGTAATCTTAATACGAACATTAAAATGGTTTATGGGCATAAAGAAAGACCTTTGCATGGCGACTATGTTAAATTATAGACTGACTCTCACATTTGACAAAGGTTTCATTCTTCTGACAATTAAAACGTATTTACGAGTACCAAACTTGATCAAATTATCTACAAAATCGCAACTTGTAACTTGCGCACAATGAACGGACGGACGGACATGAAAATATCACTTTAAAAAGTGTTTCTGAGTCTATCGGTATACAGGCGTGGATTCAGGGGGGGGGGAAAGGATATTTCCCGCCCCCCTAAATTATTAAAATATGTTTTGCTTATTTCGATAATAGACGAATTTCCGAATGTACAACATTTTTGGAAATCCCATCAAGTTTTTTTTTTGTTTTTTATAGAATCTCTAATCAAATTTTCAATAAGTATCCAAGTATTTATCCTAATAGTTATTTATTATATATTTCCAATTAAACATCTAGTTTACTGTATTTAAATACATATTATTCTACATTCAATCCCAGCAAGTGCCATCTATTTCCGTAAAATAAAAGTTTGGGTTGAATATGCGAGCGGTTGAATTATTAATAAGCTTTAGTATCTGCAATATTTTTATTTGTGCTATGATAATTATTTGCTATATACATTTGAATTTAACCGTTTTTCGTATCATATTTTCATAATAGTAGGATTTGAATTGGAATTTTATATGCATTGCCATTCTACGTTCCCATATATACATATGAATATGTATATGTATTGATCTAGTAAAAGTTCACCAAAGAAGAATTATATAACTGTTAAATTTCAAATGCATTAATAAGAAAAGTTCTTTGATATACAAAAATACATAAAAATGAGTGAAACAATGGTGAGTCCGTAATTTTTTTTTTAATATAATGTACCTAAGTATATATCACCTTCAGTTGAAAAGGATGTAGTCCAATGTATAAATTTTGTAGGAGAGAAAAAATTTTCTAAGGTCTTTAGTTCTGAATATATTTAAAGTCTGTAAATCCAGTTTGGCTTCATTGATGACTCTTTATTGGCTTGCAAACCAACTAAAAATAATACAGTTATGTTTCACATAGCTTTTTGTGACTTGTCACCTTTTCTATTATATATTTTATACTTTTAATGTACATTTTAGCATGACATAATTTGCAAAAAATAAAATATACTATAAAATTATTTTATTTATTTCAATGTTGACTATTAACAAATATTAACAAATTTTTTTTTTAATTTTCACATTTCAATGGGCCCTAGCGCTTTTTCTTAAGCATTTTTGGATTTAGAACTTTTACATATCTAGAAAAACTAGAAAAAAATATTTATATTTTTTCTGCAAACGATGTATTTTTGTTAACTCTATTGATCTGCATCAAAAACTTAATTTTCAAAAAATTGTTATAAGCTTTAAAATTCCTTTTTAAATAAAAATAATTTAAATAAAAAAATTAGCTGTTATCAACTTAAACCAGAATAATTATATATGTATCTTTAGATTAAAACCCAAACAGTTCGACTTAAATTCATTACTTAATTTTAAAATTAGTGAAGCATATTCCTTCTTCCAAAATTTTGTTAACAATTTAGTATGATGTTGTCAAATAAATTGTTTCGAATAAAAAAAAACATAAAAAATAAATAAAATTATTTTTATAGCCAAAACGTTATTTAAAAAGATTAATTAATTTATAATATATATTGAACTCATCTTATATTCTATTTTACCTTATTGTTGAGCCTTTTTTTAATCTATATATATAAAAGAGTGACTGATTGACTGACTCATTCATCATCACCCAGCCCAAACCGCTGACCCTAGAAACTTGAAATTTGGACTAGCGTTTGGTCACTCTCCAAATCGATCCACTAAGACGGGATTTTTCGAAATTCGAATGTTTAGGGGGTAAAAAAAGGTAAAAACGGGAAAATTCGGTAACCTTATATCTCCAAAACTAATAGAGATGCAAAATAAATGTAATACTTATCGTTGTTCTTTAGAAAAATAAGCGGACAGGTGTCTGGTACTTTTTGGAAATTCAGACCTTTAACGGAGTAAACGGGTAAAACCTGCATTTTGGTACTTTTTTGTCACCCCATCTATCTTTTAAACTTATAAACATAGAAATAAGGGTTATATCACATTTGAAACTTATCTAAAAAAAATCCAAATACGAATTTGGTACTTTTTCAAAATTCGGACGTTTAAGGGGTAAAAAGCGTAACTATTTTTGGTACTTTTTTTATAAAACATTTTTTTTTATTTATTGACATATTCGTATTAAATTATTGGCTCCCACTACAATATTGAAATTTTTTATGCTTCAATGGGGAGAAAAATGTACCAAAAAGGGAAAATAGGGAGTAAACGGGTAAAACCTGCATTTTGGTACTTTTTTGTCACCCCATCTATCTTTTAAACCCATAAACATAGAAATAAGGGTTATATCACATTTGAAACTTATCTAAAAAAAATCCAAATACGAATTTGGTACTTTTTCGAAATTCGGACGTTTAAGGGGTAAAAAGCGTAACTATTTTTGGTACTTTTTTTATAAAACATTTTTTTTTATTTATTGACATATTCGTATTAAATTATTGGCTCCCACTACAATATTGAAATTTTTTATGCTTCAATGGGGAGAAAAATGTACCAAAAAGGGAAAATAGGGAGTAAACGGGTAAAATTTGTATTTTGGTACTTTTTTGTCACCCCATCTATCTTTAAACCCATTAACATAGAAATAATTGTTATATCACATTTGAAAGTTATCTAAAAAAGCCAAATACGAATTCGGTACTTTTCAAAATTCGGACATTTAAGGGGTAAAAACCGTAACTATTTTTGGTACTTTTTTACAAAACATTTTTTTTCAAAAATTTAGTTTTTATTGTTGTTCAATAAAAAAATAAGCGGACAGGTGCCTGGTACTTTTTTGAAATTCGGCCTTTTTGGGGAGTAAACGGGTAAAACCTGTATTTTAAAACTTTTTTGCCACTCAATCTATCTATTAAACCAATAAACTTTGGAATAAAAAAATATCACATTCGTAACGTATCTAAAAAATACAAATAAAAATTTGGTACATTTTCGAAATTCGTACGTTTAGGGGTGAAAATCGTACCTATTAAAAAGTAGCGGGTTGAAACCTAGAAACATAAACTTTGGCGTAAAAATATGTCCACAAAAGAAAAGGAGACGCTAACGAAGTAGCGGGTTAAATGCTAGTATAATATAAACATATCGTTTTTAATAAACTTTTAAAAACAAATTTTTTACTTGTTTTGTACCATAAAAAATTTCCCCCCCCTAAGGCTCAAGCTGGATCCGCGCCTGTCGGTATACTACAAGATGCGTCTAGATTTCTATGTACTTAACACATCATCACAAATTTATATAATTACTTTTTCCTTAATTTTTGAATTTATATAAAATTTTGCAGTCTGGAGTAACATAAATAATAAATTTATCTTCAACGAAAACTTATAATTATAGAGTGAAAAATAAATGTAGATGATTAAATTAAAGCAACAGAAAATTCATCTGTTTACCAGAATTTCAAGCAATTTTTTTATTCGATGAACATGTACATATGTAAAAATGCTCTTTAAACAAAAATAAGTTTGCAAAAAAAATGCAGCAATAGCTTAAATATGCAAATTATTCACTATAAAAAATTCATAAAAAACCTAAAACGGATAAATATATTGTTTCTACCTTCATTGGTCGCTCAAGAAAAAACATGTAATTGCATATTTTTGGTTTCCCTGATCATAAGTTTTTATGTATGTATGCGTACTCTTGTGTTAGTAGGATATGATAGGACAGAATATGTTTCTGATTTTTGTGTTAAGTTTTAAAGACCTATTTTCTTCTGTAAATGATTGAAAAACGTTAAGCTAAATGGTCACATCTACCACCTCTAGAGTGTTTTCTAGACAACAAGTCTTTTCTGTCACATACCATGATAAAAAGTCGCATTGAACAAAATTTTAAGCTCTTAAGGGGTCTGTACACGGTCAAAATGCTTGTCATGCCGGCGAATTCATTCGTGTACGTGTGCTGGACGTAATATTCGCCGTCATATCTAAATTTTTTAAATATTACCATAGCGATTGATGAGAAATGCTTGACCGTGTAAAGACCCCTTTAAGACTTTTTTCCTTTGTACCTATGATTTTTTTTGGATAGTATGAGTTTTCTTATTTGTGTGTGCAATACTACGGACAAGTTCTTGCAAACACGGACAAGTACGAATAATTTTAAGAAACCAGAGAATTTTGTTCTTGGAACTGCGAATATCATCTCAGAGTAATACAGAGTGAGCAAAAAATAGGATCGACAGCTCAATTCCAAAACAAGCTAAGTCTAAAAAGTGAGCTATTACAACATTCAGTTGTATGCTAAATTACTTATTTGTGCTTAACTTTGGCTTGGATAAGCCGATCAACACCAATATTTGACATAATTTAAATTGGACAATACTCAATTCAAAAAGATAAAAAAAATTAAAAGCATGCTAAGGCGAACTTTTGAAAATGAGCTGTCGGTATGATATAAAAATTAACGTTGTGCATTAGTTCAATCCAGCCTGCTTCAGTTCACACATAAATACATTCATTCATACACACATTTTGAAGCTGCAGGTTAACTTAATTTTCAAAATTGTTGCTGCGTTTTGTTTTTGAGTGTTTTTGTTCTTTTAAATTTCTATTAAAAATGTATTAATTTTTATTTGTGTTACCATAAGTCATACCTTATTTATGTTATTTGATAATAAAAACAGAAAATGGGTCGAGAAAAAACTTTGCACTTTTAGCAAATAAAAAATCCGACCTCGGTTAAGTAAAATAATAGGATGGAAGTCAGCAGCAGAAAAGAAAAAGAACCTAATAAAGAAATTTGTGATAATGAGCCATCATGCACACCGCTAAAAGAACAAGTGCAAAATTGTACGTACCCGAAAAATCTTGCTATACCATCGCTATCATCTGCTGATCAAAACATACCATCAACGGCCCCGTCACCATTGCCTTATATTGAACAGACTCTTTCATCAGACCTTTCATATGTTCACCTAACAAAAACAATGGCTTGATGAAGAGAATTATACATACAAATTTTTAACTTACTTGTACAATTTGGTTTTCATAAGATTTTTTTTGAGAAACTATACTAGGCAAAAAAGTAATAAGTCCATTTTCTCTACTTAATCATGTCTGTTTCGGTAATAAAATCAAATCAAATAATATAAAAATATATTATTTGATTTGATTTCGAGATTTTTCCAGAGTATTAAATTTTTAGACGCAAAAAATAAAAAACATTAAACCTAAAAATCTCAAAACTACTAGAATGGAGATGTGACTTTCTTTCTTAGGAGACTAAAAATTTAATACATTTTAGTGTCTTATATTATGTTTAACAAAAGGGAAATAAATGGCAATATTTCAACAAGTAGGTCGATTTTGGTAAAACATCAGAAACATATAAATATGTAGCACCGGTAGTTGAGATTAAATTTTAAGTTAAGGGGGCTTGCAACCCTCTGATACTATGCTTTTCTCCGATCTAATGTATTCTAAAAAAAGCAATATGTAAAGTGCAATATTGAATGTGGAGAAGGTCATACGTTTCTTACGAATATATTTGTAACTCATTCCTTGATAATGATATCCGATGTTTATCGAAATATTGGAGAATATTAGTGAATAAATAATAAATATTTTTTACAAACAATTGGCCTCGAGTTCGAAAACTTTTTATTTTTGTATAAAAAAAGGTCGAAGAAATAATATTAATTTTAATAATTTGTTTAGATCATTTTATTTCTTATAGTGTCAAAAAAGTTGAAGTTTTAAAATTATTATTTTTTAGCCGTTTAAAGTAAAATTCTTTTTCAAACATTTACACTATAGAATTGTTATCTAAATAAAACGTGGAATTTCTTTGCACTTTTATATCGTAATATCAAATGGAGAATAAGTTTTACAATTTATATTTCTTTTCCATTTTTTTTTACAAGACAGGTTATATGTTTCTTAAGATAAGAATTATACATTTTGATACGAAATTTAATTTTGAGTACAACTATTTGTAGTCATAATTTATTAAAATTTATAAACAAAGTTCAGGTGAAATTCATAAAACCTTGCCACGGATTAAAGTAGTTGTAGTTGAAGTTGAAGCTGATGAACGCTCTGTAGCGCAATAAAGTTCAAAATATCGAACTTTGCCATTCAACTTCAACTGCAACGAATACTACAATTACGTATTCTTTTGACAATACTTTGAAACTGCCGTTTTTAACTATTCAAAACTTGCAGCGCTATGCGTAACGTTGTACTACAGCGACTACTCTGTTCCCCACTTAAACTATTCGTCCAAAATTTTATAGCATCGCTAAATAAACCTAAAAACATTCTTTAAAAATGCTTAATGAAAATTTTGCAGCTTAATAAAAATTTTTATTGCTAAATTTAGCTGCAAAAATCGAAAATGGTCACACTGCACGTAAGATTTTTTTAACATTTTTCTTTTAATTCTTCTTTATGTTGATTCGTTTGGAAGTGAACGAGTTTTCGAAATACGGATATCGACTAAGCAACTCTCAAAGATTGCGATAAAACACCGGATTTTCATTAAGTCCCGAATGGACCACCTCAGAAGTAGTCATTTCGAACGAATTTACATGATATTATTTTCAAACAGTAAATGCCATAAATTGTTCTTTTAACCGATAATACAAATTTTAAGTTCACTTTCAAATTTATGTGTTTTATTTTACATTATAAATCAAAGCTAACTATTAATCACCCTTCATTAGATGAATATTTATTGGTTTTACAAACCGAGTGACAAACTTAATTTAATTTTTTTTTACCACTTTTGGTAGAGGGTATTATAAATGACGACAATGATGACTTCAATTTCTAAGAACATTCAGAAGAATGATGATAACCTTGGAAATATTGTTTAAGTTTTAAAAGAGTATAAAGGACATTTCACGCACACATGCAAGTTTATATACACACACTAACTAAAAGTTCAAAGTTTGGTATTGTTTGAGAGCTGGAATTGTATGTATGTGACGTAAATAAGTTTTTCACTTGCAGACAGACTTATGGGCAACAAGTTGTTTATGAGCCTTTTTGGGTTTAAGTTAGAGGGGTTTTTGTTGCTTTTTAATTTACATTTAAATAGCAGAAACTTTAAATTTCCTTTCTTTTTCGTTATTAAGCAGAGAAGACCCCAAAGAGTGAAAATGGTTGGAAAAACTGTCTTTAAAAAAATAACAAATAGCACACAGACGGTCAAGACAAAATTTATTTGTTTTTTTCTTAAATTTGTGAAAAGCATGAAAAATTAAAAAGTGGATATTAAGGCAGGATATTAAGTTTTTTAAGAAATTTTTATTATACCCTACAACACAACAGGTGACGAGAGGGTATTATTTGTTTGCGCTGATGTTTGTTATTAAGAACAGTTTTTATATGGGAGCAAAACGTTTTCTTTTTGCAAAAAAAATTTAAACTATCGATTTTTTAACCGAGGATTTGATATTTGAGTTTAAAATCAAAATAATAGCTTGCGATAACACAACGAAGCAGTTAATGTTTTCGTTTTTAATTGAATCTTAATATTCGTTTGGTGAACCTTTAACTCCAATCATTCCAAGTAAACACTTAAAAATATGAGCTAGAATGTCTTCATAATCACTATTTTAAATTTTTGTCATGACTCTTTAAACAAATCCAGAATAATGTGGGTAACTCGTTAGGCTTTAAATATAACGCCATGAATTTTAAAACGGAAGTTACGTTTGCCGATATCTGTTTGGGGTTAAATTTCTGTAGCAGATCATAAATAATACATACCACAAATTTTTTTCTAAATAAGGAAATTTTATTTTATAAAATATTTCCGGGTTGCCTAATCTCTTGTTTTGGTAATTTGCACTGGCCGGCACGATCGCCCGATTTGAACGTTCTAGGCGACTTTAGTGTTTCTTGAAGTCACGTGCTTATGTAAGTTGAGTCAAGAGTGATGGAAAATGCCATCAATAATCAATTCTGGCAGCCGCCACTCATAAATTTTTCTACTTAATAAAAAGAAAAATAAAAAATTTTGACATCAAATAATATCGGGAGACAACTACCGCGCAACCTTGTATCAAATTCCTGGGATTTACGGGAATAATAGACAATACACAATTTTATCTTTGAAAACTACATAAACACATTAATTCCTACTCACGGAAATCTCTACGCAAACAAATATTGAATTTTCTTTGTTGGTTGAAATTCCCTCATCTGGCAGCACTGATTTTACTGTTAGGATATTGATTTAATGTTCGTTTAGCTTTAACAAATATTTGACGAAAAAGGAGGATTTTGAGGTTTTGTGGATTAAGTTTAAACCTAGTTTAGCTTACTCAGAAACTCGGATTTTTCCGCCAAAATCTAATTTTTTTTAATTATTTCATTAAAGACCAACATTGTAAGCAAAACTAAGCTGTTCCGTCAAAATTTTGTATACAAACTTGATAAATCTGTTTTCAGATTAACTAAACCTAGTTTTATTGAGATCTCAACAACCCAGCTTTAATCGATCAGCATTTATTTTGCTTTTTAGAATTTTCATTATTTTTCTAATCCTTATATTTTTATTATTGCTCTAGCAAACTTTTAAATAAAACTAGTGGTAGCATGTAGGGCTTCAAATATTTGTTAAGTGGGACGACCAAAGCTTAAGGACGCATGTAGACTACAGTGGCACTGATAGGAAATTAGCGGTGAAATAAAACTATCTATGTACATATCGCACTTGTTCAATAATAGTGTATTAACTCAAAATTTTCATTTTTTCACTTTTTAGAAAAAATCGACACGTTATATTCATATCGCACCGCTGTAAAAATATCGTGTTATTTTTTCTACTTTTTGGTAATGAAACGGTTGATTTAAAAATTCTTATATAACTTTAATGTAAAATTAAAAATTTTTTTGATACTACTGAAGTTGAAGTGCGATATGTACTTTTCCAATAACGATTTGAAAATTTTAAAGCAAAAGCTTGAAATAAAAACTCAATAAACAAATTATAGTTAACAGCAATTTTATTAATAACATGTAAAATTTATGGAAAAGAAAAAATAAAATATGTAAAAAGCGTTTAAGCCTGTTACGCTAATTTCACATCATTGATCCATTCCAATTCGTTCTTTTTGGAATGAGTTGTTGTATTTGGTTTGTTGTCGTTTTTGATTTTAGTGGCCTCATCTCGGACCCCATTTGCTGGAGGTTTGTTTGCATCACTTGGAATGTTCGATAATGATTTATTGGGACTTTCATTAGGCCTTTTATTTGTATCATCAGTTTTTATTTTGTTAGTTTCAGTGTTAGCAACATTATTATTATTTTTCACATCAGTGGCCTCGTTAAATGTTGTATTTTTATTTGAAAGAACCCCTTTGGCTGTATTTTCCCCATTTTTAGTTGTTGTAACAGGTTCTTTGATACCAGTGATTAAACCATTATTCTCATTTTTCATTTTGGCCTCTTCTTTTGGTGTTTTATTTATTAGATTTTTATTTGAATTAATTCCGTTATTAATTAAAGTTTGCTGTAAATCCGTATTTGTTGTATTTACTACATTTTTCACATTCTCATTCTGAATTGCAGTCGATTTTTCAACATTATTTTTAACAACTCTATTGTCATTTTTAACTTCAGTAGATACTATTGACTGATTTCGATTTGAGTGAAGGACTTCTTCAGCATTAGTTGTTTTCATTGCAATTCCCATATTCTTAATTTTATTTAAAGTTTTAGTAATCAGTTTTTTAACATCATCAATGTTATTTCTATTAGAATGACTTGTTATCGGTTGCCCAGAGCTTTTATTATTATTTATAGGGCAATTATTCTTATTCACTTTTTGTAAATCCGGAATATTTCCTTGAATTGCATTTTTAACCACATCATTTCCATTTTTAGCTTTATTGTCATTTCCTAAAATAGAATACGTACGATTTCTATTTAAATCAGGGGTTTTAGTTATTTTTGTTCCATTTGAAACTGGATTATTGGTCTTTGTTGTACTTATAACATTATTTTTTTCATTATTAGTTTTACCAGCCGATCCCTTGACATCGTTTGGCACAATTTTAATTGAAGTGTTTAAAAATTTGGTATCAGATTTTCTATTCTTCACCTCAGTAGCATTATTTCTTGCAGTATTTACTGGTTTAAGCTTAAAAACAAAAACGATAAAGTTTAATAAATACTATTAGTAATAATTTAAGTAAAGCATGCACCCAATTATGACTGAAATCAGGAATTTAGCGATAAGCATTAAAAAACTAACTCTTACAATATGTTTGATATCCGGACATGCTTTAGGAGAGTTCTGCAAAAAATATAGGCGGCTCAACTATATGAATCTTAAGACCACAAGTAGGGATGGGTAAATTGAAAAAATATATCGATATATATCGTATCGATATTTTTTAAGATTATCAATATTTATTAATTAAACATATCGATATATCGATGTATCGAACGTATTAATCTGAAATTATTACCAAATTTAAAAACTTAATATACAAATGTCAATACATATTTACATATGGAGCAATTCCATATGAAAACGATCAAAATTGGCAAATTTTTGGACGACCCCTCTCCGATTTTAAAATAAATAGTCTCAATCGATTGCCCAGCAAAAAATAATGTACCTACATATTTTTTTTTTTTTTTTATAGTGACTGGTTTAGTGGTGGTGTACACCACTGTCATGTGAAAAATTGAAGAATTCTTCATAAGGGACCTCATTGAAATTTGTTTTAAAAAAAAACTACTAAAGCGATCGCAACGAGTGATAGCTCGTTGGAAAGGTATTGAATCAGGCTTTAATAAAAATAAAATTTTCCTAATTTTTCTTAGAAATTTACCTTTAAATTTTCCCAAGAAAATTTAATTTTCCGATTTTCCACAGAAGCTCTTAAATTTTCCGGCTAATTTTTTTTTTTTTGGATTCCTCATAATTTTTGCTTTAAGAATCAGCAATAAAAAAATGGGCCCCGACTCCTTGTTTGGACAGGAGAAGAGCATTTAAGAGACCACCTTGTTAAAAATACATTTTAAAAATTACACTGTGCACGAAATTGACACTTTTTTTTCGTGACAAGCTGGGCACCTGGCGTTTTAACATAATTCGGGTACGCTGAATCCAGTGGTGCCCTCGGTTTTTTAAGATTGGCTCTGGTTTTCGAGATATACCGTTATTTCTAAAATGGAGGAGGTTGCACAACATATGTTCGCGTAACTCAAAAACGCTTTAGCTTATTGAAAAAACTTAAAAAACCGAAATTCCGCAATAAAATTTTCTTTGAGAAAAGTAAAACTTCGTTCTAATATCCGCATCTGTTTTAGAAACATAATTTTTTTTTTGAACAAAAAAAATAATTTTTTTTATCAAAATTTTGAAATTTTTGTTTTTTAAAAATTCATAAAAAATTGAAAAATGCAGCGAGGCTTCTAATTTTTTGCAGGCATATAAAAAACGAAGCTGCAAACAAAACAAGCCATAAGCGATTAAAATCTGTTAGCAACTTTTGATTTTATTCACAAAAGTCGACAAATTTTGATTAATTTAAGATTCTTAAATTAATAATTAAATTAATATTTAAGATTCTTAAATTAATCAAAATTTGTCGACTTTTGTGAATAAAATCAAAAGTTGCTAACAGATTTTAATCGCTTATGGCTTGTTTTGTTTGCAGCTTCGTTTTTTATATGCCTGCAAAAAATTAGAAGCCTCGCTGCATTTTTCAATTTTTTATGAATTTTTAAAAAACAAAAATTTCAAAATTTTGATAAAAAAAATTATTTTTTTTGTTCAAAAAAAAAATTATGTTTCTAAAACAGATGCGGATATTAGAACGAAGTTTTACTTTTCTCAAAGAAAATTTTATTGCGGAATTTCGGTTTTTTAAGTTTTTTCAATAAGCTAAAGCGTTTTTGAGTTACGCGAACATATGTTGTGCAACCTCCTCCATTTTAGAAATAACGGTATATCTCGAAAACCAGAGCCAATCTTAAAAAACCGAGGGCACCACTGGATTTAGCGTACCCGAATTATGTTAAAACGCCAGGTGCCCAGCTTGTCACGAAAAAAAAAGTGTCAATTTCGTGCACAGTGTAATTTTTAAAATGTATTTTTAACAAGGTGGTCTCTTAAATGCTCTTCTCCTGTCCAAACAAGGAGTCGGGGCCCATTTTTTTATTGCTGATTCTTAAAGCAAAAATTATGAGGAATCCAAAAAAAAAAAAATTAGCCGGAAAATTTAAGAGCTTCTGTGGAAAATCGGAAAATTAAATTTTCTTGGGAAAATTTAAAGGTAAATTTCTAAGAAAAATTAGGAAAATTTTATTTTTATTAAAGCCTGATTCAATACCTTTCCAACGAGCTATCACTCGTTGCGATCGCTTTAGTAGTTTTTTTTTAAAACAAATTTCAATGAGGTCCCTTATGAAGAATTCTTCAATTTTTCACATGACAGTGGTGTACACCACCACTAAACCAGTCACTATAAAAAAAAAAAAAAATATGTAGGTACATTATTTTTTGCTGGGCAATCGATTGAGACTATTTATTTTAAAATCGGAGAGGGGTCGTCCAAAAGGTGATCGCTTTCATATGGAATTGCTCTATGTACAAACATATTTCATATAATTCCATTCTAACTTTTTATTGTTTCTTTTAATTTCAAATTTACTGCCTGTCCCTCGACTTCGAACGAAACTTTAATTTACTTAACTTTTATTTAAAACAAAAACCAATTTTAAAATTTAGTTTTTAGGGTAAGTTATGCGAACGAAGTTTTCGTTTGAAATCGAGGGACCGGCAGTTAATTCTACAATAAACAATTTAAAAAAATGTAAAGAATACAAAAAATTTTTTAGTTATTTTTGTGATTATATAATGCCGGATTATATACTGCCGGTAAACGAAACTTGTGACACATACTATACAAGTAATCTGTGCAATATTTAATTTTAAATATATAAGAACATGCTCAAATAAAAAAAAGAAACTAAATACATATTTTTTTTATTAACATTTTCACTTTCATGAGTCTATTGTTGCTAATATGCCATAATTAAGGCGATTCTTTGCATAATTGTAGGAACCCTTTCCAGAATACTTTTCCCGCGCTTATTTTTTGTTGTCATCTCTTACAAAACCGAGACAAAACTGAACTGTGTATGAAAATGTACAATTGAAAGCGCCGTTATATTCATAATATTAGTTAAAAAACATATGATGCAATTCTTAAAAAACAACAGTATTGTAAGCAGTTGAGCAACGGTTAAATTGTTGAATTTTATTAAAAAGAGATCTTAAAAATATCGAATTCGATAGTCGTCGATACATATCGATGTATCGATATATGAGTATTTTTAATATCGGCGATATATATCGATTATAATATTTTTAAATATCGATATTTTGATATATCGATATTTATTGCCCATCCCTAACCACAAGTAAATAATATTTGAAGTATATTTAGTTATTGACCTGCTTATTGTGCTTAAATTATATTTTGATTCCAATTTTCTGTCGATACCAACGTTATTTTTAGGATTAAAACAGCTCTATAGATTTTGGCCTTATATTTGGCCTATACAAACAACAAACTGTCATACTGTGCTCACTTTTTGATCATTATACTGTGATAAAGCATCATGAAGAGATTTACACTACCAAATTATTCAAATATACGCTGAAAGTCGTTAATACTTTATCCATGAGGCTCATTTTTGGCTTAACGGGTTTGCTAATTACGAAAATTGCCGCATTTGATGTGAGAACAATCCACAAGAGATCTCACAGCCCAGCAAACAATATGAGTCCTAAAAGAGTCTTTTAGGACTCCTTTTTATGAGCAAAACGCTCAGAAAAAAGCTCCTAAAACCCTCAGATATGAGCATGTTTTCCTATGAAACCGTCAAAAAATTTTGTACTGAATATGAGCGCTTTAGGACTCCTAAATTTAACGATTTGTATGGAAAATTGTGAGCATTTTTGCTCACAAATCAATCATAACAACCTCTTAAAAGAGTCACAAAAGAGGGATTTCGAAGCCAAAAAAGAGTGATATAGGAGTGTTTTTTTTTTTCTTGAAATTAGGGTATTCATTTTTATGTAAATTTTTGCTTTTACGCTTTTAATGGAAAAGTTTTATTAATATATGTTTTGTGCATAGAAATAATAATCATTTTAAACAAATTTCAACGGACAAAACCACCTAATTTTCTTTTTACAAAGGGTTCAAATGGATAGTTTTGTCTAATGAAAAGATTTACAAGGGCAATGTTTATTCAAATATTCACACATTAAGTACACAAAAAACATTAGTGAAAAAGTTAAAAAATAAATAAAATAAATGAGTAATAAGCATTTCTTCAGCGCATATACTCGTACTTATTAGGTATAAATGGACTAAATTTTATCAAAACCACAACCGAACAGCGCAAAATGATCACAATAATAACAGACAAACGCAAAATATTGAAATTATCAAGAAAAAGAAAACAAACTACCGTTGCCCCTCAGAAAACCCTCATAAATAAGAGTTTTCTAGGAGTGTGCTCCTAAATTGCTCATAAAAATGAGTCTTTTCGGAGTGCTGAATCCTACAGGCTCGGAAAACAATCAGAATTGCTCATAAATTAGGAGGGTAATCATAAAACCCTCAAGAAAAGGAATCTTTTAAGAGTCATATTTAGGAGCGCTCCGAAAATTGTTTGGTGGGAGGCTCCATAAAGGTGCTCACACATTTGTAATATTATTGTTCAATAAAGGATACAGTACAATTAGATTGGCTGTAGCACATTAGTAGGTGGCACACTATATTGGATAAAGTCAAAAGACTTCTGGTTTATATTGCACAAAAAGAAATATTTTTTAATGTGTTGAAACTATTGTACAATACGCACATGTGTTCGTTGGCAGCGTTTGAAAAACTGCAGTTAAAGTTGGAAAACTGCCATTTCTTCCACTTCTTCATTTGTCATTGGCCAAAAAAAAAAAAAAAACTGTTGGTTGTACTTCTGTCAAACCAACTCAAAAAGCGAAAAGCTGTACACAAGTTTTAATTTTTATTTCGACTGCAGTTTTTTAAACCCTGTTCGTTGTTTACGTTTACTTTTTCATGTTTCAATAATAAATTGTGCCATATATTTTTTTATATTGCCCAACTTATTGAATAATGTAGAGCAAATCGACAATAACAACAGCAATAAAGTACTTAAAAATATTGTGCTGTGTAGACGCTGATGGCATAATCGGCTCTTATTTCTTCAAAAATGAAGCCGGCGTTCGGGTTATAGTCAATCGTTATCGCGCCATGATCAATAATTAATTTTTTTTTTGAGAATATGGCTCTTCATGCCATATGGCGACCGCAATTATCGACTTGTTGTAACTTAAATTTGGCTAAAAGTTGATTTTGAGAAATGTCCTGTTAATTGACCAGTAAGATCTTGTGATATGACACCTTTTTATTGTTTCCTGTGGGGCTATGTGAAGTCACTGATTTATGCTGATAAATCAGCAACAATCGATTTAGCCATGGTCATCTATCTGTACGTCTGTTTAAAACACGCTTTCGAAAAACTCAAAAGAAAAGAACAATATTGGTGTCAAATTGTTTCTAGTTATCCCTAAGCAGATTGAGATTGAAATAAAGCAAAATCGGCTCAGTAGGATAAAAGTCATGAATACAAGTGTGGAACAACCAGCCCATTGTTACAAAACCTAACATAAATGGTGTCGGAATTCACGGACTGATATTAGATTTTACACAAATTCAAAAATACACAAATTATATGGAGAAAAGCTGCGTTTTCAATTTTTCATTTCGTGATCCTGTGTCCTTTTTAAAGGATTTTAAACTTTCAAAAAGTACATTTTTTAACAAATATTTTTAAATACTTCTGCCGAACCAATAATGCCAAATTGGATGTCAAAAGAACAAAAAGAGTTGTAAAATATTTTTTATTATTTTTATTTTATTCTGTCAGTATCAAAAGATGTAAAATTTCTTTAAAATGCGTATCCTTTAATATCCTTTAAGATTACCAGTAAATTTCATTTAAAAAAATATTCCAATATTTAGATCTTTAACGCACTATTTTTTTGTGAAAAGAAAAATTATTGGAAATTGATAAAAATTTAAAAGTAAATTTTTGACATCTTTTAATCCTAAAAGGATAAAAAAAATAATGCAAAATATTTTACAACTCTTCTTGATCATTTGACACCAAATTTGGCATAGTAGGATGAGTAAAAGTTTGTTAAAACATTTTTTTAAAAATGTACTCCTTTTGAAGTCCTTTTAAAAGGAAACAGGATCATGAAATTAAAAACTGTGAACGTTTTGCTCCATTTAATTGTTAGTTTCAGGCTTATATCATCCGGTTCGTGTCTAATATTGAGTGTCGGACGGTGTAATACTGTAGTAATTTTTTAATAAAGATTGATTAATAATTTATAGATCACATATAAAGCCCACTCATAAAATATTCTAACTGTCGGTGGAGAGATTCGGCACAGCCGAATATAGCACTTTAATTTGTTTTAGTTGAAATTTCAAGTTTTTGTGCAATTTTTGCTAATTTTAAGTACTACCGGGCTTAAAAAAACACCCTTTATATGCGCTATAGTGGTTCTCAGAAGCAATGTGTGCTAAAATTTATAATATATAAAAAGATTTATTGCAGTAAATGTGATCTTTTGGGAGTTGGACTTATATAGAATTTATAACCTGAAAAATTGGCTAAAAGAACTTTTATTTGTATTGAACACAGAAAAAAAATTAAAAGTTGATTTTTCAATTAAAAAGTTTGTGATATTAATTAAAAAATTAATTAAATTTGCACCAGTAAACAAATTAATAGTAATAGTCAATTAAACGTTTAATTCACTTGATTAAACGTGTAATTAACTTGATTAAATATTTAATTCACTTGATTAAATTTTTAAGGAAAGCGAATTTTATTTTTGATTAATGCTTTAATTGGTGCAAAATTTTGGTGAATTTTTTCTGTGAACTTTTATGAACGCTGCATATATTTAGAATATATTGGACTGATTTTTAGCATATTTAAAATGCTTTTGCGATTCGTACGTTGATTCTGTGTTATTTAGGATCGTTCTACGTACTTAAAGTTATCAAGATAATTGCATATTGTGGTATCAATATAATTGCATTTATGTAAGCTGTGGTGAAAAGTCTCGATAATGACATTTATGGTGTTTTCTTTTCTACAAAAAATGTGATATTTTATTTGAAAAAAATGCAATTTGGATGCACGCTTACTAATGGCAGAAGGCATTGCACTTTACGCCCCGTATAAATCGACAGTGTTGATAATTCCCTGTAAAAAGATGTCTTTTGTGTATATATAGTGTTACCAGACGAAGTTGGAAAAAATCGTCTCTAATCAGGACAGTAAAAAGTTAAAATTTCAATAGTTATTTTTTCTATTATTTAATAGTAAAAACATAAGAAGGCATTACATTGTTAATGATAGGTTGTCAGTGATATAAAATTTAAGTGGATTTGGTGTTTTTGAAAAAAAAAAAACGTAAAATCAAGCAATCTGGAAAACTTGGTGTGCATAAATAGATTTACATGGGTGAAAGTAATTTTTAGAATTGGAAGGCAATATTCTTAGGAAATTTGAGTTATATATATTTATACAAATGTTACCCGTGTCAAATTTTGTCTTAAACTTTTAGAGGTTCAAAACGGTTTTTGGAAATAAATCATAAATGCGAGCTGTGGTCCTTACATACACCAAAACAAAAGCATAATACTATGCCCATCTACGGTGGTTTGGGTTTTAGAAAGTAAGGGTGCTTTTTCCGGCTCTTTAAAATCTTTATATTTTTACTTAAGTTGATTTATCTAGCTCGCGCTTTATGATAACTATTCCTTGAGGATGTTTGTATGTGATCTATGTAAAATCATGTCCCTATTATTAATCGGAAATATTTAAGTTTTGAAAAAAAAAACTTTTGAGCAAACTACTTTTCCCTTGTGCAAGTTCAAACTAATTTATGACATACATATATAAAATAATTTAGAAATTTTGATTAGGCTTAAGTTCATTGAATTTTATATTCATTAAATTATTTTTATGAAGACAGGAATTTTACAACATGAAATTAATTAAAATTTATTGATAAATAATAAATAAATAATTATCAATAAATTTTATTTAATTTCATGTTGTAAAATTCCTGTCTTCATAAAAATAATTTAATGAAAATAAAATTCAATGAACTTAAGCCTAATCAAAATATCTAAATTTGGATTACAAACCATTAACAGTTCAATAAAATAACCACAATACTAATAGTGTTAACAGCTAAGGCACGAGCTATGTTTACATTTGTCCTTCAAGTTGTGCTGAAAAAAGGTCAACAAGAAAAAAGAAAGACAAAAATATGAAAAACAAAAAAAATGCACTTTAAATTTTCGTACTTGACAAAAAGTACGAAAAAACAGAAGTTAGGACGAACATGTAAATTAATTAAAATAGATAATCATTCATCCAAAAGCAAATTTCGATCTACCAAAGTGAAAACCATTTGGTTTAAGGATTGATAATTGACTATTGACATCATCCGGCTTCAATAGCCGAGTGAGTAAAACGGCAAACCCCACTGACGAGATTGTGTGGTTACAATCGAAACTAGTCTGGGGCAACCTGTCCGTGAAAGCCTGGGTTCAAATCTCAGCGCAGTCAAGAATGAAAAATTATCAATAAATTTTAATTAATTTTATGTTGTAAAATTCCTTTCTTCATAAAAATAATTTAATGAAAATAAAATTCAATGAACTTAAGCCTAATCAAAATATCTAAATTTGGATTAAAACCATTAACAAGTTAATAAAATAACAACAATACTAATATTATAAATATAATAATGAAATAATTTTCAATTAAAAAACATATTTATCTGATATAAGAAATAAGTTGGCCTTTAATAACACGCTAGCTCGAATATCAAGAAATACCATAAGGAACTAAAATACGCTAACTGTAAATACTTTGAATACTTTAAGGCAGAGTTTTGAAATGTGGCTTAAGTTTAACTTAGTTTAACGTACTCTGAATATCGGATTTTACCGGAGAAATGCGATTTTTTTTTATTATTTCACTTAAGTCCAATATTTTAAGCAAAACTAAGCTGTTCCGTCAAAATTTTGTATACAAACTTGGTAATAGCGGCACAAATCTGTTTTCAGATTAACTTAGCCTAGTTTAACTGAGATCTCAAAAAACCCAGCCTAAATTTTTGAGTAAGTCAACAAAAGTTGTTGAAAGTTTAGAGGAGACTTTTGGTGGGCTGAAATAAGTACTTACTTGATTAATTTTACTACTGTTTGTAATGATTTGTGTCCTAAAAGGACAGTTACGCCGATAAATTTCCCAGCATTTAATATTTATGGCCGATGTTTTCGTAATATTACAATTACTTAAAGTTTTCACTGTAGTTTTTGGTCCTAATACAGGAATAATTTTTGTGGGCCTCGGAGTAGTGTTTCGACTGATTTTTTTAGGTATCACTGTATTTTTTGTTCTTGATGCGGCAGTAGATTTTGTCGATTGCAAAATGTTCGTTTTCAGACTTGGCATTACAGTTGTTTTTGTTGTCTTCGCAATAGTTTTTCTGTTACAATTTCCCCAATACTTTGTAACATTTAGTAGAGGTGGTCGTACGATAGTGAAATTCGGCTTCATACTGTTCAATGATGTCTTAATACTGTTCCAAGATGTTTGGTCATTATGAATTGTGGAAAATGAATTGTTTGTAGTATTTCTAAAATAGTTTGTTACTCTTGTGGTAGTTGGGCTAACTTTAGTAGTGTTGTTGTTTTTACCTGTCAGCATAATATTTAAATTGAAAGGGTTCACTGAAGTCTTTGGTATAGTACGAGTATTTGTTGTAGTTACAAAATTATATGGTTGTATTACATAATTAGTTTTTGTTATACCCAAAGTGTTTGTAGCTTTCACACTAGCCATTCTATTGGGACTGGATTTTACCCAAATTTTTGTTGTTGCAATGGGATTAATGGGTTTAGTATTCCAAGTTCCAGTTAGTCCATGTTGGCTTTTTGGAATTGTATAAAGAGCTTGTATCGTTGGCACATGTGAAATTGTATTAAAATTAAAACTCGGAATGTTATATGATCCTGTGTTACAGCGATTGCACTTGAACAAAACAGAATATATTTTTATAAAATATTAGTTGTGATTTTATTTTTAATTTTCTTCTTTAAATAAGCTAAGAATAATTGCTGAACTAGCAGAATTCAGTGGTTTTTTATATATGTACTAAGGATTTTTTAGATTTTGTTTCGATTCAGTATCGCCGCGGTATTTATTAAACGTATAGCATGGATTATTGTTTTATCCATATCGCATAAAAGCCTAATGTTATGTGATCCATCAATTAAAATCGATCGCGATCCAAATATCACAATATATATTAAATGTATAGCAGTGCCCATAAGTTACAATTGAGTAAGCCATATAGATTCATTAAATCGGAAAATTAATTCTAAGCGCCTTGAGGATAAGGCGACATTGTTGAATCGCTTTTCTGATCTAAAAATAATTTCCTAGAAATTCAAACAGAGAAAAATTATTTTTCAATATGGTCACCTCTTACAAAACAATTTTTTACATAATATATTATGGTTCATTTAACCAGTTTATTGTCATCGGCAACCACATTATTATTAAATTAGTCTTGCATCAAGAAGCCACAACTATATTATGTTATGGTAAATATCAAAATGTTTAACCATAATGTGGTTAAACATTTTCATTCAAAAGAGTTTTGTCGGAGGTGACCATATTAAAAATGATTTTTCTCTGGGTGAAGAAATTAAAAAACATAAAATTCGATTTAAGTAGGCAACATTGGTAATGGAAAGCCATTAGGTCTTACTGAATCACTTATACCACTTTCAAGAGTTCTTGTATTGAATAATAGAGCAACTTCGGGTATTGTGGAATAGGCGGGAAATGTGGAACTCCCATTTATTTCCTAAGCTAAATGTTTTTTAGAAACGCTCCCTGTATGTTAACATATCTTACAGAAAAATATTACCATTACGGCTGTGACTATGCAAATGGTCGCACTTTTAGTTATGTGTGTGAAGTTAAATTTCCAAAATAATTGCATAACAAAGTTCAGTTAAAGGGCTAACATAACACTGTTGATCATATAGAAATGTGATATAGGTATTCAAATTGGGATTATACCTAAATTTTTAGACTGAAAAAAAATCTAGGGCTTAACACATATGCCGCTCATCAAAAACTTTTATTATTTTAGTTATATAATATAACTTCACATGTTTTTTTCTAATTTTTTAAATTTATAACTTCTCTGAAATATTATTCCGAATTCCACGAGAACGGTAGAAGATGGGCGGATGAAATTTGATGGCATTTGTGGAAAATAAATTATCAGAATTTTAAAGGTGTTGCGTCTTTATACGAATTTTTCAATTTGTCCACATTTTCAAATTTGGAAATTCTCTGTAAGATGAATTCCAGGAAAACTTTAGGAGATGGACGGATGAAATTTGCCCATCTCCTACCGTTCTCGTGGAATTCAGAATAATATTTCCGAGAAGTTATAAATTTAAAAAATTAGAAAATGCGTGTAAAATTATAATTTATCCAAATTTTGATATTCTAATCAGGCTTAAGTTCATTAAATTTAATTTTCATTAATTTATTTTTATGAAGAAAAGAATTTTAAAACATGAAATTAATTAAAATTTATTGATAATGTTTCATTCTTGACTGAGCTGGAAATTGAACCCAGGTTTTCACGGACAGATTGCCCTGACTAGTTTCGATTGTAACCACACAATCTCTTCAGAGGGGTTTGCCGTTTAGCACTCACCGCCATTGACGACGATTGACGTCATTAGACAAACATCAATCTTTAAGCCAATTGGTATTTTACCTTGGTAGATCGAAATTTGCTTATAACTAAAATAATAAAAGGTTTTCATTAGCGCGATTAATCCTTAGATTTTTTCCAGTCCATTTGATCTAAAAATGTAGGTATAATCCCAATTTGAATACCTATACATATCACGATTCTATATGGTTAACAGTGCTATGTTAGCCCTTTAACATGACTCTGTTATGCAATAAATTTCGAAATTTAACTTCACATACATTATTTTCTTAATAGATATTTTGTTTCTGGTAAAATTTAATAGTATATTATATTAAATTATGTTATATATTATCCACCAGGGGTGTTTCACATTACCGTTAAATTTTTCAAATTACTGTTTTTGAGGTACCTCATATTTTTCATTTATAACTTTTTTTTAGTACATATTAAGAAAATACAATTTTTGTGATGAACTTATTTAGGCGACCGATTTAGAAACACATTCCAACTAGTCCGATAAAGAGATTGCTTTTGCGTTTTTAAAGATTGCCAACACAAAAATAGGGTTTGCACAATACCCAAAGTTATTTAACACTTGTGCCGACTTATGTAAAACCAAAATTCATATTCCGGGGAACATTTATATGTAAGCTAGGAGAATTATCGTTCATCCTGTGGTAACACTACCGTGTAAAAATTTAAAAAATGGGACGGCCAATTCCATTATTTCAGTACAATATTTTCCACATAAAATTCAACATCGAACTAACTTTCTTAAGTAATCATGTCAAAATATTTTTGTGTAGACATTAATACATTTTGCACAAATGCACCTTGTCACCAAAAAATTATTTAATGGTATCAAAAATAACCGTTTTACAAGCAATTGAACATTTGAATACATACAGCTTCTGTTATGTTTTTACCTTCTCCTGTAAAATGCAATTATTTCTACACGAGACCAATGATATGTGTTGGGTGCAATTATTTTTTTATTATTTCACCTAGTACCACACTATGATTATTTTGACATGATACATATCACTCGATATGCACTAGATCAGCAAAATAATATATTTCTTCTTGTATATTCTTTGTTGGATAGTTAAATTTTTTTTAAAAGCGACGAATAAAAAAAATTTTTGATATAACTTACTCTTCCACAAGGATTTATAGGTGCACACATGATTTTACACTAAAATATTTAAATCAAATTATTCTTTTAACCCTTTTTAGCTATTTAATTTTACTTACTCTCCCACAACGACTAACACAACTTCTTTTTTTAATACGATGATGAATTTGTTTTTTTATTTTATTATGAAGGATCGAAGAACTTTCATTATTTCTCTGCTGATTATATTGGACTTCTGATGGTTTAATAGTATTAAGGCTAACTGGAGATGATGTCACACCTTTTTGATCCTGCAACTTTAAGATAAGATGAAAAAAATTCTTTTTCAGAGGAACTTCATACCTCAATAGTTTCTATGCCAGTCTGATATTTAATTTCACACAAACAAGAGTTTATTAAAAGTATAATTAGAACGGTCAGCCCTTTGTTAGAGTTGGGAACTTTCATTTTGATATTATTTATTTAATTTCCTTTAAGTAAATACGTTCGTTCTACTTTCTTTAAGAAGCTTTTAGCCACTGATTTCAATTGCACTTTAATTTAATTTATATGTTTTCAAAGATAACATTATGGTTTTATATTTAATATGAATATTTTTGTATTTGATATGAATAGATTCTGTGATTAATGGAAATGTTTTAAAATACATCGTTAAATGGAACTTTAAAAATGTGAGTAATATTTATTCGAAAAAATGTTGGCGTCAGAAAAAATTAGCTGGAAACAACTGCACAAATCTGTGAGTCCTTTTATAGCACCTGCCAATAGATCATGATTGTAGTGTCGTAATATTTATTTTTAGGTGTGTTCATTTACAGAAAATTATTGCTGATTTTCAATAATTGTTACTAGTAAGTGTTCACGTACTCGAAAAACTTGAAAGGAGAGAGTGGAAAAAAGCATAAAAATTGGAGAGACAACAAATTTATTGAAAATTTCTGATAGTAAAATTTTTACTAGCAAATAACTATTTTTGTTTACAAAACAAAAACCATTTTCTTAATTTTTAAATGAAAAGTTTTTCAATAAAATAAAATATTTATTTTTCTAAAATTTTAGAACAATATTCTTGCGCAAAAAGTTGAATACAGTTGAATTTATTAAGAAATAATCTCGAATCTTTCAGTTGAATATTGTCAATATGCATATCTGCTAGTTTTTGCTGGTAAAGCGTTCATTTACTTTTTTATTTTTTGAGTAATATTGAGAAAAATTTTGTAAATTTTAAATTTACTCTTTTGTTGCAAGTTTCTGCTAGTAAAGTAAATAAACACACCTATTATTATTGTTATAATTATTATAAAGGCATGTGCATAGTTCCATTTTAATAACAAATTTTATTTTAAACTTTATTTATTTACAAATGTTTTCTACAAATTTCTTCCACCCTTCTTTATCTCTTGGTAAATATCGCAGATGGTTGTAGGATTTTTTGTATTTCTCCATGAGGGTTTTAGTCGCCCAACGCTGCGAGATCCCTGTGGACTCCCCTCAAGTGCTGCTTGTAGAACCTCGGTGATTTCTTTCCTCAGAGTGTGACCCAGCCAACTGTATTTACGCTTCTTTATTTCATATTCGATCTTATTTAGTAATTTTAAGCATATCTTTGTTAGATATTCTTCGAGGCCACCATATTCTTAAAATATTGCGAAGATATCTATTAATGAATGTCTGCAATTTATGTTGTATTTCCTCTGTGACATGCCATATTTCGAATCCAAATTCTATCTCCACACTTTCAACAGCATTGCATAAACGTTATTACTTTTTTCATTCGTCTTTTTACGTCCAATATTGCTTCCCCTTTAGTATATACTTATAATATTCAAAACTGGATACTTCACTGATCAGCTGCTCATCTACGCTGAACTGGGATGTATTTATTGCTTCAATTTTCATGGTTTTTGTCTTGCTAATGTATGCTTTTACACCTACTTAATTTGATTCTTCTGTCAGGGAAGTATTTAGGAATTACATAATTGCATCAGCATACTCTAGGTGACCTAATTTTTTTCTCAATCCCAAATTCAGACCAGCTTGTGACGTATCAACTGTATCAAAAAGAAAATCCATCATAGTAAAAAATAGAAGAGGTGAATGGGCACACCCCTGCCTTACTCCACTCTTCGTTTCAAAGCTAACACGCCGTCGAGCAAAACCATAGACGAAGATGCTTGTTAGCTATTCCTGAGAATGTTGATTAGTCTAATTCAAAAAATTTTTATTTATAAAAAATCTTCTTTTAAATTTTCGGAAATTTATTGCATTGCCAATCTAATATTAAAAAAAATATCTTCAAGAATTTGAAAAAAAATATTCCATTAAATTCCGGAAATTTGTGCCATTTCAGAAAATACTCTGCAAAGTCTTTGGCCTTAATTTGAGGTCAATGAAAATTAAGCTGGAGGAAAAAATTACAAGTTGCAAGAAATAAAAAAATCGTGGAACATTTGTCATTACGTTAACGAAACTAAAGCCTATAGTACACGGCATGTAAAAAGACACATGCGCATGTGGTTCTGACGTAATTTTGACGTCATCACACAACACGTAATGTTTATTGTGGCTTTGCATTGACGTCAAAATTACGTCAGAACTACATGCGCATGTGTCTTTTTACATGCCGTGTACTATAGGCTTAAGGATTCATTGTTAGCTCCAAGCCAATAGCGACAAAAACAGTTTCAAATTAAACAAATCATTGCACAATTACTTAAAGGGGTGTAAGCAATTAGGACTTTTTATATTTTAAATAATTTAACTTATATTATTAAAGAATTAATTGAACGGAAATTCCTAGTTTTAACACACAGTGGGTACACCTTAATTATATTCATACCCTCAATTTTTAGCTTGTCGGTGTTGTTAAGGATTATTTAAAAATTTACCTAAATATTTATAAAAACTATTGCTTTGTAGGTGTACCACGGGGTGTTTCTATGTAGGTAAATACATTCCTCAAACACGAATGTGGAATCACGTTTTAAATAATTAAATATCAAAACAACACGCAAAATAAAAATTTTCATTTGTTTTAGAATTGTCAATAACAAAAAAATAAAAAAAAAAAATATTAACAAAAATAGAAAGGAAGACATGAACATTGGTCAATTAATGTCCTTCTTGCTGAAAAGAACCAAAACAGAAAACAAAAAATTACTGTTATAGACAGGCACATGTATTCATTGATTCTGATGATAGGCTATTAAGGTGACTAAGCCCACTTGCACAGTGGCACTGAAAGGAAAGTAAAGCTAAAAATTTGTATTAATGGCTGGTAAAAATTATAATTTAAAAATTATAGAGCACAAACATGAGCAATGAGGTGCGACCAATCAATAACAATAATAAGATTATATTAGGTCTGTTCAATAACTAAAAATTATTACTTGCAACCGTTTTCACAAGTAACTCTTTACGGACTCGAAACAAATTTGAATATGCAAGAATTATTTAAACAGCTGGAAATGACTAAAAAAAACGAATTTGTATAATATTTAGAAAATTGTTAGTTAAAAAAAAATAATTAACAATAAATGTATGCAAATATTTCCTATAATTTCCTGATTATATATTATATAATATTATTGTATTTTATATTTTATGACTGTCATAAAAGTTTTGTTTTATTTTTCATATTAAAATCTTACATGACAATAAACATTTGTTCAGAGTGCTATTTCTCAGATGGATTTTGTTTTTAATTTTAATTAATTATTTGTTTGTTCATGTAATAAAAAAAATTCTATTTTTATGTTAGTATTGTGGTTATTTTATTGAACTGTTAATGGTTTTTAACCCAAATTTAGATATTTTTAATTAGGCTTAAGTTCATTGAATTAAATTTACATTAACTGCCTATTTCACTAAATGCGAACGAACGCTTTCGTAAATTATTATTATAGACAGGAAGTTTTACAACATGAAATTAATTAAAGTTTTATTGATAATTTTTCATTCTTGACTGCGCTGAGATTTAAACCCAGACTAGTTTCGATTGCAACCACACAATCTCGTCAGTGGGGTTTACCGTTTTACTCAAAATAAAATTCAATGAACTTAAGCCTAATCAAAATATCAAAATTTGGATTAAAAACCATTAACAGTTCAATCAAATAACTACAATATTAATATTGTTAACAGCTAAGGCACGAGCTATGTTTACATTTGTCCTTCAAGTTGTGCTGAAAAAGTCAACAAGAAAAAAGAAAGACAAAAACATGAAAAACAAAAATGTACTTTGGATTTCAAGAAGAATTCTTGACAAAAAGTACGAAAAAACAGAAGTTAGGAAGAACATGTAAATCAATTAAAATAGATAAATAATCATTCATTCAAAAGCAAATTTCGATCTACCAAAGTGAAATACCATTTGGTTTAAGGATTGATGTTTGAATATTGACATCATCCGGCTGCAATAGCCGAGTGAGTAAAACGGTAAACCCCACTGAAGAGATTGTGTGGTTACAATCGAAACTAGATTGGGCAACCTGTCCGTGAAAGCCTGGGTTCAAATCTCAGCGCAGTCAAGAATGAAAAATTATCAATAAAATTTTAATTAATTTCATGTTGTAAGACTTCCTGTCTTCATAAAAATAATTTAATTAAAATTAAATTCAATGAACTTAAGCCTAATTAAAAATATCTTAATTCTATTTTTATATTTTTTTTGCCATATAATTTTGACGTTTAAACTAATTTATTTTATGATAATACATCAGGCTGTTCACAACGTGCTATTTAGACTAAAATAATACTTTAGAACTTAGCACTTTAGAACACTTTGTGATTTGGCTAAATATACAAATCAATGGATTAATATAAAAAAGCGTAACACAATTTTTTTCAGAAAAAGTTTGTTGTTTATTCCAGTATAAAAATGTCAAATGTACCTTGTTTTAAAATTTCTGGGGGCTATAATATAAAATTTATTAATTAGTGAATTTGAGCATTTTATATATCTAAAATTGTATGGATTTTATTAAGTTTTTTTCTTCCCTTGTCAACTAACAAAAAATCGAGTCACGCCTTTTTATATTAAGTTATCGATATGTACTTTATTTTTATAACTTTGTGAAAAAAAAACTTTGTATAAAAAGGGCATAACTTCAAAACATTTATTTTGAGATAAGCAATTAAATCAGTGTAGTTAATACTCGTAATAATAATTACAAGTTGTATGTTCTTAGCTCGTACAGGGGAGAACTGACTTTAATTTGAAGTTCTCTAAGATGTCACTTTAACACTGGTTTCTTAGCAATTCTCAAATAAGATACATGCAGAAATGTCAGTAGTTCCCATTTTGGAGTTAGTAATTTTTGGAATTTTTATATTAGGGGAGTCAACAGTTTTATATGCATAACTTGCAATTGTTAATTTTAGTTTTTCTCTCTCGCTGCATTATTTTGCTAGAGTAAAAATTGTCGTGACCCCGTTTGCTACCATTTTCTTCGCTCTCCGCCAAAGTGAAAAGGCTGGATACACAAAACGCAAATTATTACATATAAAGTACTACTGTTGCAGTATAACTGATTTTAGCTCACCTAATAACTACGAAGAACCTTTTTATATGGGCTCTTCCTATGAATTTTAATGCAAAAATTGTCGTAAATTTGATGCTCTACAATTTTTATAGAAAATGTCATTGGAGCTATAGAAAGCGAAAAACTGATTATTGTAACCTCTGAACTTGAATAACTTATGGCTATGGTACAAAATTTTTTTTTTAGACTTTTGAGACAACTTTTATAACACCAAAAATTAAGGTGTATACAAGTTTACAGCTTATTATCTACCATTCTGAGGTGAACCCCTTATATGCCTTACTGAGCTACCTAAATAAGAGCGTCAAGAGTTTTATTCACCATCAAAATCCTATTGCCAATACATTTTCTCTAAAAAAAGCCCTAGCTATCTGTCAACGAAGATTTTCCAACTGGGTGTTGTCGAATTCGCGTTCTAAAGGCTTGTTACGTACATAAACTGTATGAAAATGAGAAGATTTGACATGAAAAAAACGCTAGTCGCTTTCAGTTAGTTACCTCAGTTATTTAGAGAAGACACTAGTATGTGCGATAATGAAGCCTAAAGAGCTTATTTTTAATTTCTAACGAAACGTTCACCACATTTTATTAAAGTTTGTGCATTTAGTAATTACAAACAAAAATGTTATGCAAAATACCTAATCAAATAATAAGCCGATTTGATCAATTTATGACAAGAAAAATAATTGTTTGTTTAACATTAGCGGCAAGTTTTATCAGGCCTGTTCTGAAAATCACTTTAACTCAAATCACATCAGCCTTTTAATATCACACGTGTGATATTTCGGTGTTCCGTTTTTGTGTGTTTCGGTGAGATATTCAATTGCCGAAAGCTCACCGAGAAACACAAAAACGATATGACTTTCAGAACACCACAAAATCACACATTTGATTTTAAAAGCACATAATTTGAAATCACGTGATTTTCTGAACAGATCCGTATAGCACTAGCCCTCTTTGCCTGGGCCATATCGTATTAAACTCCTCATTCGCAAATGTCCTTAGTTTGAAGGTAAAGTGAAATAACGATTTGATTGAATTCAATATCAATAAAAGATTTTAAATAAAATATATTCTTTACGGTGTTTTACACTAGTTATTAAAAATGATCTTCTTTATATATTTATTAATGTGCCATTAAATTCATTTCGTATTATTTAGTTTTTATTATGAAAGTTGCCCATATGTAATTTGCTCAAAGCACTATTGCGATAAAAATTAATTAAGAAACTTTTACACGGGATGAATTTTGCAGTGGCTTTGTCAGATATAAAATTCATATATAATTGCACATGTCTGTCAAAATTGACAAATACAGAATGTTAATAATTTTCGCTTTTACACCTTCGATTTGGTTATATCTAACATAACATAAAAACATTAACAATAGCAAATTATATGCTGATCTAGATTTCTATTAACTTTTTATTGTATTTGAGCTTATTAAAAAGGTTGTTTTTTTAAGGAATATGTGAAAATAATGTATATTTGCCGCCACAAACAGCTGATGTCAGATGGTTTGTCTATTCAAAATAGAACAATTGAATAATTTTACACTGCCAATTCGAGCTGACATTTACATTAGCAAATTATTTTTGCTTTTACACGACAATTATGCATTTTGCAGTGAGAAATTGGACAAGTATACGGCTAAATACATATCGTGTAAAAGTACCTTTTGCCTCACAAAATCACTCATACACATGGTCAAAATGGAAAAAGGAACAACTAAAGTTCTAAGGTAAAACTTCTTGTTGTTATTCATTAATGAGTTTTTAAAAAGGAGGTGTATTTGTTAGCGAACTGTATTTTTATTTTCTTTTTTGTTATTTTGTGTAAATTAATGAAAGCAAAAGCCAAATCAATTTCATAACCTTGAACTTCGATCAATCAGAAAACTTTTTATTTTTCTTGCGTTTGTTTGAAACTTTTCAGCAACTGTAACACGCAGGCAGACAGAAAGACACTTTGATAGTGACACATACGTTTTTATGGAGACTTTATATGTAGATAAAACTATACATACATATGTATGTATGTATTATTTAATTTTTAATTTCATTATAAATACAATGGGCTTTTCTGGCTTGCCTAATGAAATAAGTATTACATATTTGGCGCCAAAATATTTTAAAAATAAACTTATTCCTTCTGAATATTAAGTAAATGTCATTCTAAACTTGATTGCTTTTAAGGATTGTCTTAAAAAATATGAAAATCGTTTTTATAGCTTTTTATAAGCTTTAAAATATTTGTAATAATATTAGTTCTTTAAGATTAATAAATTTAGACGAAAATAAGTAAATTCTATTTTAAACAACGCACCTTTTGTTTATCTAGATTCAATTTATTAACATTTCTACACAAGTTCCCTTTATTTTAAATTTACTAGCAGGAAATTGCTATTCAAATGTGAAATAACTGTTACTGGTTTATCTTTTATTTTAAATCTTCCAATTAAACTAAACCATGTAAACAAAAAAATGTTTATATGACATGACATGTCAAAGCATTTCATGATATGATTTTTTTTTATTCTTAAGCTATACCCTACACCTTCATATTATGCATTTGTGATAATATTTGTAACACATAAATGATTGTTCTTCGTCATAATTTTAGATTAGCGATTGCTGATGCGATTGAAGAATGTTTGTTCGTATGGCCGGTTGGATGGTTGGCTGATTGCCCACGTCAACCTTGTACACAACTACGGGTAGGAATTTTTAATAATATTTGGTGTATAGCCTTTCTATTGTATAGCTAAGTGGTCCAGCATTTCATTAAGCGACTTTACGTTCAGACTTGCAATTTTTAAAAATTCTGCTTTGAAATTGCATTAGTGTCCAGATTATGAAATTAGAATTTTGCAAACTGAATACTCCTGCCCAATCTTTTCACCCCTCTCACCGATAAACTCAAGAATTGCTGCAACGAAACTTGCAAGTCTGGACGATGGCTAAGTTATCAATGTAATTCCCTTTCATCTGGAAACAACTTTCCTAGCAATATTCAATAGCTTCGATACCCTCTTAACAGCGATCAATTTTTTTTTTAAATTTGAAAATATAAAATAATCCGTAGAAGCTACTAAATCTAGCAAATAAGGTGCACGGTAAAGCAATTCGAGCTTCATTTCATTGATTTTGGCATAATAATATTTTTGAAATAAATCATCATATTTTATTTAAATTATGGAAATTATTATAATACTGTGACGTCAGGATACCATATAGAGCCCACTCCTGAAATATTCGAACTCTTGGTGGATGGTATTCCAGATACGGCACAGCCGAATCTTCCTTTTTTTTCTAAGCTTTATCACTTAGACGTTGCAATAACTTAGCAGAACATCATCTTGATAACGAATCAACGCAAAAACTCTGCTTTGTTGCGGTGAAGCATCGCGATACAGTCGTGATAGAGCACTTTCTCGATTCTAAAGCAATTTTATTCTCTTCTTCTTTCAATCGATACTGAACGAATCGAAATTATTTTTTCAGCGTTGCGAAAACTGAAATAAATGCTTGGCATAATGAAAATATTATTTCGATTCGTTCAGTATTGACTGAATGAATTCATTACAAAATGGCTGTCGAATCGAGAAAGTATTCGATCACGACCGCCAGAATTAGCCCCCGGTTATTTTAGCTAGGTCACGAAAATTTAGCCGACCATCATCTTAAATCATTTTGTGGATGTTCTTAACCATTTCTGATGTGGCACCTTAATTGGTCGACCACTACGGTGTTTGTATTGGCTGCTCTTACGGCCTGGTTTAAACTCAGCCACCCAATATTTTAAGCGAAGAAGCAGGTTTCTTTCGAGTACTCGCTCAAAATCTAAAGCTAACGTTCTAGTTTAGTCACTTTACGTCCGATTTTGAAGCAGGTTTTATTTTTAAGTTGACTTAAATTTAATTGAAATATAATATCTAAAATCTAAAATTTTTTAATATCTAACATTTTTAAACATTTTTTTTATTAAGACTTGACCCACTTCAGTTTTTTAATACCAAATTTTGTAATGTTCGATCCATAATTTACCATATCTCGAATAGAAAACTCCCTTAAATGATACGCCTTAAACAGAAATTAATCATAATATTTTATTTCTTACATATAATAAAATTTAATATTATAACCGTTTTAATTAAATTATGTTTAAGCAGGAAGCTTTGTTTTTTAATAATATATTTTCAAAAAAAAGCTGTGATTGACTGTGAAAAGCCGCCTTCGAGGAAATTAACAGTTTATACGGCAATAAACTACGAAAATATAAAAAATCAACTTTTTATGATGTATCCCAGCCTAAACTCGAAATAAAAAAAGCAAACCGTACGACTGAGAGATTCAACTCCAAACACCAGGACTGGCCAATAATAATACCATGCTGGATACATTGACAGAAGTTGAACACAGCACATCGATCGGACGTGCAAGTGGAAGGCCAAGAAAAAACATGGAGGAGTGTTCAAATTTTAAAAGAAAGAGGAAACTGGCTGATTCCACCAATGATTTGAACACGGAACATTCATCGGTAGCGCTGTCTATTAGATATACAAAGGATGGTGAAAAAGTAAGGTCGCAGATTGCAAAATCTGTTGCAAATGCAAGCCAACTGCGACTAAAATGGATTAAGGAAAGGATTTCCAAGTATGGTTAAGAAGAAAGTTTGGCTTTGTTTATAGACTTGAACTTTCTAAAGAGAAATATGAGACGCTACGGGCTATCTTTAAAGCAACGTAGAGCTGACATTTTGCCCGGAGGTTTTTGGAAAATGATGAGGCTGTAACTCAAATCACTGGAATAAATAATCAAATCGTTAAAAGATTCGCAACGATTTTGAATGTTTTGAACTGCAAGAAAAAAGCTGATTCTAAAAAATATGGAGAATATGCTTCGAAAAGATTGACCCCGATAGTTCATAAAATATGGTCGCATGGCAAAGATATAGTTCAATATCAGACTTTGCCAGTTGGTGAGCTTTCTGAAGAAGCACAGGAGTTCCTAAACAAATTTTATAACAAAATATAGATTGCTGAATACTTTCAAATCATCAAGGGTGAGACAATATGAGAACCTCTTCAACATGTTAGCAGCATCTGCCAGTCCAATTATTTTATCACCTTGGCATGTCAAGTCACGAAAAGAGTTAGAAATATGTATAGTTCATAAATGATTAGTCTTTTAGATGTACCTTTTACGGATTGTAAGCAATATTTTACAAAAAATTTACAAATAAATCTAAAATTTTTTTTTTAATCTTTCCGGGAATAATTTAAAATCATTAAAGCCTTAAAAAACATAAAACCTAAAATAAAATATATTATTTTACTTCCCATAAAATTGATTTTTACATAAGTTTCAACTTTCCTTACCCATAAGTAGGCACCTTAAAGGCGTAGAGCCCTTTTCAAACACTCAATTCATAGGTTGATCAATTATCTATCATATGCTTTTTAAATTTTTTGCTTATCCCATTTGGTTCAAACGTTATGATTTTTGCAACGAAAAACCTCAAATGGGGGCACTGTGCGTTGCTCCGAAAAAATGTATTTCCTCGTTAATATTCAAATTCGACTTAAACTAAAGATTTGTGAATCTCAAACCTTTCAGATTTTATTAAGGCTTTCTATACAAGTCCCAACGTATTTGACAAACCACTAATGGTGTAGCCAATCATATAGTTATTCTAGTTCATATATTTTTTTTTTACTTATTTTTTTTATAAAACATTAATAATTAAAACAAGTAAAAATTTTATTTTATTTTAGTAATAATTTAAAGTACATACACATTTTTACAAACTTATAAAAAACGACAACCGTTTAATAGTTTGCAAACTCAGTTCGTGTTATAGAAACATACAAATTATAACAAAAACAATTTAATTATACAAAAAACTTACTCTACATTAACAATTGTATCTAATAAACATTTAAAATAATCTAATGCACTGGCAATAAAAAAAAACACAATATTTAATTGTTTTAATTATTGCCATTACAAGTGTATATTACAGATTGTAGGTCTAAATGCCTGACTGGATGGCTGGCTGATGGTGTCTATTTGGAGCAGAGCCCTGATATTGACATTTATAATATAATTAAATTACCAATAGAAAAAACTCACTTACCAAGAGCTGGAAGACACCAGCTTTTTAGGTTTTTTTATTTAACGTTACACCCACTCTCAGTTCGAGCTGAAATGAAGATGCTTTGTAATTTGAAAATTTATTAAATTATTATAAACTGGAGGGCAGTATGGAAATCTCTTTAATAGGAATATAATCAAGTTATAACGTTGTCAATGACAAACAGTAAAATCATCAATGCAGAGAATATATGCAGTTACCCAGCAAACATTGGTTGAACAAAATCAAGAATTACTTGAAATTAGTTTATTTGCTTTTTTGGGTTATAATTTCTTGTTGTAAATCATAGGGTTTTCTTTCAATTACTTATTTAATCAATTTATTATTAGAAATATCGAAAAGAAAATAACTTAAAAAAATAATTATTAATTAGTATTGTGGTTATTTTATTGAACTGTTAATGGGTTTTTAATGTTAATGGTTTTCAAGTTGTAAAAGTCCTGTCTTCATAAAAATAATTTAATGAAAATTAAATTCAATGAACTTAAGCCTAATTAAAAATATCTAAATTTGGATTAAAAACCATTAACAGTTCAATAAAATAACCACAATATTAATTATTGTTAACAGCTAAGGCACGAGCTATGTTTACATTTGTCCTTCAAGTTGTGCTGAAAAAGGTCAACAAGAAAAAAGAAAGACAAAAACATGAAAAACAAAAATGTACCTTGGATTTCAAGAAGAATTCTTGACAAAACATAACATAATTCAGGTACGCTGAATCCAGTGGTGCCCGCGGTTTTTTAAGATTGGCTCTGGTTTTCGAAATATACCGTTATTTTTAAAATGGAAGAGGTTGCACAACATATATTCGCGTAACTCAAAAACGGTTTAGTTTATTGAAATGACTAAAAAAACCGAAATTCCGCAAAAATTCATGAAAAGTAAAACTTTTTTTCTAATATGAGTAGTCGTTATTGAATCATAATTTTTTTTAAAAAAAAAAATTAATTTTTTTATCCAAATTTCGAAATTTTTGTTTTTTAAAAATTCATAAAAAATTTATTTTTTGCGGACATATAAAAAACGAAGCTGCAAACAAAACAAGCCATAAATGATTAAAATCTGTTAGCACCTTTAAATTTTATTCACAAAAGTCGACAAATTTTAATTAATTTAAGAATTTCATAAAACGCAATATTTGTATGGGAGCCCCCTTAAGAAGTGATGATAATTAATTGAGGTCGACCATACATTATATACCACTAGGGGCGACTTCTGGGAATTTATGGGACTTTTTCTTCAATATATGTATGTATACGAATAATATTATTTATATGGAGCATTTCATAGGATTTTTTTTAATTATTAAATTCTTTATTCAACATTATGTATATAGGAAGAATGTGCCAGTGCAGAAAATTTATTTTCAATGACATTTTGACGTAAAATTTTTTAAATGCGGTTTTTGTGCCATTTACAATACAAAACAAAAGAACATATATTCAAATGTATGCTATTCCAAAGAAATATGCATGCATTATTACCACACTTTCACTTTACGGTAGGAATTTTGGAAAATCCACAGTTACCGATTAAAAAATTTTATAAAAGCATTGACACCAAATGGTGTTGCTTTTAGCGAATTGCGCCGAATTTTTCCACGATAAAGCGGCATGAAAGTAAAAGAAGGTATGAACTCTAACTACTTTATTAAATTAGATTTATATTTCATATCATAATGTTTTTATTTTACAGGAATTCTTAATGGACCGGACATTCGTCGTCTTATGAAGGACCATCAATTTGAGGTTACATTGAATGATATCGAGAAAATTTATTAGGAAATCATCGGTCTGAAAGCTGGTGAATTTTAATCAACAATATGATAACCGCATTTAAAAACTTAAACGTTAGAATGTCATTGAAAATACATTTTTTGCATTACCATGCCGAAAAATGTAATGAACAATCACCAGCCGAGTCTGATGAACATGGCGAGAGATTTCACCAAGTAACAGCCAGGCTCGAACACTGGTATAGCGGCAAACAACTTGATTCGCTATTAGGGTATATTTGTTGGAATCTGCAAGAGGAAGAAAAATAAATTTCTAAATAAAAATAAAAAAATTTCATCTTTTCTCAAAAAATCAAAAATTGTAGACAGACTTTAATCACTTATAGCTTATTTTGTTTGGAACTTTGTTTTTTATACGCGTAGAACCCTAGCCTTAAATTTTGCACCTGCAGCGCCTGAGATACCCCTAGACGGGCAAAATGTATGACCAGCGCAACTTTATTTTTCATTCCGATCATTTATTTCTAAGGCCTAGGATTTACTCCTAGGGGGGTAAGATGTATGACCGACCTCCAATGTTTTCTGTTCTTAACATTTTCTTAAAACATAGGTGCCATATATCTCCTTAGGGGGCTCCCATACAAATATGGCCATTTAATGAAATTCTTAAATTTGGCCCCTGCAGCGCCTAGGATACCCCTAGATGGGTCAAATGTATGACCAACCCCACTTTATTTTTCATCTCAATCATTTATTTCTAACATACCCACCCGCTATCTCCATTCCTTAAGAAGGATTCCATACAAAATTTTCAATGCAGACTAGAAATATATTGAAGAAAAGGTCCCATAAATCCCCAGGAGTAGGGGGATAAAATTTGTGACTGACCTCCATTAGTTTTTTGTTCTTAACATTTTCTCAAATTATACTTTCCCTTTATCACCATCCCTTAAATTCTTAAATTAATTAAAATTTGTCGACTTTTGTGAATAAAATCAAAAGTTGCAAACAGATTTTTATCATTTATGGCTTGTTTTGTTTGGAATTTTATACGTCTGCAAAAAATTAGAAGCATAGCTGAATTTTTAAAAAACAAAAATTTCGAAATTTTGTTAAAAAAATTATGCTTATAAAACGACTGCGGATATTAGAAAGTTTTACTTTTCTTAGAGGAAATTTTATTGCGAAATTTCGGTTTTTTTAGTTTTTTCAATAAGCTAAAGCATTTTTGAGTTACGCGAACATATGTTGTGCAACCTCCTCCATTTTCGACAAAACGGTATATCTCGAAAACCAGAGCCAATCTTAAAAAACCGCGGGTACCACTGGATTCAGCGTACCCGAATTATGGTAAAACGCCCAGCTTGTCACGAAAAACAGTGTCAATTTCTTGCACAGTGTAATCATTCATTCAAAAGCAAATTTCGATCTACCAAGGTGAAATACCATTTGGTTTAAAGATTGATGTTTGACTATTGACGTCATCCGGCTTCAATAGCCGAGTGAGTAATGATGAACTTAAGCCTATTTAAAAATATAAATAAATATTTTAATTTGCTTTATCATAAAAAAAGACCTAGAGCTGAAATAAAAATACATTACTAACAAAAATGGAATATTTTTACAAGTATAAATATTTCGTGGTTATTTCGAGTTTTACCTATAGTTACGTGTTCATCTAAAAAATGTAGAAAACCATTTGAAATACATATATAAAAAACGGAATTATTATAGTAACATAATGAGGTTGGTATAAATAAAAACAAGTTATATTGAATCTTTGGTACCCTCCACCGACAGGAGTGGGCTCTATATGATAAATACATATATATTATTAACTAACCTTAACAAAAACGAACGTCAGCATTAATATTGGTTGCGGTTGAGACTGTTCAATACTTTTGGGTCGTCAATGCTTAATTGGCCAACCCCTATATTTACATGTCCAAAATTTTAGTCAAATATGCTTTTCTTAGGTTGGATACCAAATTTTAGCTATTTACTTAAAGAATTGAATTGCTTATGGATTTTTGGACGGAATTGACCCCCGTGCAGTGGTGCCAATTTGTTTAAGCTTTTTGCTTTCCGCTTTCGGAAGGCTGCCTAATGTGCAACATATGGACTAAATTGGACCGATTAGCGTAAAATTTCATGGTGCAATTTCTAGCCATAAAAAGCTAATTTGGATCAAATTTTACCACAATATTTATATTTGTAATGGTTTTAGGAGTATTTAAATAATTTCTCAGAGTAGGCTTTATATGGGCTCTGTTGTAAATTATGGATTAATCATTACGATATTTGAAAGTATGATTTCTAGTCTTATGAAACTATGACAGCCCAAATTTTACTACAATAGCATTATTCATTACAGTTTTAGGCATACTAATAGTGTTTCCCGAAAGTGGGCCTTGTATTAGGCTTATGGCAAACTATGGACCGATATTCAGGAGATGTAACCGTGTTATTTTTAGTCCTTTGAAACTATGACAGATTAAATTATACTACAATAGCATTTTTGTTTCAGTTTTAGGTGAATTAAAGTGTTTTCCGAGAGCGGGTTTTATATGGAGCCTATTGTAAATTATGGACCAATCTTTAGAAAATTTAATCGTGTTATTTGTAGTCTTATAAAACTTTTGAATATAGTTTTAAGTATACCATATATAATTATACTGCAATATAATTTAATACTTTTTCTGTGACAAGCGGGGCACCTGGCGTTTTACCCTAATTCGTGTACCCTGAATCCAGTGGTGCTACCGAGCGAGATATACCGTTATTTTGAAAATGGAGCCTCCTCCATAACTGTATAGGACTCGTCCAATTTTTTCCTTATCATTTTCTTATAACATACTAGCCCCTTATCCCAGGTGCCCCGCTTGTCACGATATGAGGTAGTATGATTTATAGTCATATAAAACGAGTGTGTGCAACATTTAAAACGAATCGGTGCATTCTGCCAGCAAATAATATTATGTTTTCTAACAGAAATATCTATTTTTTAGGGGGTGGGTTTGATATCATAACTTTTTGATGATGAATATTAAAAAAGTTTCAAACAGAATGACAAACTTAGTGTAACCTCTTCACAATTTGTTTTGTAAAAGAAGTGTAAAATTACAACTGCAAGTGAGCACATTTTTTACTAACACAATCATAGATTTAGGGTTTTTGACAGCTGAATTAGGTGTTTTTGTCTCTCTTTCTCTTTGTTATAGTCAATCCTCTATGCTTTAAACATCAACAAATACGAAACTAATTGTACAATTTTAATGATGGTTTAGTAAAGGGTGGCGCAGAATGAGCTATCAGGATTTGAATTCTTTATTATTATTTTTTCTATGTTTTTTTCAAAAATTGTAAAAAATGCTTGGGGATTTTTATATCGAAAATAACTGCACAGTCAAACAACGTCCCACAACAATTGAAATGTATCTCTTAAAATAAATAATCTGAAACAGTGTCTCCCGCCAATGTAAAAACAGGCTTAGCAAGTATTTTTTTACTAAAATGAATAAAACAAAGTACGAGAAAACAAAGTAAACAAAATACAGCTTATATTAAATGACAAAAACTTTTTATTTAAACTTATTTTTTGTACAAAATTTGGCATTTCTGCTCGAGATTGCAACCTGATCCTGTTAAGGCCATCTCTACCAGCAGCGTTGCACTCTGTGAGGGCTCTGTTGAAGGTCCACTTTAGAAATATGTCGAAAAACCAGCGGTGCTGTAACCCTACATTCGTCCCACACAAAAATTTCGGGGTAATCTTTAGCACAGAAATACATTTTTGGTGATTTAAAAATCCTGCGCCGGGTGTGTGCTCCTAAAACTTAACAACCGCTGGACCGATTGCCACCAAACTTGGACAATAAATTAGTTTAGGCCCTAATCATGTACAACGCAGCGCAACGCCAAAGAATAACATTGAAAGCACAAACAATGTCATAAATATTTTGTAATTTTGTTGTTGCTTTCTACAGAAATTCACATTGCGTCTTAAAATTTCAAACGCTCCATTGCTTGTGTCGTTGAAAATTTTAAAACGGTACATGAATTTCTGTTGAAAGCAACAACAAAATTACAAAATATTTATGACATTGTTTGTGCTTTCAATGTTATTGTTTGGCGTTGCGCTGCGTTGTACATGATTAGGGCCTTAGTGTGCAGCCAGGATCCTCTTAAGTTTAATCCGAATAGGTGGCGCTGTTGTCGTGATATTAAAATTTTTTAATTTATGGTACGATTTGCCTGAAATTCACAAAATATATTTATTAAACAAAAATAAGTTTCCTGATAAAATTTTGACCTGGTAGATAGCGCTGGGGTAAAGTTATTTACAAAATTCTTCATTTTATTCTAAATTGCCGGCACATCACAAGGTATGCATTTTTTGTCTATGTATGAATGGACCTGATATGTGGCGCTTTGGTGATGCTATTTATATATTGATATTTTCAGAGACATTTTACTTAGACTCAGAATGTATAATTTTTCCTCCTTTTAATTTGTTTTATGGACGTTCAAAAAAAAAAAAATAAATTGTCAAAATATTAAAAAATTTCTTACAACAAATTGTGGAAGAATGTAAGTTTCAATGAAAAAAAAAATGAATTTTAAGTTCCGGAAAATTCAATTTCGCTTAAAATTCAGAAATTAATTATGAGCCTATCGGCATACTAAAAGCAGAATACCCTCTCTGCTATTATGGTGTGGGTATAAAAACATTTGAGGGTAAGACAAAGTTTGACCGGGATCAGCTAGTGAGGTTATAAAACTCGAATTTATTACATCTCGGTGTACATATTGATCGAAGTTTAACATGGACATACTATATAGAGGCAAAATTAACTCAAATGAAACTGAAAACAGTTTAAATAAATTGACTCTTTGAAAGTTGAAGCCAATTTGGTGCTATGGTCTTTAGTTAAGGGACACTGCATTGGCCTCAAATATAGAACAAATCCAAAAGCGCCATAACGCAATTCCTCGAATCACTACATCCGCTTCCGGGTGCGCAATAAACTTCAACTTTCATAAAGAGCTCAGTGAGCCATCTGTATTTTATAAACTACCCAATAAAAAATTTTCTTATTTTGCGAAGCACTAATGTTACATTTTAAAAAGTAAGCACACATTTATGCGCTATGCAATAAGACATACAGAGATGCAGTGAAATAAGAGAACGAATTCTTAATAAATTAAAAAAAATATATATAAAATTTTAAGAGCCACGACATTCCCTTACAACGAAGCAGGTTTGTAAGGGAGCATATAAAAGAATAACGGTAACATAAAGTTCAGTGTGCAAAACTGATCATTACATTCACCAATTTTTTTATGCGCTGAATAAAGCGCTTTCTGTGTCAAAAATGTATTGCTTCCAAGTGGGAACTCGCCATATAAAATTCATGTCTTCCGTAAGAGATATGGTAAGCGAAACTTTTACGTTTCTCCCTTACAAACCTGCTTCGTTGGAAGCTCAATTTTTTGTTGGGATATTTAAAAGGAGGACTTATTCGATAATACTGGGAATGGTGATCAAAATAATTCCCGGGAGTATGTAGGAAAATATTAAATAAATATTCCACTATCTGGTTATACATACTCTGGGGAACAGGTGCAGTCAATATCTGAAATTCGGTAGAATTCGAAATTGAAAGATCTTATTACTCTATATGACTGGTTATTGCACTGCTGTCGCAAAAATAACAATTGCTGGATTATGTCACAATTTGTCGAAAGCTTAGTTTTGTTCAGCTGAACAGTAAAAAAAAATCCATTTTTAGTGTTGTCGGAAATTTATTTTTAAGTCTAATATTATAAATTTGTCTGTTATTAATAGATTCATATGTTTTTAATTAAAAAATTAATATTTAAGAACTTAAATTTAGCTCACAGCATCCAGGGTTTGAAAACGGATCTTTTATTTATCAGCAGGTTATTATAATTGTAAAATCAAACAATTTGATACCCATATTGCCTATATATGAATAATATAAAATAGATAAAATATATCGCGATTTTCTCGTTTTATGTGAATAATTACAAAAAAAAAAAAATAAATTAGCATTATTTTAAAACAGATTCAATTTGAAAAGCAGAACATTATTTCTACATACGTAGAATTTGTATGAAAACCCGAAACGAAAATATGTATTTAGCTTAATATCTCAATTGGTAGGTCGCAAGCGGTCAAGCTTTATATACCATTGGATGCTGCTTCAAAAAATCTTTTCGATGATACCAAATTCTTGGAGCAAAGTACAAAAAAAATCGAAAAACTGAAAAAAGACCTTTTTTAGAAATGGTCCAGCTCACGGATGGTCAACGCTAGAACCAAATTTTTTTGGGAATTATCATAAAACATATCAAGCTTTATTTTCAGAGGGGTAACTAAAACACTTTTTTCGGCTCCATACAACTTGAGTCGGTCTAATATATGTACATAGATATATATACATAGATTCAATAAATAAACATGGGGCAGCAAATTAAAGAAGATCATAAGAAATTTAAATCATATAGCTCATTCTGTTCCACCCTGTGCAATTTAACTCGGCTAAATAAGCTGTTCTTGTATGCTGTGCTTGTTTTAGAGACTTATCATGGCACTCTTTTAACAGTTATTATAAAAATTTTTGCTGTGATCCACATAAATAAACTAAATTATTAAAATCAAATCAGTATCGCGATATCAGGCAACTCAGCAAACAAAATTTTTATTGTTATTTTTGTCGCGCGTTTAAGTAAATTTGTGCCGATGCTAAAAATTTTATAATGAAAATTTTAATAGGAATATCAATTTCCTAGTAAGAATTTAGGAACATCTAGAACTTTATATAAAATGAGGGTTTTAAGTGCTTTTTTCAAATTAAGATAACATATTAGCAGGTGAAGATCAGGCAAGTTCAGAACACAAGAGTTGAATGTGGAATTTTCATCCGTTGGCGAGATAGGGTGACAAATTTTGGCAGTTGCCAATAAGATACCTGTTTCGTTTGGAGCACACATAATATATATAATCACTTAATCCCAATTTTTTTAAAAAAGGCACTTAAGCTCCTTGCGCTTTAAGCCCCTCAAATATCAAAATAACATTCAACTGTAATTTAATGTTTAAAAATTTATATCAATATTTAATGCACTTTAAACAAATCGTCGATTGTTTAGGAATTTTACACTTACCAAAACGACAAAAAATCGACAAAAGTATTTATTAATTGGGTTTTATTTTATTTGAAAAATGTTGGGGCTTATTTCATTATTAAGCAATCACACAGCACAGAATTTAAAATTATTTCATAAAAAATTAAGAAGGTCCCTAAAAGCCGTGGTGGTTATTCTCTGTATACAAAAATTAAAGAATTAGTTAATTTTCTCGTTCAGAAGCTAGTTCATTGAGGAACGGAATGGAAAAAAGTCCGTAAAATTAGAAATTTTAATTACACTCACAATAATATTACAACAAATGGCTTGCAGCCATATAAGAATGACTAACATCGAAAGAGACAAGAAGAGAAAAACCCAACTTTGCACCCCTAGTTGCATTTAACATTGTCCGTTGAAGTTTTCTGTACATAATATTAAATGAAATTGTAATATAAAATAAATGAAAATTCAGTTAAAACCCGGTCAGCGACACGATCATCGTAAATTTTTTTATTCTTCTTCTATTAAGTATGAACTCACATAATTAATCAAATCTTAACCTAATATGTTATTTTATGTCATGCCGGCAAGGTTGCCAACTCGACAGTTCAAAAAAGGCTAGAAATAGCTACATTTTTAAAATTATGAAAAACCGCATTATTTAATCCAGGAATCAAATATTTAATAATTTATTTTATTAAACCCATTAAAGCTCACAACTATCTGGACTATATATATCAATGCAATTTTGGACAACAATTTAAATTAGTCAAATAACCTATTTTAATAAAAAAAAATTTCTATCTGGCCAGAATCGGTTTTGGGGGCTATTACATATACGAAACAGTGCATTCAATTATTTGGCCTTGAATTTTTAAAATAAAACTTATATTTGTTATAAACAGAACTTAACAGAAACTTCCTTTTATTACATAAAAGGTACCAGAAACAATTTTTTTAATTCAATGCGTTTTACGCAAATTTAAGAGATTTCATCAGCATCTTATTATTTTGCATTATTAACAAAATGTATGTGACGAAATATCAATTAGAAACAATTTCTACGCATGCCTTGGATTTTTTACATTCTTATGATCTTGTTTTCTTTGTTGAACTTGAGACAAACTGCTGCATACGAGGAATCTAGATTGGGTTTATTTTATTTTTCACTACATTTATTTTGGATATTCTGAAGATGTTTGCACATTAAACGGTGTAGTTGCATTAGGCCCAAGGCAGTCAATATTTAAATTATCGGAAGAGTTATTATAACGTTTTTCAATGTCTGTCCTAGCAATACATTTTCTATGTATCCACTTGATTCGGACTTCCAAATATAAGTAGAGCTTTGGCCAAGTTTTGCGGGACCATCTTCATCTCCAGAGATGACAAACATTTAGCTCTGGGCGGTTCCACGATAAGTACCATTAATATTTCAAGGTTGCTAAAACTGCCATTTGAGGTAAATGATATTGTTGCTTGAGGTAAAGGACTTTAAAGTACGAGGGCGGATCAGTAAGTCCGTGACTTTTGAATGAAACACAGTTTTTTTTACAAAAAAAAAATTTTTTTACAAGAAAAAAATTACAAAAAAAAAATTTTTTTTCAACATAATCTCCTTTTAGCTTAATACACTTCTACGTTTCTCCACTTTGTGTATCCCTTCCAAAAAATATAATTTTTCGGGGTCCATAAAATAGGCGTTTGTTTCGCAAAAAATAATGTTTACTTTTTTCCATTTTTAAAAAAATCCACGAGGTTGTATGTTTTGAACAGCTGTTAAACGCAAAGTAAATGACGGAACTTGCTCAAAACATAACAGTAGTCTATTAACAGGTAGTACTTGATGGGAGCCGTGTTGCATTTCATATAACTAAGAGGGAAGTTCGAAAAGTCACGGACTTATTGATCCGCCTTCGTATTTAAGGTAAATTTACATTAAAGCACATTTAATAAAAAAAAAACAATGCCAAAAAAATGTCATAAAAACATATTACAAAAATTAAAATAAAAAAATGGCTATGAAGAAAAATAATGGCAAGATCTTTCGGCCAGATAAAACCTAGTCATTTTTTTATGTCTATATGAAGAAAATCGCCAGATCTTGCCGGAACATGGCTAAATTGGCAACCTTGCCTGCCAGAGCCAGACAAACAATATCGTCGTCACGGTTAAACTAAGTATTATGCAGCGCAAACAGTTTTACAAATATTCAAAATGTTTGTCTTAACAGTAAACAACGCAAAAAGTTTGTACAAACTAAAATGTTGGCTTGTGTTTCAAGCCGTTTGTGCCGATAAGTAGCACTTTTCAGATATTGCAAACTTAATATTTTTTTTATAAAACTTAACTTTATTCAATATATTTGCCATATTCACAAAACCCCTTGTAAAAACATACAATCAATACAATGATACAAAGAATTTTGTGAATACGGCTATTGTTTATTTTATATTGAGTCTTGGTTAAAATTTTATATAAAAATTTTTCTTTTAAATAAGATGAATTTATTTGACTTTTTCTTATTTTCTTTTATTTGACAGTATATGCGTTTACTTATTATGCCATACCCTTAACAACTAGTTGTGGAGAGGTTATACGAAATTTGTCATTGCGTGTGCAAGTTATTTAAATTTCCTTTTAGACCCCATATGGTATACATTTTCTGTGTCCTTGGGTAATTCTAAGTTGATATAGCCATGTCCATCTGTCTGTCCGTCTGTTGAAAACCAGTTCTTTTTCGAACAAGTGAAAAGAAAGGAACGACATTGGTGTCAAATTGTTTTAAGTTATCCTAAGCAGTTTGGGATTGAAATCCAGTAAAATCGGTTCAATAGGACAGGAGTTATGAATCCGAGTGTGATACAAAACACTTCACGGATTATTATAAGATTTTGCACGGATTCTTCTTATATAACAAGAAATCATACTGCTTAATTTCGTGGTAATTTACCATAGGCCCCATAAAAAGTCTGCTATCGGAAAACAGTTAAGTATGCCTACGACCATAGCGAATAAAGCTATTGCTATAAAATTTGGTTCGTGACAGTTTTATAAGACTAGAAATCACACTGTCAAAGCTCTGAAGATCGGTCCATAATTTACAATACGCCCAATATAAAGCCCAATCTCGGAAAATACTTTAGTATGCCTTAAACTGCAACGAATAAATCTATTGTAATAAAATTTGGTTTGTCATAGTTTTTGAAGCCATAATCCATCCATAATTTACCATACGCCCCATATAAAGCCCATTCTCGGAAAACACTTTGGCACGGCTAAAAACAAAACGAATAATGCTATAAAAGTAAAATATGGTCTGATAGAGTTTCATAAGTTTTCCAATTGCATTACAAAATTTCGTGAGGATCCGTCCATATTTTAAATACAAATGAATACTTTACAAAAAAAAAAAAAACTCTTGCACTTCTAAAACCTTAAGGAATAACGCTATTGGCATAAAATTTGGTCCATCTTAGTTTAATTAGACAGCAAATCAAACTGTTATATTTCGCGAAGATCGGTCCATAATTTAGCATATGTCTTCGAAGTCTTTTACATACGCCTAAAACTGAAGAATATTTAGATATTATTGTAAAATTTGGTCCAATTTAGCTTTATGTGGCCAGAACCATGCAATTTTGTTATAATCGGTCAATAATTTCCCATAAAGCAGCCTACTGAAGAGTACATTAAAACGTATAAAACGCTTAAAAGAAATTTCACTACTATCTTGAAATTTGGTTTAATTTAAGCTTTTAAATACCAGAATTCACTCTTCAGAATTTTGTAATGATTGATCCATAATTCTCCATAAGTACAATATAAATTCCATTTCTGAAAATACCATTTGTACGGCTTAAACTGTTACGAAATATATGTATATGTAGTTCAAATTAAGTTTTGTATGAATGGAAATACAAGTATTCAACTTTCTAATGGTCGGGCAATAATTCAACAAAGGTCACAAAGGCCACAATTTATTATAATACTGATGTCAGTTATAAAAAGATTGGTGAAGAGCCAACTTCTAAAAATATTCTTATTGTCGGTTGAGGTTTTCAAACATTCGCTACTCTTACTTGTTCATACTAAAATATTATATGACAATACAACTTTGTTACCTATGTATTTTCAGCGTGCTATTTCTCCAGCTGGTATTTGTTTACAATTTTAAATCATTATTTGTCTTTAATTATTCACTTATTTACGTTATATAAAATAAATATTATCTTAATATTTTTTTTTGTTTGTTTTTAATTTTGACGTTTACACTTATTTATCATATAATAACACACCAGGCTGTTCATAATAGTGATATTTAGCCTAAAGTAGAGTTTTAGTATCACTTAAGGTTACTTTACACTATTATTCTTTGTATTAATACATGTCAAAAACTTAAGTTATATGTTAAAGTCTAATATTGTGCATGCAATGTGTTATGAAAATGACAAGTATTACAGAAAAAAAATTTTACATCGCATACGACTTTATCGTTTTTTGAAATCTTTCTCAACAATAATACTTTTCATTTGATCAGGGTTGCATTTAAACAAAACCCTGTTCATGTGTGATGTAATGGTAAATTAGAATCTCATTGGACTTCTATTTTATAAAGTATTATGAAATACGTTAAACTTGTGTGATATTATAAAATACACTTTAGCACTTTAGAACACTTGTGAACTAGCTAATTTTTAAATAAAAAACTAGCATAACAAGTTTCCTACAGAATTTTTTAAAGATTTTAAAGAAATTCTAAAGAAATAAATTGCTTTTGTCACAGAAAAAAAATTACTAAAACCAGAAAAAATTTTAAGAATATGAAACTTTTTTTACTTCACAAATTCGAATAGAAAATGTTTGCTGACATAACGTTACATAACACTTTTTCCCCATCTATCTGTATTTATGGTAAAGTGTGTGTGTTGGCGCGTATAGCAATGACTTTGAAACAATAAATTTATTGATGTTGACGATGATGGTTGTAATATTTATAAAAAAAAGATTTAGATTTAGAACAAAACAAAAAAAAAAAAAATACATTAAATAAACAAAATCGTTAAAAAAGTATGACAAATACACAAGAGCAAACAAACACACAGGCATACACTGTAACACATACGCAACCAGCAAACACTTTAAAAGAAACTATATAAACAAAACAAACTTACACCCATTTATTTGCTCCATATATATCGGTCAAGCGGTCCGTCCGTCCATCCATCTCCTAGTCCATACTACTCACAAATATCTTGGGAAAATTATTTGCGTTTGTTCATTAGCATGTGTGTGTGTGTACGTGAGTGTTTGATGTGTCAATGTTTGTTATAACAATTTTTTCTGTTTGTATTAATGTTTGTTTGCTGGTGTGACACATAAGCCCAACCAACAGACATTTGCATGATAGTTTTGTTCCAAGCACATGGTTGGTTATTTGATTCGGTTGTTTTAAGTAAGTAAAACGATAACAATGTAAACACAACAACAAAAATTACAAAAAATAATAAAAAAAAAAATAATAATAGAAAAAATCGGGAAATTCTAAAACCGGCAGTTAGTGGAGAGAATTCATTAAGTAAAGACGTTTTTAACGGTTGAAAAAGTAAAATATAAAGATAACAAAAAAAAAAAAACTTAGTTAACACATACTAAAGAGAATAAAATCTCTTCAAATAGTTAAAAACTATTAACATACAGTGCATCATTTTCGAAACAGTGTAAATTAATTTGTGACTATTTTGTGGTAATTATTAATTCAATTGATAATAAAAAAATTAATAATAAAAAATGCATACATTAAAAAACTGTTTAAAATATGAAAAATAATAGAAAATACACAAAAATAATTGTAACATTTTGTGGTGAAATTACAATAACTACAAAGTAAATATACATATTTAAATAATAAAAGCATTAATTGAAAACATTTGACCTGCCTAAATTATGGCTGCTTAAGTGATTTATTATTAAGAGTATACTTTTAGGGGTTCATTGGAAGACCAATTACTCGGGTGTGGTTTTGAAAGATTTCTTTAATTATGGATATAACTTTAATTAGTTAGAAAACGTTCTGGTAGTCAAATTAATTTTTATAATTATTATCAATTTTTTTTTCGTTATGTTTAAAAAAGTAGTCATATCGGTGTTACCTATGATTTTGATATAACTAAAATTGCTCTTTAAATAATATACTGATTTATTTGAAATATTTCAATATATCAGCTGGTTCTAAAGTATTAACTTTGCATGACAGTAACATTTACAAATGCTTCTGACATGAAAAAAGACTTAAAATTACAAACGGTTTAATTTTAACTCAAGTGTTTTATAGCAGGAGTTCCCACCGGCTATTATTTCACGGCGAGAATAATGGTTTTTTAATTTAGTTAAGCTACAAATCTTTTTGTTTGGAAATGGGTGTTATGGACTAAATTCGAAGGAAAATATAAGTTTTTTTTTCAGTGTATCTTATGTGCTTAACAGATCTTTTGTTGAAAAAAGAGAAAAAAAACCCACAATATCCTAAAAAAAACAGCTCAATTTCTTAAATTCTTAAATTCAAATTAATATTTGGGGGATTCACAAGGTAATCATAAAGTCACATGTCTTAATATAATTACAAGAAATATATATGAATGCTGTGGGTAACAGCTTTTTATTTAGATTTTTACTGTACAGTTGTGACGAATCAATGAACACAGCATTAAAATTTTTATTTGGTTTGAAACACAGCAATATTTTGTTTATAACAATTGTAAAGTATTACTTACGACATTATGACGATATGACCTGATAGTACACCTTGTTAATCCCCAAATAATCAATTTAAAAATTTTTACGAAACATGCTAAAGAGTGACATAAAATTAATGCTTCATTTGACATTTCGTGCGACATTGTTAACTCCGCAAGCATTTCTACACGCTTCGCCACAATATTCTGCTGAATGAAATATTTATGTGCGACATGTTGCATAATGTAAAACTGGGGGCTAATTCGAAAGTAATTTTATTTCTAATTCTTTCAGTAGATGCTGAACAAATGGAAATTATTTCTTCAGTATTGTAAAGCATTTGTTTGAGTTTTCACAACACTTAAAAACTCATTTTGCTTAAAATTAGAAAATTTAGAGACAATTATCGAGAGCATGACCTATTTGGAACCCATTTGCAATGATGGATCAACCAGAGCAAGGTACTGTTATGAGGTAAAGATCTATGTTAAAGTTCTTTGTGCCAAATATTATTTAGATATCTCTATCTATATGAGATTTTTTGTCATTAAGTTATTCTGGGTAGGGGGTTTAAAAAGGACCTACGTTTAATTCTGGGCCAATATTTTGACACGACATAGTAGCTATTGGCAAAGTTACTGCCGCCATATTTTGTGTGACAACTAGAAACTATCTACAGCATTTTGTCAAATTATCACCAAATCTGCGAACTGTACTTTGTGCACAAGGTTGACATAGACAACCAGCCAGCCGGAAGGGCGGACAAACGCATAATCGGCCCATATAAGGCAATTTTTAGAAGTTAAGGTTATATAGATCAAAATGATCCAAACACAGTACTGTTCCGTTCAGAAGGTTGGTCCCCGAAATTATAGTAGAACACGGATATAGTATTAAAAAGTATCAACAAATAAATTTTAAAGTATTTGCTTTAGACATTGTTTATTTAAACAAAGTATTACCGTACAAATTTGATTTATTGATACAAATTTCTGAATAATAAAAAAAATTATTAAAGATTTAAAACAAGAATTTTGTTGAAGTTTTTTACGACTTATGCATTTCTTTCATTTATTCTTATTTTAATGTTTATGCAACCATTAAAAATTTCCATTTAAAAATGAATAATAAAATTTATGGCCCAAACACTTGCCACAAATCATAAAAGTGTTTTGTGGCAATAGTTTGTATACTCAATACGTATGGAAAATATTATTAAATATTACAAAAAAAATCAAATAAATTCTAAATCAAAAATATGAATTGGCATTTTGGCGTTTTTAATAGTTTCTAAATAAAACAATATTGATATTGTTTAATAAAATAAGACATTTCATAGAAAAAAAAAATAAATTTTAATACGTCAAGTGAAATGATTAATTATGGAATTAGATTTGTAAATAAATAAATATTCAATAAGAAAAAATTTGATTCGAAGATTTTTTTTAAGCTAATAAACAAGTCCATTTTTCGGACATACACTTTAACTTTCGTAGGTAATCGTGTCTTACAAATAGATTTATAAATTTTAGGCATATAAACCCATTTGAGACATATGGGAAATTTTTGACCTACTAGCTCAAAATTTTGCAGAGCTCTGAGTGGTTTTTGACTTACGCACTCTCACTTACAAAATGTTTGTAATCACACTTTTAACCCTTGATGGTTACTGTTCGTCAAATCGACGAAGCTCATTTCCTCTTTATCATATAACTATTTAATTTGTATTCAAATTACGCTCTTTTTTCGACAACGTTAATTGATGACGAAAACTTTAAATATATTTTTAATCTTTAACACAAAAAAGTTCTCAAATTCATTTCGAATTCTGAGAAGGAAAAATAGCTTTTATTTTTTATGCTTTCCTTTTCAATAAAATGATTAACTAAAAAAAATTTTTTTGGTTTTTTACTTTACAAATCGTTAAGCTAGAATTTTTTTTTTAAATAATTCGTCGATTTTACGAAGAGTAACCTAATACTACCTACTAAAATGAAGAGCAACCTTTCAGGGTTAATGAAACACGAAGCCTAAATTCAATTATTTTTTTTAAATATTTTTAACTTAAAATTCTTAAAACTTTGTTCATACTCGTACGTACATATAAAAAACAATCTTATAAAATCCGTTGTTAATATTTAAGAAATCGTGCCTGATTTTAAACTTTTTATCATGCACGATTTTGTTTAAATCCTTTTTGGTTACATAAAATAAATGTATGCTATTAATATGTATTTTCTGCGTAGATTTATATACAACAACTGTTATAAAATTAATAAAATTTAATTTAAATTCTCAATACAATATATAAAATATGTTGCTGATTAATGGGAGGTTGTTTCAATTATTTTGTGGTAACTTTGCAACTTTTACTAAATATATTTAAGCCATTTATCTTTTTAAATTGATTTATAATATGGAGCGCAATTTTCGAGAAAATGACTAAAATGGAAGCTCTAGTGGATTATATTTATATGAGCATCAAATATCGTAGTGAGGTTTTGACTTTTATAAACGTTATTTTGCTGCTATACGATCATTTATGAGATTAATGGCAGTAAATATGATTTTCAGCATCTAGGCTTACATGAAATTGTGTCTTAGAATTTAACACGAATTAAATTGTTCTAATTTTTTTTCTCGTTTAGATAAGATTTTATAAGCTTTTTTGTTTTGACAGCGACACTGATTTCCAAAAATAGGCCTTATATAGAAACTATGGCTCCTTATAGAATAACTACTTCTTACTGTTATGGAATGATTTTTATTTTAGTTATTCAACTTCTTGTTAAGAATTAAGTGTAAATTTAAGCATTTAAGAACAATAAAATCCTATTTTACAGTATAACAGAACATATTTTTGCTTTTCGCCCTTGCAGTCGTTAGAGCAAGCTATAGAGTTAGTACATGACGCAGCATTTCAGACCATCATAAATCTCGAAATTCAAATATTTCTTTCAGATTTGCAGTTTTTTAAATTGATGTCGAAAATTCTTTGTTGCAAATTTTTTGTTGAATACATATAATAAAGGTATTCACGTCAAAAGTTGCACTCTTGCGAAATGTGGAAAACCATAACAACAACCAATTATTTCGCCCAAACGATGCAAAATTGTGTGGGTCTAAGTAAGCGCAAGATTATCAGAGTAAAATCATAAAAATGTTGCAACTTTTTATGACATTGCGCAGTTAAAAAAAATGTTAAAAATATACTCATTAAATCACCTCTATACTAAAGTAGTAATTCCATTTTGATGTACATTTTTTCTTTGAATTGGAAAATAGTATAAATTGTAGTGTTTGAAGCAAAAATTATAGTTTAAAGATGAACTTTGTTAAAAAAAACAATTAAAAAAATAAAAGGCATAAAAAACTTGAAAAATCAGAAATAATTAAAATACTGGAATACTTATCTGAAAAAAATTTTGAGGTAGATAAATTCGACTTGTAAATTAATAAAATTAATCAGTTTTTGTATTTTTTAAGATATTGCGGTTCAAATTTAAAAAAAAATTATATTGTCAAACGGAAGGTGCGTTGTTAAAAACAAAATGGGTTGCTCACGTCAATAAGTGCAACTGTGCTATTGTGCAGAGTTGCAAGGGTAAAAAAATTGACGTGAATACCTTTAATATAAAGAAAACGTATTTTTTTTTGTGCAAAAAGTAAAATTGCGAAAAAAGTAAGTGTACTGCTTAAATCAGTACATGTGACAATCCAACAATTAAAGTACTCTTACTACTGAAGCTTTAAAGCCGGCTATTCACTGTCCTGTTAAGATGTACGTCTAGACAAAACAACCGTGTGTGCTCACTGAGAATGATAGTGTGACCTAAAAATGCAGTTTCATAAAATGAAAGATTGTATGCGATCAGAGTTGCCAATGAACAACGAAAGCAACAACTATATTTACAATGTTGTGTTTTTGGTGTTGTATTTGCCTTGCTTATACTTTCAGATTTCGTTTTTCTCACCCTTTTTGAGTTTTACTTAGTAATTCAGTGTTGCTTGGGAGAACATGTTTTTCCAGGTGCCGCAGCCACCTAGTCTGTGGTTTTTCTCATATGTAATTTAGGGTTTTTTTCTTAACTTTGTTTTTCACAGTGTTTAATAATGGGTATAAACACTGTGCAACATTTTTGAATTCATCGAGGGCAAACTCCTTCTCATGATGAATTTCTCAAAGTATTTATCTAACAAAACCACATGATAGATATTTGATAAATTTTTCATACATTTTAATGTTCTGAAGTATATTATAAACTATATTATAAGAAATATTTTGTCTGAAGATTACTTTACTGAATTTTACACAGTTTGACAGCTATGGGCCAAAAATGGTGAAAAAGGTATAAAAAAAATTAAAATTTTTTCGACATTTTAACTATTTTAAAGCATTAGATGCAGTTTTTTTCGGCTAAGCTTTTTTTACACTTTTTTCTGCTTGTACACAGTTATAATTCCGCCAACGGCTGCAAAATAACATTCCAATTGATTACCGTGATGTAGTCATGAGACAAATGACATGTTATTCGGAAAAATCCAGTTTTAGCCATAATATAGATTCAATCATAAAATTCGAACAGAAGCTAAATTTGCAAAAGCCAAATGGGGTTTCAGAATAAGAATACTTGCCTCCTTTATTAGTCAACCGACCATCAATGGGGAGCAAAAAATATAAAAATAGGGAAATGCGGGAAATTAAATTTCTTTCTTCTACTTGGAAATTTTTTAATTTTCTAGAATATTGAACTTAAAAATAAATATTGTAGGTACAGGGTCCTGAGTGAATGAGAACATACAAGATGTAAAATGTTGGTACTTTTTTGTTCTTTCTCTGGTCATTTTGAATTTTTGTTTATACTGGACCTTTAAAGATTAAGCTAAACATGCATAGTCCTGAGTGAATAAGAATATGTAAGGGGGAGCTTTTTCTTACTTTTTCGTTCTACATCTGGTACTTTGATACATTTCCGTCAACAGACATTTAGACATAAAATCATAAAATTAAACAAGCAATTTCCTCAGTAGATGAAAATCTGTTAGAGGAGACTGTTTGATTTTGATATTTTCTATTTTCAGCTATAAAATTAAATTTAACATTCACGGATTCCGGGGGAAGATAACTATGAAACGGAGGTTGGTCCCTCGCCAAATCGATCGGTTAAGACGGAAAAACTAAATGCTCGAAACATGCAAATTCATATTTACTTAGATGTACTATCTTTTCTTCATATTTACAAAATAATTTTTAGTCGAATTTCGACTTTTGGGAAAACACTAGTTTACTTAAATAACCAGACTTTTTAAATTGGTTTATGCAACTCTCCAGCTGATTTATTTTTTGCAGTGTTAACGTAATAAAATAAAAAGATAGTAAATTATATTCTTTTATAGACGTTCATATATGTATATACAAATAAGTATTAAGAAACAAACAAGGAAATTTCATGCTAAAGAAAAATGTGTTATGTTATGTCAAATTGATTTTGAAAATTCAAAAATCAAAACCACTTTAACATAATGAAAACACTTTAACACGTTTTGCCCAAAACAAGTTGTTTTGCTCATAGTGGAAACATGGTATTAGATTCGAAGGCTTTTTCGAGAAATTCCACACGAGAAGGAGTTTGCATTTGAGTTGTTGCACTGTGTAAGCAGAACGAAAATATATTTTCGAGTTTCTTTAAATATCTCATGCATTTCAGTTATATTTTCCAATTTATTGCCGATAGATAATATACTTTGTTCAATCCGAAGGCAAAGGCATTTTCAATTTGTGTAATGGAATTGCAATTATATTAATATTTAATTGACACATTCCAGTTGTCGATAATTTTATTACGATAATTAGGCAATTGCTTCAAATGATATATATCTAGGTATGCCTAATATCAATTTAAGTAATTTTCATAAATTATTTTTGTGGGGACACAATACTTTTAATATTTGTTTGTTTATTACTTCACTAAAATACGATTTTATTTTGCGTTAAATACAAAGATTTTTAAAAATAAAAATTATTAAAAGTTAATATTTTTTGCCTCATTTTATGTATTTTTTTTAACATATTCACATAATATTCGCGTAATCTTCGCTTGAATTTGGCGAATACGAATGTCATAAAATAGCCGAATACTCGGCATGTTGAATACGAATATTCGTAACATCACTGATACATTAAATACCTACAAATTGTTGCATGCACATATGTATCTGCCAATTTCTTGTTAACATGTACATACAAAATTTTAAAAATAAACATTCCATTTACAGGTATTGTATTACACACACATAAGTATTTTCTTTACAAATTAAAAAAATCCCCAGTTTAGGGCTGATGTCATTAAAAAATATTTATATTTAATTAAATTAAATTCATAGTGATCACATATTTAATGAAAAAAGGGCAACTACTCAATAAGTGAACAGTTAACTCTCATTTGAACACGGAATAACTTAAAATGGTTAGATTTAATACTTAAAGATACTTTTTTACAATACACACGGGAACAAAATTGAACTTTTTTGTGCGGCCTGGAACTTAATTGCAAATTTTTACAATGTTTAACACTGGGAAACAGTCACTTTGCGGCCTGGAACTGTATTGCAAATCTTTTACTTATTTGAGCCCGCTGATTTTAAATCTAAACTTCATTTTTCTCTATCAGCTCGACTTTTCGCGATATACCGTTATGTCCAAAATACGGTATACCATATTCAGTTTTCACTGTAAATTGTGAACATAATCAAAAGTTGTGCACTGATTGCAATGAAATAAAGCTCATTTCATTCCAAATATGTGTTTATGTTTTTAGACGAAAACTGTGATTTTTCCCGCATTTTTATTTTTTATTAATTTTTAAAGAACAAAAAGTCCTTTTTCAAAACTTCAACGATATCTCTGAAACTACTGGGCAAATTTAAAAACAATGTAATCACAGCTGAACGATAATATTGTAGCCGAGTTTCGGATTTTTTTTTAAAATGGCGAACCGTTTTCAAGTTATTCCAATATATGTAGTGAAAGTGCCTTAATTTCGGACATAACGGTATATCGCGAAAAGTCGAGCTGATAGAGAAAAATGAAGTTTAGATTTAAAATCAGCGGGCTCAAATAAGTAAAAGATTTGCAATACAGTTCCAGGCCGCAAAGTGACTGTTTCCCAGTGTTAAACATTTATGTCCATTTAAGTCGTATTTAAATACAGATTGATTTTTTGAGTTCGATTTGTAAAGTCTTATTTAATCAAGATTCTAAATTAATATATTATTATACTAAATACAAAAAATATCATAAAAAACTGTATTAATTTAGAAGATAAACTCAGAAAACAGCTGACTGTTATTGCTCTGCATGTTGTTGTTGTATTGTTTTGATATTGAGTCCACCTTAGTAAACTATTGCAATGGAAACTTAAATTATATTTAAATGTACCATACAGGTTAATTAGGTTTCATTTAAGTGAATAAGACAATTTTGTATTTTAAATATAAATGTGTCTTAATATCAATCCTGAAAGTTGACTATTAATCATTAAATTTTAATGATACTTATTGTCTAAAATATGGAGCAATGTGAACGTAGCCTAACATTATTAAAAATAATTCAAACTGTCATTTTCTAAGACAACAACAGCAGATAAACATATATGACTATAAAAAGCGTTATTAATGAAGGGTTAGTAAAATGCATTCATAGTACATGGCATTAGCGGACGAGATAGAACTAAAAAATAGTAGTTGTAAGTTTCCCTGAAGAATAATTTTTGTTTCTGAATATTTTGAAATATGTGTCTATTCCACAAACTTCAGCCAACAAGAAAACTGCACCCTTTCTACATCCTATAGTAATGGGCTTAAAAATATATTTTGTTTTAAACGTTGCACAGTGTTGCCGGAGGCCAATCCATCTGAAAAAAAAACTTTTCTTCAAAAGCCAATTTTAGAATTTTGTATTTCGTTTGGAAAGCATTCTTTGTGCCAAAAATAGGCTTTAGGATAAAGTGGGCGTGACACTTCTCAAAGAAGATAAAAAAAAAAATTTTTCCCTTATAACATTTCAACGGATTTATACATTAAGAGGTTCCTTGAACCCATTTCGATCAATTTTGAGTGATGTCTGCATGTGTGCATGAACTTAATCGGACAAGGGCTTTGTGTGCCACTTTATAAAGTATAATGAAAAATATAAAACCTTCAATATCTCTAAATAGATAAGCATTGTTGAAGCTTTGATATTGCTACAAGTAAGACCTGAGTGTTTAAAATTCTTATTCACTTTATAGTCTTATTTGTATAATATTTTAAGCTTTTCTAAAGTCTTTAGAAAAAGTTTCCTGACGAGCTGGCTTAAACAACCAGCAAAATGCACATAGAAACTAGCTTTCCCTCAACAATAAATTTCGGTGTTTTTTTTATCAAAAATAAAAATTGGGAATTTAGCACGTCATAGAGAAATCTTATTAATAATACATTTTGTATTCCCGAAAATAACTTTTGATAATAGATTTTATTATTTAGTTCCTTTTATGGAACTAAGGAGATCTCGTACCATCAAGACCAGTTTGGCCAGGTCTAAAAAAAATTTCAGCTAAATCTGGCATTAGACAAGGCCAAAAAATGCTAAAAATGATTTTAAAAAATGCTATAAATAATGCTAACATTTTAAAAGATTTTTGTTGAAAATGTATTACCAGTATGAAAATTTATTCGAAATTAATACATTTTAGGGACTAATTTTTTAAATTGAAATAAATGGTTATTTTAAAGCAAATGGCTAGATTTTGCTAAAGAATCTGATACATATAAATATGTAGCACAGGTAGTTAAGATTAAATGTTAAATTTAGGGGGCTTGCAAACCTCTGATATATACAAAATTTAAACGATTAATTTTTTAGATCATTTTATTTTTTATAGTTTAAGGAAAGTTGAAGCTTTAACAAACAAGTTTTTCAAACATTTACACTATTGAATTTATATTTAAATTCAAAGTGAAACTTCCTTGTACGTTTATATCGTAATATCAAAGGGAAAATAATATTTACATTCAACATGACAAGGGTATTTCTAATATTCCCTCAATAGTCTATTTTTTCAACAAGACAGCTAAGATGTTTCTTAAAATAAGAATTGTCCATTTGAATACGAAATTTCATTCTACAACTATTTTTAGTCAAAATTTATTATAATATATAAAAAATTTTGTAAAATCAATAAAACTATTCGTCCAAATTTTTAGAATAAATAATTCTAAAAAAAAGCTAAAAACATTTTCCAAAAATGCTAAATAAAATTCCAAGTGCTAAATGAAAATTTTGCAGCTAAATAAAAATTGTTAAGGCTAAATTTAGCTGCAAAAATGCCAAAATGGCCACACTGATCAAGACGCTAGCTTTATCACTGCACTAGGAGGTAATAATCATAATGTTACACTATTCATTGCATTCACTATCCAGTGTGACCCAAAGAATGCTGACGAAGGCCGTAGCGGGCCAGAAAATGCATTACATTCTGCTGGTGTCTAATAATTGTAAATTTTTCTGTACATACAATATACTTCAAAGGATGGCTAAAGCCTCTAGTACACGGCATGTAAAAAGCCACATGCGCATGTGGTTCTGACGTAATTTTGACGTCATCACACAACACGCAATGCTTATTGTGGCTTTGCATTGACGTCAAAATTACGTCAGAACCACATGCGCATGTGGCTTTTTATATGCCGTGTACTAGAGGCTTAAGGTAAAATGTAACAAGAACCCAGGAAAAACTTTACTTACCCGGTAAGTTAGCAAGTAACGTTGGAGAAAAATAAACACTACTTATTTTTCGGCTGAATAACTACTTATTTTTGTTCGAGGTGTCCACAGAATTCAGTACTTACAATGCACTTACTAGAAGTCACAAAATATCTAGTTATTATTTAACTACCAGTAAGTTGAATTGTAAGTACTTAAAATATACTTACGAGAAGCCAAAAAATAACTAGTTTTTATTTAATTGGGGCTAGTTAATAGACCAAATAAGTAGTTATGAAGCTAGTTACCAGTAAGTAAATATTCAGGTCTGAAAACAATACAACTAATAAGTAGTTATTTAGCTGATTATTAGTAAGCAAATATTCATAATAGTAGTGAAAAGTACTTACTAAGGTCATTACTAGCAAGTGCTTATTGAGGTTTTCAGAATAATGACAATTATAATGACAGCTACTTACCAGGTAACGTATGAAATAACTATGACCTATTACCAAAATTCAAAAAGTTTTTCATGGGAAGATACAAGATAATAGTCTGGTAGTGTATAAAGTCATACCTAAAAATTTAAGGAATGGAACTATTACAAAAAAGCTTTAAAAAATACATAACTGAAATTTAATTCATAGAAAAAATTCGAAAAAATAAACAATGCTAAACATTTTAATCTAACACATATTTACATTAAAGCTAAAACATACATGTAATAATGCACGATCAGCTCAAAAATGTTAATCAAAATATCCACAAAGCAGTTTCTCATATTTCAATCAGCATAACAACACAGAAAAAATTGAAAATTGTATATAATCACCAAATTCATACCAAATTCATGGAATCAAGCAAACAATTTGTAGATTTTGCACTTGTTACCAAAATGATTATATAGATTACTAAAAATTGTGAATATTTTTTTTTCAGTAAATGATATCTTTAATTTTAATTAAAAAAAATGATCAAAAAACTTTTCCGTTTCAAGCAAAGTGTTAATTGATAAAATTAAATATAGCTCTGGTTTTGACAATTCCCAACAACAATTCTACAAGTTTAAATTCTTTTGTTTTAAACGAAAAAATCAATTAAAATTTTTTGTTATTTAATTTATATTTTAAATTAAAATTTATTTCAAAACCAAGAAAATGTTTATTAAATCAAAATAATATTTTTAATTTTCTTTCAATTCAAAAAATAATTGATGCAATTAAACAATTTCTTCTATTGATAAAAAATTACTGATTATGTTCTCTGTGAATGCAAATAATGAATATATGAAGAAAACCATTAACAGCTCAATAAAATAACCACAATACTAATTATTGAAAACTGATATACATATACATAGTTATGAACTGCAAAAAGTTATTAAACAATTACCAAACAAATTAGGTGAATTTTGAAGTATCAACAAATTCACTTTTTTCAGCTAAATTGGTCTGCGCCAACACTGTGCGTTGGTTGAAAATTAGAAAAGTTATTTTCCATCCCCGAGCTCATACTAACAAATTGTGTTAACAATTATAGTAGGACTATAAAATAAAACGTTAGTTCTTTAACTTTTTTCATGACATATGAATAATCATTAGGGGTTTTTTTGAGACTATGAAATTAGAATTTATAAATCACTTAGTTTTGAAACTTAGGCAAATAATGTTCATGTGCTTAATTCAGTTAAACGATTTGAGAATTATAAGTAAAAAACAAACACTATAAAACAAATGTTTAAAAATTAATGACTGTGTGGGGACACACCCTCCTTCTTTTCAACAGAACTTAATCAGACAAAAACAAAATTTAATAATAAATTACATTGTAGCTTGTACAAATTTAGAAGTATATGACACCTCAACAGCGTTGCCGTTGGAAATTTTCTAAAGGGGTCACAAAAAGGTTATTTTACAAGAAAATAATCAGGTTTTTTAAAAGCAGTATTTACCAATAAATAAATGCAAGAGGTTTTTATAATTAAACAGCAAAGATTTATTTCAGGCCTTAACTTTTTTTATTTATTAATATTTAAATTTATACCATAAATGAAAAATATATACATATAAAATATTACAAATACGTATGAGTTATGTTATTAGGGAGATTGCACTTTCAATTTTAATTTGTACTTTACTATTGAAAAATTAATTAAGAATTAGAAGAAGGAATATACATTCTTTATTTTGTTGTTCAATGTTCATTTTAAGTATATTCTTTCAGATCCGTTTCAAATAAATTAAGGGACGAAAGCATGGAACTGGAAGTTTCCACTTTATGTCTCTTCGAAACTTTATTTCGAAATCTCTCGTTTAGACGAAGAATTATTTTGGGGTAAAGAAAAAATAAATGCAACGAATTTATTTCAATTTGAGTAAATATTTTCGATAAATCGATTGGCCATGTTCTAGAAACCGAAATCACTTGGAATTGAAATCGAAAGAATGTATATACCTTGTATATACCTCATACTTTGAGGACAACGTTTCTCTACCTAAATTACTTTTGAAATCAGGAAAAGCTACGTTAACTTTTACAGAAATTCAATTGAAAATCTTCACCGATTTCAATTTCACATGATTTCGATTTGTAGAACATGACCGTATATTTTAAATTTCCGACCTCAAATTTGGTTTCATAAGCTTTTCTGAAAGAAGGTCGTCCTTCAGTAAGTAGTTGACCGACCGATGGGGGAGTGCCTTTTTCAAAGCCTGAACTCACAAAAGAACTCAACGAGGAGTAGCCTTTTTTACGAGGGGATACTAACGGGATGTACGTGGTGGTTGTGATATAAAACCAAAATCGCGAAAAGCTTTATATTCACTTGGAATGTTGATTTTTAACCCTTGTGGGAAAGTTCGGATCGTGGATGAAAGTGGATGCTGGAATTGATAAATGGCAGTGAAGGTTAGATAGCTCCGGCTTCAAAACAAGGGGTGGATGTATAATTTTGGGTGAATTATACACTTACATTTTTACCTTTTACCTCCACTCACACAGGGACATATGAGATCCACCGTGAGGCTAAGTCGCAGGACAAGTATTCACGTTAATCGATGTTACAGTTGTGCTTATCCGGAACACATAGAATGTTTATTTAGCCGGCTTAATTTATTTGTCAAGAAAAGGCTGCTTGTGTGATGCCAAAGGGTGTTTGAGCGAGTTTAGGTTAAAAAATAATTAAAAGGGGAAGTGATATAAAAATTAAAGAAATATTTTTTTCTCAAAAAAAAAAAAAAAAATAAAAAAAATATGAAAATCCGGTAGTGATAGAAATCAATTTTTAGGTCAAAACAGTATTTTTCTTTTCATTATTTTTTTAAATTTTATTTTATATAAGTTAAGAAGGTTCAATGCATAACCCAACTATTCCACTAAGACAATTTTTTGGATAAAAGAATAATATTAATTAAATTCAGTATATATTTTTAAGAACTTCTTGTTGTATAATAGTATGTTACTATTAATAAAAATCAGAATTAATTTGATTTATCTGCCAGCTAGTTTTAAAATTATTTAGAAAACTAATTAGGAATTGTTGCGTTATTAATCCGATTCAAAGTTATAAATTCGTTTTGATATGAATCCAATGGAAATGTTAAGTTTTTAAATGAACTACTTACAGAACAACTTTCATTTTAATTGTATTGTAATTTTATGTTTTTGTTTCGAATTTAATAAGTTTTATATACATTCACATATCGTCGGCTTAGCTTAGTGTGTAAACCTGCTAAGTCCATTTTGCATTATATGACATATTGATACCGCATCGACCTGGAACTCCTAGAGAATATTAGAAAGCAAACCAAATATATATAGGGTTTGCTTCTTAAGCTAGAAAAAGAAAACATTAGAAGTTTTTGTCTGCCCTGAAAATTTTTCTAGAAGTTAGTTAGCACGTTTACACTTTAAGGCGATGATATACTGATTTTTTTTTAGGGAATTCTCACTAGTACTGCGAAGTAGTTTATTCCATAAATGTGGAATTGTTTCGTTTTGGTCTGAAACATTATATTTGATATTGAATAAGAACATAGTTATTGACATTTGGTAAGTTTTATATCAATGGCTTGAAAGATTTTAATATGCATTTGGAATACTATACCGTAAAAAAAAAAACAAAAAACTTAAAAAGTGGAATCGTTGCGAATTGTTATGGACCTCCTCAGATAATTGTACTATAAGTGGAATAACAAATTTTGATTATAGTTCTGAAAATGTCTTTAAAATCGCTTGAAATGTGTCACACCTTTTAAAAACGATAGTTTGAAAATTTATCAATTTTCATCACATATTTAAATAAAAATTATTTTTGCCAAAAACAAGAAAAATAAATAGTTCAAGAATTTAAAAAACATATGATTTTATGAAAACGATAAAAATAAGTTTCATGACTTGGCTCTCCAATATTTTTTGTGGTTGGTTTTGTCCTTTAAAAATTACAAAATAGTAATTCTTTACGAGTTCTGAAGAAAGTAATTTGTAATCAGGATTGAAAGGTCTTTCAGAATTCGGAGAAATAATCTTTTTGACATATTTCCTGCTTCTTAGATAATTAAGAGCTCGTTTTCAAAGACTTATGTTTATATGCAAATATTTAAAATTGCTTCTTTCTCAAATATAATATTGTCTTATATATAATATTTACTCAGCTTATAATAATACTATCTATAAAAAAAGCCGCTAATATTTGTTTGAATACATTTAAAAAAGACCCCCCCGACCAGTAAGGCTGGATCCGCTCCTGTTATATACTTATATTATACACTGATTTACCGTACGAACACAATTGCACCGTATGAACGTAGTAGCTTAGTTACGTTGTCAAATAAAAACGAATGATATTTTATACAAAGTTAAGAACGTATTGACATAGAAAAAGAAAATTAAAAAAATATTAAATGAAATTATTTTTGTGTTTTCAAATTGAATATTTGATAATAAAATAAAAGGATGGAACAATTAACAATAGTTTCAATAAATTTGGAATTTTTTAATATTATTTTCAAGCGTGTTTAAAAAAATTTACGGCGTTACGTCCTACATTTATATGACGTACGACTCAATTGTGTTCCTAGCATTAAAATAAAAAAGTATTTTGTATTTAGTATTTCGTATTGTAAATACACTATTTATTCCAACCCTCATATACCTACGATACGAACAAATTTTATAATTTCGTCTTTCAATATAACGACTTTTAAATATGAGAATTTTGTAAATTGAAATCATTTTGGAGAGCTTATATAAATAACTTTCGGTACCTTAGCTCAACTTTCAAAGATCGATTTTTTGAAAACATTTTAAAAAAGAATTGACTCCTATTATTTAATTTCCTTAAAGCCCTTGAAAAAAAATATTTCCTTAACAATATTAGTAATGTGAATGGTTTTTAATCTAAATTTAGATATTTTAATTAGGCTTAAGTTCATTGAATCTCAGCGCAGTCAAGAATGAAAAATTATCAATAAAAAATTTTAATTAATTTCATGTTGTAAAATTCCTGTCTTCATAAAAATAATTTAATGAAAATTAAATTCAATGAACTTAAGCATAATTAAAATATCTAAATTTGGATTCAAAACCATTAACAGTTCAATAAACTAACCACAATACTAATATTGTTAACAGCTAAGGCACGAGCTATGTTTACATTTGTCCTTCAAGTTGAGCTGAAAAAGGTCAATAAGAAAAAGAAAGACAAAAACACGAAAAACATGAAAAACAAAAAAGAAATGTACTTTGGATTTTCAAGAAGAATTCTTGACAAAAAGTACGAAGAAAACAGAAGTTAGGAAGAACGTGTAAGTTGATTAAAATAGATAATCATTCATTCTAAAGCAAATTTCGATCTACCAAAGTGAAATAAAATTTGGTTTAAGGATTGATGTTTGACTATTGACGTCATCCGACTGCAATAGCCCACTGAGTAAAACGGCAAACCCCACCGACGAGATTGTGTGGTTACAATCGAAACTAGTCTGGGCAACCTGTCCGTGAAAACTTGGGTGCAGTCAAGAATGAAAAATTATCAATAAAATTTTAATTAATTTCATGTTGTAAAATTCCTGTCTTCATAAAAATAATTTAATGAAAATTAAATTCAATAAACTTAAGCCTAATTAAAATATCTAAATTTCCTTAACAATATTATTTTTTAATAGACAATTTCGTCTTTATATTTTTTACATTTTCCCTTTTTTTAAAATTTTTTTTCTTCTTAGTTACCAAATGTCATAAAAAAAACTAAATATATTCATTAAACACAGAAAAATGTATGGGGAAAAATGCTTATCTTGTATAAACAGTTAAATAAACTTGTAATTCTTATCGTAACATTAAAATAAAAATATTAACGACAATAAAATAAATAGAGATGGGTGCTTTAAAATAGTTTCGAAGACCCATCTACATGCAACGTAAATACTTATTTACTCGTTAGATGATATAAATGTAGTGGGATTCAATATTAGAAATGCATTTACATACAGACATATTTTTTTTACCGCTAATTTACGGTTTACAATTTTGTGCAACTTTGTCGTATATATTTATTTTTTTTAGCTTGCTACACAATTAAATAATTTATTTAAATATTTATAAGTACTTAAATATATTTACACCAAACACACAAACCTTTTTACACATTATAATTTCAGTTAATGTTCTGTTGAGTTGAAAAATAAATCTGGGGGCAGAGAAAGAGTATCATTATTTTAGTACCGGCCTTCACCAAATTGGTGGATATGCCAGATTTGCACTGGTGACTCGTAAAAAAATAAATTATACTCGTGATGTGGGCGAAATTTTAAAACGATTAAGCAATGGTTTCTAAGTCCTGACTTTTTTCATTGACCGTGATTTGTCATGTTTGGGAACTGCTTTTGAAATCAGAGATCCACACAAGTCGTTCGCCATTTTTTATTTGAGAATTCTTATCATCATCGCCTAATCCTAAAGAATGAGCACTTGAAGATGGCGTTGCCCAAAGATTCGTCTATAAAAATATTTAATTTTCTATACAAAATGTTAAATTTTCTATACAAAATGTTCGATTTTCTAAAGAATGTTTAATTTTCTATAGAAAATGTTCAATTTTCTATCGAAAGTGTTCAATTTTCTGTAGAAAGTGTTAAATTTTCTATAGAAATTTTTAATAGACAACGTTCAATCTTCTATAGAAAATGTTACATTTTGTTAAAATGATAAATTTTAAATTAAAAGTTTACAATTTTCTATAGAAAATCTTCAATTAAAAAAAAAAAATGCTCAATCGAAAATTTTAAATTTTCTATATAAAATGTTCAATTTTCTACACGAAATGATTGATTATATATAGAAAATGTTAAATTTAAAAAATAAAAAGGTTAAAGTTTGTATAAAACAAGTTAAATTTTTAATAGAAAATGTTAATTTCCCATAGAATGTTAAATTTTCTACTGAAAATGTTAAATTTTCTATTAAAAAAGATAAAATGTTTAATTTTATATTGAAATTGGTTAATTTCCTATTGACAGTGTTAAATTGCTTATAAAGTTGTAAAATTTTTTGTAAAGCGTGATCCATTTCCAGTTTCCCTACTTTTTTAAAGAAAAAAAACACAGAAAATTCAAATTTAATGGCATTTATTTTTTGCAGATTATGTCTACCAAATATTGGCCATTGCTACGTCGCAGATGGTCCATCCGTTGAGTCCAATTTTCGATGACTCGTTCGAGCATTTCGACTGGTAACTGGTGAATAACACGCGTGATGTTTTCCTCCAAGGCTTGAATTGACGGGGTTTGTCCGCATAAACTTTAGACTTTACATATCCCCACAGGAAAAAGTCTAACGGTGGGATATCACACGATCTTGGTGGCCAATCGACAGGCCCAAAATGTGAAATCCAATAAATCCATTGATTGATGCGATGTGTTGGAAGTAGCGCCGTCTTACTAAAACCAAATGTCGCCGAGATCACGAGCTTCAATTTCAGGCATCAAATAGTCGGTTATCATGGCACGATAACGGTCGCCATTGACGGTAACGTTCGCACCGGCATCATTTTTAAAGAAATATGGACCGATGATTCCACCGGCCCACAAACCACACCAAACCGTTGTTTTTTCTGGATGAAGTTGCAGTTTTTGAACCTCTTCAGGTTGCTCCTCGTCCCAAATGCGGCAATTTTGTTTGTTTACATACCCATTGAGCCAGAAATAGGCTTCATCGCTGAACAAAATTTGCCTCGAAAACGCCGGATCTTCTTGGAACTTTTCAATTTGGGAAGGTCGAGCGGCTTCAGTTGTTGCACAAGTTGTATTTTCTACGCTTTTAATTTAAGATCTCGACGTAAAATGCGCCAAGTCGTTCCATACGTCAGTCCGAGTTGCGGCGAACGGCGCCGAATCGACTCTCCACGGTCTTCGTGTACACTCTCAACTACGGCCGCTATATTTTCTTCACAGCGTGCTGGACATGGTCTATTCGGTCGAATATTATTCAATGATGAATCCTGGGTCTCAAAATGGGTGATGGTGTTGCGTATAGTACGCTCAGAAGGCCGATTATGTTGACCATAAGTTGAGCGAAGTGCACGAAACACATTCCTCACATCACGTGAATTTTCGTAATAAAGTTGAACGATTTGTAAACGTTGTTCAGGCGTACGTCTTTGCATTATGAAATGCCAAACAATACTTAACAAAAATAACATGACAGCATGACACGACTCACACGTGATCTGTCAAAAAAAGGCTATTGAAAAAAGTATCTCTTCTTGTATCACCCATTAGTAAATATTAAATTTTTTATAGAAAATGTAAAATTTTTAATAGAATATGTTAATTTTTTTTAGAAAATGTAAAATTTTTTTAAAGAAAGTGTAAAATTTTTTATAAAAATTGGTCAGTTTTCTATAGAAAATGTTTAATTTTAATTTTTTTCTAATGAAAATGTTTAATTTTCTGTTGAAAATTTTTAGGGTCTATGGAAAATGTTTAATTTTCTATTGGTTTCTATGGAAAATGTTTAATTTTCTATTGAAAATTTTTAATTTCTATAGAAAATGTTCAATTCTCTACAGAAAATTTTTTTTCACATATTGATTAAAAATTTTAATTTTCCTTATTTCGATTTTTTTCAAAAATCTTATTTAACCATGGAAAATTTCGGATTTGTCTTAAACTTATTAAAATTTTTTCAAATTAATTTTTTTATTATTTAAATGATCACATTTACAGAGTCAGTTATTTATATTGTTCGACCAGAGTATGTGTATCCAGTATCTTTATCTGAGTGAACAGTAACTGAAAAATGTGAAGCGAAATAAACAAAGTAATTATAATGTTTAACAATAAAAGCCGTTATTAGTCATAAACAGACAGAATTGTAAACAAAACAGAAAAAAAACTCAATATTGACACGTGAATGAATGAATAAATTACATTTTTCTAGTTAATGGCCACACTAAACAAATGATTGACTAAAAAAATGAGAATGCTTATCTACTGTCGGGCTGTTGTTTTATAGATCTAAAGTAAATATTCATTAAGAATGATTTTTTGCTATTTCTAATTTAACATTTTGAAATTGGTAACATTAGACTAAAAGGACAATTCCAATTAAATTAAAACAACACATTTTTCAGCTTTCATTTTGGGGTTTTAGTTTTTATCAAAATCGATTAAATAATTTTAGTGTCCAATATGTGTGATTTATTAGAGTTGTGTCACGTTTGTGAGCATGTCTGCTTAATGCTTCTTTCCATTGAAAGATAAAAATCCAATAGATTAGTCACTAATCGTAGTGGAAGGTACCTGGATTAAATATGCACATATTTATTGCGTATTATTTTTCCTTATTTTGTAACGCGTAATTTTAAAAAACAGATAAGCAGGTGTTCGTTATGTAATCAGTATTTTTTCTGATTTCATTAGTTTTTTGGCCCTTTACTTTATATTGAATATGAAAGAGTTGTAAATCTATATTTATTTTACGAACAATTTCTATTGCTTCTAATAAAGTCTTGTTAAAATTTATAATTTATAAAACATCGTGGATTTCCAGGTATAAATGAACTTAGAAATTTTGAATTGATTGCATTCTTAAAATTTTATGTCATGAGATTTGACGTTAATTCGTTCTGTATGCCTATAAATTAAACTTTCAACGCTCATAACGACCGCCCATAATTAACCATTAGCCAAATTTAAAGGAGCCTTCCAAAAATTATTTTAATTCAAATTACGATATTATAATGAAATTTGGTTAAATTAAGTTCTATAAGACCGAAAAATCACACCACCCAATTTTGTAATGATCAGTCCATAACCTACTAAAGGCCCCATATAAATACAACTTACGAAAAAAAATTTAATACACATTAAGTAGTAATGAAAAATAATATGGGGATGCAATTATCCTAATTAGGTCGTATAAGGCTTAAAATCACGCGACTAATTTTTGTAATAATCGCTAATAAATGACCAAAGGTGTAATATAAAGTCCACTCTCGCCACGAATAATTTATAATTTATCACACATCTTATAAAAAGTCTGCTTTCGAAAAATTAATATTTTTGCTGGAGGGTATCAAAGATTCGGCACAGCCGAATAAAACATTCGTATTTATTTTATTCGCGCCAATCGTGAATAAAAAGTGAACAGTTGTTATACTCGAAATTTAACTTTTTTTTTCATAGATTATTATGGAAAAGGAAACAAATTTTATTAACGATAGGGGTGATTACAAAGTTACCAATTTAAGTATTACAGTAATTGTAAATTTGTATTATTATTAATAATTTTTTACCCTTTTTGTTCTCTGCTTTTCAGTTAATGGAATTATTCTCTTTCTCTCCAAAATCCCTAAAACCCTTTTAATCTACTATTTGCCTCACCCCCACACACGATGTGCCTTTCGACACCACCAACTTCACCAACAAATGGTAATAATGACAGAACAGCATGCTCGTCCAGTGCATGTTCCACCTCCAATGGTGATGTATCTACATGTGCTAAAAATATTAAGCAACAAGAACTTACAGAACTAGATTGCAATGGCAACACTACCACCACATTTAACAGTATTAAACAACGTAAAACAGTAAAATCAGCAGATGAAGCACAAAATGCAACAACAGCCAAAAATTTAGTTGATAGTTTAGGTTATAAGGAAGAAAATTCTGTCTACAAAGAAATAGCACAGGCCAAAGAGAAGCTTCAGCAGCAAACTGTAGTGCCGGAGGAAGCAGAGAAAGAGTTCAAAGCAACAATAAGATGGTTGGATTTTATTGCGCAACTTTTTTTACATTTGGGTGGTGTTTATGGTTTCTATTTACTGTTCTCCACAAAATTGTATACATTTCTATGGGGTAAGTAAAAACAAAGTAGTTTTGAACCATGAGTTGAAGAAAATTGTTACCAATATGATTGAGTACATTGAAAATTAAAAGAAGATAAAAAACGTTACTATTAGGGTTCTTCATTTCCGGTACATTATCTATTTTGGCAACCGAATAATTTCTTTTATTCCCGTTAATTCCAGAAAAAATAATGTGAACAAGTCTACAGCATGTGTTTTATATTTAAAATAAAATAAGCTTTAGCAGCAAAAACTGAGTGGTTCATATTTTTGGAACCTGTTAAAGATATTTTATCCCATCATATGTCGATTAGCTTTGCTCTTGTTCTTAAGCTCTTGTTATGATCGCCAAATCTGATAGAGAGGAACTCGTTGAAAAAGTCCTTTGAGTTTCAGTTCTTTCTTCTTTTAGTATTTGCTTATAATCGGGCTATTAAAGGTGACCTTAAATGTTTTCACATACATTGTGAAATGATAATGACTTCTGCTTCATAATGCTTTCGTAGCCCATTATTTTAAACATCAAGTCAAATATAATGCCCCTAAAAAAGCGGGCTGTTAGTAAATTTTTAACGTTTATTGTGCAAAATTAGTACAATAAAACATTATTTAATGTATTGGCCATGACGTTTTTCTATCTTTTTGGCAACATAAGCATTGCGCACAAAAGACTTGGGGGCAAATTACGGCATTCGATATCGATCGAAATTTCCATTTAAATTGTATTATGATTTCGAGAGATAATTCGCCCCCTGGTAATTTTTTTAAATCCAAGAACGAATCGTAGTTAAACAGGGCAAGGTCTAGACTTTTGGGCGGGTGGGGAAAAATTTCCCAACTACAATTTCTTAAATTGTTTTCAACTTTATAGAATATATAGACTTTATGTTTGGACATTTAATGCGTTCTTTTTAAGGCCAATGCTCCCTTCAAACGAACCATTTGTGTTTGATTTGATAGGGTTTGCCTGTAATCGTCTGGCCCGATTGTAGCAGCTCACAAACTTTGTAAATCTTTTCAAATATGCAAAATCGACGTTCAACGTCTCTTGGCATTAACTCGTGTGATATCCAATGTCCTTGCTTTTAGAATAACCCTGATGCCAATTATTTTGTAATTTCTTCATGAGTTTGACGTTAATCTTTTTGACAGTAATACCTCCAATTCATTATCTTCGATCGTTTTTGACTGATCTTGGCGGTCTTTGTCTCATGTGTCAAAATCACCCTTCTGATGGCTGAATAACCATATTAACGAAATTTTGTAATTAGTTGAAGGATTTTATGTCATTAAACAAATTTTAAATTTCATTGCATTACAAAAATGAAAAAAAGTTCTTAGAACGTTTGATTATGCATCATTAGAACGTTCTCATTACTAGTGTTTGGCCAGTGGTCGAAATTCGACCATAATTATTTATTCAAATATAAAGAAAATATACATAAAAGTATATATTTACATGTTAAGGTTAGAAACAGTACCAAAAAGAAGATCCATATTACGGATTCTCATTCACTCAGGACCTTGCATTTTTAATTTTACCGGAAATTCAAAAAGTACCATTTGAAGAACAAAAAAGTTCCAGAATGTTTCCTCTTCTAGACTCCTATAATATTATGTTTCTAAGTTCAATATTATAAAAATTCAAAAATTACCAAGTAAAAGAAAGAAATATAATTTCCCGTAATTACCCATTTTGATACTATTTTCCCCCCATTGAGGTTCGGTTGATAAATAAAGAAGGAAAGTGTTCTTAACTGGTTTACCTTTGCCGACTTATATATTCGAAATATTCAAAACCGGTTTCAGAAAAATGTCGAATAATCGATCATCCTATTTTTTTATTTGATAGAAAAAACTTTGTGTAATTGAAAAAAAATTTTTATATTTATGTGTTTTGCATGTGTGTTAGTAGCAAATTGGAACGCTTATACCGAACGGATTTTATAAATATACATTGTGCACTTCTGTATACAGAAAAAATTATTAAATTTCTCCAATCATCAAATTTATTCCAAATTCATAATATCAAGCAAACAAGTTGTTGATTTTGCACCTATTACCAAAATGATTATATTGATTACTAAAAATTTTAAAATTTTGAAAAAATATTTTTAATTAATTTTATTTTTAATTTTAATTAAAAAAGTGATCAAAAAACTTGGCCATTTCAAACAATGTGTTAATTTATTTAAATAATTATTGACAATTCCCAACAACAATTCTACATGTTTAAATTATTTTATTTTAAACGAAAAAAGTCAAGTAAGATTTTTTGTTATTTAATTAAAATTTTAATTGAAAATTAATTTCAAAACAACTAAAATGTTAATTAAATCAAAATTAAATTTTTATTTTCTTTCAACTAAAAAAATTATTGATTCAATTATCACATTAATCAAATTTAAATACTTGTTAAACCATTTTTTTTAATAGATAAAACACTTTTTTCTGTGTAAGTAAATGCCTTTAAAATAATGTACCTTAAGTATTAGTCGTTAAGCAAACAGAGGAGGAAAGTGTGGTTAACTGTTTTGCCTTGGCTGATTTATATATAAGATGTTAATGAAATAGTTCATTATTGTGATGATAAATAGTAACAGTCTTAATAAAATTTTTTGCATTAAGTTAATGCAAAATTTTCATCGATCTTATGAAACATTTCATTAACTGGGGGCTAATGAGACAGTCTATATTAAACCAATGAAGCTTTACATAGGTTACATTTTAACGTAAATTTTCATTGGATTAATGTCAAAATTCATTGAATTCATTGAATGAAGAAAATACTTTCAGTGTATTGGCGTTATATTATGGTATACATATATGAAGTAGCCAGCTTAAAAACAAAATAAAAACGTTATGAAATTCTCGAAGCTATAGGGAACACATCGAATGTAGCACCTTTTGTTTATAAAACTTGAGTAATTGTATATTATTATTAATAATAGTTCGAAAGTTATTGTAAAATTTAGACGGGGAACAAATTAAATAGCAGTTTAATGAAAACTCAATCACTGAAATACATGAAGGCCGGGTTTTTGAGATGTGCATTAAGTTTAAACTTAGTTTAACGTACCCTGAAACTCGAATTTTTCCAGCGAAATGTTAGGGTGCCCCGGTAGGCTAGCTGATAGAGAGCTAGTCTATGAGTTCCGGGGTTTCGGGTTTGATTCCCGCTAGAGACTCTGGTCTCCTTTTATTTTATTACTCCATTAGAGACTAATATTTTAAGCAAAACTAAACGGTTCGGTCAAGATTTTGTATTCAGCCTTGGTAATGGCGGCACAAATATGTTTTCAGATTAACTAAGTCTTGTTTAAATGGAATCTCAGAAACCCAGCCTAAGTATGTTATTTGAAATTAAAATTCTTTACCGTAAATTAAATACAATGTGTCTAGAACACCTCATGGGTAAATACCTACACAAAGAGAGGCGGTTCAAGTGGATGATTGTTCACCCCTGTGCTTAGTAGCTGGAGTTTTTTCCCTTAATAATAAAAGCTACCACTAAATGGCTTAATTACCATTGGAGTAACAGCAGCGTTACTCTACTTTAAAAAGACAAGCCTAAGCACATGTTAGACGTTTGTGTAAAATTTTTAGATGAGGAAAATGGGTAAAAACTTATGTTACATACATATGAACTTTTTCGGTCCCCTTTTTATAACAGTCAAAACTATATAATTTACACCGTTCAAAGAAACTTAATTTTACAAAATGTTACAGTTTTTTTATTTGTAATAAATTGTTAAGTTCGTCTAAAACTCGTACATCCCCAATGTACCATTATTTTTATGTACTTATGAATGTATATGATTTTCATCAATCCAATCAATATTTATTCGGACATTATTGTATGCATGTGATAAATTTTTACGTAAACAAGTCTGCTTAATTGGAAACCATTAAATTTTTTAAAGTCCATTAATAAATGTTCTATTTCTTTATAGTTTATTCTATTTATTTCGTTGTATTTATTTCATTTATTAATTTATGTTTAAAAGTTCAAATTGAACATTGATCGTGGCTAGGGTTTCTATTCTGGAAGAATTTCCCGGGAATTTTCCCGAGAAATATTTTTTAAAATTTCTAGAGACTTTAATGCGTGAAATTACTAAATTATTTTTTTTACCAAAATTCAATCGGCAAGTTGGAATCAAAATTTTTATTTTTTTTTAAATAAACTGATATGTTTTTAATTAGTCTGTGGATACAATTTTCTGCTTGGCGTTTCTTTTAGGGGCTACAGGCTAAAAGTAAAATATTCTAATTTTATTCATTTTACGAATCCATTTTGGAACTCTATGTTTTCTATAAACAAATATTCAATGTCTTTTTACTCCATCAAAATGTTGAGGCAATTTTTACATAACTCACTCATAAAAACCTCTCTTGTAAACTTAAACTTAGGCGAATGACTATCGATACGATAGATGAGCTAAGAGATGATACTAAGTGAAGGACTACTAGATAATTGTGGTCACGCAAAGATGAAAAGCGTACTCTATCTCTACTATCGATGAGAAAAACGGATGTGTTCATATCAGGGATGTTAAATGGGGTTTTAATTTTTGTACCAACTTAAAAAAAAAATGTACTTTTTTGACCTTCACGGTACCATTTTTTTTTTAAATTTATTAAAACAACAAAAGCAGTACATAAAAAATTCAATTGTACACAAAAACAAAACTTAGCATTAACATACATTATATGTATGAATAAAATAAGGTACATAAAAGTCTTATGAATATATGAGATCAAAATCAGGCACTTATTTGTCAAGTTAATAAACTATTTGAAGTTTTTAATTCATAGCAGCATGAATTTGTCGATCTTTACCAATCCTTTGTTTGTATGAGTCTTGATAATGTTGGCACGTGTAGTCTGTTTCTTTCCTTAAGCTTCGTATAGACGGTAGTCAGATGTTACAATATAGTAAGCCGGCGTTGCCAATAGAAATATTTTTCTGACAATGATGTCATTGTCAGATGCATTTATTGTACACGTCTGCCAAATACAAATGAGCTTACAATGTTCACACATTAAAGCAACACTGTTTACCAATATTGGCAGATCTGACCACCGTCTATACAAAGTGTTAGTTTTTATTATATTTCGAAAAGAAAAAACTCTGTCCACATTGTAGACGAATGTGGAATGGATAAAATTCCAGCAACTTTTTTGGAAATATCAGGAAACATATGGACATTCAGCTCATTTTGTAAATTAGCTACTGCCAACCAAAAACTTCAACTGTTTTCAGTTTTTTACGACTGCAGTTGCTCGACATCAACTAACGCTCTAAATTGATTATTGATTGAATCATAATTTGCAATTTCATTTGAGAAAATTTTTACTAGAAGAGGTACAATACTACTTGTTTTACCTGAAATAACATTTTCAGGAGTAAATTTTTGTAACCACATTAAAACTTCGTTATTAAAGTCGACATTGGTTCTCAAAGCTGCTCAACATTTTATATAAAACTGTTTTGCATTTTCTTTAATTTCTTTAGCAATAAAAATATTGATATTATTTGTAGATATATAAAAATCCACTTCTGTTTCGCAATAAATTTATTCAAAGGGCATGTGAGTTTTGTAAAGGTCTACGATAGATATATCACATTCATCCAAAATATTTTTATTCATGATAATGGGTGATTCAAGTAGACATAGTTTTATCAATAGCCTTTTTTGACAGGCCACGCGTGAGTCGTGTCATGCTGTCATGTTATTTTTGTTTAGTATTGTTTGGCATTTCATAATGGAAGGACTTACACCTGAACAACGTTTACAAATCGTTCAACTTTATTACGAAAATTCATGTGATGTGAGGAATGTGTTTAGTGCACTTCGCTCAACTTATGGTCAACATAATCGGCCTTCTGAGCGTACCATACGCAACACCATCACCTATTTTGAGACCCAGCATTCATTATTGGATAATATTCGACCGAATAGATCACGTCCAGCACTCTGTGAAGAAAATATAGCGGCCGTAGCTGAGAGTGTACACGAAGACCGTGGAGAGTCGATTCGGCGCTGTTCGCAGCCACTCAGACCATTATCGTGCAAAGATCGTGTGATATCACACCGTTAGACTTTTTCCTGTGGGGATATGTAAAGTCTAAAGTTTATGCGGAAAACCCCGCTTCGATTCAGGCCTTGGAGGAAAACATCACGCGTGTGGTTCGCCAGTTACCAGTCGAAATGCTCGAACGAGTCATTGAAAATTGGACTCAACGGATGGACCATCTGCGACGTAGCAACAAATGCCAAATAATGTTCTTTCAAATGATAATAAACATTCCCCATTAAATTTAAATTTTCTGTGTTTTTTTTTTCTTTAAAAAAGTAGGGAACCTCGAAATGGATCACGCTTTATTACGTGCTATTTTGCGGAACAAAACTGTTGGCCTTTGTAAAAATACATGCATTCAAGCAAGCACCTTCTGATTGCATTTCTAAGTTAACCATGTAAATAATTTTAAGTGCATATTGAATAAATAATAATGCAATATAAAAAAAAGATTTTAAATCCTGATGAAAGAAATAATAATTTAAAAAAAATTTAATGAAAAGGACTCAATAATTTGGTTGCTATACTAAAAATTCAAAAAGGGGGAACTATGACCAATTTTTTAATTGTACCAAATGAGTCACGGTAGTACCACGGTACTTTAGAAGGTCAAAATGTTCCAAAAAAGTACAATTGTACCAACTTTAACATCCCTGGTTCACGTGTATCTTTTTATGTATAAGACACTATGATAACTCTCGTAACTGCAATGTTGCAAATGAGCAAGAGAATGTCGTAATCCTCCTATTTCGCGTCCTACATTAGCGTGGAGACGACAGTCTATAATGGTAGTTGAGAATTTCGATAAATCGTATGATATTTCTGGCATTCAACTTCTATAAAAGTTTGGGTTGGTTGTACGGTAAGAATTATGTTGAGTAGAATTCCATCGTATCACAATAGATCAATGGATCTAGAAAACGTCATTAAAAAAACTTCTTTTTTTAATTATTTCCTTTCCGGTTATGAATAAATAAAGGGATATCTGTCAAACGAACTGTCATACTGTGGCAGTGTTGCCAGGTAATTTTTTTTCTTCCCACCAAACTAATTTAAAAACCCTCAAATTTAACGTATTTTGAAAAAATCTCCCCACATTTAAAATTTTAAATTATAACTTAATTTCAGTTAATTTACCTTGACTCACTTTTAAGTCACGTTCTAATATCAATACCTAAATAAAGCAAAAATCGTAAAATGTTTAAAATTTGACTGAAATTCCCCCAAAATTTTTTTTTTTAATTTTCTTAAATGAAATATGGGAATTTTTTATTTTTCATCAATTATTATTAATTATATTAACCATTTCATATAGCTTCAATGTTAACCAAAAGTTTATAAATTGTTAAAAAAAGACTGTAACATATCGCACTTGTTGCTCGAAACAGCGTCAACTCAAAATTTATAAATTTTCAGTAGAGACAAAAAACTTTTTTTTATATGTATTCTTATATTACAAATGGGGATAAAACTGCATTTTTTAGGCAAAATACTAGAGAAATAGATCTAAGATTTTTATAGTGGGTAGATATGGCCACTGTTTCTCGTTTTCTTGCAAAAAGTGAAAATTTAAAAATTTTGAGTTGACGCTGTTTAGAGGAACAAATGCGTTATGTACAATCATATAAGCTTTATAGTAAAAATTTCCTATTTTTAAAGTATTGGAATAAGGTTTCTTCCAAAATATCGTGTCATTTTCGTTAATTTTTATACTTCTTATCGGAATTAAATAGTTTAAGCATTTAAGGTGTTGCATTAAAGTTGTGACACGCATTTTTGAATGAATACTTCACCTTAAAACGGTTTATATTTTTAATCTTTTCAAAAACTATTTTTATCTAAAATATATCTAGTATTACTTAGTTATTGTTATGTACAGACAAGTAAATTGTGAAACTCCCTAAAACCCCATAAATATATATTTATACCCCCCCCCCCCCCCATTTTCCCCTAAAAAATTGTGCGTCCTAAATTTGCCCCTAAATGAAATAAAACACCCTAAATCTAGGGGGAAACTCCCTTATCTGGACACTCCGGCACCAGGGCTAGTAAAATTTTATTCACCTCAACTGTGTCCACACCCAGAGAAAAAATATGTTTAAATTTGGTCACCTCCAACAAAACTATTTTTAAAGAGAATTGCAAACATATTATGTTTAAATTTAACCATACTATTGTCACCGACAAACATATTATTGTTAAATTAGTCCTCCATCAAGAAGGCACAACCATATTATGGTTGCCTCCGAACATCTTTTGGTTAGTAATAACTAAAATATGTTTAACATTTATAATAGCATGGTTGATTTTCAACCAAAGCATGTTGCTCTTAGAAAAGAGGAAAATACTATTGTTAATTTAAAAACAAATTATTCTCATATTTAACCATAACATGTTTAGAGCCAACCATAATATGGTTGTGGCTTCTTGATGGAGGACTAATTTAACAATTATATGTTTGTCGGTGACAATAATATGGTTAAATTTAAACATAATATGTTTAAAATTTTGTATAAAAATAGTTTTGTTGGAGGTGACCATATCTAAACATATTTTTTCTCTACGTGCACATTTTAAATTTATAAGTACTTTGCTACCGTTTCACACACACCCAAAGGCACACAAAATCGGGCGCAAATGTAATAGCGTCGTTCGTACGTTGACATAGATCTAATTCTACTTCATATGCCGGTTGCAACCGTAGTGTCATAGAAAGAGAACAATTACAAATATGTATAAAATGATTTTTGTGTTTTTAATTGAATATTTAAAAACATTTTTTTTTTCTTTTTCAATTGAATATTTAAAAACATAATAAACAAAGAAAACAAAAAAAAATTTTAATAAATTTTGTAGTTTTAAAATATTAAAAAAAGAAAACAAAATCCCTTTGTGGCGGAATTGTGGGTAAATGGAGCGTGTTTTGAGAAATTTACGTCGTTAAGTACTCGTATTTACAACTTTCGACTTAGTTGTGTTCCTAGCATAAAATTTGTGCGAATAATAAATTTATATAAATGCATTCCAATATTGATAAATCTGTACCGTGCTACACACGATATATGCAGGGTTTCTCATACAGTAATTCTGCTTAGTTGGAAGCTATATATTACGCAAATTCCAATAATTTTTCTCCAACCACTTCGTCTAGTTCTTATTATCCTTCACTAAATGTGGAAAACGTAGAACTGGAAACTGTTAAACTCAGTATTGTAAAAATCACGAAGTCGTCTATATGTTGAACGAATTGATTTTGAATGGTGTGAATTTATTTAAGATGATTTTTCAGTGTACACTAATCATACATCGTCGTGCCGAAGTTATCTTGTCGTATATCACAAAATTCAAAAAAAGATTAGACAGTAGTAAATTTAACAGCTTTATCGATTTTCGTCTTTCTCGGGTCTCTATCTCTTATGGTTTTTAAGATATTACGAAGCCATTTTGTTGTTTATCCACTTTTGCGAAAAATTTAATGCGTTATAATATCGTATGTACCATAATTGTGAATATGCAGCAAAAATCGTATGAATATTTAAAATAAAAAAATCTTGCGTTATCTTGTTGTGTGTTACAAACAAGAGACTTTCTAATTGATATTGCTGTTATTTTATAATTTTTCGTTTTATATTTAAAGAGTTTTTTCAGATGTAGTTGTGTTCTTGTGTTATTTATATTCATGAAATTATTGCTATATTGCTTAAGTTAATTATACAGTAATCCCTTGATTTACGTCGCCTCGATTTACGTTGTTTCGATTTGCGTTCCCATATTTTGTGTGACTTCTAAATTTAATTTGCGTCGCCATTCGATTTGCGTCTTCAGATTCTTTCATGTTGGAAAAATCGAAAGCAGCCCATAATAAAGAATATCTAATTTTTTAGTCCTTTTTAGGATTTTCCTAAACATTTACAATCTTCCATTATGCCATTAGAGTCCTGTTTTAATTTTTTTAAATTAATTAGTATTGTGGTTATTTTGTTGAACTATTCATTGTTTTTAATCCAAATTTTTACTATTTAATTAGGCTTAAGTTCATTAAATTTAATTTTCATTAAATTATTTTTATGAAGAAAGGAATTTTTACAACATGGAAGATTAATTAAAATTGTTATTGATAATTTTCATTCTTGACTGACCTGGGATTCGAAGCCAGGCTGGCTGGCGTGTGATTCGAACCCAGGCGGCTGGTTACCCTGACATGTTTCGACCTCAACCACTTTAATTTGGTTTAAGGATTGATGTTTGACTACTGACGTCAGCAGTCATCGATGGCTGCGAGTGTAAGACGGCAAATCCCTTTGAGAAGACCTAGTGGTTGAGGTCGAAACATGTCAGGGTAACCAGCCGCCTGGGTTCGAATCACACGCCAGCCAGCCTGGCTTCGAATCCCAGGTCAGTCAAGAATGAAAATTATCAATAACAATTTTAATTAATCTTCCATGTTGTAAAAATTCCTTTCTTCATAAAAATAATTTAATGAAAATTAAATTTAATGAACTTAAGCCTAATTAAATAGTAAAATTTTTTTTAAATTTTAAACACTTCAAATTGTTTCGGTTAATTCTGTTAAAAGATTGATATGAGAAAATATCAGGAGAAACAAATAACTAAAAAACAAAATTTACCTAAAACTAAAAGCTGTTGACAGCAAACACTTACAGCCATACCTAAACATGAGCGGAACGCGTTTTCTAGCTCTCAAAAATCCTCATGCCCATACAATTTGTATGAAGCATCCCTAAATAGCGCCGCGTCAACGCTTTGCAATTGGAAAATCCGATTTTGACATCGCGTTAAAATAAGCAGGGTAGCTATATTTGTTGTTTTGACAACCCTGGTTTTATCGTTTGATAATAAATAATGGCAAACTAGCTATTTTTAGGTCAAACAAGCGGCTTTAATTCCATTTTTTATTTCTTTTATGAGGGTTTTAGTAAGCACGAACGTTAACACTACAGTTTGTGACACAACGCTGACGCTCTTGTTTAGGTATGGCATATCAGCGTAAAAGCTCCGCGGAAGAAAACGTTCCGCCTTGCGCTCTTGTTTAGGTACGGCTGTTATTTAAAATGCAGATCCCTAAATAACTTCTTTGCTTGTATAAAAAAATATTTTCTAAACACATACATACCTTTTGTATATGAAACGAATCAAATAATTAAAAACACAAAAAATATGTTATAAAAATACAAAAAATTAAAAATTTTGTTACATCGGTTAATCGACTGAAATTAACCGTTAATCGAAAATAGCCAATTTTAAATTAACCGATCAGTTAATCGGATAATAATTAATGAATACCCTACTATCTATACATGGATACATTTTTGTTTTTCTTGTCAAACACAACGGACAGAAATATGGTATGATTCTTAATATATACGAAATTAACCCTTAGATCTCTTTTGTTGTGTCTTATTTCTGACTTTCTGGATGAATTTTCCGTTTTGGTGTATTCAGGGACTTATAGTAAAATTTCGCAAAAATATTTTTGCGGAACATTTTAACCTCTTAAATCCCTGTTTTAATGGTGTTTTTAGCTCTTTTTTAAAAGAAGGACAAAAAAGACCCATACCTTGAGGAGTTAGAGGGTTAACAAATTCTACAAAAATGTTTTCCGTAACATTCTACATAAATTTGCTGAACACATTTTATACCTAAAATGTAAGGGTCACATGGTTTTTTATGCCGATTAACAATAAGAATGTGCCAGAGCTGGGAAATTTTAACACCCCCTCAAATGAATTTTAGATGTAAACTTTCAAAACGCCGATACACGTGTCTTTTTTTGTCTCCTCTATCAGCATTTATAGGCCGGACCTCGTAATTTTTTTGTGTTGTACAGTGTTATTTTATAGAATTTTCATTATTTTTCTCTAAAATAACACAAAACTATTTTTGCACCATTTTCAAACAATATTAAAATTGTTTAGCCTTGATATTTTATTTTCTGACACTTTACAATTTTTTTTTAATGTACCTACAATTTCTTTATTTTTTAATTTCTTTAAACTTGTTTTTTTTAATGGGTATTTTTTTTTTAACTGCTTAACCACTAAATAACAAATAATTTGATAGGCATATGTAAAACAAACTACACAACTGATGCAAAATTATTTTAAAAATGGCGATAACAAAATATTATTAAAGTAAAGATATTTTGTTTGCATCTTAAACATATTATGAGTACACTTATAGAAAGTTATCATGGTATGGCTATTAAATATCACTAAATGGTTGTTAGGAATATAATATGTTTTCAAAGTTATCATTATGTAGTTGTAAAAATGATAAAAATGATTATTTTTAAGTGAACCATACTTAATTTTATAATTGCGATAAACATTGACATGTTTACAGTCACTATAATATTGTTGTTAAAAATCACAATATTTTGTGGACGACAACCATATATTGTAACAATAAACATAGTGTAGTTGCCGTAACCATGCCCAACCATATTTTTTCTCTGCGTGTGGCCGTTTTAACACAAATCCATAAAGAGCGCACAATATCTGACAAAAATATTGGACCACTTTTTTCACTTACATTTTTGTGTATGAAATTTAGATTCGATTTCCCAAAAAAAAATTTTGTGATATACGACAAGATAACTTCGGCACTATGACATGTCAAAAAGTGGCCGCAGTACAGAGTGTCCAGATGAGGGGATTTCCTCCCATATTTAGGGGGTTTTATTTCATTTAGGTGAAAATTTAGGAGGTACAAATTCTTAGGGGGAAAATTCGAGGGGCAGACATTTATATTTTTGGGGTTTCATAATGTACCGACATAACAATAATTTAGTAAAATTAGATATATTTTACAGCTTGTTTTTGGTTGAGCAAAAATTGTTTTTGAAAAGATTAAAAAGCGTTTTAAGGGTGAAGTATGCATTAAAAAATACGTTTCACAACTTTAATCAAACACCTGAAATGCTCAAACCTTTTAATTCCACTACAAAAATAACGAAAATGATTTGGCAGCACTCGACATTTTTCAAGAAACTTTATTCCGATATTTAAAAAATAGGAAATTTCTATAATTGAACATATGTTAGTCTTTTTTTTAAGTGCTTATAAATTGTTTTTAAGATATTTTATTAAATTAAAATATTCAAGAAACTTTTAAAAAAAATTTTTTTGGGGAAATTTCAGTAAAATGTCAAATATTTGCGCATTTTGCTTTATTTACCTATTGATATTACAACGTTACTTAAAACTGAGTCAAGTTAAATTAACTGAAATTAAGTTATTATCTAAACTTTTACCTTTGGGGGGATTTTTTTTTCAAAATGCGTTAAATTTGTGGGGGTTTTTAAGTTTGTTTGGGGGGGAAGAAAATAATTACCTGACAACACTGCGTGGTTGCTTATATAAATTTTGATATTTTCGTAGAAATTCTTTACAATTTTAATTCACCATATAACTTTTCTACCGTTTCAACACACCCTTTGTTTTAAATATTATAAGCTTTAATTTGACAACGTATCTACGTCGTAGGCTACACCGCTAATAAGTCGGCGAAATAAGAAACCTAAGGCAAAATGTTGCCAGCTCTTTAGAGTTATAAATTGTAGACAATTTCAGTTAGAACTCAAAACACACACATCAATTTTAGTTTCAACAAGTAAGAGTGCTATATTTGGCTGTGCCGTACCTTTAATGCCCTGCAACGAGAGTTCGAATATTTCAGGAGTAGGATCCTACATATTATAAGGCAATCTTAATAAAAGCTGACCTCACAGTATTATGAATTATAATTAAAATAAAATTTCATTTTTTGTTTCAGAAATATTATTAAGCGTATAAAAGTGATTTTCAGGAGGGAATTTCTTCGGAGCTACGGTCAATTATGGATCGTTCCTCACTAAATTCGGTAGAATGATTTCCAATTAAAAAAAAACGGCATTTGACCAAAGTTTAATACAGTAATACGAACTTTTAAGGAAATAATGCTTCTTAGTTTATTTTTCAAAAGGCCGCATTAATTGGAACCTACGGTAAATAATGGACCGATTAGCACAAAATGACATGATGTTATTTCTAGCCATATCAATTGTCAATTTTACCAAATTTTTCCAAAATATCTTTTTTTCTTACGGATTAAGACATATTTAAATGATTTCCAGAGTGGGCTTGATATGGGACCCTATGGTAAATTATGAACCGATCTTCACGAATTTTGGCAGAGTTATTTCTTATCGTGCAAAACTGTGACAGATCAAGTTTAACTGCAATAGCATGATTCTTTACGGTTTTAAACGTACTAAAGGGTTTACCGAGAGTGGCCTTAATATCGGGCCTATGGTTAATTGTAAACTAATCCTTACAAAATTAAAAAAATATGTTTTCCAATCATAGTAATCGAATTTGTGTAAGATTTAGTAGGAATCAGTGCTTTCTGTCACCAATTTATGTTAGTAACAATAATATCACCTTTTTTGGGAGGTTATTCCACATTTGGGTTCAAACTTCCTTTCCTACTGAGTCGATTTTGCTGGATTTATATTCCAAGCTGCTTGGGAGAACTAGCATTTAACACCAATGTTGGTATTTTTTGCTGAGTCTTTCGATAGTCACCGTGTTTTCAACAGAAGGACAGACGGAAATGGCTGAATCGACCTAGAATTACTCAAGTACTCAGGTCTTAAATGGGTATTAAAACAGTTTCACACGGAATGGCATACTTAATATACCCTCATTCAACACTAGTGGTGGTGGATAATAATTATAATAATTAGTCTTTTTTAGTCACTTTTATCATAACACCCCATACTTATTTGAACATAATTAGTAGTAATGATAAAAAAAAAAATATTTTTACAGCAAAAACTGAAAGAAAAAGATAAAAAATTTTACAACTATTTTAGTTTGAAAAGTCAGTAATATTTTTGAAAATATTAAAATGTACAACTCAAAAGATAAATAATTGTTTACTTCTTTTCGACAGCTTAAGTTAATGTGAATTTTTACATGAAAAAATGTATTGACAATAAACTATAAATATATAAGGTTTGCGTCATCTTTTATAGTGTACTAGCTTAACCCGGTGCGCTTCGCTACACTGACCCCGCACATTTTTATATTGAAATTTATAATTTACTATAATAGTAGCTTTAACCACGTTTGAAGACTCTCCCTTTAATAGTTCTTCAGTTGAGCGATATTTAATGTATGCATCCTATGGGAGGTATTTCCCCCCCTGCGCCTACCCGCTTTATTTTTATTTTCAAAAGTGTAGTATACCATAAGAGTGACTTTTAGAAAGTTTGAACATTCTCACTATTACAGTTCTTAAGATATGCGATGTTAAACATTGGCGTCCTATGGGGTATTCCTATACCCCCGCTGCTATTTTATTTCAATTCCGGGGCTCAGAAGATCCTACTACAAAAAGTTCAGCAAAATGCGTGCAGCGGCTCTTAAGATATGCGATAATTAATATTGGCATCCTATGGGGGGTACCAATTCCCATGCCCCTATCGAAAAAATAAGTAGCCTATTTTATTTTTAGGGCTCACGTGATGTTACTGTAAAAATTTCAGGAAAATCGGTTCGATAATTAATATTGGCATCTTATGGGGGGTACCAATTCCCCTGCCCCTATCGAAAAAATAAGTAGCCTATTTTATTTTTAGGGCTCACGTGATGTTACTGTAAAAATTTCAGGAAAATCGGTTCGATAATTAATATTGGCATCCTATGGAGGGTACCAATTCCCCTGCCCCTATCGAAAAAATAAGTAGCCTATTTTATTTTTAGGGCTCACGTGATGTTACTGTAAAAATTTCAGGAAAATCGGTTCGATAATTAATATTGGCATCCTATGGGGGGTACCAATTCCCCTGCCCCTATCGAAAAAATAAGTAGCCTATTTTATTTTTAGGGCTCACGTGATGTTACTGTAAAAATTTCAGGAAAATCGGTTCAGTAGTTTCGGAGTCTATAAAGCGACAAACAAACATACAAACATACATAATTCATTTTTATATATAGGTATAGATTGTTGATACGCAGACAAAAATATTTGACCGAAATAAACAAAAAATCAAGGCTGGCAACCGAAACCAATTTCGTTATCGGTATTGGTATTATTTGAGTATTTGTTATTTCGGTATCGCAATTTAACTATTTGTTACTTCGGTATATATGCCGGTATTACATTTTAAACGAAATTTTAGCGGTTTCAGTATTACTAGCGGTATATGTTGCCAACCTTGCTTAAAATGTTTAAGTTGTTCACACCTCTAAAAAAAAATTTGGTTTGAATATGTAATATCTTAAACGAAATTATACCCAGTATGCAAAATTAGTCAAGTGTGAGTAAATTCGTACAATTATATTAATATCTATGTGGATACCAACAAACAAATAAAATGCTTCGAAATATTGTCGATTTTTTATGTGTATAAATAAAGGAATTATTAAAAAAGTTGCAGTATACAAAATGAATTATATACAAACATCAGCCTGAGCATCTCTATACACTTTTAAACTTTTCAACTCTTGATAGACGTAAAAGACTTCTAGCATTTGGTTATCGAACCCTCGCTCGTTTCTGTATTTCTCGCATCGCAAAATTTCACACATCAAGTGTGAAACAAAAAATTCCATCGTTTCTCGATTTGTGAGAAAAAAGTGTTTCTGTATTTAAATGCGAGAACAGACAACACAGATTCTGTTTTAACTGGAATACTTCCAGTAATTAAATGTCAAATGCAAGCGAAACGTCAACGAAAGAAATATATATATAATAAAATAAGGCTGCCAGATTTAAAGATTTATCGACATTTTGACGATTTTTTTTGTTCCAAAATTGGCAAAGTGACAATTTGCTGATTTTTTTCTAGTGACGATTCAGTCTTCGAAATAAAACAATTTTAAATAGTTTTATATGTTTGTGTATTAGGCACCACAGAAAACCGATATCTTTAAAAACAAGGCAGATTAAAAAATGTATCGGCAAAAGCAACATTTCTAACGAAAACTGTTTAATTTTTATTTGCTTGGATTATTTAATACATTTGTTTATGTGATCAAAAGATTAAACTATTACCCCATTTTTCAGTCAATGCACTTTAGGAAATTTTTGCCTTTTATTTTGTCAAAAATGGTTTATTTTATTTCAATATGATATTTTGTCACTCCTTTGTGTGATTTCTGCAGGGAAAAATAACAATCTGAAATTTTAAATTGTTATCGGATTAAGGAAAAATAAAATAAATAATTTTATTTAACTAGACCTCAAGCTTATTATGGATGTATAAAATGTGTATTTTACCCATGAACTAAATTTTTTTTTTTTTTTTTTTTTTTTTTTTTTTTTTTGATTATGTGTTTATATGATTAAAATTTGTGAATATATGATAAAAATCGAACAAAATTCGTCAAAATTAATTTTAAATTGTCCGAACAAAATAGACGATTTTTTATATTATCTTAGGATATTAACGTTTTTTTTCTCAAATTTATCTGGCAGCCTTGCGTAAAACAAACACAATGAAAGGCTAAAAAAAATTAAAATAACAAAATATAACAATTGTGTTTTATATACTTATTTTCATCATTTAATTTCTTTCTTTTCAAATAAAAAAAAAATAATACACATTCTTGTGTACATACATACATCATTTAGGCTCCATTTTTTAAATTTTTTTTTCTCGCATCAATTTCGAATATGCCTTATTTTGACAGTTATTGTGAGAAACTTTTTGCAAAATTTTGTTACAGAAACACTTATTCTCACATCCTTCCTATAATTGCTGGAAAATTATTTAAATGACAGATAATTCTCGCAAAGTAAAATTACAGAAACACTTATGTGAGAAAAGCCATTTTTTGTTTCATATTGCACTGTTTTTGTCATAATTCACTTGTTTCATACGGGAAATTTTACGATGCGAGAAATACAGAAACGGGCTACTGATTTCTAAATACAATTTCTTTATTCACGGAATCAGTCTGTGGAACGGTATCCCCTATACAACATAAACCATTAGTAGCGCATGTCAATCCAGGAATTGTATTTTTTGTCATTCTTCGCTTTGAATACACACTTATATATTTGTTATGACAATGTCTTATTATATAAAAATGTATTTTTAAACTATTTTTCTTTCACATTTTCCTTTATTGTTTTTTTTAGCTTATTATCATTCCGTGTGAAACTTTTTTATTATACATAAAGTTTATATATTCTGGCTCCTTGAGTAATTCTAAGTCGATTTAGCGGTGTCTGTCTGTATGTCTGTCCGTCTGTTCAAAACACGCTCACTTTCGAAAAACGCAAAAGAAAAGAACAAACTTGGTCTAAATTGCTTCTAGTTATCCTAAGCAGCTTGGGATTGAAATCCAGCTACATCGGTTCAGTAGGATCTGAACTACGAATCAAAATATGGAACCACCACCCTAACAAAATTGATAATTTTGATACAAAAACTAACATAAATGGTGGAATAATGCACGGACTGATATAAAATAATATAAAATTTTTTTGAAGAACGGTCCATAATTTACACTAGGCCGCATAAAAACCCTCATTCCCGTAAACAGTTTAGTACGCCTAAAACCGTAATAAATAACGCTAACATACTAAATTTGGTACGTCACAGTTTTATAGGACCTGAAATCACACTGCCGAATTTCGTAAAGATCGGGCCGTAATTTACCCTAGGCCCCATATAAAACATTCTCCCGGAAAACAGTTTATTGCGCCTAAAACCAAATAAAGCCCACTTTGGGAAAATAATTAAATTCGCCTAAAACCATAACAGATATAGATATTGCGGTAAAATTTCTTCCAACTTAGATTCATACACAGAGCGAAAAACACATAAAAAAATTATCAAGCAATGGTATTTAAATATGTTGTCAAATTTTTAACAAACTGTTGTCAAATTGGTACAAAAGATGTTAAAAGTACCATTGTTGTCATTATTTGCAGTTTATCGGAATTAAAATTTTTATAAATAATTTAAATAAGTGCAAAATAAAATAAGAAAATAAAACTTGGACAGTGAAAAAATATAACAAACTGCGACGTTTACATTTTGTTGCTACAGAAGAGATTTTCTTTTTGAAGAAAACATAAAGTTTGACCTTAAAAAAAATCGACGACGACGATAAGGAATTGAAAACTTCTTGTATCTATATATATGGAAGTTATTTAGGATTATTTAAAAGGTTAGTAAAAATACAATAATGTGGAGTTTGTAGTTAATTTTAAAATTCCTTTATTGAAGATGCTAATGTGACATATAGAAAGAAGCTTGCCGTTTATGAACAAAAGAAGATGTGAAGGAAGCTGTACCAAACTGAGGTCTCCGCCTGAACTCAAAGAAAAGCCCTTTATGAAAAAAGCACAAGTATGAAGGTATATAGCACTGCAATTTTGTTTTATTAAAAAATTATTTGCAATCTTTGTTTTGCTGTTTAAAAATTTAAATAAATAAATATATTTCATTTGTTTTTTTATTGCTTGGGTTTAGAATGAACACGCAGAACAATGTGTTGTCGAATTGATAACTGAATGTTGTCAATAAATTAACAGTGTGTTATCAAAAATGAAAACAATTTATTGTCAAAATGACACCATTACGGTGAAAATATATTATCGTTTTGTTGTCAGAATGAGACCAAATGGTGGCAAAATGACAACGAGGTGGTTAAAAATGTTGATACCATTCGTTATGACCTTGAACACAAACGTAGTTGGCTCACTTTTGACAACGGATGGTATACATTTTGGTATTTTTATACCGTATTTTTCCCTCTGTGTATGGCCAGAAAAAATATCATGTAATTTTGTGAAATTCACTGTTAACGCTAAAACTAATTACACTGCTGTATTGAAATTTATTCTAATTTATTTTCGTAATACCAGGAATTAGTCTTCAGAATTTTGGGATGATTTGTCCATATTTTACCAAAGGTCCAATACAAATTACCCTCCTAAAAAATATTTTAGTTCGGCTAAAAATGTTACGAATCATATTTTACTCAAGCCAGTTCAAAGTTCTTACAAGAAATGCATAAGACTTTCTTATTGTCGGTCAATAATTTAACACAGAAAAAAGCGTTTTATCAATTAAAACAATGGTTTAAAAATTATTTAAATTTAATTAATGTGATAATTGAATTAATTATTTTTTTAGTTGAAAGAAAATTAAAAATTAAATTTTGATTTAATGAACATATTAGTTGTTTTGAAATAAATTTTCAATTAAAATTTTAATTAAATAACAAAAAAACTTAATTGACTTTTTTCGTTTAAAATAAAATAATTTAAACATGTAGAATTGTTGTTGGGAATTGTCAATATTTATTTAAATAAATTAACACATTGTTTGAAATGGCAAAGTTTTTTGATAAATTTTTTAATTAAAATTAAAACTATCATTTATTGAAAAAAAATATGCACAATTTTACAATTTTTAGTAATCCATATAATCATTTTGGTAATAGGTGCAAACTCAACAAATTGTTTGCTTGATATTATGAATTTGGTATAAATTTGGTGATTGGAGAAATTTAATAAATTTTTCTGTGAATATTTTAAAATTTTTGTTCGTTGATATATTTTCCTTATTGGATGAAAGGAACCTTCTCACTCTTGGTCGATTTGACGTGGAATTACACATATATTTTTTTGTTAATCCTCTATACTAGAACCAGTCGTTGCAAGCAGTATGCTTTTTATAGTGTTGTACAGAAAAGTAGAATTTTTCGATACAAATTAAAAAATGGTACAGAAAATAGTATTGACTTGAAACATTGTACACTGGGTTTTATATAAATATATATATATATATATATATATATATATATATATATATATATGTATGTACATATATGTATGTTGTTAAGTACAAATGGAATACATAACCTAACATATTTCAATTTAACCTTCAAAATTTTACTTAACCTCTTAAATTTTTTCCTTTTAACCTTACTTTTATGTAAAACATACAAAAAGTAAAACTGAACATGCGTCTCTTGGTATCATCAAATTAGCCACTATTGTGATGCTGTAATAAATAATTGTGAATGATCTTAGACCCAGTCAATTTTGAAAACATGTTTTTTCTCTATAATTTAATAAAAAAAGAGAACAATTCATGCAACTTGTGTACGAATACAACAACGAAAATACTGAAAATGAACTCTTACCAAAGCAATTAACAATTTCTATTGTTTTTGTTTGTGTAAGACAAATAAATCTTTTATTTAAATAATCGATTGGCAAAATAAGTTTTTAATTAACATTTTCTTTTAGCGTATAATTTGTATACCCTTCATCACGGGTAGAAAGTTTGTCACTCATATGTAATTACTTCAATAAATGATCTTAGACCCTATAAAGTATATATATTTTAGGTCCATCTGTGCATCTGTCTTTGTATATGTTTTAATGGGCTTTCCGAAGACCCCAAAAATAATAGAGATTATTTATGTCAAATATACAACCTCCGTTAAACTTTGAAACAGAAATGATTAAGATATGAGCAAAAAACTATGATTGCCTCTAATTTTTGTCATAAAAACAGTTGTTTTGTTTTAATTTTTTTCTGTTTTTATACCCTCCACCAGCACTAGTGGTAAATGAAGGTATACTAAGTTTGTCATTCCGTGTGAAAGTTTTTTATTATACATCTAAGACCCCATAAAGTATTATATTCTGGCTCCTGGTGTAATTATAAGTCGATTTAGCCATGTCCGTCTGTTGAAAACATGCTCACTTTCGAAAAACGCAAAAGAAAAGAACAAACTTGGTCTCAAATTGCTTGTATTTACACTAAGCAGTTTTGGATTGAAATCCAGCAACACCGGTTCAGTACGATCAGAACTATGAATCAAAATGTGGAACTACCACCCTAAAAAAATTGATAATTTTGATACAAAAACTAATATAAATGGTGGAATAATGAACGGAATGATATACAATTTTGCACAAATTCGCTTTATTTGACTGCAAATCATACTGTTAAATTTCGTGAAGGTCGGTCCATAATTGGTCATAGGCCCTGTTGAAAAATTTGACAGCGGTAAAAAATAAAACAACCCAAGAACTCAAATTCAATGTTTTATTTTGTTTGCTTAAATTTCTGTAGGAAAAAGAGAAATATTTTATATTATACAAAGTTGGTTTTATACATGTATAACTTGTACTTTAATAATTATTTGGTAGACAAAGTAACTTACTCCTCAACCAAATCGAACGCTACCGCTTCTGTTATACTTCTGCTGTACTTGCGTTATCACATCTACTTATGTATATTGTTAAAGAGGGTAGAAAAAATATTTTGTATTTTACTGCTCCCTTTTTGATTTATTGGCCAATCAAAATGCGTTTGCCAAATCAGCCGTTTGGTGTTGTCAGTTAGGGAAAATGGGATCACTTCAACCCAATTAATCAACACTCCCCCCAGGTATATCCTTAATAGGATCTACCTCACCTACGGAGCGCCTTACATCAAGTACCGCGATCATTGTTGCGGGTCTTACATAGACTCCACCCGAAGTTTTTATTGTTGCGCTCCTGACCTGACCATCTACTCCAGTGTGGACAGCATGAACGATACCTTTCGGCCAACAATTTCTTGGATTTCCGGGGTCAACAATATAAACAACATCGTTAATCTCGATTGGTTTTACCTTATCAAACCATTTGCTGCGACGAGTAATAATTGGCAAATATTCTTTAATCCATCTTGTCCAAAACATATTAGCCAATTGTTGAGCTGTCATCCATGCCTTTTTTAAGGTTACACCATCTGTTGTTCCTTCAATTAGAGGCTTGGAGCCATTAGAGCTTCCTAATATAAAGTGATTAGGTGTTAGTGCTTCCTTTTCGTCGGGATTGATGGGAATATATGTAAGCGGACGTGAATTCACTGTCATTTCGACCTCCATAAGCGCGGCTCGTAGAAGTTCATCAGATGGTGTACGAGACGCAATTACGTGGAGGAGAACACCTTTATCCGAGCGGACTAAACGCTCCCAGGCACCACCCATGTGAGGCGAAGACGGGGGAATAAATTTCCAGACAGTTGTAGCAGTTGTAAATGCTCTTATGATATCGTTTTTATTTACAGCTAAAAATGCGTCAGCCAACTCACGTTCAGCTCCCTTGAAATTGGTGCCATTGTCGCTCCATATTTCTAACGGCGTGCCTCTTCGAGCAATAAAATTTCGTATTGCAATAATGCACGAATCAGTATTTAAGCTATGTGCTATTTCAATGTGAATTGCACGAGTTGTTAGGCATGTCACCAAAACACCATAACGCTTCTCTCGGCTAAGTCTCACAGCAACCATAAGGGGCCCAAAATAGTCAACTCCTACGTATGAAAATGGGCGGCAGAATGCTACCGTTCTTGTCGGGTGAAGGCTGCCCATTTGGGGGGGATTGGGTTTTGCAGCCCTATTTTTGCATATTTGACAACATCGTCTAATATTGTAGACTTCAGTTCGCAAATGTGGTATCCAGAATTTTTGTCGTAGCTCATTAACGACGGTCTCGTTGCTACCATGGTGGTATCGGCGGTGAAACTCATGGATAAATTAATTTGTAATACGATGTTTGCGAGGCATTATTACTGGATCGCTACCATTCCACAATTTTGTTCGACCACCCAGACGAAGAAGTCCATCTGTATCTAAATATGGGGATAACTTATACAAGAAACTAGTTTTTGGAACAGGTGTTCCGTTTGTTAGTAAAACAAGCTCCTCTTCAAACACTTTTTGCGCCTCCTTAAATAGCAGTTTTTCACTTGCGATAATATCTCCGTGCGATATATGAGAGCAATTAGGTTTCCCATTTCCTGTTAGGCTTTTAAACGCTAGAATGCTTTGCAATACCTTCGCTGTAACTCGGACTAGGCGTATCCAAGTCGCAACTCGGTTAGCTAAAGTCAACAAAAATGACGTGTTGTTTTCTTTTACTACGTGATAGCCAACGTAGCAGGCGCGTAACTCTTTTTCGCTTTCAGGGGAGCTAGCAAATTTTCTTTTAGGCCACTCTGATTCACATAATTTTAAAAATGAGGGACCGTTTAGCCAGCGACTACTGTTCGAAAACTCAGGAGTTTTTTTCCATTTGGTAGCCTCGTCAGCGACGTTTTCCTTAGTGGGTACCCAACACCAGCTGCTAAGTTCGGACATCTCTAAGACCTCACTGACTCGGAAAGCCACAAATTGTTTGTAGCGTCGATGATCCGAGTTGAGCCACGACAATACCGTACTTGAATCAGTCCAAAATACATATTTGTTAATGCTAAGAGATAATGATTCGCCTAAACTTTTCGCAAGACGGGCTCCCACCACAGCACCTTGCAACTCCAAGCGCGGTATTGACTGCGTTTTTATAGGGGCTACCTTGGTTTTGCAACCCAGTAGACTTACATTGACTGTATGTCCATCTGTACACCTCAAATAACTTACTGCCGCGTAGGCTTCTTCACTGGCATCGACAAATGTATGAATTTCTATATCGGTTATTGTTTTTGAGCTGAGTTGCGTGTAGCATCTTGGAATTTTGATCGTTTCTATCTCTGGTAATAGACGTGCCCATCGCACCCACTTTTCAAACTGTTCATCCCCAACGGGTTGATCCCAGGCGCATCCAGTTCGCCAGGTTTCTTGAAAAATAACCTTTGCATAGACTACGTAAAAACCCAACAGACCAAGTGGATCAAAAATCGTCATGATAAGACTGAGAATTTCCCTCTTAGTAGGTCTTTGTTTACCGCTTAATAAATCGCTATTTTTATACCGTGGGGATATGTTGTATACAAAGGTATCTGCGTTCATATCCCACCACATTCCCAAGACTTTCTCTGGTGAACATAAGGTTTCATCATTAAAACTTATTTGATCGACAGTTGTAGCACCAAGCGCCTCTAATACTTTTCTTGAGTTAGACACCCAGTTTCTTATATGGAATCCGGCATGCATGTGCACAAACTGAACATCTCGGGCAAGCTGTATGGCCTCTTCTTCGGTGTCAGTACTATCCAGCATGTCATCGACGTAGTGATTTTCTATAATACACTGCGCAGCTTGAGGGTATCGTCTTTTAAAGTCATCGGCATTTCTGTTTTTTACGTACTGAGCACAGCTCGGTGAGCAGGAGGCGCCAAACGTCATCACCGTTAAGACATATGATTCAAGTCTTGAGGCATTGGAATCTTGCCATAAGAATCTCTGATATTGTTGGTCTTCCTTACGAATTTTAACCTGATGAAACATCTCGGCAATGTCGCCTCCTATAGCAACTCGCCTTTGCCGAAATTTTCTTATAACTGCAACGAGAGACGTCAGCTGATCAGGACCCTTAAGCAGCATCGAGTTTAACGATACGCCATCTACTTTTGCTGCGGCATCCCAAACTAATCGGATTTTCCCGGGCTTATTTGGGTTAACAACTGGAAAAATGGGCAAATACCAGCACCGGTCAACTTTTAGTTCAGATGGCAACAATTTTCTGGCATATCCTTTTTTAAGGTAATCGGTCATCTTTGCCTGCAATACACTTTCTAAATTTGGATCCTTTTCCATTTTTTCATGCAAAATTGTAGCACGCCTTTTAGCCATGTAAAAACTTCCATCAGGAAGTGTTTCTGGACCGCGCCATAATAATCCTGTTTCAAAATAATTATCTATACGACGGGTTAGCTTTTCAAGTTGCTGCATCGCAATCTTATCTTCTACTGATATGCTGCTATTTTTATTATACGTCATGTCAATACGGTTGTCGTTAACTATGTAGCTTCGTACGACATTAAGTAACTCTTCAGCCGACTTACCATCGCAATTGCACAACGAAAATGAATGGTAGCAAACAGTATCGACCAAGGGCATACCTACCTCTATTTTCCCTTTTAACACCCATCCAAGGCGAGTCTTTTCAGCTGTTGGTTCATCTTCTCTGCCTTCTTTTGTTTTAAAGCATTGACCAATGCGTGTATTATTAAGCCCAATCAAAATGCGTGGTGTAGCATTTATGTACGAGGCGAGTGGTACGTCCCTAAGATATTTATACTGCTCTTGTAGCTGTGTTGCATTTACAGTTTGTTGCGGTAAATCCAACCTTTTAACTGTGTGCACTTCCTTTAAAAGAAACCGCTTTTTAGGATCTGTTCCTGACATTTCAAAATTAGTTATCACTGAATCATCCTCATTTCGGAGCATATTCGAGGTCCACCGCATGCACAAGGGCTGTGGTTCCCCTTTAATATTCAGTGCCTTAAAAAGCTCCTCCTCAATTAAGCTTAAAGAAGATCCGTCATCAAGAAAGGCAAAGGTAGATATTTGTACACCGTTTCCATATATAGTGGTCGGAATAATGCGGAAAAGAATTGGATTAGCGTTATAAGAATGATGGGTATTACAATTAACACTTACCGAGGGCATCACTTCCATAGGAGGTGACGCGATTCTGTGCAAAGTTGGGTGATGAGGCATATTACAGTCATCAATGTTGCATCTGATATCAGATATGCAGGGTTGTGGATAGTGTGGCAACAAACATATTTTACACAGGTTGTGTTTGCGAATAATTTTCCACTTTTCCGATCTTTTCATTTTAATAAAATGATTACAAAAAGACACCTCTTCGCAGCAGCCTTTGCAAAAAAGACATTTTTTATCCGATGCCGCTTGGGCTACAGTGGCTTTACTATGAGTGTTTACGTTTCCCCCTCGTCTATGCATTTTTGCAGACGTGCTGGGAATAATAACACTATTAGCGCCTTGTGCTAGATGAAATAACCATTCACTAAAATCTTCCAAGTTACTAGTGGCTAACGTTGCCTTATGCATACCCCAGAAAGCTGCAAGCAAGCCGGGAAGTTTACAAACCAATTCCTGTTGAAGCTCAGGATTGTTGAGGTAGTTAGACATAGCGGCAGCTTTCATAGTGGCACATACATTTTGCACCTCTATCGCAAAGTCCACTATAGTTTCTAGCCGAGATTCTCTAGGTGAAGGCATGTCTCGTATTTGATTTAACAAAATGTCGGTAATAAGTTCCGGTCGCCCGAATTTCATTCGCAGTGTTGATAGAATCTGAGGTACACATGCTACATTCAATAAAAGACTTTTTACTGAATTGCGAGCAGCTCCATCTAGCGCATGACGGAGACGAATTAGATTCTCCTCGTCTGAGAAACCACACAGTTGAGTTGTTTGTTCATATGTGGCTGAAAACAGTGGCCATTCCTCAGGCTTACCGGTAAAGGTCGGTAAGTCTTTGGCTAAACCTTTGCGTGCCGCTATGTGCTCAGGGGTAAGGCGAAAAGATGCTACGCTATTTTGTGGTACTGGTGGGTTTGTACCACGGTTTGTGTTCGCAGTAGAGCTAAGGGGAATTACACCAGGTACCCACTGTGCGGTAGATACTTGTTCTCCTCTACCTGACCTTGTATAATGATCAGTAAACAATCCTTGTAAGCTCTGTTCACCAGCATTTTGTGTAGTGGTATTACCTCTATTTTGCAACTGCTGCTGGGGTAATTCAATTGGTTGTTCATGTCGACGTGATGTTTCGTCAGCCACTTTCCTACACTGTACCCAATCCTTACATCGGGCTCCACGAGTCGAAACTTCACTGGATGAGGAACACAAATCAACATCAGCATGTTGTTGTAACAACGATCGTCGTTTTTGTATAAGCAACTCATGTTGCTCCAATAATTTAGTCTTCTGAGCTATAACAGCCAACTCTTCATTTACTATTTCTAGCTCGGCCTGTATTTGTCTAGATTTCTTTGACGACGCTTTGGTGCTTGTTGAACGCACTGAATCTGCGTCATTAGTTTCATCACATGCTGCTGTCACACCTTCCTTATTGGCATCAGTTGTTTCTAATAACAACGCCCGGCATGACTTACAACGCCAGTCGCGTTCCGATCCTGCGTGTGGTATTTGGGCGCAGTCCAAATGAAAATTCCCTTCACAAGCACAGCAGGAAACCATTAGTGACTCGCCCTCTTTATTACATTTTAGGCATGTACCATTGACATTTCTATTTGCCTGAAGCATTGAAGAAGTTCGCAGAAAATTTAAGAGTGTTGAAAAATTTGACAGCGGTAAAAAATAAAACAACCCAAGAACTCAAATTCAATGTTTTATTTTGTTTGCTTAAATTTCTGTAGGAAAAAGAGAAATATTTTATATTATACAAAGTTGGTTTTATACATGTATAACTTGTACTTAAATAATTATTTGGTAGACAAAGTAACTTACTCCTCAACCAAATCGAACGCTACCGCTTCTGTTATACTTCTGCTGTACTTGCGTTATTACATCTACTTATGTATATTGTTAAAGAGGGTAGAAAAAATATTTTGTATTTTACTGCTCCCTTTTTGATTTATTGGCCAATCAAAATGCGTTTGCCAAATCAGCCGTTTGGTGTTGTCAGTTAGGGAAAATGGGATCACTTCAACCCAATTAATCAACAGGCCCCATATAAACCTTTCTCCCGGAAAACATTTTCGTACGCCTAAGAACGTAATAAATAACGCTATCATACTAAAATCTGGTAAGTCACAGTTTTATATGACCAGAAATCACACGAGAAATTTCGTGAAGATCGGTCAATAATTTACACTAGGGCCCTATATAAACCCAACTCCCGGAAAACAGTTTATTACGCTTAAAGCCGTAATAAATAATGCTATCATAATTAAATTCGGTACGGTACAGTTTTGTACGACTAGAAATCATACTGCCAAATTTCGTGGAGATCGGTCTATAATTCACCCTAGGCCCCATATAAACCCTATTCTCGGAAAACAGTTTATTGCGCCTAAAACCAAATAAAGACCGCTTTGGGAAAATAATTAAATTCGCCTAAAACCATAACAGTTATAGATATTGCGGTAAAAATTCTTCCAACTTAGATTCATATGTCCAAAGAAAATATCATGCAATTTTGTGAAATTCACTGTTTACACTGAAACTAATTACACTGCTGTATTGAAATTTGTTCTAATTTATTTTTTGTAATACCAGAAATCAGTCTTCAGAATTTTGGGATGATTGGTCCATAATTTACCACAAATTACCTTCTTAAAAATAATTTTATTTCGGCTAAAACTGTTACGAATCATGATATTTTACTCAAGCCAGTTCAAAGTTCTGACAAAAAACGCATACCACTTTCAAACTGTCGGTCAATAATTTTTTATATACAACCAATTTTAATGCTGACGTTTTTGTGAAGCTTATTTAATAATATATATGTATTTATAATATAGAGCCCTTTCCTGTCGGTGGAGGGTATCAAAGATTCGGCACAGCCGAATATAGAACTCTAACTTTATTTTTTTTCTTTTTTACATATAACAAATACATATATACATCCATGATTTTCCGCCCGAATAGAGAAATGTGCTTTTAACGAAAAAAATGTACTTAACATATTTTTTAATTCTGTTAGATAATGTATGTTAGTGGATGAGTGGTCTAAGACAATGCATTACGTTATGCGAAAAATATTAAAGATTTGTCACAGCCGAACATATCACTATTAGGCAGGGTTTTTTTAGATGTGGATTAAGCTTAAACTTAGTTTAACGTACTCTGAAACTCGGATTTTTCCAGCGTAATGCATTTTTTTTTATTATTTTATTAAAGACCAACATTTTAAGCACAACTAAGCTTTTCCGTCAACATTTTGTTTACAAACTTCTACAACACCTACATCAACACTAGTGGTGAATGAGGGTATACTAAGTCTGTCATTCCGTGTGAAACTTTGTTATTAACTTCTAAGACTCCATAAAGTATATATATTCTAGCTCCTTAAGTAATTCTGAGTCTATTTAGCCATGTCCGTCTGAAAAGAGCAAACTTGGTGTCATATTGCTTATAGTTATCCTAAGCAGTTTGGGATTGAAATCCAGCCACATCGGTTTAGTAGTATCAGAGCTATGAATCAAAATATGGAGCCACCACCACCCCAAAAAAATTTTTAAAAAACTTACATAAATGGTGGGTTATGTACGGAATGATATAGGATTTTGCACCAATTCGTTTTATATATCTGGAAATCATACTGTAAAATTCGTGAAGATCGGTCCATAATTTACCATAGGCCCCACATAAAGCCTACTCCCGGAGAACAGTTTAATGGGCCTAAAACCGTAATAAATAACGCTATCATAGTAAAATTTGGTATTACATAAAACTAAAAATGACTCTGTAAAATTTCGTGAAGATCGGTAAATAATGCACCCTAGGCCCCATATAAACCCTACTCCATACAAAGCCCACTTTGGGAAAATAGTTGAATTCGCCAAAATTCGTAACAGATATAGATATTGCGGTACATTTTTTTCCAACTTAGATTTATAGGGCCAAAAAAATATCATGCAATTTTGTGATAAACGGTCCATAATTTACCTTAGCTCCCATATTAGGCAGTGTTCTGAAATTCACTGTAAATTTTACTACTGTTTTGAAATTTATTCTTATTAATTTTTTAATACCATAAATCAGTATATAGATGTCATATAGAGCCCACTGCTGTCGGTGGAGGGTATCAAAGATTCGGCACTGCCGGATATAGCGCTTTAACTTGTTTATTCTGCCATTATCGAACTGTTTAGTGGAAAATGATTTTAGCAAATTTAGATTAATAAAAACTGGCATAAGGAACCATCGTGTCATTATATTTTTCAAAGGAAGGTATAGAAAAAATGATTTTCAATTCCTGTCAACGGTAGTGCATATTAAAGGATGTTGGAAGATTTGGAAGGTCGGCTGTGGAAAGCCATCTGGGCTTGACTTTCATACTTGTTTTGATATATTCTATTGATTACATATCAATACTATTGATTACAATTAATTCTTTTTTGTAAATTTTTCATTTCATTTTTTTATGGCCATATTAAATAATGCTTTTTGCATGTTTTTGGGCACATTAGATTTGTTTTCTAAAGAGATTTGTGCATTTAAAAACTTGCCCTGTTTATACCATGTAAATAACAAAACGCATTTTTTCTTTATTTCCAGTCGTTTTAACTATATGGGGTTCGGGTATTGGCATCACAGCAGGTGCTCATCGCCTGTGGTCACACAAATCATATAATGCTTCGTTACCTTTACGTATTTTATTAATATTTTTATTCACAATAGCTGGTCAAGTAAGTGTGTTGTACTTAAGTGACATTAAAAACAAACAAACAAAAAAACCCCCCAAATGATTGTTCCCTATATATTTTAGCGCGATGCTTACACTTGGGCCTTAGATCATAGAATTCATCACAAATTTTCCGAAACTGAAGCTGATCCCCACAATGCCAAGCGAGGATTCTTCTTTGCTCATGTCGGTTGGCTATTCCTAACAGCCCATCCTAAGGTTGAAGAGAAACGCAAAGTTATTGATATGTCTGATTTGGAAAATGATAGTGTAGTGATGTTCCAACGTAAATGGTTTGTACCCTTATTTGCCATTTGCTCCATTGCTTTGCCTGTTTTGGTGCCCTGGTATTTCTGGAATGAATGTTTATGGAGCTCATTCTGGATTAATTTCAATATGAGATTTACTTGTACTTTGAATGTGGCCTTTTTTGTGAACAGTGTGGCCCATATGTGGGGCAGAAAGCCTTATGACAAGTTAGTTCTTTGGAATTGTTGTTTGTGATTGCGAGTTGCATTAATTTGAATTTTTTTTCTTTGAATTTCTAGAAATATTAGCCCAGTTGAAAGTCCTATTGTATCCTTTTTGGCTTTGGGTGAAGGTTGGCACAACTATCATCATGTATTCCCCTGGGACTATAAAACGGGTGAATTTGGCAGCTATAAATTAAATGTTACCACCGGATTTATTGATTTGTGTGCCAAATTGGGTTTGGCTACTGGACGTAAGTATCAGAAATATAAAATGGTTTAATTTTTCTTCAAACACAGTAATTGAAATTAGATGTCAGGGGCCCAATGCTCAAGGATGAAGTTACAAATTGTCAAGACATAAAATGAATTTTAAACAGAAATTTTTAAATTGCTGTTTCTTGCTGTACACATTTTACTCGTAGATTTGCAACTTTTATTTTTAAAAAATCCTAGTATGCAAAAACTTTAAAAATTTTATAGAAAGCTGCATTGCCAGATAATTTTAATGCTTACACAATCTAATAAAAGTCATATTTTTACACGCCAAAGAATGTCCATACAAATTTTGTAAAAGCATTTTAATTGAAAATATATATTGTAATCCATTAGATGCATAATTTTTCAAATGTTTTTTTTGCAACCTGAAAAAAAGCATTCAATATTTTCCTTTAAAAAAGTACAATTAGTGTAGACTAGATTTTCTAAAACGTTCTAGTGATTCTCTGGTTCCTACTTAGTCAATAGCACCAACGTCAGTAGATGATTTCCAATGACTCGCACATGTTAAATGTCTGTAGTAAATAACATTTCCTCGGTTATAATAAGTCACTAGTACTGGTGACTGTCTCAATAGTGAATCAGTACACATTCACTAGTGACATTTCCTATAGGGTAGTCTTAAAATTATTAGAAATATAGGCTATATACGCCTTTTGGTAATTAAAGTAACGATATGTGAACGGGAACTGCATTGACAGGACGTAATCTTAAGAATTAGAATAAGATTTGTTTAATTATTTTTTGTTCATATTATTTAGTCTTATTTCTTCTACCATTTTAATATCATTTCTTCGTAATATAGTTTCAAGCAAAAGGTAAATTTTATAAAAATATTTATTTATTAATTATACAATATTTACCTTAAATGCAATTTTGAGATTTTGTTAAAAAAAAAAAATTGTGTGAAATTTAAAATACCAAATATCCCTGAAGAAGCTATCCATTGGTATAGCGAAATATTTGATATATTTTATATATCAAAATTATTTTATATATAAAATTAACCTTGAGCATGAAGTACATATTAATAAATAAATTAAAATAAAAAATAAAAAAAAGATATGGAAGGAGTTCTTGTTGTAATATACTGGAGAGTTCTTTATATGGATTTATGTTAGTTTTTTTTTTTTTTTTTTTGATTATAAAACTCAAACTTTTTCCTTCTAAAAATCACTTTTCTCTTCATTTTCCTTTCTCTCATTTAGGCAAATCTGTCTCTCCTGATATGATCAAAAGACGAGCCATAAAATGCGGGGATGGTACTCGTTTCCTTAGCGATGAATTTGCGCACAAAGATCAAGTTTGGGGTTATGGCGACAAGGACTTACCCCATGAGGATTTGCAAGAACTAAAGAAAATGCAATCTTAATTTGAAGTCAACCTACTAGATTTTTAATTAAATTAAATAGCGATTATTTAATTTAAATTGTTTGTTGAGTTTTTTAGATTTTCTAAGTGTGTGAATATAAATGGAGTATAAAAAAAAGAAATATACATTCCTAAATTTAAAATACAAAAATAAAATAACAAAAAAAAAAAAAAAAAAAAAAATTAATAAAAAAAAAAAATAAAAAATAAAGGAAAGTAAAATAATGTATGTAATTTATATTATTTATTTATATTATATACACATGTATAATAAAACTTGATTTTGTACCTGCATATTAAGCATGTGGAACTTATTAAATTATATACAAGAACCAAAACTAATTAAATATTTTAATAATAAACACGAGGCTTTTTAGTTTATTTGCAAGTCTTTTCTTTGCGATTTATTTAATTATTTTAGAATTTAATTAACTAAATTCTTTTTCTAGCTTTAGTGTTATACCGAAATTTTAAATGTAAAATTTTAGTTCTTTACTTAACTTGGAAGTGTGCTGGTGGTCAGGATTAATTGTGGCATAAGAGTGAAAAGTGTTGGAGAGTGATTACAGTTTTTCTTACTAAGATCCTGATTTCTTTTTTTTTAGAAAAAGGTATAAAAAAAGGAAAATTGGAGTTTATATAAATCATAAGCGACAAAGAAAAACTTTATTGTAATAAATGATTTTTTTTAATTTACAAATTTTGATTATTAAAAACGATTGCAACACTAATAAAACCTGTATGGCCTAGTTTGATACCAAAGTTGCAAATCCTGAAAAAATAGTTGTTGAGTATGAGTAAAGGCGGATTCGCTTATGTGTTCCTCTCAGAGAAGAACAATTTTGTTCCAAACAAATATTGAATCCGCCTTAAAAGTATGTCTAAACACAACAAATAATTGACGAAAAGTTTCGATAAAAACGTGACCACTAAAATAATTAAGTAAAGCCCGATCACAGTATAAACACACACAGTATATACACGCACATTTTCGAGAGTGTACCCTACTTGAGAACCGCCAAAACAAAAATAATGTAAGATTCATAAAAGAGTTCTTTGTGCCAAACATTATCCGCCTTATGTAAAAAAAGTTAAAGTTCACATTAGTTAACCAGCACTTAAGTCCCATGCACTCTTGCTGGGCTTAGTGTGTTGGTTAACTAATGTGAACTTTAATTTTTTTCCATAAGGGGGTATTTATTTAGATATCTATATTTTTATGAATTTTTTTGGTTCTAAGTGATTTTTGGGAGGCGGTTTATAAGGAACCCATGGTCAATTCTGGATCCGCCAGCAATAAAATATTTGAACACGTATGAACACAATTTCATTAAATTATCTTTCAAAGTGTACTTTGCACAAGAAGTTGTCATGGATTGACAGACAGACAGACAGACAAACGACCAGTCGAACGAACGGACATCGTTTGATCGACTCAGAAAGTAATTCTGGGTCGTGGAGAGGGTATTATGCGTTTGTGCCGATAAATGTTGTGCCAACATAAAAATATAGTCCCTTTCCCCACATTTAGTATACTGATCGACTCAGAATTACTTTCTCAGTCAGAATTACTTTCTGTGTCGTGGGGTGGGGATAGGGCCCATATTTTTATGTAGGCACAAACATTTATCAGCACAAACGCATAATACCCTCTCCACTACTGTAGTGTGGTATTAAAACAAATATGTATGTACATATGCATTTATTATTTTAACCTTAAAGTTCTTGATTCTTAAAAACTAAATTAATTGAATCTGAGGACGTTCAAAGTACATAGAATTAATTTTTTAAGGGCTAATTTCTTTCTAAATTTTATTAAAATTTTCTTGTAAAAACCAAGATAATTTTTGGTTTTTAGTGTGAAAATAATTGCATTTTGATAACCAGCAATTCTGAAAAAAATTATTCATATGCTACAGATTCGTCACTCCTACATAAAGAGATTAAAGGAACCTTCGGCTTTTCTTATTTAGCAATAGTTGTATTCGAAAAATTAAATTTTAAATGCAAGCGGGATAAAATTGGTCAATATAATGGTCACCTAGGCAGGCATAGATATTGGTAAGTCTTATTATTTTGAATGTACAGCTAAGTGCTATTGGGGGCGTCCACAGGTTGTAGAAAGTTCTGTAGATATACGGAGCAGAGCTTAGCAGTCGCGGACGATTCAGCGGACGAAAGTGGAGGGTCTCAGTTGGATTTCCAGGTTCGCTGGGTTTTCGATAAATCCTAAGAGCCAAAATGGCTCGCGGCAACAGGGCGAGTGTCAGTCGCCTTCAAATAACTAATTCGCTTATGTCGGAACCCTGTAGACTGCATAGCCATGAAACGCCTTGGCGTTTCAGATAATAAGGCGATGTCTGGTGTGATACAGTTACTGAAGCAAAGTTTCTTGAAGGGAATTACGCCGTTCTATGTTTGGACACATAGATAGCAGTCCTATCACCAAACTAGGAATATCAGACCAGCAATCCACTTTTTCGAATTAAAAGTTGCTACCGAATCGCTAAATATAAGCTGCAGAAATAGGCGCCCTATTCTTCAGTGAGAGTTAAGGGAATAAATATATATAAGCGAGATTTCAAATTTCGTTTGCTACTGTTGTTAGTAAATAAAAATGAAGAAGTAGTAATAATTATAGCCCAAACATAAAATAAAAATTGACAGAAAGAGTAGTAGAAATAGCAAGGGGTTCGGCAATAAACTAGCAAATGGTGTAGCAATAGAAGTAGCAAAGCAGAGAAGCTTATGATGTATCAATAAGGTAATTTATAAACAAATCATAACAGTTAAGCAATTTTTTTTCATCGCAAAATACGAATATTTTAAGAAAGTTAGATATGGAAAATATTTTTTACATTTTTACGCCGACTTTAACAACACATAAGCGTAGAAAGACAATTGCATCGTATAAGCCTAAATGCATACGATGTAGATGCGCTGTCTAATTATAAGTTGGGGAAAACGTAAAAGCGTGCTTACATCGTGCTTCTTTCTACCTAGATCTAATTGCTTTTTTATGGCAGATAAATGAGTTTTGTGTTTTCCAATTGATTATTTGAAAAGAAAATTAAACAAACAAAAAATAAAAAATGTCAACAAATTCAAACATTAACGACGGAATTGTATGTTAATTTAGCGTGCTTAAAAAATGTATGGCGATCTACGTCCTTACACCAAGGGGTCAAATTTGTTCCTAGCATAAATTTTTTTTTTTTTGTGTTAAATCAGCAGTAAAGAATTCTAAAACTACTAAACACGCTGCTTAAATTTGTAGAAGTAGCAACTGGAAAGAAGAAAGAAGCAAATAATTAAGCGAGTTATTTTGTAAAACACTTGAAAAATATTTTCATCAAATTTTTGAAAATTCCAAAAGTTTTATATGAAAAAATTTTCAACACAAGGTGAAGGGATTTACAAAATAAGCCCCTAAATTTTTTAAATACTGCTCTATTCGTAGCAAAGCAAATTCATAACAGGTAGTGCCTCAACTCGCTTATTAATTTGGATGTCACAAGTATTTTAAAGAATATTATTCAATCTACTTACAAATTTGGTCCAATTTCAACAATCAATTGCTTTTGCAAAGACAATATTATTTTTTTTATTTCAAAAGAAAATGGCGCTCAAACTTATTTTATATCCAGAAGAAGAATAGAAACATATATAAACAAATTTCGGGGAACAAACCAGATAAAACGCAAGGAACAACATAGTTGAGGCCCTTAAGGGGTCTGTACACGGCCAAGCATTTCCCATCAAGCGCTATGGTAGTATTAATGAAAATGTGTTTGTATGTGTGACACCGCCAATCCTGGATGGAAAATCAAAAAATTGAGATATGCCGGCGAATATTACGTCCAGCACACGTACACGAGTGAATTCGCCTGCATGACAAGCATTTTGACTGTTTACAGACCCCTTTATAGGAACAACGGGAACGTATATTTAACAAATGACAAGATGAGCTGTAAGTGCACCTGTTATGAATTCGCCTTGATTCCTAGTTTATATTTATTTTACAAATATTTTTTTTACTCCTTTTTTCAACATACAGCAACAGTTATAATAATTATGTAGAAAGCTACAAAATTTTTTAATGCCAATCCTACAAAATTTTTTTAATTGTCAGGTATTTGAGAATTGTCAGGAGTTTCCACCAAAAGTAAGTTGTTTCATGACAAGACAATTACGAAGGCTCTCAGTTACCAGAAAAAATAGAAAACCATATGTCCGGTTTTTTACTCTAGAGTAATAATTTTAAATACAAAATGTATGTTGCCAAATAACTGACTAACTATTAAATTGGCTACCCATACATATGGGTATTGTGTTGGGGCTTGATTTTAATCGACAGAAGGACGGACAGATAAACTTCGTTATATCAACCCACCCATATTCTTTCAAGCAAACATACTTTATGAGGTCTAGGATATTGTAGCAGTTACGAACACAATGACAAACTTTTATATATATCTATAAAGAACGAACCTTTTTTAAATTTGTTTTTATTCCATAAAAAAATAATTTAATTAATTCTAGTTCAAAAGATCGGCTAATAAACCTTGAATTGCAAAAATACCAAGTAATTTTTATATTTCACCAAAAAAAAAAAGAAAAAATATTTCAACACACATTTTGCCAACAATGGACACTACACAACAACAACAAGAAAATTCAAATGTTTCGGAAACAAAAAAATCAGAAACGACTGTGGATAGTACGGAAAATGCTTTGAAACGTGAAACATGTTGGCCATCGGTATTATTTTACATACATTTGCATATACTTGGACTTTATGGACTCGTTTTAATGTTCACAAGTGCCTCGTGGCTGACAATTGTATTCAGTAAGTAAAAAACAGCAGAATATATCGCACTGGTTCCTTGACAAAGAGTCAACTGAAAATTTGTAAATTTTCACTTTATGCAAGAAACCGATGTACAGTGGTCATATCTACCCAAAAAAAATTGTATCCCCCTTTGTGATATAAGAGTACATATAAAAAGAAAACAGTTTTTTGTCTCTACTGAAAATTTATAAATTATAGAGTTACCCCCTTTTAGAGGAACCAGTGCGATATGTTAAAGTAACTTCATAGTAATTTTATAAATCTTTGTTTTTTTTTTAAATTGTAATTGCAGCATTCATATTGACAGTATTGGGTATATTGGGAGCTACAGCCGGAGCACACAGATTATGGGCTCATGGCACTTATAAAGCATCCACCACCTTAAAAATTTTCCTAATGTTGTGCCAAACTTTAGCAGGCCAGGTAAATATGCTTATTTTTTTTTAAATATTTATGAATCTGCTTAGCAACAGATTCATAGATTTATACTTTTCTTTAGATATCTATTACATGATATTTGATTTGGCTCAAATAACGGACATTTTTTTCAATAATATGAAATTTTAAATATGCACAGTGATGCAGAAAACTAAACATAGCCCACCAAAAAATGTGTTTTATGTTAAAATTAAAATTATGATTCAACAAAAACTATATTGCATCATTCCTTTTAAACAATAAACAAATTTTTAAAATAAAAATTTTAGGAAATTAAGATATTTATTAAAACACTAAATAGATGCAGTTTTTAATATACAGAGAAAAGACATACTCCATCTATATCTATACTAAAATTATAAAGCTTTTTAAGAGGTACTCTCCGGAACTGTCGCACAGTGGCTGAACCGCTAGATATAATTTTGCAATTTTTGCTGGAGAGAAGACTTCTTTACTTTCCTTCAGTCTTAATTTTTATTAAAATCGGTTTAGCAGTTGTTGAGAAATTTAAGGTCAAAGTTGAACTTTTGAGGTTTTTTATCATTTAGAAAATACTTTTGATTGCGATTGAGAATTATTGTATTTTTTTATTCAAAAAGGAGGATGTTTTTAAGTGCACTATTTTAAGAAATTTTATTATAATATCCAGCGCTTAAAAAACTGCAGGCAAAGTTGAAAAACTGCAATTTCTTTCAATTCTTCATTTGCCATTGGTAAAAAAAACTGTTTGATCTTACTTCTGATTCATTTAATGTAAACAGTCGCTGTCAAGCCTACTCAAAAAGCGAAAAGTTATACACACATTTTCCATTTTTTGTTCGACTGCAGTTTTTAATCCCTAATGATATCTTTATTAATGTTAGATTTATATAATATTAAACCTTATAATTACTATTTTTACTTATATCGAAAGTCCTTGCATTCACTTACATATTCCAAGAATCTGACACGGATAGAGGTATGTATCACAATGAAATGTAAAAGTTATGTAGGCCTAAAGATCTTAAAATAGTGGACTAAAAAGCATTTAGATGCTTTTTATTGCTACTTCTAAAGAATTATCACAAATACCCAATGGCGGAAAAACGCTTTTAAAAAAAGGATTTTTTTTTTTACAAAAATGGCAGTACTGTTCGACATTATTCAGAATTTTCAAGAAAATTATGGACATATTAGAATACATTCCTGTGAGTTGAATTATTTTTTAATTAAATAAATGTTTTTGTTTGAAAACTTTGATTTTTTTTTTTTTGATAGGGAATGTGAGAGAAGCAAATGGAAAATTGACAAAAATTGCTTCTACAAGCATACTCATAACATTTTCTTTCGAAGATATAAACATTTTTATATAGTTCTGGAAAAAATATTTTTTATGGATGAACATATTGTTTTACTTTGCATTACTGATTAATGAAGAGCTTGTTCACTCGCCGCTTTAGGCTACACTAACTATGTAACGATCAATGGTAAAATAACTTAATAATGATTGGGCATAAAATGTTAACTTAGAATTTAAGAAATATTTTTCTAGCAATTGCCGGGAAACTCTACTGCTGAAAAGTGGTCTGAAACTATCGACTGTCGTATCACCATCGATAGTTTTCAGTGCTAGTCGACGGCATCGGAACAATAATTATATTTTCTGAGTCGTTATTGACAATAATCGATTACTATTGACTGTCACTTGATATTTTCTAGGGCGCTTTTAAGTCGACGTCGAGTAGAATTGTCTCTGTTTTAGTCGACAGGAAATTTGGCGACGACTCAAATGAAAGTTAAAGAAATTTTAAGTAGAATGTAAGCATATTTATTAAGTACATTAAAATAAAAAATGCAAATTTAAAAGAAGTTATGGGAACAAATTTTAATAGTTAATAAAACACCAAAATTAGGAAAAGTTTGCTCAATTAGCGAAAATTTTTATCTTAAGACGATTGCCTCAAAGAGCAACAAAACAACGCAAAATTGCAAAAAATTTGGAAAAGTTTGCAAAAATTGCGAAAATTTTTAATATATCAAACAAGTCATAAAATTAATTAAAAGTCCCTAAAACTATTATAAATTTCAAAAATTCGGTAAAAATTGTAAAATAAGCGGAAATTCGCAAAAATTTGCTAATAGCGGCATGATAGCAAAGTCTTATATTTATTAATAATCGTCAAAGCTGTAAAGAATCAGAAAACTTACAGTAAAAAATAGCTCTTATCGCGAATTGGAAAATTAGTTTGAAATCGCTAAATCGGTTAAAAAAACAAAATGTGGGGAAAAAGCATAAATAGCGTTAAAAAAATTAACTCTAATGATGAAGAACACAAATAATAGAAAAAAATGGAGATTTTTTTTTGTCAGATTTTCGACAACTTGTCGACGTCGACACAACTTACTTATAAAATACCAAATTAACGTCGAAGTGATGTAGCCGTCGACTTGATGCGACAACAAATAAAAATTAATGTCGACGTCGACAACGACTTACGTAATAGGGGTGAATGTTTTATGATAAACTTTTATCGTTTAACAACGTTTGACAGTAACACAACTTGACAGCTCCTTTTAATGAAGTGAACATTAGCCACAATTTTCTTCATTCCGTGTGTTTTAAAATTTGAAATTGAAAGAAATTAAAATAAGAAAAAAAAGTGTAATTTACAATAATATTTTTCAAGTTTTATTCCTTTTCTTGCAAGCCAAAAAAAAAAACTTTTTCCAATTTATTTTATTAAAATTTTATAATCAGGTATGTGATGGAAAACGATTTGAAATCGATACTGTCGTATCTTTATAAATGGATTTCTAAAACATTTATGTACCTCTTTTATTCTTTCTTTATTATTTTAAATTTTATATTAAAAATGTTAATTTAACTGTATTTGGAACATAAGATTAACCCTCTAATGCAAAAAAGGTAAAGTTCACTTAAGTTAACCAACATATTAAACCCTGAAAAAGTAAATGGGCTTAATGTGTTGATTAACTAAAGTGAACCTTAACATTTTTTTTGCATAAGGAGGTAAGACTATAATACAGAAATCTATTTTAAAATCTCTCGGAATTTATCACAAATTTTAAAAACGATCGTTTTGAAATCGATCGATTTTCGTCATATACCTGAACATAAAAATATGTATATTTTAATCTTTGTATCAATAAAAAAATGTCCCAAGCTTCTTGAATAAAATATTTTAAGACTTTGTATTGAATAACTTTAAGATTCAATTTTTTGTTTTTAATAAAAGTATTAAGTTTATAGAAGAAAATATTTTTACGAACATTTAAAACCGGATAGTTTTCAAAATTTGTGCCATTCACTCAATTTCGGTTTCGATTTCCAGAACATGGCTGCATGTTGCTATTTTGAAAACAACGGCAAGCAAGTTTTGCGACACACTGTTCTAAGCTTAGACCATGCCCTTCATACAATGATTTCGAACGATTCAACCTCAAAGCAACCTCGCCGAATTGCACTATATTTAAACATTGGTTTTAGTTTTTGGCAAGTTCTTATTCCGTCGGATTTGTTAGGCTAGTAACTGGACAGTACTTCAATAAAATATCCTAAATTTTTTAGGTTTTCGAATACAAAATCGTCTAACTTTTATTGTTTGGTTTTAATTCCAGTATTTTGCTTTACATACATACATATTTATATAAAAAAAAATTAAAAAGAATTTTTTGTATTTAATTAATGCTTTTATTTGAATAATTGTATTTTCTATATTTTGTTGAATAAAATCTCTAAAACTACAAACCAATTTTTTTTTATTTGAATAATATTCAGCTCGTGATAATAATAAAAGAATTATAAAACATTTCTGTAAATCCAACTTCAATTTTTTTCGTCTACCGGTATAAGTCATCGCCCAGACTTTAAATTTTTGTTGCAGCAAATCTTAAGTTTATTGGGGTGCCAGAAAATTATGGCAGGCCTGGTAAGGGTTCACTACTCCGTTTCATGTGTTCTGCAATTCTGTTTTGTTTTGTAATTCTCACTCTTCTCAACTTGAAGTAGGTGTACTTGTAATTATATGTCAAATATAAAATGGAAAAGAGAAAATCAAGATTAAAATATAAAATTTTAAAAATTGCTTCAACAAAAATTGTAAGTCTGGACGATGACTTATGAACGTGCCCAATCACTCACAAAGAATAAAAATTTTCCGGAAAAATTTGTTATACCTAATTAATTCACTCTTTATAAGAGACAATAAAGTTTTTTTTAATATTTTTTTAATCAGCCACAGTAATTTCAGATTAGAATTTTGTTTTGAAAATTAAATTCGGAATTGAGGATTTTATTTTTAATTTATACTGGCGCAATGAAATTTTATACCCAAAATTTAAGAACATGGCGCAGAAATTCTTTAGTTTTCAAATGAGTTCTGTCGGATCTGAGAGACGATTTTCCACTGTAGGTATGCTATAAACGGATTTGCGAAATCGTATATCTCTGGAAAAGTTGAGAGTACTTTGTTTTTTAAATTTAAATTTTAAATATTATTTATCACTAAGACCGTTTCTTTTGTTAACAAAAGAAATTACTCTACTTGAGTTTTGTTAATTTTACCTCGAATTTAACAGCCTGGCCCCGGTGTCACTCATTATCGTTCCCTTAAGCGGCCCACTAACCTATCGGACAGGCTTGCAAAAAAAAAAAAAAAACAGGAAGCTAAAAATATAGAAAAGAATGTTGTGAAAAATATTTATATGTATGATAGAAAAAATATTTTGTGTTTGCATGTAAAGGAAAATTGCTTTAAACAAAACGCGTCTGTCGACAACCACAAAACAAGTGACTGATTTTGACATTTGTGTATAACATTTTTTAGTGGGCCGCAATTTGTATGAAAACTGTTACATTATCGATCGCTTGCATTGTCGATCAACTTGTCTTGCTGAAAATTGTTAGTAGGCCACATATCAGCTGTTTGTCGTTGAAAATGCAACCGAACGATAGCGGTCGACATCGATGGACAGGCTAGAAATTTAATATTCATATCGGTATCGGTATTGCCGATATTTATTTTTGAGTATCGGTATCGTCTGGGCAAAAATGCGTATCGTTACATCTCTAATTTGAACCATCCGAAGAAATGATAAAGCTGTTAAATTTAGGATATATGTACCAAAAAATTAAGCAGGATGATAAATTTGATTGTGACCTTTCTGGTAATAAAATTAATATTTATTGACTTGATGTATAATTCAAAATGTAAAATGATATGTAATAAAATTAAATATTTTCTGACAAACTTTAAGAGTACACAGAAAAAATTAAAACTTGTCTCAAGTCACCAAATTAATACCAAATTCATAATATCAAACAAACAAGTTGTTGATTTTGCACCTATTACCAAAATGATTGTATTGATTAATAAAAATTGCAAAATTTTGATTTTTTTTTTTTTCAATAAATTATATTAATTAGTATTGTGGTTATTTTATTGAACTGTTAATGGTTTTTAATCCAAATTTAGATATTTTTAATTAGGCTTAAGTTCATTGAAGTTAATTTTCATTAAATTATTTTTATGAAGACAGGAATTTTACAACATGAAATTAATTAAAAATTTTTTTTTTTTATTATTGATAATTTTTCATTCTTGACTGCGCTGAGATTTGAACACATGCGTTCACGGACAGGTTGCCCAGACTAGTTTCGATTGTAACCACACAATCTCGTCGGTGGGGTTTGCCGTTTTACTCACTCGGCTATTGAGGCCGGGCGACGTCAATAGTCAAACATCAATCCTTAAACCAAATGGTACTTCACTTTGGTAGATCGAAATTTGCTTTTTTGAATGAATGATTATCTATTTTAATTGATTTACATGTTCTTCCTAACTTCTGTTTTTTTGTACTTTTTGTCAAGAATTCTTCTTGAAGTCCAAAGTACATTTTTTTTATTTTTGATGTTTTTGTCTTTCTTTTTTCTTGTTGACCTTTTTCAGCACAACTTGAAGGACAAATGTAAACATAGCTCGTGCCTTAGCTGTTAACAATAATTAGTATTGTGGTTATTTTATTGAACTGTTAATGGTTTTTCCAACCAAAAACTTTGTAAAATAAAAAATATTTTTTTATTAAAAATTACACAAAAGTCCGAATGTTTTGTTAAAAAAAATGGACCACAACGTGTTCTCACCATGGTGTTTGTCCATAATTGATGATGGGGTGGTGAAAATGGGAATGTTGAATAACTGCGACTGACCGAATACGATTGTTAAGTAAGTTAAAAATAGTTATTCATATCTATACCTTTCACACAACTCTTTATTGTTGACAAACACCTTTAGCCTGCCTCAAACCCGAGGCTTTAGAGTGCTTATGTTGAAAAGCGTTCACTTCTAGTTTACACTTCTATTACTTTGTATTAATACATGTCAAAAACTAAATGCAATGTGTAAAGCCTAGTACTCTGTACCAATTTGTGAAAAATATTTACCAACATCTATTATTTCATGCGAAAAATTTGACATGCATCAATGTTACCTATCTCGAGAGTTTGCACAATTTGGCGTTTTTAATCTTTCAAAGTATGGGACATTGTTTTGCATATGTAAACCAATCCCACATGTATTTTAGTAAAAATTATTTTTTTAAATAAAAAATTAAGTAAAAATGGACGAAAAACTGTTACCGGTTGTGTTATTAATGCTTTTCCGTTCTCATTTAATATTCAGTTTAATCTTTTTTCATTTGCTTAAAATTCCACGTGAAATAAGTGCAGCTTATATTATTTCGCAGTTGTAAAAAAATTTTGCTGAAACATTTCGCAACTTTTTCACAAATTAAGCAGAGTACAACTCTATCAACATTATTTCATAGAAATTCCGCACAAGTTTTTTTCATTTTAGTAGTTTTGACAGCATTTCACGTGAAATGTTGAACAGAGTACCAGGCTTAATGAACTTTAGCGATGTTGCCGATAGTTAACACTATCACACAAGTCTTACGTATTCCATAATACTTTATGAGATATAAATCTAAGTCCCCATTTAGACAGGGAAACATTTGGAAGGAAAACATCTGGAATTCTATTTGGTTTTGTCATTCTCGGTCACACAGACGGTCATGTTGCCGGCAACATTCTGTTACTATTGTTGCTTTTTTTTGTCAAAAAGCAAAGCAAATGTCAACAAAGAAAATGAGAACAAAGCGTGTCGCCGAGTACCGAACACAAAAACCATTCTCTCTTCCCCACCCGTAATTTGCTACCAACAGTGTGGCCATTTTGCCATTTTTGCAGCTAAATTTAGCATTAAAAATTTTTATTTAGCTGCAAAATTTTCACTTAGCACTTGGCATTTTATTAAGCATTTTTGGAAAATGTTTTTAGCTTTTTTTTAGCATTATTTATTTTAAAAATTTAGACGAATAGTTTAATTAATTTTGCTAAATAAATTTTACAAATTATAATAAATTTTGACTATAAATAGTTGTACTCAAAATGAAATTTCGTATGAAAATGTATAACTCTTATGTTAAAAAACACCTTACATGTCTTGTTAAAAGAAATAGAATATTCAGGGAATATTAGAAATGTCCTCATCATGTTGATTGTAAATATAATTTGCCTTTTGATATTACGATATAAAGGTACAAGGAGATTTCACTTTGTATTTAGATAAGAATAGTATAATAGTATAAATGTTTGAAAAAATTGTTGGCTCTAAGCTGCTAAAAAAAATTTATTTTAAAGCTTCAACTTTTCTTAACCTATAAAAAATAAAATGAACTAAAAATGTTGTGTATTATATAAATAAACCGTTTAAATTTATCATATATCAGAAGTTTGCAGGCCCGCTAAATTTAACATTTACTCTTAACTCCCTGTGCTACATATTTACATATATGTATCACATGCTCTACCAAAATCTAGCCATTTGCTTATATATAACCATTTATTTAAATTTCGTGCAAAAATTAGTCTCTAAAATGTAATTAGTTTCGAATAAAATTTCATACTTGTAATAAAGTTTTAACAAAAATCTTTTAAAAATTTTAGCATTATTTTTAGCATTTTTAAAAATCATTTTTAGCATTTCTTGGCCCTGTCTAATGGCAGATTTAGCTGTAAATTTTTAGACCTGGCCACACTGGCTACCAAACAAAATGTTTCCCATCCAAATGTTTCCCTGTCTAAATGGGCACTAATGAGTTTTGTTGTGACTGTCAAAAATTCCATTTAACATTACATATTGTTTTCACACCATCACACATGAAATAGTAGCGGTTTTCACCCTTTAAGTAAATTATACAAATCTGTTTTATTTAATACAATTTTGTACTATTAAGAGTGAGTGTCTTTTTCTAGGGTACTTTTCTACCAAAAGTTAAAACCGCTAGTACTTTTCTTTTCTCTTGTTAAAATTCAACACTGATAAAATTAAAAGTATTATTGTTTAGAAACAAGAAAGATAGAAGATTACGCCATCCCGAAAACAAACTTAAAATCTTCTGCGCATGTCGCACATGTTTTCAAACTCAAGAATGATGTTTTATTTTTATAATTTTTTTTTTGGGCTAAAATTGTTGTAACACACTTTTGTAACGTTTTTTTAAATTTTTTCATTTTTTAATACTGGTGTTTTTTTTATAAAATTTAAGCTAAAATCCGTAATTTAAGCACAATAAATAATATATATTTTTTAGAAACGTCAAAGTATTTTAAATTGCAGGGTTGCCTTCTCTTAAAAAAATGCATGCATATTTTATAAGAAATTCGAACATTATAGAGTATTTTAGACATGGCAGCCCTTGCTAGGGTCAAGCTACGTCATCTAACAAGAAATCATGCGCATGCCGTAATCTTGTATTGTATCATTCTTGGTTTAGAAACATTTAAAAAAACGCTGATGTGTGGAATGTCAAATTTTTTCGTAATCTCATAACACACTGTATTCACACTATCACACTTTTGCATATTACTTGAGTTATTGACATGTACAATTAATATGTAGTGTAAACTAGCCTTTAGAAAATTTTCGAAAAATAATGTGGGCGAATGGGAGGCACAATTTTTTCGTTATACTTAAGCTACTTCTCCATATATATTAAAACAATCCATTTGAGAAAGAGTTTCACACGAAAACTTCATTAAATAATGTATAGACGGCCTCCAACAAAAATAAGTTATATCTTTGGCTTTAAATAATTTACACTTAGATAAAAATCATTTAAGAAAATGAATTGTAGTCTTTTGTTATATTTTATTATTATTTCTGAATCTTAAAAATCAGAACGTATTTTTGCTCAAAAGCGTTTTAAGTGACACTTTCACAAAGATTGTTGACTTATTGACAGCTGCGCAATAAAAACTTTCTGAAGTATTAGGTGTGTTCCACAAAACCTCGGGCAAATTCGGACTAATGAGAGCAAAATGAAAATGGCTCTCTAAATTTGCCAAAACTACCCAAAACTGCTGGAAAGCAAAAACCCATTTTTGCACTTCTTCAAATGCTTAATGCTGCTTACTTTTCAAATTAAAATCTATTTAAGTGGTTTTAGACGCTTAAAAGTCATAACATTATAAAACCAAAACATTTGCATCATTGTCATTTTTTATATTCTGTATTTTTTATATTGAAGATTAAGGGAAATATGTATGCATTATTCTATTAACCACTTAAATTTTTTCTTTAAAATTTTACATTTTGCTTTTTAATTTATTTTTTAATAAAAACTAAACTTTTTCTTTTGCTTGTAAATTTCCTGATTAATTTTTCAGTTTCATATGTTAACAAAATCAGCTGATTGTTCATTCTTATCCGAACTTACCCAAAGGAAAATTTCGTGCAAATGGGTACAGGAAATGAAAGCAATTACTCTCTCAATTATTCTCTTAATTGCACAAAAATTGTTATGTGGAACGCTTCTGGGTAACTTTGTGCAAGTTCGGACTGCTTCGTTATTCATGTGGAATAGAGCTATAATTTTTTTCAATATTTATTGTGTAATTTCATATGGTTTTGAATAATTTTGGAGCAATAGATAAAAATTTTTTTTTGTTTTACTGGTGCAGTATCAAGTTTTATCAATTCAAGGTTTTTTCCGTTAAATATTTTATAAAGTATGCATAAGGTCGCTTAAGTCAACTTAAGCAACTATACGAATACATATAAAACACATGTGGCAAACTATAATGTACTTAATGAAACCTTTCGTTAAGTTTCGTGAAATGTCAGTTGTTTAAGCAAAGTGTCAAACTGAAAGCACATTCCGTACGGTATCAGCTGTTTGTGCATTGTTAAAAAATAAAATAAATTAAAATGGATAAACAAAAATAAAAAAAAAGAAAAAGAGGAATTTCACACATTTTAATTTTGTATTAATTTTTATACACTTCACCGAAGGTAAAAGGGTATATATAACTTTGTCATTCCGTTTGTAATTTCTACAATATTGATCTAAGACCCTATAAAGTATATTCATTCTGGCTCCTTATGAGAAGGGAAGTTCAAATCCGGTTGTCCGTCTGTCCGTCCGTTGAAATGGTGTTTCCGAAGACCCCAGCTATGATGGAGACTAGGTTGTTATACATTTATGTCACATATAGTCCGGAATTGTTTGCTATTGAAGATCGGTCCATAAATGGCTGCGATATGAGCAAAAAACCACGACTACCTCTAATTTTCCCATGTTGTTGTTGTTTTTTAAATTTGTTTTTTTTTGTATATCTGGAGAACGGCAAGAGCTAGGGCTTTCAAATTTGGTACAAACATCTTGGTTGCCAATACACCAACTCTCTAAAAAAAAATCGGCATGATTGGAGAAGTGGGTGTGGCACTTCCCATACAAAGACGTTATACATTTCTGTAAATCTGGAGAACGAAACGAGCTAAGTTCCCTAAATCGGTACAAACATATCGGTTATCAATACACAGCATCTCACAAAATATGGGCGGGATTGGAAAAGTGGGCGTGGTACCTCCCGTACATAGACATTATTGCAAATACTCAAAATTTTTAATTTTAGGGCTCTAGTATGACACATGAACACGTTTTTTATATCAAAATATCATATTTTTTCTGTTTAAAACGTTGCTTTAAATAAAACATCAAATAAATAAATACAGGGCTGTAATTTTTGGTACTTTTTAATTTGAAGTACTCGCAAGAAAACAAAATGTTGCAAAAATATGCAACATAGATCTTAAGTTTATGTAAGTACATTATGGCCACCTTAAACTCTTCTTTAATTTGCTTATACATTTGACAGACTTTTCGTTAATTTTTGACAGTACCTTAAGATAACTTATGCATGGGTGTGGCTTAAGGTTAAAAATAGAAAAAAAACTAATCTTAGTCGCACTTTAAATACCTAAATGAAATGAAATAAATGAGAAAACTTTCCAAATACATTGATTTTAAAATACTAACGAGGTTCAGTGTTTGGTGCTAATGGTTTGGTGCAAAAGAGCAAATACTGAATATCGTAGCTGTTTTATAAAATCTAACGGAAACACTATGTATTTTGTTGCATTTGCACCAATTACCGACCATCGCCACTAATTAACCAGATTTATATTCAAAGATTAATAAACAAAAATCCATTTCTTCAATAATTTTTTAGGGTTCCATTTACTATTGGGTAAGAGCTCATCGTTTGCATCATGAAAAATTTCGTAAGAATGAAGATCCCTTCTACAGCAATCGTGACTTTATGTCGGCTCAAGTTTACGGCCAACTTTTGAAATACAACGAAGAACAGAAAGCTTTACTGGATAAAGTAGATATGAGTGATTTGGAAGAAGACGGTGTCGTTATGTTTCAAAAAAGGTAACTTCAAGTAAATTTTCAAATAATTTCTTAATTTTCTAACGAATTTCCTTCTTTAGATTCTATTGGATTTTGTATTTGTTCATCCATGTATTAATCCCCATTAATTCGCCCCTTGAATACTGGGGTGATTCGTTATCGGTTTCAATTGTTGTTGCCTTTTCATTGCGTTACATGATTGTGGCAAATATGTGTTGGCTCATTAATTCGGCCCACTTTGTTTGGGCTTTGGATAAGAATTTTAAGCCTTCCGATTCGAATAGTGTGTTCTTCATCACCAAAAGCTATTGGCCCCAATATCACTATATGCTACCGAATGACTATCAAAGTGGTGAATATGGTAACTATGCCACTGGCTGCCTAACCGCTATGATACGAGTATTTGCTGCCTTGGATATGGCTACGGATTTGCGTACAATTAGTTCAACTGCGGTTCGCAATGGTTTAACGGAAGCTGTCGAAACTGGTCGTCCTATAGTTGATTGTATTATTGAATTCGCCAATAAGGAGGAAATAGAAAAGCCGAAAAACCATTTCTTGAATAGAGAAAAATTTATGTAAAATGTGGTCCATTTTCTCATGTAGATCAATTGAAGTTGGTTTGGCAAAAAGTCACTTAAAAAAAAGTTATTTTTTTAAAGTTCTATCTAAATTATAATAAGTTTTAATGGAAAAAAACATTAAAGTCTTAAAAAAAATATATAAATAAATAAAAAACACGGCCTTGAAAACTTAACTCTCTTGTTTATACAGAACAAACCAAAATTTAGAAGATTGGATTTATACTAGCTGATAACACCCGATGTTGACCGGGTTTCTGAACTACATCTATCGTATTATATTTTTTATTTTTTGATTTTCGAATTTATTCTATGAGCTAAATTTCAGTTATGTATTTTACAAAGCTTTTTGTAATAGTTCTATTTCTTAAATTTTTAGGAATGACTTTATACACTACCAGGCAAGATAATAGTCAGACAAGATAATAAATACAAAATGTTGAATATAATAAAGTAGCTTATGAAAAGAAATAATTCCTAGATTCTATTTGTATCGTATTATTTTTCAATGTACAGCACTTTTCGTTTATAGTCACTACCATTTTTAGTCACATTAGCGATAAAGTCCGTTTTATCTGTTTGTTCTGCCGCTATATGTTAATTTAATATAAAGTATTTAATATAAAGTTATATTGCATTAGGCATTTTAAGCATATTTGCTATATATACAAATTATTGGCGTTATAGTCTCATTAGCAGAATTTACTAGGTTTGTTTTAATTTTCGAAACCACAATCCATCTAAAGAACTAAGAATAAAATCCCTTAATTTTTGTCATCAACATATTTGGAAATGCATCGTGAAAATACAAAAAGTTTTTGGTAGCATGTTCAAAAGCGAATGAAGAAAACAGACATGGACGAAAAGAGATCGTGTACATGCCATCTATAACAAAAATAATTTATGAAAAAGAAATAATTCCCATATTCTACAGTACAATCTCGATAATATGAACACTCAGATATATGAACACATTTTTTGCTTATATTAACTACTCTAAACTATGAACATAGTGCAAGAGTTTTAATATATGAGCAGCTTTTTTTTTTTTTTTTTGAAAATTTTAACGGATTTTATCTATCAGGTATGTGCTGGAGAACGATTTGAAAGCGATGATCGAACAAATCGATCGAATGTCGTTTTCAGTAACTTTTAAAATGGATTTCTTAAATTTGTTCTTTTTTTTTCCTCTATAGATTTTGAACAAAAAATTAATACTTTAATAAAGAAATTTAAATTGCTCGAAATTCATCACTCCTTTTAAAAGCGATCGATTTTCATCAGCAATAATTTATATGAAATTGTAAATGACATTTAAACACTCTTAATATTATTACAGTAACGGGCGGTAGGTTATTCAAAAGTATTCCGTTCAGTCATTTTAAAATAAATAAACCTTTAAAATTACAAGCAAATTTATTTTTAACTGATTCATTTATACAAAAAAGGAAGTGCACATTAATACGGATTTTCGGTTGCATTTAATATTGTCAGTTGATAAAGTAAAAGTATTCTGTATCTAAAATTAAATGAAAATTGAATCTAAAACAGCTGTTAATTTATTTAAAACCCGATCTACTTATTTGGCATGTAATTTTAACAAAAAAATAATTTAATTTTTACTGTCAAAAATTCAACCGCGAATTCCATAAAAAATTAACCACAAATTCCGTAAAAACAAATGAATTTTCAGTTATTTAAAATTAACTATCAAAAGAATAACCGATAAATTCCGTAAAAACAAATGAATTTTCGGTTATTTCATATAATTTACATAATTACCAAAAAATAAATTTTCTGTTATCTATTTATAGATCTGTGGCAAAAAGTAAAACAAAAAAAACGATTTGTTTGTTTTGTGTAGAAAATTTCCATATTCTATTTGTTAAAATTATTTAGTTAAATACATCTAATTATTAAAGTAAAATAATTACGAATACCATATCGGTCATGCTGCTGGTGTCTATAATTGTTATAATTGAAAGTTCTTCCGTAAACAAAGTGGTCAGTATAACAAAAGTAAAACAAACATGTATACGGGGTAAGTAAATAAAATTAAATATTCTCTCTCTCTCTCATTAGAAAAATAAGCGGACAGGTGCCTGGTAGTTTTTAGAAATACAAGTAAAATCTGTATTATACAAAATTACTGAATTACATAAAATAACTGAAAATTCATTTGTATTTACGGAATTCGCAGTTGAATTTTTGACAGTAAAAATTAAATGAACTTTTCGTTAAAAATAAATGAAAAATAAGTAGACCGGGTTTTAACTGAATATTCATTTATTTTATATTACAATTTCAGTTAATTTTACGTACAGATTATTGCCACTGTAATCATTTTATTTAGTTTTGAATAAAAATTTTAACAAAATGTTTTAAACAGTAATAATAATAAATAAGTTATATTGCTGTTGGCGAAATTTGCAAAGGTTTTTTTTAATTAAAAATGTGTGTGGTTGTGACAAAATTGATGTTTTATTGTGAACACCAAGTAAAAATGTTGCTGCCATTGTGGCTATAATTGTGAACGAAGCTTTAAGCTTTATGAAAATAATTTACTACACTTTCGTGAACAAAGCTTAATGTTTGCTGGTAAAAATTTTACTATCACAAATTTTCTATTATTACGAAGTAAGCAGTAAAATATTTAAAAAGACTTGAGTCGCACGCAAATCCACTAGCTCGAAATATTTTAAATTACAGCGGCCACTCTAGATTAAGGAGAAGAGATACAGCAGGACTCATCAGACAAGAAGAGCGCTAAACATCTACATATCGAGCCTTTGGTGCAAGACCGTAGTAACTCAAAATTTGAATTTATTATGGTTCTATCTCTAACTGTTCAGATTTTACAGCTAAAAATGGCTTTATTGCCTCTAGCTTTGTCCAACAATATTTATTTGCAATAATGAAATATTTCCTTTAACTTACAAACAGAAAACAAATTGTGAAAAAACAATAAGGCGATAATTTTTTTTGCTACGTTTTAGGCACAAAACACAACTGCATAATTTGTGTTCTTTTTTACTTGTTCGTATTATTTCACAATTCATCTTTGTTGAAAAAAAATTAGTTATCATTTCTTCTTATGCTTTATTTGCTATATCGATATATTCCGAATTAATTCATAATTTTGTCGTTAATTTTGTGACAATAACGATACATTATTGATAGGTTGATACAAAATACTTAAATATAAATAAATATTTCATATTTTTAGTAATTTTTTACCTAATTTAATTATAAAACATTCCTCTTTATTAAAAAACTTGTAAAAAAATAACTTTAGTAAACGAAAATACTATCAAAAAGGTGATTCAAAACTTCAAATGCATTTTTCTCAGTTCGCGATTTTTTGACTTACTACGGTATTGCACCAAAGGCTCGATATGTGAACAGAAACCGTGAAGAGAAAATTTTTCGTCTAGCATTGGCAGGACAAAAATAAAGTATTAGTATAAGATTGGATTAATTACTGTTATTTCATATTTAATATATGAAGATTCAATAAATAAATAATGAAAAAAAAAAAAAAAAATTTTAAAAATTGTGTTTTTATGCTCTTTTTTCACTCCCTTGTTGCTAGTTTTTCCAAAACGTGAACACATTTTAGTTATAATTGAAAAAAAGCAATAATTTTCTGTTATAGAACAAACATAATGAAAGAGTCATAATTGTAAACCTAGCTTAAAATGCAACATTTGTATATATTTACTATAAATCGGATCACATTTAACTGCTACACTCATAGAAAAATTTATCTTCATATTGATGATGCCCTAACATCAGAATTGTAACATCAATGTTATTACAAATGGCATCAATGAGGCAAAAAGTGACATCAATTCAATGACGTACGTCATGGTAAAATGTTGTCATATTTTATGCGTCATCTATGTTACGGCTACAATGACAAAAATTCGATGCCATATTTTGTGTATTATTAACAATATTATCATTTTAAAAAAGAAGCCAAAATTCCCATACGCTATTTTTTTTTTTTTAGTTATTTGGTTAAATACATAACATTTGCAAAGTAGAATGATTACGAAAACCATATCCAGTGTGCAGCAATTGAGAGTTCTTCTGTAAACAAAGTGCGGAATACAACAAAAGTGAAACAAACATGTATAACGGGTAAGTAAATAATAAAATTCTCTCACTTAGACTTAAGTCATTAAATTGAGTGTAATGAGTCGTTTCTACGATGTTACTGAGTCTTCGCACTGATGACATGTTTTATTAGACTGACTTCGATTCGTCATTCCTATGATGCCGATGTGTCATCCCATTGATGACATAATGTGAATTTTTGACCCTGACTATAATTTGGCCAAGTGATGTTAAGGCTGACATCACAATGATGAAAAGTGTCATGGGGTCGAAAACGAAGAAACTTGTCATAATACTGATGTCAAAATACATCAGTGTTATGACGCCTCTGCTTTAGTATGAGAAAACTATTTTACCACAACAATTCTTTAAAAAAATATGTATTGTTCATCGTTCTGGCTTTAAGTAACTTTTTAATTTATCCAAACAATTGTTATAGTGTAATTGTTGCACATAAAAATACTGTTCAGCGTTAATCACAGAGTGACTGTTTTGTACTTTTAGGTGGGCAAACGTAAAAAACGCCAGTTCCCCGAAAAATATGACGATAAGAAGAAGAAAAGGAGTGGTTATTAATTAACGGTTATCAAATATTCAGTATCAAGGAAAGCTAAAAAAATATGCTTTTTAAATATGCAATTTTAGTATTGCTGTAAAAGTTTCTGTAAGCATTTTATCATATATGGGCATGTCCTGGGGTCACGAACGTACGTTCGTACGCTTTTGATGTACAAATAATATGGAAAACAAAACTTTTTCCTAGCATTTTTTTTTTGCAATTCGATATAATTTTGGTAGCTTTATGTTTAAGGCAAAAGATGAATTTCATCGAGTTTAAGTTTTCGTAATGATAGTTATAAACATGTGGTCACGAACGTACGTAAAATAGAAGTCAACTTTCGCTGACAGTTGTGAAATGTAAAAATCTGCGATATAGAAGGGAATATTCAAACGTGATTAATTTATTTTAAAAATGTATTAATGTTGGTCTCTATCCAGTATCTACACAATAAAATATCTCTATTGGTTTTTGTTTAATTGGCTTTAGTACCGGTAATTAACCGTTAATCGAACTTTTTATCTTCTCCTCAGTGATGGAAAATTCAGTACTATGGTACTTTTTACAGTACTTATTCATTTCAAAAATACCACGGTACCCCCACGTCAGTTTTCGTACTCTTTTGTTGTTATGCTTCTTTGTTGAGAAATTTAGCGTTTCTATTTTTTTAACACTGACAACATTGCCTACACAAAATTTATTGTTCTTTTTTTTCGTTCATGTTAAGCCAAATTAAGAACGAAATGAACGAACTTATGTTTCCTGATAATTCACGTATTGCCATTGAAATTTTGTCAATATCGCTGCTTTTGGGAGTGTTAGTTTACATTTTTATAAACATACAATGCATACCAAAAATTATTTTCGGGAATGAAATATTTATTATTAATTAATTCATTTATTAATGATATTTATACCACCTAAGTCCGACCGCAAATGGATTACAACTGTCATGTGTGGGACGGTGCTTCAAAGTTTGTTTTGGAGCCACTAGGGAGCGAAGGTTCTCATTGATGATACTGGATCACCTTCGCAATGTGGGTTATATTTGAATGTTTTGTCGTTGCTACAATAAGATGGGTTCCAATGTAATTAGAGATCTGTGCCCATGTTCTGCAACTCCCGCTTAGAGAAACTTTTCGATTAAAATGTGAGGAATAAAACAAAAATGTTATAAATTGAAACAAACAGCTGTTTTTCTCACTTAACTGCGTCTGTAACATTTTTGGCGAGTAATAGCTGTCACGTAAGAAAATTACTCGCAAAAATACTGAAAAAGTGTGTCTGTAAAATTTTTGTTAGAAAGTTCCCGCTTTGAACTGTCAAATAAACTCACACATAAAAACGGGATGAGAAAAAAATTTAACACAAAAAAATAAATTAAAAATGCAAAATGCGGTGAATTTGAACACGGAAGAGATAAGTATTTTGTTCTTGGCAAATTTTCTCATTGTTTAATTATTTTCATTTTAACATTTTTGAAAAATATACGAATGTTTTCAAAGCAATTTTGTAAACCACAAACATTAAAGTCGCACTTTACATCCTCTGAGTGCTGGTCCTAACAAAAAAAAAAAAAAAAAAAAATAATCAAATCGAACAGACTAATCTACAATTGAGCTCTCATTCCAATAAAGTAGAAAAACTTTTAAATCTTAGAGGAACGGCCTTCGTATTGTCTTCTGTATTTCTCTAATATTCCCAACAAAATTAACTTATAATATACTATTACCAAAATATTACTTGAATTTTCTTTCAAGGTTATTCTGTTTCCATTAATATACATATATCTCAATTTTATAGAATAGTCGGAAAAGATAAAATGACAAAAAAACGTGATTTTTTGTAAATAAAACTAAAATATCTTTAAATCTCATGCACTCTTTAACGAAAATGAAATTTAAATAAAATGAAATTGAAGAAACTAAATTAAGCCAAACTAAAATGAAGAATTAAATGACAAAAATGACGATTCAGCGAAAAACTGCATTTAAGAAAAAAAAAAAAAAAAAATACCATTTCCATATTAAACATTTTATGGCAATAAACATATAATTATTAAGTTCTAAGCGAAAACATCGAACAGGTAGATCGCGCGTGCAGCTAGACGTAATTTAGTTTTAATTTAATTTAAGGAAATATAAAAATTAATCAAAGAGTAAGTGTTACTACAGAATACATACTGATAAATCAAAAAATGTCGTTTATAAGTTACAAAATGCAAAACAAAATTAATCTAAATGGAATAATAACTTTAAATAAATTTAAAAAATAAAATAAATTATGACCTTAGAAAAGTGCTAACTAAAAACGACAAACGAAATTATAAGTAAAATAAAACAAATTTGAAATGAAAAATAAGCTGCGTAAGATATAAATAAATAAGTTAACGAAGTGTAGTGAATAACTTATAAACTAAAAACAAATGATCTAATTGAATAAAAAATTTTATTGTTGTATTATTGTGTGGTTTGTGTCTTTGATAAGCCGAGCTTGAAGCAGCGCAATGCCAAACAACAGAAATTCATGTACCGTTTTAAAATATTCAACGACACAAGCAATGGAGCGTTTGAAATTTTAAAACGCAATGTGAATTTCTGTAGAAAGCAACAACAAAATTACAAAATATTTATGACATTGTTTGTGCTTTCAATGTTATTCTTTGGCGTTGCGTTAGTTCTGTGGCGTTGCGCTGCGTTGTACATGATTAGGGCCTTAGTCTTTATAACGGATGGCTGTACATCTTGTGTACGAAAAGTACATACATACATAACATACATATGTATACATATATATATATATATATATATATATATATGTATATATATATATATATATATATATATATATAAATAAACAGTAGTGGCCAAAACATTTGCAGCTACCACTACCATATAAATAAATCGTGCCGATACAAAAAAAAAAAAAAACGGGTTTTATAATTCATAATTCTAATGAATATATACTCATTAATAAGCCTGCGTGCGTTCTAAATTATATTAAACAAAATTAATATATTACAAGAATTTGTTGTCATCTTTCCAAAAATAATAGTTTCAAACTGCTCAAATCATTTGCAAGTACCCCATAAAATTTGTTTTCTTCTTCAACGCTATAATTTTTCGTTCCTTTTATAACTGTAGAACATTGATCAGAAAGAAGCAAGAAAGTTTGGTCTTAGAAGAAATATCAGAGACACCTTTTGCCTATTTCACTCAATGCGAAAAAATTTTTTCTTTCGAGCAACTATATTTAAACAAAAAAAAAAAAATTAAAATTATTCTAAAAATTTCCCAGCGGGAAAAAGAAGGAGTACGGATGCCTTCTCGAAGGCCTCCTTTTGGACGCACAAGGCCTGCTCTCTCCATTCCATGCTCATAACCTTTTACACACGTTGTCATTGCAGGGTATACCTTCCGCTCTCGCTTCTTTCGCCAGAGATTTTGAAAGGCATTCAAATTAATGGCTCTTAGAAGGCTTTCCAGAGAATGGTGATTTTATAACGGGATCTGAATTCTTTGGCTTTTGCTTGGCAAAAAAAAAAGAAAAATCGTACTCCTTCCCTTATATACGGAAGAGCCGATGTCTTCTATGAGGCATTCCTTAGCAGTAAGATCAGAATGGCAATTGAATCAAAAAAATGTCTAAGCAGACTTTCAATAAGGCCTGAAGTAAGAATGCCTTCTGAGTTTTCCCGCTGGGCTTGTTTTTGTCGCAAATGTATTTGTGCGAAAGATAACTTTCATTCGACAGTGTGAAATTATCAGTTAATTTCGTTAACTACAAAATTTCGTCAGAAGCTTAAAAAAAATTTAGATGGGTGGAAATAAATATAACCAACACATTAAAAGCAAATAATTGACGATTACAAAAAAGGTGTATCGCAAAAGGAAATAACAGGAAAGTATTAAGCCCATAAATCAAGAGTCTTGAGTTACTAGTAGTGGAAACACGAATTCAGTGCATAGGGGTGGAAGATAACTTAAGCCTAGAGTACACGGAATGTGAAAATCCAAATGCGTTCTGACGTAATTTTGACGTCATCCCGCAACACAAATGGCCATTATGGCTTTTGAATGACGTCAAAATTACTAAATCTATGACACCAATCAGACGTAGAGCCTTAGGAGCTGGACTACGAGAAATCAAAACTATTAAAAAGCCGTTAGTTTCTAAAAAAAAAAATACTTTATCTGGTCTCATATCTTTTTTCCCATGAATCAAAATTTTTATTTACACGGTTCGGTTGGCAGGTGTCTGGTGCACAGACCAAAATGTGATAGCATTAACCCAAGATATACAAACAGTTCTGTTTAACATGGTGGTGGCAACAATATGGTCTGCGGGTGTTTTCCCGGACCAGAAATCATGACGTAAGAAGATTTAAAAAACATTTTATCGAACGTAATATTGCCATACGCATCTTGGTAAATACCACTTGCTAGGATTTCCCAATACGATAACGACCCCAAGCACACGTTGTTGTTAAACAATGGCTAGTGAATCAGAAGTTTGTGCGTGTTTGATCTGCCCAGTCACCTGACCTTAATCCTATAGATAACCTTTGGGAAATTGTATGAAATCGGAAACAAAATTTTAAAAAAACCCTGACCTAAAAGAGCACTGGAATTACATCCCAATAAATATAATTGAAGCATAGCTGCCTTTTCCAATTTTAAATGATATTAAAAAAAACAAAAATTTCGAACTTTTGCTAAAACATTATTTTTTTTTGCCAAAAAAATTATGTTTCTAAAACGACTGCGCATATTAGAAAAAAGTTTAAACTTACTTAAAGGAAATGTTATTACACAATTTAGGGTTTTTAGTATGTTCAATAAACTGAACCGTTTTTGAGTTACGCGAATATACATATGTTGTGCAACCTCTACCATTAGCACCACTGGATTCAGCGTACCCGAATTAGGTTAAAGCGCCAGTTGCCCGGCTTATCTGTTTTTCCAACTAACACAGTGTTATTATCATTACAGTTTCGTTATATCGACAGCTCAATTCCAAATCATGCTATGTCGACTTAATCCTTTCCAAAGTTAGACACAGAAAAGTACTTAGTAAACAACTGAGTGCCTGTAAGCTTTAAAAAATTTTCCTACAAATTTACTTCTTTGACTAAGCATGTTTTGGAATTGATCTGTCGATATAAGCCTTGATATATTTTTCAAGTTATCTTCGGTTGTTGGTGTTAGAGAATTCATAGTTCTTCACTGGCTCGTATAACATTACAGGGAATGCAGTGAACAATATTTCGAAATTATGCTCGAAAACTAAAATTAATTTGGCTTAATGAATAAATCCAAGCTGGAAATTTGGTTACTCATTCAAACTTTTTAAACATTTTTTTTAAATCGGTAAAGGCAAAACAGTTAGGAAGACTTTCCTCCTCGGCTTGTCAACCGATTTGAACAAAAAATACACAATTTTATTAAAAACAAGTTAGAGTGCTATGTGGCTATGCCGAATCTTTGATACCCTCCACCGACAGGACTGGGCTCTATATGATAAAAACATATATATTATTAACTAAGCTTCACAAAAACGAACGTCAGCATTAAAATTGGTTGCGATTTAGATCTATATTAAATTATTGACCGACAATAAGAAAGGCTTGAGTAAAATATCATGATTCGTAACAGTTTAAGCCGAACTACAATGATTTTTAGGAGGGTAATTTGTATTGGACCTATGATAAATTATGGACCAATTATCCCAAAAATCTGAAGACTGATTTCTTGTATTACAAAAAAAAAAATAATAAATAAAAAATTACGATACAGCAGCGTAATTAGTTTTAGCGTTAACAGTGAATTTCACAAAATTTCATGATATTTTTCTCACCATATGAAGCTAAGTTGGAAGAAATTATACCGCAATATCTATATTTGTTATGGCTTTAGGCGAATTTAATTATTTTCCCAAAGTGGGCTTTATTTGGTTTTAGGCGCAATAAACTGTTTTCCGGGAGTATGTTTTATATGGGGCATAGTGTAAATTATGGACCGATCTTTACGAAATTTGGCAGTGTGATTTCTCGTCCTTTAAAACTGTACCGTACCGAATTTAATTATGATATCATTATTTATACGGTTTTATGCGTACTAAACGGTTTTCGGGTGTAGGGTTTATATGGGGTCTAGTGTAAATTCTATACCGATCTTCAAAATATTTACAGTGTGATTTCAGGTCATATAAAACTGTGACGTACCAAATTTGAGTATGATGGCGTTATTGTTTACGGTTTTAGGCGTTCAAAAATGTTTTCCCGGGAGCAGGGTTAGGATAACTGCAAGCAATTTGAGGCCAAGTTTGTTTTTTTCTTTTGCGTTTTTCGAAAGTTAGCGTGTTTTCAACAGAGGACATGGCTAAATCGACTTTGAATTACTCTAGGAGCCAGAATATATATACTTTTTGTACAATAAAAAGATGTATAATAAAAAAGATTCACACGGAATGACAAACTTAGTATACCCTCATTCACCACCAGTGGTGGTGGAGGGTATAAAAAGGGTAAAAACATTTTTGGTACTTTTTCGTTCTACAACTGCTAATTTTTTGATTTTTCGTTAATATTGGACCTAGAAAAATAAAATTCAACATGCAATATCCTAAGTGGATGAGAATCTATAAGCAGAATTTTTTAGGTACTTTTTGTTCTTCAATAGATACTTCTTGAGTTTTCGCAAGTATTGTAAACTATAAAAGGAAACTTTTTGGTGCTTTTTTGTTTTTTAATTGTTACTATCTGATTTTTTTTTTTTTTGTACAAAATTAAGTTAAACATTCACGGACTTGAGTGGAAAGAGGTTGGTAACTCCTTATATCGATTCACTAAAACGGAAAAAAGCATATGCTCGACACATTTAAATTCATATATACTTATGTATGTTTTTTTTATATGTATGTTTTATTTAGCAAACGCTAAACACTAAGCAAAATAATACAAATTATTGGGTAAATAAAAGTTACAATAAAATTACATGTCTAAAAGCTGTAATTTAAATTACTACTTGCTACTCCTATTGAAATAAAATAAATAAAATTGGTTTAATACAGATCTTATGTATTGACAACACAAGGGAACAAAACTGAACCTTTCTTTTTTTCAAATCAAATCTCCGTTTTTCTCCATCAGCTCGCATATTTAAGTTACAGGTACAAATCGTATTTTTGACTTTCTTTCAAAAATTAAAAGTTAATAAATCATAAATTTACTCGTCATTAATCGATTTTCAAAATATTTATATTTTTTTTTTAAATATGTAATAGTGAGCTTTTAAAACAGTAAAATTGGCTGAGTAATGGTTGTTTACGTAAAAAAGGTTAAAGTATTATTACTCGTACTTTCACTTTAAGTTTCAAAACCTATGAACAAAATGGGATATTGCTTATAAAATTCGATAAACGCGTTTTGCTTTTATTCACAATTAAAACTATGTTCACAATATGTGCATTTGTAATGTGGATTGTCACTTTTTGACATGTTTAATTTGCACATATCGTCTGAACACCTCCAAACACTATCATGTGAAATTTCTCTGTGTACCAGTGTTACCACCAACAGAATTCAAGACTACACTTGAGATGACGCAAATTTATCCAAGTTAATTGAAATTACACCTGATATCAAATTAACGTTTAATTATAAAAAAAAATAGACAAAATTTACATATTAAAAGTACATACCAGAGAATGAGAACAAGTACCCATAAGAATAATATACAGAGGTTTTTACCCACGCTTAACGTAATTGTGTATATCCATACTTATAACACAAATAATAACAACAGCTATGGTTGTGCGTTGCAAAAAATATGTGTATTACTTATACTTATTCACGGCAACATTTCACACAACCACATTCAGTAAACTTAAATACATGAATGTTATGCAGATATTATTCAATACCCATGAATGCGTTTTGGTTATCTGCCATACATATAAAATATCTATGTGTAAGAAAATATACATGGGTACCTTCAGTATTTTTGGCACTGCTGCGTAAATATGAAAAAAAAAATTTTGTATGAAATGTTTTAGCAAAAATGTGCTTTGATCACTAGCCAGGTATGGGACTATTTACATATTTTTTTTGATACATAAAATAAATTTTTTTGTAACATCAGCAGTGCCAATGTATGTCTACATACATAAAAATAAAATTATAAACATGCAATGTCCGGAGCGGATTATAATCTATTAGAGGCCCTATTAGCTTAAATAAAGAACAAATCAATTAAACAACAAATTGGCCAAATATCAAAAATAACAACAACGTCGGAAAGCTGGCCGAAACAACTTTATTTAAATTATTAACTATTTATAAACAACAGGTACAATAACAACAACATAAAAATGAAGGGTTATTTTAAACACATAGCATTGAAGTACAACAGTGAGACATGCGGAACGTTAAAGGAGTATTGTAACGAAGTTAGAAAACTAGCACAACAACAAGAACGGCTGAAATTTATTTTATCGTGTAGAAGTTATGGCATAATACCAAGACACACAAGAAATTCTACAAAACCGGTGACACAGCTTTTTAAATGCACCACAATTAAAAATAAATTAGGAAAAATAGAAAATAACTTCCATAAGAAAATTTTAAATCTAGAAATTTCACAAACAAACACATATATCACTTTAATCAAACGTAAACTTTTTCATCTCAATGCTGGTATTAAAAATATGATATCAACAGCTGACCACTCAACTTTTTTTAACAAACAAAAAGACAGGACAAAACAAATTACGAAAAATATTAAAGAGAAACAGATCAACAAAATAAATACACTGAAAGAAAATCAGTTTAGGTTACATGGACTTGTTTTCAATGATAACTGGTTTGAAAATAAAACTGAATATAATATTCCAATAGAGTGCAAGTGGATTTTGTCACTGGGGAAAACATTTTCACTTCCGGTGGACAAGTTGAGTTTTTCACCATTACATGTCATTGCGGATATAGAGCAATGTATCCAGGCAATGGACAGTAACATAGATAAAGAGAAAGACATCGCTAGAACTAAAGTAGCAAACAAGGTAACAACTTTTAAAAAAAAACAATAAAAACACAGAAAAGGACAAATTCATTCTTACAATTTCTGAAAAAACGAGAAAATTTTAACGTAAACACATCGACGTTATTATTGTACAAGCCGATAAAGGGAACAAAACCGTGCTGATGTATAAAAACGAATACGAAAAGAAGATGGAAGTACTACTAGAAGACAAAAACACATATAAAACTATAAGAGTAGACCCTACATTGAAACTACAGAAAGAAAACAACAACATTGTTTCAGATTTATTTAAAAACAACCATACAGAGTTCTATTTTCAAGTGACAAAGCACTTGACATCAGCTGGTTCGTATTACCAAAATTTTTTTTGGCGGCGAAAATTAATTAAAACTTTATCAAATATAAATGACTAGCTTAACCCGGTGTGCTTTGCTACCCCAATCGTTATAAAACGAAACAAAATGTATTTATATATAAACACAATTTTTTAAATTTAATTAACATGTGCATCAAGCATGGGTAAATATGTTAAAAAATTCCCTTTTACATTCATCTTAACACCTACATACGTGAAACAGTGTCGAAGATAAGAGGATTTTAAATTTTGAGTTGTTTAGGCGTGCCACCACCACAACTTTACATAGCATAGGGCTCATTAATTCATAACAACAGCCTACTGTGAGAATTTGATGATGATGATGATGATCGGTTCAGTAGTTAATTAGATATAATGAGATAAAGTGGCGTGGGCCCTCCCACTTTTTTCCTGCAACGTATTTCTATTCATAACAATACCATATATACCAAATATCATTATCCTACGCCAAATTGTGGCTAAGATATTAGGATTTTATGTTTTGGGTTGTATGGGCGTGGCACCGCCCCTTTTTCCAACCACATCTTTATATAGCTTAAAGTTCAGTAACTGAAGGCAGTCGCCTACTGCGGAAATTTAATGACGATCGGTTCAGTAGTTTATTAGATATGGTGGTTTTTACTTTTTCTATAAAGGGGCGTGGCTCTGCCCTCTTTTTTCATGGCGCTTATTTGTATTTATACTAACACCATATGTTCTACATATCATCATCATATGCCAAAAACGGCCTAAGATATAACGATTTTAAATTTTGGGTTGTATGGGCGTGGCATCGTCTCTCTGTCCAATCTCAACTTTGTATAGCCTAATGTCTCTTCCAGGGCAACAGTTGTATTCTGTGAAAATTTCAAGATGATCGGTCATGTGGTTTGGCCTCTATAAGGCACAAATATATATATATACAATATATACCTATACATTCGCTTTTGTATACATATATAGATAATAGTAAATAAATAATATAAAAAATACACAAATAATTATTAATTTTTGTACATATAACCACTCAATGTTTTAAGATTTTTTTTCTTGATAGGTTATGTCAAACGTAATTTACATACCAACATTTGAACATGGAAATTATAAACCTTATGTATTATGTCCCACCTGACCAAGACTTTCGTTAATGATATTGCCATCGAATATATCTCGAACATTTACTGTGTTAATCTTTCGAGATCGACACTCAAAAACGAATTGAAAATTGTTTACATGTTGCTCAGTTTGATCCAAAAAAGCTATCGATATCGAAGGTTCGATAAAGAATTAGAAACGAAGATTTAGCAATATCAATTGCGGTTTGAAAATTCTTTTGCTAATGTTTCGATAGTGGTATCGAAAAATGTTCGCCAAAACAACTTATTCAATATTGTGAAATGTTTACAAAAGATAACTTTGACGATAGCGAGAAACCTTATCTGGAGATATTGTTATCAGTCAAATTCGATATCGCTAAGTATTCGTCATTACAATCGTTAGTAATACTTCGATATCGAATGATTATTGTTATGTTTCAATTTCATTTTGGTCCAAATCAAACAATTTTTATCGTTTTAATTTTAATTAATTTATTTAAAATTAATATTATTTTTTCACATTAATTATATTAAAATGTACAATGCTACATACTAATATATGTCTATTTTAATGAAAAAAAAATAAAATAATAAAATTTGAATCGCCAAAGAAAATACATAAAGTTAAATTCTGTATATCTAAATTGTGTATGTTAATATATTTATATGTATGTATAATAATTAATCAGTCTTAGGTAAATATAAATGCAACATGAATGAAGACAGTTTTTAACTCAACTAACTTCTTAAAAAATATATGTGTAAATAAATTAAATTATGTTGTTTATTTTTTTTTTTGGCTTAGAGGTCGTCACTTCTCCCCCAAGTTTTTGGTTTTTTATATGGTATACCGATGTTTTCGACAGCCTGTCATGAGCATATTGGAAATGCTTCTGCGATATTTTGTCGAAGTCATCTTCACAAAGGGAAAATTTGTTTTTGAAAGAATCTAGGTACATGAATAGAATGAAAGAGTTAAATTATAAAGGTGCAAAAACATACAAATTTTCTTTTAAAACTTTCTTACTTCGAATAGCTTGTGTCAATCTGCATCCACTTATACATTTTTTTGTACTCGTTCCCCTCCATGAAAATTGTTCCGCTAAAGTGTCAGCTAATTTCATTAATTTAATTTTTAATTAAATTAAATAACGAATTTTCACTTCATTTTTTTATCACTTTTTAAAAATTCTTATTTTCTTTATCCACACTTCACTTTATAAAGTCTAAATCACAAATAAAATGTTTTTCTGTTTTTATGTTTCAACAAAAAAAAAAAAACTCCGTTACTTCTTTTCGCTAAAAATTCGAACAAAGTAGTTTTATCGAACCTTTGGTGATAATTTGACAAATAAAAAATAGTAAAAAAATAATTTAACGGTAAACAAAATAAATGTTCGAGGATTTGTCTAAAATTAAAAAATATAGCACTAATTTTTGTTTCGAGATTTTATCAGAAAAGAAAAAAACTCGAATGTTTTAGTTAATGAAAAATAACGCATTTTCGAATGTTGACTGTCAGTAAAATTTCGAGAATTGTTCAAATAAAAGAACATTCGCTATATAAAATATCATCGACTATTTATCAAACATTTTTGTTTCGAAAACTCTTCGCCTTAGTGAGCTTTCAATTTTTTCGAATCTCAGGTCAGGTGGGACATGACAAATACAAATAATGTGAACATAGCTTAAGTGAAGCCCGTTATTTTTAAGTGAAGGAAAAAGTGAAGCAAACACACACACACAATTATAAATTTTTGTTTTTGTAAAGAATTCAATTCAGTTGCCTCAGTTAATTGTAAATGAAATCAAAAGTTGTGCACCGATTACAATGAAATAAAGCTCATTTTATTCGAAATATATTTAACTAATTGTTTTTAGACCAAAACTGTCGTATTTTTATTTTTTATGAATTTTTAGAGAACAAAAATTTTATTATTTTTTTTTTTACTTGTTCATATTTTTTTTAAGCTTTAACGATATCTCTGAAACAACTGGGCAAATTAAAAAAACCGTTTTAAGAACGGCTTAAAGATAATATTGTTGACGAATTTGAAATTTTTTCTTTAACTGAATATGGTGAACCGTTTTCAATTTATTCCAATATATGTCCCGGAAGTGCCTTAATTTTGGACATAACGGTGTATAGCGAAAAGTCGAGCTGATAGGACCTAAGTGCAGATTTGGATTCAGCATCCCAAATAAACTTAGAAGCAACATTCAGTTCTTAACCAACACAAATCTTGTTCCCTTATTTAATCAAATTATTTGTTCCAAATTTAAGAGCTTTCACTGTTATCGTTTTTTAGATATACAGAAGTGTATACGGTGTTTGCATTGAAAATGTCACGCCCACTTCTTTAATCCAGCCCAGTTTTTGACAGATGTTGTGTATTGTACTAAGTCTTATGTTGTTAAGCTTACTCATTTACGCTTCGGTCCTCCATAAGCCGATCAATAATGAAATTTACTTTCAATAATTAACATCAAACTTGCTATTCCCGCTACAACGTTCACAAATCCCTTTCTTTCGTCTACATATTTAAATGCCAAAGTTTATCTTTCTAGGTTCTAACGAAAAATTTCCAACAGTTTTCAAGAACCTATTAGATTTCTTATTCACTCAGGTCCCTGCACCTATAATTTTATATTTCTACACTGATAGAAAAGGCGTCATAACGCTGACGTATTTTGACATCAGTACTATGACAAGTGTATTTGCTTTTGAACCCATGACACTTTTCATCATTGTGATGTCAGCCTTAACATCACTTGCCCAAATTGTCGTCAGGGTCAATAATTGAAATTATGTCAGTAATGGGATGACACATCGGCATCACAGAAACGATGAATGAGCCGCAAGCGTTTCTATTGCCAATATATTTATAATAAAACAAACCGATCTAACGATCTGTTAAATTATATTTTCCAGCCATTTCGTATTAACTGTCTGAAAATTAAGTTTTGGCATAAATAAACGCTTGTCGCTCTTATTTGTGTAGCTTGTGACAGCGATTTGATAGATCTATAAATAACTAACGATTCTTATTAAGGGCCGGTCCTAAACTTATTAATTTCAGGTTGGTCCATTAATGACTCTATTCGGCATATTAGACCCTTTTCCACACTTTCGATTTCATAGAAAAAATATTATACGATCGGTTACCACGTAACCAAAAAACTTTTGGTGGGAAAATTTTTTTTTTTTTTTTATTTATTTTTAGATCATCAATTTCATACTGTCATTAAAAATAAAGTCATTATTGAATTTAATAATTTAGTATTTGCCAGTTTTTGTTTAGCTATAATTGACATTAATTATCAATACGCTGTAAAATACGCGTAAGTATTTACCAACTAAATTATTGTGCAAATATTTGAGCACACATTATCGAGATTGGGAGATATAAAAAAAAAACAAAAAAACGACATTTGAAATATTGAAAAACAAATTTAATAAAAGTGAAAAGTTTTGTTAAAAGTGTTTGTAAAGATGTTTGTTGTATAACTAATATGAGAGAAATTTTACTTGATATTAAAAACTTTTTAGTTTCAAAGTTTTGGAATCGATAGTAAATTTAAGTTAATGAACAAAATGCGAAAAATATATATTGACATCATAATTCTCATTAGTTGCTTTGGTAGATCCCAAAATCAGAATTTTATTCTGTCGAAACTGATCAAAACTGGCAAATGGTTTTATGGTGGTTTTGTAAGCAAAAAATGTTTTATATGAGATTTATGGCCAATATTGGATTGATTTGTAAAAATTTTGTATTTAACATTTTAAAGTCTTAATTTTTTCGGTAAACTTCATTACAAAAGCATTGAGATATCAAACGCATGAACAAGTTTTTCTAGAGCCATGGTAAACAATGGACCAATCCTCAAAATATAGGTTAGGTAAGGTAGAAAGGCTGGTGCAAAGTAAACCTTCACACCCTCACCCAATGGCCAATATGGTACATTGTGACGCCTTAGTTAGTGATAGAATTCTAGTAAGAAACGAAGCGGAGAAATAAGGAGTAAAAGCACAGGAATGAAGAAAGTAGTGGAAGATAAAAAATTAGACGACAAAAGCAAGAACAACCCTACTGAACAGAAAACCGCCCTACATGTATCCAGTCCCTAGTCTCATGCTGTGCAGCCAGGTCACTCCCATTACGAATCCCATCAGATTATCGAGCCCGCGGGAATCTACTACTATCTAAACCTGCTGTTTAATAGCCTGGAACAGTGCCACGAAAGTGCATCATTTCATCTTCAAAATATAAAACAACACAACTTTTAGTCACTTAAAAAATATTATATAGCCTATTTCCGATGTGCGAAAGAATTCTTTCTTTCGCATAACTACATTGAAAACAAAAACAAATTTGTAGACTTTGTTTTTGTTTTCAATGTAGTTATGCGAACGAAAGAACTCTTTCGCACATTGGAAATAGGCCAATAATCAAATTTCATTGCAAAATCAATATCAGTCATTATTTTGTACGCGTTTTTTTGGGAAACAAATTTTATATGAATCTTGTGACCAATTCGTAACCGATCTTTATACAATTTTATATAACAATTAAAAAAATTTGATGTAACTTTTTTGTGTTAAAGTTCATAAAGATTGTAACGATTTTTTTTGCTATACTCACGTCAAAACATGAAGAACGTATACTGACTGTCGGTCCGTCAAACAGACGCTTGCAGAGCTACAAACTTATATGACTTTAAATAAATTTAATAAAACCCTATAAACTTTTAGAAATGTATTTTTTAGTTATATAAACCAAAGTTTTAGAGAAATTAAAATTTTTATTTATGCTAATAGTTTATCATTTCGGTATTTGTAAAATATTTTAAATATTAAAAATGATGCTTCTGTTAGCTATAATAGCATATATATATCGGGGATTTCATGTCAAGTGACCCAACTTTTGAAATCGATGTCTTCCGATTTGGATGATTCGCACCAAGGTTAGTCCTATTGGATAGTAGTTTAGGCACAAATTTTCAACAAGATCGGTTAAAAAGTTGCAGAGTTACACTGGTATAGTTTTTGATGCTGAAACGTCTAGTTTTTGATGGTGTAGTTTTTGATGCTGAAACGTGAAGAGCTATTACTCCTTTATTGTGGTTTATGTAAATTTTAATGACACATTCCCTAATGATGATATTCAAAGAATATCGATTCAAAGAATATCGATTCAAAGAATATAAAAACTTGATCTCAGTTTCGGATTTAATATTGATTGAACGTCATTTATTATAAACAGAACATTTTAAATAACTAAAAAAATTTAAGAAAGTTGACTATTGTTAATTCGTTCCTTAAATATTTTAAATGCTTTTCTTTTTTTTAAACAGGTCGTAATATTTTTAGTATTAAAAGTTAACTGGCTAATGGATCTTGAGAATTACGTATAAACTCTGTTTTGAATATTAATTTTAAATTATATCAGTTTTATATCAGTTAATTTGCGCAAAAAAAATTAATGATATCTGCAAAAAGTTGGCATGTGGCCAGAAACTTGTTTAGACTTCTTTAAGTAGATTTTTTTTTTGAGTTCTTAATCTACTTCTTCTTACATTTTGCACAACTTTCTTATATAAAATATTATTTCACATAATAATTTGATCGCGTTTTCAACATTAAATGATAATTTAAATGTGTTAATTTATGCATACACCCGGACATTCAAAAAACTTCTAAAGGCTTAGTTAGGCAAACGTTGCTGTACCGTATCTGTACTGTATCAGTCAGCTGTTCGCTTTTTACTATAAGAAAATCAATGTAAAAGCTTACCGAAATGTAATGTACCGTAGTTGTAACGATTCATTCTGTATAAAATAGAGTGTCATATCGTTGTTTCGTGACATTTGTAAAACAGTGATGGGTTTCTTCGATGTTAAATTGAATGCGGGTATTTTTTTTGTACTTTTTTCAGTATATATATAGACTTTCGACAAAACTACATACAATACAATATATTTCCTTATATGTATATAAATATACACATGCTTAGATGTACAACATAAACAAATGCATATAAACATACAATATAAATGAGAAATATATAAAAGGCTTTAAATGGGTATAAAACATTGTTTTGTCTATGCACATTTTCAAAATAATACATGTAAATATGAATGCTTATGCTAAAATACGTATGTAATTGTTGTAAATCTATTGTATAAATATCAGATATTAAATTATTAATGTTTTTTTTACATACACGAAATACTGTTTTAAAACCTTTTTAAACACTTGGTACTTTTTCTGTACATCGGCCACCATTTAAACCTTTCGATTTCCCATCGCTGTGTGTGTTGAAAAACATATGACACTTTTTTAGATGTTCGATAAGTGCATCAACGTGCTAGCAGTCCGTTACAGTAAGTTTCGGGTACAGCAACATTCCCCTAACACAGCCTTAATACAAATTCTTGGTTTTAGTTGAGAAAACGAAGCACATTCTTGTGAAGATCCTATTTTTATATTCGGTTTAAGAGAGTAGTTTTTTATGGACCGAATCTAACAAATTTTCTGTTCACTTTTTTTCGCCACAATATTTGTGATAATGTAATGACTATGGCAAGTTTTTTCAGCGTTTTGTTTGATGCCCTCTTTTGTTTTGGATATTTTGCTGAAGTTTTTTAATAAAATGCTTTAGTTGCATTGTTGGAATATTTCTTTTGTGTCTAAAGCAAAAAGTGCATCCAGTGCCTTAAAAATCGCAAAAATTGATATTTTTTTAAATTGTTTCCCCATTTTCACCTTTTTTTGCTCCATAACTGGATAACAAATCCACAAATATGCTGTTATGGGTTTGCCTATTTTGTGTTTTGTTTTACTCATTAACTTGATATGGTGGTTGAAAATGTATATCAGAGTTACCGTTTTAGTTTTATTTTTCTGTGTATGTCTTTTGTTGTGGACAATAAAAACGAAAATTAATCTGAACTTTTGTTGCCCGGCTGAAGGCCTGCTGTGTAGCTTTAGTTAAGGTTCATGTACACGGAATGTTTTTTACATCTGACCTGTCAACTTTTCAAGTCACATGTAATTGTGCATGTCTGTCAAAATTGCTGTTTTACATAAGGTTTATAATATTTGGTCACACACGTACATGTAATTTGTTTCTGACATTGTCTCTGTTTTTTCGCATAGTTATTGCAGAAACCGAAGTAGTTTTCGGTTTCAAAATAGCGTGCTGCCGCCACAAAAATTTTTATTTGTGCCGTAAAAGGGTTCAGCCATCTGAACATTTTTTTCTTTAAATTCAAAAAAACCAATTTAGGATATTATAATGAAACGTTTTTTTATATTTATATGAACATAATTTCTATTCAATGGTGAAATTATCATACAGATATCGGTATTGTAAAATATTAACTTCAGCCGGCAAATAATTCCGTCAATAGTGCACCGCCGCTGCCGGTTTCTTCCCGGCATAGATTTCTGACACAGCTGATGTCAGATGGTTTGTCAGAAGAAAATAGAGCACGCTCTAATTGAAATTTTGTCAGATGACTTTTCTTCTGAATCTTACAAATGCAAAGTTTTAAAGGTAACACACGACATGTATGTATTTTACAGTGGGAAATTTGACAAGTCGGATGTAAAAAACATGGCAGCTTTAGCGGAGGTGTTCGTTAAACCATAGAGGATAAAATGCTGGCGCCCGACCGAAGGCGGGCGATGTTAGCGAAGCCAGTGTTCGTTATACCATAGAGGAGAAAATTTTGGGTCGAAGGTCCAACCATGCTATCTATCGTGAGATTTTTAAAACCAAAACTGTATAATTATTCAGGTTATTAAGATATAACTTTCTTTGTTTTTTTTTATTGTTAACTTTTTTGGGGTTAAAATTCATTAAAAATTTCGAGATGATTTATCATAATGAAGAATAACATCAAATTTGGAGTCATATTTAATTTTCTGTTTAGGTCTATTTTTTTGGGGTAATGTTTCATTAAAAAATGGGGTTATATTGCACTATAAAAAAAGCCCCATATTTCGGGTAAATTTTCTTTTTTTTTTGCCATATTTCGTAGCGCCGAAAAAAGTTAGGGACAGGCCGATCTGGCCGAATTTCAATCAATATTCATTACCATTTCGTCTCATCTTAAAATTCCCATACCTGGTCTAATTTCATGGTATCAACAAATGTGAGTGGCAAATTTTATAAAAGAAGAAGAAAACATAAATAAAAACCAAGATTGAAGTAAAAAATTATAGCTAAAATTAAATAATTTGCTTTTTTAGTTTTTAATTTTTTTTTTATATATTTTCATTATTTGGTAAAAACAAATTTGTTATCCTCTTAAATAGTTTAATCAAAGTGAATTTACAATGTAAATTGAATTGATATTTTATATTTTTGACATTTAGCAATACGACAAAGTAACGATATAACAAATTTGTCTTTTTACAAGTGCATAAACAAAAATCGTATTTTTTAAACGATAAGCGATAAGACAGATCGGCAAAAGTGCACTTTACGGGGCGTACGAAAAAAAAAAAAAAAGTTGGACCCCCTCTGGAATAAAAAAAGAAAAAAACCAAAATTAAAATTTAAGGGGGCTGAGGTCCCTGGGACCCCTTGGATCAAAAAAAGCGGCCCGCCCACTTAGTGGTATGTGTGGGTACTCAAATTAAAGGTTATTGTGTAAAAAATACGAAATTAATAAAATTTAGGTCGAGCGGGACTTCTGGGTCCCTCTGGGGGTAAAAAAATTGCCCCTCCCACCCTTATAACTATGTGTGGGTACTCGAATGAAAGGTATTTTGCTTACGATTGTAAATATTTTGTTTCTATTTTGCTTTTTTAATGTTATACCTATGCGCTAAAATTTTCAAATGAGTTTTATTATTTTTTTATTTTTTTGTAACTAAAGCTTCTTTGTATAGCCGGCCTTCGGCCGGGCGCAAGGATTTTCTCCTCTATGGTATAACAAATACCGGCTTCGCTAACTAAAGCTTTTCTGTATAGCCGGCCTTTGGCCGGGCGTAAGGATTTTCTCCTCTATGGTATAACAAAGACCGGCTTCGCTAACTAAAGCTTTTCTGTATAGCCGGCCTTCGGCCGGGCGCAATTATTTTCTCCTCTATGGTATAACAAAGACCGGCTTCGCTAACTAAAGCTTCTCTGTATAGCCGGCCTTCGGCCGGTCGCAAGGATTTTCTCCTCTATGGTATAACAAAGACCGGCTTCGCTTACTAAAGCTTCTCTGCATAGCCGGCCTTCGGCCGGGCAAAAGGATTTTCTCCTCTATGGTATAACAAAGACCGGCTTCGCTAACTAAAACTTCTCTGCATAGCTATAAAAGGTACATAAATTAACCTAGAGAGGAAAATATTAAACGAATACAAAAACAAAATACATATTTGCAATCGTGAGCAAATTACCTTTAATTTGAGTATCCACACAGATATATATACATACATAAGTGTTATGGGGGGGACACTTTTTTTGCCCCAGAGGGCCCTAGAAATGCCGCACATACCATTCAGTGGGCGGGGCGGTTTTATGGACCCAGGGGTCCCAACGGGCCTCAGCCCCCTTAAATATTAATTTTGGTATTTTTTTTTTAATTCTGGATCGGGTGGCATATTTTTTATATTTTTTTTTCGTACGCCCCGTAAAGTGCACTTCAGCCGACAGATCTTGTGAATTGGATTTATGTACATACATATGTTTATTTTTAAGTATTATGCTACCGTGGGATAAATGGTTAAGTTCTATTGAATGGCCCTCTTTATAGTTTTTAAAAATAATTTTAAATTAAAAATAAAAAATGTATACAAAAATCTATCCGTAATTACATTAAAAGTTTAAGGGGACTCCAAACTGCGTATAACAATAATAATTGTTAAGTGCTGTAATCTCCAAATTATTTCAAAATTACGGCAAATATTTACATTTCAAATAACATTTAAAAAATGTCTATTTTAAATCGTACTAGACATAATTTTTGGAAAAAATTAAATAAGTTTGAATTTACAATAAGTGGTGCTGGTGGCGATGAGGGACTTCATTTGTTTAAACAGTTTAATTTGTGTAAATTATACTTTGTAATGCGTAAAACATGTCATAGATAATGTTAAGTGGCCGATTTAACACATTTATTCAATAATTGTTAAATCAATATTGATTAAACATTAAGGGGGTTAACTGACAATTAGTTTGAAGAAAATTTTAAAAATATGTTATTAAGACTCACAATAGAAATTTTATTCATTTTCTGTAACTAATAAAAAAAATTATCACTTAATCTCTAAATTGACGTCTCTGTTCACTAAAGGAAATTGGCCATGAAAGAAGATTATAGGTACTATGAAATATTAATATTAATTGTCAATGTAATTAATAGCCGAAAAGCAGTGTCAACAATGCAATTGATGCAGTTTTAGTTACGAGAGTAGTTTGATAATGCCGTGACTTTATAAATAAAAAAAATCACAACAAAGCATTTAATTTCTTAACATAGTCTTATTTGCAATGAATACATTTAGTCTATTGGCTTTCAAGTTTTGTTTGTTCCCTCCAAATAATATGATTTTCAAGACCCTCACAATAGGCCTTTTTCCAATGACAATGTCTTAGTTAAATACAAATGTCTTACCACCCAGTCAGGAAGTTACTATTATTTGTAGGGGGTAAATTACGAAAGTATGTAGGATGGAGTAGCAGTTTATAGCCAAAAGTTATGGATTTTTGCCAAAGTGACTACATATGTGTGCATCTGTACACTATTCTAATAAAACATTTTTTTTTTGCTTAAAATCAATATTGAATCTGTTAAAAAGCTGTGAGTAATATCCGCCGGTAATAGTTTTATTTTATCAAGACAATTGATCTCAATAAAAAAATTGTTCCCATAACCTCGTTAGCCGCCAGACCCACTCTAACCTTCTTTAGTGCACGTTCAACCAAATAAATCCACTCCTTTGGTTATTCGTTCCCACTAATATCGGTTCTACGTACTGAAACGATTTGGAGTTCTACGATAGGGATGGGCAAATTGGGAAAAAAATATCGATATATATCGTATCGATATTTTTTTGAAGTATCGATATTTATTAATTAAAAATATCGATGTATCGAACGTATTAAGCTGAAATTGTTACCAAATTTCAATACATATTTACATAGTTACAAAAATATTACATGTAATTCCATTCTATCTTTTTATTGTTTTTTTTTTTTAATTTCAAATTTACTGCCCGTCCCTCGATTTTGAACGAAACTCTCATTCGCTTAACTTTTATTTACCAATTTTAAAATTTAGTTTTTAAGGTGACTTATGCGAACGAAGTTTTCGTTTGAAATCGAGGGACCGGTAGTTAATTCTACAATATTTTTTGTTGTCAGCCCTTAAAAAACGAGACAAAAGTGAACTGTGTAATCTATGAAAATGTACAATAGAAAATCGCTGCTATTTTCTTAATATTAGTTAAAAAACATATGATGCAATTCTTAAAAAACAACAGTATTGTAAGCAGTTGAGCAACCGTAGAAATGTTGAATTTTATTATAAAGATATCTTAAAAATATAGAATTCGATAGTCGTAAATAAATATCGATGTATCGATACACGCAAAGAAAAAACATGGTTGTGATAAACATATTCTAAGAGCAACATATTATGATAAGATTCATGATTCTAGTCAACATATCATGATTATTATTGAATCATATTATGACCAATTATATTCGTAATATTACATCATAATATTTTTCCCTTAATACTAATTGGTTTTTATTATAATTTAATGTAATCATATTATTATCATGTTAATAATAGTAAGTTAAGAAGTAATCATATCATTATTCTGTTAATTATAATAATATGTACATTATATCTAAAACCAAAAATATTTTTAATATATATTTATGCTCATTTACTTACTGGCAAACTGTTACAGATATTTCACATCATAATATGATGCAACTTTAAACACAATAATTTTAACCTATTTTCGTCGTAGATCGCAATTATTTAGAACTTGTTTTATAGAATTGTCCTTCTTTTTCTCTAAAATAACACAAAACAATAGTCAATATTTTTGCACCATTTTCAAACAATATGAAAAATTTTTTTGCATTGATATTTATTTTGTGACACTTTACAAATTTTTTTTTTTATGTACCTACAAGTTCTTTAAACTTCGGTTTTAAATGGTTATATTTTTTTTTAATTGTTTAACTACTGAATACCAAATAATTCGACAGGCATATGTAAAACAAACGACACAACTGATGCAAATTTATTTTACAAATGGCGATAACAAAAAATTATTAGAGTAAAGATTTTTTGTTTCCATCTTAAACATAGTATGAGTACATGTATAGAAAGTTATCATGTTATGGCTATTAAATATCATTAAGTGGTTGTGAGGAATATAGTATGTTTTCAAAGTTATCATTATTTAGTTGCTATAAAAATGATTATTTTTCAGTGAACCATATTCAAATTTATAATTGCAATAAACAGTGACATGTTAACAGTAACTATAATATTGTTGATATTAAATAAAAATAATAATATTTTGTGTACGACAACAATATATTGTTACAATAAACATAGTGTAGTTGCCGTTACCATGCCCAACCATATTTTTTCTCTGCGTGTATATGGGTATTTTTAATATTGGCGATATATATCGATTATAATTTTTTTAAATATCGATATTTTGATACATCGATATTTATTGCCCACCCCTATTCTACGAACACCGATTCTCAACTCAGTTACAAAACAGCGCAACAACTCTTTCAAAATGAGCCTGAACATTGCCATGCATGCCTTAAAAGGGGTCACAGTGTTGCACTTATGGTCCAAAATCTTCATTAACAGTTTAATGTATTTGCTCGATTGGAATGCGTGCAAATTAAGCAATCTTACACAACCTCATTCATTCCATTCTGGTATGACTACCCATCCTCAGCAACCAGAAGGAAACTCACTAAGCCACTTTCAACCATTGAAATGAATAGTGAAGAGTTGCCTTAGTATTTATCGAGCGTTTCTTTGGTTTGGGTGATGGTTTTCCTATAAATAAATAATGTTTAATAAACACACGAAATTTACTTTTTCCGTTGTTGTTCAAATTAACGAAGTTGTGCACTTTTATTGACGGTCAAAAGGAAATTAACAGACGCAGCTTCCTTATAACATGTTCACACGGACAGAAATATTCGTGTTTTGCGCCCCAAAAATGTTTTGCCATACAACATTTTGAGAGAGAAACAGGTGTTTCATTTTGATACATGCTGCGAAACAGGAAATCATCTCCAATTTTGATAACAATTATAGTAAGTTTATCTGAACTAGCTCTCAAAAAAATCAAAACAAGGAAATACAAATTATGTTAAATAAAATTAAGTGATAGTTATTAAATAATAATATTAATTAATTTCTGTAGAAGGCAACAACAAAATATTTATGACATTGTTTGTGCTTTCAATATAATTTTTTGGCGTTGCGTTGCGTTTTACATGATTAGGGCCTTAAATTTTTTCAATTTCAAACAATCTTTACACCCTCAGCCAGGAACCAATATGGATTATTGTGACGCCTTAGGATAAAAGAAGACTAAAAAGAAAAAAATTCTTTAGATTAGAAGAATTTAGAAAGGTCCGAGTTGAGTGGGATGTGCTGATCTTAATGTACTCTTAAAGGGGTGCTTGATTTAATCTTAGGTTAGGGGCTGGAGGTTTGCTAACGTTGACAGATATTCGACAGGTGTAGTTTTTAATGTATCAGATATTATTAGCATCGTGGTGTTTAACTGCGTGTCGATTCTTTTCCCTATGAACGTACTACCCAGCCATCTCAACCTGCTGTTATGTAGCTTAGGAAAGTGACACATAATGTGCTCAACTGTATCTGTCTCCTCTGTGTCCTCGCACAACCTGCATAAATCCGAAGAGTCAGATCATGCAGTGGCCCGTGATAGCACCTATCATGGTTCTAGCGCAGACCTTACTCCTGCCTAAGCTTTAGTGTAGATCTTAAAAGAAAAAACTACTACGATTTAACTTGAAATTTTTTTTTATTTTCGTTGATGCTCTACAGTATTAATCGCTTAAATGCATATACAGTGCTTATATAAAACTTCCTTAATTGTATACAAATCGTAAAAAGCAATCTAAATTGCATCGATTGTGAATGTATACATTTGAAGTTGATTTAGGTTCTGTTAGGTTCCATGGGCAGCCACCGAGATACAGCTCACTTGGGTCCTTCAGTGGTCCCTTTGAGATAACATTGCTCATCATACAGAGCAGCTAATCAGATGGCGTCACTGCAGAAAAAACGACCTAAGTTCTATCCTAGATAGATCCCCCAAGCAGGCAAACACTTCCCAAGTATTTCATCTAATGCCCCGGATCCCAGGACATTGCCAAAGTTAGTGGGCCATAGTTTTCTCTTCCTCCTCATCATGACAACTTCGACAGTAGTCATTGAATTCCAGACCCATTCTCCTAGCATGAGTCCCCACAGACCAGTGCTCGGTTACAACTGATACTACTGTTCTAATTTGTTCTTTTTTGAACCTAAGTAGAGAGCTAGTTCTCCATTCATCATAGCCAGGCCACAGTGCCCTGGATATGGAGTCCATTTGAAGTTTAACTGAAATTAAGCAATTTAATATTTTGTTGAAATAGTTTTTGCACAGGTTTTTTTATTGTAATACACTGAAGTTTGTTATGATGCTTATATGCGATTTTTTAAAAGCAATTAATTAATGTTATATTAAATTGTGATAAATTAAGGCGAGATATGCGAATAAGAAAATGTTTATACACAAAACATTTTGAGTATTTTTAATATCGGGCTAAAGTTGCAATAATTGAAATGCCTTAAGGCGATAAATGCTTATGACCGTTGTGCATATAAGCGATAAATAGAGTAGAAAGTTTTTTTTTTAATTTTAACTACGATATTTGATTCGAAGTTAAGCGTAATTTTTTTAAACACTCGGATTTATCTACCTTGTTGTCTTTTTTTACTACTTATTACTTTTTTAATAAAATGTTTTAAATTTGTTTAAATCAAAATAATTAATTATTATAACATTAAAAATTTCATTATGTGTATTTCCTTAAAATTAATACAACGTCCAAACGAGAACGACAATAATTCAAATCCCTTGATTGCATTTAAGTAACCAGTTTTTTTCAAATTCATATAACGGTTATAAATTCAATTCTTACAAATAATGTTTTTTATTTTTTTTTTTTTGTTTAAATGATTCGAATAAGTAAATGCAAGTCGTTGTAAAATTAACAAATCATCATCTAATGAACAACAACATGAGGTGGCAAAAATGGAAAAAGTATAAAAAAAATTAAATGAAAAATCAGCAACATTTTTAACTTTTTGTTAGACAATAGAAAAATTTCGTACAACTGAATGAGCATTTGGCAATTTATATTTTTTGTTCGCTTTTTTTTCTGAAATAATGTTCAACTTATCTAGTAAATGAATAAAATAATTGTAAGTGAATGAATAAAACGTTGTACGAGCAATTGAAAGTTTTGACTGACATTTTTTAATTTTTAATGTCCCGCACAAATCCGGCAAATTTTCATTGCTTAAAGGCGTTTTGCTGTAAAAATGTTTAATAATTATTTATTAAAGTTAATTTTAAATAATTAAAAACAATGTAAAAAAAGATAAAATTATTTAAAGAAACGGATTATCTAATTATTATAAAGTTGCAGTCAAAACAGGAGTCTCAGTTTAAATTTGGACCTAACATGCATACTGACCCCTTAAGCATAGCCAAACAACGTTTTTTTTTTAAATACTTACAAAAATAAATAAAACTTTCTTCTTTCAAAATTTCTACACAAAAATTCTAATAAAATTAAGAGTTTTAAGCAAGATTTGCGGTGATAATAACATTTCACTGGATGTTCACAATGAAAGCAACAGTTTTTGCACAAGCACACACAATTTCAGGAAAATAAAACTTTGAAAATTTTGCCCTGAACAATGCCACGAATAAATTAGTATCTTCAAAACATATTGTTAAAATTTTCATTCAAAAATTTAAACAAATTATTATAACCGTCATTTGCGGCGGTGCTTAATATGACCCCAGGAAATATGACCCCAAAAAGAAAATAAAGATGTGCCCCAAACCTTTACATGAAACACAACGACACGCAATTTTGGGGAAATTTTTTTTCTTTTTAAAGGTTTCTTTGCATTTTTTCGAAGTTGTGCTTGCATTTTAACCCTAGAAAGTTAATCATATCATCATATACATACGTTAAAAATAATCATTCGTTAAACTGACACATTATTTTAACCTGCTATATTGTTGTATTTATTGATTTATTAAGAACATACTAATGTGGATTATAGTTTTAAATATATATTAAATATTTAACTAATCCTCTTATTTAAGCTTGAGGTCTTTTTCTTTTTTTAAATTTATTGGATTCAATAAATTTAATATTTTTTTATAAAAAAAAGAAAAAGACCTCAAGCTTAAATAAGAGGAGTAATTAAAAAATTTTTAAAGGTCGAATAAGAGTCAATTTATATGTATATTAAATAAAAATACCGAAATTTATTTCTAAAGTACATGCGTTAAATTAACGCAGATTATCTTTCTAGGGTTAAGTAAAAAACAAAAAATTTCTCCACATAAAATCGCAATTTTTACGTTAAGACTATTTTTCATTTACTTATATAAAATGCAGTTTACCCAAAAATTCAATGTAAAAATTTGGGTGATTTTTCATTTTAATACGTAATATTTTATCACGATCAATTAAGAAGTAAATTACGCTGTACCTTTAAATATAAAATTATGTTTCTGAAGTATTTTTTTTTATAATTTTCAAATTAACCCTTTTATGCAAAACTTAAAAAAAAAATGGGAAAATATTATACGAATAATTTTTTAGGGTATTTTTGGGCCTTAGAGTTAAGAAAACATATTTCTAAGCCAGAACAATGAGTGAATGAGGCAATTAGTAATAAAAGCACATTAAATTTTTGAAGAACTCAGTTCATCAAACAAATCAAAAATATTTACTTTTGTTTATATTAATCAAAGAAACAACTTTTATTATTTGAGCAGAATAAGCGAAGCTTCCATTTGGAACAAAAGCATTGTGTTCGAGATTGTTTGCAATGCTTTAAGAGGTTTAAAAAGCTTTCAAAGCTTCAGCAAATATTTTGCTACATCTTTTAGCAACTGTTAAAAAAAATAATTTAATATAAATAAATTATACATTGGACGTCAGTACAACTTTACTGTAGAGTACCTTGAGGCACTCATAGGCATTAGAGGGTTAAAATGTTAACTACATACTTTATAATTTTATTATAACTTCTTATTTTGTAAAACACTCCACGTTTAAAAAAATCAAAATGGAAAATAATATCCAAAAATTTTTGATATTTTAATCAGGCTTAAGTTCATTGAATTTAATTTTCATTAAATTATTTTTTATGAAGAAAGAAATTTTACAACATGAAATGAATTAAAATTTATTGATAATTTTTCATTCTTGACTGAGCTGGGAATTGAACCCAGGTTTTCATGGACAGGTTGCACAGACTAGTTTCGATTGTAACCATACAATCCCTTCAGTGGGGTTTGCCGTTTAGCTCTCACCGCCATTGACGACGGATGACGTCATTAGTCAAACATCAATCTTTAAGCCAAGTGGTATTTTACCTTGGTAGATCGAAGTTTGCTTTGAATGAATGATTACCTATTTTAATTGTTTTACAGGTTTTTCCTTACTTCTGCTTTTCGTACTTTTTTGTCAAGAATTCTTCTTGAAATCCAAAATACATTTTTTAATTTTATTTGCAACACTGAATAAATCAAATAACCACAATACTAATTGTATCCAAACATTTTGAAAAAGGCACAAATATAATGAAAAATCACCCAGTTTTTATTTTAAAATTATTTATTTATTTATTCAGTGTTGCAAATACACCTGCAGTTCGTTCAAATGTCAATTTAATAATTCCTTTAAAACTGTTTTAATCATATTATTTGGGATGGGGTCATATGCCCAAAACTAAAAATCGCTAGCTAAAGTTTCTCGGCATAGACGGTCATTTTTCATGTTTTTTTTTTCAAGGAAATGCTTTGATACAATCAGTATATTTCTTTTCATAAAGCGCGCAACGGAACCGTCAGATTAAATTGTTATCTCGTTTTTTAATTTTATAACCAACGAGTTTTGCATCTCCTACCTACTCATTTCTTATCCAAAATCCCTCCAAATTATTTTGGATAATTTTTGGTCGATTTTTCGCACATAGCTTTTGGCGATTTTGCTTTGGGTCATTTTGCCAACATGTACTCGCAGCGCAGTCATTTACAGTTTCATATAAATTGTTGCTGAAGTAGAAGTAGACTCAGGTTTTTAAAAAAAGTTATTCCTTTTTAGCTCATAAAATAAAATATCACTGTTCAACCAATCTTTGTAACGTCCCAGCAAAAAATATGTGCTTACTCGGAAGCAGGTTCGTAAGACAGATATCAGTTGTGTATCCCTTCCACTTCTGTCAAATATTACATAAGTTTTGTATGGGCTTCCTGACGTAGAGGCTCTGCCGTCGGAATCCAATATATTGGATTCCGTGCATCTGCGCAGCAGTATAGTCAACCACAAATAAAATTTGTTTTTTTAATATTAATAAAATTAAACAAGAGAATGCCACTTATTTTTCCCCCTCTCCTAAAAACTTAAGACAAAAAACAAACCTGGTTCATGTAGTTGAGCTCCTTAGCAGCAATTTAAAAACTAATTCAGCAAATATTGCTGAATATATGCCTTCCACATTGCAGTTGTGCATGTCAATAATTTCAAGAAGCAACAGACGAAGCACTTTGGATGCTGCTTCTAATTTTATTTATAATTTACAAATTTGGTAAAAATAGCTTGGTTAAAAATGCACAGCATCAGTTGAAAAGTGGACTCGATTGATGGGCATGGCACACAAAAAATTCTATATATCTGGATATGGTAACAGTAAAAGTATTGGTTCCTTATCAATACATACACGCGATCTGTCTTAAAAACAATTTTACCAACTTTATTTTAACGGGAGTAGCGAAGCGCACCGGGCTAAACTACTAAACGTAAATATTAAACATAACATATAACACTGTGATGGACACATACCTGATTGCAGTAAAACTTTCCTTAAATGAAGATGATATCATAAAATTTATCTCGAAATAATTTTTATATTATGTCTGTAGTTTCATAAGCCAAATATTTTTGTGATCTTGTAAAATTTAAATTAACGGTTTGTCATAAAATCGACAGATTTATATATTTTTTTGATTGTTGGCGGTTTTATAAAGACCAGATATCTTTGTCCGCTTTAATGTTAAATGCAAAAGTTTATGCTAAAACTATTACATTTCTTGTAATATACCGGTATTAGGGGCAATCATTAATAAAAGTTAGAATAATTATTTGAAAATATAACTCTATTGTTCGTATTCAGTAAGACTTTCGTCATAACTTTCGCTGACGAAATGTTAACGTTATATGATGATGTTTGAGTCAAAATCAGTGATAACGAAATAATAAAGGGTCCGCCAAATAACTTTTTTTTTTTTGAAAATGCTATAAAAAAACTATGTACTGAATATTTTCTCAAATTTCTTTTTTTATTTGAAAGTACAATCCTTCCGGTTAGTAATGGAAAATAATTTCATTCAAATGGCTGCCTCGGCTGGCCATGCAGTAGCCTACACGATCGGTCCAATTGTTAACCACATTATCGATTGTGTGCAGCTGTATTTTACCAATGGCTTCACGAATATTGTCCTTTAAAGCGTCAATTGTATCTGGCTTGTCGGCGTAACACTTATCTTTGACGGCACCCCACAAATAATAGTCCTACGGTGTCAAATCGCAGCTCCGAGGTGGCCAAACGACATCAGCTCTGCGGCTGATAATGCGATCTTCAAAAACAGGGCGCAAAACATCGAGTGTAGCTTCGGCTGTGTGGCACGTAGCGCCGTCCTGTTGAAACCAAATGTTGCCAATATCCTCCTCTTCAATTTTTGTGAACAAAAATTGGTTCAACATGGCCCGCTAACGATCGCAATTGACTGTAACGGCCACTTCTTGCTCATTTTCGAAGACAAATGGCCCAATTATGCCTCTGGACCAAAATCCGCACCAAACAGTGACTCGTTTTGGGTGTATCGGCGTTTCAATGTATGCGTGCGGGTTTGCTGTGCCCCAAATTCGACAATTTTGCTTGTTTCCATACCCGCCAAGATCAAAATGAGCTTCATCTGAAAAGATGATTTTTTTTGGCAAAATCGGCATCTTCTGTAAGTCGATCGCAGGCCCACTTAGCGAAGCGAAAACGCATTGGATGGTCAGTTGGCTTCAACTCCTGAACCAATTGGACTTTGTATGGCGTCATACCAACGTATTTATTTAATTAATCTCAATGATGTCTCCGAAATGTTCAATTGTTGAGAACGACGGTGAATTGGTGTTGATGGCGCTTCACGCACACTTTCTGCCACAGCAGCAATATTCTCGGGTGTGCGCACTGTTTTTGGCTTTTCACGCTTTGTTTTATCGATGAGGATGCCAGTTTCTTTCACTTTTTTCACAAGATAACGAACATACGGAGCTGACGGTGCTTCTCTTCTTCCAAAATCCGTACGCACTTTTCGCACACATTCTGCAACATTACCATGATTTTCAAAGTAATGTCGCAATATTTCCCAGCGTTGTTCAAGCGTATACACAACCATATTCGTTCAGCGAAAGGATAAAACTAATTATCTGTCAAATCAGACATGAGCTAAGTGTTACCATTCATGAAATAAGCACTAGTTGAAAAACAAAACGTTAGATGGCGGACCCTTTATGAGAACTAATGACGTTGATTCCCCTTAATATTTTTTGTTTAATTTTATAATTATTTTTTTAAAACTTTAAAGTATTGAAAATTTTTGTCTAGAAAATATTATAAAAACTATTAACCTGCTATAAAATAGTTCTCATTTTATTTAATTAAATTTTAAGTACGAGTAAAATGATCGTTAATATTCTTAAAACAACATTTCAGCAATCTTTTATTTTGTGTCCTTGAATAATGAAGCAGTTAAAAATTTTCCATTTTATTTCAATTTAATACTCTTAAAATGCTTAAATATTCTGCTGCAGTGTGACCAGATCTTAAAATTTTCAACAGATTAATCTGGCATTAGATAAGTCAAAAAAATGCTAACATTTATTTTAAAAAATTCTAAAATTTATTTAAAAAAATGTTAAAATTTTTTTAAGAGTTTTGTTAAGCATTTATTACCATGAAATTTTATTTGAAGCTAAATACATTTAAGTGCCTTATTTTGAACAACATTAAACAAGTATTTTATGTAGATTTTGGTAAAACATCAGATAAAAATATGTACTACAGGTAGTTGAGTTTAAATTCTAAGCTTTGGCTGATGAAAACTGAATTGAGTTTTATTTACATTGAAGCAGATTTTACTTCTATATTTTGCTCCGATATAAAAGTTTTTTCAAACATTTTTTACGCCATTTTATATCTTATGTTTCAGCGAAGTTGGAGTTTTGAAATAATAATTTCTTCAGCAGTTTAGAACATAATTTTTTTCAGGTATATCGTTGGATTAACACGAAAGGTGCAAAAATTTTTAATAAAGAATTTTTATCTACAATGTGGAATTTTATTGTACTTTTTAATCTAAATAATTAAATGGAAAATAATTTCTTGAACCAAGATGATTTGGGCACTTCAAAGATTCTCTAAATATTCAACATTTCTTATTTTTCGAATTTATTCTATGAGCTAAATTTCAGTTATGTATTGTAAAAAGCTTTTTGTAATAGTTCTATTCCTTAAATTTTTAGGAATGGCTTTATGAAAAGAAATAATTCACAGATTCTATTTGATTTTCTAAATATTTTTTTTTTTTTTTTTTTTACAAAACAGATAATGCGTTTGTTAACCCTGGATGGTTACTGTTCGTCGAATCGACGAGGCACATTTACTCTTTATCATATTACTTTTTCATTTATATTCAAATTACGCTTTATTTTTTAAAAACACAAAAAGTGCTCAAATTCGTATCGAATTTTGATAGGGAAAAATAACTTTTATTTTTTAATGCTTTCTCTTATTTTATTTTTTAATAAAATGCTTAATTAAAATAATTTTTGTTGATTTTTTACTTTAAAACTCGGTAACCTTAATGTACTTAAATGAAGAGTAACCTTCCGGGGTTTAGAGCAGAATTATCAATTTTCTTACGGAATTTCCTTTTTAATTGCAACTATTTTAAGTTAAAATAAATTATAAATTATGAAAAAATTTACATGTACTCAATAAATCTATTCTTCTAAATTTTTAAAATAAAGCTTAAACAGGCTTAAAACATTTTGGGGGATTCACGAGGTGTGCTATCAAGTCATATCATCCTACTATCCTTAAAATATTTAACAATTGTTTAAAAAAAAAGTTCTTGTGTTTCAAACAAAATGAGAATTTTTATGCTGTGTTTATTAATTGGTCAAAACTACACAATTGAGATCTAAATTATGAGCGGTTGCTCATAGCAGTCATACATTTTTCTTGTAGTTATTTTAAGACATATGACTTTATTATTTTATGACTATCTTGTGAATCCTCCATTTATAAAAATACTAAATTAAACGCCAAACGCTAATGAAAATTTTAAAGCTAACGCCAAAGTTTTAATGCTTAATTTAGCTGCCAAAATACAAAAGTGGTCACACTTTTCTGTTGTAATTGTAAACAATTTTTTTTAAGTTTTTTTTAACTTTGTTTTAACAAAGGAAGGGAAGTCAATTGTTATAAGATATTGTTTATGAAATATTTGTAAATAATTGTTAATGAATATCAATATTCGGGTGTGTTGTGAACAAATATTGAAAAAAAAAGAAATTCTGAGACATTATCAACAACAATTATTCAAAATTTTAAGCCGACAATAATTTAAAATTAATTTCGTCTGGATCAACAAATGCATAATTAGCATGCATAATGAATAATAAAAGCGGCCATGAAATTTTTCTGGCTTTTAAATATTTATTATGATTTAAACAAAAAAAATTTTGAAAAATTATTTATTGTAGTCAGACGTTTAAAAATTAGTATAATTGGCGTAAAGCTGTCACTCGGTAGGAGTGCTTAGCAGTGTTGTCAATTTAGCTATTTTTCCGTCAAACCTCGCTATTGTCCATCAAACTTTGCGTGAAATATTGTGATTCAGCGCCTTTTTATTATTGTGTTGTTCGTTTTTAATACATTTTTTGGCAACATTATTAAAGAGTAGAGAGAGACATGTCAGAAGTTGCTTATGTTTTTTTGACATATCAACGAAATAAAGCAACAATAAAAACAGCACGTTGTTTTTTATTATTGTAGTTGTAGTATTTTTATATTTAAGATCGCCCATAGCCCAATTAGTAGGTCTGCTCGAAATGCCTGCCGTTTTTTGCAGAGGCATTGGCAGAGAAAGTGAAACATCGTTTCCTTCTTCACCTCATCATGACAACTCCTACAGTACTCATTGTAATCCAGAGCCATTTTTCCCGTATGAGTCCCTATCAATCAGTGAACCATCATGACTGATATCATTGTCCTAATTTGGTCCCTACCGAAACCAAGTAGAACGCGCGTTCTCTCATGTTAGTTTTTTGATTCTAAGCGATTTTTAATAAATATTAGACATTATCATGCCGCTTAAATTTTTTTGGGAATTTCCGTTAATTAAGAAATTTTTTACCGAATTTCTGCCATTCCTTATTGTTTTAGGACTTTTACCCAATTTTATGGCTTGTTTGAAATATGAAAAATATTCGCAAATTTTTGCTACTTTTGCAAACTTTTCTGAATTTTTGCAATCTTCGCGTAGCTTTGTTGCTCTTCGTCGCCGTTATAAAAATAGCCCCATATGCATATAAACCGAAGTCACTTATTTTACAGGGTTCTATCAACACTGTTGATTTATATGAGGCGAAAAGAGCAACGCCTTATGCCATTAGTAGTGGTGAATTTTTTTAATATAAAACATGATACCCTTTTACAGAGCAAAACATTTTTAAGAAATGAACACCAAATTGCATTGTTTAAATAAAATGTTAAATTTTTTGGTGAAAATAAGACACTATTAGAATGTGTATATGAAATTCTTTGATTTGCAATATTTCCTATAGATAGGCTTTCAAGGGGCTTGTTTTTATTCTTTGATTTCAGCAAGGCCAAGGCTTAAAGGTTAAATAAACCACACAAACATATAAAAAAAAGTATGGGTAATGTGTGTGTAAATATTAGAAATGTTTAATATTCACACAAACATCTAGTTGTTGTTGTCAAACAGCTTGTGTCGCTTATTCGATCTTTAAGGGTAGATCACTATATTTTTAATTTACCTCTTTATGTTTTTCAGCCTAAATTCCTGTTTTTTTAAAATTGCACTTACTGATGCATTACAAAATTGCTTTCATTCATAGTTTTAAAAAATTAAAGGTAAATTATAGATTTTATTTTGAAATAATTTATTGCTATATTTTTTAATATTTTAAAAATTTTGCTATTTTTTTTAGCGATTTTCATTTTGTGTTAGGGATATTATTTGGAAAATAGTTGGCAACGGTGGTAAAAACATATAAAATACACGACAATAAAAAATGGATTTTGATTTACTTAATGAAAAAAAAATTTGTTTTGACATCAAATAACCACAGTCCAAAGGCAAAACTAAGGTTTTTCATTTATTAAAAAAATTACAGCCAAAAAACATGGGGTGACAACTTTTGCGCCACCTTGTTTATTATAGAAGAAGTTTCGAGCATATCTCCATTCCTTTTCTAACGTATATAAATTAATCATAAAGCTATGTCCATCGCATCCATAAAATATAGCTTTAGAAGCTCTGATGACGCATTGCATTACCCTGCTGCCAGTTTATAACATTCATGCTTGGAACATTACTGGGACGAACGACGAATTGCGCGCAACAGGACAAATTTTTCAGTAAAAATTCGCAGAGACAATTCGTCGTATGAAGCACAATAACGACGAATAACTAGCAGCTTTTATAATTGAGAAAGTTGATTGCTGTTTGTGCAAAGAGAGAGACATAGTGTGACCGTATTTAAAAAAATAATGATTAAAAATTAAAATATAGTCAAAAACTCAACTAAAAACCATTTTTATAGCAAAATACTTTCTATATTTATTTCAAATGTTATTCAATAAAAAACAAAACAATTATTAAAGTAAAAAGTAATTTTATTTACTAAAATACTTGTAAACTAAAACCAAACATGGTCACCTTTTACTGATTTTTTCGTCGTTAGCCGGCTTATGAAAAAGAAATAAATATATTGCAAAGTCGCTGCGTATGACGAATTTCGGCCGACGCCCTGATTGTGTATATTTTCATATAAACAAATATGTTTTATTTTTTGCGACGAATATTCGCGGCTAAAAATTCTTCGTTCATCCCAGTTGTGTTCCAAGCATAAGTCTAAAGCAGTGATGTTAAAGTTGGTACAATTGTACTTTTTTTTTGGAACATTTTGAAAATTTAAAAAGTTTGTCATAGTTCCCCCTTTTTGAATTTTTTGTATAGCAAACAAATTATTGAGTCCTTTTCATTGCATTTATGTTGTACAACAAATCGTTAATGTAACGGGCTCTTAAATATGCGACTATCATTTTGGTGTATAGTGCGCTTAGTCCCCTTTTGCAATGTGGCAAGTGAAAGACACAGACGAAGTTTTTTGGTAAGGGGGACGCTGTATGCGTAACAAACTTTACTTTTTTCCTTTCTCGCCTACAAACTTCGTCTGCCTGCCTTTCACTTGCTACATTGTAAAAGGGAACTTATGGTACCCACAGGCGAGGCAACATTTGTCAAAACCTGTGTTACTACTTTTGTTTCCTATTTACCACAGACGATGACACTAGGAGAAAAACATTTTTTTTAATATAGAAGTACTACTTAACAAATATATGCGAAAGAAATTTTTCTTATCCTGGTTTTTTTGTTTTATTTTTATAACTTTCACATTTAACGTCCCAGTATTCTGTAAAATTTTTAAATCTATTTATAAAATTTCTCCATTTTTCATTGTTTTTAATGTTCTTAATTTTTCCATTTTTTTTTGTACAATTGAATTTTTATGTACTATTTTTTTTGTTTTAATAAATTAAAAAAAAAACATGGTACCGTCAAGGTCGAAAAAGTACATTTTGTTTTGGAAGTTGGTACAAAATTTTAAACCCCATTTAACATCCCTGGTCTAAAGTACTGCTTATTTGCAAAATAACGTCAAGATGAAATAATTGATAGGGAAGGAGATTAGTTGGTATAATTGTACAAACTATACCAACCCTGGTGGAAATATCTTACTGTTTGTATTTCCCAAGTTTTGTAAAAACTATTCGAAGAGCTTTGCTAAGCAAATTGTAAAAGATGGTGTTTGAGTATATGGATTGGGATTTAGAGTGGTGTGTATAATTAATTGTTCGTACACCAGCTTTAACTCACAAATGAAAGATAATTTCATACAAGGTAAAGTTTGGCAAATGTTCCGTAAAACTCAGTGCACTTAATTAAATATTGGTCACCAAAACATGAATTAAAAGGAAGTGAGTAAATTATTTGTAAATTTGTAATAAATATACTTTATTATATTTGTCTTCTATGTTGTATGTATTTTAGTACACTGTTGAATAATTCACAATAGCAAATGGGTTTTTAATCATTACAAGTATTACATTCTTGTAATTCATGACAAAGTTCAAAAACGTTAAATGAAATATTCAAATATAAAAAAAGTATAAGAAAAAACCAAAAAAAAAATTATTTTTTTTTTTTGTCTAATTTTAGTTAGACAATAATATTTCTTCAGTAAGATCAACTACAAGCAAATCACTTAAAAAATTATCACTTCAATGTTTTTTATTACAAGTTCATATTAAATCATCCTTCTCAATATTTTTTCTTTACAATTGACCTTCTTTTATATTAATATAATCTGTCACTTGTATCGTGTTATTGTCAAAACTCTGAAAATAACAAAATTTAATTATCATTTTTTATTATTATTATTTTTTTTTTGAGCTTCAAACAGCTAATTCAATGATTTAGATGGCGCTAATTATACAATACCGATAAATAGAAAGAAGCAAATTTATGATTTATTTGAATTATATCACAATGTAACTCGTGATTTAAAATAAATCACATAAGAACAGACAAATGGGAAAACAATTAAAAGGGCTTTTCATGTATAATATATATACATACATACATGTATATATCGGGTGATTTATCGTGAGGTTTGATTTATAATTTAAAATTAAACACCTTATAATCGGTTAAAAGAACAATTTATAGCATTTACTGCTCGAAAATTATATCATGTTAATGTTGGCCATGCCTACGTCTGAGGTGGACCATTCGGAAGGTCCAATTTTGGGTGACGCGTATCTCGCGAACAGCACGAGGCTTCAATTGTAGCTGGATTATTGAATGCCTCAGATCTTACATAGCCCCAGAGAAAATAGTCTAAAGGTGTGATATCGCACGATCTAGGTGGCCGTAGAAAAACGTGTTAAGTGCTAACCAAACCAAAATGAATCCTCAACAAGTTTATGGTTTCGCGCGCTATACGTCTCGTAGCGCCGTCTTGTTGAAACCAAAGCTCACCAAGACCAGGCGCTTGAAATTTCGGAAGAGTATAGTTCGTTTACATGGTGCGATAACGGTTATTATTGGCGGTAACATTCTTATTTTCCACATATTTGAAGAAATATGGACCAATGAGTCCACCCGCCCATAAACCACACCATAACGGTGTATACTCTTCGTGTTGCTCATCAGCCCAAACGCGGCAATTTGGTTTATTGACGTATACATTGAGCCAGAAATGTGCTTAAAAACTGAACAATATTTCACGATTCACAGAACGTTGATTTTCGTAATACAGCTTAACAATTTGGGAGACGCCGTTGCGGTGTGAGTCTTTCCATAATGACTTGCCAAGCGATACTGGACAAAAATGACAAAGCAGTTTGATATGACTCACGCGTGATCTGTAAGAAAAAGCATAATGAGAATCAAACCTCACGATGAATCACCCTTTACATGTATAATAAAAACAATGTTTTAGAAACTTGATTTTTTTTTTATTCATTTTAAATGATGAAACAGAATTGAGTCTTCAACTTCAGGTAAAAATTTTAAGGCCCATAATTAAAACGTCGACAGTAACTGCAAATTCACTCTCATTTCTTTCGTTTTCTTTTGTTCTTATTTTACTTTGTTTACAAAATGTATGAAATTGTTACTTTTTAAAAAAGTTCAAGTTTTTGGACATATGAAAGTAAAAATGTACTGTGAGTCACATTTAAGCTTCAAAAATTAGATTTAAAAAATTTTATTTTATAAAAGACACTATAGGGCTTTGAACTCCAATTCGAATGTACTTTTGGTATTTTTTAGTTATTTTTTTTTTTTTTTTGCTTAGTTTATAAATGTTTAACTTAACCATCCCATCTTTGTAAACTATCACGTTTAGGATAGAGGACCTCAGAGGACATTAATTAGAGAACTATGTGAAATAGTGGAATTAATTCCTATATGTGAACTTCTCCGAAAAAAGGGACCATGTGTGTCAAAAAACGGTTTTAGACTTTATAGTAGATTCTAGTACCTAAAAGGGTGTAAAATAAGATGAATTGAGTTAGATTACTGATAAAAATGTATTTACCCCATAAAAACGTACAAAACGAATTTGGGGAAATCGATAAAATGAGAAAACTTTAAATGCGTTTTTCTCAAAACTTTATTTTCACACACTAGGTCCCTTTTCTCGGAGAAGGTCACATATAGGGAATAAGTGAGCAAAATTTTAGTATACCAGAACATCTTATATAATCGAATATTTCCGTCTCAGGTATTGAGGTTGTTTCGTATGTCCGCTATCGTTACAAAATCCTAATTATAGGAGAACATTTGAAAATGAGCCAAAAGATTTAATGGACCGAGTTGGTCTATTTTGGATATGAAGCTTAACTATTAAACCAAAAATGTTTTCGCCAATTTTTATATACTTTATGGGGTCTGAGATCCATATGTTATAAAAAAGTTTCACGCGGAATGGCCTCTTCACAACTAGTTGTGGAGGGTAAAATATAACCAACTGCAGTGGTTTACAAAATAAAATATCTTCAACATTTTTCATTTTTCGAATTTATTCTATGAGTTAAATGAAAAATGTTGAATATAATAAAGTTGCTTATGAAGAAGAAATAATTCCCAATATCTATTTGTTAAAATAAAATATCGAAATCCAAAAATTTAATTCTGCGTGCTGATTCTGGCAGTCGTGCTCAGATCCTTTTTCGATTCAAAGGCAATTTTATTTCTATTTCTTGCAGCAGATGCTAGGGTTTTCAACCGATTAACGGTTAACCGATTAAATACTACCAGATTAACTGATCGGTTAATTTGAAATTGGCTATTTTCTATTAACGATTAAACCGATCAATTTCAGTCGATTAACCGGTTAACCGATGTAACAAAATTTTTAATATTTTGTAGTATTATAAAATATTTTTTGTGTTTTTAATTATTTGTTTCATCACATATACAAAAGGTATGTGTTTAGAAAATATTTTTTCATACAAAGAAGGTGTTCAGTGATATCCATTTTAAGAACGTGTTTCCTGTCAACAGCTTTTTGAATCACGCATAGAGTTTTTTTATTCCCGCAATTTTTTGGATTCCCAGGAAAGCGGGAAATAAAAATCAGATTCCCGGGATCCCGGGATTCCCGCCAAAAACTTTTTATTTATTTATTTACTTATTTCTCCAATGAAACTAATATTTGTTACTGGCTACTAAAATAATAATATTTAGTATTTATTATATAACAAAAACGTAAAAAATTCAGGATTAAAGTTATTTTAAACACTTTAGAGATTATTTTGATGACCATAAGAACATAGAAATCAATGTACGTATATACATTGTAAAATTCAGAGCTCATTTCCATAATTAGAATGAAAGTATTAAAGTCTTACCGAAGGAACACATTTGCACCGTATAAACGTAGAATATAGATACGTTGTTAAATAAAAACTTGTGATAATTCTATTTCATACGCCGGTTACGCCCGTATTGTCATACAAAATGAAAAATTAATAATATAAAATTAAATTATTTTTGTGTTTTCAAATTGAATGTCTGAAAACAAATAAAAAGAAGGAAAAAACTAACAACAATTTCAATAAATTTGGATTTTTCTAACATTATTTTCAAAGGAAATGAAAGTACGTCTAAGATTGAATTGTGCTTAAATAGAGCGTGTTTTTAGAAATTTACGGCGTTACATCTTACGTTCTTACGACGTACGACCCAGTTGTGTTCCTAGCGTTAGGAGAATAGAATTTCTGGAAGGGCTATTAGGAACTTAAAGCTCAACATAACGAAGTAGAAACATATTTACCGTTTAACAAATTCAGCAGGAAGGATAAATTTTATTTACTACAAACATTTAATAACATATTTTTATACAGTTTTATAACCTTTAATCAGCAGTGGTGTATGAAGGTATACTAAGTTTGTCATTCCATGTAAAGATTTTTTTTAATATTCATCTAAGGTCCCATAAAGTATTTGTATTATCAGTCCTTCATTCAATTCTAAGCCGATTTAGCCATGTGGGTGTCAAATTGTTTTTAGATATTCTAGGCTGTTCCGGCTGTTTTGCATCCAAATGTGGAACTACCTTCCTAAAAACTCAACAAAAACTAACATAAATTTGTGGCGAAATATACTTATTGTCTTTAAATTTCAAAAAATTCGTTTTATAAGGCACCAAATTTCTACTTTCTACTTTCATAAGACTCAAAATCGCTTAAAATGCCGCACATAAAATACAATCTAGGAAACCACTTTACTACGTCCTTAACAGAAAACATTATATTATTGTTGTAAAATTTAAACTTCAGCTTGCTAGGATGAAAAACAAAATTTCCTGAAGATATAATTTATCATATGCCCTATATAAAGCACATTCTCAAAAATTATCTTAATAAACCTTATAGTGGTGAAATTAAGTTAGATAAAACAACTAAAGACACTAGTCCGAAATAGATTTACTAAAGTTTTAAAAAAAGATTTTCTTCAAAGCGGGAATTTAAAACAATTGAAAATCCCGAGAATTCCCGTGACGGGAAATCCCGGGAACAAACTCTAATCACGTACTTTTCATATGTATGTCTTTAGTTATTTGTTTCTTCTCATATCTACTCATATCAATCTTTTAACGGAATTAACCGCAACAATTAGAAGTGTTAAGAGTTTTAAAAAATTAAAACAGGACTCTAATGGCATAATGGAAGATTTAATGTGTTTAGAGCAATCCAGGAAAATGACGGGAAAATTAAATATTCTTCAATATTTGTTGCTTTCCGTTTCTCAAACATCTACGAAAAGTGGAAAAATTTTTTCCAAGTCAAGTTTTATCAAAACTAAATACATGAATCTGTTAAATCCTAAACATTTAAGTCAAATTATTTTTCGAAAAGGTTATTTTATAAGATCTCTTTAAACTATTGAAATAACTAATAAAATGATCAAACAGTCTCGTTTTAGGCAATACATAATAGGTGTGTTCCACAAGATCTCGGGCAAGTTCGGACTAATGAGAGTAAAATTAAAATTGTTCTCTAAATTTGCCAAAGCAACCCAAAATTGCTGGAACGCAAAAAACCATTTTTGAACTTCTTCAAATAATAATGCTGCTTACTTTTCAAATTAAGAACTATTTAAGTGATTTGAGACGTTTAAAAGTCATAACATTTTAAACCAAAACATTTGCATCATTGTCATTTTTATATTTGGTTTTTTTTTTATTATTATTACAGATTAAGGGAAATATGTATGCAATAATGTATTAACTACTTTAATTTTTTCATTAAAACCCTATAGATATTTTGCTTTTATATATATTTTTAATAAAAACTAAGCTTTTTGTTTTGCTTGTTAGTTTTTTAGTTTTCTGATTAATTTATCAGTTTCATATTTAAACAAAAACAGCTGATTGTTTATTCTTGTCCGAACTTACCCAAAGAAAAAGTTTGGGCAAATTTGTATAGGAAATGAAAAAAATTACTCTCTCATTAAACCTCTTAATTGCACAAATACTGTTATGTGGAACGCTTTTGGGTAACTTTGTGCAAGTTCGGGCTGTTTCGTTATGCATGTGGAACAGAGCTAATCTGTATTAGTCACAAAACATGATTTACATATTTATGAATTATTTTTTGTTTGCTCGTTTTGTTTCAAGAATTGTTATGTTTGTTATGTTATTGTTTTTTTTTTTTTTAATATTAAACTTCATAATAAATAATTTATGCATTTTTATTTAGTGAAATTACTTAATTTATCAAAAAAAAACTTTATTAATCGGTTAACCGATCAATCACAAAATTAACCGATTATTAACCGATTAAACCAAAACCTCGGTTAATTAATCAAGCGATTAACCGATCAAAGCAAAGGCCGGATTAAATGAATACCCTAGTAGATACTGAACGAATAAAAATTATTTTTTCAGTATTGTAAAGCATTTATTTAAGCTTTGACAACACTGAAATAATATCTTTATATGATGATCTTCAATCGTCATTGATCTTTAAGTTGAAATTTGTAAAATATGTAATATCCCTGCGGGAAATGTGTGTCAATTGCTCTTAAAGAACTTATCCCGTAACCAGTGAACAAAATTTTATAATTAAAAGGAATGAATTGTAATAGATGAAAACAAGAAATATCACTTAACTGGTGATAATGTGTTTAGAGTGTAGTTGGTCCAGAGGAAAGGTAATTGGCACAAAACTTTTCATGTTACTGGATTTTGTTCGGGTAGTGGCTGATTCTCTCTAGTTCTATTACTTTATATGAAGGGGATCTATTATATTGACATGGTTTATTGGTGACAATATCTGCGACAGGCATTTTTTTCACCGAAATTGGATGTGTCCATTAAGATTATTTCAGTGACCTGTTACAAAGTGTCAAAAAGGTGCCAATTAACCCCTCGTAGGACATCGCCATGTTAAAGTGACTTGTCACGTGATAAGTTAAGTGTTAGTTCCCTTACCCCTAGGGATATAGTTCTCATTTTTGTTGACTCTTTTGCGCTTTTAAAGTGGTTAATACCTTTAAAATTTGTTGCATATTGGTGCAATCTTTAAGTAGCCGTTAAGAAAATACTTTAAACATTCCGTATTACGGAATTTAATTTCCGTTCATAGTTAAGTTTTAGTTGTCCTTATTTTTTAATGAAATGAGAGCCAATCACTTCGGTAGGTGAGGAAAAATGTTTTGCTGTTCGAGTTCTATCTGATGCTGCACTTTTGGCTTCATTCCAGGTTAACGAAATTCGTCGTTCGTCCCAGTTGTGTTCCAAGCATAAATGTTATAAACTGTCAGCAGGGTAATGCAAAGCGTCAGCAGAGCTTCTAAAACTATATTTTATGGATGCGATGGTCATAGCTTTATGATTAATTTATATACGTTAGAAAAGGAATGGAGATATGCTCGAAACTTCTTCTATAATATACAAGGTGGCGCAAAAGTTGTCACCCCATGTTCTTTGGCTTTTTGTAGTTCTGCTTGAATTATTCGTCTGCATGTATTTTTAGCTCGTCCCTTTCTTCTTGCTTCCTGTGAGTTGTAATCAATGGGTTTCATATTGATGTTATTGGCTGGCTTACGTGACCCAACCATCTGTATTTGCGTATTTTGATCTCATGTTCAATTGGACCATTAAAACTGTTAGTAAAACATCGATTAAATAAGTTTTGTCAGATTATTACAGTGAGATTAAGTAACTTCTGCCTCATTTTTGGAATTGTTATTGGAAATATGTATGTATAATATATAAAATTTTTAAATTTTGATTTCTTGATTTGTCTGTTACAAAACATTCGTTCCCAACCAAAAAAAAAAAAGTAGTTCCACTGCTTGATTTTAAAAACTAAATTTCTGGATCGTTAAGTGTCTAACAAGATTAGTCTAACCACATGTATTTGCACATGACCTTAAAGTAATCATATAGTGTTTTAATGAACGTACAGACATAAACACAAATTTGTCTAATTAAAAAAAAAACGCAAGTACTTTAAAGTCTTTGTACTTAATTCTTCAATGCTTTGGTACATGAATAAACACAATAGAAGAATTACTAACGAAAACACCAACGTTAGAAACCGAAATGAATTTGGGCCACTTTAAGTTTTATAATGACATTCAATTAAAAAAAAAAAATAATAATTTTTTACGGCTACTGATGAAAGAAATGTATTTAAAAAATACCATTCAAAGTCATAAATGGGCACAGGGAGACAGCCATTCATAGAAACTTTACAGTCAAAAATTTTTACATATGGAATGTTGTTATATCGGAGTGTCTATGCATCATTCATTTTAATTTAGATGAATTTAATTGTTTTTTTTTTTACAAACAAACACATTCACACACCTTTTACCAACGATCCATCCACCTGTCCGTCTGTCTATCTGTCTGTCTTTCCATCGACCATAGAAGTTACGTAAAGAGAAAGCATCATTGAACTTTGTTATGATCATTTTAACAAATTCGTACCAACACATTGAAACAGGAATTTCAAAGATGTATTTGTAAATGAAGACGAATATGACGAATGTGTGTTCATAGATTTGGTTTTGTGTGTATTTAGTTTAAGCTTTTTACTTGAAAGATCTCTTAAAATGTTTTAAAAATAAAAATTGAAGGTGCTTTTCAAAACAGTAGAATCAGCAACAACAACAATAAAAACCGCGTTCGTGTGCGAGTGCGACTTTTGAGCTTAAAATTTGTTTTTGTAAGTATAAACAGTGGTTTTAGAAGATGCTTTTTCCCCTTAAAAGATTGGCGCCATTTTAAAAGTTGCATTTGCGTTAATGTTTTTCTTACAAAATTTGTGTACCAAGCTAGTTTCTGTTTATACCTAAACATGGGCCTGATTTAGGTACATTTTTCACAGCATTTTAAATAGCTTTTTTACATTGTTATAAAAAACATTTTCGTGTAAAATCCTTTAACCAAGTAACAAAATGACTTCCTAAAAAAGCAGGTTCTCTTTGAAAAATAGCTTAAATAGGTTTAAATTTTTTTTTCTAATTTTGTGACAGCTTTAACAAATGCTTCAAAGCTTGTTGGAAAATGTTTTCTTAATTTGCTTCTGGTAAATACCTTAGCAAAGGTTATTCATACCTAAAGCCTGGTACTCTGTTCAACATTTCACGTGAAATGCTGTCAAAACTGATATGAAAAAAACTTGTGCGGAATTTCTATGATATAATGTTGATAGAGTTGTACTCTGTTTAATTTGTGAAAAAGTTGCGAAATGTTTCTGGTAACATTTTTTTTACAACTGCGAAATAATATAAGCTGCATTTATTTCACGTGGAATTTTAAACAAATGAAAAAAGTTTAAACTTAATTAGTCAATTCACAAGGTATCCTAACATGTCATATTGTCAAAATGTCCTAATATTTTACAATGGTTTAAAAATATTGTTGTTGGTTTGTTAACAAAAAGTGTCTTAAATAAATAGAACGTTGCTTGCTGTGTTTATTGTGCTGTCGTAATTAATAAGAAAAGTCCAGCGCTGAGCGGCTGAGCCGTACAACAATATTTTTAAACCATTGTGAAATATTAGGACATTTTGACAATATGACATGTTAGGATACCTTGTGAATTGACTAAATATTAAAATGAGAACTGACAACTTAAATAACACAACCGGTAACAGTTTTTCATCCATATTTACTTTCATTTTTACATAATTTTTTATTTAAAAAAATAATTTTTAGTAAAATACATGTGGGTTTTGTTTACATATGCAAAAAATGTCGCATACTTTGAAGGATTAAAAACGTCAAATGTTGCAAACTCTCGAGATAGGTAACATTGATACATGTCAAATTTTTCGCATGAAATAATAGATGTTGCTAAGCATTTTTCACAAATTGGAGCAGAGTACTAGGCTTAAGGTCGGAAATGATTTTCTATTAAAAAAAGCTTATAAATATACAAGAAAATTTTTAGAAGAGTCTACAAAAGCATGTTTATGATGAAGCTTAGAAGAACATTTGGCATAGAAAAGCTTTTAGAAATGCTTTAAAAAAAGCTTATTGTAATTTTTTTTTTTTAAATATTTTAAAATTGTTTTTTTTTTTTGGTTAATAAAAATGGTTTAAAAAGTGCATACGGGATAAAGTATTTTGTTCATGGCTTGACAAGATAAAATGGCTGTACACTGCTAAAACCTAATAATACAATTTTTTTTAATTTACTGAAAATCCGTTAAAACCACTGTGAAATATTTAGTCAGGCTAAAGTATACTTTCGAATAATTTGCAAATTTTTTTTAGTTCTTTCTCATGAAGGCAAAAGACAAAGGATTGGAGAAAGAGAACTGTTTTAAATTTGCATAAATTATAGAATTCTATGAATTCATAAAAACGTAAGAATAAACAAGTAATTGTGACATTTTTGGTTTCGCACAAATTAGTTTTTGCTAAAGCGTAGAAAAAGAAATATTTTGGAAAGAGAAACATTTTGCATGATTAAAATGACGTAGATCAGATGTTTTTACAATAGATATTAAAATTCAATCATATAAATTTATGAATGCATACATATTTATGTATGTATGTACCTAAGTGCTACTTAATATGTATGTAAATCATATACATATTAGGGTATTCATTTAATCGGGTTTTTGCTTTAATCGAGCCGAGGTTTTGGTTTGATCGGTTAATTTAATTATTGATCGGTTAACCGATTAATAAAGTTTTTTTTTTATAAATTAAGGGGGTAATTTTGAAAATCACTTAACCTTGCGTTGAGAAATTTTTCATATAAAATTTTTTGAATTTTTAAAAATTTATATGAAAAAAAATTTCAAGTGAGGTGAAGTGTTTTACAAAAAAGGGGGAAGTAATTTCAATATATAAAAATGCACAAATTATTTATTATCAAGAGTTAATTAGTAAAAAAAACCCAATAACATAACGAACACAACAATTCTTGAACTGAAACGAGCAAACAAAAGAATAATTCATAAATATGTAATACATATTTTTTAATTAATACATATTTGAGTGATTCACAAGGTAGTCATAAAGTTGTAAAGTCATATGTCTTAAAAATAATTACAAGAAATATTTATGACTGCTATGGGCAACCGCTTATAATTAAGAATTCTACTGTACAGTTATGACGAATCAATGAACACAGCATTTAAATTTTTATTTTGTTTGAAAAATAATATTTAGGACATTATGACGATATGACTTGATATTCCACCTTGTGAATCACCCAATTATGTATTAATAAAAAAAATAAGCTTTGAGAATATTTTTTTAGGGTTTTCAATAGCTTAAGAATATCTTATAAAATAATCTTTTAGACAAATAATTTTGTTTTGTGTAAACAATAATAACACAGAGAGCGCTCTTGACGTTGATAAATTAAGCTCCACTTTCGCAAATGTACCTATGCCTGAAGCAGATTTTAATTTTAACAACAATCTCTTTGTCGAAAATTCCAATAACTATACCAACAAGAGTAATGACAACATTAACGCCAACATATGCTTTGAGATCATTCATTTTACTCAGAAAGATGTTCTGGAGTCTTTTTTGAATGTTAAATCTGAATCTGTGGGACATGATGGAATCCATCCCAAATATCTTACCACATGTAACTTACCTTTTTAACACGATAATAACAACATCCTGTTACCCGACTATGTGGAAACATGCCAAGATTGTACCGATACCAAAATCAGATAAGGACTATCGTCCAATTGCCATTTAACCTTTTTTGTCAAAGGTCTTTGAGCGTTTGCTTCACAAACAAATGAGCAAATTCGTCTATGAAAATTCTTTACTTACTGAGCGGCAATCAGGTTTTAGACCTAAACACAGTTGTCTTACGGCGCTAATTGATGTATCAGAGGAATTAAGGTGCCAAATGGATGATAACAAAATTTCTTTTTTGGTGTTACTAGACCATTCTAAGGCGTTTGACACCGTAGAACATTCGATTCTTTGCCTAAAACTCAAACACTTTTTTAGATTTTCATCAACAGCAGTAAACCTTATATCGTCGTATTTGTGTAATAGATCGCAGTTAGTTTGGCATGGTTCTAAAACATCTAGCTGTTGCGCAGTTTCTAAAGGTGTACCCCAGGGGTCCATACTTGGACCTCTTCTAAATGCCATGTATTCAAACGACTTACCTTCCCAACTACTGCATTGTGGAATCCAAATGTATGCAGACGATGTACAGCTTTACATTAGCTGTGAGCCATCTCGAGTCATCGACTGTATTAGTGAGTTGAACGAAGATTTGGACAGAATTAACCAATGGGCGACAAGGAATGGTCTTTGTTTAAATGCCAGAAAGTCTCATGCAATGATAATAGGAAAACCAAAACGGTTTCCTTCTTTAGTACCACCAGTAAGGATGAATAATACAACAATTGAACTAGTTGAGACTGCTTAGAATCTTGGAATAATCTTCAATAAAAAACTAAATTGGTCAGATAACATAGAACATTTGCTATGTTACGTAATTTGTGGATGAGTCAGCATTATACCCCCTTAAAAATACGAATGTTATTAGCAAAATCGTACCTACTGCTAACACTAATTTATGGTTGTGAGCTTTATTCAAACTGCGATTCGTTAAGTAAGAAAAAACTAAATGTAACATATAACAATATTGTCAGATATGTTTTTGGACTGAAGCGCTTTTCTAGAATTTCACGCTATTCAAAGAAAATATACAATATATCATTTGATAACCTGTTAAAGTGCCGTTCGTTAATTTTACTACACAATATTATATACACAGAGCAGCCGAATTACCTGTATCGTAGGCTCAATTTCTTCAGATCAAATAGGGGGAAAAAGAAAACGGTATTCCACATCGTGATGAGAAATCTAAGAAACACTTTTTAATAAGCACTATTAGTCTCTGGAACCATTTACCTCATAATTTTCAAACGACAAGCAATGCAAAGCATTTTAAATGTCTGATTTTTAAGCATTTTTCGTAACAAATATAATTTAATTTTATTTAAGTATTAAACTTTGTTAACACTTTCTATTATTTTTGTTGATATTTTATTTTTGATTTTAATAATTTGAAATATTTTGGAATAAAATTGTTAAAACAAACATTTAAATTTCCCTTTAAATTTAACATAACAAATGAAAAATATGCCTGTAACAAATTGTTCAAACTTTAAGTATTGATTTGTTACTTTGTAATTTCTGTCATTAATTGTATAATTTATTCCTTATAATTTATTAATTATTTTATTACTTATTTGGAACTATGTATGTATTTATTAACAATATTTTCCCAATGCTGTTAAAGAGACTTGGTCTTATAGCATTGGCGTGCTAAATAAATAAATAAATAAATAAAAAATAAAAAAATAAAAAGTTAGGACTAAAGCGTTAAAATTTATTGGTTTTGATAAAACTTGACTTTGAAAAATTCTTTTATTTATTGTTGATGTTGGGGAAATCAAAAGCAACCCATAATAGAGAATATCTAATTTCTCAGTCCTTTTCCTGAATTTTTCGAAACATATAAAATCTTCCAATATGCCATTAGAGCCTGTTTTAATGTTTTAAAATTTTTAAAACTTCTAATTTTTTCGGTTAATTCTGTTAAAAGATTGATAGGAGAAGAAACAAATAACTAAACACATACATACTCGTATACAAAGTACGTGAAACAAAAAGCTGTTAACAGCAAACGCTTATTTAAAATGAAGATCACTAAACACCTTCTTTGTTTGTATGAAAAAATATTTTCTTAACACAAATCTTTTGTATATGAGACGAAACAAAGAATTAAAAAAAAAAAAAAAAATAAATATATGTTATAATACTACAAATTGTTAAGAATTTTGTTACATCGGTTAATCGACTGAACTTAACTGGTTTAATCGTTAATCAAAAATAGTCAGCTTTAAATTAACCGATCAGTTAATCGGGTAGTAGTTAATCGATTAACGGTTAACCGAATGAATACCCTAATACATATTCTTTATTTCTATTTATTTGTTTTGAAGTTAAACTAACTTACTAATGCTTATTTAATGAAATTTAAAATTTGTTGTTACAATTGATCCTCATTGAATGGTTTTATCTAATGTTCACACTACATTCTGTGTGTGTGTGCACGTACGTATATGAGAGATATGTATTACTTGTGATCAGCGTTGCCGTTTTGGTTACTTTTAACCAAAATTGGTTACTTTTTTTTTAATATGTACATGTGTATTTTTTTCCATTTTGGTTACTTTTTTTAAATGAAAAAAAAAACAAATTGTTTGTCTTACTTGGGGGTTAGACGATACAGTTTTGCATTTCTTGTTTTAATACCCTCATAATTTTTTTCACCAAATCACTCATACTTTATGAAATTGAAACGAATTTCCTTTCAGTTTCTCTTTTAAGTTGAGTGCTGCAAATTACGATTTTTCGATTGTCTTTATAAGTTGTTATCTTTATGAAATCTGCAAAATAAATTGCTTTAAAATTGCTTGCAGCCTACGTCACAGCTTTAAATTTTTCTGAATTTTGACAAGCTGTATGTGTAAAAAAACTTGAAACCAGCATTTGATCCTACAGCTCCAGGGCTAGTACTACGATTATCCGCTCCGCTTTTCTGGATATTTATATAATTTTGTATGGTTCTGATGCATTCAACAGTTATACTCTTTTTCATTTTATAACTACTTTTTATGTAACCGATTATCATTTAAACCATATAAGCTATATATACTGTATATAATAACCACTATGTGGGGTATCCTTTTCTCTACTCCCAATGAGGCAATATGAAGCTTAAGTTAATGTACATAGATTTATAATCTGTTGAGTCTTTAAAAGTTTGAAAGCTCTAACTCATACAGTTTTGCAAATAGATGAAAATTGGGGCAGATTGTACCATCCAGACCATTAGAGACATACTGTCAAAATTTTTTAACTGAAGTGCAAATTAAAAAGAACTTTTAATACATAAATATTTTGGTTAGTTCTTATTGCATTTGATTACTTTATTTTTTGTTTACAAATTTTGGTCGTGGCAACACTGGTTGTGATCACAATCGTATGCGAATTATATATAACAAAAACGCGAGTTTAAAATACCGATCTACACACAGATACTAATGCAAACGAACAAAATGGTACGAATCGAAGTAATGGAAAAGATTGTATTCGCTCTTCAGATATTTTAAATTTATATTTGATTTATCACAACTATTGTAGATGGTCTTTGTTGTAGAAAAGGCAAACAAAAATTTGTTATATTTCCTGTTAAATTTTATTATGTTGAAATCTGTAGGTGATTAAAAAATAAAAAGAAAAGAATTCGGAAGGTCTATTACAGGCCGTCCTGACCTTCCATTGTTATGTTTGCTCAAGAACAAAACGTTGGTAGAAATTGCGATGCACACTTGTTTATATTCTTCGATGTGGCGAAAACGTATGGCAAGGACACCCATATAAAAAGTAGCAATAAGTGCTTGGTCACACTGTTCATGTCTTAGCCGTCAAGTCTTGAGTTTTTAGGAGAGAGAGAGAGGAAAAAATGGCATTCTCCTTTCCCTTCTCTCCTAAAAGTTCAAGACTTGATAGCTAAAACTTGAAAAATGTGAACCAGCACTAATCATCAAGATGGCGTTTATTTATATGGCAACACTGCAGAGATGCTAGACATCGTTGTGTAAACAATTGTTTTAACAACGCTGTTTAAACAAGAACAAAACATCGACCAAAGCAGTCTTCATTATCCAATTTCATGTGGGCACAAGAAATTGTTTGTTGTTTTAACATAGTGATGGCTAATGAAGGCGGCATGGCATGTAAGGTCATGCCCGCAATAAAGTATTGCCACTTTGTGGGTAATTACCCGGATTGAGTGTAATTTAATTTTAGAAAAAAAATTTTATTCCATTTAAAATATTTTTGTTCCAAAAATAGTGCACAGTCTTCTGAACCAAAGCCACGGTTTATTATTAAAAAAAGATTTCCATCGTTTTATTATGATTTTCAAAAGCTTGGTAATGAATAGCACCAGATGGTCTCTTAGATTTCGATATACTAGAGCTTAATAGTGATTTAGAACCCGAAGTTTAATGGAAAAATGAATTCAAGATTCAAGATTTGCTTCCAATATTCCAAAAAGTAGTTCATTTTATTTAATTTTGTCGCTTAAAAAAGGTTTAGTTGAGACAATATTTAGCGGCGTTAAAATTTGTAAAACTGATTTAAGAAACAGACTGTCATAAAACTTGAATTTGTAAAAAATAATACAAAAAAAAAAATAATTTTATTCAAAAAGATCAATACAATTGAGAATGTTTTCATACATATGGCTACCGCGGCTGATATTAACGAAACGCATTCTGGACGTCCTATTTCGCGCCACTTTTCTGGCCGTGTGTCAAGAACTACGCAAACAATATCTCCCCCAAAAGCTTCATTTGTTACTGGCTTATCAGCATAAAGCAATTTGAGTTTACAATCCAGCAAGATTATACACTCGCACCTTGTTTAGGAGCTGGAGAAGTGTAATCTTTGCTGCATTAGAATTGTCTGCAGCATCTGTTGGATAGAAATGTGACCTACACGCAAAGAAAAAACATGGTTGATACAATCACAATCGCAAACTATCATTATTGTTTGTGGCTATGATTGTGTCAAACACGTCTTCATTAACAATATATGTTCAGACATGTTTATAGCTTATTATTGTCTCAAAAATATTATTATGCTTATAAGAAAAACACAAATGATCTTCCTAACCATGTTTCTATTTTTCCCAATACCATGCAAAATGTCTTTTTGAACAATAAAACCAATAAAAAAATTTATTTAAAAAATTTCATGTTTTATTAAAAATAAGTATGTACATTTATATATATAAATAAGTTACCTGTTTTAATAAACGTATAATAATTTATTTCTTTAATTTTGCAATCGTGCATGGCCTTTTTCTCCCGAAAAACTTTTAATTATTTTGTAGTCATTTATGTTTCCCGATTAACTGACTCTCGCAGACGGAAAATGACGTGGAAAAGATTTTATTTGCTTTATAAACACACCCTGTTTGTCTTGACAATAAATATTTGCTCATTTAGAGAATGTGGTTTAAAGCGAACAAAAATGATGCTATCAAACATACCTTTTGTGTACAGCTAATATTATGATTTAAATTGAATATTTGAAAATATATACATTATAGTAGCAAATATTTCACATAATTTAGTATGTTTAGCTAGATCATGGTAACTTTTTAGGTGTGAAACACCATATAATATTATTATAGTGAATTAAAAAATATTAAGGAGAAAAATTATTTTTTCAAGTTAAATATTATGGTAAACATATTAGGCAAATATGAATAAAAATGGTCGTAGTGACCATTCATTAATCATGTTTTTTCACTGCGTGTAGGGATGTTCCGTCCCAGAGGCCAATTTTTCCCACAAGTTACAAAAGTAAATTAATTATGAGAGTTATCATTTTCTTTTTCTATAAATTCCTCGACATCCTCTTTCTTTTCGTTCTCCATTTCCTATTTATTCTCTATTTCTTAATCTTGCATTCAGGTTACATACTTGTGGAGAGTGTTTAGACTCAATCAGTCAATCACTCTTGAGCTTTGGGAATTCATACAGAGGCCTAATAGACGGCCTTATTTAGCAGACACAAGCCCTTCTCGCCTTCCCTTCCAAGTCAGGGAGTGAGGAAGGTCACTAAAAAAACAAAAATCAAACTGAGCAGCTTCATTTCTCTCTTCTTAAAGAAGGGAGTAGCGAATGGGTTTTGAATACTTTAAAAGGTATTTCAAAATGATATGTATACCTTCTAGAAGACATACTTCTGAAGGCATGATATCATACGAAGCGAATCTTTTAGAAAGGAGTATAGAGACCTTCAAAAAGCCTGCCACTTGCGGTCCTTTCCATAGTTACCGCTGGGTTCATTCATTCATTGTGGATGTGTCGAGTGAGTGCTTTCTTAATCCACATATTGTCCTCTCATGACAGTAGTTGCCATACTTTGCTCTCACTCCATATTCATTCTTCATCTATCATCATGTAAACTTTAAATCCACTTCTTATTCACTCTTTCTTCTCCATCTTTTATTTCATACGACTCATCATCATCAGTTTAAAAAGTATCCATTTTGGAAAAGCAAAAGCAAGCGTTCTTTTTCAAAAAGTATGCCTTCAGGAGCCTTAATCAATAGTCAGTCTGGTGCCGAGACACCAGGGGCCACGGACTCCCGTAGTGCCAGATACGATCTCTGTTTACCCACGATCTCAAGAGATCTGTCAATTTTGTATTATGCCAAATTCCAGGTATTTCCTGTAACACCAGAAAGTGAAATATAATTTTTCTCCTATATACCCCCGGGGGAGGTGGAAGAGTAAATATAAGTTTGTCAACTGGTATGTGACTTATGAGCAGTGTTGCTAATTTAGCTATTTATCATCTTGTTAAAAACTGAATTCATTTAGCTATTTTTATTTAGTAAAATTAACTCATGTTTTTAAAAATGTTGGACCAATTTTTTCCAATAATTTTCACTTCAAAATTTTGTTTTTAGTTAAAGGATGTTTTGAATGTTATTTGTGGTGCGTTTTATACACATACTAACATAATTCCATGTATATAAATAACGTCCAGAATTATAAACGACTTAATCTTTTTCGTTAATAAAAATCGCTACTTTTAAATTATCTTATGTACACAGAAAAAATAAAAATTCAGTTTATTTTAAAAAAATTGTGATATTAATTACAAAAAATCAACGAGCGGTTTTAAGTTTTATGAGCAAAAAACAAACTACAGTAGTCTTATCATCAAGTGAAGTAGAATTCAAAGCTTTGGCAAGTGCAGTTTCTGAAGGTTTGTGGTTATCTGGGTAACTTGAAGACATAAAAGTTTTAAAGACAAAAAATTGTTTTACCATATATGCAGACAATGCTGAATGCATCGCGATGTCTAAAAATTCAGACAGCAAAAGCGTTAAACATATTGACATAAAGCACCATTTTGTACGTGATCGTATCAGTAGCGGAAAAGTTATTGTTAAAGGTGCCCGTAGACGACATGTTTTTTACATCTGACTTGTCAACTTTTCAAGTCATATGTAATTGTGAATGTCAGTCAAAATTGCTGTTTTACAGAAGGTTAATAATATTCGGTCACAAACGTACATGTTATTTACTTCTGACATTGTCTATGTTTTTTCTCTGTAGCTATGAAAAAAACCAAAGTAGTTCTCGGTTTCAAAATAGCGTGCAGCCGCCACAAAAATTTTTATTTGTGCCTTAAAAGTGTTCAACCATCTAAACATTTTTTTCTTTCAATTGGAAGAAACAATTTGGAATATTATAATGAAACGTTTTTTTTTTTATATATATATGAACATAATTTCTATTCAATGGTGAAATTATCATACAGATATCGGGATTGTAAAATATTAACTTCAGCCGGCAAATAATTACGTCAATAGTGCACCGCCGCTGCCGGTTTCTTCCCGGCATAGATTTCTGACATAACTGAGCTGATGTCAGATGGTTCGTCAGGAGAAAATACCCTGCGCGAAATTTGTGTCAATTGCTCTTAAAGAACTTATCCCGTGACCAGTGAACAACATTTTATAATTAAAAGGAACGAGTTGTGATAGGTGAAAACAAGACCTATCACTTAACTGGTGATAATGTGTTTAGAGTGTAGTTGGTCCAGACGAAAGGTAATTGGCACAAAACTATTCGTGTGACTGGCAGATTCTCTCTAGTTCTACTACTTTATATGAAGGGAATCTATCATATTGACATGGTTCATTTGTGGCAATATCTGCGACAGGCATTATATTAACCGAAATCGGATGTGTCCATTAAGGTTATTTCAGTGACCTGTTACAAAGTGCCAAAAAGGTGCCAATTAACCCCTCGTAGAACATCGCCATGTTAAAGTGACTTGTCACGCGACAAGTTTAGTGTTAGTTCCTTTTCCCGTAGGGTAGAGCACGCTCTAATTGCAATTTTGTCAGATAACTTTGCGTCTGACTTTTACAGATGCAATGTTTTAAAAGTAACACACGACATGTATGTATTTTGCAGTGGGAAATTTGACAAGTCAGATGTAAAAAACATGTCGTATACGGGCACCTTAAACAAATTTCAACAAACAACAAATAGCAGACATATTTACTAAACCTTTGCATAACGGAAATTTCATAGAAATTCGCAATAAGTTAAAGTTATCGAATGGAGACGGCGTGTTATTTATTCTATTTATGCTTTGTTACTTGTTATTAATTCACTTGATTTACTTCTTTTATAATTGTTTATGCCCGTAATATCCACAAAAAGATATCTGGTCTCGTCTCAACGTTTATTTAGCCAACGTGTTATAACACCTAAAGTTTCCTTTTAAAAACGGCAGCATTTACACTATAGATTTCTATGCACAGCTCGTTTTATATTTGTTGAAATTACGGGCATTAATCAAATATTGAAAAAATATATATTAGTCTGTTATATAATTTTAAAATAAAAAAATTACAAAATTCTATACCTTCTACAATAACTTCATATGAAATAACTAAATATAAAAGTTTCCCATTAAACTTTTCATTTTTTTAATACATATTTCATCTATTGCTGCTTTAAGGGCGCTATAATTCCGACGATTCTTTGTATAATTCTAGGAACACTCTCCTCAGCAATTTTTTCGCATTCAGTTTTTGTTGTTAGCACTTAAAAAACCGCGACGGAAGTTTTTAACGTACATACAGTACACAAGTTTATTGTATAGTTTTACAAACTTGAGCAAATATCTATCTTGTTTTGATTTTTTTCTCAGTTTACTGCGGAGTTAGCACAAACAAACACCGCCCTACACTATACAAACGCACTGTACAGTGCCAGACTTCACCACTGGTATAGTGTAGTGTCGGTAAAAGCGATATTTAAAAGCTATCGAGTAATTCCAATTATGTATATTAATGAGGTGAGAAATACTAAATGAATTTATTGTGGGTTCCCGTAAATAAAAAACCATAGTTTTTAAATATCGTATGTTGGTCATTTGTGACGCACCTTCTGCATATCACGTGTCTTACTAAAGATTCTTAAGCTGATTTATTATAAAAGTCAGCGATCTGACGAGTAACTCCAAGTATGTATATTAATGACGTCAAAAATATTTAACGAATTTATTGTGTGTTCTCGTAAATAAAAAACGATATTTTTTAAACCTCGTATGTTGCTAAAAGAGCTATTCTAGTTAATTACGTGTCTTCTTCAAATGGGCGTTTATAAATAAAGAATTCTATTTTTGGAACTGATCTCAATTATCTAGAAATTTTATTAAAAATTGTCTTAAACCAAAATGTAAGGAATTGCAATTAATTTTGCAACATATTTTCATGTTTTCGTTCAATTCAAAGGAATTTCGTTTATAATGAAGTTATTCTTTGACTTTTTTCGTTATACTCAAGTGGTAACTACATTCATATGTATGTAGATGTGAATGGAGAAGCCCAAAAGTAAATGTGTTGGTGCTGCTTTATGTGTGTAGGTATTTGTATATGTATTTTTTAAGTTACACCAAGAGGTGGCTCAATCTTGGCCTTAAAGTAGTTTTTAGTTTTTTCGTTAACAGTTTTTGATTTTCAAACTAAAATGGCAACAACAAAAAGCAAAATAAACAATACAAAATCGGTTAACATACAGATAAACTGACACAGCCACATTGGTGCGATACCAAAGAATACAAGTGTAGAGTTGAAAGACAGAAATACTGACTGACTAACTGAGAGACAGACGGACCCTAAAGCAAACTATGCACAGACAGAGTCTCTGTTAGCCAGAGTCATCTTCAAGCGTTAAAGTTGTGTAGCAAATGATAGAAATGAAATTTAAGTCTTAAACTACGATCATTTCTTAACGAAACGTCGAACAGTAACGGTCATTAGATAAAAACAAACGGATGTTAAAAAAAAACTAAAAAGAATTTCTAAGCAAAACTTAAAAACAAAAAAAAAATAATTAAAAAAACATAATAGAAAATAACCATAGTTTTTTTTAGCTTTTTTCTAAATAAAAAAAAATATATTTAAAAGCTTTTAAATAAATTTTTAACAAGTCTATAAATTAATATATATAAAAAAATTATAAAGTATTGAAAAGTTCTTACAAGCTTTAAAGAAAAAAATAAACAGTGTATCCGTTTTTGCAATAGCAAAATTAAGAAAAAAGTTTGAAAAAGAATTTCAACAAATCAAATGAAAAGTTAAAAACAAGTAAAAATCGTTATTATATTTGAAAGATCAAAGTTATTAATTAATTAAAAATATTTAAAAAAAAACTCTTTTAATTAAATCCAAATATTTGGCAATAAACAATTGGTAGTTGTTTTGAATTTTGTAACTTCCCGTTAAATCTTCAATAAAAATCTCCTTTGTTTTCAATTTAAAGAAAAAGAAAAGAATAAATTTAATTAATTAATAAACAACTTAAATAAATAATAAGCAATTTTATTATCCTTGTGCTAAGATATTTAACGCCAACCTCAACTCTCTCTCTCTCTCTCCCTCTCTCACTCTCTGCCCCTACATCCTCCCAACAGAATAACTCAGTGTTCCTAAATCTTTAAAGCAAACAAAGTATTTTGAATACAAATATGGGTCATTTATCAACATCGGATCGTGTCACTACCACTACCAGTTGTGCCGAAACTACAGAATCAAAACAGACATCGGGCTTGCAACAGCGTTTGACCAATGGCAAAGTCAAGGCGGCAAATGGTTTTCCCTCGGCCAATGGCCAGCCACTGGTCTCAGCCGCCGATGGTGAAGTAAAAGTTATACAACATAAATATCATGTTAACTTGGATGAATATTCACGCAAATTTAAGGGTGATAAAGTACTTGGAATACAGTTCAAAGCTCCTCTTAAATGGCACAATGTCATATTGATTTCTGCAGCTCATATCTTCTTCCTGGTGTGTCTGGTGATCTTTCCTATTGAAAACTTGAAAATACAAACTGCACTGTGGGGTAAGTAAAAAGGAATTTAGTTTTTTAAAATATCAATGTATCATTTGGATTTGAAGAAATAGGTGTTTCTTTGTAATATGAATTTGTTTTTTTTTCTGCTTTGAGGAATAGGTGTGACTTTGAGTATTTGCAAAATTAAACTTAAAAAAAAAAAATTTTAAGTCATGCTTGTTTCCCAAATGAAAAAAGTCACATCCAAAATCCAGTCAAGCGAAAAGTAAAAGCTGTTCTTAAAGAAATACAATTTTGGAATTTGTTAGGGACCGGAATGCAGTTTAGGGGATCTTATATTTAAAAAGGTTTATTAATTTCTAAATATTGATAATGGCGTACTTATCGAGTCTTTTTAATGAGATAAATTAATAAACGAGAGGGTAGCGCTAAAAATTTCGTCTATTTGATAGGAAATCAGTGCTGCGTAGGTAAAATATTATGGCAAGGAAAAATTTTTGGCGAGTTTGAGCTAATATCAGTGATGGAAAATGTCGCGCTTCGTTTTGTAGCAACTTTCAAAACAAAATGCACTATTTAGATTACGACGGTACCATATTATTTTATAATGTTTTAAAGCAACATTTATTGGTTTGTTGAGGCTTGATATATTGCAGGATATTGAAAAAAACCTGCGATTTACATGTTCTCTGAAGAATGTGGAATAGATTGATGTCTTGACTAACATTTTTAAACATATGTTTGTATATGGAAACAGAACTGATAACACTGTGCTAGTTAAAAAAACTGACAAACGGGGCACCTGGCTTTTAACCCTAGGATTCTCGGTAACTTTTTACCACTAAGTTCTCTTCTTGGTCTGGCCAGACCACAATTTGTACAGCTAAAAACCCCAATTAAATAAAAAGTAAATTAATATATTTTTTATTGAACGTATGGTAATTACTTTAGATTACACAAATTTATTATATAATTTTATTATTTCATTATTTTATTCCATATGCAAGTCATCGAAAATGTAGCCTTTAATTTCGCACATTGCTTATTCGCATCTACCACAGCTGAAACGAGTTTTGCGTTAGGTTTTGTAGTTTGATTGAACTAAGCTCATAATGGGCCGTAGTTTTCTGATTTGATTCAAACCTAATTCATTCGATTTAGAACATATCATTTCTAGAATTCACGTATCTGTTTTTTTAATATTTTGTCCTATTTGAAATATCTTTCAAGGAAAAAAAAATTTCTGTCTGGTTAGACCAAGAGGGTCATTTCATAGACTTTTACATAAAAATGGAATTTAACCCCGCTTATTTGCTCCAATCGCATCCAAATTAGCTTCATTCGATTCAAAACATATCATTTATAAAATTCACTTCCCTGTTTTTTTGATTTTCTGTTATATGCGAAAAATATTACAAGCGAAACACAAATTTGGTCTGGCCAGACCAAGACGGTAATCCTGGGGTTAAACCTAATTAGGGTACGTTGAATCCAGTGGTGTTAACTGTTTGTTAGATGAGCGCTTGTTTTCGAGATATACCGTTATTTCGAATATGAAGCAGGTTGCGCAACATATATTCGCTTAACTCAAAAACGGTTTAGTTCATTGAATAAACTAAGATCACACAAATTGTCGAAAAAAATTATTTTTTAGCGACATTTCGAAATTTTTCTTCTTGAAAATTTATAAAAAAAATTGGAAAAAGCAGCTATGCTTCCAAATTTTCTTTCTAGCATCGTCCTTTTTTACATTCAGCCTTATTCCACATATCGTTGTCTTTTTTTGTAGTAGATTAAAGAGCACAGGTTGTGTTTAACTTTAATCTATTACAAAAAACGACACAGCCGTATACGACAACGACAACCGGAATAAGGCTGATGAGAAATCGTTTTTTTACATTTTTCGAAGCAAAATATTAAAGCTTAATCTTTTTTGATTGAGTTTATTTAATTCTTAAAATGTTTAAATAATTTTAAAATATAATAAAATATAATAATTTTCAAGAATGAAAATTATCAATAACAATTTTAATTAATTTTCCCATGTTGTAAATTCCTTTCTTCATAAAAATAATTTAATGAAAATTAAATTTAATGAACTTAAGCCTAATTAAAAATAGTAAAAATTTGGATTAAAAACCATGAATAGTTCAACAAAATAACCACAATACTAATTATTGTTAAAGCTAAGGCACAAGCTCTATGTGTTCATTTATCCTTCAAAGTTGTGCTGAAAAATGTCAACAAGAAAAAAGAAAGACAAAAACATGATAAACAAAAAATGTACTTTGGACTTCAAGAAGAATTCTTGACAAAAGTACGAAAAAACAGAAGTAAGGAAAACATGTGAGATCAATTAAAAATGGATAATCATTCAAAAAGCAAATTTCGATCTACCAAAGGTTAAAATACAATTTGGTTTAAGGATTGATGTTTGACTACTGACGTCAGCAGTCATCGATGGCTGCGAGTGTAAGACGGCAAATCCCTCTGAGGAGACCTAGTGGTTGAGGTCGAAACATGTCAGGGTAACCAGCCGCCTGGGTTCGAATCACACGCCAGCCAGCCTGGCTTCGAATCCCAGGTCAGTCAAGAATGAAAATTATCAATAACAATTTTAATTAATTTTCCCATGTTGTAAATTCCTTTCTTCATAAAAATAATTTAATGAAAATTAAATTTAATGAACTTAAGCCTAATTAAAAATAGTAAAAATTTGGATTAAAAACCATGAATAGTTCAACAAAATAACCACAATACTAATTATAATTTTAAAAATTAAAAAAATTTTTAAAAATTTGCCAATTGAAATAACATACCAAACTTTCTTAAAAATATTGGTCGAATAAGCCATTAAACCGAAAACAATTTTTCATATTTTAATACGAAAATCACTTATTTGATTAAACAAATTTTTTAATTTTCTGCGATGATGATTTTTGCAGTATTGATAAAAAAAGTTTGTAGGTATGGTTATTGAATTTTTAGTCAACAATCAAATTTATTGAGTCAATAAGAAAATTTGTTACCCAAAATAATTTTTTTTAACAAAATGCTAACGTGATTTGTTAAAATAAATTTTTGGAAATATTGAATAAATCAAACAAAATGCTTATCGAATCTTTCTTTGTTTATTTATTAATTATGATTTGTTATATTCTCAATTTTTCTTCTTTCATAAATACATTAAAATTTATTGTTGTGTATTGTTTACCAAGAAATGTACAGTAGGTAACGGATATAAGAACATATAATATAGGAAAAAACGCTTTAAAGAAAGTATTTCAAAAGCAGCGTGTCTTTTTCATATGTGTCAATATTAAAAGTATTCTGTTATTAAAATGCGTACAAACTCATTCTCTGTACAGTTTTATTTGTTTAATATCTTAAAATTTACCAAAGTCTTTAGAAAAAGGTTTCCTGATGATCTGGCCAAAGCAACCAGGGAAATGCTGGTTATCAACATTTATCTGTGCATAATAGAACTCAATAAATTATATTTAATAAATAAAAAATTAAATATTTCTTCATATTTAACTAAAATAAATATTTGAATCAAAGTGAATAGCTTTGATATCGTTGCAAATAAGACTTCAGTGTTCGTAATTCTCATTCGCTTTACAGTTTTATTTGTATAATATATTTAGTGTTTCCAAAGTCCTTGGGAAAAGGTTTCCTGAAGATCTGGCGTAAGCAACCAGCGAAATGCGCATAGGAACTAGTTTATCACCCAATAATAAATTTATATGTATTTATCAAAGAATAACAATGGGAATTTAACACATCATAATAAATAAATAAATAAATAAAGATTCGATAAGCATTTTGTTTGATTTATTTAACATTTCCAAAAATTTATTCTAACAAGTCCCGGAAAGATTTTATTAAAAAAATTAGTTTGGGCAGCACCTTTTTTTATTGACTCCATAAACTTGGTTGTTGACTAAAAATTTAACAACTATACCTACAATTTTTTTTATCAATACCGCAAAAATCGTCATCGCAGAAAACTAAAAATTTTTTTTAATCAAATATGCGGTTTTCGTATTCAAATATGAAAATTATTTTTTTCTGTGTATAGAAAATTCTATTGTCGTTGTAAGTGATGTACCACAGAAGTCTATACTGACTTTCGGTACACGTGGCAAGCACCATCTTCTTGAAATTTTACAAATATTTCAGAAAAATCGGTATTTAATGGTATTTAAGGAGTCTAAAAAGAACTAACAACCAAACATGAATACAAGCGACATTTCATTTTTATTTATATAGATTTTCATCAAAAATTGTGGAAACGATAACTGCACAAAATATTGTACAAACGATAATTTCTTTAACAAGTTATACAATTTTTCTTATCTAAATATAATTATTATAAGGGCCTTTTCCATACATGATTATGAAACTTTTAATGTCATTGGTCATAAGTTAATAAATAAAAGCAGAAATTCGTTTTGCTATAACTTTGTAAGAGATTGTACAAAATAAACATGTAATGGTAAATTTTGGTACTTTTAAATATGAAGATGACTGTGTTCATAGTTGACTGAAACCTACGCCTAATTTTGTCAGAAATTTGTTATGGCAAAATTTACCTAAAATTGAAGCTCCCATTATTATTCCAAAAACTTAATTTTTTGCTTAGTGTTGGGAAAATATAAAATTAAGTATTTTTTTTTTTTTTTGTATTTTGTAAAACAAGCTCAAAAATATAATTGTTAATTTTATAAAAAAAAAGGAAACACTTAATGCTTTATTAGAAAAAGAAGACATTAAAGGTGTATAATAGATATTATGACAGGTTTTATACCAAACCATAAAATTTTTAATGTTAATTGTTTTTTGTTAACACTTAACAAAACAAACAAAGCGTACATAATTTAAGTTATTTGAGAGTTATTACTTTGGAAGTCATAAAAGTATGTCAATTTAGGTTTTACTTAAAGTAATTGTTATTGCAAGAAAAAAATCTTTCAATATTATTGAAATCTCAACAACATGAATTCAAATTTAAGCCCCCGTCTGTAGGTTTTCGTTGTAATTTTTTTTTTTTTTTTTTTGTTAAATAAATATTAAAGTACTGGGTACTAAACAATGACAGCAACGAAACTGAAAATAGTTGCTATAAAAAGGTGTTAAATTATTACAAAAGCTTTGTTCCACAAAAAAAGTGAAGAGAAAAACAAAACTGTTGATTCATTTTGTAAGTCGTTTTCGTTTAATTTTTTTCTTATTTCTTAGTCATTAATATTTGCATGACATGTAAAAAATCACATTCGAAATACTCTAGAAATATAATTTTTAGGTTTCTTTTATACATATGTATTTTTTTCCTATTTTACTTTATTTCAAAGTTTATCTTAATTCTCTTGTTCAAAAACTTTTTTAGCTGGCGTTTGTCTTATTTTGTATTTATTTTACACACTCACTTAATTATTATGCAATATCTTGGGTTTTTTTGTGGTTTTTTTTTTGGTTTTTTTTTGGTTAATATTTGATTTTTTGGGGAGAGTAAAATACCGAATCAACCTTTTAATATTGTGAAATAATTTTTTGGAAAGAAAGGAGTAAACATTTTACCGGTTTCGTATTTCGAAATTTTATTTGGACTCTAGACTCTTTGAGAAAATATTAATGATTATTCATTTAATAATAAATTATAACGGTTATTTGAAAACAGAGTTTTGAAATCAGGTTTTTTTTCATAAAGATATTGGCAAAATTAGAGATTAATATGTATAAGTTTAATTAATTATTTTAGTTATTTATTATGAGTTTCAAATACAATAACAAATTTTATTACAAGTTAATGAAAGTAGGCCTACAGCTAGGCTTGCCATGCGGTTTGATTTTCCTTGATTTTCATGGCTCGTCAAGAATCAAGAAAAAATATATTATCTCAAATTTTGTTAAAGCCCAACCAAAAAAAAAACACGTTATTATTCTTACTGTGGTCCTTAAAGCTGTGTCGAAAGCAAATAAATACCCAAAATCAAAAATGTTTGCAAGTGTCTAACTTCATTCTTACTGGGCATTTACACATGAAAGTAGTTTCTTGAAAGTGGCAATACACTCACACATTTTCACTAACACATTTACATCTTTCAATGAAAATTTCAAGAAAGCGATTTCATGAAAGTAAATGACAATAACTAAGCAGTGTTGCCAATTGAAATTGTTTTTTTCGTATATACAAAGAATTTTAAAATATTTTTTTAACTTAATATTAAGAACACAATGATTCTAATTAAAATTTATAAATATCATGAAAACTAATAAAAATAAATATTATTTTAAACGAATGCCTGAAGTTCAGCGTGAATAATTGGCTCGGTAACTCTGAAGCTTGAAATAAGCAAAACAATAAAAGAAGAAGAAGAGAACTTTTTGATAGAAGTTTACCCTTTGACGACATTTTGAAAATGAAATTTCACTTTCATGTAAATTTTCATGAAAGTTTATAATTTTTCTATGAAATTTGTGGTGAATTTGTATGAAATTTTCATGAAAGTACTTTCATGTGTAAATGCAGCGTTAGAGACTTCATTGGGATTTCTTTAATATACAGACTTTCTCTCTGGCCGCTTTCTGATCAATTAAGCATGGATATCTCGGGGGAATTTATGTACCGATATGTGAAATAGATATCTGACTGAATTCACACGGATGTATCAAACGAGACTTTTTTTTCTATTGGTGGAAATAATGACAACTGTGATTAAGATAAAAATTATTAGTATTGTGGTTATTTTATTGAACTGTTAATGGTTTTTAATCCAAATTTAGATATTTTTAATTAGGCTTAAGTTCATTGAATTTAATTTTCATTAAATTATTTTTATGAAGACAGGAATTTTTACAACATAAAATTAATTAAAATTTTTATTGATAATTTTTCATTCTTGACTGCGCCCATACTAGTTTCGATTGTAACCACACAATCTCGTCAGTGGGGTTTGCCGTTTTACTCACTCGGCTATTAAAGCCGGATGACGTCAATAGTCAAACATCAATTCTTAAACCAAATGGTATTTCACTTTGGTAGATCGAAAGTTGCTTTTTGAATGAATGATTATCTATTTTAATTGATTTACATGTTCTTCCTAACTTCTGTTTTTTCGTACGTTTTGTCAAGAATTCTTCTTGAAATCCAAAGTACATTTTTGTTTTTCATGTTTTTGTCTTTCTTTTTTCTTGTTGACCTTTTTCAGCACAACTTGAAGGACAAATGTAAACATAGCTCGTGCCTTAGCTGTTAACAATATTACATGAAATTAATTAAAAAATGAGTAAAACGGCAAACCCCACTGACGAGATTGTGTGGTAAACGCGTGAATAAAATTAACATTTGTCTACCGATTTTAATGATATATGGCTTATTTCATGCATAATATACATACTTATGTAAAAATATGTACAATTCCTGCCCTTTTCCGACAAAATATAAGTCATACACTTAATATTAAGTAACGAATCAAATAAGCAAGAGTCCACCGCTTTTCACGATATAACTATGGCTTATTTTATTTGTCATATACCTGATAATTTTAAAAATAATAAATTTTTGTCCTCTTAATTTTTTCTATGAACTAACTTTTATAGTTCTATAACCAGGAAATCACACAAAGAAAGTAGCCTACTTCAAAGCATTGTTGCCAATATGTGTTTATGTAATTCCAAAAAATGCGTGTAATTTCTACTTGCATGTGTTGCCCATGTGTAACTAGTTACATGTGTAATCTGTGTGTAATTTTACAGTAAGTTTTATTTATGCCCGCACCACACCAATGGAGAGGGTGACATGCGCTTGTGCCTGATGTTTGTAACACTTTAAAATATTGATCCTAGATCCACCTTTAAGTATACCTATGTCCGTCCATACTAATTTTTCATCTAAATCGGACAAATCTAAAAAACTAGACGTAATGGAAAAACTAAAAATGGACTGGAATTTAACGCTTATAAATCTTGATATTCCATATATATTTTTTTAAAACTATTTTTGCTGCAGACCAGTGTAATTGAAAAGCTGACTCAAAACAAAAGCGTACAAACATTTTTGGTGCAATTAGTGAGATCATTTGCTGGCATTTTTGGTTTTAACGATTGTTTTATTTTTATACAATACAAGAAAAGACGTTTTTAACTGTCACGAATTCTTTTAAAAGTCAAGATTATTTAGTGAGTGTCCAAAATTTTGTGATGGGATTTGAAAATTTTAATATTATGCAAAAATTGTTTGGCCGAAAACGGGCCAAATTGACTGAAAAGGGGCAAACTTCTCTTGATATGGAAATAAAACTTTGAAAAATTGCTTTAACAATAAAAATTCGAAAAAGATCAGGGGGCTAATTCTGGCAGTCTTGATCGAGCACTTTCTCGATTCGAACGCCAGAATTAGCCACCAGGCTTAAGTTTAAATTCTGCATTTATTTTTAAATTTAATAAAAAGTATTTACATTTCATTATATTTAATACTTATTTGAACATAACGTTTTGTAAATTGTTATTACATATCGTTACTGTAATTTAAAAAGGGTGTATCTTACATATCGATGCCTTACATTCTCAACCTCGTATCTTAAAAAAATACGGTTTTGACTTTTTCATATAAAACGATTGATATTTTTGTGTTCTATTAATGAAACAACTTATTATTTCAATAATTTATTAGTATTTACAGAATTGAGACAAAGTATTGAAATAATAAGTTGTTTCATTAATAGAACACAAAAATATCAATCGTTTTATATGAAAAAGTCAAAACCGTATTTTTTTAAGATACGAGGTTGAGAAAGTAAGGCATCGATATACATTTTTTTAAGTTTGATACATAAAACTTGACTAAAAAGAATATATAAAAACGCTTGTGCATAGTTTTTGTACTGTAAGAAAAAGACATTTCCTAGTTTATAATATTAAATTTGTAGATAAATTAAATTTGTAATCAAGTTAACAATAATCAGGGGAACCGTAAACATGCATTTATAAGATTTTTCTTGTGCGACCAATGAAGGCTCTACTATTGTCACGGGCAATGAACACGCTGAGATCGAAGCGGCAATCCCAGGAGCTGGACGAGCCACGGGATTGGCCGGTAGAATTTTTGACAAGGATAGGGTTCGCTGGGCAGATGGCTCCTTTAGGCCTTACAAGTCACCAGGTGGTGACGGGATTTTCCCGGTATTATTACAGGAAAGTCTTAATATTATAATGGACCCGCTAATTTGTCTGTTTAAGGCTAGCTTCACCTGGGGTCATATTCCGACCGCGTGGAGAGCAGTCAGAGTGGTGTTTATCCCCAAATCTGGCAACAAGCCGCTAGAGAAGCCGAAGTCCTATATGCCTATTAGCCTCACATCATTTCTGCTTAAAACTGTTGAGCGGCTACTGGACCTGCACATCCGGGACGAGCTGAGAATCTCCGCTCCATTGCACGGAACGCAGTTCGCCTATCAGAAGGGTAGGTCGACGGAAGTAGCATTGCACCATCTGGTTGCGCAAATAGAGAAGGCACATAACAACAAGGATATTGCACTATGTGCTTTTCTTGACATGGAGGGTGCCTTCGACAACACAAGTTACGACTCTATCAAGGATGCTTTGTCGCAAAAACGGATAGATGATTATACCATCAATTTAATCGGCGCCATGCTGAGACAACGGAGAATTACCGCCTCTTGGGATGACGCTAGCGTCAGCATTAGTGCTGTTAAAGGTTGTCCACAGGGTGGGGTACTTTCTCCCCTGCTATGGTGCCTTGTGATTGATGACCTGCTCGTCAGACTTGAGGAATATGGCCTGCGGGCCATTGGTTATGCGGACGACCTGGCCATCATTGTGACCGGAAAATTCGAGAGAACAATCACTGAGGTGATGCAGGGTGCTCTCGACAAGGTTCTCAAATGGTGCCATGAAAGGGGGCTGAACATCAACCCCCAAAAAGCGGTCGTGGACCCGTTCACGAGAAGATATAAACACAGATTGGGTAGACTGTCAGTGAATGGGACGGAAATCGAGTACTCCAATGGAGTCAAGTACCTGGGAATTGTTTTGGATAAACGGCTAAATTGGAACTCGCACTTGGATGCGACCCTGAAGAAGGCACTTAGGGCCTTCTGGGCCTGTAAGAGCTTCTTTGGGAAGACCTGGGGCTTTGGCCCTAGCATGATTAAGTGGCTTTATTTCATGATGATCAGACCGATAATCACCTATGGATCCCTGGTATGGTGGCCAAAGATCCAGCAGGTGTCGGCGATTCAAAAGTGCGGAAGGCTACAGAGAATGGTCTGTGTAGCTCTGACGGGGGTGATGCGTACATGTCCAACAGCGGCACTTGAAACTATTTTGGGCATCTTGCCATTACACATCCATATAAGGAAGGTCACAATATCGAGTCTCCTTAGGATCCAACAAACATCCGGACTGTCAGATGGGGTCAACGGACACGCTGGTCTGATGAAATTAGCTCCTAGTCTATCGGTCTGCACAAGGGCGGACATTAAGACCACGGAACTGAGCTTTAACAGAAGGTTTAGCACGATCCTCCCAAATGGGGGAGCTTGGGACAGTGGAAATCCCTGTGATGGTAACCAGGGACTACGCTGGTATACCGATGGATCCAAATCGGAGCACGGGGTGGGTGCTGGGGTATTTGGACCAAACACGCGAATCTCGATAGCCATGGGAAGATCACCAAGTGTATTCCAGGCCGAGATCCACGCCATCGATGTGTGCTGTAGCAACATTCTTAACAAGGGAATGATAGGAAACAGCATTGCGATATTCACTGATAGCCAAGCGGCCATTAAGGCACTCTCTTCCTGGAAATTGTCCTCGAAGTTGGTGGCGGAATGCCGGGGAAGGCTACAGGAGCTGGGCTCAAGAAACAGAGTGACCCTCTGTTGGGTGCCGGGACACTCAGGGGTTCCGGGTAACGATAGGGCTGATGAACTGGCTAGGGCTGGAGCAAATACCCAAATGGTGGGCCCCGAGCCCTTTTGTGGGTTAAGCTGGGCCACTACCCAGTCCCTATTGGGGGAATGGGCTCTCAGCGAGCACAGGAAATACTGGGTATCGCTACCGGGAATGCGTCAGGCGAAGGAATTTATATTTCCCGGGAGTACACTGGAGACAAGGGGTCTCAACAGACGAGAATTACGGCTGTTGGTGGCTTATTTGACGGGCCAACATACGGTCAAGCACCACCTCTTTCGGATGGGCCTGGCAGAGGACCAGGAATGTAGACTATGCCATGAAGAGGACGAAACTACAAAGCACCTACTGTGTGACTGCCCCGCGCTGGCATGGGCCAGAAGGAGACACTTGGGGCACGGTACGATGGGCGCGTCCCGAGTCGGTGTAATACCGGCAAAAGACCTTCTTGGGTTTCTCTGGGAGGCAGAGGGTCTTTTGGCCAACTAAAGAGGTGGGTACAATAGACCTGGTTTGGTCGCGGTACCGTCTCCGTTGGGAGAAATCTCCCCGCTCTCTCTCTGGAAAAAAAATGAAGGCAAAAACAATATATTAATCCGTTTAAGAGCTTTTTATGAATTTTAGCATCGATTTGTTAGTGCATATTTTTACCCTTTGGAGCATTTTTTTGCATATACATATTAGTCAAAAGAAAATTTTGTAGTTAATAGTGCATATTCATATTTGGACACTTGTTAATTTTTTTTAAATGAACAAAAACTTCTTATATGATTCTTAACCTTATAACATAATTTTATTCTGGTTGGTCTATTACTGCCCTAGGCCCCAAAGATGAACACTCAAAAATTTGCCTGTGCTTACTGTGCTTAACTTATCTATTTTATGCAAATATTATAAAATAGTTTTTAAGTGCATATTTCTTAGAAATTTATATTGAAAACCAAAACAAATTTGAGTTTTTTTATGGTTGTTTCAATATTTCCCAATTCCCAAGCAAAAATTTTTATTTTATTTTGAAAAAAAAAAAACAGGTAGTAAATTCTATTTCTTCCTCGTATATACAATGTTTTGTCACTGGAAAAGAAAAGAACCTAACAACCAAAAAATATATGTAAATCTAAAAAGGCCCAAAAAAGAGCGAAAGGGCCATAGGGCCAAGCAACATTCAATAGTGCCAAAAATACCGAAATTGTGCCATAAATGACATTATTGCCCATTATAGTAAAACATACCAGAGTCTCTTGGCGGATTTCAAACCCGGAAACTTCGCACTACTAGTATATATAGCTCCCTGCCAACTAAATAGTCTACAGGAGCACATAAATTAATATTATTTGTTAAGGTATTCATTTGCTTAAAAAGTTAAAATAAAAAGTTTTTATACACATTAGACCGCCTCCAAAAAAAAAAAAAGTGGTTGATGTTCCCCCCATCAAAACTAACTTTGCCATGTTCTATGAATATTCCCAAAATATTTTGGTTCTAGCGATTATCTCCCGTGAGCTAAACCGCGTCAGAAAAGGGTCCAAAAATTTTATTTTTCATGAATAAAAATTCGGTAAATTTGTTTTGTACAATGAATAACCAAGTATAATAGATATTTAAAGATTCTTTGATTCTGCATTAAAATATTTTAAAAATCTAACCACAGACTCGAGATATCGAGATGTTTGTGTCAATTTGTTGATGCTTTTTAAATCGATTTTAATGAAAGTTTTAATAATTTAACCATTTTTTGTCCCATTTTCATTTATAATACGTCGTTAGAAAGGTGTTGACCACCGCTTAAGATTTTAGTAAAAAAATGACCCCTTTACTGCTCTTTATTACTTAATTTAGCTATTATTAAATTAACCCGTTCATGACCAATATTTATAGGTAGGTATGTAGGTATGCGGCCCTATGCTCCTTGTAGGAGTAAAAGGAACAAATATATATATATATATATGTAGGTAGAAGGGCTGGTGTGAAGTCTCCTTCACAGTTTCACCGAGAGACCAATATGGTCCATTGTGACGGCTTGTTTAGATGAAATAAATAGCGAGTAGGTGAAATAAATAGCGAAAACATAAGAAAAGATAAAAATTACAGATAAGAACAGAAGATATCGGACCAAACCCGAAACACAAATTCACCCTACGTGCGGCTAGCACCCAGTCTCCTGCCACGCAGCCAGGCCATCCCCATTACAAATCCTATCAGACTCTCGAGTCCACATCCCGCGACATCCCCTTATTCGCTTAGGAATCTGCTGCCCAGCCACCTCAGCCTACTGGCCCGTAGCCTGGGACAGTGGCACAGAATGTGCTCAACTGTCTCTAACTCCTCCGGGTCCTCACACAACCCGCACACATCCGACAAGTTGGATCCCATCCTCAATGCCATCCTGCCCATCATGCAGTGGCCCCTGGTAATTCCTATCATGGTCCTAACACAGATCCTACTCCGTCCCAGCAGCGATTTCGAATCGGACTTCCTAAGCTACGGATACAGCGTCCGTAGTACCCGCGCCCAGAATCCGTTCCCTGATCCTTCCAAGATAGAAGCCTATTTGAGGCCTAACCGCCACCATACAGTTAGGATCCTCCATCTCTGAGCCCTGCCTCGCCAACTCATCAGCCACCTCATTGCCGTTTATGTTACCCGGCACCCAGCACAACCTTTACACATACCCTCTCCACATATACTCCGTCCACAGCCCTCCTACAACCATCAACTAGCTTGGAGTTCAAATAACAGCCCCTTACGACCATAAGAGCCGCCTGGCTTTCTGCGAATATAGTGACCTCCGAGCCGTCACAATTTGTCCCTCATCAGTTCCACGGCCCAATATTTTAAAGAAGACATTAAAAAAAATATTGTGCAAAAAATTTCAGTCCAGTTGTATACTTAAAAAAATAATATATTATTGCTATCAAGGCACATTTAACAAGACATGATTAAAACCCAGTTGTTTATCTCCAAAAAGTGTATGTCGTTTAGGAAATACCTTCATTTGATATCAAATAGTGACATGGCCAACATTTCTTTGATACAATTTGTTAGCAATATTTTTTGGTAAGCATTATTGAGCATAATTACTCTTCTGTGCCACTAGCTGAAATTTTATTAATTTCTTCCCTAAAATCACAACAAAAATGTTCACGCTTACTTGTTGTTACCTAAAAATTATATATCAAAAAATCTGATTGTAATCAAGGCGAATTTATGTAATGGTGGCAACAATACTACAACAATAGAAAAACACCACAGAAACAATAGAGAACTTTGGCAATATTAGTGTTTACAGCACGAAATGTCAATTCTTTCTAAGTAAAACATTGCAAAACTAAAACAAATTAGTTTTAACTGTCATAATCAGCTGGCTTTACGCTGCCGCCTGTAGTGAATTTGCCTTGAATCATAATTTCGGTTAGTCGCTATTTTTAAAGTTAAGTCCCAAACATTTAAAATACGTACGTAAATATGGTCCTTGTTATCTGTATAATTTTATTTCTTAATATGTGGTCTTACTTTTTGATTATATAACCACTTACAACAGTTGAAGAGATGACTATTAACGAAATATTAGCGGTGTTCAGTGCTTGGTAAAAATGATAAATATCGTCGTAGCTCTTTAATGAAATCAAATGGAATTTCTATATATTTTGTTGTTGGATTTAACAAAAGAGCTACAATATTTTGCATTTGCTCTTTCGTACTACCAAACACTTAATTTGTTAGATGTGACAGTTACGGTATTTAGCCCGACGTAGTGAAACAGATCAGCGATCCGGTCAGAAATTGCGACTCCAGCATATTTTCAAATAATGCTTTACTATTCAAAAATGAAAAATATTTTATTCACATTCGAAGTTTTTTATACAAATTACCAATATTTAAAAAAAAACATTTTTTTTATACAATTTAATATGATTTAAAAATGAAATTCTAAATCGCTTTATTTTAAGTACCAAACCTTGATTTTAAATAATTGTACTAATATTTAACAAAAAAAAAACATTAAACTTGAAGAAAACCTCTCAAATGTTGACAAAATATATAAATTTCCAAATAAAGGTTTACAATTGTACAAAAAGTACCATTTATATACAACAAGCAACTATATTTTACAATACTTAAAAAACAATTTTAAGGACCTAAAAAATGCATAACTAAATATTTATGGTTATCTACAAAAATAAATGCTTTTATTTCTTTATTAAAAATAAAACTTCACCCTGAAAAGGGGGAATTTTTAAGTCATAACTCTCTGTAAATGTCTTTTTTTTCCCAGAAATAATATTTTTAAAGTTTCTTGTTTAAAAACTATAAATTTAAGACTTCATATAAGTAAAAGACAAAACAATGCTGTGTAATTTTATACAATCCGAAAAACCCACATTAAAAAAATCATGGTATTTAAATTTATTGATTTTTTTTAAGTTTTACTATGCGCGAGGCAACAAGTGAAATCAAAATGATGAAGTAAGAAAAAAATAAACAAAATAAAGAAAAAAAAACTCAAAACTCTACAGCATCTGATGAACAGTAGGAAAATTGCATCAGTTTGATCAATTCATAATTGTCGTCGCTCACTTACACACAGCGCACAAGCAACCTGACATTGAGGTGCAGACTTTATGTCGTCGCGATCGTTACCGATCAATAGCAAAGTAAAATGAAAACGATTAAAATTATATTAAAAGATGTTTTCTCAGAACAACTCGGCTTTGAAATGATTTTAAACAGAGTTGGCTCAGTTTGGTCCTTTATGGTAATAGGAAGTACGTTTAGTTTTTTAAATTACTTAAAACTGCTTTAAAATTAGAAAGAATTTGTAAATTTAATAAAAAATTAAATACAAATTGTGAACTAATTTTTATATTCAAAATTCTCTTAAAATACCAACTTTTTACAAAATATACACAGAAAAAAATTTCATTAGTTTTTTTTGTCAATAAAAAAAATTGCTTGAAAAGTATTTCAATTTAATTAATGTGATAATTGAATCAATTATTTTTTTAGTTGAAAAAAAAAAATAAAAATAAAATATTGTTTTAATTAACATTTTAGTTGTTTCGAAATAAATTTTAAATTAAAATATTTATTAAATAACAAAAAATCTTAATGGATTTTTTTCGCTTAAAAATTGAGCTAGAACCTGTACTGTAACCGTTCTTATATTATCCGAAGTTTATATTATCTTTGTATGAGAGTAAGTACTACCTACCACTTCTCTAAACCAGACCACTTTTTGACAAATTTAATTATTTTTAATTTGAAAATTTACTGTAACCGTTCTCCTCCACCAAATAAAATAGTTTCACCAATTAAGGCATTAATCTAAAATGAAATCAGTTTTAATTATAAATTTTAACAAGTGTATTAAACGTTTAATCAAGTGAATTAAACGTTTAATCAAATGAATAAACCAGTTAAGAAATTAATAATATAAATTAAACGTTACTTCACTTGGTTAAACGTTTAATTCACTTGATTAGACGTTTAATTCACTTGATTAAATTTTAAATTAAAACTGATTTTAGTTTTGATTAATGCTTTAATTGGTGAAAAATTTCTACTGTGTTGAAAATTTACAAATTGTAATGGCTTATAATAAGCGCAGAAAAATTTCAGGAAAATCGGTTCAGTAGCTTATGATTGTGTAGGCATTAGACATACAACGAAACAAACGCATTTTAATATATATATGAAGAGAAACCATATACATGCAATTGCATGTTTTTGCTTGTGCGGCCAATGAAGGCAAAAACAATATATTTATCCGTTTTAAAGTTTTTTATGAATTTTGACATCGTTTTGTTGGTGCATATTTTACCCTTTACAGCATTTTCTACATAATTTAGTTAAAAGAGCATTTTTACATCATTTTTTAAGTCATTAGCGCATATTTTGAGTTTTTGAGGCATATTTTGATACGTGTAAAATTTTTTTAGATGCTAACAATAGCTTTCGTAGCAAATAAAAGCACAAATGTTTTTTTTTTTTTAAATCTAATTTTTCTGTTTTAAATTTCTATCGATATACCCAACGTGTTGCTTCAATTTTGCCAGCTACATTTAATTTGTTTTACTCCAAAATTGTTAGCACGTTATCGTTAGAGATAAATGTTATTTTAAACTTTTAAAATTTTATAGATGCATAGAAATATGGACCAATATTTTGGTATACCGACCGTCACAGAATCACTGTTTAGAGTGATCTAACGATGTCCGTTCGTCCATCTGGCTGGTTGTCTGTCCATGTTAACTTTACGCGCAGAGTACACGTTGCAGTTTTGTAGATAATTTTATCAAATTTGATATATACGATTAATTTGTACTTAGGACGAAGTTTATGTAAATGGTGAGAATCGGTCTATAATTTCTCATATTAATCATAAAAGCTTCTTTGCAAATAACACTTTCAGTGCCCGTCAATAATCTAATTATATTGGTATTTAGATTAAGTTCGCGGCAAAAATATTTTACTGTAAATTAAATTATTTTCGAATCGGCTCACATTTGCTTAAAGCTCTCATCTATAAATAGCTTTAACTTCCTTTCATTTTCTATTTTTCCTTTTAAATGTTAACATTAATAACCAATTTGGCGACCGTCCATGAGATCCCTTTAAGACAAAAATCTCATATGGATGTTAATACAGGGTGTCCGCCGGGAAGGAATACTATTTTGTTTGTAAACTTCTTTGTTTGTTTATAATTTTTGATTAAATGAAGGAGAATTGATCTTATATTGATAAATGTTTTATTTAATGTCTGCAATTATGTATGGAATACAATATCAGATAAATGTCCGCCACTGTTAGTCTCACAAATGCGAGCCCATTTGAGCACATTTTGCATTACATTCTCACACATTTCACGCGGTATTTCATTAATTTCATCACAAATATTTTGTTTGCGTTGCTCAAGCGTTTCTGGTTTGTTTGCATAAATCTTGCTTTTCAGATATCCCTACAAAAAGAAGTCCGGAGCAGTCAAATCAGGCGACTGTGGAGGCCAATCAACATCACCATTTCTTGAAATAACTTGTTGTGGAAAGAGGTCTCGCAGTAATTCCATTGTAATCATCGCTGTGTGCACGTCGGTTTATCGAATATTTTTCCATAATAAATTTGCCACGTGTTTATTCCATGACTGCCAAATATGAACTGTCAAGACTAATGTTTACCAAAATGGCGGCAAAACTAAGTAGTATAACTCTCCGGCGGACACTTTGTATCTAGATAGTATTCGCCACAAATAACTCTTATATGAATTTTAACCTCATAATATAACTTTGTTTTTGTGAGGCCATGACTGCCCATCGTTTCCAAATAGGATAAAATCTCGAAAATTCATTTGTAAATACTATGGTGTCTGGGCTTTACCGATTATAATTTTAGGATTGTTGTTTTTTGTGCAAATGTTTTTAAATTCTTGAATATTTGGTTTTCAAATGAGCAATTTTTGATTTTTGTTTTTTTGGCATACTTTTAAATATATTTTTTAGTTTTAACTGCATAATTAATAGGCATAAAACGGGGTTTTAGAGCATATTTCTGGTTTCCCTGTATACAGGTATGTATAGATAGATTTGATTATTAAAATCTTTATTCAAATGTGCCTTGTGTAAAAATATGTAAAAGGTACCAATTGTATTTACAAAAATATTAATAGCCCTACTTTTGGTAAATAACAACTTGTACGCAATAAGTTCCAATCTTCTCCCAAAGCTACAGAAAAATTACAGTACTTTTCGTTTATAGTCATGACCGTTTTTAGTCACATTGGCGATATAGTCTATTTAATCTTTATTTTCTGCCGTTATAAGTAAATTTAATATAAAGTATTTACGTTATAGTCCATTTGGCGAGTTAAGCATACAAAGGCAAAAGTAAAGCAAATTATTTGCGTTATAGTCACATAAGTACCATATACCAAGCTCATTTTAGTTTTCGAAGCCACAAACCCTATAGAACGACTAATAATTACATCGTTTAATTCTTCTTGCAATTCCGTTGCAAAGCCATAAGCCTGCTGTCGGTGTAATAAATATGATTTTTTTATTTTCTATATTCACATAAACTAATTCAGTTATATGCCTCAAAGTGGCATCTATGTGAATTAGTCTTATAGTCACATTAGCGATATAGTCCACGATTTGGCTGCAACTACAGGAAGTCACTAGTAGCGAAAAGTACTGTTTTAATTTCCAAAAGTTTTTAAAAAGTTTTTACTATTAAAAAACATTATACTTTTATTAACAATAATACCAACTAGATACGTTAACTCATTATTAAGTACAAAGACACAAAAAAGCGGTTTATAAAGAAAATACAAATTGCTTCAGAAAAATAACCATCTTTGTAGGTTTTTTTTATATACCAAAAAACGTTTTTAAATAAAAATAAACCTTTTATAAAATGTACTTTTTATGTGGTACCTTTCGTCAAAAGCATAAAAATTTAAAAAAGTAACAAATTGGAACCAAAACTTCTAACTCCAATATTCATAAAAAATATTTTTCATAAATAAAAAGTTTATTGAACAAATTTTCATAGCAAATTCGTTTCATAAACCTGCTGCAAACCTTAAATATTTTTTATGAATATGGGGGTAAACCTTTTACAAAAAGTTTTAACTTTATAACAAAATTTTAAAAAGTACCAAATTAGCTAAAATCCACACTAGTTCCACAAAAAAAAAAAAAAAAATTATGTAGATGGTAAAAATGTAAAACAAAAAGATTTTTTGCTATACTGAGCAGTGGCAAAGCAGAGGGCTCAACCTCCAAATTGCATCGTTGATGATAATGCTCGTGATTATGATGTAGATGATATGAATACAATATTGATTTATCCAATTTTTTTGTTTCTTTGAGTTTTTTTCTTCTTAAAATTGGCGGGAAAATTTTACAATTGTTAATATATATTTTTTTTTTGTTAAACATAAGAAATTAACAATGTTTAAAAATTGATCATAAATATTTATTACACGTCCTTATTGGCAGACAAATAACGTGTTTTGAGTTTTTTCTGGGTTGTACTTTTATATTTTTTTTTTCTTTTTTATGAATCTTATAAATAAAGTCAAGGAATTTTAAAGACAAATTGCTTGTTATGGCATGAATTGTTTAAATAAATTGTAGAGGAGTTTTAATAGAGTTTAAGAGATAAATCAAAATTGTTTTAAAAAGTGTCAAGTGTTATTATAAAAATGATTTTAGTGAAGCGTTTGTAGTTAAATTAAAGGGTGGAGTTAAATTTTTAGAACAATGAGACTTTTAATAACTTACCGCTTGTAAAAATTTGGCTGCAAAAAAAAGGTTAAAAATATTATTAATAATAATATATAAAAAAATATTTTTTAAATTGGAAATAATTGTTGAAATTTTGATAAAATGTATATATAAACATATGCATATGTATAAATAAATAATTTCCAATTATTGATCCATTTTCCTATTTCAATTCAAATGACAAGTTGGAAGTTGTTGAAATCCTAAATTGTACCATTAACACTTAACTTAATTGTTCTAATTCAAAACAGGTTTTGACCATTCTTTAAAAACATAAAAATAATTATTATAAAATTGTATGTTATCCTAATTTTTGCTTGGAAGGTCCACTGTGGACCGCAACTTTTACAACAGAAATCTTTTAACCCTCATATATCTTCATAAACTATTAGTATCGAGATAAAATTTGGCATTAGGAAATGATCTGAAAAAATAAATAAATCCCGCCACAGGTTTAAAATTGATCATAACTTCAATAAAGGACTCTTTTACCTAAAACAAATTTTTTGCAATTCATCCATACAGAAACTTTAAGTGAATGTAGAAGATTTAGGAGAGGATTTACTCAATTTATCCGCCCATAAATTTTTCTTATACACCCAATGGACAAATATACTATAATCAACAACTATATTATGGTTGCCAATAATTATTTATTGGTTGCATACAATCATGTGCCAAAATTAAGCCATAACATTTTGCTAAGTTTTTCATACTTTAAGAGCAGCATAGTTCTGTCGGGGGTTTTTAAGGGCAGAGAACTTAAAATTAAAACAAGTAAGAAATATAGTAAGTCAAGCCTGACCATATGATACCCAACACCACAGTATTTAGCAGTTCTAACTCCGACTCCAACTGCTGAAATTTTTAAAGACCGACTCCGTCTCAAACTCCGTGTCCGTGTCCGGCTCCGGCCTTATTTGACTTTACACTTTTTTTTTAATGTAGTACCCTTAAAATGGTAAAATATAGCGAGAAAATAAATCTGTAAAAATTTCGAATCGATATTTTAATTCTAGCCCGTACCGCATTGAGCTTTAACACTGGATGGTTACTGTTCGTCGAATCGACGAAGCTAATTTACACTTTATCATATAACTTTTTTATGTGTATTCAAAATACTCTCTTTTTCTTCAACAACGGTAGCTGATGACCAAAGCTTAAAAAAATTGAAAAAAATTTAAAACACAAAAATGAGTAAAAATTCGTATCAAATTTAGAAAGCGACGAAAAACTTTTATTTTTTATGCTTTATTTAATTTAATTTTTTATTAAAATGCTTAACTAAAATCTCTTTGTTGATTTTTTACATTAAAAATCGTTCCGCTAGAATTTTTTTTATAAAGTTCGTCGATTCAACGAAGAGCAACCTTTCATGGTTAATATAGTTATTTACATATGTAAACTAGAAACATTTTGGAGTCGGAGTCGGGAGTTTTTGTGGATACTTCGATTCCGACTACGCTACAAAAACTTCAATTCCGACTCTAAAGCCGTGGTATTTAAATTAAAAGTTTCTAGTGCGAACCCTATTTGGGACTAATGGGCGCGCCAGAACAACATTTTGTTATGAGCTTAAGATTTATGTAAAAGTTCTTTGTGACGCATATTATCTAAATATCATCCTCTATATGAGATTTGTTCTTCGTAAAGCGATTTTGAAGAGGGTGCTTATATGGCACCTATTGTAAATTTTGCCATGACAAAGAAGCTAATATAAATTTTATCTTCGGCAAATTTTGTATAAGTACCAACATTTTTAAGGAAGTTATGGTATTAAAGGCTAATTACGGAAGGGTTATTTATATAGGAGCTATGGTTATATTTAAAAAATATATAAGATGATTAGTGTTGCAGTTATATATATTTTTTGACCAAATTTAATATAAATATCTAGATACGAGGGCGGATCAATAAGTCCGTGACTTTTCGAATGAAACACAGTTTTTTTACAAAAAAAAAAATTATTATTCAACATAATCTCCTTTTTGCTCAATACACTTGGTCCAACGTTTCTCCAATTTGTGTATCCCTTCCAAAAAAATAGGATTTTTCGAGATCCATAAAATAGGCAATCTCTCTCCACCGAGCCATTTCTTAGGTTCGGAAATAGGAAATAGTCACTGGGGTGCTAAATCCGGAGAATATGGCGAATGAGGTACCAATTCGTAGCCCAATTCATGTAATTTTGCCATTGAGACTGCACACATTTGCACCCATTATTATCTTAATGAAAAAGAACTTTTTTCTTGGCCATATGGGGTCGTTTTTTTTAAATCCTCGTTAAATCGGCCCAATAAGTTGGCATAATATTCGCCGTTTAATGTTTTTCTCTTCTGAAGGTAATCGATGTGGATTATCCCGCGTGCATCCCAAAAAACTGTTGCCATCACCTTGTTGGCCGACAAACTTACCTTGGCCTTCTTCGGAGCCGGTTCACCCGGAGAAACCCAATGTTTACACTACTGCTTGGTCTCCGGAGTGTTGTAATGGATTCATTTAAAATCGAAACCACACTGCCATATAAAATGCCTATGGCATTAACAATCTCACGCACTTTTACTATGCGATCGGCCAACACCATATCGTGAATTTTTTCGACATTTTCGGGTGTAGTGACTTCAATTGGCCGTCCAGAACGTTCAGCGTCATTTGTACTTGTGCGACCACAACGAAGTCAGAAAAACACTTTTTTATCATTGAAATCGATGGTGCAGAGTCCCCATAGTATTTATAAACCTTGATTGACGGTTTTGTTTTCGCAAAAAATAATGTTTAATGAGCACTCGAAATTCACTTTTTTCCATTTTTAAAAAAATCCACGAGGTTGTATGTTTTGAACAGCTGCTAAACGCAAAGTAAATGACAGAACTTGCTGAAAACTTGACCGTAGTCTATTTACAGGTGGTACTTGATGGGAACAGTGTTGCATTTTATATAACTACGAGGTAAGTTCGAAAAGTCACAGACTTATTGATCCGCCCTCGTAATATGATAGTTTATTGGCACAAAGCATATTCCGGGAAGAAGTTTGTTTGGGGGCCATATGAAATTATGCAACGATTTTCACCAATAGGCTTTTTCCTTATCATAATTAAAACGTATGTACCAATAATCATGAAATTATATTCAAAATAACTACCTGTCTGTACCTTGTGCACATTGTTACATGGACAGCATGGTTCTGTTTGATGCAGACAGATTTATTGCTTTAAGGTACCCATCTACTTCGCAATGTTATGAGTACTTGATTGGTCTTTTTATTATCGTTTTCCTGCAAACTATTCAACAAGTTGCGCAATACAAAATATGGAGCAGTTTTTAAATTTCAAACACTTCATATTTTGTGGCGTTGAACATTTTAAAAAACAATATGAATTTCTGTAGAAAGCAACAACAAAATTATACAATATTTTTGAATTTGTTCTTGCTGTCAATACAATTTTTAATTTTATTTAATTTATTTAATAATTGCGTCAAATCACTTGAACGAGGTGGCCAGTTAACTGGTTCGTTTCGTGAAATTATTCGTCCGCCAAAAATGTTTATCTCGGTAAATTGATTGCATAACGCGCTGTGTGCCATGTGCCATCATCTTGCTATAATCACATGTGTGCAATTCTAAGGCCTTCGAATTGAGGCACGAAAAATTTAGTAAGCATGTCTCTATATCGCTGAAAGTCGTTATACACTAAAAAAAAGTATTTGGACGAAAGTGCTTCTCTGATTTAATTATTGTTTAAAAATTTTCAAAAAATTAAAAAACAACTTATCATGGCATGGTTGTATTTTCTTCAAGATACATGAGACTTGTGTGATAGTGTAAATTACTCTTTACCATTGTCAGTAACGTTGTGACCATCACTATTTGTGCCGACATATTAATACACCAGTCCATTGCGTGTAGATACATTACTATCAGTTCAATAAATATATGTCATGCACGCATGTTAATGACATTTGTGATAAAAATAGCCCATACAGGGGTGTGCTGGAAATCGAAAACGCAAGAATTTAGAAGTCCTTTTTAATACACTTTTAATATATTTTTCATAATTTTTGTTATAAAATTCTGTTTAATAGAGAAATATTTGTAAAATATTTGTCATAAAATTCTTTTATTACAGAAATATAATTAAAAACAACTTTTAAGATTCTTGCGTTTTACTTTTTCAATTTCCAGCACACCCCTGATTATTCTAATAACATAATCCTTATATACTGAAATATACAGGCTTGCAAAGGGTCTATACACGATCAAAATGCTTACTTTCGAGTTCGTCTACGTATGCTTGACGTAATATCTAAATTGGTTTGATTTTTCATCCAGCAACATCGGTGTCACACATACTAGCAAATTTGTTAATCATACTAAAAACATGCCTGTAAAGTATTTTTATCATATATAGACACATTTAACCTGTTTGTAATATTAAGTTTTTATGGCTTTGTATACCCCGCATTATTAGAAATATTAACAAAATTAAAATTTCAAGTAAAAATCGCTTTAAATTTACATTTTAAGGCATTAAAACATTTAACTTTTATTTTTAATAGGAAGTGACCTCTTTTCTACAACCATTTTATAACTTTATCGAGTTTTATGACTTTTTTGTTGCGATTTGTAACCATTTTTTTTTTTTTTTTGCTATAAATTAAGCCATTTTTGTTCGTAAAGAGTTGGCAGCACTGATGTGATTTAATAAATTTGTAAATATTCAACATTTACTGCCGTATTCATAAAAAATAAAATAGATTTTAAACGTATTTTAAAACTAAATTTCCATACAAATTTTTCTTAAAACAGATTTCATATCCATTTTAGTTTTTTATGAATACGGCAGTGTATGTTTAACCTTTAAAAACATTCAAGATATTTGGTAATTTTTTGCAGAATTAAATGTTGCTACTAAAAAAAATAATTTCTTTAATTTAAATTACATATAAATTACCTATTTTTCTAGAATCGATTAAAAACTTGATTTTAATCACAAACACGCGCGGCTTAAAATCATTTTAAATTTTGAAATCAATTTTGGAATTATAATTTTCAAAATTGTGAGAAATGATATGCAAACTTTCTAAATTTCAAATCCATTAACTGAGACGTTATTTTCCGTAAGGCCAATTAAATAAATTAAAGTAGAAGAGACTAGTTCGATAGTCTGGAATAGAAAATCTCAATCGGAACTTGTTAAACTAGAACAAAATTTTATTGCAATTATGTATGAGTCGTTTTTTTTTAATTTCTTCAAATGGTTAAAAATTAAGGCTTCTTAATGATTTTTCTGTTTACTAATAAAAATACTTTTTATTATTTTTAAATAATAAAACTTTTGTAAAGCAAATTCTTTGTTTTAGTTATTACGTTTTTGACCTTGTAATTTGATTGAAATAAATGTATGTATGTATATATGTACTTTTATCTTTCAATAAAATATATAAACAAATTTGTTAAAAAAAAACTTTAAAAATTTCATAATAAACTCTTTTTGTAAATATGTGTATTTTTTTAATCTTTTTGTTTACAGCCATTCCGATTGCCACATATTTCAGCTTTTTAAATGCATTTCAATGAAAAAAAAATTTTTAACGCATTAATTTTTTTAAAAATTTCTCTTTTATTTAACAAAAAAAAAAAAAAAACAAAAAAAAAAAAAAAAAAAAAAAAAAAAAAAAACAAAAAAAAAAACAAAAAAAAAAAATTCACTTAGTTAGACAGATTAACAAACTGGTTTATTACATCTTTTTTCTAATGTAAAGAAAAAGATACAAAAACCAAATCTTAACAATAGCATTTTAAAGCTATTAAAAAAAACAAAAAACAAAGCTGTTAAGATTGTATATTGGTGTAATATTGTATTTAAGCAAAAAAAAAAAAAAAAAAATTAAGCAAAATAAATACAAAATAATAACAATTTTTAAAACATACATATCGTTACCTAAAACGCAAACGGTCATAGTTCTGTTGTATTGCATCAACACATATGTCCACAAAAAATGTCTTTTGACCAAAATTAGCGAGTTTATTAACAACACCCAAACGGCCCTATCTACAAAAATTATATGATAAACATTAAAAGTTCTACCAGACATACCTAAATAAGAGCGGGAGGCGGAACGTTTTCTTCCGCTTCGCTCTTACGCTGAAATACCATACCTAAATAAAGGGGTAAATGTTGAGTCAAGAACAGTAGTGTTAACTTTCCTATTTAATAAAACCCACATATAAGACAAGAAAAATTGAGATTAAATCGATAGTTTAACCTAAAAACAGCTAAATTGCCATTATTTATTAACAGCGAAGCGGCCAACTTCACTAATAAACGCGCTGTCAAAATTGGATTTTCCAATTGCAAAGCTTTGCCGCTGTATTATTTTGGTATGCTACATACAAATTGTATAGGCATGAGAACTTTTGATAGCTAGAAAACGCTTTCCGCTCTTATTTAGGTATGGCTGTATATGAAAGTTTCCATAGTATGCAATATTGTCAATTGTCAAAACAACTGGAAGTTTTACAAGAAAAATAAATTGTAACCAGTTTAAGGCAATTTATCATTTTAAGTAGTTTTTTGCTTTTCCTGTAAAATTTTCCAAATGGGCCGTTTGCTTTTTAGGTTACAATATACCTTTACACTTGTCTATTCGTCTATACAAATGCGTTCAAATCGAATAATTCCACCACTTTTAAACTATTTATAACTCGAGTAAACACAAAAGAAGCACTAGGTCATCATTAAGCGCTTTTAATATTTAAATATAAATTAAAGAAAGTATGAATAAGATAATATTGTAATTTTTAATTCGTTTAAAAAAGGCCTATAAATGCCATTATGAGTGAAATATAACAGCGGTTTAAGATGGCTATGAGTTTCTCTGTGGCTTATTTGCATAGAATTGTGAGAATGAAAAATCCCCCAAGAAAAAGTCTAACCTGGTTAAATCGCACAATTTTGGTGGTCAGTTTAAATCTCCTTCACGTGAGGTGACCATGCCCTCAAATCGCTTATACAGAATGTTCAATGTGGCATGAGCTGTTTGTCAGGTATCTTCGCCGGATAATGCACTCAAATTGCTACCTGGATGTGATGGTGCCTCTCACATTTGGATGAGGCGGTGGTAAAGGCGTTTTTTTTTTCGCTAATATGGGTGAGATCCACCATGAGATAAGAGCATATGGCAGGTGCTAATGTTATAGCCTTTTCACAGGAACGAATGATGGATATTTGAAATGAATTTCCAATATCTCATGTGTAATATGCATTCATACTTGCAACATCTTACATTATTAAGTTGTCAAAAACAAACAAAAAAGTATAACAGTAATCCAATTTAATAAACCAAAACAAAAACGAATACATGGGTAATAAAAAGGTTTTTTCTTGTGCAAATGGCAACTGCAAAATTTGGCGGCTGTCATTCCGATTATTAAAAACGCAGCGCTTTACGAAAGAACAACGCGTTATAATTGTGAAAAAATACGTGTTTTCCCTTTTAAAAAAGAAAAGGTGCATTATAAATGGGACATTCTTTATTAGAATTTTTTCCACTTCTCTGGCGATGACACTAAAAATATCGAAAGATGCAAAGGGGAACAAAATTGGGAGGAGGTATATTGATATTGATTTTCCCCACTGTACATTTATGATGACCTGTCCAAAATCGTTCTCAAAGAAATATTTTTAATTTACGTTAATTTTAGGCGCCGTCAACGATATGTGTGACTCTCAACGTCTGCGATTTCACATCGTTTTCGAGTGGAATATTATGACATTTATAACGTAACGACTTACTTAATCTCTTTTGATAGTTTTCGACATGAGTTACAGACAAACTTTTTTCTCACTTTTCGAGAAACGATGGAATATTTTGTTTCACATCTTTTCGGTGCGAGAAGTTCTCACCAAAGTTACAGAGCATGGATACCAGTGATGGAAAATTCAGTACTATGGTACTATTTTTAGTACTTTTTCTTTTCAAAAATACCACAGTACCCCCACGTAATTTCTAGTACTCTCTTCTTTTTATGCTTCCTTTTATAGAAATCCAGGGTGCCTTTTTATAAACATTGACAACATATTCTACTTGACAATAATATACAGAGAACACAAAGAATTTATTATTCTTTTTCGTTAATTTTTTTTTGCAAAAATATTGATATTCTTCAAGGACCAATGTCATATTAAATGCTTTTAAACTACATGGTTTCGATAACAGAATAACATAGTATGTATTTACTATTTTTACACACCAATAGTTAACAAACATATTTTGAACACCACTAGAAAATATGTAATAAACTTTTTGTTCGGGAATTAAAAAAGAAAATAAATTGATGCTTTGAAACTTTGCCATCAATGGAGGCAGAGAAAGTATATGTACATACATTCACACAGAAAAAAAACCAATGTCAAATTAACCAAAAAATTGAAATCATAGTAATTTATAAAGTTATCATTGTTTCATATTAATTTTAAATGAATAATATTAAAATAACATTGTTCAATATGTAATCCATAAAATCCTGTTTCACGTGTTTTGTGTACAAACAACAACAACACTACAAGAAGAAAAAGTTACTTTTTTATTTTCATATTTAAAATAAGTTTATAAAAAGAAAAAAATTCCCGTATTCTTATCGTTATAATTATTTAGTTTAATACATCAAGTTTTAGAAGAAGAATAATAACGAAAACATATCAGGCATTTTCTGCTTCTGTTTTTGACTTGTAAGTGCTTTTGTATTATATTCTTTCTCTCTCACTCTCTCTCTCTCTCTCTCTCTAGTTCGAGTGTTTACAATCATTCTAAAACAAACACATATGTTGTCTTTGAAGCTTCTTCTCACTGTTATTTCACACTCGAATTAAATTGATTCTACATTAAATTCACTTTGCTTCAACTTGAAATAGCTTTAATTCAACGTGATTCGTAGTGTTATTTCAATATCAATGCCATTTTGCTCTAACTTTACTGGAATGTTAAATTTATGTGAATTAAAGTTATTTTAAAAAGAATAAATGTTGTTCAAAAGTAATTGTAAAATCATGTTAGATTAATATGAAGTAACCATGTAGCAAAATCAAACTCGTTTTCGACGATTTTACATTTAGTCAATTCACAAGGTATCCTAACATGTCATATTGTCAAAATGTCCTAATATTTCACAATGGTTTAAAAATATTGTTGTTGGTTTGTTAACAAAAAGTGTCTTAAATAAATAGAACTTTGCTTGCTGTGTTTATTGTGCTGTCGTAATTAATCAGAAAAGTCCAGCGCTGAGCGGCTGAGCCGTACAACAATATTTTTAAACCATTGTGAAATATTAGGACATTTTGACAATATGACATATTAGGATACCTTGTGAATTGACTAATTGATTTGCACTTACATATATTTTTATATCAATATGAATTAATTTTTAGTTTGTTTACCAAATTTTTATATTTTTTAGATTAAAATGAACTTATTTTATTAGATTTTTGGGGGGTTTTTTTTTTGATTATATATTTTAATAAAAATATGTTTTATAAACAGTACTTTTGCCAGGCGGTCAGTACCATATCAATTTTCCATCACTGATGAACACAGCCTTGCAATTTTTGTTGCGGCAATTCTTGAGTTTATTGGTGAGAGAGGTAAGAAGATTGGCGAGGAGTACTAGGTTTTATGTACTCTACAATTCTGTTTTGTTTTTTAAATCTCACACATTTCAACTTGAAGTTGGCTGTAGGTGAATATGTATTTAAATTTTAAGCAGATGTTCCGAAGAAATCATTATTCTAAAATCAAACTGAAGACTCCAATTTTTCAAGAGAAAGTTTGTATAAGTTTTATTAAACATTTTGTTTATTAAATTTCGGCAGATTATGTTTCTGTAATAGACTTGTTTGACAAACAAGTTGACCTCCCTTAATGTTCATACTTTAAATTGTGGAAATTTAAGCTGATATACAATAACGAAATTTAATATACTTAATAATAGATCTTTGTTTAAAAATAAAATTAAAAATAACAATATAAAATTAATTCAATATTAATAAGTGGTAATTGTAGTATTTCATAAATTTAATAAAAAACTTTAACAATATTTATTACCAGTTTTCAAAGCTTTTTAATGAAACTTTAATATTTATTAAAAATAAATTAATGTTTTATTTTTGTCATTTGGAAACCCCTTTCAAAATCATTTTTTTTTTATTTTTTTTTACATAAATTTTTAAAATTTAAAATTCAGAAATTGTTATTAAAATTTTTTGGTAAAATCAAAATCTGGTTTAAACTGTTATTATTATTTGCAGAAATTGTTATTCAAAAAATATTGACTTTTTCTGTTAGCAACCAACCATTTCTAATTCTTTGCTGTTTTCTGTCTGGGTTTTTTTTTTTTTTTTTTTTGTTTTTTTTTTTTTTTTTTTGTGACGTCTATCTAATCAAATGCAACAAATATTTATATAATAAATAACATTTAAAAATAAAAACGAAATGAAATCTTATAGCTCATTTATCTCAGTAAATCTAAATAAATATTTGATGAAAAAAAAAATATTTTATTTTTAAAATTTTGTTATTCCAATTTAAAATTACAATATATTTTTTAAACTTTCTGAAAGAAGTGCTAATAAATATTTATTTAGCACAGACTTGTCAGTCAAATCTAATGGCAGCGATAAAATCTTTATTTTACAAAAAAAAAAAGTGTTAAATGAGTCGAAAACGCTTAAAGCGTTGTGCGTAGTGTGGTAATGAGTTTGTTTGGTGTCTGACGACTATTGTCAAATTAGTTTGGGGGAAGACAATTGAATTGTTGTTATATCATTAGAGCTGTTTTTTTTTTTTTTTTTTTTTTTGTTTGTTAAATTATTGTTATAAAATTAAGATAAAATTTTAGTTTTTTGCCTCTTATTTAAGTTTCATTTAGATTGTGTGAATAATTTTTTTTTATAATTTTTAATGTGTTTATTTTTTTAGTACCCATCACCAAAGTTTGACTGAGGAGTACATTGAGTTTTTCATTTCGTTTGTAACACATCGAACTTATCATCAAAGACCCTATAGAGTATATATATTTTTGACCGTTGTGATGCGTTAAATGATTAAATGATTAAGCCATGTCCGCTTGTTTAAAGCGTGATAAACGTCGCAATACAAGACTTATAGGCTTTTCACACTTGTCAACATCTAACATCAATTTACGAAGATGGAGAATACGTGAAATTGCTCTGCCATTAATTTGCAATTTTCACCGTGAGAAATTGCATGAAGTAGCACAGAGATATGAGATGTCAAATAAATGACAACTGATTTGACAGCAGATTACTAAGCAAAAATTGCTCAAGCAATCAGAAGATCAATCATTGCGCAATGTCTTGCCACTCCACACGTCGGCAATTTTATGAAGAAATCAAATTTGACGCTTTCCGCAATAAATATTTCTACGTGAAGAACCGGGTTATTACATTTCATTCTCCGTCTTTCGATTATTTTAGTGTTATTACTAGAAAATTCTATTATTATTATTGTGGCATCAGTGACAAAATGGCATCTGCTTTGTAAGCACCGTTACCATTTGTCAAGTTTTTCGTTTCTTGCGTCTTTTTTTTTTTTTTTTTGTTTATTTTTTTTTATTATTAAACAACATATACATTTTGTTGTTTTCTTTTAAATGTTGGCACTTTTGTAGGAAAAATGTATTAAAAAGATTTTGATTTTTAAATTGCAAGTAGCTTTAGTAGCTTTCTTCTATAACTAAAACTGTTACTACTTATTTTCCAGATGCATGTAGATAAAAAATAATGACTTACTTTTGAATGCGTTCATTTTGGGACAAGTTTCTTATTTTCAACATCTTTCATGCGTTCCTCCGAAATGTAAGCAAGTGTACAAAGGGTATTAGGAAGATTATATTTGGCGGAAATTTGTTCCAATTATTCGTTTGGTATTGCAAATTGATTAAAAAGGTGCATTATTTTACCGAGATCCCATAGAAAACTCTCCCGGGAATAAGAACTTTGGCATTTTAACGTCCCTACGGGATGAACTAAAGCAACAAAATTGGTAAAGATTCAATACCCTTTGTGCACATGCATACATTTTGGAGGAACGCATTGATAATGTTGAAAATGTGAAATATGCGTTCACACTTGAAACATCTAACATCTGCCATCAATAACAAATGTTACCATATCTGAAAAAAACTTTTATTTTTTTAAGATAAATTTAATGAACTTAAGCCTAATTAAAAATATCTAATTTGGATTAAAAACCATTAACCGTTCAATAAAATAACCACAATACTAATACTTTTTTTCTACAAAAGTGCCAAAAATTTAGAAGAAACCAATATGTATTTAAAATTCATTTTGTTTAATAATATAAAAAAAAATTAAGCAAAAAAGACTTGCAAAAGGAAAAACTTGACAAATGGTAACGCTGCTTTCAAAGAAATGCCACAATAATAATCGAATATATTGCCACTTTTCTAGTGATGATACTAAAATAATCGGAAGATGTACAATGGAATACAATGAGATAGGAACATCTTGTAAAGATGTTGAGTTTTAGCTCTATGTATTTCTTATGGGAACATTTCAACATCTTCGCAAATTGATGTTAAATGTTAGAGGTTGACAAGTTAGAAAAGGCCATTAAGATGTTGATTCTTAGCTCTATGCATTTCTTATGGGAAATTTTCAACATCTTTTTAAATTGGTGGTAAATGTTAGATGTTGAGAAGTGTGAAAAGGTTATTAGTGCGCGATTGCTCTGTATACTTCTGTCAAAAATTTAAGCTAGTGTTTTTTCATAGAACAACTAACATAAAAAACATTTGGACGCGTTTGCGACTTTTTAACGCGTTATGTATTTTTGACAAGTAATCAGCTGACAATAAAAAATAATAACTTAACAAAATTTGTAAATCATGACGGAAAACCTTGTTGCAGAGGTTAAAAAACATATAATATATGTGACCTTCTCTGGGAAAAGGGATCTAGTACAAATAAAACCAATTTAACAAAGTAAATAAAAAACTTGATAAATTTTGAATCCACTTTTCAATGTACAAATAAGTAAAAAATAAAAAGCAGCTTAAAGAAAAGACTTTTATAACGCGCGTTGTGTAACTTAAAATTGCAAGTTTTCGTTCAGAAGGTGAGAGGAGAAGAGAACATGTCAGTATTCTTACCCCTCTCATCAATAAACTCAGATTTTCTTAAATAAAAATTTCATAGTGTGAACCCACACTAATGTTTTTATATATGCTTTTTAATATGTGTTCTTCACAGCCTCTAGGCTTCAGAGAAACCATAATATAAAGCCAATAGTTTTTCTTGGTTGTCTTATTAAATTTTGTTGAACTTCTTCACTTTCTGCTTTAAATTTAATCTGATTTGTGTTGTGTTTTACTGATTTTTTAAATTTTTTTTTTATGAATATGCTTAGAAAAGTGAACTTAGAGTTAACTTTTTTGGTTCGGCACATGGTCGCTAAGATTTGTTCTACTTAGCCGCAAGATTAACTTTTACGCGAGTTAACTTTTTCGTGATTCTACTGTATTTGTGACAAGCGTCGATTTCTTTTTATCTTTGCAAAAAGGTAAAAAATATAATTTTTTTTTAAAGTTAGAAAAAAGAAAATAAAATAATGACTTAATGTTTAGTTTTATGTAGAAAAGGAATTTTTGCTAAAAGGTCCTTTTTCTTAAAATCGTTAATGATTTTTTCTCTTTAAAAGATACGTTTTGAAAAATATTTACATTTAACCATTGAAAAAAAACTCTGTTTTAAAGTTCTGAAACAAGGCACTTTTATGAATGAATATATATATACTTCTTAGAAGAGGGATTTTTTTGAATAGAGCTCATTTTAGAAATATTAAGTAAAATAAAACTTTTTATTAAAAATTACTTTTATGCTTTTAAGACAAAGATTCCCTTTTTCTTAGAAAAAAATTAGATTTTTGTTTACATTGGTTTTTTCTGAAAGGAATTTTACTTTTATTTTATAACAACAATATTTATTAAAACTATTGTTTATTTTGTTGAAAAGGTACTTTTTGTAAGAAATAGTATTTTGTTCGATTAAGTTGTATATAATTGTGGCTTTGGGGTTTTTCGCAGTTTGAGGAAGTTGATAAGATACAATGTTTTTTTCTTAAAAAAAGATCTTAAGCCACCTGCATTTACACCAACTTATGTTCACATTTTAGAAACTGGTATTGAAAATGGCCATAAATATACCTTAGATTTGCGTCTCAGGTATATTATTAAAACACTTTTTACATATAAAAACAGCCGTCTTACAAATCAATTAACAAAAATATTAATCCAAAAACTCTTATTCTAGTATTATTATAAATATATACAAACTTTGTAGAGAGTGCAATATAATCAGAGTTGCAGAATGATCAACTAAGGAAGACTGGGAGTTCTTAAGGGAAGGAATTTTATTCAACTTAAGAAAAAATGAAAAAGAAAAATTTCTTCAGAATGCATCAGAAACAACACGATTTAACAGCCAATTTAACTATGGAACTGCTCACGTTTATTTTAAAACATTATTAATATGAATATACTCGTAGTAAGCTGGATATTGAATTAAATTCCACCAGATTCAATCATCAGGACAGGTCGTAATTATGTTCATTATGCCATCTTAAAGAACCAGAAATTCTTCCTAATTTTTTTGGCTAAATGCCCAATTCTTTTCCATATCCATTGGCGATGCTTCGGAAAATAATTTTTAACAGAAACTGATGTCGTAAATATATTAAATAATGGAAATTATAATTGGAATTACTTATTTCGTTACATAATAAATGCAATAGATTATAGAAAGTAGTTAATTGCAGAATTCAATTATGTATTAATTTTATTTAAAGCTAAATTTGTATGTGTTTATTAATCCTGATATCAGATAGCACTAGGTTATTCGGGCTTTAGCTTTAATCGGTCGATTAATTAACCGATGTTTTGGTTTAATCGGTTAATAATCGGCTAATTTTGTTATTGATCGATTAGCTGATTAATAAAGTTTTTTTTTAAATTAAGTATTTCAGTATATAAAAATGCATAAATTATTTGTTATATAGAGCTTATTAGTAAAAAAAACCAAACACATAACAAACATAACAATTCTTAAACTAAAACGAACAAACATAAGAATAATTAATAAATATGTAAAACATATTTTTTAATTAATACATATGTATTATGTACTAATTAGACAATAAATTGTAAGATCATTTTATTAGTTTTTTCCATAGTTTAAGAATATCTTATAAAATAATACAAATAATTTGTGACAAGCGTCGATTTCTTTTTCTTAAACAAAATTTTCACTGAGAACACAAAATGTTATAGCACAAGGGGGATAATGTCAATGTTTTTCGTAAAAAAAGAACCATTTTGAAAACAAGAAATTGATTATTTTTATTTAAAATTCATATTTCTTTATGAAATAACTATAGATTTGGGCCAAATTTGGTATTTAAATGTAGGGATGGGGACTTCACAGCTTAAATTAGGGATATGAGTTAAAAGTTTTCTGGCAACACTGGGTATCATAGATTCGGCACGGCTAAATATAACCTTCTCAATTGTTTATTTAATTTTTTTTTTAGGTAATAAATTTCTGTGAAATGCGGAAATAAATATTGTGGTCACTTGTTAAATTATTTAAAATTGTTTTATTTAAATTGTCCAACAATTACAAAGGGCGAGGCTTTTAACACATGGCTATAAACTCGATTTTTCGTTTAAATTCGTTAAAAGGGAGTATTTGTTCTTTATGATCATAAGACTAAAACTATGTTCACACCTATTTAATATTTGACATCCTACACGTAACCACTTGTTTTATAAGAAAATTATTTGCTTTTGCAAAACGTTTGAATAGATCAAACAGCATTTAACAGTTACTAAATTACATTATCTTCTTACAAATAATGTTTAGTAAATCAATAGAAATTGTAAAAAATAGAGTTAAAGTTTGATCAATTTACTGGTCATGTTTTTTGTGGATTTTTTCGTCAAACATACCTTAAATCTTTTTTTTTTTTTTTTAAATAACGAGTAATATTTACTTTTAGGTGAGTCAACATTTGGTTAAAAAAAAATTTTATGTTATTGTATATCTAATTTGAAATATACATACTAGTGATGTGACGAATATAAATTTTTAATATTCGCGAATACGAATATCTGCGCTAATATTCGAATATCCAATCTGAGATTTAGCTCCACTCGATATTTCCAATTTAATTGAAAAAATCTCCCGTTTGCGCCCATAACAATAAATTGAAAAAAAACTGTAACACTTCTAAATGTATTTAATACTTTTATGACATTCCAATGATTGAATTGAAATTATTCAACACGTTGAGAGATTGCATACTTCACCTGAAGTGATTAAAATTACTCCAAAGAATGTCATTCTTATAACTTTGTATTTACATACTTTCAGATTGGGGTTTTCTCACTCTTTTTGAGCTTTTACTTAGTAATTAAGTGTTGTTTGGGATAAAATATTGTCGCAGTCACCTATTTCGGTAATTTTTCACATATTATTCTTAACTTTACTATTCACAGTTTTAAACAATCAAGCCGTTTAGCTTCCACCCATAGTTATTGTACAATAAGCAGAACGGAAAGATCTCTCCAAGTTTCTTAACATGTCTCATGCATTTAAGTTATATTTTCCAATTAATTGTCGATAAATAATATAAATACCACAGATATACCACGAGACGAAAGATTTTTTGTCTCTTTCTTAGGAAGCTGCCCTTTTCAATTTCTCTTTGAACCATATTTTATGCCGCAATACAATGAACACAAATTTATTTAGTTGAGATTTATTTGCAAAGCTGTTGTAAAAATTAACTTTTAAGTTCACCGCAACACTAGTAAATAATATTTAAGTAAGTAAATAGCATTATAAAATAATACAATATTACTAAATACACTTTTTTGCACAAAATAAAACGTTTATTGAACCAATGATTTTGTTAAACGTGGTTTGTGTTTTATTATTTTTGTTTTGATCACGCAATTTGTGTTGATTGTAACAGGCTGTTTTTACACATTGCCACTTCACTGCCAAAAACGCCTTTTGTCTCTTTCTTCGAAAGCTGCCCTCGCAACTGATTTTGGGCCTTTTTCACACGTCGCTTTTTACATATCTGTGTGTAATCTGTGAAAAATGCAGACCCATTCCTGTTATTGATAATTCTCTTACGATAATTAGACAATTGCTTCAAATAATAGTATATATAGGAAGGCTTTTTACTTTTTACTTTTGTTTCTTTAAATTAATATTTTTTGTTTTATTTTATGTATTTTTTTCACTTCTGTATATTTTGGAACAAATTATTCGCGAAATATTCACTTGAATTTGACGCATACGAATGTCATGAAATATTCGGCGATATTCATAGCAGCACTAATTCATTCATATGTTAATCGCAGGCTCACGAAATTTATCCACAATATTTGTAAAGAAATAATATACGAAATTAAAAAAAAATCTTATAAAAATTTGTGTTTTTGAAGCACCTAAGGGAAAAAGCGCATAATCGAGCACTTCAATAAGAGAGCTCTTATACAGCAGTAAATGATAACGAATAAAACATACAAAAAAGCTGATATTTTAGTGCTGACAACGAAGAAGGTTTTAAAGCGAAAAAAAAAATAAAAATGTATTATGGACGAAAATGCTTAAAAAAGGCATTTAAACCAGTAAAATCAAAACATTTATGAATATTTTTTTTTTTTTTTTTTTTTTATCAGTATTTATTTATTGAATCTTCATATATTAAATATGAACTAACAATAATTAATCAAATCTTATCCTAATATTTACTTTATGTCCTACCAGTGCTAGACAAAAAAGATTTAGTCATCACGGTTTCTGTTCACATGTGTAGGGGTTTATCGCTCATCTGATTGGGTGAGTGCTGCAGTGTCTCTTCTTCTTAAGCGAGTGTGGCCGCCATAATTTAAAATATTTCGAGCTAATGGATTTGGGTGCAGTTCCAGCCTTTTTAAATATTTTACTGCATATTTCGTTATCATAGTTTTTACCAATGGCACATTGAGATCCTTGTGGATATTTGAGTTTTTGACATACCACGGAGCGGCTGTGATTATTCGAAGAAGTTTATTTTGGCGCCTTTGAATTTTTTCGATATTAGAAGCAGAGGCAGTGCCCCATAACTGAATACCGTAGCACCAAATTGAATTATGAATATGTTAAGCAAAAATGTTCATTTGTTCATTCGAAGAGAGTGGCAATTGCACAGATCCCCTCAACTTAAAAATTTACTAAAAGAGTGCACAAAAAGGCTAAGAAACTTACTGCAGCCTCAAAAAACGGCTTCTCTGCAAAAATATCTTAAGGAACTTGGTGCAACTCCTCAATCTGACTACTCATCATGGCGTGCAGCTAGAAATCTTAAAAGACCAGTTATCAGTAAACCGCCATTAAGAAACTTAAATGGAAGTTGGGCACGAAATGACATAGAAAAAGGAAATATTCTTGTTAATAATTTGAAAACCGTATTTACCGGTCGAGTTTCCACCTGTTGCTGTTGGATCAGCTGTTCCACTAAGATTTGAGATAAGAGAAATCGAGAAGGCTATTCATGATTTAAGCCCCAAGAAAGCCCCTGGTTTTGATAAGATCAGTAACAAAATGCTTTTGGAGCTACCCAGCATAGCAAAGAAAATTAGTCTACTAATTTTTAATGCTATTTTACGCCTTGAATACTACCCTCAAGAATAGAAAGTATCCTTAGTTACCATGATACCTAGACCAGGAAAGGATCCCACAAAAGTTGAGTCATATAGACCTATAAGCTTATTGTCTAATATATCAAAGCTATTTGAGAAACTACTAGTGTCAAAAATAACACCGATTTTAAATGAAAACAGATGTATTCCCAATCATCAATTCGGTTTTAGAAGAAAACACAGCACAATTGAACAAACTCATCGAATAGTAAATGTCATAAGAAAAGCTTTTGAAGAAAAAAAATATATCTCAGCACTCTTCATCGATGTGTCTCAAGCTTTTGATAACGTCTGGCATGAAGGTTTACTACTGAAATTGCAGCAAAACCTACCAACAAACATACACAAGCTGCTAGAAAGCTACTTAGTCGAAGGCGATTTTTTAAGTTCTCCTCAGCCAATTCACGCTGGAGTCCCACAAGGCAGCATCCTGGGCCCTCTATTATACTTAATTATACTTCGGACTTGCCTACAAACAGCTACACCCATACCTCAACATTTGCGGACGATACAGCTTTTCTAAGCGTACACGCAAACTGTCAAGAAGCATCTCGTTACTTACAGGATCATATATTTGAACTGAAAAGGTGGTTAAAAAAATGGAGGATAAAGATCAATGAGCAAAAATGCTCACATATAACATTCACATTGCGTCGGAAAACATGCCCTCCTATTAAAATCAATAATCAATACATCTAGATCGGCTTTTAACGTGGAAATGGCATATAGAAGCTAAATAAACTCAAATGAAACTAAAAGCAATCCAAATTAATTGGCTTATTGGCAGAAATTCTGTTCTTAGTCTCGATTGCAAACTTCTTCTTTACAACTCCATATTAAAGCCAATTTGGTGCTACGGCATTCAGTTATGGGGCACTGTCTCTGCTTCTAACATCAAAATAATTCAAAGGCGCCAAAATAAATTTCTTCGAATAATCACAGCCGCCCCCTGGTACGTCAAAAACTCAAATATCCACAAGGATCTCAATGTGCCATTAGTAAAAACTATGATAACGAAATATGCTGAAAAATATTTAAAAAAGCTGGAACTGAACCCAAATCCATTAGCTAGAAATATTTTAAATTATGGCGGCCACACTCGCTTAAGAAGAAGAGACACTGCAGCACTCACCCAATCAGATGAGCAATAAACCCCTACACATGTGAACAGAAACCGTGATGACTAAATCTTTTTTGTCTAGCACTGGTAGGACATAAAGTAAATATTAGGATAAGATTTGATTAATTATTGTTAGTTCATATTTAATATATGAAGATTCAATAAACAAATACTGAAAAAAAATTTGCTCCGTAAAAGAGTTCAGCCATCTTAAAATTTGTTTCTTTAAATTCGAAGATACTATATGCACATAATTTCTATTCAATGGTCAAATGATCATATATATATACCTGTATTGTAAAATATTTACTTCGGCCGGCTAATGATTCCGTCAATAATGGACCGACGCTGCCGGTTTCCTCCCGGCATAGATTTCTGACACAGCTGATATCAGATGGGTTGACAGAAGAAAATAGAGTACGCTTTAATTGAATCTTGTCAGATGTCTTTTCATCTGAATTATACAGCAGCAATGTTATAAAGGTAGCGCACGAAATGTATGCACGGCTGTCAGATTTGAAGATATATCGTAATTTTTGCCAAAGGCAGACAAACGTGTAGACGCTTCATTAACAGTGTCACCAAAACAATCGACAAAAGTGGCGATTTCGAGACACTTGATCACAAGTTTCCTACAGGGATACGAGTACATATACTTATGTATTAAAGGGCTGCATGAATAACTTCATTCATGAACATACTGAAAGGTTTATTCAATGAAGTTCGTATTCAAACAAACTTCAGACCACTGAACAAACTGTTGTTTTATTCATGCTACTAGCAAACACATTTCGTTTCATATGGCAAACACAAAGACTTTGTTCAATGAAACGACTTTTGTTTTACAGTTTTCACTCTCTCTCATTTTTTTATATAAATACTCAATAGCAATGTTGCCACTTAGTAAATTTATATAATTTTTTCTTTTATGTTACCTTTACAATAATATATGTAATTTGTAAAGCATTTTTTAAATTAAATTTAAATTTTTTTCCTAACAACTTTTATATGTACGTCCAAGCAAAACACATTGCTAAAAACGTGTTTGAAAATAAAATGAAATTTTTTTGAAGTTTAAAAAATTTACATTAAAAACAATTAATTTACATTTAAAACCAAGTCAAATTTGTATTATTTTTATTATTTTAATATTAATGTACTTCCTTATCTTGTTGCTTTTACTCTTAATGGTTATTTTTTTTTCCAAATGTTTTTCATTTCTTTCAACTGGCAATACTGACTTTAAAACAAATGTGTTATTCCATGAACTTATTCGACATTTATTCAGTGGTTGTTTTGTTTCAGAGTTGTTTGTATTCATATTCTCTTGCTTAAGTAAACAAAAACACTGCATCTTATTCGTCTCTTAAATTTCGTGTATTTGTTGCTTTCATTTCGTAGTTATTCATTGTACTGAATACAAACGAAGCAAATACAAAATTATAATGAAAATTTCATGAACATCATTATTAAGTATCATGCAGATGTTTATTATGTATGTATGTAATTAATATATTGGTATAACATCATGAACATAAATTAACAATAATACAATTTTTGGTAGCTGTGGTCAGGGAATTACAGTACAGTATTCACCGGTGGTGTGACACATTTTTTTGGGAATTTCTAAAAGTTGGTTGGAAATGCGCATAGAAACTAGCTTTCCCACAATAATAAATTTCAGTGTTTTTTTATCATAAATTGGGATTATTAGCACATCATTAATAAATGAATTAATTAATAAATATTTCATTCCCGAAAATAATTTTTGATAATAAATTTGCATGTGCCCGGCAAATAAAAAACTGAAATGGCAAGCTGCTTTATTTAGCAACTTGTTTTTTTAATTTTGTTTTTTTCTATCCTCTTACAACTACAATTCGTGTTGGAAAAAACCCAGCCAATTGTAGGGGAATGTAAGAAAGAAAAAATTCACTATTTATTGTTGTGTCTTTGTTGAAGCTTTGATATTGTTACAAGTAAGAGCTGAGTGTTTAAAATTCTTATTCACTTTATGGTCTTACTTGTATAATATTTTTAGCTTTTCTAAAGTATTTGGAAAAAGTTTCCTGACGAGCTGGCCTAAGCAACCAGCGAAATGCGCATAGAAACTAGCTTTCCCACAACAATAAATTTCAGTGTTTTTTTTATCATAAATTGGGATTATTAGCACATCATTAATAAATTAATTAATTAATAAATATTTCATTCCCGAAAATAATTTTTGGTTCTAAGTTTAGTTCTAGGACTTGTTTTATTGAGATAATACATACTACATTGTATTGAAATAATACTCCATTCCAGCAACTTACACTAGACACGTTCATTGAGAATAGATGCGTGACTTATCAACTAGTGATGACAACCCCATCTAAAAGTGATAGGTCCCATTCATATAAAGTGTTAGAACTAGAACCGGTCTCTACCATCAAAAACCTATCACGGGAATACTTTGGTGTCACTTCGCTTCCCTCTAGAGATGTGTCATATGAAATGGCATCAATAAGAAATTCAATTATTTTTTCAATTATTTTTTGTTTTAATCTTTGAATAATTTAAAATTTTGTAATTGCTTGAAATAAGTAGTTCGATTTAAAAAAAAATTATTAGAGGCCATTCAGTCAAAACTAGTTTCTAGATGAATAAGTTTTAACTTTTTTTTTATATTCAATTAAAAAAATAATGGTGATATTTTTATTGTATTTATCTTATTTACTAAGTGGGAGTATAGATTATAATTTAAAAGATATTAAAATTTATTGTTAAAGTCAAGTTTTTTTTTGATTATTTTAATAAATATTAATCAAATATGTTTTTTTTTTATAGGTTTTAGTATTAGAAAAAATAAAACCAGAGGAGACCTTGTAAAAGTTTAAACATTTTTTAAAAAGATTACAAATCTATTTTAACATTTTAATTTTTGTCTTGTCTTGTCTTGGTTTTGGCGTGTGTGAAACGGTAGCAAAGTACTCTTGAAAGTAAAATTGAGACACTGTTGAAGTGAATAAAATTTCACTTGTCCAGGGGACTACCCTACAAGAAATGAATAACCAAAACTAAAAAAAATTTTACTAACACACTTGCAACAATTTTACATTGAATTAATAAGTTAGAGAGATACATATTGAGTTAGAGAGACGGGCAAAATCACATGAACACAAGGTTTCGGTCAGTTGTTTCCTTTTGCTCTTAATAAACTAATAGAAACTATAACCAATATATTGGTGAGCACTACTGGTGATCTAACAAGTAAAATTACCGGTAGTCTTCTTGTAGGGTAGTATATATTTTGACATTAGCGTAGAAATTTTTGACATCCACACAAATATCACAGACACACTCTCAGGTCGTGCAGCTCAAAGTCACCTCTAAGCCGCCGCCGAATTAAAATTTTAAGTTGGAGTCGCCACCGGTTCGAAAGGGATATTTAAACTCATTTTTTAGTCAAATTTTTTTTTTTAGCCGAGTTGAATAATTATATAAGCTATTATAAGAACAAAAATAGTAACATATTTAATTTGTATACCCTTCACCGAAGGTAAAAGGGTTTATATAACTTTGTCATTCCGTTTGTTATTTCTACAATATTGATCAAAGACCATATAAAGTATATATGTTCTGGCTTCTTATGAGAAGGGAAGTTCAAATCCGGTTGTCCGTCTGTCCGTCCGTTGAAATGGGTTTTCCGAAGACCCCAGATATGATGGAGGCTACGTTTTTATACATCTATGTCACATATAGTCCGGAATTGTTTGCTATAGAAATTCAGGAAGCTCGGTCCATAAATGGCTGAGATATGAGCAAAAAACCACGACTACCTCTAATTTTTTCCATAAACCCCATGTTGTTGTTGTTTTTTAAATTCTTTTTTTCTGCATATCTCGAGAGAGGCAAGAGCTACAGCTTTCAAATTTAGTACAAACATGTTGCTTGCCAATACACAAAATCTCTAATTGGAGTCTAAGTGGAGCGGGATTGGAGAAGTGGGTGTGGCACTTCCCATACAAAGACGTTATACATTTCTGTATATCTGGAGAACGAAACGAGCTAAAGTTCCCAAATTAGGTACAAACACATCGGTAATCAATACACAGTATCCCACAAAATATGGGCGCGATTGGAAAAGTGGGCGTGGTATCTCCCGCACAAAGACATTATTGAAAATACTCAAAATTTTAAATTTTAGAGCTCTAGTATGACATATGAACACGTTTTATTTATTTAATGCCACAGATATATTATATATGTAGATTATTCTTATCGCACCATGGTGAAGGGTATATAAGATTCGGCATAGCCGAATATAGCACTCTTACTTGTTTTTATTAATAACGTTTTTGTTATTATAATTTATGCATGTTGATATCAGTGTCTAATGAAAGAAACCCCCTTTTTTTAAATAAATTTAAAATTCAGTAATAGACTTGTGTAACTGTAATTGGAAAAAACCAATCACAATAACATGAAAATATATTCGATTGAAAGGTAATCTTAATAAAAAAACTGGAAAAATAATAGTTGTTTGATCATAAATCCCATAATCAGCTTATTAGGATTTGGATAACTTAAAACGACAATTCGCGAAGGTTAAAAAAATATAATAAAAATGAGAAATTTCCTAAAAGTTAACAAGAGCATAAAATATCTGTTTATAAAAAAATCGCAGAAAAACGTCAAAAATTAAAAAAAATGAAAAAATTTTGAGGCAAATGTGTCACCTCCAAAAATTCCTCAAAATTTGTTCACATTTGTAACCTGCTAGCAAATCATATTATAAGTAAGCGCGACTTCTTTGGCTTATAAATTATGGAGTAGTTCAAAAATAAAATTTCCGGACAGACAAATCATCCGTATGATGATTGTTGTAAGTACAATCTGTTGACACCCCCTATTAGAATACAGCAAAATCTGTTAACAAATGACGGAGATATGCGGTAACAAACATTAAAAAAAGCAACATACAACCGAATTGAAATCCTCCTTCTTTTTTGAAGTCGGGTTAAAATATGTTTATATTAATAACAAATACATATATTTAAAATAATAACAAACTGTAATAGATAATTTTTTCATTTTGAATAACTAATTCTTTTGTCAGGTGATCCACTACCGGCTAATTTTTGCTGAACCGCCGCCGCCAAAAAATTTGCGGACTTAGACTTCTGTTAAGAAATGTCAGCAAACAATTAAGGCCCAACCATAATGTGCTTAAGTTGGCTTGAGCAAATGTGCGAATACATGTAAATCATGTGAGGCCAACCATATTGAACTTAAGGAAACGTTTTATGAAATTGTCATTTGCTTAAGCAAAGTGCGAAACTGATCGCACATTCCGTACGGAATCAAATGTTTTTTTTATTTTGTTTTTGTTTTCTTAAATACATTTGAGAGACTTTTTGTTAATTTTTGACAGTAGGTTAAGCAAGGCTATGCATATTATGGTTGGGCCTTTATTCTTTTCTTTATGTCAAAATTTTACGTTGTCAAAAATGTTATAATTTCACACAGCACAAAAATGAAATTTTTCTACCAGAGACAAATTTATTTTTCACCATAGAACTTTGTTACCGTTTCACACACACCCTTAATAATAATTTTGAATTACAGAATGTGAGAATTTTTTCTTTTTACAAGTTATTTTTATTATATTAAACATTTTTATTTTTCGAATGTGTTCAATGAATTAAATTTCATTTTAAAAAGCTTTCTTGCAATAGTCCTATTCCTTCAATATTTCACATACTTTTTGCTTTAGACAATCTTTGGTTAACATTGAAGCTATAGATATGTGCATATAAAAAGAAATGATTCTAACTACCAGAATATCTTGTATCTTCATGTTACATGTTTTTCAATTTCAATTTCAATTTATTTGATTTTTATAATATTTACATTTCATTTAATTTATATACATTTTAAAGAGTTTGTATTCGTATTTTAACAAATGGAAAATTATGTTAAACTCTGATAAAACTCAGGCAATATATTTTACTAGAAAACGCAAAGATTGTTTTCCACCACAGAATTGTATTATGTTTGACAACAATTCTATTCATTGGGAACAAAAAGTTAAATTTCTAGGTGTTATGCTCGACCCTAAAATGAAATTTAAAGACCACATACTGTATATAACAAATAAGGTAAAAGTACTAACTCGAATATTATATCCCTTTATAAAAAGAAATTCAAGACTGAGCATTAGCAATAAAAAATTAATTTTAAAGTCTATTTTCCATGCTGTTATTTTCTATGCAGCTCCTGTTTGGTCGACAAGTGCGAACTGTCATTTACAAAAATTGCAAATATCGCAAAATAAGCTCTGGCACATTCTTATTGTTAATCGGCATAAGAAACCATGTGACCCTTACATTTTAGGTATAAAATATGTTCAGAAAATTTATGTAGAATATAACGGAGAACATTTTTGTAGAATTTGTAGAATATGTTAACCCTCTAACTCCTCAATGTATGGGTCTTTTTTGTCCTTCTTTTAAAAAAGAGCAAAAAACACCATTAAAACAGGAATTTAAGGGGTTAAAATGTTCCGCAAAAATAATATCCGTGAAATTTTACTGTAAGTCCCTGAATACACCAAAACGGAAAATTCATCCAGAAAGTCAGAAATAACACACAACAAAAGAGAGCTTTAGCACGGAAAAAATAGTTCAAATTTAACTAAGAATCACTAATATCTCTATTTTTTTACCTTCGATAGCAAATTTGGATAGGAAGTATTCATTAATTACATTTTTTTTAGCTCTAGGCAATTCCACTTCATTATCATACAATGTCCAGCATATTTCAGCGATAAGCGAATGAATGTTTATGCCTTTATAGCGTTCTTCAATGGGTGTGCATGTCTGATGGAATTTTTCACATCGGCCTTGCCTCTTCTTTGAAGGCTTCTAGAAAGCCTTACTATACGCTTTTGCTGAAAAAATTTGTTCTAATCTCATCTGTTATTATACCAATTGACTCCGAATCTATTTCTGAGTCGATCCAACGATGTTCGTCTTACCGTTCGGCTGTCCGTCTGTCCGTTCGGCTGGCCTGTACTTTGCGACCAGTACGCAAAGTACAGGTCGCAATTTAAAACAAAATTTAATTAAATTTGGTACTAACGTTTTAAGTTTCGGATGAACACGGCCTATTGAGAATCCGCCTTAATTTCATATGACCCCCATATAAACTTCTTTCTGGAAAAGATGCTTTGTTCCCATATTTCGATTTACATAGGTCCAAAGATATCTAATTGCTGCCAAAAACATTGCTGAGTTCCAAAACGTCATAATACTGTGAAGTCAAAGACTGGTAGCACAAGAAAGGTCAAATATAAACAAAGAACTATTATATAAATCTTAGCCTTATTTTGTTTTTCCGAGTCCTTGATTGCCCATTTCTGTATATACTGCGTTGTAGGGTATGAAATGGTCTACAATTCTTTCTTACTTGTTTTTAAATGTGTTCTTCTTTTTCTTTTAACCATTAATATTTTTACAAGAAACTATTTATTTTTAAAATGTTTTAAGATTTGTAATTTAAATAAACTAAAAGTTAAATGGCATTTTAAGAAAAAACTTGACTTAATGATTTCAAGGTTTAATTTTTAGTTAAAAATTTCCGGTACTAAATGCGAAATAATTGTTAAAAGTCACGACTGAATCGTGCTGATCTTTTATTATCAAAAAATATGAAAAGTATATTGTTTTTGATATACAAAATTTATTAAATTATTTAAAAGTAAATAAACTTATATGCCAAAAATTTTAAAATATTTAATAAAAAAAAACTTTTTAGGTACTAATTAAACTTAATCTAGTTTCACAGAAATAATCTTCTAAGCAAGGAAAGTACTAGGGTATTCATTTAATCGTGCTTTTGCTTTAATCGGTTAATCGCTCTATTAATTAACCGAGGATTTAGTTTAATCGGTTAATTTTGTAACTGATCGGTTAACCGATTAATAAATAAAAATGAATGAATTATTTACTATTTGTAGTTTATTAGTAAAAAAAAACAATAACAAAACAAACGTTACAATTCTTGAACTAAAACGAGCAAACAAAAAGATAATTAATTCATGAATATATAATACATATTTTTTAATTAATACATAAATATTATGTAGTAATTAACAAATAAACTGTAAGATCATTTTATTAGTTGATAGTTATAAGGAGTTAATAGTTTAAGGAGACCTCAAAAAATAATCTTTTAGAAATATAATTTGGTTTAAATGTTTAGGATTTAAGGAAAAAGTACCTTTACTTATCGTTGATGTTGGAGAAATAGAACGTAATCCATAATACAGAATATCTAATTTCTCAGTCCTTTTCCTGAATTTCTCTAAACGTATAAAATCTTCCATTATGTCATTAGAGTCCTGTTTTAATTTTTTAAAATTTTCAACCCTTCTAATTGTTGTTTCGGTTAATTCTGTTTAAAGATTGATACGAGAAAATATGAGAAGAAACAAATAACTAAACACATACATACGTATGGGAAGTTCCAGTGAAAAGTCTCCTTTTTGTAACGTAACGCCAGAGTAATTTAAATCGTTGATCAACAATTGTGTATGTATAATTTAGTTTTTTATATGTTGTGTAAAGGGCAACTAGCTCTACATTAAGTTACAAAAGGGATAACTAAAATACAAGCTTATTTGCTTTCTGGCGTTACATTACAAAAAATAGACGCGGAAAATTCCCATATGTACCTAAAACGAGAAAAGACATTTAAATTTGATAGCTTGGAAAATAAATCTTTATAAGTCCAAAGCGTACTAAAAAAGGTTTTATACAAAAAGTCTTGCTAGTCGAATTCCACTTCTGTTTTTTGTAACGTCACGCCGGCGCATAGTTTTGCTTATATCTTCAAATTCTTACGGTTGAGTGTTGTAAATTTTTTTTCTGAATATAGTGCTGCTTTATTACTTTCTTATATAGAAAAACTTTTTACAAATTTGGCTTTTTCATTTAAGTTTTTTTTACATTTTGTCGTACATATATCACGTCACGTCACAATGGAAATGCCTATATAAAAAGAACGTGAAACATAAAGCTGTTGACAGCAAAGACCTATTTAAAATGAAGATCCCTTCTTTGTTTGTATGAAAAAATATTTTCTAAACACATTCCTTTTGTATATGAGACGAAACAAATAATTAAAAGCTCAAAAAAATATGTTATAACACTACAAAAAATTAAAAATTTTGTTACGTCGCACAGTGGCGCCCGTAGAGCAAGCGAGGTTGCAAAAATCAAAATTTTCATGAGTGCCGACGAAGTTTTGAATAAACCCATGTTATAGGAAACTTTTCAACGATTTCAAATATGCCACTCTTAATAATATCACATTTTTAGTTTAGAAGATATAACCGTTCAAAGTTGACCGACTTTCGGTTTTCAAAAAAACACACAATTTTTAGTCAATTTGTTGCGATTTCAGGTGTAATATCACGAAAAATAGGTAACGAATCGCCTTATTTTTTGTTTGTATTGATTGATGTATTTATTAAATGTATAATGATAAAAAAAAAATTAACTGTTTGCTCTGTGTTTCTCCTGGTAAATCACTATTTAAAAACTATCCGTTTTTTCACTATTTTTCAACTTTGACGGAAAATAAAAAAAAACTATATTTTTCTATATTTGCCATATTTGAAAAACCTGTTCTTTGATTAGTTCTTTACATAATTCAAAATTTTTATCTGCCCGTACGTGCCCGTTTGGCTTCTAGAGGTAAAAAAGTTTAAAAAGACATGGTTGCAGAAATTGTATGGCGTCCATCCCTTATATGTTTTGACTGACAGTAGTTTGATCTAATAGTTTGAAAAAAACTACTCATTGAAATTAGCAGGTACGTACCTCACATAAACAATACTTTGGCGCACAAATGGTCAGGAACAATATTGACTTATGGTCCCTACAGGTAGGCACAAATCTTATTTGGACACGTGCATAATATCAAAATTGCATTATTCAGCATAAATCCATATGTATGCAGGGAACAGGTAAATTTTTAGGCATGGTAGCATAAGCCTATATATTGCAAAATAAGCATAATGCCTGGATTAGTCTACGCCTGAAAGTTGGCGCAACAATTACTGAAACCATTTAACAATTTAAGTACTGAAAACATGGCGTTGTACAATTTAAAATTATTTGAACTGTTTAGAAAGTCAACCACACCAAAGTTTTTCACGGAAGTGAAAATTCTTCCTGAGAAGTTGACATTGATCAGCAAATGAGGCTGCGATGGATCATCCGGACAAAGCGTTTATAAGCAAAGGATATCTCCCGATGACGCTACAATATCGGACGGAAATATGTTTATGGCATCTGTTGTTCCTTTGCGGCTAAAATCGGATGATTCCCTACACTGGAAAAATCCACGTCCGTCATCAGTGCATTATTGCCGACCAATAATGTTTCAGTTTGCAAGGGAATCGGCAGAACTCATAAGGACTACGGTGAAGGACATTAAAGAACAAATAAGCAAGATTAAGCCTACAAAGCTGCAAATTGGAGAAGGAAAATATATTGAATGCAATTACGAGTTCCACCTGACCATGGTTGACGGAAAAGTCGTAAACGAACTGACAGGAACAACCTCAACAATGTCATGCCCGATTTGCAAAAAGAGTCAGAAGAACTTTTTTCAATTCAATTCAATTTATTTCATATATAATATGTTACATCTCAATTTTATATAATTAGTTGTAAAGAGTTTAAGATTAGTATCTTTTTCTGCTTAATTATAATATATTTCAATTAGTTATCATATACATATATATAGACAGAATTATATTGGAGGCAAAAATTTAGCAAAAACCTATTTAAACCCCTTTTTTCGTTTTATTTTTATATTTTTTTTATCGATTTTATATTATTATTTGTCAGAAGAACTTTGGTAATTTAAACGATTCTAAAAATGAGGAGAATTACGAATATGGAATGTCACCATTGCACGCAAGGATAAGGTGTATGGAATTCTTGCTAAAACTGGCATATACCCTACCACAAGAGGAAGAAAACTTCGATGAAAATACATCAATAAAGGATAAGGAAAAGATCAGAAAGAAGCAAATACAGGATGGTTTTTTTGAAACAAGTTGGACTAAAAGTAGACTGTCCCAAGCACGGATACGGTAACTCTAACGATGGAAACACTTCTAGGAGATTTTTTGAAAATTATGAGGCAGTAACTAGAATCATTGGAATTGACAATCAAATCGTGAAAAGATTGGGAACGATCTTGGATGTTTTAAACTGCAAAGAAAATGTCAATTCTACAAAATATGGAGAATATGCGTCGAAAACTGCATCTCTTTTAGCAGAAATGTATCCACAGAAGAAGTTGACCCCGACCGTCCATAAAATATTGGCGCATGGTAAAGATATAATTGAGTACCAGTCTTTGCCAATTGGAGAGCTTTCTGAAGAAGCACAGGAGTCTCTTAACAAATTTTATAAAAAATATAGATTGCACAACACATTCAAAGCATCAAGGGTAAGGCAAAATAAGGACCTCTTCAACATGTTGGCAGCATCTTCCGATCCACTTATTTCTTCCCTGCGGCATGTGAAGTCACAAATAGAGTTACAAAATAATTATAGTTTAGAAATGGTTAGTCTTTTAGATATACCTTCTCTTACGAATTGTGATGAATATTTTACAGAAAATTTAAAAAATAAATTTAAAAAAAAATAATTTTTTTTTTAATTTGTTGGGTAATAATTTAAAACATAAAACCCTTAAGAAAAAAAATAAAAACAATCTAAAAATGTAAAAATAATTTTTTTTAGTTACCATAAAATTGATTTTTCTACTAATTTTAACTTTGATAACCCATAAGTAGACCCCTACAAAGCGTAGCACCCTTTCCAAACGCTCATTTCATAGGCTGAACAGTTATCTATCATATGCTGTTTAAACTGTTCAATTATCTTATTCTGTTCAAAATATATGATTTTTGCAACGAAAAAACTCAAATGGCGCCACTGTGCGTCGGTTAATCGGTTAGTAAACTTAAATTAACCGGTTTAATCGTTAATCAAAAATAACCAATTTGAAATTAACCGATTGGTTAATCGGGTAGTAATTAATCGGTTAACCGAATAATGGATTTGGTAAGTATCAGTAATAAAGTATGATTTAATGGCACTATCTTAGCCCATTAACGGTGACCTACAGGTCTGAGAGACCGTGTGTGTTGAAAAAAATTCAAATAACTTTTTTCTCCGTTTTTGTTTTTGGTGGCAATTTCGAGTAGCTGTCGCATTGCAGGTCTCCCATCATCAGTTGACGTCGAAACTGTTTTGTTAGCACACGTTATGTATTGTTTTTACTAGCCCGGTGAGGGAGATCGTGAGTCACTGTATATGTAAAATTTGATAGCAATTTTTGTGCATTTTGTAAAAGTTCAGAATGTACAAACACTAAAAACATTATTTTCCTTTATGAATATGTGATATTTTTTTTAACCTCAAAAAATTTATGTTTTACAAAAAACTTAACTTTTGTGAATTTTAATACTGAAATAAAAGAGCTTAAATTGGTTAAATATCTTTGTTATTTATCAAAGAGCATAAATAAAAAAAAATATCAAATTAGTAGCACGTTTCGAAAAATATTCAGTTGAAAGCCTCGGGGCGTGAGACCGGCTTTACCATTATTAAAGTCAAGTGTGAGTCACTATTGGAGGGCTAAAAAACACAATAGGTTGCTTTTTATCGCTCATGGACCTTTTGCATTTTACATATACATTTTAAAGTAAAAACATAACACAAAATATTTCATTCATCGAATTTTCATAAACTTTGGTACAAAATACATACACATCCCCAGAGGGAAGCGAACTCGAATTCGAATAAAATTTAAAAACTGCAGTGATTTAAAAAAACTGTTTTCTTTAAGTAAAAATCGGCAAGACTTTTTTTCAACTAAAAAACTGTAAGAAGCAGATAATTTACATTTGACAACCCTGAGCATCTATAAAATATATTGATTTTAGTAAAATTGACGTAATAGAAATGACGTAAAATATTTTAGAAATTCCAATTCTTTACTATTTTTTACTTTTAACATAAAAAAGTACTCTACAAGAAGACTACCGGTCAATTTACTAGTAAACAGACCGGTAGTTTTGACCACTATATTGGATAAAGTTTCTATTAGTTTATTAAGAGCAAAATGAAAAAACTAACCCTTGTGTACATGTGATTTTGCCTCTCTTTGTAACTAATTAATTCCACTCGACTACGGGACATATATCTGTACTGCTTACTACGCTGCTTTATATTAATTAGTGATCGCGTAAATAATGGTTAACACTAACTAGTACGTCATAACGTAAATAGAGGTTAGCACTAAGTAGTTAGTTGGTTAGTACTAACCTTTATAAAATAATGTTTTTTTTTTTATTTTAGTTTTAAAATAAAGTTTTTATTAAAATAAATAATCAAGCAGGTTTCATTGAAGTATGTATATAATAGGTGAGGGTGCGGGACCAAGTAACGTCATTTCTGTGGCTGCTCTATAACGTTCCTTTCTAACATGGGTCTAGATTTCTTTTTGGGATCTTATTTATAAAAGTTCTTTTGTAATGGAGGTAAACGTACTCATTACCAATTAATTTCTCGTATATCATAAAAAGAAATATTATTTTGTTAACAACTTGTGACTAAAAAGCCGAATACATAAGGATTTTAAATATTTGGTACAATTTTCTCCTTTATTATCACCACCAAATCTTTAACGAGTATCCCGACCAAAGCCTCCACCCGAATAACCGCTACCTGTTGGAAGACCACTTCTTTTGAAACGACTGTTTACATGACCTGTTGTTTCCAGAAAATCTACCACCACGTTTTTTGGAACCGCCATCAGTACGCCCTCCTTTACTTTAATATGCAACGTAGTTGCAAAGGAGATAAGCAAATTAATTTTTTAACTTAACATGGCAAATAACTTTTGTAATTTTTAATTTAAACAATTCAATTTTTTTACAAGAATCGACAGGCCAAGCTTATGAAACAATTATATTAAAAACTTGGCATTATTTAGAAAGTGTTAGCTGTTCCACTCTAACATATGTGTTAATTGTTGCAAGTGTGAAATTGTTGCAAGTGTGTTAGTAAATTTTTTTTTTTTTAGTTTTGGTTATGCATTTCTTGTAGGGTATATTTTATAATTTAGTAATATTTTTCTTTGGCGTTAATTCCGTTAGCAACTCTGGTCTATTTTGCCACAATATGTCGAAAAATTAAGTTTAAAAAATATTTTAAGATTTTATTTCTTATACAAAATACATTTACGTACTTATTTACGGTTTTTTTTTCACTTATTTGCCTTTTCTTTCATTTTAGCCTTCTTTATGGGTGGTGTGGCTGGTTTTGGTGTCACCGGCGGTGCTCATCGTTTTTGGACTCATCGCTCCTTTAAAGCCAATTTACCATTACGTATTATATTGATGATATGCTTTTCAGCAGCTGGTCAGGTAAGTAAAATGACTAACTGAAACTCAAATCACTTAGTTAAAAAAATCTGCGCTTATAAAACTGCAGTCAAAATTTAAAAACTGCCATTTCTTCCACTTCTTCTTTTGTCATTGGCCAAAAAAACTGTTGCTTTTACTTCTGACTCGTTAAATATAAACAGTCGCTATTAAACCAACTCAAAAGGCGAAAAGTTGTACACAAATTTTCGTTTTATGTTCGACAGTTTTTGGTTTCGACTGCAGTTTTTTAAACCCTGAAAAAAAATCACTTAAATGATAATTTATAGTATTGGGTGTATAACTTAAAAATGCGAAATTCATTAACTAATTCATCAACGAAATGATTAACTAATATGACATTTTTAACGCTGTCTATTATTCGAACTTATACCTGTTTCATACTATTCGACATGGCGCACGGAAATATTTCGTTGAACAGAAGATCGGTGATGAAGGTTGTAGAGGCGCTTGCAGAGTACACAATCTAGCGAAATAACGAAATAAAAAATGAAGCAACAACTTGATGTTCCTCTATAATATGTTTCGTAAAATTTTTTTTAATTAAATAGTTAAATTTGAATTTTAGAAATTGTATTTTGCAATAAAAAACGTAACGTCTGTATACGAGTTTTCGAAGGAACACCAAAAGAAAATACGAATACTGTTGCAGAGTTACGTCGCATAGTCTGAAACAGGTTGCAGCCATTAAAAGCAATAGGGTAAAACAAAAAGTTTTTATTAAATTTTGTGGCAACAAAATATCATCAGCGGATAGTTCCTTTTCAATTTGAAATAAAGTGCAGATAAAGTACATCGATTGCTTACTGAAATTTATCTTTGTCAGTCAAAAAGTTCGAAGATGACAAACTGAAGGCATATCGCCATGAAAACTGTTTTCAAATAAATCTATTTCGATATTCCGGAAAATTTCCATCCGTTATGAGCTGAGCAGTCCAAGCGATCACATGGGAACTGTACCGAACACATTTTAAGAGAGCATTGGCGAAAATCACTGAAATATGCTTATTAAATAAGCGGTCGGCGACACGGCAAAAAGTTGGAAATGTTGCTTCAACCGCCTTATAGTCTCATTTCGAAAACCATTTGATTCGATCAATGCAGAACTCACTGAAATACGCTTTATCAATATGATGAGAACTACTGCTTTATTAAGTTTCATATTTTAAAATACGAATGAATATCAAGATTTCGTATAGTTTTCAGCCGGGCTGTGGAGTTGTCAAAAAATAGTTCTAACACCGACTCCAACCGCTGAAATTTTTTTAAGTCCGACTCCAACTCCGACTCCAATTCTAATATTGATGCTAAATGTATATAAGACGGACCCTTATTTTACTTTAAACTGTTTTTTTTTAATGCAGTACCTTTTAAAGGTTATATAAAGCAAGAAAATTATTCTATAAACATTTCAAAACGATGTTTAAATATTGCCTCGCCAATTTCAAAAAATTTTTAATTTGGAAAATTTTATTAAATTTGTTATGCCGAAAAATTTTGATGTCGGATTCGCGAGTTTTTGTGGGTTCTTCGACACTGACTCCAATTCCGATACAAAAACCTCAACCTTTTCAGCAAGTCACATTTAAAAGGGTGATGTCTTTGGCTTACAGAAAATTCTAAATTGTCGAAAAATAAAGATATTGTAACACAAAATAGCACATTTTTTTGCTCATACATACCAGAGGTGTAAAGGATTGCCATCGATTTAATTGGAATCACATGATTTCTCGTTAATGACTGCTAATTTTTTGATTGCATTTAAAATCGGAAAGTTGATTCTATGATATTAGTTTAAAATCATACAATCAATTTTCCGAAATCTATCATCGAATCCATTTTTTGAAATCAATTCGTATATTAGGTGTGTTCCACAAGATCTCGGGCAAGTTCGGACTAATGAGAGTAAAATGAAAATTACTCTCTTAATTTGCCAAAACAACCCAAAATTGCTGGAACGCAGAAAACCATTTTTGATCTTCTTCAAATACTAATGCTGCTTACTCTTCAAATTAGGATCTATTTAAGTGATTTAAGACGCTTAAAAGTCATAACATTATAAAACCAAAACATTTGCATCATTGGCATTTTTTATATTTTGTTTTTTTATATATTACAGATTGAGGGAAATATGTATGCACTTTAATTAAAACCCTATCTTTTGCTTTTATATATATTTTTTTATTAAAAACTAAAATTTTTCTTTTGCTTTTTAGTTTTCTGATTAATTTATCAGTTTTATATTTAAACAAAAACCGCAGATTGTTAGTTCTTGTCCGAACTTCCCAAAGAAAAAGTTCAGGCAAATTTGTACATGAAATGAAAAAAATTACTCTCTCAATTACTCTCTTAATTGCACAAATATTGTTATGTGGAACGCTTTTGGGTAACTTTGTGCAAGTTCGGGCTGTTTCGTTATGCATGTGGAACATAGCTATTAATTACTTGCAATATTTTAATTCCAATCAAATCCATTAATTGGGATCAAAATCTTCCTTCTCTTAAAATGAAACTTCTATTTCTAGAAATAAAACTGCCTCTGATAACACTATGCACCAAATGGGAAAAAATTCTTTTTTTATCAAATGACCACTACACTTTTTTTATCCGCTGTCACCTAACTGCAAAAATCATCATTATTTCAAATTCTATGGTAAGGTTTTTTTTAAAAAAAGTTTTTTCTAAAAGTTGGGATTTTTGAAGAGGCTGCTTCATAGAACTTGTCGCAACTGTGGTACGGCGTACTTAATATTGTTATGCAATCTGTCAAACAATTTTAAATAACCCAAGATATAAATCGTTCAAATATAATTTTTTGATTAAGACATTAGTTTTGGATTAATTGAGGCACAAGTGGAAAAAAAATTTTTTTTCTTTTTTTTTTAATTATAAAATTTTTGAACTCAAAAAATTCATAAACCCTCCATCGACAGGAGTGGACTCTATATGATAAATACATATATATTATTAACTAAGCTTCACAAAAACGAACGTCAGCATTAAAATTTGTTGCGGTTTAGACCTATTTTAAATTATTGACCGACAATAAGAAAGTTTTGTACGTTTATTGTTAGAACTTTGAACTGGCTTGAGTAAAATACCATTATTCGTAACAGTTTTAGCCGAACTGAAATGATTTTGTCAGGGTAATTTGTATTGGACCTATGGTAAATTATGGACCAATCATCCTGAAATTTTGAAGACTGATTTCTGGTATTACAAGAAATAAATTTCAAGACAGCAGTGTAATTAGTTTTAGCGTTAACAGTGAATTTTAGTAGGCTGCTCACTATGGGATCTAAGGTAAATTATGGACCGTATATCACAAAATTGCATGATAATTTTTCTGGCCATATGAATCTTAGTTGGAAGAAATTTTACCTCAATATCTATATCTGTTATGGTTTTAGGCGAATTTAGTTATTTTCCCAATAAGGGCTTTATTTGGTTTTAGGCGCAATAAGCTGTTTTCCGGGAGTAGGGCTTATATGGGGCCTAGAGTAAATTATGGACCGATCTTCACGTAATTTAGCAATGTCATTTGTAGTCACAAAAAACTGTTACATACCGAATTTCATTATGCTAGCATAATTAATTAAGGTTTTAGGCGTACTAAACGGTTTTCCATGAGTAGGGTTTATATGGGGCCTAGAGTAAATTATGGACCGATCTTCAAAAAATTTTATAGTGTGATTTCTGGTCCTATAAAACTGTGACGTACCAAATTTTAGAATGATAGCGTTATTTATTACGGTTTTAGGCGTACTAAACTTTTTTCCGCGAGTAGGGTTTATATGGGTCCTATGGTCAATTATAGACCGATCTTCACGAAATTTAACAGTAGGATTTGCAGTCGTATAAAGCGAATTCGTGCAAGATTTTATATCATTCCGTGCATTATTCCACCATTTATGTTAATTTTTGTATCAAAATTATCAATTTTTTTAGGGTGGTGGTTCCACATTTTGATTTATAGTTCTGATCCTACTGAGCCGATGTTGCTGGATTTCAATCCCAAACTGCTTAGGATAATTACAATCAATTTGAGATCAAGTTTGTTCTTTTCATTTGCGTTTTTCGAAAGTGAGCGTGTTTTTAACAGACGGACAGACAGACGGACATGGCTAAATCGACTTAGAATTACTCAATGGGTCAGAATATTTATACTTTATGGGGTCTTAGATGTATAATAAAAAAGTTTCACACGGAATGACAAACTTAGTATACCCTCATTCACCACTAGTGGTGGTGGAGGGTCTAAAAATATAATAATAAAAAAAATATTTAGTGTTTGTGCATAAATAAAATTTTGTTAAATATTTTAACAAAATGCCTATGTCGTCAACTACAATACAAGTGACTGGTTATGACATTTGTGGTCGCATAATATTTCTTAGTGGGCCGCAAATTTGTATGAAAACTGTTACGTTATCGTTCGCTTGCATTTTCGTTCCATTTGTCGTACTGAAAATTGTTAGTGGGCCGCAAATCAGCTGCTTGTCGTTGAAAATGCAAGCGTACGATACCGGTCGACATCATTTTTGTTTTGTTTTCAATGAATGCATACGGCGATTGTGCTTTAGCAATTTTGCTCGCTATTTGTTTAAAACGGAGAAGAAATATTAAAGAAAAATAATTTGGAGTGAATTGTGCTCTAAACATCGAGCTGTTTTGTGGCAAACAATTCTGTTAAAAAATAGAATTTACGGCTTAAAATGATTTAAAGACAAGCGAGTTCGTATTATTTTTTTATCAATTAAACCGATTTTATAAACCTCTTTATGAAAACTTTTCACATAAAACCTAGACATTTTTTTTAATAAAAATATCAATTGAAATATGAATGTAAATGCGGTAACTAGCCATTAAGTTAATAAATAATTTAAATAAATACCAACCATTAAACTAATAAATATTTGTTTAGTTTTTTTAATTGTTTGATTAAAATTTTCGTAATTTATTTACTTTTAGAACTCTTTATATGACTGGGTGCGTGATCATCGCGTCCATCATAAATATTCCGAAACTGATGCTGATCCACACAATTCAAATCGTGGCTTCTTTTTCTCTCATGTCGGCTGGCTGATGATGTACAAGCATCCCGAAGTATTGCGTCGTGGTCGTCAAATCGACATGGGTGATATTTTGGCCGATCCTGTCATACGGTTCCATGAGAAATATTTCATACCATTGAAAATGCTGTTCTGTTTCCTTTTGCCAACTGCTGTACCCATCTATTTCTGGGGTGAAGAGTTTCAATGTGCTTTTATGTCTCAGTGTGTCTTCCGCTATATTTCATCGTTGAATTTCACCTGGTCGGTTAACAGTGCTGCTCATATGTGGGGTACACGTCCCTTTGATAAGTAAGTATTTTTTTTTTTGTAATTCTGAAGATCTTTTCTCAAAGACATTTAACCAATTTTTTATTTTGATACCACTTTTTATCTTTTCGGTCCGTAGGCGCATTAATCCCAGCGAAAATGTCTATGTTTCCGTCATTGCCATGGGTGAAGGTTGGCACAACTATCACCATGTCTTCCCCTGGGACTACAAAGCAGCTGAATTGGGCAAATATCTTTTCAACATCACCACTATGGTTCTTGATGGCTTTGCAAAGATCGGTTGGTGCTGGGACATGAAACAACCCTCCAAGGAGTTGGTTAGACGTACATTGGAAAAATATGGTGACGGCACTCATCATTCCATGCAAAATGTACCCTTGACCGAGGGTCACATGAACTGTCACATTCCCGAAGTTCCTGATCCAGAGCTCGAATCCGTTCATGATGAGGATGAAGCCGAGTCCTCTTCCACCGAAAGCACAAAACTAGATGAAAATGAAAATTTATCTAAAAAATCATTGGTAGCTTAAGTTCAAAAAATAAGTGGTTACTGGATTTAAACGAGAACTTATTGTATGATTTACTTTTTTTTTAGAAAAATCCATACAAAAAAAAGTGAATGAATGGGAGAGCGATCAAAAAAAAATGAATAAAATAAAAAGAAATTGTCATGGGAGGTTCTTTATTTAATTTTTTATACAAAAAAGTCATATTTAAAAAAAACCAACAAACTATTTAAAAATCAGGGGGTTTATTATTAATAATTTAATGTTAGTCCTTAAGGTCAAGTTTTAAAACATATTTTTCTTTTTCTTAAAAAAAAAAAACACAAACAGAATAAAAGAATTTTTAAATTTTCTTTTTCTTCTCCTTTTATTTACGAGCACTAATCGCAATTTGAACTGTAGTAATTGTAATATTTTTTTGTAGTTCTGTTTTTGTAAGTTTTTTAGTTTTAGTTCAAAAAGAAAGAAAAAAAAATTTTTTAAATTAAAACATTTTTATATTCTTAAAAATCAAAATACAAATTAAATCAATGGGAATATGTTGTTTTATGTACTTTTAGCACACACATACATACACATGCACCGATTATCATTTTCATCAATTTGATTAAACATTTGTATTACAACAATAACATTTTAAAATATGGAAATAAAATAAGTTTTAAAAACAAATCAAATTGTGTGTTTTTATTTCAAGTATTATAATAACTATAAGGGGTACAATACACAGTCAAATTTATTGACTTCAAGCTCGTGTACGTGGGACTGACGTAATAATATCTACTTTGGTTTGATTTTCCATCCAGCATCGTCGCTATCTCACATCCAAACAAATTTTCACTGATACAGCCAGTGATGTCATATAAGGGGATTTATCCTCAAATTGGAGATTTTATTTTGAAAGCGGGGGTAAAAACTTAGATTTGAGGATTGGGAATTTTATTTGAGGATTGGAGATTTTTTTTTATTGAATTTTTATTTTCACTCTAGTTTTCATTTAGCAACAAAAACAATCTTTGAAATTTAAATTTATGACTGGCGCCAAGTCATGAAATTTTTCATGATGAGTGTATTTAGTGAAGACGCAACAACAAAAATTGAGGCGATAGAAACAGATTCATCCTACTCAGCATTAGATTCACTCAATGGATTTCGGCTACGATTTTGAAGAAGAAATAAAATCGATAGATTCAGGGTTGTCATTAAAAGTAAATAATTTTTAAACGTTCACGCTGGCTCATGGCTGAAAAATGAGTGAATGTTTCTGCTTTAATCTACTACAAAAAACAACACAGTTGTTTGCGAGGCTGTGGGAAAAATCGCCCAAAGAAAAATGGCCCAAAAAAAGAAATGAAAAATCGCCCAAAAAAATTCCATGTAAAATTGGGCCTAAATTCATATGAAAAGTGACCTAAAATTTTTGGGCTATTTTTCGTTATTGTTGGGTGATTTTTCGTTTTTTAAATTTTGTGATTTTTCATTATGAAAAATAAAAATAAAAATGGAAACTAAATAAATTTTTTAAACTGTAATAGATTATGTTTAAATATTTTGTTAGCATAAAAATTTTTTCAAATGTTGTCAATTTTTTTTATTTTAAGAAATTTTGTTAATGTGTTTTTTTTATGTAATTTTGTTTAAAAAAATTTTCAATCCCGAAGACGTAACACAACGGAGTTACGAAAATTCGAAAGAAAAATAAATATTAACTTTTTTATAAAATAAAAAATAGACCATAAGCTTAAATAAATAGAAATTAAAAATAAAAAAATAAAATTGTAATTTTTCTTATATATTTTATTTTAACAGGGTAGCGAAAAAAATTTGCTAAAAAGGTCTGCTTTTCTAAAAAGTTTAAATATGCTAAAAAAAAAGAAGTTACCATATTTTTCCAAAAATTAAATTTTTTATCCCAGGTTTCCAAACAAAATACTAAATTTGGGGATAAATCCTCTAATCTTATATCACTGAATGGTTAACAAAAAGCTGGATATAATCAGCCTTATTACGGTTGTTGTTGTCGCAAACAGGCTGTGGGAAAAATCGCCCAAAGAAAAATGGCCCAAAAAAAGAAATGAAAAATCGCCCAAATGAAGAATCGCCCAACAGAACATGAAAAATGACCCAAAAAGTTATATATGAAATTTTGCCCAAAAGAAACGAAAAAGGGCCCAAAAAAAAATGAAAAATGACCCAAAAAGCAAAAACGAATTTTTTCCCGGTGGCATGTTATAACGTTCAGTGTCATAGTGTCCATGGACGTTATGACACTCCAAAAAGTGTCATAGTGTCCATGGACACTGCGCTAACTAAAGCTTCTCTGCACATCTGTATCTGTCTTATAATTTATGCTTAATAAATTTGGAACTTTTATTATTTGAAGCATTTCTAACATATAACGTCTCTTGTAATTACTCTCTGTGTTTAAAATTGTTACATTCTCAAAATCTGGATAATGATTCAAACTAGAACAGTGGGTTGCTAATGCTGTTTTTGCAATTCTCGATTTTAGTTTATTTGTTTATTTATTTGTTGTTCCCACATATAACTTATCACATTGTCCATTATTATTTCCCCTACAAGGTATTCTATAAACTACATTTGACCTATCTAATTGTATGATTATTTAATTTATTTATTTACAACGTATTGTATTTGAAATTTTTTTATTTGTAAATACACTTTTTACAAAAAAATTAATTTTGTATTATTTTTATTTATACGACCACCAATTCTATCCCTTTTTACCCTCTAAATATTTAAATTTCCAAAAATTTCTTTTCCGTGGATCTTTTCGTTGGGAGACTTATCCGCTCTCCAAATTTTATGCCGTTTGGGCTTCACGAGGATGACTTAGTCACTTGACTAAGTTATAAATTTGATTCGACATTTGTGTCCTATGTTGGTACTTCTCCCCTGCTCCTATCGACAAAATAAGTAGTCCATTTTATTTTTGGGGCAGGATGCTTCTATAAAAATATTTATTGCTCCCCCTGCACTTACCGCCTTTATTTTTATTTTGAAAGGTTTAGTTTATCATAAGAGTGGGCCTACAACGCGTGAAGACTTTTGACTTCAAATATGCGGTATTTAATATTTTCATTCTGCTCCTCCTCCGTCCTCACCGCCCATTTTTTTATTTTGAATTTATAGTTTACCATCATAGTGGGGTTAACCTTAATAGTTCTTCAGTTACGCGATATTTAATATATGCATCATATGGGGCGCCTACCCCCCTTATTTTTATTTTCAAAGATGTGACTCCTACCAAGTTTGAATATATTCTCAATATAACAGTTCTTAAGATATGCGATATTTAACATTGGCGTCCCATGGGGGGGTACCACTTCCCCTGCAATAACTGCCAGTATTTCACTGTTCTTGTTTCAGGTAAAAGTGAAAAGGAATGGTACATAAATTATAAGAAGACATCAAGATGTAAACTTTTTCAACAGTAATTAGATGAAGTCGTAGTATTGTTTGGCATTTCATAATAGAAAGACTTACGCCTAAATAACGTTTACAAATCGTTCAACTTTATTACAAAAATTCACGTTCTGTGAGGAATGTGTTTCGTGCACTTCGCTCAACTTATGGTCAACATAATCGACCTACTGAGCGTACTATTCGCAGCACCATCACCCATTTTGAAACCCAGCATTCATTATTCATTCATTATCTATTCCTCCGAATAGACCACGTCCAGTACGCTTGGAAGAAAATATAGCGGCCGTAACTGAGAGTGCACACGAAGACCGTGGAGAGTCGATTCGGCGCCGTTCGCAGCAACTCGGACTGACGTATGGAACGACTTGACGCATTTTACGTCGAGATCTTAAATTGAAAGCGTACAAAATACAGCTTGTGCAGCAACTAAAGCCGCTCGACCTTCCCAAGCGACATCGCTTCGCTCTATGGGCTCTTGAAAAGTTCCAAGAAGATCCGACGTTTTTGAGGCAAATTTTGTTCAGCGATGAGGCCCATTTCTGGCTCAATGGGTATGTTAACAAACAAAATTGCCGGATTTGGGACGATGAAGAGATTCAATAACTGCCACTTCATCCAGAAAAAACAACGGTTTGGTGTGGCTTGTGGGCCGGTGGAATAATCGGTCCATATTCCTTTAAAAATTATGCCGGTGCGAACGTAACCGTCAATGGCGACAGTTATCGTGCCATGATAACCGACTATTTGATGCCTGAAATTGCGTGATCTCGGCGACATTTGGTTTTAGCAAGACGGCGCTACTTCCCACACATTGCATCAATCAATGGATCTATTGAGAGAACACTTCGGTGAGCACATAATTTTACGTTTTGGGCAGGTCGATTGGCCACCAAGATCGTGTGATATCACACCGTTAGACTTTTTACTGTGGGGATATGTAAAGTTTAAAGCTTATGCGGACAAACCCGCTTCGATTCAGGCCTTGGAGGAAAACATCACGCATGTCATTCGCCAGTTACCAGTCGAAATGCTCGAACGAGTCATCGAAAATTGAACTCAACGGATGGACCATCTGCGACGTAGCAACGGCCAACATTTGATGGACATAATCTTTAAAAAAATAAATGCTAAAGAATGTCCTTTCAAATGATAATAAACATTCCCCATTAAATTTGAATTTTCTGTGTTTTTTTTTTTTTAAAGTAGGGAACCTCGAAATGGATCACGCTTTATAACAAACACCGGTTCCACTAACTAAAGCTTTCTGCATAGGCCGCAAGGATTTTCCACTCTATGGTATTACAAACACAGGCTTCGCTAACTAAACTGGACATTGCAACACATTTGAAAGTGAAGTAACACCAAAAAGTGTCATAATGTCTGCGGACCTCATAACAGTGTCCGCTATGACATGCCACCGAATTAATTAGTATTAGTAGAAGAAATACCATTCTCAACGAAATGTTGAATATACCAAATATTGCAATCAAACGTGTGCGGTGTTTAAAATAGTTAGCAGTGTTGATAAATGACCAATGGCACCCATCAAAAGAAATTAAATGCCGCATAGAGATGTCGAGAGATGCATTTTTAATTTTAAACACTTAAAAGTGTCATTATATAAATTAACATAATTTGGGGATTCTCAAAGTAGTCATAAAGTTGTAGAGTCATATGTCTTAAAACAATTACAAGAAACATATATGACTGTTGTGTGCAACCGCTTATGATTTAGATTTTACTGTACAGTTATGGCGAATCAATGAACACAGCATTTAAGTTTTTTTTTTTTTTTCTTTGAAACACAAGAATATTTTTTTTTAAACAATTGTAAAATATTATTTAGGAAATTATGACGATATGACTTGATAGCACACCTTATGAATCACCCAAATATCACTTTTAAAGGTGTCGTAAAGTCCATGTATGACATGTGATATGGCCTAGGGACATTTTGACACTTCTTAGTGTGTAAAATTTAATTTATTTTTGGTTCATGATTTCAAGCTCTGAGACGAAAGACTTGACAAAATAACAAATTAATATCCAAACTCCCGAAATGTTAAAATCCATATCTTTAAGTCCAGAATTTCAGATATCTGAGTCCCAAAATCCAGAACTTTATGATTCCAAATTTTAAAATCCTCGACTTAAAAATCCCTATATAAAATCCCGAATTTGGAAGCTTTTCTTCGGACCGGCGCATAGATTTTCTCGTCTGATATAATCAACAACAGCTTCGCTAACTAAAGCTTCTTGGCATAGGCGGGCTTCGGCCGGGCTTAAGGATTTTCTACGCTATGGTATAACAAGAACCGGCTTCTGTTACCAAAATTTATTTAAAAGAAAAGTATTTAAAAATATAAACTCATACAAATATGAACAAAGAAATCATTTTTGAACAAGAGAAAAATTTCATACGCATATTGAGAAACAATCAGCCATGTCACAGAGTAAAATTCCGTTCGGAAACTGAATTCATTCCGTATTTTGGTGCTTCAGAAAATTACGAAAAAAAATTTGCGGAATTAAACCATTTTTTTTAATGAACGGAATGGAAGTTTTCTGTATATTAAAGGCTATCAAAATATACTTTCTATCAATAAACAAATAAGTTTTTTTCGATTCCGTATGGAATTGTACTCTGTAACATGGCTGAAGAAATACAAAATTCTACAATGAGTCATTAAAGAAAAAAATTACAGGAAGAAGTGGTAGACCCAAAGTAAAAACGAAAAATGATTTTTTAAATAATTATGCCACTTCTTGTAGGATCACTATTCCTTAATTTGTTCGTTTAATTCTCTTGTCTTGTTTCTTGCGTTTGAATATTATTTTTTAATAAAGCTTAAATGTGTAACACAAAAAATTTTTATTTTAATCTCCACGTGTAGTAATAAAATCCTCATTAATATTTATGTGAATGAAATCATAGCTGGTAGAGTTACTTTTGCTTCAAATTTATATCAGAGTTGATAGAAAAACAAGCCAGTTTAATTTTAATTGTTTTAAAATTAGGTCAACAAACATTTCGGACGACCCCAAAATAACAAAAAAGCAAAAGTGTAATATCACGTGTATATGCATGTATATCTAAAAAAATCAAAGACCATTTAAATAGAAGCAACAAAGAAACTGGAGAGACCAGAAGAAAACCAGTCCGCATAATACCCATGCAGTTAATTTAAATTTAAAAGAAAAAAATGTGGATGCATCTAGATTTTACCATTTATGTGCATTGTGTTTGCCTTGAATTGAACGAAATCTTGTAAGTATGTATGTGTTTTGTTTAATTTATGCAAAATCGGCGCCTGCAGTGATAAAGTCTAACTTAATTTTTTTTTTGTATATAGATTTTAGCTTTAATTATTTGTTGATACTAACAGTGTATTCGGAAAGTTTTTAAACAAATTTTGTTGATTTTTATACAATAAATAAATTTAAAGAAAATTGTTTTAGAAGCAGGGAAATAAGTTATGAAAAGCAGAAAAGCCAAAATGTGTGTGAAGTTAAATTAAATTATTAAACCCTAGCCACATTCTGTTATGTTAACAGAATAATTTTAACCACTTAACAGAACTTATGTTAACACTTTTATGAGGGATAAATCTAGATTTCTGGAAAAGGAGTCAACGTGGGCGAACAAAAATGATTAGGAATTGTCGACAATAAGTTTCTGCATCGTTGGCTATAATTAGGATTTTTAACAGAGTGAGTTGAAGCGACTAGGGTTATAATTTTTAAAGTTTAACTTCACACACATAAAGCCAAAGTTGAATTTGTGGATAAACGTCCCAAAAAGAAAGGTCTAGAAAATAAGACTATCCTTTCGAGAAAATCTATAGAAAAGAGAGTAACTACATATGAAAATGTTTTAAATATTATTTTTCAAAAACGTTTAAAAAGCTCCAAAAAATTTTGAATAAAATTAGTCCAAAATAAACTTTTACCCCCTCTTTTAAAAATACTTTACCTCGCTTTTAAAATATTTTTATACAAATATTCAAAATTTCGGACAACTTTTTAAAATTTCAGACAATTTTATATCAAAAATTTCTCATCGAAAGGTGAAGGTATTAACAAAATAACCACCTAAATTTCATCCTTAAATCACTTCTTCGTTTTGATGCCCATAAGCGGTACTTTTTTAAAATTTTGTTCTAAGGCGAAGCAGAACAAGAACAAGACTTAATTGAAGCTTGTCCGCCTGACGTCTTTTTGACTATCCAAGCCTTGTAAATAAACAGCATAAATTAAGCCTATGAGCCCTCTATGGGGCAGGGACCAAGCCTATTAAAACTTGGAAGATTGGTGTACAATTAGCCTCCATAGTAACAACCCCCGGAATTAACTCCTATTACCTCATAAGCTGTCTAAGTACATAATTCTACTTAAAAAAGTAGAATACAAGCATTTATTGTTTTAGAAAATCAAGTGGTGGTGGGTTTATAGGGATCCAAAACTGGCATATGCGCCCAAACTCCAAGTCACTTCTTTTTGCAATAATTGGAATACGTGCGTATTAAAATCAAATTTCGCCGAATGCAAGTCAAATCTCTTTTACAAAATGTTTTAGTAGTAAATCTATAATGAATTAGGCATTGATTGAATTCCCACTCCCGAAAATTATTTTTACCGCCAATTGAATCGCTAAGTGCAGAACTACTTTAAAACATTTATTTTGAGATAATCAATTAGAACAGTGTAGTAAATAATAATAAATGCAAGTTTATTGTTCTTAACTCGTAGAGGGGTGAACTGACTTTAAGTTGAAGTTGTCTAGTGGGCAATTTCACCAATTCTATTTAAATATTAATTCATATTTAAATAAATTTTTTTATATAAATTTTTTTTTTTTTTTTGACATGAAAAACGAATTTTAAAAATATATTTAAATAGTTTGGTGAAATTGGCCATAAGACGACACTTTTTACACTGTTTTCTTAGCATTACTACAATAAGGTTCATAAAGTAAATATCAGTAGTTCCCTTTCTGCACTAAGGTATTCAATTTTGTAAAATGTTAAAATATAAGTATAATTTTCCACAAAAACAAGCCCAAACCCTGTTTATAATGGAGTATATGTCCCATTGGAACCATATTCAAAAAAATCCAGTTACAATTCTTGAAAAGTTTGATCCATTTCAGCTCTAATAACTTATGTGCAAGCCGTTAGGTAAGGTTTCTTAGGCAGCCATCAACCTTCCAGATGTCGCTTTGAAGTGCTCAGCGCTTATGCCTATCCTGCAGAGCAGTAACTCAATAGGCGTCACAGCAAATTCAACCAATTTGCCTTACTTATAAAGAAAATAACTGACCTTATTTCTATCTTAGATAGATCATCAACACACAAACACTGGTTTTTAAAGGTATCTCCCCCTAATGTCCCAAATTTCAGGACACTGACACAGAAAATGAAATACAGTTTCATCTTCCTCCTCGTCATTTTTGCAGTTGTTCCAGACCTATTTTCTTCGCATGGGTTCCTACCGGCTAGCGTTCAGTTATCATAGAGATAACTGTTCTAATATGTTCTCTGTAGAGTCTTAGTAGAGAGCACGTCCTATGTTCATCATACCGCAGGTGTGTTCCCCTCAATTGTGCAAGTCCCCCCAATTGTGCAAGTCTATAAGACTTGCGCTGAATGAGTGTGACTTACAGTGAGCCATTGGAAAGGGCACGTTCGTAAATGCATAAAAATGGTGCATCACAGCTGCAGCGATTAAAAATTTTTTTGCTGATGCTCTTTAACCGCACAACAGTTGTGCAAAGTTTGAATTTTTGACCACGAGCTAAATTTCAAAAGTTTCATAACCGAACATAAAATAATAATAAAAATCTTATCAACAATACCGATGTCAAATTTTATTGAAAATATTGAACCAAAATGACACAGTTTTCTTATAAATAACAAGAAAAAACATCAAAAAAGAAAAATAAAACGATTTCTTTTATGTGGAAAGTTATTGCATCAGAAAATTAACTGCATAAAAATACTTTTGACATATGAGAGTGATGCCAAGTTTCTTATAAGTGATGCTTTTACGAACATTAAACTTTACTAATGCACAAGTGATGCGCAACAACTGCTTTTATGAACATCGATTTGATCAATAAATCCCAACAAACACGAAGTCAAACCTTTGATATGAAATGACTTTATCATTTGACATCAAACACAATTTTTAAACCTTTGTCATATGTTTGATTTTAATATTTAAATTCAAATTGGTAATGATTTGAATGTAAACATTTGACATACAATGTTTTATCAATTTGATATAAAATTGTTATCAAATGTTATTCTCAAAACAAAAAAAAAAAAACTTGACAGCACTGAAGCGAAAAATAATTGTGAATATTAAAAAAATGGCTATTAAAGTTAAATGTGTTATACAATTTAAGAATAGTTACATATTACGTGAAGTAAATTCGCCTTTAAGAAACCTTAATGTGTTGCTAAAAAATATAAAAAATATATTTTTAAGTAAAAAATTAATTACAAAGTGTAATGTAAAAAAAAAAATAAAACGGGAAAGTGAAGACATTATAAAGTTGTTGTACGTTCTTGGTGATACGCCATGACAATCCTCAAAACAAAAAGGAGCCACGTATTTCGTATTTGCAAGAATTAGAGGAAGGAAATAATACTATATCATCTTTAAGCTATGGTGCCGAATGCAAAGCTCTCAGTTTATTAAAATAAATAATGAATTTAAATAAAAAAAATATTTTTCATTTATGTTCCACATTGTATTAAAATCCACATTTGAAAAACATTTGAGTATAACGTTTGAAAGCAAGTTGAAAATAAATGCATTTCTCAATTTAAAAATAATTTCCCCTTTTTGTTGAGAATGCTATGATTTTCAAATCATTATCAAACGTTTGTAGTTTGAGAAAAGGTTTGATTTCAAATTATTTTCAATTTGATATTAAATCTCCGTGTTTGTTGCGATCTTTCATCCAGACGACCCCCTCGTGTGGCAAGCTCATCCGCTTTTTGGTTGCCCTGGCAGTTCGCATGCCCTGCTAACCAGATTAGGGTTACTTTCGAACGCTTCGCAATCTCATTTAAGGCCGTTTTACACTATCCCACAATTTTAACGTATTTTGACGAAAATGCATCTCTGATCTTATTGTTGTTTGAAAGTTTTCAAAAAACAATAACAACTTTTTTTAAAACACGTAAGACTTGTGTGATAGTGTAAAGCAGCTATTAAATACATACATCCGACATTCTGCAGTTAACCAAGATATTGTGTAGAAACCAGTTATGGATGCAATGGTGGTAGCCTTGCCATCCATCGATATGCGATACAGCAGAGATTTCCGCTTGCAGGGAACTTCAGTCATCTGGTATACAAAAGGTAAATTTAATAGGACATGTTCTGGAAATCGAAATACCGTGAATTAACATCGATGAAGATTTTCAATTAATTTTTTGTAAAAATTGGTGTTGCTTTTCCTGATGTCAAAAGTAGTTTAGGAAGAGAAAAGTGGTCCTCAAAGTATTAGGTACATACAATTAAGTAGTTTTATGAATTTTGAACACGGGGAGTTTTGAAAATTTGTTTGATTTCAATTTCACGTGATTTCGATTTCTAGAACATGGCCGTATATCCAGTTCCTGTAGAAACCTCCGCCGACTCTAAATTCCTTTCTTCGATGCATCAGTATATACCCTGAGGTTCGGTTCTATTTAACGTATCTCAATAATATACAATCATCCCTTGTTTAGGAGCTAGAGCCACCTAACCTCTGCTGCTTTTGGAAAATGCAAGCAGCACCTGAACTCTCCCACAAGTGGTGAATCAGCCCATTAGTGGTATTTTCGGAATATCCCTTCCCGCAATTTTGGATAATTAGCTGCAACACCCACGTGATCCCGAAAAGTATCCTTTCAACGAAGAGGCGAAACTTCTGCCAAGACAATCTTACTGAAAGGCAGAAAGCATTTTTCGCAAAAATGGAAGCCTCGACAAATAGGCAGCCCAGTGCTGTTCCACCGAGGACTACTGACTGCTGTGGTACCATGTAGGATCTCTGGTCAGCCACGATCGCAAGATATTTTAAAATCTGTTGATTATGTATTTTTGGCGAATACCAATTATTGGCTGCACCGTATTATGACCCGGAGGATGTAAACTGAAAAGGTGAATTAGCCTTAAGTTGATTTTTACACCCCCAGGAGGGTCTCATTTTGCAGAATTACTTGTAGGAACCTTATTATTTTTTTTTTGTGTGTTACAGTGCTATTAAATGCACAAACTATGTGAAGGATATATGCCAACTGTTGTTGGATTACTGGTGCATAGCAGCTCTCAATGTCTTGTATGCGCACAAAAAAATTTGCATTTTGTCAAATAACTTTTTCGACACACTGCATGTATACATATGTAAAATAATGTTAATATGTATTTGAGTTTTATGCATTCGAATGTTGTCATATTTTAAACAAATTCATCTCTAATTAAATGCACAATAACTTATTTGTCTTCAATATGTGTAACGACGCAACGATTTGCCAACACCGATAGGTAATACAAGGTTATTATTAAAATTCAAGGCGTCCATTGAATGCACAGGTCAAACTATTAAAACAAGAGAAAAACTGGTATAATCTGTCTGATGAATAATTGAAAACAAACTCCTAAAATTAGAATTGTTACTTTACTTTCTGGAATAAAATAAATTGTTACTCACTTAGAAGAAAAAAAGGTCACAAGTACGCAAACAACCACAGTCCAAATTTTTTATCACAAACGAAAAAATCAGACTGAATTTTATACTTTTGTGTAGAATCAATAGAAGCAGTCAGTTGTCGAAAAAATAAAAGAAATATGTAACGAAATGTAACGAAATTTTTAATTTTTTTTAGTATTACAACATAATTTTTATGGTATTAATTATTTGTTAAGTTTTATATACAAAAGGTTTGTGTTTAGAAAATATTTTTTCATACAAACAAAGAAGGTGATCTTCATTTTTAATAAGTTTTTGCTGTCAACAGCTTTTTGTTTTGTTACTTTTTGTATGTATGTGTTGAGTTATTGATTTCTTTTCATATCAATCTTTTTAACAGAATTAACCGAAACAATTAGAAGTGTTAAATATTAAAAAAAAAAAATTAAAACAGTTCTCTAATGGCACAATGGAAGATTTTATATGTTGAGTGAAATCCAGGAAAAAAAACAGAGAAATTAGATAATTTGTATTGCTTTTCATTTCTCCAACATCTACGATAAATTAAAGAATTTTCTCCAAGTCCAGTGTTATCAAAACTAAAGAAAGGACCAAATTATTTGTTCAAAAGAAATTTTAATAAGATCTCCTTAAACTCGTTAAATAACTAATAAAATGATCTTACAGTTTATTTTTTAATTAATACATAATACGGATTAATTTAAAGATATGTATAACATATTTATGAATTATTTTTTTGTTGGCTCGTTTTAGTTCAAGAATTATAATGTTTTTTATGTTATTGCTTTTTTACTAATCAATTCCAAATAATAAATCATTTAGGAATTTTTATTTATTGAAATTACTTAAATTATAAAAAAAAAAACTTTATTAATCGGTTAACCGATCAATAACAAAATTAACCGATTATTAACCGATTTAACCAAAACTTCGGTAAATTAATCGAGCGATTAACCGATGAAAGTAAAAGCCCGATTAAATTAATACCCTAGTGTGTATATGTATTCTAAATCAAACTCCATACAAAAAAAATTTACAGCCAGCATAGGTCTCTCTGCGGTCACCTGTATGAATTCGTCTTGTGTATAATCAAATCAAAACCATGGCCCAATTAGTAGGTCTGCTCGAAACGCCTGCTGATTTTTTGTAGAGTTGTGTTTTCAATCATAATACATAGGCATAAATGGGCAAAATGTCAAAGGTTGTTTACATCTATTTGTTAAAATAGTTGAGTTAAATACATTCAATTTATAAAGTATCACTATCCAGTGTGACACAAAGAATGCTGACGAAGGCCGTAGCGGGCCAGAAAATGCATTACATTCTGCTGGTGTCTAATAATTGTAAATTTTTCTGTACATAAATATACTTCATTGCTATCCAACGGAAAGCTAAGGTAAAATGTAACAAGAAAATACAATATAATAGTCTGGTATAGAGCTATTACAAAAAGCTTTATAAAATACATAACTGAAATTTAACTCATAGAATAAATTCGAAAAATGAAAAATGTTGAATATTTTTTATTATATTTTTTTTAATATTCTTTTTGATTTCATGAAATCGTTTTTCTTATTGTTAAAATAAAAATAAAATATAATAATTGTTAAAAAAAATTTGTGAATAAAAATTTTAAATAACCATAATAATAAAAAAAAAGTGCAATAACATTAAAATGCGTTATTGTGCAGTGTGTAAAAACATTTTAAAAGTGGATGCGGTACGTTATTTTCAGTGCCAAAATTTCGGGTGGAAAGCAGTGTTTAAAATGCAGTCGCCAGTTTGTTTTTTTACACATGCAACTATACTGAAAATAGTTCGAACCATCATTTTTCATCACCATTCATATTTAAAACAGTTGAACTGTGTGCGCACAGTTACTGAAAAAATAGTAACACAATTCATTTTTTTTCAGCAGTCAAAAGAATCAGCAGCAGACTCCCTCCATTTTAAACACACAGACTGCTGAACTTGCGACTGAAAACCAGAAGCTGCTGTGTTTACAGTTGACGTAAACTCTTTTTTTTAGTTCACTAAACAACGTAGCTAGAAACTGGCAGCTCGACTATACAGTAACGTAAACACAAACTGGTTTGTTGAATGAATTGAGTAATGTTAAGTTGAAAACACATTTGTTTTGTTATTTAAATCAAATAAAAGAAAGGAGAAAAACAATTATTTATAGAATGAAACAAATAATTTGTAATATTTCGAATGCCAATTACAATACATACTTTTTATTTAAAAATATTAATTTTTGTTTTATAAATTTTATGTAAAATTATAACACTATTTTTTAACTTGATAATAATTCAGTGAAAATGTCAACCATTAAAACACATTAAACATAATAGAAAATAAGATTTTCTATAGTAAATATAAAAATTTTTCCTGTTACTTTAAAATATAATATTTTTCTACTAAAATTTTTTTTAACGTTTATTAATTGAACAATATTATATTGTACAAACTTAAACTATAATAAACACTAGTAAACAATATTAATTTTTACACATTTATTAAAAAGTCTCAAAAGCAAGGTCGCGAGTATTATTATTAGAATGGATTAGATTTTGATTTTCAGAAATAGGTTTTGATTTTGAACTTCAAATGATGAAGATAAATATTATATTTAATTTAAGAATGTTATGAACAAATTGTTTAAAAACATTAGATTTATATGTCAATTGTTAAAAACTATGGTCGAATAGTAAAAAAGCCAAAAACAGATTATTCATCTAGCCACCAATTTTTTTTGGTTTTAGAACATTGTAAACTACGAACTACTGTATTGGAGAATACTTGTGTCGTAACGTACATTATAATTATTTGTTTCATTGCAATTTACCGATTTTATACTGGCCCATCTATAATTCTGATATAAGACTATTATGCCATTTTTATTTTGTACAACCCCTATACTACATATACATATACAAATGCATCAGTTTGAAAAAATCCTTTTTGCAATGTCCTATCTATATATATAAAATTGTAACGTTACTGACTGACTCACTGACTGATTCATCATCGCACAGCCTAAACGCCTGAGGCTAAAAACTAGAAATTTGGACCAGGGGTTGGTCTCTCCCCAAATCGATCCACTAAGACGGGATTTTTGGAAATTCGAATGTTTAGGGGGTAAAAAAGGGCAAAATCGGGTAAATTCGGTAACCTTATATCTCTAAAACTAAAAGAGATACAAAAAAAATTTAGTGCTTTTCGTTGTTTTTTAGAAAAATAAGCGGACAGGTGTCTGGTACTTTTTGGAAATGCAGCTCTTTAACGGAGTAAACGGGTAAAATCTGTATTTTGCTACTTTTTTGTCACCCCATCTATCTTTTAAACTAATAAACATAGAAATAAGGGTTATATCACATTTGAAACTTATCTAAAAAATCCAAATACAAATTTTGTACTTTTTCGATATTCGGACGTTTAGGGGGTAAAACCCGTTACTATTTTTGGTACTTTTTTACAAATCATTTTTTTTTATTTATTGATATATACGTATTAAATTATGGGCTCCTACTACAATATTGAAATTTTTCATGCTTCAATGGGGAGAAAAAAGTACCAAAAAGTGGAAATACGGTTTTTGGTTCCACAACTGACAATTTTTCTAATTATCGTTAATATTGGACCTAGAAACATAAACTTCAACATGCAATGTCCTGAGTGGATAAGAACCTCTGAGGGTACTTTTTGGTATTTTTTTGATCTTCAACTGGTACTTTTTTAATTTCCGTTAGTATTAGACCTAGAAACAATTAATTAAACATGCAAAGTCCTGAGTGAATAAGAATTTGTTAGAAGGATCTTTTTGGTACTTTTTCGTTATTTAACTGGTACTTTTTTAATTTTCGTTAATATTGGACCTATAACCATAAAATTAAACATGCAAGTTCCCAAGTGAATGAGAATCTGTAGGAGTGGTTTTTTGGTACTTTTTCGTACTGTATTGTTTGCCAACAGGTACTTATTGAATTTTTGTTAGTATTGCAGCTACAAACATAAAATTAAGCAAGCAAAGCGTTGAATGAGCATCTGTAAAACCTTAATTTTGGTTCTTTTTTGTCCCCCATCTACCGTTTAAGTCAATGCACAAAGAAATAAAAATTATATAAAATTCGTAACTTATCTAAAAAATGCCAAGTGAAAATTTTGTTCTTTTTCTGAACTCGAACGTTTAAGGGGTAAAAATCGTACGTAATTATGTTACTTTTTCCAAGATATTGTTTCTTCATTTATTTATTTTCATCGCACAGCCTAAACGCCTGAAGCTAAAGAGTTGACATTTGGACCTGAGGCAGGCCTCTCGCTAAATCGATCACGCTGACCTCATATCTGCTAAGCTAAAGGAGATACAAAAATATTTAATACTTATTGTTGTTCAATAGAAAAAAAGGCGGTAAAAACGGAAATTCGCTAACCTCATATCGGCTAAACTAAAAGGGATACAAAAAAATTGAATACCTATTATTGTTCAGTAAAAATAAGCGGACAGGTGTCTAGCACTTTTTTGAAATAAGGAGTAAACGGGTAAAACCTGTACTAGCATTTAACCCGCTACTTCGTTAGCGCCCCTTTTTCTTTCGTGGACATATTTGTACGCCAAAGCTTATGTTTCTAGGCTGAACCCCGCTACTTTGTAAAGGGACGATTTTTACCTCTAAACGTTCGTATTTCAAAAATTTTTATTTGTATTTTTTAGATACGTTACGAATGTGATACTTTTTTATTTAAATGTTTATTGGTTTAATAAATAGCAAAAAAGTTTTAAAATACAGGTTTACTGCCCAAAAGGGTCTAATTTCAAAAAAGTACCAGACACCTAACCGCTTATTATTTTAATGAACATCAGGTTAGGGAATTTCCCGTTTTAACCTTTTTTACCCTCTAACCATAAAAATTTCAAAAACTCCCATCATAGGTAATCGGTTTCGCGAGAGGCCAACCTCCCGGGCAAATTTCAGCATTTTAGTTCAGGCGTTTAGGTCGTGCAATGATGAATCAGGCAGTAACTTTACAATTTTATATTGTATAGGTAGATAAAGAAAAACGTTTTGAAAACAATAACAGAATTAGGTACGATTTTCACCCCTTAAACGTTCGAATTTCGAAACGCATCAAATTTGTATTTGTATTTTTTAGATAAATTACGAATGTGATATATTTTTTATTTTAATGTTTATTGGTTTAAAAGATAGATGGCATAGCAAAAAAGTTTTTAAAAATACAGGTTTTACCCGTTTACTCCTTATTTCAAAAAAGTGCTAGACACCTGTCCGCTTATTTTTAATGAACAATAATAGGTATTCAATTTTTTTGTATCCCTTTTAGTTTAGCCGATATGAGGTTAGCGAATTTCCGTTTTTACCGCCTTTTTTTCTATTGAACAACAATAAGTATTAAATATTTTTGTATCTCCTTTAGCTTTGCAGATATGAGGTCAGCGTGATCGATTTAGCGAGAGGCCTGCCTCAGGTCCAAATGTCAACTCTTTAGCTTCAGGCGTTTAGGCTGTGCGATGAAAATAAATAAATGAAGAAACAATATCTTGGAAAAAGTAACAAAATTACGTACAATTTTTACCCCTTAAACGTTCGAGTTCAGAAAAAGAACAAAATTTTCACTTGGCATTTTTTAGATAAGTTACGAATTTTATATAATTTTTATTTCTTTGTGCATTGACTTAAACGGTAGATGGGGGACAAAAAAGAATTAAAATTAAGGTTTTACAGATGCTCATTCAACGCTTTGCTTGCTTAATTTTATGTTTGTAGCTGCAATACTAACAAAAATTCAATAAGTACCTGTTGGCAAACAATACAGTACGAAAAAGTACCAAAAAACCACTCCTACAGATTCTCATTCACTTGGGAACTTGCATGTTTAATTTTATGGTTATAGGTCCAATATTAACGAAAATTAAAAAAGTACCAGTTAAATAACGAAAAAGTACCAAAAAGATCCTTCTAACAAATTCTTATTCACTCAGGACTTTGCATGTTTAATTAATTGTTTCTAGGTCTAATACTAACGGAAATTAAAAAAGTACCAGTTGAAGATCAAAAAAATACCAAAAAGTACCCTCAGAGGTTCTTATCCACTCAGGACATTGCATGTTGAAGTTTATGTTTCTAGGTCCAATATTAACGATAATTAGAAAAATTGTCAGTTGTGGAACCAAAAACCGTATTTCCACTTTTTGGTACTTTTTTCTCCCCATTGAAGCATGAAAAATTTCAATATTGTAGTAGGAGCCCATAATTTAATACGTATATATCAATAAATAAAAAAAAATGATTTGTAAAAAAGTACCAAAAATAGTAACGGGTTTTACCCCCTAAACGTCCGAATATCGAAAAAGTACAAAATTTGTATTTGGATTTTTTAGATAAGTTTCAAATGTGATATAACCCTTATTTCTATGTTTATTAGTTTAAAAGATAGATGGGGTGACAAAAAAGTAGCAAAATACAGATTTTACCCGTTTACTCCGTTAAAGAGCTGCATTTCCAAAAAGTACCAGACACCTGTCCGCTTATTTTTCTAAAAAACAACGAAAAGCACTAAATTTTTTTTGTATCTCTTTTAGTTTTAGAGATATAAGGTTACCGAATTTACCCGATTTTGCCCTTTTTTACCCCCTAAACATTCGAATTTCCAAAAATCCCGTCTTAGTGGATCGATTTGGGGAGAGACCAACCCCTGGTCCAAATTTCTAGTTTTTAGCCTCAGGCGTTTAGGCTGTGCGATGATGAATCAGTCAGTGAGTCAGTCAGTAACGTTACAATTTTATATATATAGATAGGACATTGCAAAAAGGATTTTTTCAAACTGATGCATTTGTATATGTATATGTAGTATAGGGGTTGTACAAAATAAAAATGGCATAATAGTCTTATATCAGAATTATAGATGGGCCAGTATAAAATCGGTAAATTGCAATGAAACAAATAATTATAATGTACGTTACGACACAAGTATTCTCCAATACAGTAGTTCGTAGTTTACAATGTTCTAAAACCAAAAAAAATTGGTGGCTAGATGAATAATCTGTTTTTGGCTTTTTTACTATTCGACCATAGTTTTTAACAATTGACATATAAATCTAATGCTTTTAAACAATTTGTTCATAACATTCTTAAATTAAATATAATATTTATCTTCATCATTTGAAGTTCAAAATCAAAACCTATTTCTGAAAATCAAAATCTAATCCATTCTAATAATAATAATCGCGACCTTGCTTTTGAGACTTTTTAATAAATGTGTAAAAATTAATATTGTTTACTAGTGTTTATTATAGTTTAAGTTTGTACAATATAATATTGTTCAATTAATAAACGTTAAAAAAAATTTTAGTAGAAAAATATTATATTTTAAAGTAACAGGAAAAATTTTTATATTTACTATAGAAAATCTTATTTTCTATTATGTTTAATGTGTTTTAATGGTTGACATTTTCACTGAATTATTATCAAGTTAAAAAATAGTGTTATAATTTTACATAAAATTTATAAAACAAAAATTAATATTTTTAAATAAAAAGTATGTATTGTAATTGGCATTCGAAATATTACAAATTATTTGTTTCATTCTATAAATAATTGTTTTTCTCCTTTCTTTTATTTGATTTAAATAACAAAACAAATGTGTTTTCAACTTAACATTACTCAATTCATTCAACAAACCAGTTTGTGTTTACGTTACTGTATAGTCGAGCTGCCAGTTTCTAGCTACGTTGTTTAGTGAACTAAAAAAAAGAGTTTACGTCAACTGTAAACACAGCAGCTTCTGGTTTTCAGTCGCAAGTTCAGCAGTCTGTGTGTTTAAAATGGAGGGAGTCTGCTGCTGATTCTTTTGACTGCTGGAAAAAAATGAATTGTGTTACTATTTTTTCAGTAACTGTGCGCACATAGTTCAACTGTTTTAAGTATGAGTGTGGATGAAAATAAAATACAGTTCTTTTTTTTCAGCATGTTACTGAAAATAAATGACATTTTTAGCAAATTTTGACTGCTATTAGCAGTTGTTCGAAACCCTGGTGGAAAGTGCAAAATATAGTAAAATTTGTAGCAGGAATTTGGCCCCATCACATGATAAAAATGGTTTTAAATACGCAATACTTTTAACCCTGTCGTGGACCAAACGCCTTTGGGACGGCTTTACTTTATTTTTCAAAAGTTATATATGAAAAACAAAAAGCCTTTACTGATGTGCAAGTTGAAAGCAAAGCTGATGTAAGGGACTAAAAAATGTTTTTGTAATATTGTATGAAAAGGGTTAAATAAGACCCTAAAAACCTTATCAAAGAGATTATTTTCTCAAAATCAGTTAGGGTTTTCTGTCTCTTTCGATTTTAGTCACTTTTCGATGCTTAACAGCGGTTTTTATTGTTTCCCTAAACATTTTTAAGAAACATTGAAATATAAAACTATGGTCAGATGCAGCGTTACCGTTGGATATTTTCAAAAAGTACCAACAAAGGGGAATTTTTACAAAAAAAGTGGCACCAAAAATGTGATTTAAAAAAAAGGCGGCACGTGCTTAAAATAAGAAGAATTACACAAAATAATGTTTTTGCACGTGTTTTATTTATTTTATTTAAAATTTCCAATAACATTAAATGGTAAAAAATCAAGAAAAGATTATATCAGATGTAAGCAAAAACTTTTTTATGTGATTTTAATTGACCTTAGCTTGCTGAATCCAAATCTGTTCAATGATTGGTTCTATCAGGTCTAGTTTTTTAAAAGCCTTTGAGTCATCCATATAGTTTTTTTTATATTTTCAACTGTTTCGAAGTTATTCAGAAATTTGTTGCAATATATTTTTTGCAAAATTAGTACTATTTTTGTTTTCAAAAATTTATACAAAAGTTATAAGGGCAAAAATTTGACATTTTAATCATTAATCTAAAAATCACGTGTATGAATAAAATACGGCATATTTCATGAAAATCGTAGGACAAATGTTAATTTTATGTATGAATTATTCATTGAGGCATGATGCTAATATGTATATTTCAACATAACTTGGGAGCGATATTTTCGATATACATAGATGCTATTACAAGCGAATGATTTGAAATTAAATTCCCTTTTAGGCATCTTACCAATAATTTTTTTCAAGTTTCGGAGATATTAAAAAAATAATGGGTAAATTTTTCAAAAAAATCCAAGTAATAAACGTTTAAAAAATTTACAAAAAAAAATTAAAAATAACAAAAATTTTACATTTTTATAAATTATCGAAGCTAGATTTATAACGAATAGAAAAAAGTCATAAACAATGCAAGTGTTTATTTAAATGTTGTTTAAAAATCAAATATTGCGATTTTTGGCGAATTTTTTATAACATATATCTTGAGAAAATTAAATTTGTCGAATTTTGGCGATTTTCGGTGCATAATTGATCACCAAGTGGAAAAAAGTCTGAAAGCCCTTATTTATACAGGCATACGTATACGCCATGGTATAAGTATTCATTTCATCATGGTATACCGCATACGCACAAAAGCAAGCGGTACTTCCCAAGAAAACTTGCGAATAATTTATATGTACACATGTTACATAACATATTTGCAATATGTTCATAAGCTTATTACGATAGGCAAAAATGTATTTCATATATATTAAAACAATTACAGTTTATACTATACAACTCCCAGTGTAATAAAACGGAAAGTTCAAAAAGTATCTCATCATTTAGTAAAAAGTACCAAAAAAGTGGCAAGAACTACAAAAAGTATCACATTTGGTGGCATTTTGTAATAGTAGCAAAATAGTATCCTAGCGGTCGAAAAAGTGCCAAATTGCTACTTTAGTAGCACCAACGGTAACGCTGGTCAGATGCTTTGTTCTTGATGTTTGTTTTTTTAGTCGCAGAAGATGGTATTTCGTATATGAAACGGCACTAAAAATAAAACTTTGATCTTATATTTTTTCGTATGTACTTCTTTATATAATTCTGTTGCTTATGGAACTAAATGCTTAAAAAAATACAATGATTTGAATAAAATGTTTTGTTTTGCTAAAATAGTGTACTATTTTTTTCCTTAATTGTACTGATTTTTTGTACTCGGTGTACTGTTTTTCCGAAATCTTGCTACCCTTGGTAATCCTAGAGTAATCCTTAACAAGTGCTAGTAAATATGTTGACAACATTATTTGCCGGCTAAGAAAACCTCACAATGCATCTATAATGGGTTTATATGGGAGGTGCAACGACCATTTCTCAAATCCCGCAAGTTTTGTTTTTAGAGAGATTGTGTATTAAAAAACAAGATTATTGTAGCTAATTTGAAAACTTTGTCTTTTATCGATCAGCAGATATAAACTAGGATAAAACTAGAGGCAGTCGTGGTTTTTTACTTATATCTCAGCCATTTGTGGACTGATCTGGCTGGATTGCAACAGCAAACAAAGGCAGAGTATATTTGGCATAAACTTATAACAACCTAGTCCCCATCATTTGTGGGGTCTTCGGAAAATCCATATCATCATGCCCACTGACAGACGAACATCGTTAAATATAATATTTCTAAGGACCCTGAATATATATCCTTTATAGTGTCTAATACTAATCTAATATTGTAAAATATTACAAACAAATAATGAAATACTGCCCAGCCCTGCTGAAACAAAATAAAGGAAAAAGGCAAGAAAGTGAATCGACGTTGGCCTACGTGCTGACTTGCATTCATGCCAAATAAACTTTATGTTCTATTTTGAAAACTAGAATCCAATGCGCGCTATCATCCTCTTCTCTTTACTGTATAATTTATCCCAAAGACAGTGTTAGTGTTGTCAACTTATCGCCACCAAAAATGGCTAAAACCCCTCCGTAAAAGATTTGATTACAAAAACGAAAAAAAAAATTCAATGCGCATAGAAACTAGCTTTCCCACAACAATAAATTTCAGTATTTTCATTCATAAATTGGGATTTTTAGCACATCATTAATAAATGAATTAATTAATAATAATTTAACTAGTTTTTGGCAACAAATTTCCGGCCAAAGGATTATATCCTAGTTAAAAACCTTTAGAGAAAAAGAATTTTTTTATTTCCTCAGAATGCAAATTATTTCTTCTTTATTATAAATTGTTTGCATACATGAATTAAGAATAAATTTAAAAAAAATAAAAATTGTTAAAATCACATTAAAAAAAATGGCTAAATTGCCAACACTAATCATAGACTAGGAACAGCGTTGCCACTTTCTGCATAGTAATTTAAAATCTGTTTTGGAATTCTTTGTAACATTTTGGATTAATTGAATTTATGTGCAATTTTCGTGTAAGAGTTTGTCTACATACGTCAATTAGCCACATAATAAAAATTAAGAAGAAAATTGGGCAACAGCCCAGAAACCCTTTAAACATTTTACAAAAAACTTTTTAGAAAGAGCGCGACTATGCGTAGTTAACGCAACGTTATATGTCACGTCTTATGTAATTAAATTCCGCATTTATCAATGAAGTGAAATAGAAGCAATAATTTGATTGATTTGGAAATTAAGTAATTATATACTATTCCTTTGTTTGTTTTGGGCCACTTTGTATAAAAAGGGCGTTTTTAAGCCCGATAGTGCTTACATTTATGATCATTATACTCTAGGAAGTCGTCATAGATTCCCGCTTGCACAACTCTACCAAATTATCCATATTTACTTCAAATGGTCATTGATCGCACAAATTAAAGAAGCAAAATTAAGCTGAGGGGTTACTTATTTTTTGCTTAACGGGTTTGTCAATAAACAAAATTATCGCAAATAGGGTAAGAGCAATCTACAAGATTCAGAAAAATTCATATTTCCTCAAAATTAGAGATCGCTACCACAAAGAAAAAAAATAAAAATTGATTGCAATGAAAAATTTGTGATCTTAATAAAAAATTAATTAATTTTGCGCCAGTAAACAAATTAATAGTATCAATAAAACGTTAAATTCACTTGATTAAACGTTTAATTGACTTGATAAAATTTTTTACTACACTAATAGAAAAATGCATCTTCATATCGATTATGCCCTTACATCAGAATTGTGACATCAATTTTATTACAACCGGCATCAATAAGGCAAAAAGTGACATTAATCCAATGAGAATGTCATCATAAATTTTTGTCATATTTTATGCGTGACATCAATGCGATGCCACATTTTATTAACATTATTTTCATGTTTTCAAAGTAAAATTAGAAACAAAAATTCCCATATTCTATTTTTTAATTATTAAGTTAAATACATACAATTTTCAAAGTAGAAGGATTACGAAAGCCATATTGTGCATTCTGCTGGTGTCTTATAATATACAGTTCTTCTGTAAACGAAGGACGGAATACAACAAAAGTGAAAAAAAACATGTGTAACGGGTAAATAAATAACAATATTCTCTCAATTTGACTTAAGTCATTAACAGTGACTCAACCTTATGAGTCCTTTCTCCGATGTTTCTGAGTCACCGACTCCGATTCGTCATTTCTATGATGCTAATGGGTCATCCAATTGATGACATAATTTGAATGTTTGACCCTGATGACAATTTGGCCATTACAATTATGAATAATGTTATGGGGTTAAAAACGAAGACACTTGTCATGGAACATTGTATGTCAAAATGCATCAGCGTTATCACGTCTTTGCTATCAGTGTAAAACTGGTTTTATTTTTGATTAATGCTTTAATTGGTGAAACATTTTTGGAGAATTTTTTCTGTGCATGATTAATAATTGTTTGTTTGAACATATGGATGAGAATCATCCGGGCGACATATGGTTTCAACAAATCAAAATTTTGCGATTAGCTGATTTTGAGGAATGAAATTGCCATTTGCCCTTCAATGTCGTGCGATTTGAAACAATCGATTATCACCTGCGGGGCAATGTAAAGTCACAGCTTTATGCTGATAAGCCAGCAGCAATTGGCGCATTGAATATCAACATTGTACATGTTTTTTGGGACATATGACCAGTAATCGAAAAAGTGACCCAAAATTAGACGTCCAAAATGCGCTCAGTTAAGAACAGTCACGGTGCTCATATGCCCGAAATCATTTTTAAATCATAACGCCATGTATTGATCTTTCGAATAAAACAATTAATTTTTTTGATAAAAATTAAATTTTTATGTGTTATTTTTAACATTTTTTAATTTTATTGGGTTTAAAACAGCACCCTTTAGATATCAATATAAATAGTTATGAAAAGCCCTGTTCCTGAGGAATATCCCTATCCTACACTTTTCATTAAATTAACCTATTAGATCACTTTAACATTTTTTCACACTATCTTTTATCTGACATCCATGACATCCGCGCATACTCTGATTCCATTGAGGACCATTGTTTTTATAAGGTTGCAATATAAATTGCCAGAAAATATTTCTTTGTGCTGTTTCATATGCTTTAAACAATTGTGGCCAAACAGCCTTGTAACTTTGTAGGTCAGTGATGGTAACACTGCTAGGAAGAAGCAAGTGCTTGTTCAGCACAAACAAAAACCTTGAAAATGTTCTTTTTGCATTATGACAAATAGAGAGTTTAAAAACCTTTATTCGTGCTGTTGTAAAATGTTTATTGTATAATTTGCAAAATTCTTGGAGATGCTTACGTGCCACTTTTGCAGTACTCCATGCTTTTCTTAAGTAAAATACAAACAAAGATTTGGGGGATATTTCTTTGTTATGAATAATTCATGTATGATCTTAGTGCGATCTGACAAATAAACACTTCAGTTTGATGAATCTGTCGATTGTCAAGTTTTTTACATTTCTTATTTTTTTTTAATTCTTAAAAAATATATATTTATGTTTAAATTAAAGTTACATTTTCAATGCAAGTTTATTTTAAGAAATTTGGCAATTGTTAGCAAAAAAGTTTTTTTTAATTCATATCGAAAGTTTCACCTCACTAGATTTAAAGCCCTATTGCCTTTTATTCTTTTCGGCGAATCGGGTCAGAATTTTCGGAACAACCATTTTTTAAAGCAAGCAAAGTACCTTAAATAGATTTATAAGTAGAATTCATCATTCTCGCTTTTCCTTTACAGTGGAGGGCACCAAAGTCAAACAATTTTTGGCCTAAGCTGTTGAATATAAAAACGACTTTTACCTATTTTACAAAATGATTCTTTTCAAACTTAAGACCCAACCATAATATACATGAGGTCGCTTAGGTCAAGGTCACTTAAGGCAACTGTCCGAATACATATAAAACATATATGGCCACCTATAATTTACTTAATAAAATTTCTTGTTAAGTTTTGTCAAATGTCATATTCTTTAGCCAAGTGCTTTTACAGAATTTCATTGCAAATATAAACTACGTTTAAACGTACCGCGTAGGGATGCCAATCGGGACTGATTTTTGAAAATCCCGGGATTTTGTGGATCCCGGGATTTCGGGATTTTCCGGGATCAATGTGTTGCCTTAAAAAGCTACTTTTTTTTAAAACAACACTTTTTAAATATTCAAAAGGTTTTATATACGTAACATAAATTTTAAAAAATGAAAACAACTAAACTATTTATTTTATTCATATGTTTATAACACTGGCCTCACCCATGATCTGAAACTGATCAGATTCTGAAAAAAGCTTAAAAAAATATACGTATCTCTTAGTTTTTCTAAATCAATTCATTTCGGTTTTTTGACAGCAATTAAATTTTTAATGTGAATTAAGTTGTGACGACATTAAAACACGCAAAGTTTAGTCCCTCATCGATCTCGATAGCTAAGTTAAAAATTGTAACACCATGTCGACAGCAGTGCAGTACACCTCCAGGGCGAGGGCGAGATTCATAATCAATAATTTAGGAACGTTTGAAATTTATTTTAAAAGAAATGTTTATACAAATGTTAAAAAGATTTCAAGTTTAAATAATTTATTTATGAATACTCAGAAAGTGTTTATTTATAAAAAAATTATTTTATTTACCGTATGTTTTTTAAGCAAATTTTTTATTTTTATTGGACCGGAAGGAATCTAAGCTATTTCATCAATATTACGACTTAATTGTTATAATTATATCAACTTTTATTCTTTAGTTTCTGAATAAAACTTTAATTGGATCGTTAATAATTTTTATTTTTTGCTTGATATATAACAATTATTTCTTGATTTCTATATTTTGCATAAAAATAATCATTTTTATTTTGGAATTATGTCTTAAGCCAAAGCTGAACTTGATAAACGTAATTGTAAAAAAGGCTTGAGATGTGAATCTGCAAATTTCGTTTCTACCTAAAAAATTGGTTTTTATTAAGCAAAATACAAAAATCCAGAAATAGTCGTCATATATCAAGCAAAAATTAAGAAGTTTAAATACTCGCTGTGTACCAAAAACAAAAATTAAACTCAAAAATAAGAATTATTTGCAATAAAAAATATAACTCAAATATAATTTTTAATAATTTTTTTTGTATAGAGTATAAAAATCAATAAAAACGAACAGTTTTGTACATAAAAGTTGATATGTTAAAAATCCCGGGACTCATAAAAATAAATCCCGGTATTCGGGATTTATCAATCCCGAAAAATCCCGGGATTTCAGGATTTCCCGTTTGGCATCCCTAGTACCGCGGCACATATATGACATAAGTATTTTTCGATGCAACATACTCTTTCAGACGCCAGGTGCAAAATCAACAGCTTGATTTCTTGAATTTGGTATAAATTTGGTGATTAGAGAAAATTTTTTATTTTTTCTGTGTATCAAAACAAAAAGATATTAATAATTTTTAATTTTCTTTTTGGAAGATTTGTTTTTCTAAAAGGAAATTAAATCTATTTACACAGAAAAAAGTGTTTTATCAATTAAAAAAATGGTTTAAAAAGTATTTAAATTTAATTAATGTGATAATTGAATCAATTATTTTTTTAGTTGAAAGAAAATTTAAAATTTAATTTTGATTTAATTAACATTTTAGTTGTTTTGAAATAAATTTTCAATTAAAATTTTAATTAAAGAACAAAAAATCTTCATTGACTTTTTTCGTTTAAAATAAAATAATTTAAACATTTAGAATTGTTGTTGGGAATTGTCAATATTTATTTAAAAAAATTAATACATTGTTTGAATTGGCCAAGTTTTTTGATCTCTTTTTTAATTGAAATTAAAATATCATTTATTGCAAAAATATTCACAATTCTACAATTTTTAGTAATCAATATAATCATTTTGGTAATAGGTGCAAAATCAACAACTTGTTTGCTTGATATTATGAATTTAGAACAAATTTGGTGATTGGAGAAATTTAATAATTTTTTCTGTGTAAAGATGGGAGCTTTGGGCAAATATGAACCGATTCGAAAAGATTTAATTTGCAGTAAAATCTTTTTGCGACGAATTGCATTTAAATATGAGTACCAACAAAATTAAATGTTTTACGGAATATTTGAGACCAATCTCACCATTTACATAGACCTCGTCTATAGTACAATTAAAATGTAGTTACCAAATGTGATACAATTATCTACAAAATTGCAACTTGGACATTACGCCCAAAGTTAACATGGACAGACACCCAGCCAGACGGACGGATACACATCGTTAGATCACTTTAAAAAGTAATTCTGAGCAGGGTTGTCAGATTGATTTTGAACTTTTTCGCCAAATTCAATGTCAAAAATCTCCAAAATCGCCAAAGCATTTATTTTTTAGTTTTTGACAATAATATTTTTTTATAAATCCCAAAAAAAAAATTGTTCCGTATCGCTAAAATCCGCAAAAAATCAAAAAAGTCGCAATGATATATTTTGTTTAATTTTTATTTAGAACAAAGTAAAAGTTATTAGTGAACACAAAAAGGTGCAATGTTTAAAATATTTTATAGTAGTCTAAATAACGCAAAAAAAATTTTTGCGTTAAGTATTATTAAATATTGGATAAGCAATACATTTGTATGAAGTTGCAGTTTTTTTATATATCTAAAACGCTATATACTTCACCGAGAACCGAGAAGACTCCCTTTTTGTCTTCTTTTTTGAAATACATTGTGAAGGTACAAAAGAAATACAACATGAACTATTTACATCCATATAAGATTTAACTCGTAAAAACGTATCGAAAACTTCATATCGCATTCTACTTCAAAGGCGAATTTTAGTGGAGTTCATTATTTCATCACAGGCATTACTAGTTTTAATAACCAGCATATAAATACCCGCAAATGCAAGTTCCTTTAAACGGTACGTAGCTGCCGTATCCTTGTAGCTATAAATTGTTGGCCTTAACTGATTTTAATTAGATTAAATATCATCATTAAAATTCTCTTTTAACAAACGGTATTTTTTCCATTGTGTTTCATTAACATTCAAATGTACGTTAGGATTTATAAAAAATTTTAAATATCTTTAACAACAACGAGTTTTATCTGTGATAATTTGTCACATTTTATAATGGAAAAATGTTCGTAAACTTTTATTATATTAATTTTTTAAACAATTCTACTTATTACTTCTTTCAAGAGCACATTTAAATGTGAAAAAAAAATTTCTCGAAGATTTTCATTATCTTCATCATTTAGTTTAAGATACTGGTCATACATATGAATGCATCAAATGTCATACGTTGAAATACTAGAATAAAAATTGTTCCAGATTTCTATGTATTACATCGCCAAAAACATTATAATTGCTTGTTCCTTAATTTATGCTTATACATAAAATTTGAAAGTTTAAAATAACATTTATCTTTAATAACAACCTGCTTTGGCTTACAATTTCGGAGTAAAAATAAAATCTAGATGTCGAAATTGAAGCAACACGTTATGTATACAAATATATATTTAAAACAGAAAAAACAGAATTTAGAAAAAAAAATAAAAAATTTATTTGCTGCGAAAGCATTTAAAATATTGAACATTTATCAAGATATTCCTCAAAAACGCAAAATATGCGCTATTAACTATTAAAAAATGCTGCGAAAATGCACTTTTAATTATATTATGCAAAAGATGCGGAAAAGTATAAAATATGCCAAATTATGCACTCAGAATTCGATGCCAAAATTCGTATAATACTCTTAAACGAAAAAACATATTTAGTCAATTCACAAGGTATCCTAACATGTCATATTGTCAAAATGTCCTAATATTTCACAATGGTTTAAAAATATTGTTGTTGGTTTGTTAACAAAAAGTGTCTTAAATAAATAGAACGTTGCTTGCTGTGTTTATTGTGCTGTCGTAATTAATCAGAAAAGTCCAGCGCTGAGCGGCTGAGCCGTACAACAATATTTTTAAACCATTGTGAAATATTAGGACATTTTGACAATATGACATGTTAGGATACCTTGTGAATTGACTAATTGTTTTTGCCTTCATTGGTAGCACAAGGAAAAACATGCAATTGCATATTTATGGTTTCCCTGAAAATAATGTATGAGATTGGCCCCTGTGTAACAAGGCTTCTTTTATTAACCCAGTATCCACTAAATTTAAAAGTCAACAGAATAATAGATATGAGTATTGTTTGTCATATACTTCTCATATCCCAATAAGCACTCACAAATAAAATTTCAAGTTCTTGAAATTTAACTTGAAATAAACTTGAGTTCAAACGTATATTTAAATGCTATTCAAGTTTCAAAATATTTTAGAATTAAAAAAAAACAAATCCATAAATACATCATAAAACATTTAAAAAAGTGATTTAATAATATAAAACGTTAGTAGAATGGTAAAAACAAAAGCGTTGTCAGATTCGCAGAAAATTGTTGCATTTTGTTTACTCAATCAATAGAAACAAAGCCGCCCATTCAACTTCCCGCAATTGCAGTTGTAAGAATACACAACAATCCTGAAATCCAATTGAATCGTGACGAAAATCTAACACCTGTCATAAGAATTTCCGGAAAAATTTTGAATTAAAATATAAGCTGTTTCATTTAACATAGCCAATGATACTACCAATAATCTTTTGAAAATTTTGTAGGAAAATGTTGATGTTGGCCATAGATGGATTTATGGGTATTATACTTGAGGATATCTGATCAAAAGTAAAAAATCGAACTAGATGGATAACGAGATTTGTTAAGTTTTTTGTTAAGGCTGTAAAAAAGAAATATGAAATCTCGCAGGAGCTCAATTGCTTGGAGCTACTCGTTTCAAGTTCGTCTTGCCGCTTTATAATTGTATTTCATCCATATTTGGTAAATACAATTTTTCAAAATTTCTGACAGCACTACATACATATCCCTGAGTCCAAAACCAAGCATATTTTCATTTCCAAGGCTAAGTTGGTACGAGCACAAGACTCAACAATTTTATTGTGCTTCGGATTAACATATGTATGTATGTACGTAGTACTTTCATTTATAGTCTTAATCTAGATCTGATTTTTAAATGTTTATGAAAATGCCAGTACCACTGTATTTAAACGTAAAACGTAAATAAGGCGAATTCATACAGGTGACCGCATCATGAGATAGACTTATGCTACCTATCCCTTTTTTAAAAAAAATACTTTGTATTTTGTTTTTGTAAAAAGTTAGTGTAAATGTCAAAATTCTTTATTGAAAACATAAACAAGGGATTTTTTTTTTTTGTTTATAAAATATACAAAATTGCCTTAGAAGGTAAATATTTTTCCTGTATTGCAAATTTATTGTGGCTTCACTTATTTCTTACGCACTTTTTATTCCTTGATTTTATATTCCCTTTTTTTTGTTTTATAAAATTTAAATAAGTTTTTTTTTCAAGTATTTAGATTTTTATTGAATTTTAAATTTTAACTAATTTTTTCACAAAATGTAAACAAATCTTGACATTCAGTATACACACAAATAAATAAACAGATGACTCGAAAATGCCACCTGTATGAATTCGCCTTGAAGATAACAAAGCCACACAACTAATAATTTGAAATATTTTCTTCGCAATTGAAAAGATCTTCAAATACTCTCAAATTCTTAACATTGAAAATTTTCTCAAGGTACGCATGTTTTATGTACAATTAATATTGAGGCGCATTACCAACGTACAAACATATTTCTACAGACATTTTATTTGCTTTTTTATAACCTACACTGCCAAGCGTGGGGGGAATGGTATTATATGTTTATGCTTACGTTTGTAACGCACAACAATATTGGTCTTAGACCAAGTATTTGGATCGTCTTAGGGCCAATAAATCAGTGCAAGTCATACTCTCGTTTTGGTTTAACCCTAGGATTATCGGTAACTCTTTACCACTAAGTTCTCCTCATGGTCTGGCCAGACCACAATTAGAATAGCTAAAAAACCCAATTAAATAAAAACTAAATAAATATATTTTTTATTGAACGTATGCTTATTATATAAGATTATACGAATTTATTATATAATTTTAATTTTTCATTATTTTACTCTACATGCAAGTCAATGATAATTAAGTCTTTAATTTCTCAAGTTGCTTTTCGCATCTACCACAGATGAAACGAGTTTTGCGTTTGGTTAAATTGAACTAAGTGCATAGTGGGCCGTATTTTTCTAATTTAATTCAAGCTTGATTCATTACATTCAAAAAAAAAAAATTTTGGTCTAGCCACCCCAAGAGGGTAATTTTAAAGACTTTTACATAAAAATCGAATTTCACCCCGCTAATTTGCTCGAATCCAAATTAGTTTCATTCGATTCAGCACATATCAGTTATAGAATTCACAACCCTGCTTTTTCGATTTTTTGTTATATTCGAAAAATATTGCAAGCTTAACATAAATTTGGTCCGGCCAGACCAAGACGGTAATTCAAGGGTTAAAATGAGTATAAACCAGCAAAAATATAAAACGTTTATCCTACTGTTGCCACAATATTATTTTTTAAACTACATATGAGGGGATTAAAGCGCAAGGGGTTTAAATGCTTTTTTTTATATTGAGATAGTATAAGTAGGATAAGTTCATAGAAGTACAGAACAAAAAAGGTGAATGTGGAATACTGATCCGCTAGCGAGATATGTCGACCAATTCTAGCAGTTGTCATTAAAATATCTGTTTCGCTTAGAGCTCATGGGGTAGAAGAGCACTCAATCTCAATTTAAAAAAGGCACTAAAACCCCTTGTGCTTTAAGCCCCTCATATAATATATGGGGTACTGGTTTACAGCTGTTGAATATACAGTACATATAATAAATTTAAGTTAAGTTCAACTAAGCCAACGTTTAAACATTCACTTATTTATTAGCCATTAGAATTACGCTTTAACTTCGATTTACGATATTCAAATCACCCGGGGAAGATTTTGTTTTGTCCTGTATGCTGTTAACTGACCTTCTAATTAATGTTAAATGACGACAACGGCTTATGAGAAAAGGGGACCAATTTCAGATATATATATCGTATTCTAAAACTTCTACCTCTATGCATATATCATTACTTGGAGGCGTTGGTTTCACGCGTTTTTAAAAATAACGTCGGATTATACGATAGAAGCCCACGATAATCTTTAAGTCGCTATTCAAAAGAATTAAAATGGGCGTTAAAAGCGCAGAATTCTAATCAAGGAACGTGGCCCAGGCATTTTGCAATATGTGTTCAAGTATTTAAATACGCGGTATTAAGCAGGGCTGTGGAGTCGGAGTTGTAGAGTTAGAGTTAAGGGTTTTGTGGTTACTTCGACTCTGACTCCAAAATTTTTCTACTTTACATATCGCACTTGTTCCTCGAAACAGAGTCAACTCAAAATTTATAAAATAGAGACAACATTACAAATGGGGATAAAACTGCATTTTTTTAGGCAAAATACTAGAGAAATAGATCTAAGATTTTTACAGTGGGTTGATATTAAACCTCTGCACAAATGCATTTAAAAGCCGTTTCAAGACATTCGCTTGTTTTTTAAATAATGATTGTCGCTCACTCTTTGCTAACGAATCAAATGCTATGTTGTGCAAAACACATATAACAAAAAATAAATAAAAACACACAATTGTAATTAGTGTGTTATAAACGACCAAATACGAAGTGTAAAGAGTACGGAATTCACTCCAAACAGCAACAAAGCAAAACAAATCACACTAACTAAACCAAATCACACGAATCACACGAAAGAACTGTATCAAAATAGGTGATAAGTATGAATTATCTTGTTTTTTTTTTTTCAATTATTATATAAAAATATTTTTATAGAATATTTAAGTTTTTATTTTAAATTATTTTATTATTACAAAAACATATTATGAAATATTTAATTAAAAGTAAAATAAAAAAAAATAAAAGGTAATTCTATTATTTGCAAAATTAATATAAAAACAATACATACAACGATCAAAATCTGAGAAACAATCGGCAATAAACATCCAGATCACACATTGTGAATTGAAAAGTTTACCGTACATAACTGTTTTATAGACACACAATTGTTGTGTGTTGATTTTTCGTTCAAATCAAATTATGGATTGAGTTGGTTTATTTAAATCCAACTACTGCTTTACACTGATTTGTTTGAAACGAACTTCTGTTTTAACATTGATTTGGTTTTTCATAATGGATCATTCGAGCTGATTTAAAAAAAAAAACACAACAATAATTTGGTGTTGACAACTGTGTACAAGAAACAAATGCATTCGTGCAGGGGTTTAGTAGATATGGCCACTGTTTATCGTTTTCTTGCAAAAAGTGAAAATTTAAAAATTATAGTTGACGCTGTTTAGAGGAAAAAGTGCGATATGTAAATAGCTGTATTAAAGTTCAATGCGGCAAGTGTTAGAATTAAACTATCGAATTGAAATTTTTACAGAATCATTTTCTTGCAACATATATTTAAAAGGTACTGCTTTAAAAAACATAGTTTAAGGTCAAATAAGGACTAGTCTCATACACAATTAGCATCAAGGTCAGCGTATACGATTCGGAGTTGGAGTCGGAGTAAGATCGATTTTTAAAGAATCCACAGCCCTGATATTAGGACCACAGTAAATGCTTCGATCGACTTAGATTCACTTTCAGAGCCAATCTAACAATTTCCGCTGGATGTGTGTTCATATAAACTTTGTGTTCAATCTACAATTTTAAGAATAGTTGAATAAAAATTCGCACATAATTGTAAGGAAAAAGCTGTTGAATATACAATAATTGGACCATTTTTTTATCTTACCGTCATTCTAATGTTGGTATTTTTACAAATATAATTTTATAAAATTGGTCAGATATAGGTTTTCTCCCGAATATCACTTTTATAAGAATATAGTGCAAGTTATTGTCTATCTTATTTGCCCAAACGTTTCCTGTCTAAAAATGCCTTCTATCAGCACTTGCAAGTAATATAGGGTATCATCTTAGTAGGCTTGTCCAACTGTACTTTGTTGCTTAAACATCTCTATTGATAAAACATGTTGAAAGAAAATCGTTTAAAGGTTTGATTTATTTACACTACACCCAAAATAAAATCAATAAAATATTTTAATGTGCGACTACATAAAAAACAAGTCATCATGAAAAATAAGCGTTTTAAACCACCGCCGCTTATAGGCTCGACAAACAGCTCAAAAACAAAAAACAAAAACCTGTAATAATGAAATTTTTAGGTAAAGTAAACTTTTGGTTGGCAAGTTGTTTTAAAGTCTTCAATAAAAAAAAATATATACATATGGGGGATTTCATGCCAAGTGAGCCAACTCTTTTTTTTTTTTTTGATTGATGTCTTCCGATTTGGATGAAATTGGCACCAATTTTTTAACAACATCGGTCAAAAACTCTCTGAGTGAGAGTATTACCTATTTTTCTTAACAAAATTTGTCCCATAGATAGATACCCAGCAAGAACTTTACTTGCCTGGTAAGTTAACAAGTAATGCTGGAGACTAATAAACACTACTTATTTTTCGGCTGAACTACCTTTTTTTGTTCGAGTTGTCCACAGCATTCAGTACTTATAATACACATACTAGAAGTCCAAAAATAACTAGTTATTATTTAACTAACAGTAAGTTGAATTGTAAGTACTTACAATATACTTACTAGAAACCAAAAAATAACTAATTATTATTAAACTGACAGTTAGTCAGAAGAGCCAGAAGTAAGTCGATGAGTCAAATGGATCCACTGATATGGTTACAGATTTAATTCTAATGTTTTTATAATACCTTACTTAATTGCTTCAACTAAATTCTTTGAAAAATTTTGATTAAAGCCAATTGTAAAATTAATAAATTGGTGCTTGTTAATAGACTTAATAAGTAGTTATTGAGCTCGTTACCAGTAAGTTGATATTCAGTACTGAAAAAACCACAACTAATAATTAGTTATTGAGCCATTATTAGTAAGCAAATGTTCAGTTGTGAAAATAATAAAGGTAGTAAGTAGTTACTGAGATCATTACTAGTAATTACTTATTGAGGTTTTCTGAACAAAGACAATTGTAATGACAACTTCTTACCATGTAACGTATGAAATAACTACTACTTATTACTAAAATTCAAAAAGTTTTTCCTGGGTAGATATTTCTTCAATCTTTAAAAAAAATCATCAAAATCCAAAATAGTTTTTAAGTTTTTTTTTAATGGGCCGTTATAATTGAATTAATTTATAAATAAAAATTACAGATAAATAATTTAATAAGATGTTATCTTAATCACATAAGATCCATTCTTGCATCCTCCTTATTTATTTATCGCCTTTATTTGCTGCTTTTTTGCCAATCCTTTCTTGGCGTTACTACACTGATAGAAAGGGCGTAATAACGCTGATGTATTTTGATATCGTTATGACGCCTTTTCTATCAGTGTCCACAAAATATAGCATCGAATTGATGTCACTGTAGTCATAGCGTAGATGACACAGAAAATATTGGGTGATTAAAGTAGAGATAGTTTTTTCGATAGCCTTTCTTTGACAGATCACGTGTGAGTCGTGTCATGCTGTCATGTTATTTTTGTTTAGTATTGTTTGGCATTTCCTAATGGAAAGACTTACGCATGAACAATGATTACAAATCGTTCAACTTTATTACGAAAATTCACGTTCTGTGAGGAATGTGTTTCGTGCACTTCGCTCAACTTATGGTCAACATAATCAGCCTACTGAGCGTACTATTCGCAACACCATCACCCATTTTGAGACCCAGCATTCATTATTGGATAATATTCAACCGAAAAGACCACGTCGACCAAGCTGTAAAGAAAATATAGCGGCCGTAGCTGAGAGTGTACACGAAGACCGTAGAGAGTCGATTCGGCGCCGTTCGCAGCAACTCGGACCGTTATCGTGCCACAATAACCGACTATTTGATGCCTGAAATTGAAGCTCGTGATCTCCACGACATTTGGTTTCAGCAAGACGGCGCCACTTCCCACACATCGCATCAATCAATGGATTTATTGAGAGAACACTTCGGTGAGCACATAATTTCACGTTTTGGGCCGGTCGATTAACCACCAAGATCGCGTGATATCACACCGTTAGACTTTTTCCTGTGGGGATATGTAAAGTCTAAATTTTATGCGTACAAACCCGCTTCGATTCAGGCCTTGGAGGAAAACGTCACGCGTGTCATTCGCCAATTACCAGTCGAAATGCTCGAACGAGTTGTCGCAAATTGGACTCAACGGATGGACCATCTGCGACGTAGCAACGGCCAACATTTGATAGACATAATCTTCAAAAAATAAATGCCAAAGAATGTTCTTTCAAATGATAATAAACATTCCCTATTAAATTTGAATTTTCTGTATTTTTTTTTTTTTTTTCTTTAAAAAAGTAGGTAACCTCGAAATGGATCACGCTTTATGACAAAATTTTAGGATGACGTTCGTCATTGGATTAATATCACTTTTTGCCTTATTGATGCCATTTGGAATAACATTGATATTACAATTGTAATGTTAAGAAAGAAAGAAATCGCGTGAAGTAGAGGCAGAAAACTTTTTCAATTTGAGTATTCCATCGTCTAGCGGTATAAAAGCATGGTATTGAGCGGTGCCATCGACTGTTTCCGCAGCATCGAATCTGCTCTCCAGTGTTTTCAATGTTTTCTCATGACCCTCTTTGCTTCTTAAAACTAATTTAGTTTCTTTACAATAATTCTTTGACCAATGGAATAAAGAAGTCGCACCAAGGAAGCGATTTGGATGACAGCACTAGGTTTGCTCCAATACCATCACATGTTCCTTTACCATGAGCCGTACTCATAAACTGCAGCGATATCATGTCTTAAATCGTCGGATATGATTGCCATACCATGACTTTTTAGTCAAAAAGCAATGATCATAATTTAAGGATTTGAAGATACATTTGAAGTCTGGTGAATTCGTTATTTCATATGATTTTGCAGAAAACTATAAATGGTCTTCAGAAGGCCATACAAACGTTCCACTGCACTAACGACCAAGCAACTCTTTTCACAATAATTATTTACTACATAAAAGATGAAAAATTTTAACCGAAAAGTACGGCAATCATATCCGACGATTTAAAACATGACATCGTTGCAGTGAATGGGTAACAGAAGATACTAGTAAATTATCTAAAATCTAACACAGAGTGTTCTTGTCCGATCTTGTTTAGAAATTGTGTATAAACTACTTTCCAATAGGACTAACCCTGGTGCAAATTTAGCCCGATCAGAAGATATCGGTTTCAAAAGTTGGGTCACTTGCAATGAAATCCCCCATATAAATATATGTATACTGCGTCTAAAATTAAATTAATTTCATAATAATGACTTCAATTAAATGTGTTTTATTAATTATAGATTTTTGATAAATTTAGGTTAATGTCTTCAAACAAACAAAATAAAGTATATGAGCACATTGTGAGAAGTGATCAAAAAGTGATTCGAAATGATCTACCCAGCAAAAACTTCTCTTACCAAGTCAAGCATATTGTAATAAGAAATGTCCCTAATACTTACCTTTTAGCAACAATAACGTATTATTTTTACAGGGGATGTTACCATTTAAAGGCATTTTTATTATACTATAGGCACTTTTCATGTAGGGCGGAACTCACATCAACAAAAGTCAAAATGTTTTTGTCTTTTAAGTCAAAGACACTTGTGTTTCATGCCAATGGCGGAAATGTGCATTTGGGTAAATGAATTAGAAGGCAGTGCTCACCGTCTCCAAAGTTTTAAATGTTTTGATTTTTTCTTACTTTTTAAATATTAATTTCTGTACAATTTTTCATTGATAAGCTTGAAAAATTAAACAGTTGACGAAGATAGAAAGTTTTACGTTGATCTGATGAAGAAAGGAAATATGATTATTTCATCAGCAGGCAAGAAATACATTAAGAAAGAAGAAATAATTATTCAAAGAAAAATAAAAGAACAAAAAAGACTTGAAAAAAGGAAAAAGCAAGATTCCTCTTCCGTGATGTCTCCAATTAGGACTATTTAAGATTTAGAAAATGAATCACAAAACTTTCTGATCCAGCCAAAAATATATCATAAGAGATGTACAGGGTGGCCCAAAATTACCGAAGGGGTTTGAATTGCTTATAACTTTTTTAAATAATTTTTTTTTTTTTTCAGTATTTTGTAACAAAGACTTGGGAAATTTAAAATGGAGAAGTACTCAATTGAACAACGTGCCTAAATTGCTGAGCTTTTTTTTCAAATCAACGATCCATTGTTTTGACTCAGCGTGCATATCGGCGTCATTTTAATGTGCGGGTTGGACCTTAGGATTAAAAAATAAACCGTCTGGTTGCAAATTTTCGACAACAAGGGGCAGTAAGGAACCTTCCTAGTGCTGGCAGAAGACGAACGGTGCACACGGATGACAATATTGAACTGGTACAGAGGAGTATTCGGGAAGATGGAGAAACATCAACCAGAAGACGTTCGACACAACTTGACCTCTCACGAGCGTCGCTGCAGAGAATTTTGCACACAATAGGAATGTTTCCATACAAGATTCAGCTTGTCCAAGAATTGAAACCGACAGATTACCAGCAACGACTTGTTTATGCAGTTTTTTTTTTAGGCAAAAAGCAGAAGAAAATCATAATTTTATTCATAATTTAATTATGAGCGACGAAGCCCATTTCCAATTATTAAGCAAAACTGCAGGATATGGGCTACGGAAAAGAGTAGTTCAACAGCGAGAATTACACCCACCTAAGTGTACGGTTTGGTGCGGTGTTTCATCGGAAGGGATAATTGGTCCTTATTTTTTTGAAAATGAACACAGGGTCGCCGTCAATGGTGTCAGATATCCGGCAATGTTGGAAAATTTTTTAAGGCCAGCCGTGGAAAACCATCCGCAAGTATGGTTCCAACAAGATGGAGCCACAGCGCACACTGCAAGGGACACAATGGCTCTTTTACAGGGCATCTTTGGTGAACGAATTATTTCGCGTACAAGTGATTTTAATTGGCCTCCGCGTTCACCGGATTTAACCGCCCCAGACTGTTTTCTTTGGGGTTATTTTAAAGGAAAAGTCTACATTAATAAGCCTACAACCATCCAGCAATTAAAAAGCAATATACGCGACGAAATAAACAACATAACACCTGAAGTTTTGCGAAAGGTTATGGAAAATGTGTTGGAAAGAGCACGAATTTGCGAAGCAGAAAATGGCCACCACTTGCGAGACATTATTTTTCATAACTAAACTAAAAATATTCCCCATTTATATACTGTATTAAAAAAAAATTAATAATTATTTCTTAAATAAAAAGTTATAACGAATTTAAACCCCTTCGTTAATTTTGGGCCACCCTGTATTAGCCATTAACATCTCTAAAAACAAGGAAAGCCCAAACAGACGTGCAGACCAGGGATGTTAAAGTTGGTACAATTATACTTTTTTTTAGAACATTTTGACCTTCTAAAGTAGCGTGGTACTACCGTGACTCATTTGGTACAATTTAAAAATGTATCATAGTTCACCCTTTTTGAATTTTTAGTATAGCAAACAGGGACCGAAAATAACAGTTATTTTGAAATTTTAAAACAAAAAAAGCATATAGAAGTAAATGCTGGCAAACTGATTCAAGTATACCATATTGATCCTTATGAACTTTTCTATGATAAAATATTATGATTTTTAAAGTTTTGATTTTTATTTTTTCGATCAAAAATTACAGTTATTTTTTGATTTTTATGTTTTCGATCAAAAATAACAGTTATTTTTTGAATTTTATTTTTTCGATCAAAAATTACAGTTATTTTTTGATTTTTATTTTTTCGATCAAAAATTACAGTTATTTTTTGATTTTTATTTTTTCGATCAAAAATAACAGTTATTTTATGACTTTTATTTTTTTGAACAAAAATAACAATTATTTTTTGATTTTTATTTTTTCGAGCAATAATAAAAATTATTCTTTAAAGAAATGTACGTGTTATAATTATTGAGTTGTCTTTAAATATTTATTAAAATGTGTGATCATCATTGGGATATCTTATGCGCATTAAAATAAATATTTAAAGTCAACTAAAAAATTATAACACGTAAATTTCTTTAAAGAATAATTTTTATTTTTGCTCGAAAAATTAAAAATCATAAAATAACTGTTATTTTTGATCGAAAAATAAAAATCAAAAAATAACTGTTATTATTGTTCAAAATAATAAAAATTATAATATGACTGTTATTTTTGATCGAAAAACTGAAAATAAAAAAATAACTGTTATTTTTGTTCAAAAAAATAAAAATAAAAAAATAACTGTTATCATCAGACTTTTATGAAAAAAGGAATAACTGTTACGGTCCCTGATAGGAAACAAATTACTAAGTCCTTTTCATTGCATTTACATATTTTTTTAATTATTATTTCTTTCATAAGGATTTCAAAATCCGTCTTTCTTCTAGTAAAAATTTTCCCGAATGAAATTGCAAATTTTGATTCAATCAATAATCCAATTAGAGCTTTAGGTGATGTCGAGAACTGCAGTCGTTAAAAACTAAAAACGTTTGTAGTTTTTGGACGGCAGTAGCTAATTTACAAAATTGGACATGTTTCCTGACATTTCTAGAGTCGTTGCTGGAATTTTATCCATTCCACATTCGTCTGCAAATGTGGAAAACGTTTTTTCTTTTCAAAATATAATTAAAACTAGGGAAAGAAACAGACTACATGTGCCAACATTATCAAGTCTCATACAAACAAAGGATTGGCTAAGATCGACAAATTCATGCTGCTATGATGTTAAAATTCCAAATAGTTTATTAACTAAACAAATAAGTGCCTGATTTGGATCTCATATATGTACCTTGTTTTATTCATACATATAATGTTTGTTAATGTAAAGTTTTGTTTTTTTGTGTACAATTGAATTTTTATGTACTTATTTTTGTTCTTTTAATAAATTAAAAAAAATTGTACCGTGAATGTCCAAAAAGTACATTTTTTTTTTAGAAGTTGGTACACAATTTAAGACCCCATTTTACATCCCTGGTGAAGACTGAACCAATTGGAAAGAAATCTTTATTTTCCAAACATTTCTATAGTGCATTAGATCCCGATAAGGTTTCTGATAGCGCAGCCTAAAGATTAATGTTCCCTATTGCAGCGACGCACAGTGGCGCCATTTGAGTTTTTTCGTTGCAAAAATCATATCTTTTGAACCGAATAAGATAATTGAACAGTTTAAACAGCATATGATAGATAACTGTTCAGCCTATGAAATGAGCGTTTGGAAAGGGTGCTACGCTTTGTAGGGGCCTACTTATGGGTTATCAAAGTTAACATTAGTAGAAAAATCCATTTTATGGTAACTAAAAAAAATTATTTTTACATTTTTAGATTGTTTTTATTTTTTTTCTTAAGGGTTTTATGTTTTAAATTATTACCCAACAAATTAAAAAAAAAAATTATTTTTTCAATTTTCTGTAAAATATTCATCACAATTCGTAAGAGAAGGTATATCTAAAAGACTAACAATTTCTAAACTATAATTATTTTGTAACTCTATTCGTGACTTCACATGCCGCAGGGAAGAAATAAGTGGATCGGAAGATGCTGCCAACATGTTGAAGAGGTCCTTATTTTGCCTTACCCTTGATGCTTTGAATGTGTTCTGCAATCTATATTTTTTATAAAATTTGTTAAGAGACTCCTGTGCTTCTTCAGAAAGCTCTCCAATTGGCAAAGACTGGTACTCAATTATATCTTTGCCATGCGCCAATATTTTATGGACGGTCGGGGTCAACTTCTTCTGTGGATACATTTCTGCTAAAAGAGATGCAGTTTTCGACGCATATTCTCCATATTTTGTAGAATTGACATTTTCTTTGCAGTTTAAAACATCCAAGATCGTTCCCAATCTTTTCACGATTTGATTGTCAATTCCAATGATTCTAGTTACTGCCTCATCATTTTCAAAAAATCTCCTAGAAGTGTTTCCATCGTTAGAGTTACCGTATCCGTGCTTGGGACAGTCTACTTTTAGTCCAACTTGTTTCAAAAAAACCATCCTGTATTTGCTTCTTTCTGATCTTTTCCTTATCCTTTATTGATGTATTTTCATCGAAGTTTTCCTCCTCTTGTGGTAGGGTATATGCCAGTTTTAGCAAGAATTCCATACACCTTATCCTTGCGTGCAATGGTGACATTCCATATTCGTAATTCTCCTCATTTGTAGAATCGTTTAAATTACCAAAGTTCTTCTGACAAATAATAATATAAAATCGATAAAAAAAATATAAAAATAATACGAAAAAAGGGGTTTAGATAGGTTTTTGCTAAATTTTTACCTCCAATATAATTCTGTCTATGATAACTAATTGAAATATATTATAATTAAGCAGAAAAAGATACTAATCTTAAACTCTTTACAACTAATTATATAAAATTGAGATGTAACATATTATATATGAAATAAATTGAATTGAAAAAAGTTCTTCTGACTCTTTTTGCAAATCGGGCATGACATTGTTGAGGTTGTTCCTGTCAGTTCGTTTACGACTTTTCCGTTAACCATGGTCAGGTGGAACTCGTAATTGCATTCAATATATTTTCCTTCTCCAATTTGCAGCTTTGTAGGCTTAATCTTGCTTATTTGTTCTTCAATGTCCTTCACCGTAGTCCTTATGAGTTCTGCCGATTCCCTTGCAAACTGAAACATTATTGGTCGGCAATAATGCACTGATGACGGACGTGGATTTTTCCAGTGTAGGGAATCATCCGATTTTAGCCGCAAAGGAACAACAGATGCCATAAACATATTTCCGTCCGATATTGTAGCGTCATCGAAAGATATCCTTTGCTTATAAACGCTTTGTCCGGATGATCCATCGCAGCCCCATTTGCTGATCAATGTCAACTTCTCAGGAAGAATTTTCACTTCCGTGAAAAACTTTGGTGTGGTTGACTTTCTAAACAGTTCAAATAATTTTAAATTGTTCAACGCCATGTTTTCAGTACTTAAATTGTTTAATGGTTTCAGTAATTGTTGCGCCAACTTTCAGGCGTAGACTAATCCAGGCATTATGCTTATTTTGCAATATATAGGCTTATGCTACCATGCCTAAAAATTTACCTGTTCCCTGCATACATATGGATTTAGGCTAAATAATGCAATTTTGATATTATGCACGTGTCCAAATAAGATTTGTGCCTACCTGTAGGGACCATAAGTCAATATTGTTCCTGACCATTTGTACGCCAAAGTATTGTTTATGTGAGGTACGTACCTGCTAATTTCAATGAGTAGTTTTTTTCAAACTATTAGATCAAACTACTGTCAGTCAAAACATATAAGGGATGGACGCCATACAATTTCTGCAACCATGTCTTTTTGAACTTTTTTACCTCTAGAAGCCAAACGGGCACGTACGGGCAGATAAAACCTTTTGAATTATGTAAAGAAATAATCAAAGAACAGGTTTTGCACGTATGGCAAATATAGAAAAATATAGTTTTTTTTTATTTTCCGTCAAAGTTGAAAAATAGTGAAAAACGGATAGTTTTTAAATAGTGATTTACCAAGAGAAACACAAAGCAAACAGTTAATTTTTTTTTTATCATTATACATTTAATAAATACATCAATCAATACAAATAAAAAATAAGGCGATTCGTTACCTATTTTTCGTGATATTACACCTGAAATCGCAACAAATTGACTAAAAATTGTGTGTTTTTTTGAAAACCGAAAGTCGGTCAACTTTGAACGGTTATATCTTCTAAACTAAAAATGTGATATTATTAAGAGTGGCATATTTGAAATCGTTGAAAAGTTTCCTATAACATGGGTTTATTCAAAACTTCGTCGGCACTCATGAAAATTTTGATTTTTGCAACCTCGCTTGCTCTACGGGCGCCACTGTGCGACGTAGGGACAATACCCAGAATCATTAAAAAAAGGAAGAAGAGCTGTGTTTTAGGAAATAAAGCAATATATATGTTGCTATTGTTTGTTGTAAAGTGAGTAGCTGTAGATGTGTTTGTAGGTGTGAGTCCTATCGATTCCATACTGATTCTTAACGAAGTTTACGGATAAAAGTTTAGAATCAGGGACCGTAACAGTTATTCCTTTTTTCATAAAAGTCAGATGATAACAGTTATTTTTTTGAGCAAAAAACCAGTTATTTCTTGATTTTTATTTTTTTGAAAAAAAAAATAACAGTTATTTTCTTTTTTTTATTTTTTTGAACAAAAATAACAGTTATTTTATAATTTTTATTTTTTTGAACAATAATAAAAGTTATTCTCTAAAGAAATGTACGTGTCATAATTATTTAGTTGACTTTAAATATTTATTTTAATGAGCATAAGATATCCCAATGATGATCACACATTTAAATAAATATTTAAAGACAACTCAATAATTATAAAACGTACATTTCTTTAAAGAATAACTTTTATTTTTGCTCGAAAAAATAAAAATCATAATATAACTGTTATTTTTGATCGAAAAAATAAAAATCAAAAAATAACTGTTATTTTTGTTCAAAAAAATAAAAATCGAAAAATAACTGTAATTTTTGATCGAAAAAATAGAAATCAAAACTTTAAAAATCATAATATTTTATCATAGAAAAGTTCATTAGGATCAATATAGTATACCTTGAATCAGTCTGGCAGCATTTATTTCTATCAGAGGTGTTCTGGAAATCGAAAACGAAAAACGCAAGAATTTAAAAGTCGTTTATTTATTGAGATTTTTGTAGTAAAAGAAATATAAGTACAATACAATACAAATATTTGTCTAATAAACAGAATTCTATAAGAAAATTATAAAAAATAGGATTAAGTGGGTATTAAAAAGAACTTCAAAATTCTTACGTTTTGCATTTTCGATTTCCAGGGATGTTGTATATGCTTTTTTTTACAATTTCAAAATAACTGTTATTCCAGGTCCGAACCCTGAGAATTAGAATTAAAGACTCCTGCTATCAATATATCATTGTATGGCATAATTAAGGTTTCTTTTTTTAAATTTATTTATTTTCAATATATTTTAATGATTTAAAGAATTTAAAGTTAAATGGAAGGCTTTTTATGTTTGTAGATGACATTTATCTTTTCTATCCTTATAAATAAGATTTGGTATTGAAAACTAATGTTGAAAGAGATTCTGCATTATTATTTGAGTTCGCACGATTAAATCGGTTAAATGTTAACCCCAATAAAACAAAAGTAATTCGCTTTAGGCCACAGGATTTAACCATTAACAACAACTTTAACTTTCACATTGATGGAAATAATATTTATGAAGCCCATTCTGTAAAATACTACTCTTCAAAGCAATTTGTCGTGGGATATTCATATAAACCATTTGAAAACAAAAATAGCACCGGACATTGGAGTTTTAAACAAATTGCAAAATAAACTTGACATACGGTCAAAACTTATGATATTTAACTCATTAGTGCAATCACACTTAAATTACGAGTATCTTGCAATCGTGTCTACGCACAACAAAAATAATACAGCACTAAAATCTTTTCAAAGTATGCAAGACAAAGCGTTAAAAACAGTGTACAAATTACCAATAACATTTTCAACTATCTCATTATATAGAGAAATGAGCAAAACCATTTACCAATATATGGGTTACATGAGTATGAAGTCTTAATGTTTGTATTTTAATGTGTTAACCACTTTAGTCATCATACCATACTATTTTCTCAAATCCAACAACACATTAACACCAGGAACATATCAAATTTAAGAACTCCTCGATGTAGGCTTGAAACAACGAAACAAAGAATTGATTATATGGGAAGTGTTAATTTTTATAACTTTCCAGCAGAATCCATAAATCGCATTTCTTTGTTTAAATCGCATTGTAAACAAAAACTTTTGGACAGTTTCGAAACGTTCTTTTAGTATGTAAATAATCATCTGCAAACATATGTTTTTATCACTTTGAATTCATACATTAGGTGTGTTCATTTAGTTTACTAGCAGAAACTTGCACAGAGAGAGTAACACCGTACCTAAACAAGAGCGGAAGGCGGAAAGTTTTCTTCAGCGTAGCTTTTACGCCGACATGCCATACCTAAATAAGAGCGTCAGCGTTGTGCCATAAACAGTAGTGTTCACTTTTGTGCCGACTAAAACCCTCATTAAAGACAAGAAATTGAATTAAAACCGCTAGTTTGACCTAAAATAGCTGATTTCCCATTAATTATTATCAAACAATAAAAACAGTGTTGTCAAAACAACAATTATAGCAGCCCTGTTTATTTTAACGCGCTGTCAAAATCGGATTTCCAATTGCAAAGCGTTGACGCCGCGCTATTTAGGGATGCTTCATACAAATTGTATGGGCATGAGGCTTTTTGACAGCTAGAAAACGCGTTCCGCTCTTGTTTAGGTATGGTTGTAAGTAGGCATTTAAAGAAATTTCTCTCACAAATACTAAAAAGTAAATGAACACTTTGGCAGCCAAAATTTGCAAGTTAAAGTAGTGACGAATATACAGGAATATTTGAGTACCCATTAATTATTCTAAGACTTGGGAAAATTTTACACTTTACGGTAAAAATAATGTGATTTTATTAATTTTTATTTGTTAATGTTGAATAAAATGAATTATGAATTGGATTTATTTTTTTATTTAGGAGGTGAAAGAAGAATTTGGGTTTTCATCAATTATAAAAGATAAAAAAACCCTTTGTTAACAATAAAAGTATTTATAAAGCAAAACAAAATATTTAATTTAACAATCTATGTATATAGGTATATAAAATGTCCACGGGTAGTAAGTCTCCCCTATCAATCAACTTGGTAAGAACATTATGTCGCACATGAATTCTACTCTTGTAGACTGGTCATGTTCATGTCTTAGAAACCATGTTCGCCATGATGGTAGCCTTACAATGTCATTTTCTGTATACAACCAAACGCACAACAACAAAAATTGTGGTAAATCAGAACATGAACATCAACACGTATTCGCCACATACAAGAACATGAACAAATAAGTACCGTTGCTCTGCCGGCGTTATAGTCATGTCTTGTTCAAAACGATAGCGCATGGAGACGTGGAGTTACGGACTGACTGACAGATTCATCTTCGCACAGCCTTAATGCCGTGAGCTATAAGGTTGAAATTTGAACCGAATGCTGGTCGCCCTCTAAATCGATCCACTAAAAATCGAAGAAATTGCCTAATAGTACGAAAATTGTGTGTGTGTTAGTGAACAAATTTAGTTCATTGCGACTCGCAAGAAACTCTTTCATGTGGAAATGCTAGGTAAGATGGAATTTTTGGATTTCGAATTAGCGGATAAATAGCGTAAAAACGCGTAAATTCGCCAAACTCATAACTCCAAAACTAACCATGGATTCATCCATGCGTTCCGAACCATATTTTTGTCCGAAGAATAATTTTTTTACTGAGTGTTCTTCAGAACGATTCACCTATTTCGGACAATTTGCCCCGAAAAACAAAGCTACCATATGGTTAACAGATGTAAACAATTCTACAAACTGGCAGCACAACCTATAACGTTGGTAATTTTGTTTAAAACTTAAAAACATAAATTTTGCCATTTAAATATGACCACGAAAGAAGGTAACAAGGTAGCGGGTTAAATTATGGTTAATTATTAAATAATTTTAGATATTCTCATTATCTAATTTATGGCCGTTTAATTTGGTCCAAATGCATTTCTTTGGTGTTTGTTTCATTATAAACAAGGCGGCCATAAAGTAAACAATGAGAATATCTCAAATTATTTTATAATAAATAAGAATCTTTAATTTTGTAAATAATTTAATTTGCAAACATATTTTTTAACTAATGGGGTATTATGCTGCAATAGTGTTAAGTGTCGGGTATCTAGGTAACCATTATACTCACAGTACTAATAACTACAACTGATCGGTTAAAAGCAAAACAAAATACAAGATCGTTTTTTTATTTAGCAATAAAAATATCGAAATATCTGTCCTAAGTTAAAAAAAAGTACTCGTATGATTTCTTATCGCATATATATATTTTTAATAATTTTAAAAATCAACATTAGCTTATAAATTTTGCAAAATATCCTTATTTGAAACTTCTTTTTTAAAAGTTGGTTTTGTAAACAAAAATATGAAACAGCTGTTTCAAAAATTCTTGCAAGAACATTTTACCAGTAAAAATTTGCAAGAATTTTTTTGTCTCTCAATTTTTTTTCTCTCTTTTGACGCTCTCAACTTGCAAATTTTTTGAGTTAATGAACTCTTTCCAGTAACAATTGTTACACATTCGTTACAATTTTTAGTAAATGAACGCAGCTATTATACAACTTAAACTCTAGCCCCCATATTCATAAAAATATTTTAGGTTTATAGGAAGCTTATGAAACGAATTTTCTATGAAAATTTGTTTAATAAACCTTTTATTAATCAAACATATTTTTTATGAATATGGGGGTTAAAATATTAATTTTTTTTTTTTTGAATAGTAAATATTTATACATTTTGAATGTTTTTGTAATAAGTTTTATGTATATACAATAATACTTCCCAAATTGTCCCAATAATGCCTCTGGGCGCTGGGAACAAAATTAAATGTAAATATTTACTCAACTATTGTACAAACAAATGCATGGAAAAAGAATGAATGGAACAGCAATGAACATTACCACTAATGTGATATTTTATTAAAAAAATACAAACAACTTAAAAGTTGTTCATGATATTGCTGAGCGTGGTGTCAAACTGTCTGAAGAGTTTAATAAGCTGCTGACAAACTATGAAGAAGAGAAACAGTTGCTCCTGCAAGTGACTGAAGCTAACAGAAAGTGTGTTTCGACTTAAAATACAAAACAAGCAGTTGTTGAGAGTTTGAAACTTTCGACCTCCGATGATTGAACCATGCTTATTTACCCTACTCACAACTTTCCTATATGATTTTTGTACTATTCATTAATTTGATACCATAATATAAGCTAATTTACTTTTTTTTATCGCAAATTACCGGAATTACTTTTTTTTTATTAAATTGCTTATAAGACATTTGGGGGATTCACCAGGTGTCATAAAGTCATAAGTCTTAAAATAATAACATGAAAAAATACGACTGTTGTGAGCAACCCCTCATAATTTAATGTGCTATTAATTACGACAGCACAATAAACATAGCAAGCAACGTTCTATTTATTTAAGACACTTTTTGTTTACAAACCAACAACAATATTTTTAAACCATTGTAAAATGTTAGAACATTATGACAATAAACCATGATAGCACACCTTGTGAATATCCCAATTATGTATTAAATTTTTCTTATGCTAATACCGCAAAACTCTACGCTTGTCTGCAGGAGATAATGCATAAATCAAAACTTTGTAAACATTTTATTTATTTATTAAAAGTTACAAAAACAATTTCAAATTATACTCTTACCCAATTATCCGAGCAACAGTAACTTTTAGACCTTCAGCCCGTTGTAGTGAAACAGACCAGAGTCTCTGGCGAAAAACGAACCCGCAACGCCCGCACTGATAGACTAACTCACTACCAACTAGGGTATTCATTTAATCGGCCTTTTGCTTTAATCGGTTAATCGCTCGATTAATTAACCGAGGTTTTGGTTTAATCGGTTACTAATTGGCTAATTTTGTTATTGATCGTTTAACCGATTAATAATTTTTTTTTATAAATTAAGTCATTTTAATGAATAAAATAAAATAAATTATTTATTATTTGGAGTGTATTAGTAAAAAAAACAATAACATTTTAAACATAACAATTCTTGAACTAAAGCGAGCAAACAATAAAATAATTCATAAATATGTAAATACATATTTTTTAAGGAGATCTTATAAAATAATCTTTTAGAAAAATAATTTGGCTTAAATGTTTAGGATTTAAGCTATTTTTATACCCTCCACACCACTAGTGGGGAATGAGGGTATACTAAGTTTGTCATTCCGTGTGAAACTTTTTTATAATACATCTACGACCCTACAAAGTATATATATTCTGGCTCCTTGAGTAATTCTAAGTCGATTTAGCCATGTCCGTCTGTCTGTCCGTGTGTTGAAAACACGCTCACTTTCGAAAAACGAAAAAGAAAAGAACAAACTTGGTCTTAAATTGCTTGTAGTTATACTAAGCAGTTTGGGATTGAAATCCAGCAAAATCGGTTCAGTGGGATCAGAACTATAAATCAAAATGTGGAACCACAACCCTAAAAAAATTGATAATTTTGATACAAAAACTAACATAAATGGTGGAATAATGCACGGAATGATATAAAATCTTGCAGGAATTCGCTTTATACAACTGCAAATCATACTGTTAAATTTTATGAAGATCGCTATCATATAAAATTTGCTACGTCACAGTTTTATAGGACCAGAAATCACATTGTAAGATTTTTTGATGATCAGTCCATAATTTACACTAGGCCCCATTTAAGCCGTACTCCCGGAAAACCGTTTAGTACGTCTAAAACCGTAATAAATATTGCTATCATACTAAAATGTGGTACGTCACAGTTTTATAGGACCAGAAATCACACTGTAAAATTTTTTGAAGATCGGTCTATAAATAACCCTAGACTCCATATAAACCCTACTACCGGAAAACAGTTTAGTACACCTAAAACCGTAATCAATAAAGCTATCTTACTAAAAAGCTATCTTACTAAATTATAGGACCAGAAATCACACTGTAAAGTTTTTTGAAGATCGGTCCATAATTTACACTAGGCCCCATATAAACACTGCTCCTGGAAAACCGTTTAGTACGTCTAAAACCAAATAAAGCCCATTTTGGGCTTTAGTTTTGATTAAACTTGATTTGGAAAAAATTCCTTCACTTATCGTAGATGTTGAAGAAATCGAAAGCAACCCATAATACAGAATATCTAATTTCTTAGTCCCTTTCCTGGTTTTCTCTAAACATATAAAATCTTCAATTATGCCATTAGAGTCCTGTTTTAATTTTTTAAAATTGTTAACACTTTTAATTGTTTCGGTTAATTCTGTTAATAAATTGATATGAGAAGATATGAGAAGAAAAAAAAAACTAAACGCACATACATAAAAAGTACGTGAAAAAAAGCTGTTGACAGCAAACACTTATTTAAAATGAAGATCACTGAACACCTTCTTTGTTTGTATGAAAAAATATTTTCTAAACACATACCTTTTGTATATAAGACGAAACAAATATTTAAAAACTCAAAAAATATGTGTTAACACTACAATAAATTAAAAATTTTGTTACGTCGGTTAATCGGTTAATCGACTGAAATTAATCCGTTTAATCGTTAATCGAAAATAGCCAATTTTAAATTACCCGATCAGTTAATCGGGTAGTAATGAATTGTACTTAATTTAAGGCAACCCATAATTTACCGATTTTATTTAATTTATTATAAATGTTACATGTCTTTACGCACTGTTTTCCAATAGGAAAATTACTTTTAAGCTTTGCCAAGATTCTTCTTTTATTACTAGTAAAAAAAATTAGGGGGTGCACAGATATGTTTACCAGTTTTAAGTAAACTAATTTTTAATGTTTAGTTTACATATCATTTTTCTCTTATTTTAAATAAAAAATTATTTTCTATCAGTTTTTATTCAACAACCATTTTTTTACTATATAATGTACAGTTTTTTCTGAATAAATCTTTAGTTTACCTATTTTTCAACCCACTGTGCGTTGTAGCCAACTCAGCTACGTTAGTATGCAAACAACTTAAAAAAGTAAGTGAAGTGGTATGGGAACTATGATGTTATATATATTACTAGCTGTTTGGTCCCGAGGCTGCCTGGGATTTTCCAAAAAACATTTAGGCCCTAATTGTGTAAAACGAAACGCAACGGCAAAGAATTACATTGAAAGCAGAAACAATGTCATAAATATTTTGTAATTTGGTTGTTGATTTCTACAGGAGTTCATGTACCGTTTTAAAATGTTCAACGCCACAAGCAATGCAGCGTTTGAAATTTTAAAACTCAATTTGAATTTCTGCAAAAGCCAGCAACAGAATTACAAGATATTTATGATATTGTTTGTGCTTTCCATGTAATTCTTTGGCGTTGCGTTGCGTTTTACGTGATTAGGACCTTAAATATTGGAGAATTTTGTTAATAACTTGACCCTAGCGCTATCTACCGGGTCAACATTTTATCAGGAAACGTATTTTTGTTTAATTAATATTCCAAAAGTCGAGAAGGGATTTGAAAAATTAATAAGTTTTCTAAGACAGATTTTTTGTGAACGACGGATGACGTCATTAGTCACATATGACAAAAAGTACGAAAACCAAGCACCAAGGAAGAACATGTAAATCAATTAAAATAGGTAATCATTCATTCAAAAGCAAATTTCGATCTACCAAGGTCAAATACCATTTGGTTTAAAGATTGATGTTTGACTAATGACGTCATCCGTCGTCAATGGCGGTGAGAGCTAAACGGCAATCCCTACTGACGAGATCGTGTGGTTATAATCGAAACTAGTCTGGGCATCCTGTCCGTGAAAACCTGGGTTCAATTCCCAGCTCAGTCAAGAATGAAAAATTATCAATAAATTTTAATTCATTTCATGTTGTAAAATTCCTTTCTTCATAAAAATAATTAAATGAAAATTAAATTCAATGAACTTAAGCCTGATTAAAATATCAAAATTTAGATAAAAAACCATTAAAAGTTCAATAAAATAACCACAATACTAATTATTGTCTCCATTATTATTATATTTTATTATTTTGTAAAAAAAAAAATTTAAATTAAAAATTAAAAAAGTCTTATGATTGTTTTAAGCCCTTTCGTGACTTTTTCCCCACCCTGTATCTTGTAATTTCAGACAAATTTTTCCACAGCGCTTTTCGGGATTTAACTTAAGATAAGCCTGGTTCCAGACTTAACTAATTTATTGCCCAAGTTTGGTGTCAATCGATCCAGCGGTTCTTGAGTTTCAGTAACACGTACCTGGAATAAAAGTTTTTATATATTATAGCACCTCCTAGACCATCAGTAATATACTATAAAAGTTTTACGGATAGTGCCTATGTCTTTGTATGGGCGGTGCCACGCCCACTTTTCCAATCCCATCCCGATGTTGGCAGATGTTGTGTATTGATAACCAAGATATTCGTATTTAATTTGGAAGCTTTAGCTCTTGTCGTGGTACATTAATGCATATATCTATCATGACTTTGCCCACTTAAAATTTCCAAAAAATATATATAGCATCTCCCAGACCATCAGTAATATACTGTAAAAGTTTCATAAAGATCGGTTCAGCGGTTACGGAGATTACCTATGCCTTCGTATGCAAGGTGCCGCAACCCCTTTTCCACTCCCACCCAGATTTTGTCGGATGTTGTGTACAGATAATCAAGATATACGTGCCAAATTTGGAAACTTTAGCTCGTGTCGTTGTACAGTAGAGCGTACCACCTTACAAGGAAAAAAGTGCACCATACCACCTCTAGTTTTGCAAGGAGGTTTTGAAATTTCAGATCTCTATTCGTACCACCCTAATGTACCAGCCAATTGTCAGAAAATTATAGCTCGCAAGAAACTATTAAGCTTTTGCTAAGGAAGTATTTTGATAATTCCAGCAGAAACATTTATAGCTTATGGCACCTCCCAGACTATCAGCAATATACTGTAAGTGTCATAAAGATCGAATCTGCGGTTACATAGATTACCTTCTATAAACAAACAAAATAACAAACATTTCCTCTATATAATATTTCTATAGATATCTATTGTTTTGAACAACAAAATATTGTAATAAATGTGTTGTATTTCCTTAAAAATAAATTAAGTTTAATTTTTTAATCATCAAATGGGTAAAAACAATTTTGGTTTACCAGTTTAAATAAACTAAACCCACGTTTATACATAAAAATTGATAATAAAACTAAAATTTTTTTATATTTCAAGTTTCCAGATTTCGCAAATAGTTTTTTATGACACGCACATAATAAAATTTAAATAATTATGTACAGGATGGCTTCATTCGGCCTTGCCAAACAAAAATTCAGCAAATGTAAATCTATAATAAAAATGACTTTTTAATATTATATACATAAATGTAAATTATTCGTCAATGCCGAATATTGCTCTATAACTTTTTTTGCGTAACCAATTTATTTATTTTAGAACTTTCAGAACTTAAGGGTCGTGATACTTTAAATCTCAATAAATTGATCGGCGCAAATAGGGGCTTTTTTGCCAATCTAGCCAGACAAAAGGTAAAAAATTTAATTTAAGCTATGTAAAAATTTAAGAAAGACAAGAAAATTCTGCGTCATACAGTGAATTTTGCTTGAGATTTGTTGTTTTGGGACACTGTTAAAGTCGGGAAAGTGGACTAAATTGCATGAGTTTTTATTGACTTTTTAGGGATTTGAGAGGTTCACAATATATTTTTTGGGGCTACTAAACGAATAAAAATTTTACATTGAATTTTTTTCTGCGAAAGATTATATTAATAACAACTACTTCTAATAATAATTTTTAGAAAAATTCTTTCGTTCGGAGCATTAAAATCAGGCAGCGTAAATGAAAAATCTATTAACATCAATATGTTTTTATAAAGAATATTTTCGTTTTCAACCCACTTTTTATCAGGATTCTCTTCAGATTTTTTCCATATTTCCATTTTACGATGTTTGCGTAATTTTTACGTACTCGTATCTAAGTTCATGAAATGTGTCGTTATTGTTTACATTTAAGTCATTTCTTATTTCTGTGACTTTAGCTAACTATTTTTTAACTGAGTGCCAAAATGAAACTGTATCCAAGCAAATCATTAAATATCTCTTAAAGATTCAACCTATTGGTGCAGATAATTAATACAAATTCTGTAAAAATATTTTCCAATTAAGACTGATTTTAAATTTTATGCGAAATATTTTGGAAGTAATGAAAAAAAGGGAACAAATATGAACATTTGTGAGAACAAATAATGTACAAAAGGGACATGTCCTAAAAAAATTTCAATTAGCTGCCTAAAAAAAAAAAAAAATTGTGGACAAGAGGCTCAAACAGTGGACTGTCCACTATAATAATGTACGGTTGGTCACCGTAAATATGGGTTTCACTGTCATCCGTAGATGTCCATGAGGCGGAGTAACATTGTGCACACTATTTATCTTAGAATTAGCATAACTAAAAAAGCGACTTAAATTATGCCAAAATATGAAAATATATGCAACTTTTTATTTAACATTTCTTGATTTTAGAGACACGTTGACCAAATAAAGACTTATTAATTTATTTTTAAGTGTTTTATATATTTATTTTATTACTAAAAATTCAAATTTGATTTCGGTAACAAAAATAAAGATTATAAAATGTATGTATAAACAAACACATTTTTGCACATTTTAACTGTCGATTTGGCAAAGAAATTGTCTTTAAATTAATTTTATTTTTAATTTATTTCTTTAGTTAATTAGGCGTATTTTTAATGTTCATTTTATGATATTTTCCATTTTTTATTAGGTGAGGTAAGATTGCGGTTTAAAAGGTTTTATTTAGAAATGACACTCTCTTTTCTCTTCTCTCCTCAAAGCATGATGAACACCAACGTTTTTTAACAGCAGTTTTACTTTTTGGCGGCGCGCCGATTACGGTGTACGCGGAAACCCATATTAATACTTAGGTAAGGTTAGGTTAAGAAGGGTTATGCGCCCAAGGGCGCATATCCACTCGGAGGCCAATGAGGTCCATTGTGAATCCCTTCAGTATAGGAGAAAAGAGGAAAAAGAGAAGAAAAGTAGAAAATAGACCTAAGGTTTGGTACAGATAAGTTAAAACAACGTAGGACAAATCCCCCATATGGTCCCCCCTATTTCCCTGACAAACCTCAGTAGATCCATTGCATTACATCCAGCGAAACACCCCAGTCCGTGGTGAAATCCAGCCCCTAGCCATTTCTGCCTGGGGCCCTGCATCCTAGGACAGTGGCATAGTACATGCTCAACCGTCTCTAGCTCCTCAGCAGCCCCGCACAGCCTGCAGAAATCCGGTATCGCGATGTCCCATTTACCCATAAAAGCCCTAACAGAACAATGCCCCGTCAGGAACCCTAAAAGGGTCCTGATACTACTCCTATCCAGTCCTAATAGAACCCTGGTTGCCCCTGCGTCCAATCCGGGCCATAAGGCCCTCGACACCCTGCAATCCGTTCTATCCCTCCAGGACCGGTTAACGGCATCACGGAATCTCTCCCGTATCACCCCATAGTAGTGACATAAGGAGGGTTTTACCCCTCTGTCCCTTACCTCTAAGTCTATTAATACTTGTCAGACCTATAAAATGCTAAAGCTGCGATCAGCAGTGGCAGAAGAGACTATTGAAAATTACTAAAATTCCCGGTAGTATGTATTTTGCATAATCTGTCACTCTCTTTGCAAGAAAGTGAACGTATTTGCCATGAAGAGCCCTGAGTCTATTTAAGATTCGTAGGGCGTTTCGGGTAGAGCTCGGAAACTATGATTTTAAAAATTTATATTGGATATATATAGAAGATTTAGTTATTTGGGCATTAATATGATTCTTGTTGAGCCTCTTTAATCTAAACGCTCTAAGAGAAACTCTAAAGTTTTAAATCCTGGTTAGTGCTTTAATACTAATTTACTATGAAAGTCTTATAAAACTTATTAACACAATATATCCAACTCATCTCAAATTCTCCTTTTAATTAATAATCCTAAAACTTTTTGTTTTTTTTATTCCTTAATAAATTTTTTTTTTTTTTTTTTTTTTTTGATGAATCAGTGTGATGTGATGCCATGCCGCTTAAAGAAAATATTTTCTTACACCTAATATTTGTGTATATGTACATATACAAATTATATTTTATTAATCAGCATTTGGAAAAAAATAACATTTGAATAAATAAATATTTATCATTCATTTCTATTGGACCAAAAACGACGGTTAAATAAGAATTCATAAAACAAACTTTAATTAATAATAAAAAAAATAAAAAAAAAATACTATTAAAATTTTAATACATTTTAAATCACCTGTAGTTTATTTTAAAAAAGAAGAGAACGATATTTGATTTTAGCTCTAAATAAAACCTTTTTCGCTAGTATTAACTTTTTATTCAAATATTAAATATATCCATCGATTAGATGTCCAGATTTTGTTAAAAACTTAAAAAGCTTCTTAGTCGTCTTTTTTAAAAAAAAAAAAACAAAACAAAAGAAAGTATGTTTTTGTCAATGAGTTGAGTTGAGTCTTCTATTTAAAGCTCCACATTAACGTTATAGATTTATGGGCACCATTTAGGGGTTTTCCAATGTTTTATTGTATTTTAATTAAGAATTCAAATTGAAAATCTTCTTCTATTTTTAACTGTTTTAATTTTACATATTTAATAGTTCGCAATCAACTATATTTAGAAAAAAAAAGCTAAAAACTTCGCAAAATTCAACAAAAACATGCATATGCGTCATTCCTAAAAATTGAAGGAATAGAACTATTACAAAAAGCTTTATAAAATACATAACTTAAATTTAGCTCATAGAACAAATTCGAAAAATAAAAAATTTTGAATATATTTAATTTTTAGAATACTCTGAATTGGTTTTGGTTTTTTTATTACAAGGACACATGCTTTTTGAAGCGATTTGTGTTTACATATTATTCATAATTTTTTTGACTGTTGTTACATTTTGTTTTGACATTCTTCATAAAAAGTTTAAGTTTGACCAATATTCGATTAGAAAAATACTTAAATTACGGGTACATTTACAACAAGAGTAAGGAAAAAAATTATTAAAATTACCGGTTTATTATACCAAAATAACCGGTTTATTCGATATTCGAAAAATGGACATTTTAAAATAGCCGACTTGGGCAAAAGTAAAATAACCGGTTAAAACCGGTCGAATAATAGCCGTTCGATCTCCCTAGTAGTTATCCTAAGCAGTTAGGGATTGAAATCCAGCTAAATCGGTTCGATGCTCGGAAAAATGTACGGAATGATTTAAGACTTCGCACAAATTCGTTTTATACGACTAGAAATCACACTGTAAAATTTAATGAAGATCGGTTCATAGTTTACCATATAGGCCCTATATAAGGCCTACTTCCAGAAAAAAGCTTGGTACGTCACAGTTAGCTAAACCGCTTTAAAAAAGAGGTAAGAAAACTAAAATATTTTTTTTTGAATATGGGGGTAAGATTTGGTGGCATGTCATAACGTCCAGTGTCATAGTGTCCATGGACGTTATGACACCCCAAAAAGTGTCATAGTGTCCATGGACATTATGACACTTTCAAAAGTGTCATAACGTCCACTATGACACTGGACGTTATGACATGCCACCTAAGATTTTATGTTTTATTTTTTTTTTTAAATAAAAAATAAGAAACTTTGCTGCTAAAATTCAAGAAAATTATGTGGCCTTTGGATTTACATCAACCAAATCACTAAAACATTTTCATCTGGACTTTTTTAGTCCTGTGTTTTCAAAATATCCTGCTTGTTAATCGGTAATAGATTATGTAAAATTGATTACATTTTACTTAGTTATGTATTTTACTAGTCCCTGCACTTTCCTTGTCAATTGATCGTTGTTGCTGCTTTCTGTACAAAGTTTTGGGGGGTTATTTCATTATTTCATATTTTGGGGAGTTAATTCTTGGGGGGTTATTTCATGCCGCCATCCTATACAGCACAAACGTTCGTCGAGCCCCCATTATTTTAATAAAATGCAACTTTTTTTTCCTGTATGCCAAATTCCGATAACTAAACATGGCTCCCGCACAAGAACCCGTTCTGGCCTGAAATTTGTTTTCAGGTCCTAAGAGGTTAATGCGTGTGCATAGGGGGTTAGTTTCTAAGACAAACGCCAAATATTTTTATGTAGCCAACATTTCTTGTAAAGTATTCAAAGCTCTATCTATGCTCCTAATAGTAGCTCCCATACAACCCGCATAATGTATGGAAAAAACCTGAAATTTCTCGAATTTGAATAATTTTTGAAATTTTTCGAAAACAAGCAATTTCACGGTGCAATGCTAAAACTTAATTTTTTTGAAGTTAAGAGTGTTTATCTTGGAGATAGAGAAATTGGGTTACCTGTTTTAATTTTTTAAAAAAAATAATAAAATTAACAGAAGTTAAGAGTGTTAATCTTGTAGATAGAGAAATTGGGTTACCTGTTTTAATTTTTAAAAAAAAAATAATAAAATTAACAGTTATCCAACAATAAATTTCAGTATTTTTATCAATTATAAAAAAAGGGAATTAAGCACAATAAATAAAATCTTTTAATGAAAAAATTATGTATTCCCAAAAATAATAAATTTTTGCAAGTGCACATGCATAAAAAACTGAACTGGCAAATAGTTTTTATTTTGAGTTCTTGCGAAAACAATAAAAGCGATTTGTTTTTAATTTGTTTTTTTCTTTACCCACTTACAACTAGAATTAATGTTGGGATAATTCTAACTAATGGGTGATTTTTTAAGAGTTATAGGAAAGTTAAAAAAAAAACACATAAAATTCAGAAAAATGCATGAAATCTTTATTTGAATCGATAGTACGGTCCATATAATTTAATGTTTGAAGATTATTTCATGCAAATGTTGACCGTGACTGCGCCTCAAATGGTCCATTCGCTTAGTCCAATTTTGGCATACTCTTTCCAACATTTCGGCCGGAATCTCATGAATAAATGCTTCAATGTTGTCTTCCAATGCGTCAATTGAAGCGGGCATGTGTGTATAGACATGAGCTTTAACATAGCCCCACAAAAATGCGTTAAATCGCACGATCTAGGCGGCCAATTGACCGGTCCCGAACGTGAAATAAAATGTTCACCGAACTCGCCTCTCAATAAGTCCATTGTTAAGCGTGCTGTGTGGCATGAGGCACCGTCTTGTGGAAACCACATGTTATGCAAGTCAAGCTCTTGCATTTTGGGCAAAAAAAAGTTGGATATCATCTCACGGTAGCGCTCACCATTCGCAGTTACTTTACGATTCGCATCATCTTTGAAGAAGTACGGTCCAATGATGCCACCAGCCCATAAACCGCACCAAACTGTGACTTTTTCTGGATGCATTGGTAGGTCTTGCAATGCTTCTGGCTGATCTTCACTCCAAAATCGACAATTCTGCTTATTAACGTACCCATTGAGCCAAAAATGAGCTTCGTCGCTGTACACAATTTTTCGATAAAAAAAAGTGGAGGAAGCGCGCGATGAACTTTCAATAATTTGCAAGCGTTGTTCGTTTGTAAGACGATTCATGGTTAAATTATAGACCAAACTGAAGATGTTTGACAGTGAAACAAAACACGAAACGTGCGTCAGCTGCTTAAACCAGTGTTGCCAAAAAGATAATAGCTAAAAAATCACACGTTAATTGCAGTGGGGAATGTAAGAACAGATAAAGTCACTGTTTTATTGTTGAGATTTTGTTTAAGCTTTGATATTGTTGCAAAGAAGACTTTTTGAGTGTATGTAGGTAATTCTCATGCCCTCTGTAGTCTTGTTTGCTGATAGCTTTGGCTTTTCTAAAATTATTTAGGAGAACGTTTCCTGATGATCTGGCCTAAGCAACCGGTAAAATGCGCATAGGAACAGCTTATCCTCCAACAATAAATTTTCAGTTGTTTTATCAAGATATAAAATCTTTTAATGAAAAAAATATGTTTTCCAAAAAACAACTTTTTGATAATGCAGTTACTTGTAAGTAAAAAATTTTTTCAAAAAATATTTCTACAGCCTGCAGAGAATCGTAGAGCCATGTTTTGTAAAAAAAAATTTGTTCTAAAATCCATATTTAAAAAGTTGTTAAGTTTTATTCGTTTTTTGGATAATGATTTGTTGGTGCTTACGTGGTTAAAGAAGAAACGCGACGATATGCAACCGTTTGTAACGTGTTTTATCTGGTGGAGAACCAGGAAAAAACTCAAGAGTTACTGGTGGAGTACCAAAGAGCTTCCAGAATCCGTTCCAGGGGGGGCAAACTACGGCATTCGATATTGATCGAATTTTCCATTTAAATTTTATCGTAATTTCGATCGATATCGAATGCCGTAATTTGTCCCTTGGAGCTCTTCGGCTTTCTATAGGAAGCTTTAAGTCGACTAAGGACTTGTAGCTAAAATGAAGCTCCAATAAGATCGTGTAATGCCCTGGCAATATAGTTGATATTATTAAGGGAATACCCAAAAAAAAGTTACAAATTTTTGTTAAGAGTAACCAATTTTTATGTTAAAAATAACCAAAACAGCAACATTGTCTTTGAATCTTAGAAGTGGGGTAGAGTACAAATTGGTCGGGGTTCCTCTCTTGTTTAAATATTTATTTAATTTTATTTTAAACTGGTGCTCAAAATAAACAAAATTTTCTTTCAAATTCAAAATTAAAAATGTCTTCAACTCTTCGCTGTCTTTGGAAAATCTCTAATCAACTGTCCGACCCTCTACAAACGCTGCTTGTGGATGTTATAATATTGATCCTAATTGAGTTTCTGAAATTCTGTTTGATGTTATTATTGACATTTTCTATTGGTTATTCTATATTTTACTTAGTGAGAAAATTGTTAAAAAAAAACAACCCTTTAAAAATACTTAATTAACAGTTCTTACTTATAGTGGAACAATCAAAATACCGCAGCAAGTGGCATAAAAACTGAACGACTTAGTGATGAACTATTGGAAAACGGAAGTTTCAGTAAATATCCGTATATAGTAGAGTTGCCATCAAAAGTTTCAGCCGAGTCAATCAAATTGAAAAAAAAGTTATAATTTTATTAACAAACACGTAGACAGACGGTAAAACCCAATAAAACAAATGTTTCAATCCAAAGTATAAAAACTGCTGAAAAAATCTCGAAACATTTAAAATGGAGAAAAAAAAACTTTTAATTTGCTTTCACTTAATAAAATTTTACATCTACAAATAAAATCTTAAACTCTATGGAAACTTTCGTGATCATATTGATCGTCGTAGAATTGTCTTTTCTCAACATTTTTAAACTCTTGTAATTTACTCGATGTAGATTCTGCTGTGGCTGGGAAATCTTGACTAACTTCCTCTTCAATTTTAAGATGGTTATTCGTTTTAAATTTCTTTAAAAAGTCATCTTCTTCTTGGGCATTATAATCTCTATTCGAAGATCCACTTTCTCCATGTTCCTTTAACTTTGATTTTTTACCCAAACTAGTTTTAATAGTTTGTGAAGCCCGACTTGTTTCATACAGTTCCTGTTTAATTTGTGATATAAAGTGATCTTTGTTCAGACCAAAATCTTCACTTTCCCTGGTTTTTGATGCAACAGTATGAATTTCTTTTTTTACAAATTGTTCTAAATCAGCTTCCGATTTTTTTAATTTTGCTTGGTTTTCTTCAAATTCTGCCTCAATTTCAAGTTGTTCTAAAAGACTTGCTCTCTGTTTTATGAGATTTTCATCGGGTGGCCCGATTCTTAAGCAAGTTTCACCCATAATTTTATGTGCCACTAAGTCAGTTTCTCTGGTATTCTTAATTGGACTTTCAGGGGTTAGGCCGGATTCAATAGGGTTTTCAGTTTCCGGTAAAACGTTCTCTAGCTTTGAATAACAATTGGTAAAGTTATTGAATATTATTTTCGGATTTTTTATGTCGATAACATAATTTTCTATAGAAAATTTGTGTTATAGAAAATGATATCTATAACAAAAAAGAAAATTATGTTATCTATAACAAAAATTTTCTATATAAAATTATGTTATCTACAAGACAAATTTTCTATAGAAAATGATGTTATCTACAAGACAAATTTTCTATAGAAAATTCTGTTATCGATATAAAAAATCTGAAAATTATATTCATTTACTTGATTATATAATTTGCTGTAACTTGCTGTCGGTTTTACGAGATTTTCATCGGGTGGCCCGATTCTCAAGCAAGTTTCACCAAGAATTTGATGGGCCATTAAGTCAGATTCTCTTGTATTGTTAATTGGACTTTCAGGGGTTAAGACGGATTCAATGGGGTTTTCAGTTTCTGGTAAAACTTCTTCTAGCTTTAAATAACAATTGGTAAATTTAATGAATATAATTTTCGGATTTTTAATATCGATAACATAATTTTCTATAGAAAATTTGTGTTATAGATAACATAATTTTCAATAGAAAATTTGTGTTATAGATAACATAATTTTCAATAGAAAATTTGTGTTATAGATAACATAATTTTCTATAGAAAATTTCGATAACACAATTTTCTACTGGAAAATTTCGATAACACAATTTTCTACTAGAAAATTAGGTCATTAAAAGAAATTATCCGTCAGCAACAGAAACATTCTCTAGAAATTATTTTACAGCTGTGATTTGTCATCATCATACGTATTATGTACTCACAAATTTAAATGGAAAAAAAAATTATTGTTGGAATTTTGTCTTATCCATTTTAATAACAGATTTTTGTATAACAGACAAAAATCATGCTCTCGATATTAAATTAAGCAAAGCTTCTCTTGTTAATTTATCTTATTCTCTTCAATAATATAATTTCTGCCAATAAAGCCGTTAACAAAAAGCAGTGTAGAATCAACATTGTCAATAACACATTTTTCTTTTAGAAAATTTGGTCATTCAAAGAAATTATAACAGAAACTTTTGCTACAAATTCTTTTACAGCTGTGATTTGTCATGATCACACGTATTATGTACTCACAAATTGAAAGGACCATATAACCAAGTGATAAAGGAGTAGGAGAATTAATACAAATTTGACCACTTCTTTGCATGCATTCAAAAAACCATCCACAACGACAGCAACATATACTCGTAGCAATGACTCCAGTAAATCTATAATTTGATCTAATACAATCATGTTGCCTTCACAATCATGATTTTTTTTACAAAAATTTTAATAATTTTTAGAATTATGTTTTTAAAAAGAAAAAATCGAATAAGATATAAAAATTTTAATAATAAAAAGCAAAATTCTAATAATATGTAAAAATTAAATTTAAAAAAAAAATGACAATCTTGTGTGACATCTGGCAACGAGTAGTAACGCTAAGATGTTTCTATTTAATTTTATCTAAGTCAAGAACCTCGTTAATAAGTTTAACACAGTGGCAATATTATGCGGATTATATATTCATGGTTGTATATTTTGGTACCTTTTTTTAATATGTGTTCATAAAAATTCATCATATGTTTATTGTTTTTATTATTGAAAATAAATGATTAGAATCTTATCTCTATTACCTGTATACTATTAAACTTTTAAGTTCTATTAGGATAATCTCTATTTATATTTTTATTTCTTAATTAAATGATAAAACGAATCATGTCGGATGTTGATGTGAAAGCCGGAATTCAACAAATTCTAAAAAGAATTGAAGTCGCTTATGAGCAACGTTCTAAGGTTTGTAAGTGTTTTAAAAAAATTGTGTTTCTACTGTTTTCTACACTTTTCCAGGAGTTAAAGGGTGGCAAACCACAGTTGGTGGCTGTGAGCAAGACTAAACCTGTTGAAATGATTATAGATGCCTATTCGGTAGGTCAGCGACATTTTGGCGAAAATTACATACAGGAATTGATCGAGAAGGGAAATCATCCTGATATTTTGGCGCAATGTCCGGAAATAAAGTGGCATTTTATTGGACATTTACAAAGTAATAAAATAAATAAGGTAGTGTATGCTTTCCGTTAATATCTTAACTTTATTCGAGCATAGTTAGGTGAGAGTGGTGCCACAATCGATTGAAGGTTATTTTTTGAGTAGAAATTAAGGGTGTAATGATAATTAATTTTGGAACTTTGGTCTGATTTAATTAAAGTTGCTGAAAGCCGATCCCTAATTTCATTAAACCCAAAGCTATGATCGCCCGAAATCGGCTCTAAATTGTTATTCTATTAAATATATTTGCAAGTATAAAAGAAATCCGATATGTGATCAGGGTTTCCAGTTTTATTTCATACCTTATCCCCAATTTACAATTTTTCATCCCCAAAAATCTCCAAAATATCTACTTTCTTAACCCCAAAAAATCCCCACAGATCCAAATGCATACATTTTATTCTTTAATAAAATTAATTTGAGTTCTAAATACTATCTACATACACAGAAATACACAAGAAAAATAATTATGTATTAATGTTTATCATTTCAAAAACTTCTGGTTCATCAGCCAATGCAGTTTGGATTTACATATTGTTTGTATTAAAAAGTGTTAGCATTTGAGAATATGGAATAAATTTGTCACAGCATATTGATTTATTATTAAAGTGTGTATTTATTCTAAGAAGAGCTTTTAATAACTCACTGCATTATGTTGAGAATTTTGGTTTTGATTCATTTATTATAAAAACAAGGGTTGCATGTTGGTACAGAAAGAATGTTTAAAACTATTTCAGCAAGCTCTTGAAAAGGTTTCGAACCACCAGCGACTTGATATGACAAAAAACTTCGGACCAAAAGACTTTAATTTGTACCCATGTCTTGATCTAACCATTATTGTCATTGCACAAATGGCGTATTTAATAATATATTATCCCCAAAAATTCCCAGCGAAAAAAGTAATTTTTCCCCAACAAATCCCCTGGAGATTTTCACGAAAATTGTATTCCCATTTACCAAAAAAATCCCCTATTTCGGGATAAGTCCCCAAAACTGAGAACGCTGTATGTGATGGAAAATTATTTTTATAATAAACCGGTTTGGAAACGATAAAATCGTTCTCAGTATCTTTCAAATACGCTTTCTAATAAATTTTTCTTCTTTTTTTCCTATATATGTACATATATTCGTTTAAATTTTATATTATACCTGCATTTAACCCGCTACTTTCACGGACATATTTGTTTGTCAAAATTTATGTTTCTAGGTTTTAACAAAAAAGTACCAACCAAGATCTATCCAATAGGTCTGCTCACCTCTACAACAATACAAAAATAACAGACGTTTTGTCTGTTATTTTTTGGCGTCACATTCTGGCGAATTGCGCAGACCTAATGGATAGACCTTGGTACCAGCGTTGCCAAATGTGCAGATTTATCTGCATTTTGCAGTTTTTCCAAGCATTATATTATTTTTTATTCCTTAGGCCATAATCTTACCTAATTTGCTTAACACATACCCGTATAACAGAGGCAAGCTCTAAGAGCCAAACAAAAAACACAAACGGCTTGGAAACCACGCACTCTCCGTTACCAAATTAATTACACAAACCTAATTATTAATTTTTCAATAAATTTTTATCAAAAACTTTTATTCTTTATAATTTTGTATGCTTCGTCGTTTCCTTCTTGACTCTTCAACAAAAATGTATTAATCGTTTGTCAAATACCCCAATTAAGAACGCAAAAGGATTGTGCAAACGTACAATTTTGACATGTTTGTTAAGCCGCTTGAGTAGTTAATTTGGCTTTTACTTTTGAAAGTTTAATTATGTCCATGTTTACATTTTGTGATTTTTGTTGTTTCTTTTTAAAAGTTGCATTTGAGTTATCATTGCAAAATTTTTATTGCAGCAGTTTTAAATAAATTTTGTATAAAATGAAGAAACAAAACAAAATGTACTTGTGTACCCTTCTTAATTCCAATCTTTTTCATCTAGCCAACAAAGTAACGATATTTGTTAATAATATAATATTGTATTTGCTTCTGAACATACGTGCTGATAAAACTATAATATTTTTAAACTATATATATATATATATATATATATATATATATATATATATATATATATTGGACTATTTTTTGTTTTTTTTTCTTAAGATGCAGTTATTTTCAAAAAAAATTATGGCAACACTGCTTCGTACCAACATTTTTCATCTTATAGTTTCTCATTGACTCAGGACCCTGCACCTATAATTTAATATTTCTAAGCTCAATATTATTGAAAATTCAAAAAGTACCACATGTAGAACGGAAAAGTAAAAGAAATAAATTTAATTTACCATATATCTCTTTTTGATACTTTTTTTCTCCCCATTAAAGGATCAAAGATTTCAGTATATATACGCCAACGAATGAAAAAGAAACCATAAAAGGCCCTAAAGGCTCGGTTATGTAACTGGAGAAATAAAAAGAAAGTACCAAAAATAGGTACGATTTTCACCTCTTAAGCGTTCGAAAAAGTACCGAATTCATATTTGTATTTTTTAGATACCTAAGTTCGTATGTGATATACTGGCATGTTCTAGAAATCAAAATGAAGGAAATTGAAATCGAACGAGATTTTTAGTTCAATTTTGTATCAATTGACCGAAGTTTCTCCTGGTTTTAAGAGTAGAAATAAATAGTACTCAAAGAATAAAGTTTATAAAAAGGAATATTTTTATGAAGTCTCATTACAGGGTTGGTTTCAAAATTTGTTCGATTTTAAATCCACTTCATTTCGATTTCTGGAACATGCCCCATAATTTTTATTTCTATGTTTATTAATTTAAAAGATCCAAAATACATAATTTACCCGTTCACTCCCAAAATGGCCGTATTAAAAAAATAGAACAAATCCTATCTTTAGCTATCAGTAAGTTGGTAAAACGGGCCTTTTTTTGTTCGTCACACATCACACATGATTGAAATCGATTGATTTTCGTAACATGTCTGAATATTTGTAACTGTTGCATTACCATTCATTAAAATTCGTTTAAAATTTGTAGTTTGTCAATAATTGACTACACATAACTCTCGAACTCGTTTTTGAAAATATCTCTAATTAAATAATTTTCTTAAATAAGGAGGGTGAAATTTGTCGCGAATAACTTCTAGCTAATATAAAAAGCTCCACTTAATGAAATATTGTTAAGTTTGTAATGAAGCACAGGTCACGCTAGCCATAATAACGCCTTTATAGGAATACATCTTTTAAAAACACTGAAATTGTTACCAAATTCGGTCGAAGAATTTTTTATCTGAACGTTATAAATGACTTCTGAATACTCCTTTTTTAAATTTAACGGCCTAAACTTGTGTAGAGTATTCTTAATTTTCTTAAATTTGTTTCAGCTTATTCGGACTAGTGGTTCTCAAGTTATGACAAAGAAATGAGCCTAAAACGTGACAGATTCCCCATACGATATTTCTAACTTCAAATTAATTTTTTAATTATTATTTGATGTACCTTGACCAAACAAATGATGCAGAAGTTCTTCTTTTTGGGTCTACTTTCATAAACAATTATCAGAATTGAGTCCCGAATCAATGACCTGAAAAATGTTGTACTGTGTTATACGATCGGTATTTATCGGATATACGTACAACTTTGAATTTATTGTGCTAGCAAAAATTTAATTATGACATATTTTCTAATGATAAAGAAAATTAAACACAGAAAATAAACGTCAGAGTGCGCGATGCATGAGGATACAAATGTATATGATTCTCATTTGTAATTTGTGTTTTCTCAGGCAATCGCTCTTGATTTGTCTCCAATGTTGAGCAGCAAAAATTCAAGATAATCCCAGTTTCTATTAAATACAGAACTATCATTCAAATCAGACCGTTTTGAATATTGCGTGTACCCGAAATTTCCAACTTTTTCGGCTCCTGGTTTCTAACTAAAACACGACTTTAATAACTTCTATTGTGTGACATTTAGCTAAACCAAACGAAAGTAAAATAATTTAAATTTAAACTTTAAAATTTTAAAATTATTAGTTTAGTTCATTCAAACTTATTAATTATTTTGCTTACAGATTATAAAACTCCCCAATTTATACATGATCGAAACAGTGGATAGTCAAAAGTTGGCAAATAATTTAAATAATGCCTGGGAAAAGTTGGAACTTGAAAATAAACAGCCGTTACAAGTTCTTATACAAATAAATACAAGTGGTGAAGAAGGTTCGACTAAAAATGTTTATATTATTTTTATTTTTGTTAAATTTTTTACTTTTTATCAGCCAAAAATGGCGTTCATCCTAGTGAAGCCTCATTGCTGTATAAATTTATAAAGGAAAACCTGAAACAGCTTGATGTGAGGGGGGTTATGACTATTGGTGCTTTTGGATTTGATTATAGTCAAGGGCCAAATCCCGATTTTGTGAAACTAATAGAAGTTCACAAACAGATTTGCGAAGAAAATCGATTGGAAGAGGCTGATTTGCAGGTGTCAATGGGCATGTCGGATGATTTTGAAAAGGCCGTAAGTAGGAAATATATTTTATATGTAGTTCCCTAAAGCAAGGCGAATTCATCATGAAAAAGAGATGTGCTCATAGTATAGAACTAGTATGCCAACTCGAGAGAGCGTTCTCAATTTTTTAGTTCACCCCTCACACATATAGGTTCTGTGTGAATTCAACCACATAAGAACAACAAAAACAAAATTTAAAATTTTTCACAATATAAAACACTTTATGTTTAATTTTATGACATAAACACATAATAATAATTTTTTCCAATACATTTTGCTCATTTGCTTTTGCAAAATGTTTTTATTTTTCACAAACTAAAAATTTTTAAATAAATTTATTTGACATTAATTTTTTTCTGTTGTTAATATTATTTAAGTCAGCAGAGTAGCATTTCGTGGTATGAAAATAATATTTGAAATCATAAATTATTTAAATATTTTCCGATATTGCAGAATAAAAATTTTGCAAACGTTGTTTTTAAAAGTTTATAAATGCAGGCAGCATTTAATAAATTGAAAATTTATTGAACTAATAAAATTTTATTTTGGAAACAAATTTTTTGCCACATTCTATACGATTTTATGCAACTATTTTTAGTGGCGGAAATAGTTTTATACCCCAATACATTTAAAAAAAAATCTTACTAATACAAACAAAAATTAGGTTCCACTGACAATTGAGTTATGTACCTGTCAAAGAGTCGGCATACTAGTTGTATACTATGGTTGTGCTAGCTATCCCTTATTTTTTTAAATACTTTGTATTTTGTTTTTGTAAAAAGTTAGAGTGAATGTCAAAATTATTTTTTGAAGACATAAACATGGGATTTTTTTTGTTTCTAAAATATACACAATTGGCTTTGAAGGTAAATCTTTTTCCTGTATTGCAAATTTATTGTGTCTCCACTTATTCCATATGCACTTTTTATTCCTTGTTCTTATATTTTATATTCACCTTTTTGTTTTATAATATTTAAATAAGTTTTTTTTTTCAAGTATTTAGATTTTTATTGAATTTTATATTTTAACTAATTTTTTCACAAAATGTAAACAAATCTTGACATTCAGTATACACACAAATAAATTAACAATAAACAGATGACTCGAAAATGTCACCTGTATGAATTCGCCTTGCCCTTAAGTATGTATATTATAAAATTTTTATATTTCTACAATAATTATTGAAAAATTTATCAAAAGACTAATGCGGGTACCCCCGTATTCGAATTTTGTAACTGCAGTGTTTAATAATTTTAAAGGGTCTACCTATTGATTTATAATTGTTCATTGTTTTTTTAGAACGTACATATCGAGCCCTTAGCGCCAAATTATCGTATGCGACATTTTCTCAATATTTTTTCTATTGCTAAAATTAAAAATTTAAGGACCAATGCACAATGTAAGCAAACTTTATTTTGTTGTAGTCGATAGCTTGCTTGGACGAAATTATAATATGTCCCATCAAAAAATTTTTAAGTTTAGAACTAAAAAACCTTCTCCTGTAAAATTTGTGTTTTGTCGCTTACGATAATTTGGCGCTAAGGGCTCGATATGTATTACTTCATATCTGCTTTAATGTCATACCAATTTATATATCGTCACTTTAAATGCAAAAGGGAGTAACAACAAAAAGTTCGAAAAAGAGTTTTTGATTGATTTTTGTTCTTTTTATTAAGGGTGTGGCCCACTATGTCGACAAGAACATTTCTTTCTTATATTTATATTGAAAACAAAAACAAATTTAAATTTGTTATTATTGTTTTCAATATAAAAATGCAAAAGAAATGTTCTTGTCGACATTGTGGGCCTGGCAGTAAATTAAATGTTCAAAAAAAATTAGATCCCTGCGATCAAAAGTGGCGATTTTATTAAATAAATTCAAACGCCAAGTACACCTTGTTGTTATTGATTTTGTAAAGTTTTTTGCTTCTCCTGTAAAAAACAAAAAGTGTTGTTACGCCCTTTTGCATTTTAGGTGACGATATGTATGTTTTAAATAAATAAATGAGATAATAAAACTAAATATGCGAATAATCGATAATGAAAATTTGCGATGAAATGCAAACCCTAGTTTGAACACTATCTATTCAAAAAGGTACAATAATAAATTGCACAAAAGTTTTAATTCTTAATGTACGAACCAATTCAATAGTAAATTTACACCAAAGCAAAATTTAGTACATACGAGATTTCGAGCCCAATTGGTTTTGACAAAATTTCCCACACAAAATAAAATCTACTTGTGACTAGATTTTGAGAAAATCTGCTTAAATCTACTCAGAACCAAGAGATGCACCTGTGAATTTCTTAATAATAGACACAAAAAATACAGCACTGTGTACGAAAAATTTGACATTTTGGCAAAAAAAAATAAAAAAAAAGTGCGGGACTCTAAAAATTGTTTTCAAAGAGTGATGAATAATGCAAATGTTAATAAAAAAAAGTAATAATTTCATAAAAACACAAAAAAGGCATATTCACATCTAACGCACATACAAAAAAAAAACTATGGAGTGCTTATAAAGAGGATCTTTTAATATCCTTCTCTGCAATAAAATCCTGCTTAGTGTCAGAAAACGATAGTGGTAACGATATAGATTTTGAGAAAGATTTCAAATTAACCCCCATATTCATAAAAAATATTTTTGATTAATAACTGGTTTATTAAACCGATTTTCATAGAAAATTCGTTTCATAAACCTGTTATAAGCCTAAAATATTTTGTATGAATATAAAGGGCTCTGAAGACTTTCAAATAAACCCGTCAATCAGTGCATATGTGTTAGTGTCGTTTATTTGGGGCTTTTTTGGAGACGTACAAATAAACCCGTCAATCAACATTTGTAATTTTGATTTCATACGGTTCGTTTCAAATGTCAAAAAAACGAAAAACCGAATAAGTATTTTTATTTTTTTCTTCCGTACATGACAACATACACAAAGCAAATAAAATTTTTTTGTCAATCACAACTGGAGACTATCAAATCGTCCCCTTAATAAAACAATAGTGTATAATTTTTTTGCCATTTCGAGATAATAGAGTTTAAAATTTTTGAGTTATTACACAAATGGAAAAGCACGAATAAATCAGAAAATAATCAATATTTTTGAGTTGTGGTCATTTAAATATGTGATGGAATCATCAGGCTACTAGCAGATGATATTTCATTAATTTACAATTGCTTTAACTGCAAATAAATGGGATTCAAAGTACCATGATGTCACTTAGGCTATTTTATTTGTTTATAATATGTATGAAAATCATAATACACTATTTTATTTTGTATGGTATACATTATTATTATTAAAAAAATTGTGTATATCAATATACGTCATTTTTCGATTTTATTTTGTTATGAAATAATAAATATAGTGAATAATAAAAATAGTGTATGCTTTTTATACCCTATTTTTCTTTGAAATGATACTCAGAGTAACAACTAATTAAAACACCATACCTGCACTTACACAATTATTAATGAAAAATTTCAAACACGCAATTATACAATAATATTTCAATTAATATTTTGACCCACTTTGTGGAAGTAGAATTTCACCAAATTTTTACCACAAATAGAATCAGTTATGTAGATTCTTATTATGCAATAAAAAAATAATGGTGTACATGCGTATACACTATTTTTTTATTAAGGGGACGAAATAATCAGCCAACAAATAAAAAAATCAAAACTTTTTGATTTTCATCAAGCATTGCCGACAACGCGTATGTGTACCCGAAAAAGAACGACTGCACGCACACAACTATGTGATTGATGTATTTATTTGATAGTCTCCTGGGCGTTTAAGGGTTAATATGCAAGATTTTGGTGCAATGTAAGTGCGTTAAAAAAAATTATATGCGAAATTTTTCTGAAAGCTATAAAAAGGTTATTTCCTTTTCGAAATGTAAAACCTCTATTCGAAATTAAAAATTTTGGATTGAAATTATGTATAAATTAAAAAATTCTCTTAAAATTGAAATTTTCTTTTTAAATTTAAAAATTCGGTTTTAAATCAAAAATTAATTTTAAAGCTTCTCTCACAATGGTAGCAACAATTTCGTTTTATCTTCTATTTTATTTCTTCCCAAAGTATTTCATATATTTTGCTTTCATTTATTTATTTATTTATTTATTTTAATCAATGTTACACACAAACCGAGCCCAGAGGGCCATATATGGTTAAAAAATATACAACTCAAAACATACTACTCAATAAACAATATGAATAATAATAAGTATGAATAAAACTTTAACAAAATGTTTTAAAAATAATAATAAATACGTAATATTTTGTGCAAAATTCGCAAAGATTTTCTTAAGCGAAAATATGTGTGGTTGCGAAAAAAAATTATTGCTTTATTGTGAACGCCAAGTAAAAATGTTGCTGCCATTGTAAACGAAGCTTTAAATCTTGAATTGATTTTCGAAATTAAAATATTTTATTCGAAATTAAAATTTTCTATTCGAAATTAAAATTTTATATTCGATATAACATCTGAAAATTTCTAATGAAATAAAAAACTTTACCGCCTATTTATCGATATCGAAAGAAACATTTGCTTTCGTACTTTTACATTTAAAAGAAAAACTAATTGTAAAATTTGGTTTTATTTTTAATGTAAGTTAAACTAACAATATTTTCATTCTTTTATCGACAAACAACCAGTTTGTTTTTGCAAAGAAAATTTTTATGTTTAATTTAAATTTTTTAGTCTAAATGAAGGGTTTTTATTTGAAGTACCAAACTTCTGGTCGACATTGATTTAAAATATCTGTTGGAAATTTAGAATTTCAAATCGAGGTTAGAAAATTTTACTCGAAATTAAATACTTTATTTCGAAATTGAAAATTTCCATTAGAAATTTTTGTTTAAAATTTAATATATGTATTTAATAATTTTTATATGGAAATTCGATCATGTACATTAGCTTTGCTGTGGTTAATAAACCACGAGTTTATTTTTAAAATTTAGCCCATTTTAAAACAAAAATTTTTGTTGAAGACTGTCGAAAATGTCAATCTAATTTCTTGTTTTTAAAAGTTTCGGATTTAAAGCAAAAAATCAACCAAATAATTTTGAACTTAGAAAAGTATCAAGGATAGATATGTCTATATTCGAAAAAGAATATTATCGATCTTCCCGTAGTTCCCGTATTCCATAGATGGAACATAGGGCGAGATATATAGTTATTAAAAAATTAAAGCCCAGCAATAAATTTACATAATGTTCAATTAGTATTATTTCGATATTATTTTCAAAACTAAGAAATCGGTTCATATATTTATTTTTTATTTTAAAATTAATTATTTTTTTTTCGTTGACTTCGAAAAAGGGTGTTTATCAAACTGAAGTGCTCCTAGAATAAATTAGGCATTAAATAAGATTTTTTTCTCTTTTTAAAAATATTATTCATATAAAATTTTCCAAAAAATAGATAAAAATGTTTAGTAAATTTTTAGAGAAAAGTCAGATAAATTGGGAATGTATTTCTTTCAGTAACGTAGTTTATTAAATACGTTACAAATAGAACGCAGGGCAATTAAAGGTTTTTGGCTAGAATATATTTTATACAGAATCTTTAAAATACGGTATTGTTCTGTATAATACAGAACAGATGGTTACCGTAGTTATAATATATATATTTGAATTCTTTTATAACATACGTTTAAATCGATTTTGGAATTTTTTCACTCTTTGTAGTTAACTGTATTAATTTAAATTTAAAAATTATGGTTAGAAATTGTATTTTAAGTGGTGAAACATATTTTTCACATTAAAAATTTTTTAATTATAATTCAAAAACATTAAAATGAAGTTGAACAATTTCTATTTTAAATTTAAAACTTTTATTGCTTTTTTATCCTACCCCTTTTTTTATTTGAAAAATAAATTTTCAATTTCTTTTAAAAATCGATTCTTTCGAAATGAAAAGTATTCACAAACGATTATTAAATTAAACAAGCGTTTTTTAAGTCAAATTTTCATACAAAATTTGTTTTGTAAACCTTTATTCAATTTTAAATATTTTTATGAATACAAGCATTAAACTTTATTAAATACAAAATTTTTAATAGTAAAATTTAAAGGTAATTCTAAATTAATTTATTTAAAAAAAAATATTAGAAATTTAAAATCTTAAACAATTTAAAATCGAAATTGGAATTTAAAAATAAAATTGCCAACTGATTTTCAAAGTAATTGATGCTAAGGAATTTTTCTTTTTTAAGTTGGAATGTTTTTAAAATCCTTTAGAAAATAAGTCTTATGTGATTTATTTTTTCACGAACATTTTTATATTTTTGTAATTAAAATTTTTATTCATCTAGAATCCAAATAGTTTTTTTAAAGTATTTTTACTATAAACAAAAAATTATATATATTTATTTTAATTTCTAAACTGATTTTTATCCAAGTAATTTTCTTTTATATTATATTTTTTATTTCTTTGTTATTCTTTTCAGATTGAAATGGGAAGTACTATTGTGCGTGTGGGTAGTTCTATTTTTGGTTATCGGGCTAGAAAGACTACCACTACTGCCTAATTCATCTACGAATGGTTCGATCTTATACTACACGTAAATCGTATACTAAATAAAATCTTAAATTCTATTTTATTATTGTTTTGTTGTTGTTGTAAATGTATAAAATTATGTGAAGTGAGTAAGCAATACAATACTTTTTGTTGTTTTTTAATTTCTTGTACATAGAAAATATATTTAAAAAAAAAACTTATTATTTATTTACTAAAGAATTTTCTAATTTTGTGTGTGTGTGTGTTTGTTTGTATTAAGAATTTAGGACAATACATGCCGATTGTTAATCTCTTGACTACATGACGCAATTTGGGAATTGAAAATTTATTTGTTATACGTACTTGTATATAAGAAAATTAAATATGTATTTATCAATAAGTACATACACAGATAAATAAATTTATCTAGAAGAAAAGAAAATACTTTTGATTTGTTTGGGTAAATTAAAATAAATACTTTAAATTTAAAAACCAAACAAAATGTTATTAAAAGTTTATAATAGGCATATATGTACACCTATACCTCGTTTTAGGCGAGTTAATTTTGTGCGGATGGAAATTAATGCGGTGGTTAAAATTTAAGATTTTTTTTTTTAATTTATTACCCAAACACAAAACAGCTGATGAGCATTTACCTCGAAATTATACCTTGAAATACACTTTATTTTACATAGTTAAGCTTCGTTTACAATGGCAGCAACATTTTCACTTGGTGTTCACAATAAAGCAACAATTTTTTTAGCAACTACAATTAATTTAGAAAACGTTTGCAAGCTTTGCCCACAACAGTATTTTTATTATTATTATTTTTTAACACATTTTGTTAACATTTTTTATTCAAAACTAAATAAAATTATTATAAACGTCATTTATAATTTCATATAAATTGTTGCTAAAGTAAAAGTAGACTCAAATTTTTGAAAAAACTTTAGTTACAAAACGAGGTTTGGGTGTATGAATGTAAATAAATGCCTTCTGTAAACGTAATAAATAATAATAAAAAAATGAATAACAGAAATCACTAAACAACAAAGTTATAAATTCTTATTATTCTTATGCCCAGTTTTCAGGATAGTATTTAAATTTATATTATGTTAATTTTCATAAAAACTTAAATCGTATTTAATTACAGATTGATTTTTTGAGTTTTATATGAAAAGCCTTATTTAATTAAGATAAAAGTATGGTAGCACTACTAATTACAAAAAAATATCATAAAAAAGTGTAGTTATTTACAAGGTGGTCTCAAAAAACAGCTGGTTGATATTACTTCGTCTGTTGTTTTTGTATTATTGTGATACTGAGGCCACCTTGCTAAGTTAATCCAAGGGAAACTTAAGTTGAATTTAAATGTACCACATAGGTGACTTAAGTTTCATTTAAGTGTTTAGTGAAGAAGAGAATTTTGTATTTAAAACGATTTTAAACATAAATGTGTTTTAATGTCAATCCTGAAAATTGGCCATTATTATCTAATTATACAGTATCGGTCAAAACTAAAACAACCGCTTAGTATGTGTTTCTTCAAACGGTAATTTTTCTATAAAAATACGTTAAAACGAGTAAAGTTTACAAGTTATTATATTTTTAATATGAAATTAAAAAAACAGCTTTGACTTAAGAAAAATTTTTTAGACTTAATAAAACCTTGGGGGCTACTCTATTGCGATGCGAAAGAAAATTGTCGCAAATCTAGTGATTGGTACTCTTTAATGCGTTTGCGCATTTGCCTTTCGCATCTTTTTATTTTTTTTCTTTCGCAAATCAGCATTATTTCTTTAGGTTAAGCTTTCCAATTAAAATTTTTTTTTACATATTTTGCTAGTTTACAACTGGAAATCTGCGCTATCTTTGATTTTTATTACCAGTATTGATTAATTTTCAAACAATTTTGCGAAAGTGATAGAGAGTACCAAGTTCGCATTTAGCTTTCGCATCGAAATTGTATTCGCATCGCAATAGAGAGTAGCCCCCCTTAATGGACAAAACTGAAGCACCGCCTAAGGTAATAATAGAAAATTAATACAACAACGATTGGCAACTTTATGCTAGGTAGCCGTACTGTTGTTTATTCCTTGGAAGAAATATCACGTGTTTTTCAACTGTTTTTTTTAACTATTATGAAATAAAAATTGGAACTGTAACTTATGGCAAGAAACACTACCCAACCAATTAAAAAAAAATAGTTCGTGATTTTCAAAGTGGTTATTAGGGATGCCAAACGGGAAATCCCGAAATCCCGGGATTTTTCGGGATTGATAAATCCCGAATCGCGGGATTTATTTTTATGAATCCCGGGATTTTTAACATATCAACTTTTATGTACAAAACTGTTCGTTTTTATTGAATTTTTATACTATATACAAAAAAATTATTAAAAATTATATTTGAGTTATATTTTTTATTGCAAATAATTCTTATTTTTGAGTTTAATTTTTGTTTTTAGCACACAGCGAGTATTCAAAATTTTTAATTTTTGCTTGATATATGACAACTATTTCTGGATTTTTGTATTTTGCTAAATAAAAACCATTATTTTAAGTAGAAATGAAATTGGAAAAATCACATCTCAAGCCTTTTTTACAATAACGTTTAGCAAGTTCAGCTTTGGCTTAAGACATAATACCAAAATAAAAATTATTATTTTTATGCAAGATATAGAAATCAAGAAATAATTGTTATATATCAAGCAAAAAATAAAAATTATTCACGATCCAATTAAATTTTATTCAGAAACCAAAGAATAAAAGTTGATATAATTATAACAATTAAGTCGTAATATTTATGAAATAACTCATATTCCTTCTAGTCCAATAATCACCCCTATTCTGACTTTCGATTACGTCTCCGCATTCAGTTACGCTACGATCGAAAATTGGTATTCCAAACAAAAACTGAATCGAAAGAACAAGAAGAAGACAACAATGTTTACAAAACCAATTTGTTTACTATGGAATGTGGAATAAAAACAAAGAAATGAGCAAGTTTGTTACTATTTTAATAAACAAAAGTCACAACAATCAATAAAAATAGGAAAATAAAAAAATTTGTGCGATTAATAATAATAAAAATAAAATAATACAAAAGACTTGCGATCAGTGGCTTTATTGGTGGAAGAGGAGAACAATGTCACTCATAAAACTCTTTCTGGGCATCTATTTGCTATCTCAGCAAAGACAAGGTGTGACACCTAATACCACTTGTGTTTGTTTCAAGCCCCGTCAATTGGATTACTTTTTCATCTAATGGGCTAATGCGCTGCAAGCGACAGTTTCCTCCTCCAGTGCTCATTAATTATTTGCCGAAAGTTTCCGCATTATGTAGCACTTCCAGTCAAACCATACCTACAGAGCAATAAGTACATGCGACATATTTATAATAAGTCATAAATACCTTCTTCCATGCGGTGTCACTTCTTGTTGGTGGTCCTAATGCATTAAGTGTTTGAGTTACCCCCTGCCAAAATACCTGAACTTCGTCCTTGGATCGTTTATGGTAGCCGCAAGCAATATCCTGTTTTGTTGACATTAAACTTGTCAGCATTTCGTATTGCTCTGGTGTCGTTGTTTTTGACTTGGAAAAATAAATCTTTACATTTTAGTACAACAAAAATTTATATAAATCACTTTTTAAAGATTTAATACTTACATTTTATCAATTAAACACTTTTTAAGTTTATAAAAGAGCAATCGAAAAAAATTCCGTTGCTAAAATATAAGCGTAGAAAAACTTAACTACGATCGTAAAACGGAATACCTACAATCGAAAGAAACGCAGCGGAATCGAAACTCTGAATACCAAAGTTGCCAAACGGAGAAAATTTCGATTCGAATCGAAAGTCAGAATAGGGGTGAATAATAAAAAATTTGCTTAAAAAACATACGGTAAATAAAATAGTTTTTTTTTATAAATAAACACTATTTGATGTATTCATAAATAAATTATTTAAACTTGAAATCTGTTTAAAGAAGCATTTGTATAAACATTTCGTTTTAAAATAAATTTCAAACGTACTTAAATTATTGATTATGAATCTCGCCCTCAACCTGGAGGTGTACTGCACTGCAGTCGACATAGTGTTACAGTTTTTAACTCAGTTATCGATCTCGATGAGGGACTACACTTTGCCGTGTTCTAGTGTCGTCACAACTTAATTCACATTAAAAATTGAATTGCTGTTAAAAAACCGAAATGAATTGATCTAGAAAAACTAAGAGATACGTATATTTTTTAAGCTTTTTTCAGAATCTGATCAGTTTGATCATGTGTGAGGCCAGTGTTATAAACATATGTATAAAATAAATTGTTTTGTTGTTTTCATTTTTAAAAATTTATGTGTCGTAAAACCTTTTGAATACTCAAAAAGTGTTGTTTATTAAAAAAAAATAGCATCTTAAAGAAACACATTGATTCCGAAAAAGCCCGGAATCCCGGGATTTCGGGATCGGGATATCCAAAATCTCGGGATTTTCAAAAATCAGTCTTGATTGGCATCCCTAGTGGTTATACAGTCATCCAATAAGTAAAAAATGTTCAGTTTATTGGCCTTATTGTGTAAGTCGCTGTCGTTAACGAGTGACTCGTTTTTTGTAAAAGATTAAAGTAACACACAAGCTGTGGTTTTTAATCTATTACAAAAAACGAGTCACTTGTTAACGACAACGCCTTACACAATAAGGCCGAGTAAATCTATTTTTTCCCGCCTAATTAAGAAATATCCACAAACTGGTAACATTTATTCACAAAAGAAAAACCTCGAATATCTTTACAAAGAGAGGATTCAAAAAATAAATCTGTGTTTGTGTCATATTTGTTTATTTTTATGTATCTTACAGAAATGTTAATCACTGGATCGATTGGACACCGGAGAATCACTTTCTGATTTCATTGAAGCATGTCCGTCCGTCCGTCTGGTCGGGTGAATTTCTGGCTGGCTCTCTATGTGTTCATGTACACCTTGTGTACAAAGTACAATTCTCTATTTTAATGATATTTTGATACATTTGTTGGGCCCAGGGATGGTGCTTATTAAAAATGGTAAGAATCGGTCCATGCTTTCACCCAGCCGCCATTCAAAAGTCCTACCGGAATAGAGAATTTCAATCATTAAATCTTTTAGTTATGTATTTTAGTATTTTTTAAATTCAGACGAAAAATGTTTTATTGCAACCAACATCCAAATTACCAAATTTTATGGGAACAGATCTATATTTGTTTATAACTCCTATGCAAGTACGCCTCCCAAATATTGCTTTCACTGCCACGAATTCCATATACCTTATTGTTGCTATTAAAATAAAATTTTACAAAAATCCGCTGTAGATTTTTTTTCTTTAAAGCTTAGTTCGCAGTGGCAGCAACATTTTCACTTGGTGTTCACAATAAAGCAACAATTTTTTCCACAGCCACACACATTTTCTATTAAGAAAACGTTTTCACATTGTGCCCACAACAATATAACATATTTATTATTATTTTTTAAAACATTTTGTTAAAACTTTCATTCAAAACTAAATGAAATTATTATAAACGTCATATTCAATTTCATACAAATCAAGGCGAATTTGTACAAGGTGACCTTGGATTGCTGCGTAAGCTACAGCTAGTAATTACCCTACAAGAAATGAATAACCAAAACTAAAAAAAAAATAATGAGATATAATGAGTTAGAGAGAGAGGCAAAATAAAATGTACACAATGTTTCGGTCAGTCTTTTTAATTTTGCTCTTAATAAACTAATAGAAACTATAGCTAATATATCGGTGAGCACTACTGGTCATCTAACTAGTAAAATACTCGGTAGTCTTCTCGTAGGGTAAATATGTGTCAAAAAGATATACCGTCCTGGTGGTTCTAGGGAATCTTTCATAAATTTTGTAATTTGATAATTTCTGTAAAGGCCGGTATTCACTATCCTACATAATCGTACGATTCATTCACATGAAAATCTGACAGAATTCTATCCGACATAAAAAAATTTCTGCAAACTCTGCTGTCAATGCCACACTATCCCACAAAAAAGATGCAAACTCAAATGACTCATCTACTTTACAAGAAAATGCAACTCTGGTCGCATATAATCTATAATTTTATGAAAATTTTCAAAAACATTTGCAAGTCGGACAGACTTGTCAAAAAATCTGTCACTCAATTCATTTTTAAGCCACACTGTCATACATTATGAGCACGCACGATTTTTTTGACATATCGTGCGACTAAATAGGATAGTGAATACCGGCCTTAATTTTCACTTAGAATTATGAAATTTAAAACGATTCTAAATTATTATATTTTAAAACACACAATTTAAATAAAAAATAAAATGTTTGTTTGAATTGCTTACACCAGTGTTGTATTATTTTGACACAACGTTAAAGTATTTTAAAGTGTTTTATCCGTTTTTAAAATAAGACCACCTATAATGAATTCGCCTTGATACAAATTGTTGCTGAAGAAGAAGTACCCTACATTTTTTTAAAACTTTATTTACATTTTTGTTCGAAAAATTTAAGGAAAATATATGTAAAACTGTGGAAAACAATAAGATAGAAGAAAAAGCGAAATTGTTGCTCCCATTGTGAACAAAGCTTTAATTTTTTTTTTAAGATTTAAGGTTTTTATTGAATACTGAATATCAACTGGGCGCAGTTACTTCGAAAAAAATCCGTACATATTTGTATAAAATATATTGATTCCCTGCGCTATATCAATTTTCTCTATTTAAAATGTAAAGAAATCCAGTTGAAAACCTTTAGATTTAGCAAATTTATTGTTTTCATTATCACATTTAAGTTCAACATTTCCAGTTCCACTTTAATTGTTAAAACCGAATTATTTTTCGCAACCTCGAAATTAAAAGAAAAGCATTAAGCCAGTTTTAATTTTGTTCTTGGATTCTAAAATTCACACTTAAAAGATTGAAATAATAATTTGATATTTTAATATAACGTATATTTAATATAACAGGCCTGAACTAGTACTAGTCAGTTTCAATTGAAAACAACAATTTTAGTTTTTCGGATGCGTTAAAATTTTTCTTCTTTTTTAGAATTTTATACAAAATTAAACACAACATTTCATTTCAGACGAGGTCATTTTAAGTAAATGAATAAAAATGAGATTAAACTTTGAATGGCAAGAAGCCAAAAGTACCTTTGAAATAATTTCAAATATTTTTTTGTTGTTATTGCTTTAGTTCTCTAAATTTCATTTCAATTGTGGCAAATACCAAAAAAGAAAAAAAAAATAATTTTTTTGAGTTTTTCGCCCGACAATCTATGAAAAATCAAAGAAAATAGTAAAAAGATCGACACATACATACATATGTACATACGTATAAACAAATTTACTATATAAATAGAAAACATTTTTGGCTTTGCCGAATCTCAAATATTCTTCAATGTTGCAGCTCTTCCTAAATCGCATTGTAAAGCTTTAGGCAAATATCTGCTGTAAGTCGTAATTAAAGCTTTTTCATTAGATTTTCATAACAACTTCAAGGTTCTCTTACACAAATTTTAAAATACTTTGGTATTTTTCCATCAGGTATGTGATGGAAAACGATTTGAAATCTATAATGTCGTTTTCAGTAAATTTATCTTTTTCCTGTCTTTATTCTTTTAAATTTTATATTTTGAACAAAAAATTAAGACTATTATAATTATTTAATATTTTGATGAAAAGAGTTAAATATTGTAAGAATATGTTTTATTTTACATTCTGAAATAATGCAAAACAAAACAAATTATCTACATATTTTGTTATGATTTTTTTTTTTTTTTGTTATGTTAATTTGTTTTTTATGTAATTGTTTTTAAAAAATTTTCAATCCTGAAGACGTAACACAACGGAGTTACGAAAATTCAATAGAAAAATAAAGATTAATTTTTTATAAAATAAAAACTAGACCATAAGCTTAAATAAATAGAAATTGGAAATAAAAAATTAAGACTATAAATAAGAAATGGATTTTAAAATCTATCGAAATTCATCACACTTGCTCAAAACGATCGTTTTGAAAACGATCAATCTTCATCACATACCTGAATTCAACAATTTTTTAACGGCGTTTTTTAAATTTTCTAGTAGAAAAAACACAATCTAGTCAATCCTTGCAAAAAAAATTGTTGTTTTTTTACCAGCAACTACCTATGTAAAAACTTACTAAGCGCATTACATTTCATACCTTATAGTTACACATAGCATAACTTAAAAAAATTTCATAAAATAGTTTGCACAGTAGTTCGCATCAGTGATGTTATAGAATTTTTTGAAGTCTCAACGCAGCCTGTAGAAACCCCTATTTTTCACTACGCGCTCAAAAAATTGTCCCTACAAAAATCCCCACAACTATTAATATGCCTGTTTTCTTCACTTATGGAAGAACTGTCTTGTTTTGTAAAATATGTATTTGCTTATCTCTACATATATTTTTTATTTTTTTTTCTTTGAAGCGACATTATCGTTTCTGAACATGGGCGACTGCTGTCAAAATTTTTCAGCGTTTAATAATCTGCAGTCAAAGTTGAAAAACTGCAATTTCTTCGACTTCTTCATTTTTCATTGGCTAAAAAAACTGTTGCTTTTACTTATGATTCATTAAATTTAAACAGTGTCGCTGTCAAAGCAACTTAAAAAGTGAAATGTTGTACACAAAATTTCGTTTTTTTCGACAGTTTTTGGTTTCGACTACAATTTTTTTAAACCCAGAAATTTTTGATGATGGAACATATTTTTTTTTTATTTATTTTTTTCATCTTGTAAAAGGAATTCAGAATATACTAAAATTTGAACAAAAATGCTGTGTTGCTGAACTAAATTTATACATTTGTTTTCCTTTATTTTTGGCCACTTACTTTTATTTATATTTGTATATTTGCTTATATATACTTAGCTGGTGAGGCCTAACTCCATTTGTGAAAAGTCAAACAAAAGTCAACAGTCAAAAACTAAAGAGAAGTTCAACGGCAAAAGCAGAAATTATTTTGTAATAAAAACTTTTTAAACAAAATCAAAGTTTATAATAATATTCCCTTTTATATGCTACCCAATAAAATTTTTTCTTATTTTGCAAAGCCCTAATGGAGCATTTTAAAAATTAGGTGCTAATTTATGCGCTACTTGATACGACATACAGAGAATAAGGCAGTAAGGCAGGTTAACGTATTAATAACAAATTTTACAAAATAATATAACATTTAAAGGGTCATGTATAGTATTGTATTACACTGTGGAACAAATTCAGGTTAGCAAAAGTTCGGTCGATTCTGATAGTGAGGGGTGAAAATAGCGGCTAAATTAGAAGACTCGTATCGCGGCGTTTGTTTATGTTAGTTCGATTTTTTTTTTAATCGACCTTCAACCTTTACAGTCAAATGCCGATTTTCAGCATATTGTTTATACTCGTCGATTAATTGATATTTTTTAAATCTGTAAAGGCAAAATTATTGCTAGAGACCTGTGCAACAATTAAAAAGAAATTATAACAATATCGCTCATTTCGTGCAAGACCGTCACAACTCAAAATTTGAAACTTTACAGGAGAGCCTTTTTAAGATTCCAACCTATTATTATTTATTTTATTATTTATTTTATATACAGTTATAAAATCAAATGTTTCTTTTTTGCTACAAAGAAAACCACATGTACAAGAGGAATGCCAACAAAAAAACTGAAATGTGACCTTGTTGATGTTAATTGCTCAAGTTTGTTACAAGAGGTCATAGCGTCAAAAGCATCTGTATTACCGTTATTTTTTCGATAATTCTCTCCGTTCTTAGATCAATTTGTAGAGATTTAAGAGGAGAACATTTCTGCATTACTAACTCGAAAATGCCAAATTTTGAGTTGTGACGGTCTTGCACGAAATGAGCGATATGGAAAAAATATATTTTTGAAATGCTAGTTAGGAAAAGTTTTAATTAAAAAAATTCAATAAATTAAATTCTCTCCATTAAGAAATAAATGCACGTAGTTTGATTGATTAGGGAGACGGTATTAAATGAAGAAACCAGTACAAACAGCATAACTTGAATAGTCGCATTGGACGGAAATGGCCTAATGACAATAGGCTATATGAAAGTCTGGTTCCTGAAATGAAAATGTTGTTGCCGTTGCTCTACATTAAACTTGGCATTGCCGTTACTTGGCAAGTAACGCCAAAATTCAGGAAGGGGTTGTTAATGAGTCGTCAAGATTTTGACCAAGTTCTGACAGACCGAGAATTAAATACATGGCTCGCAATGAAAGCAGTCATTAAAGGACTTTTGGGTAAAGAACGCAAAGACAACTACAGGCAATCTGTTGTAAATATGTTGGCAGCTTTCGATGAAATTGGGGTTAATATGTCGTACAAAATTCATCTCTTGCATCAGCATATTGATCAACTCGCTCAACAGTTACCAACTGAATCTGATGAGCAAGGCGAACGTTATCACCAAACTGCGCTTCCATTTGAAATAAGGTAACTATAGAGTGTGCATATTTCGAATTCCTAGATTTTTCTTATCTTTGCCAGAGTGCACAATTTAAACATGTTAACGATTGAAAACTATTTTCGTTTCAGGTACAGAGGAAAGGAATTTCCACATGCAATACTCGCTGAAATTTGTTGGTGGTATAAAAACACCTTTGAAGAAGAGGAAGACGAGGAAAAAGAGGAAGAAGGGGAAGACAAAGATGAAATACCAGAATATCTGTTGAACGAAATTATCGACCAAGATATTAGAGAGAGCAGTAATGTTGATCCACAGCCGCCTTCTAAACGGCAACTGGTCAAATCATTAATTTAATTTATTTAATTTTTTTTACTTTAAACTTTTCCTAACTAACATTTCAAAATTATATTTTTTTCCATATTTTTATAATTTCTTTTTCAATGTTTCTTCAAAACCAACACTGAACAAAATTGGTACATAAAAAATGAGAAGTAAATTAATATTAAGCTGGAATACGCAAGTTTTGTATTATGATTGTTTTCTTTTCAAATGAATTTTATTGAAGAAACTGAGAAGCATATTATAGATTGAACAGAAAGCAAAAAAGACTTAGTTTTGTGGAAAATATTTTCAAAAAGCATGAAAAACCAATAATTTTTCCAACATTTTGCTTAATAAGCACCACAAAAATATAATTTGACCTTTACAGATTTAAAAAATATCAATTAGTCGACGAGTTATAGGCAAAAAAAAAACCATATAAACCATATGCTGAAAATCGGCATTTGACTGCAAAGGTTGAAGGTCGATTAAAAAAAATTCGAACTAACATAAACAAATGCCGCGATACGGGTCTTCTAATTTAGCCTCTATTTTCACCCCTCACTCTCAGAATCGACCTAACTTTTGCTAACCTGAATTTGTTCCACGTGTTATCTTTAAAAATGCTACAATTTGTTTTAAGATTTTTGCTAAAAATTTATTACTAGTATGAAATTTTATTCGAAACTAAATACATTTTAGGGACTTATGATTTAACGAAATTTAAATAAATGGTTATATTTAAACAAGTGGGTAGATTTTGGTAAAACATCACATATATTAATATTAGGGACGTAACGAATACCGATATATAGGTCCATTTTTTTTTTGAGTATTTTTGAACAAATAATTTAATTTTCTATGCCTTTTTTGCATAGCAACTAAGAGAACACATTAGAAAGCAGAGCATAAAATTAAAACAAAACAATTATATTGTTTCATATAATAAATCAATCAACGAAGATGTAAATTAGTTCGGAGATTCAACATTTTGCGGCTGAATAAGCATCCTCCTTTGAGCTAGTTAACATTTCGAAAGTGTTGAAAACACGGTCACAAGTTCTGATAAGTCTACAAAAACTGGCTTTTGGAGCGTTTGTGGAAAAAAATTATAAGAGGATCCTTTCCATCCTATGCTTTGATTCTGCTAAAGAAGAAGTCCAGAGATACCTTAGATCTCCTTATATCTGCTTGTTTACGGGCGCAATGACATGTTATACGCAAACTTAAAGAAAATGGCGCAGGAATTCTTAAGTTTTCAAATGAGTTCTGTCGCATCTGAGAGACTATTTTCCACTGCAGGTCTGGTTTAAACGGACTTGCGAAATCGTCTATCTCCGCAAAAGTTGAGAATACTTTGTTTATTCAACAAAAATCTTATTAATATTTTTGAAAAAAAAAGGTTTTTTTTTTGTTAATTTTATCATGATTTCAAATTAATATGAAATATCAATTTAAAATACTTATAATCTCTTATACTGTAATTTTGTATAATTTACAATTTACTCTACTTGAGTTTTGTTAATTTTAACTTGAATGCAAATTCAATATGCGTACACCCAGAGAAAAAATACGTTTAAATATGGTCTTCTTTAACAAAACTATTTTTAAGTAAAATTGTAAGCATACTATGGAAATTTTAACCATATTATTGTCATCGATAACCATTTTATGGTTAAATTAGTCCTGTATCAAAAAGACACAACCATATTATTTTTGCCTCCGAACATGATTTGGTTTATAAGAACTAAAATATGTTTAATACTTATACTAGCATGGTTGATTTTCAACCATAGAATGTTGCTCTTGGAAAAGAGGAAAATACTATTTAAAAACAAATTATTGTCATATTTAACCAAAACATGTTTAGAGGCAACCATGGAGGACTAATGTAACATTAATATGGTTGTCGGTGAAAATAATATGGTTAAATTAAATATAATATGTTTAAAATTTTCTTTAAATGTACCGTTTTAAAATTTTCAGCGCCCCAAGCAATGCAGCGATTAAAATTTTAAAACGCAATGTGAATTTCTGTAGGAAGTAACAACAACATTACGAAATATTTATGGCATTGCTTGTGCTTTCAATTTTATTCTTTGGCGTTGCGTTGTGTTATATGATTAGGGCCTAAATACAAAGTGAAATTTCTTTGAACTTTTATAGCGTAATATCAATAGGATTATAATATTAACAATCATCAAGATGAGGGAATTTCTAATATTCCCTGAATACTCTACTTTTTTTTAAAATGTTTCTTAACATAAGAATTATCCATATTCATACGAAATTTAATTTTGGGTACAACTATTTTTAGTCAAAATTTATTATAATTTATTAAAAAAATTTAAGTAAAATCAATAAAACTATTTTTAAAATAATGCTAAAAATATTTTCTAAAATTGTTAAATAAAATGCCAAGTGCTAAATGAAAATTTTGCAGCTAAATAAAAATTTAAATTTAGTTGCAAAAATGACAAAATGGCCACACTGATCACCAAGAATATAAAAATCACAAAAAATACACAAAATTCAAAAACATCTCCCACAATTTCAAATATTCTCATCTTCTTCATTTGTATTTAAATTATTATATGTATGTATTTATGTCTAAAAATGTTTATTTTCAGTATGATTTTTTTTATTTTCAAATTTAATAAATTCATATTGTATCACCTTCACTTCATGATTTCTTTTAAATGAATTTACGAATCATAATTTTCAGAACATGAACTTAAACAACTACATAATTATTACATTTATTTTCCACAATCATTTAAAATTTTTATATTTCATTTATTTTGAATATCTCATATTTAATAGTTTTGAACGAAAACATAAACCGACAATACAATTATTTTGAATTTGGCAAAATGCCAACTCTGATTAATAATTTTGGCACGTACGAGCAAAACAAATCAAAGGTAGAATAAAAAAAAATTTTTTTTTGTATAAAATATTTTTGATTTGTTGTGTTGTAAAAATCTCTATTATGTCTCATCGATTAATTTTTATTAATAACCAAAACTAAAGAGAACTAAGAAATAAATTTTAAAAAAATTATATGCATTTTTGCATTTAAATATTTCTTTTTTGTAGGAAATGTCTGCAATTACTAAAAGTTATTATGTCTGATATTTAATTAAAGCTATTTTTAATTCCAACTAAATTAATAGAAAAAAAGGATAATTTGCAAAATACTTACAATTTAAATATATGTATAATACTTTAACGATTTATGATGAATTCTGCTGAAATGAAAAAAAAACAAAAATATTTTAATAATTATTTAAAGAAAATATAAACATAAAAAGATTTGCAAAAACCTTTAGTTAGATTTCTGTCCACTAAACACTAGGGTATTCATTAAATCGGGCTTTTGCATTAATCGGTTAATCGCTCGATTCATTAACCGAGGTTTTGGTTTAATCGGTTAATTTTGTTATTGATCGGTTAACCGATTAATAAAGTTTTTTTTTATAAATTAAGTATTTTCAATATATAAAAATGCATAAATTATTTGTTATTTGGAGCTTATTAGTAAAAAAAATCAAAAACATAACCAAAAACTTAACACTAAAACCAAAAACATAACAAACATAACAATTCTTGAACTAAAATATGCAAACAAAAGAATAATAAATAAATATGATGTGTGTGAAGTTAAATTTTAAAATTTATAACCTTAGACACATTCTGTTATGTTAACAGAATAATGTTAACCACTTAACAGAACATATGTTAACGCTTTTATGAAGGATAATTTTTAACCAATTCTTATCATTTTTGTTCGCCCTCGTTGACTCCTTTTTCAGAAATCTGAGAGAATTCTAAAGGGTAAATTGTCAATAAGTCGCTTCAACTCACTCTGTTAAAAATCCTAATTATAGCAAACGATTGTGAAACTTATTGTCCACAATTCCTAATCATTTTTGTTCGCCCACGTTGACTCCTTTTCCAGAAATCTGCATTTATCCCTCATAAAAGCGGTAACATAAGTTCTGTTAAGTGGTTAACATTATTCTGTTAACATAACAGAATGTGTCTAGGGTTATAAATTTTAAAATTTAACTTTACACACATATAAATATGTAATACATATTTTTAAATTAAATGTATTAATTAAACAATAAACTGTAAGATAGGGATGGGGAATTAACATCGATATATCAAAATATCGATATCTAAAAAAATTATAATCGATATATATCGCCGATATTAAAAATACCCATATATCGATATTTATCTACGACTATCGAATTCGATATTTTTAATATATCTTTAAATTAAAATTCAACATTTTAACCATTGCTTAACTGCTTACAATACTGTTGTTTTTTAAGAATTGCATCATATGCTTTTTAAATACGAGTAATATTTAAAAAGCATATTCATTTTAAGGGATGACAACAAAAAATAAGCGCGGAAATAATATTCTGGAAAGTGCTCCTAGACTTATGCAAAGAAACGCCTTAATTATCGCGTATAAGCAGCAATAGACCCATGAAAGTTGGAATGTTAATAATAATTAAAAATATTTTGGTTTCTTTTTATTTGAGCATGTTCTTATATGTTAAAAATAAAATATTGCCAATTTTTTTTTAGATTTCATATGGCGAATTAATTAAAAAAATTTTTTTGTATTCTTTACTTTTTTTTAATTTTTTTATTGTAGAATTAACTGCCGGTCCCTCGATTTCAAACGAAAACTTCGTTCGCATAACTTACCTAAAAAACTAGATTTTAAAATTGGGTTTCGCTTTAAATAAAAGTTAATCGAATGAAAGTTTCGTTCGAATTCGAGGGGCAGGCAGTTAATTTGAAATTAAAAGAAACAATAAAAAGCAAGAATGGAATTACATGTAATATGTTTGTACATATATATATCGTTACCTAAAACGCAAAAAGCCCTATCTAACATTTTGAAAGTTTTACAGGAGTAGCAAAAGCTTTTTAATGTGATAAATTTATAAATTGCATTTTACTGTTTAAAATAAATTTTTCTTCTATTTTTCTTGTAAAACAATCCAGTTGTTTTGACAATTAGCAATGTTGCATATTATGCAAATTGTTAGTTAGTCCTTTAAGCATTTTTCGCGTTATCTTTTGTAGATAGAGCCTTTTGTTTTTGGTAAATAAAATCGCTAATTTTGGTCGAAAGATACCAAATTGTTTTGTGGCCATTTGAGTTGATGCAATACATCAGAATCAATGAAAAAGTATATTTTTAATTTTTTGTTAGATAGGGCCTTTTGCGTTTTAGGTAACGATATGTAAATATGTATTGCCATACATAAGTATATTAAGTTTGTAAATTTGGTAATAATTTTAGCTTAATACTCGTACGTTCGATACATCGATATTTTTGACTAATAAATATCGATACTCTTAAAAAATATCGATACGATATATATCGATATATTTTTTCAATCGGCCCATCCCTACTGTAAGATCATTTGATTAGGTATTTCAATAGTTTAGGAAAATCTTATAAAATAATCTTTTATACAAATAATTTGGCTTAAATGTTCAGGATTTCGGCGTTTATTTTCTTTAGTTTTGATTAAACTTGACTTTGAAAAAATTCTTTCATTTATCGTAGATGTTCGAGAAATCAAAAGCAACCTATAATAAAGAATATCTTATTTCTCAGTCCTCTTCCCGGAGTTTTCTGTTTTAATTTTTTTAAATTTTTCACATTTCGCATTATTTCGGTTATTGCTGTAAAAAGATTGATATGAGAAGATACACGCAGAGAAAAAATATGGTTGGGCATGGTTGCGGCAACTACACTATGTTTATTGTAACAATATATTGTTGTCGTACACAGAATATGAGTATTTTTACTTAATATCAACAATATTATAGTTACTGTAAACATGCCAATTTTTAACGCAATTATAAATTTAAGTAGGTATGGTTCACTGAAAAATAATCATTTTTATAACAACTAAATATTGATAACTTTTTCTCACAACCATTTAATGATATTTAATAGCCATAACATGATAAAAATATTTTGCAATCGCCATTTGTAAAATAATTTTGCATCAGTTGTGGCGTTTGTTTTACATATGCCTTTTAGAGATGAGCGATCCCGTGATATTTATAGAACATCGTGATTAGTGAACGCGATTTAAAAATCACTGCTCCTTAAAACTGTCATTGTGATCACGGATTGACAGTTTTTGGTTGTTTAATAGCAAGTGCGTGCGTCCAAGCTAAATGTATAATGCGCGAGCTTCGCATGAGCTTTTGTGAGTACTTTGCAAAGAAACAACAACAAATTGTAAGAGCTTTCAAAGCTGTTTACTTGCATATACATACATACTTGAACAAATAAACTTTGGCTTAAAAAGAATACTAATAAGATAGAAGAGAGAATGAAAGGAACAGCAACATTATTCGCCATTGCATTCAAAAAACGCCATTACCCGCACAAACAGTGATATATCATAAATTTTTTTATGTAACAAAAAACAAAAAGAACGACTTAGGAAGTACCTGTTACTTGACAAATTTGGTCACAACTGTGATTCGTGATTTTTCAGTAACAGTGATTAAATCACAGGTACAGAAATATCGCTCATCTCTAATGCCTATCGAATTATTTGTTATTCAGTGGTTAAACGATTTAAAAAAATACCCGTTAAAAAACCAAGTTTAAAGAAATTGTGGGTACATTAAAAAAAGTGTAAAGTGCCACAAAATAAAATATCAATGCTAAACAAATTTTAACATTGTTTGAAAATGGTGCAAGCATATTGACCATTGGTTTGTGTTATTTTAGAGAAAGATAATAAAAATTCAATAAAACAATTTATAAATATGTAATTGAGACCTACGACAAAAATTGGTTAAAAATATTATGTTTAACGTTGCATCATATTATGATGGGAAATATCTTACGTTAAGGTTGCCAGTAAGTTAATAAGCCTGAATATATATTAAAAATATTATTCGGTTTTAGATTTAATCTACATATTATTATGATTAACATGATAATAATATGATTACTTCTTAACTTATAATGATCAACATGAGAATAATATGATTACATTCAATTATAATATGATGTAATAAAAACAAATTAGGATTAAGGGAAAAATATTATGATGTAATATTACGAATATATTTTGTCATAATATGATTAAACAAAAATAGAAATACGTTGACTGCAATCATGAATCTTATCATAATATGTTGCTCTTAGAATATGTTTACCACAACCATGTTTTTTCTTTGCGTGTATGAGAAGAAACAAAAAACTAAATGCATACATTTAAAAAGTACGTGAAACAAAAAGCTGTTGACAGCAAACACTTATTTAAAATAAAGATCTTTGTTTGTATAAACAAATATTTTCTAAACAAATACCTTTTGTATACGAGACGAAACAAAAATTAAAACACACAAAAAATTATGTTATAATACTACAAAAAGTTAAAAATTTTGTTACATCGATTAATCGGTTAATTGACTGAAATTAATCGGGTTAATCGTTAATCTAAAATAGGCAAGTAATTAACCTAATCACGGTTAACCGAATGAATGCCCTACTAAACACTACTATTAGATAAGATTATGGCTTTTAATTTTCCAAACTTGTTTCATTCTCAATTGCAAAAACCATTTTTATTTTCTTTCCGGGATTTTTATGTGAAGAATAATACGAAAAAAATCGTTATAATAAAAAATTTATATATAAAAAAATAAAAATCCAAGATCCCAACTGCAAAAAATACTCTTTATAAATAATGCACTAAAAAGCACCAAAACAAGATTTATACATAATAGAAAACAAACTTAATTAATTATAAAAAAAGTAAGCTCTACTTCGGGTAAACATACTATATGTTGTGAGCTGTAGGCCAAAGTGAAATAAATACCCTAATTTTTTGTAGCCTACGAAACCCATTAATCTTGTTTCGGTCTATAATTTCCAATTTGTGTCTTAATGCGGCTTCTGCCGAATAAACATTACAGCTCTTCTTAAATATGATTGTTAAATGTTAAGGAAAAATGTACTGTCGAGGGCAAAATAAACAACAAAATATGATTTGACATATAAGTTAAAATGTTGGGTTTGTACAAACCTTTTGCGTTGTTAATTGGGGTGTTTGCTTCTTTCAAGCATGTTTAAAGAACAACCAAACGTTTTCGCTTTTCGTATAAACATGTTCAATAGTTTTCGAACTGGTAAGTGCTAAATTTAATAAATTAAGTGATAATTTTAAAGAAAGTAGAAGAAGAATAGAAAAAATCAGTGTGTAAAGCTGATTGTCATACTAGCCTATTTGTATATGCCTTAAATAAAGCCAAAATACTTAAACCAAAAATGTGTTGTTTTGAAGTCGGAGTCGCCATATAAAACTACGCTAATTTTTCCGAAATTGAACTGAAAATATTCATTGATTTCCGTTTCACTCAATTTCGGTTTTCAAAACATGACCGAATCATTTTTATTATTTTTTTTATTATTATTAAAAATTGTCGATTACAAAAATTCGAAATAACGATTACATTTCCAATTAATTTACGAGGGCGGATTAATAAGTCCGTGACTTTTCGAACTTCCCTCGTAGTTATATGAAATGCAAAACTGCTCCCATCAAGTACCACCTGTTAATAGACTACTGTCAAGTTTTGAGCAAGTTCCGTCATTTACTTTGCGTTTAACAGCCGTTCAAAACATACAACCTCGTGGATTTTTTAAAAACTGGAAAAAAATGAGTTTCGAGTGCTCATTAAACATTATTTTTTGCAAACAAAAAACCGTCAATCAAACCAAGGAAAAGCTTGATAAATACTATGGGGACTCTGCACCATCAATTTCAATAGTAAAAAAGTGGTTTACTGACTTTCGTTGTGGTCGCACAAGTACAAATGACGGTGAACGTTCTGAACGGCCAATTGAAGTCAATACACCCGAATATGTCGAAAAAATTCACGATAAAAGTGGGTTGTTGATGCCATAAGCATTTCATATGGCAGTGTGGTTTCGATTTTAAATGATCAGCTGGGTTTAAGAAAGCTGTCTGCAAGATGGGTGCCGCGTTTGCTCTCAATTGACCATAAACGTAATCGTGTGACAACTAGAAAGAATTGTTTGGAGTTGTTTAACCGCAATTCGAATGAGTTTTTGCGGCGTTTTGTAACTGTGGGTGAAACATGGATCCATTACAATACTTTGGAGACCAAGCAGCAGTCTAAGCAATGGGTTTCTCCGGGTGAACCGGCTCCGAAGAAGGCCAAGGTAAGTTTGTCGACCAATAAGGTGATGGCAACAGTTTTTTTGGATGCACGCGGGATAATCCACATCGATTACAATAAACAATGAAGAATTTTTTTTTGAATTTTTTTTTTTTGAAACGATCAAACGATTCTTATAAGAAAGAATCACTTATCTTCATTTTTTTGTTTCGTTCAAAACGATAATTAAAAAAAACCATTTTTCAAAAACGGCAACACTTTAGCGCCTCATCGCCTTCAAAAATCTATCGCCTTCAAGTATAACGATCTTAAATAGATGTGGTGGCTAAAGCCTAGGCTGTGGGTCGTGTCTTGACCCTGGGAATTGCTTGCATCTGGTGATGCCAGAGGGGAAGGCAGTGGACTAAGGGCCTTGGCAACGAAAGGTTATCCTTCCGCTAAGCCAAGGTGTCATGCGACGCGTGCCTATCGATCTGATTTGTAGTGAGGGGTTACCGACTGTATTATCACGGAGATTTGTACCTCGGTCCCTCAGCAAATAGACAACGCCCTTACCACCTTACTGGGGGATATGACGTGGCGGACCTCGAGATCCCCTATACTCGTGGGACCAAAATTATTGCACATCATAAAAAAAATATTTGGCACACAGATTTATATGTCCTAAAAAATATGTGCAAAACTTATTTTGTAATGGCCGCCTTACGAATAATGCCTCATATGTAAGATTAGCAGAATCTTAAATATTTGTTTTTTTTTTTGAACATTTTCTAGTATATTTTGAAACTAGTTTCCCCAAACATAAGATATTGATTTCATCATTAACATAAATTTTTGTGGAGAATTCGAAATAAAAATGCAGAAAAAAACCAATATTTCCCGGTCGACCAATATTTCCCGAGTTATGGGTCCCTAATTTTGCATATATTTTATCCATATATTTAATATAATGTCAAATTCCATATTGAAAATTGTATTTTTAATTGACACGTGGGGACGCACAGATCTGGCTGGCCAAAATTTTTTGAATGTTATGTTCCACTGTACAGCAAAATTAAATTTTTCAAAAAAGCAATGTTCTGCCAACTGATTCTTGTAGAGGGGTCTAAAAAAAAGATATATGTGTATTTGCGTTTTAAAAGTTTACATCTGAAACTCATTTTACGGCTTATTTAAAGTTGCAGCATTGTGTAGTTAAAAAAACGTAGAAAATCGTGTAATTCTTAGGTTTTTGATAAATAGCGTCTTCAGAGGATTTATTCAGAACATTAAAAGCAACATTTTGATGGTATACATTAACCCTCTAACTCTTCTGGAAATTGGTATTTTGCAATTTTTTTTGAAAAAAAAAATCAAATTTAAAACAGGAAGTAGAAATTACAATGTCAAATTTCGTGAAGGTCCATAATTTGTCATACGTCCCAAATAAGTCTCACTCGCAGAAACACTTCAGAACCAGGATTGTGCGATAGTTTTTCACCTTCGCCGCCAAATTATACACCGAAAATCGACAATAGGTTCTATATAAAGCAGGCTTCTGAAAAGCACTTTTAAATGTTACGGGTGGTTAAATTTAAAGGGCCGATGTTGAATGTTAAGCATACATAAACGTCAAGTTTTTTTATGCATTTTATTTGATATTTCTCAACGTATCGGCGGCCATTTGGACGATATTTTGTTTCATACATAATTGAACCATACCAATATTATCATAATAAAAAGAAATGACAATAATTTCTTAAATAATTTGTGTTTTATTCAAAATCAACATCGGCCCTTAAAATTTAACCACCCTTTATAAAACGCTAAAAAAAAAATTTACTTCTGTTTTGAAATGTGATCTAATTTCGGTTTTTTAATGCGAGAAATATCTTTAAAATCATTAAAGTACAGCTAAAAGTGTTACGAATCATGAGATTTAGTTCAAAGAAAGTTTTACATGACTAGAAATAAAAGCATGAAACTTTCTGATGGTAGGCCAATAATTAAAAATAGGGCTAAATCGTAACCAATTATAACTAGGGATGTAACGAAAACCATTACCGATATATCGGCGATACTTAAATTTTGCCGATATGCCGGTATCGGTGATATTGTACTGTCGATACGCCGATACTTTTTTAAAGTTTTTTTGAACAAACAATTTAATTTTTAATGCTTATTTTTTGCATAGCAACTAATATAAAAAAAGTCAAACAGAATAATAAATTGTTTCTTTTAATTCTTAACCTGGGGGTCGGTCCACACAACGCGTTTTTTCTTTTTTTCGAGACGCAAGTAGAAAGTAATCCTACTTCAAGCTTTCGATACGTATATGCATTTTAAGCGTTTGCTGTGTAAACTGTTAATACAATTGTGCACTACGTCTTTTTAGACTGATGATAAACGCATTGAACGCATGGTGTGGACCTGCAGCATCAGACGTTTTGATTTGCACAATAATGGTGAAACATTCTCCTATTGATAAATCTTATATGTAACTGTACATTTTAAGAACTTTCTGCTAATTTTTAATGATTTTTGTAAAAATAAAAATCATTTCGGTACAAATTTTGGGTTACTTCAAAGAGACTACAAAATCCATAAGCAACGCTATTTCGATAGTTAACAGTCTTCGAACATTATAAGAAAGTACGATAAATGAATAAACTGAGATGCAGAATAGTTCAGATTCCCAAAAATTGGCGATTTACGTAGCATTAGCTCTGAATGAAAGATTTAAGTGCTTACAGAATAAAGAAATCTATTGTTTATCTACAATTCTCTACCTTCGATACAAAGCTAGAAAATTTCAAAGACAAAAGATCAAAAAAAAAAAAACGTCTTATTGAGTTACTCAGCATGACTCTACATTCCGAAAGTGTTGAAGACACGGTCACCCCTACACCTAGTAAAAGTTCTGATAAGTCTAAAAGAACTGACCTTTGGAGCGTTTGTGAAAACCTTAAAAGAAAATTTGGAGAAGAATGATCCTACGTCCATCCTACGCTGTAGTTCAGCTAAATAAGAAGTCTATATACCTTAGATATACCTTAGATCTTCTAACTTTTCTAGAGACACAGATCCGTTTGTTTGCTGGCGCTTTTAATTGTTATACTTAACATTTAAGACAATGGCGCCGAAATACTTAAATTATCAAATGAAAGAAGATTTTTTACTGCAGCTTTGCTTCAAACGGAGTTGCGAAATTATCTTCGCAAAAGTTGAGAAAACTTTGTTTTTTAAACAAAAATCTTATTGCTATTAATTTTGAATATTAAAAATCTCTTACACTGTTTTTTGTTTAAAAAATAAATTAATTTTACCATGAATTTAAATTAATTTCGTTGTTTTTAAAATCAATTTTAAATATTAATAATCTCTTAGACTGTAATTTTGTATAATAAAAAAATTACTCTTCTTTAGTTTTGTTAATTTTACCTTGAATTTAAATTTAATATTCGTATCGGTATCGGTATCAGCGATCTTTCTTTTTGAGTATCGGTATCGTATCGCCAAAAAGGCGTATCGCTACTTCCCTAATTATAACGCTTAAGTCAGTTTTTATAAACGGTGTGTTCATTTACTTTACTAGCAGAAACTTGCAAAGAGAGAGTAAGAAATTGCTCTCAAAATTACTAAAAAGTAAATGAACACTTTTCCAGCCAAAATTTGCAAGTTAAAGTAGTGACGAATATACAGGAATATTTGAGTACCCATTAATTATTCTAAGACTTGGAAAATTTTAAACATAACGGTAAAAATAATGTGATTTTATTAATTTATATTTGTTTATGTTGAATAAAATTAATTATGAATTGGATTTATTTTTTTATTTAAGAGGTGAAAGAAGAATTTGGATTTTCATCAATTATAAAAGATAAAAAAACCCTTTGTTAACAATAAAAGTATTTATAAAGCAAAACAAAATATTTAATTTAACAATCTATGTATATAGGTATATAAAATGTCCACGGGTAGTAAGTCTCCACTATCAATCAACTTGGTAAGAACATTATGTCGCACATGAATTCTACTCTTGTAGACTGTTCGTGTTCATGTTTTGTCCGTGTGCTGCCATCGTTGGCTAAACATATATCTTAGAAACCAGGTTCGCCATGATGTTCACCTTACAATGTCATATTCTGTCTACAACCAAACGCACAACAACAAAAATTGTGGTAAATTAGAACATGAACATCAACACGTATTCGCCACATACAAGAACATGAACCATTAAGCACCGTTGCTCTGCCGGCGTTATGTTCATGTCTTGTTCAAATCGATAGCGCATGGAGACGTGGAGTTAAGGACTGACTGACAGATTCATCTTCACACAGCCTTAATGCCGTGAGTTATAAGGTTGAAATTTGAACCGGATGCTGGTCGCCCGCTAAATCGATCCACTAAAAATCGAAGAAATTGCCTAATAGTACGAAAATTGTGTGTGTGTTAGTGAACAAATTTAGTGCATTGCGACTCGCAAGAAACTACTTTCATGTGTAAATGCTAGGTATGATTGAATTATAGCGTTAGATGGAGAAGTAGCGCAAAAACGAGTAAATTCGCTAACCTCATAACTCCTAAACTAACCGTGAATTCATCCATGCGTTCCGAACAATATTTTTGTCCGAAGAATAATTTTTTTACTGAGAGTGTTCTTCAGAACGATTCACCTATTTCGGAAAATTTGCCCCGAAAAACAAAGCTACCATATGGTTTACAGATGTAAACAATTATACAAACTGGCAGCACAACTAGCAAACTACTTATATTGAATTGTTTTCTAAAAGTGTGTTAAGAAAATGGACGAAAAAGGGAAAGTGATTTTATTATTTTTAACTATATTTTTTTTTATTTAATTATTCAGCAAAAAAAAAAAAAACAATTGTTGCACTATAGCACTATATTATGTGGCAGCTCAATTCAACTTTTTTGTACAAATAGAAAGAAGTGGCATCGCAGTTCATATTGTTCTGAACAAGAATTAAAATTAAACCATTAATTTTTCAATTAAAGCCAATAAACATAGAAATGAAAACTGTTTTACATTCGTAACTTATCCAAAAAATACAAATTTGTTTCTTTTTCGAAATTCAAATATTTAAGGGGTGAAAATTGTACCTATTTTTGGTACTTTCTTAACAAAACATTTTTCTCCATTCGTTGCAATATACGTTAATGCCGTGAGTTATGGGCTTCCACTACAAAAATGAATTTTTTTATATTTCAATTGGGAGAAAAGATATAAAAAATGGAGAAATGCGGAAAATTAAATGTGTGTGTTTTACTTTTTCGTTCTAAAAGTGGTACCTTTTTAATTTGCTATAATAGATATTAGAAACATAAAATTATTGGTACAGGGTCCTGAGTGAATGAGGAGAACCTATAACGTTGGTATTTTTTTTTAATACTTAGAATCATAAACTTTGGCATTTAAATGTGACCACGAAAGAAAGGTAACGAGGTAGCGGGTTTAATTATTGTTAATTATAAAATAATTTTAGATATTCACATTATCTAATTTATGGCCATTTTATTTGGCCCAAATGCATTTCTTTGGTGTTTGTTTCATTATAAACAAGGTTTTATTCTGCAATAGTGTTAAATATCTAGGTAACCATTATACTCACAGTACTAATAACAACACCTGATCGGTTAAAAGCAAAACAAAATACAAAAGGGAGTTTTATTTAACAATAAAAATATCGAAATATCTGTCCTAAGTTTAACAAAAGTATGATTTCTTATCGCATATACTATATATTTTTTATAATTTTAAAAATCAACATTAGCTTATAAATTTTGCAAAATATCCTTATTTAAAACTCCTTTTTAAAAAATTGGGTTTTGTAAACAAAAATATGAAACAGCTGTTTCAAAAATTCTTGCAAGTAAAATTTTTACCAGTAAAAATTTGCAAGAATTTTTCTGTCTCTCAATTTTTTTTTCTCTCTTTTGACGCTCTCAACTTGCAAATTTTTTGGATTAATCAACACTTTCCAGTAACAATTGTTACAAATTCGTAACAATTTCTAGTAAATGAACACAGCTAAAGCTTGTTTAATAATTTATAGATCCCATATAGAGCCCACTCCTGAAATATTTTAACTGTCGGTGCAGTGTATTACAGATTCTGCGCAGCCGAATATGGCACTCTAATATTAAACGTTATAGATTTTCATCATGTAACACTTAAAAAGGGGGAAAATAGCAAAAAACCTTTTTAACATAACAAATTCACAAACTCATAAGAGACATTAAATGCCAATTAAACAGGTTTGTATGCTCCATATTTTGATGGATCCATATTTTGAACTACAAATTAACGAAAAGGGATTTATTTAGGAAATTTTACATATCAATACTTCAGTGGAATTTAATCGTTTATTCTTCCTAAAACTTCTATGAAACAAGAGAAAGAAAAAATTGATTTATGATCAGACAATTATAAACTCCAAATTTATAACACCTGGAATAACGTCATCACCTTTATGATTGCAGGAAAACATATGTATTCTCATATTAATATACAAAATTAAATGGAAATTTTTTCTTCCAAAAAAAATTTCCTACGGATTCCCCCACAAAAGCTATTTCAATGTTACATAAGTCACACAATATGTGAGCTAAGAAAATGTATCCTAGAAAAATCATCATTATTATTTTATAATACAGATTAAAATTTTTAGATAAAAATACATTTTTGTTTTGAAAAAAAAGTATTTTTGTTTAAATAACAAAAAGAATATGAAAATCTACAGTTTCATGCGTAATAGAAGAAAAACAAATGAATTTTCATATTGCACAAGACGAAATATTTATAATAAACTTCGAAAACGAACAATATAAAATATATAATTTAATGAAACAACGAGTGAACGAACGAAACTTTTGGCCCACACAAACATTTTAGAGATAACCGAAAAAAAATTATAATAAATTTTTAAATTACACAAGGTGAGGGAGAACAACAACAATAAAATTCGAAATATTATTAACAAAAGACCAAGAAACGCATACATTGATATATAAATAGATTTTTCAATTGAGAAAATAATGTTGAAATTGATAGAGAAATCGGGGGCAGAAAGATGGAAAGAGGGGCCTATAATAAACTGGACTAAATGAAATGAAAATGTAGGTGATGTATAGTGAAAGCAACAAAAAAATGCGTTAATAAGTTTTCTAAAGATATAAAAACTCGTAAATGAGTGTGTGTGTGTGTGAGTGTGTTACCCAGACGGAGAGCGTAAGAGATGTTCTAAAACCATTCATACTCATAATGCAGCAACAAGACGATTTTTTTTATGTTATTATTAGATTTGTTAGGAAATGGAGGAATGAGGCACGAAATGTAGAGCTTTTCGTATTACCCCGCCATCTTATGTATAGATCTGTGTACACCACACCACACCCTGTACACAGACTAAAAAAGGCATCTCAAGTAATAAACATACATTATGCCGACTCTAGCCCAAGTTCATGTATGTGTGTGTGAGCCATTCACAAATATTGGCTAATTCTTTTTCTATACGGATACGTTTTGAGTATACATTTTAAAAGGTATTGGTGGCAATTCCCAGATGTATGGGGGTATATTGTCTTTTGTTTTGTTTGTAGTGGTGGGAAATTTGGAAAATCTTTGATGAAAATTTTTCTTAAAATATCATTGACGTTCCGATAAAATCAGCCAGAACACTCAGTGTGCTCTGACCGCTCGATCCGTTTAGACAACAGACAAAATCAAGCACCATGGTAAGGAATATAATCATCTTAACAATGAGTTTTGTATACAAAAATGGACTTGAATAAATTAATGAACACTACATACCCAAGAAATCGAAAAAGGATTATTTTAAAGGATTTTCAATATAAAAACCGATGAATATAAAGAAGAAAATAAACAAGTGTTTTACAAAAGAATTAATAAATCTAAAATAAAAATAGTGGCATTTTTAAAATATGAAGAAGAAAATAAAAAGAAAATTGTGAAAAATTTTTATGACAAAATGAAAAGAAAACATTTAAAATAAAAAAAGCTTTGAAAACTATGAATAAAAAATATGTAATAAAAAAAAAACAAAAAATCGTAAAAATGTAAAATTTAAAAGGATTAGAAAAAGTCTTCAAAAACATATACATAGAATTTTATATGTATACCTACAACATATCATACATATAAAAGTAATTTGATATCATGAGTGAGTGAAAGAGACAAACACATACAAGTATTTTTACACTCCTGAATCCAATTAAAATCATGTGGAATTTATGTGTGTGCTACAAAAATTTTATTGAAAATTGCGTAATACACCAAAAAATTAAAAATAAACTATGTAAAGTTAAAAAAAAAAACAATTTAAATTTATCTAAAAAGTGTTGAATGATTAAAAAAGGTTTTTTTTAAATCAATAAAAATATTTTTAATTAATATTTTTGAAAGAATTAAAAAGAGTTTTAAAAATTCTTTTTAAATCAAATTAAATTCAAATAAAAAAATTTACAGCCATTTGTCAGAAATTCACTTTAAAAAATTAGATTTTTTTTTTTTTTTAAATTGTACTTAAATTTCCTTAAAAACATTTTAATTTATTAAGCAAAAGTTTTATATTGAAATTAATTTGAATTAAAATTTCTTACCTATTTAAATTAAAAGAAAGTTTTTTTTTAAAACTTAAAAAACTGAACTTAAATAATTTTTTTTTAAATTAAAGTTTATAAATTCTTGCGAAAAAACTTAAACTAAATATTTGATATAGTGTTCTAAAATTTTTCGTATTTCTTAGGAATTTTCAATTTTTTTAATTAGGCAATTCACAAAGCGTTCTATTGTGTCATATTTGTTCTATTTGATATAACTTTATGAAAGTGACATTCACAAAATTTTAGCAATTACAACTAATATGACACAATACTTCGTGAATTGCCTAAATAAGTTTTAATTTTAATTTTATAATTCTTGCGATGAAACTTAAACTAAATATTTGATATAGTTTTCTAAAGTTTTTCGTGTTTCTTAGCAATTTAAAATTTTATTTTAATTAGGCAATTCACAAAGCGTTCCATTTTGTCATATTTGTTGTACTTGATATAATTTTATTAAAGTGACATTCACAAAATTATAGCAATTACAACTAATATGACACAATACCTTGTGAATTGCCTAAATAAGATATTAATTTTATGAATTCAAAAAATTAAAAAGAATCTAATTTTTGTTTTAAACAATAAATAATTTCATTAGTCATTAGTGACTTTTAAAAATCCAATTCAAACATATTTTAAATAAAATTAAAAACAATTTTGCCTCACAATTTTGATTTTAAAAATGAAACCTTATTATTAAATATAATAAAAAAAAATTAACAAATTTTTAAATTAATACACATATTTTCCACAAAATTTACGTAATTTAAAAAAAAAATCAAAGAAATATCCAAAAAAAAAAATGTTCAACATAATCTTTGTAGTTTTTAACCGAAATATTTAAAGTTCCCCAAACATTCAACACTTCTTGACATAGAAACCTTAATTTCATCATAAAAAGTTTAAACGGTTTTGGAGAAAAAAAATATATTGATATGCTTAACATTTAAGAACTTCAGCCGAAAGTCTTTTAAAGTAAAAAATACTCTTTGAATTAATATTTTTGCTTGAATACAAAACACCGCGGGGTATCGAAAAAAATTATAAAACATATATTATAATTTTCTATAAAAAAGTGAAAAGATAGACATTAACTTAAAAATCCTTTAAATTACACTTTCTTTAAATCATTAAAAAAAAAAAATTAATATTGAAAACATTTATTTTTTAATCAACAGGCCGATGAGAAGAAGAAGGTTAAGAAGAAGAAGACCAAGGAAGAGGGTGGCGCTTCTGAAACCGCATCTGAGACTGTCTCTGAGGCAGCAACCCCTGCCCCAGCTGCAACCCCAGCTCCTGCTTCCACCACTGGATCGAAGAGAGCTTCCGGCGGTAGCCGTGGCTCCAGAAAATCCAAGCGTGCTGGTTCCTCCGTCTTCTCTGTTTTCTCCCAAAAACAAATTGCTGAATTCAAGGAAGTAAGTATTTTTTTTTTTGTTTTTTTCTTTTTTGTATAATTGATTTAAGCAGAAAATGTAGGAAAAAAAATATTGAACAAAAAACTAATTCCCGCCTTCAAATCCTCTTCCTCTTTTTACCCTCAAAAAAAAAAAAACCAATTCACCAACAAAACAAAACAAAAAATAAAAAACCAACTAGGCCTTCCAACTTATGGATGCTGACAAGGATGGCATCATTGGCAAGAACGATTTGCGTGCCGCTTTCGATTCCGTTGGTAAAATTGCCGCCGACAAGGAATTGGACTCCATGTTAAGCGAAGCTTCTGGTCCCATTAACTTCACCCAATTGCTGACCTTGTTCGCCAACCGCATGGCTACCTCTGGTGCTAACGATGAAGATGAAGTTGTCATTGCTGCTTTCAAAACATTCGACAATGATGGTCTAATCGATGGTGACAAATTCCGTGAAATGCTCATGAACTTCGGTGAGAAATTCACCATGAAGGAAGTCGACGATGCTTTCGATCAAATGATTATCGATGACAAGAACCAAATCGATACTGCTGCTTTGATCTCTATGCTCACCGGCAAGGAGGAAGAAGAAGGAGAGGAGGAAGCCGCCTAAGATGTTTTCTTTAATGTATGGAATTTATTTAAAATTTTTGTACATCCACTATCACCAATATTTTTTTATCACATCAATTAAGCACTTCTTACTTTTAACTCCATAAGAAAAACAAAATTAAGAAAAAAACTAAAAAAACACCAAAAAAAATATTAAAAATAATTAATAAAAAATAATAATTTGTTTTAATAATTTGAAAACCTAAAAAACCCAAACAATATTTTCAAAATCTTTTAGCAAAAAAAAAAAAACACTTAAGTGAAGGGAGAAAGTTAATTATTACTTTCTATTCCCTTAAAAAAAAAGAGAGAGAGAAATTCTCTAGGAATTTAAAAAAAAAATACTTAACAACTACATTTTTGTTTCTTAAAGAATAGAGTCATGTTATGGCAAGCTTTTTTTTGAAAGGGTTAAAGTATTTCTTAACCCTAAAAAATATTAACAAAAAAAAAAAAAAATCGTTGTTTTTGTTTAGTTTATAGTTCATTGAAATATTTAATCAATCTTGCTTATTTTATCGCAGTTATATACATATTTTATCATGCAAAGTTTTAAACGTTTCTTTCGTTCGATTTACTTCGTTTCTAAATATTTAATCAAGTTGTTTAAAGATTAATTACCGATTTAAAGGCACAATTTATGTTAAATCCCCCAAAAAAAATATACATATTTTATATTTAACTAATTTTACTAAAACCCAACAAAACCAAAAATATCCGTATATGTTTTGCTGAACTATATATATATATCATTTTCAATGTGACAAACGAAGCTTTTGTTACACATACATGACACAATAATGTCAATGTAAACAACAAGTTTAACAGTTTAAACAAACAACAAAGAGACAGTCTCTCCTTAAAGAGTACTGGTTTTGTTTGATAAGAAAAAGAATAGATTAGGAAAAACGAAAAAGGGACAAAAATCCTCTTTTTATTATATAAAGTAAACAAAATTTATATTTCAAAAGAGAGTTTTCTAACTACGTATAATACACTTGAAGAAATTACAACAAAAAAAGAAAGTAAAGAAAATGTAGAAACATGTCTATTATGAAAACATTTTTTTTTTTTGAAAAACATTATTTTATTATTTAATTAACATACACACACTTGTAGCTGAAGAAAATTTTTAAATATTTCTTAAATTTTTTCTTCACAAATTGAAAATAAAGAAAAAGAGATCTTTATTTTAACTTTAAGAGAAATTACACAAGGAGAAATCTATTGAAAAATGTGTTTCCTTGTTAAAAAAAATAACAATTTTAAAATATTATTTATCTATTATGCAATCTAACCATTTTAAAATACATACTTTTACTTAAACAAAAACAATGACTAATTTCTAAGAACATTTAATAATAACAATTATTTCGTTTAATTAACTAACTAAAAATCACGACATAAAAATAAACGTACCAATTTTCACAATATAAGACAAAACACAATTTTATTCAATACAATTAAAAAAAAAAAAACTATAAACAAAATCCTCACGTTAATTTTTTTTTTAAATATTTTTCTAATCTAGTTTTTAAGTTGAAAATATAATTTATTCTTTACAATCTCTGGCATAAGTTTAAAGCAAAAGGTTTTCAGTTCTTTTGTTTTTAATCAAGCCTATTTGTTGAAGCAATTAATTGTTTAATCAATGGAACGCAAGAGTTTATTATATCAACAAACCCAACAGTTCTATATTAGATATAATGGCATTTTGCCAGATTCTTAAATACTTTTGTTCTATTATTGTTAAAGAAAATCGATAAAAACCAAATTATCGGAAACTATATGCATATTTATTTATTTATTTAAACTTATTTATCTATCTATTTATACAATTATTTAAAAGAAAAAATGCAAGAAAAACGAAAAAATGTACGATGACTTTATGTTGTAGAAAATTCTAAATGAAGGCTTTCAATAAAATCAAAAAACATTTAGTCGTCTACGCAAAAAAAGAACAAGCAAAAAAAATAAATTAACTTTTTGTTTTATTTATTTGCATATTTTAAAATGTAAATTATTAAGAGAATACTCGTATGAAGAATTTCATTTAAATGGTTTTGCGCAGCTTAATGTTTTGCTTTCTATAACATTTCTAAAGCTCCTGCTTAACGATTTACAGTTCTTTTAGCTTTTAAAGGACTACTGAATGCCCATTTTTTAATTCCCCAGTACAGTATAATCCTGCGATCGGCAACCTATACTATTACATTTTGCGATTGTATGCATTGAATGCATTTTTCATATGTTGTTGTTAATATGGTTTAATTCTCTACAATATGTGTGCACACATACGTAACAAAAGAGAATAAAAGAGCAAACGTGGCGCCCTGATTTAGCCGATCGCAGGGCTAATCTAACTTACATAGATACATACATATATTCTTAATACTAAATTTGATTTCCAATTTAACAAGATACACACCAGTTTACTGAATTTAGCTTTTGCTTTTTAATTTTGAACATTCTTTGCAATGCGCACCCTCAGAGAAAAAACATTTTTTAACATGGTCACCGCCCACAAAACTATTTTTAACGGAAAATTTTACCGCCTGTTTTTAGTAGACGAGTGTTTAACTTACATTTAAAGCCAGGGACGACAAATAAATAATATTTTTCCAATTTAAACATAAAAAATTAAACTAAAAGTGCTTCGTGCATACGGAATACACAAAGGTAATTACTGGTAAAATGGACTGGACTGTGTTTATATCATACCTGTTAAATATCGATTACGATTAGTAATCAATTAGTTTACTTTTTAAAAAGAATCGTAATGATTATGTAATTCCATAATAAAAATTTTCTGATTACTAACTGATTACGATTACAAGTAATCGAAAAATAATCAGAACTACTGGTAATAACTACAAAATAATTAAAAAGAATCAAAAGTAATCCGATTACTTTCAATGATTATTTTTGATTCTTTTTGATTATTTTTAACAACATGAATACACATCAATTGCACAAGATTTTTTTTCGAACCAGTTGCTAAAATTATAACGGTCCCATCTAAAATAAAGATAATAACAATAAATATTGTTATTAATTGTTTTCAATGCCAAAAAAAAAAATTAGAAGAATGCAACCAGATTAAAAACAATAATTTCGAAAAATAATATTCAAGGACAGACAAAATCTTAATTTTACTTTTTTGTCACCTAACCCATTCTTTACCGGGAAAATGATTAATATGGATATACAGATATACAAATTTTTTTAATATTATAAATTAGTACATTAAGTATAAAGTAATTTAATATAATACCGATCAATTTGATGACATTTTTTATTTTGTAATAAACAGTCAAATACTTGTCCAATTTTATGTCGGTAAAAGTGTTCACCAGTGCATTTTTGAATAAAAATAACATTTAAATGTTTCCAAAAAAAAAAAAAAATTAGTACGAATGATTTCGCAATTGTTGAAAGTAATCAAAAATAATCATTGAAAATAATCGGTTTACTTTTTGATTACTTTTGATTATTTTGTAGTAATCGCCGGTAATCCGGGTTATGTTTTGATTACTTGTAATCGTAATCAATTAGTAATCATGCAAAACCAAAAATAATCGTAATCGTAATTATGACTTCACCCTTCAAAAAAAGTAATCTAATAAGTTATTATTTTGATTACTAATCATTACTTAACAGCTATGCTTTATATGCATTAATTTTAGGGATGTAACGATGCGCCTTTTTGCTGATACGATACCGCTACTCATGAAGAAATATCGCCGATTCAGATACCGACACTGATACAAATATAAAATTTAAATTTAAGGTAAAATTAACAAAACTCAAGTAGAGCAATTTCTTTATTATGCAAAATTACAGTGTAACAGATTATTAATATTTAAAATTGATTTTAATAAGATTTTAAAGACAACGAAATGAGTTTAAATTCATGGTAAAATTAATTTATTTTTTAAACAAAAAAAAAAAAAAAAATAAACAAAAAAAAACAGTGTAAGAGATTATTAATAATCAAAATTAATATTAATAAATTTTTGTTTAAAAAACAAAGTATTCTCAACTTATGCGGCGATAACTTCGCAACTCCGTTTGAAGCACCCCCTGCAGTAAAAAATTATCTCTCCGATGTGACTGAACTCATTTGACAACTGAAGTATTTCTCCGCCATGGTCTTACATTTTGAGTATAAGATTTAGGCCCTAATCATATAAAACGCAGCGCAAAGATAACATTGAAAGCACAAACAATGTCATAAATATTTTGTAATTTTGTTGTTGCTTCCTACAGAAATTCACATTTCGTTTTAAAATTTCAAACGCTCTATTGCTGGTGTCGTTGAAATGAATTTCTGTTGAAAGCAACAACAAAATTATGACATTGTTTGTGCTTTCAATATTATGATAAGGGCCTTAATAACGCCAGAAAACTAGCGGATCTGTGTCTCTAAAAAAATTAGAAGATCTTAGGTATATCTAGACTTTTTATTTAGCTGAACTACAGCGTAGGATCGACTAAGGATCATCCTTCTCCAAATTTTCTTTTAAGATCTGCACAAACGCTCCAAAGGTCAGTTCTTGTAGACTTATTAGAACTTTTACTAGGTGTAGGGGTGAACGTGTCTTCAACACTTTCGGAATGTAGAGTCATGTTTAGTTGCTCAATAAGCCGTTTTTTCGATCTATTGTCTTTGACATTTTCTTGCTTTATATCGAAGGTAGAGAATTGTAGATAAATAATAGATTTCATTATTCTCTAAACCTTCAAATCGTTCATTCACAGCAAATGCTACGTAAGTCGCCAATTTTTGGGAATCTAAGCTATTCTGGATTTCAGTTTACTCATTTATTGTATTTTCTAATAATGTTCGAAGACTGTTAACTAGAGAAATAGCGTCAGCAAATGTTGTAGTGACTATGCTTATGGATTTTGTGTTCTCTTCGAAGTAATCGAAAAGTTGTAGCGAAGTGATTTTTACTTCACAAAAATCATTAAAAATTAGGAGAAAATTCTGCTGAATGTCCACACTAGGGATGCCAAACGGGAAATCCCGAAATCCCGGGATTTTTCGGGATTGATAAATCCCGAATCGCGGGATTTATTTTTATGAGTCCCGGGATTTTTAACATATCAACTTTTATGTACAAAACTGTTCGTTTTTATTGAATTTTTATACTATATACAAAAAAGTTATTGAATATTATATTTGAGCTATATTTTTTTTTGCAAATAATTCTTATTTTTGAGTTTAATTTTCGTTTTTGGCACACAGCGAGTACTTAAAATTTTTAATTTTTGCTTGATATATGACGACTATTTCTGGATTTTTGTATTTTGCTTAATAAAAACCATTATTTTAATTAGAAACGATATTTGAAGATTTACATCTCAAGCCTTTTTTACAATTACGTTTAGCAAGTTCAGCTTTGGCTTATAATACCAAAATAAAAATGATTATTTTTATGCAAAATATAGAAATCAAGAAATAATTGTTATATATCAAGCAAAAAATAAAAATGATTCACGATCCAATTAAAGTTTTATTCAGAAACTATAGAATAAAACTTGATATAATTATAACAATTAAGTCGTAATATTGATGAAATAGCTCATATTCTTTCCGGTCCAATAATAATAAAAAATGTTCTTAAAAAACATACGGTAAATAAAATAGTTTTTTTTAGAAATAAACATTATTTGACGTATTCATAAATAAATTATTAAAACTTTAAATCAGTTTTAAGAAACATGTACAAACATTTTGTTTTCAAATAAATTTAAACGCAGTCGACATAGTGGCGACACAGTTTTTAACTCAGCTATCGAGATCGATGAGGGACTACACTTTGCAGTGTATTAATGTCGTCACAACTTAATTCACATTAAAAATTGAATTGATGTCAAAAAACCGAAATGAATTGATCTAGAAAAACTTAGAGATACGTATATTTTTTTAAGCTTTTTTCAGAATCTGATCAGTTTGATCATGGGTGAGGCCAGTGTTATAAACATATGAATAAAATAAATAGTTTAGTTGTTTTCATTTTTTAAAATTTATGTTACGTATATAAAACCTTTTGAATATTCAAAAAGTGTTGTTTATTAAAAAAATAGCATCTTAAAGAAACACATTGATCCCGAAAAATCTCGAAATCCCGGAAAATCCCGGGATTTTCAAAAATCAGTCCCGATTGGCATCCCTAGTCCACACCAAGCGTTGAATCCGTTTATGCATCAGTCCAAAAAACGTAGTGTAAAATTGCATTGACAAGTTACACAGTATCAAAAATATGAAGTGGGATTACTTTCTACTTTAGCATGCGTCTCGAAAAAGGTCAAAAAAGAAACATACTCATAAAACGCGTAGTGTAGGCCGACCTCCAGCTTAAGAATTAAAAGTAAGAATTAATTATTCTGTTTGATTTTTTGCTCTTAGTTGTTATGCAAAAAATTAACATTGAAAATTAAATTGTTTGTTCAAAAAAACTATAAAAAAGTATCGGCGTATCGACAGTAAAATATCGGCGATACCGATATATCGGCAAACGTGAATTATCGCCGATATATCGGTAATGCTATTCGTTACTTCCATTATTATATTATATTCAAGCTATATTATAAAACTCAACTTTATCGATTACACTGTGCAAGAAAGTGACACTTTCTTCCGTGACAAGCTGGGCAACTGGCGTTTTAACATAATTCGGGTACGCTGAATCCAGTGGTGCCCGCGGTTTTTTAAGAGGGCTCCCATACAAATATTGCGTTTTATAAAATTCTTAAATTAATTAAAATTTGTCGACTTTTGTGAATAAAATCAAAAGTTTGGAATTTCGTTTTTTATACGTCTGCAAAAAATTTAGAAGCATAGCTGAATTTTTCAATTTTTTATGAATTTTTAATAAATAAAATTTTTGAAATTTTGTTAAAAAAATTAATTTTTTCCAAAAAAAAAAAATTGGCTGTGGGAAAAATCGCCCCAAGAAAAATGGCCCAAAAAAAGAAATGAAAAATCGCCCAAATGAAGAATCGCCCAACAGAATATGAAAAATGACCCAAAAAGTTATATATGAAATTTTGCCCAAAAGAAACGAAAAAGGGCCCAAAAAAAAAATGAAAAATGACCCAAAAAACAAAAACGAATTTTTTCCCGGTGGCATGTTATGACGTCCAGTGTCATAGTGTCCATGGACGCTATGACACCCCAAAAAGTGTCATAGTGTCCATTGACACTACGCTAACTAAAGCTTCTCTGCACAGCCGGCCTTCGGCCGGGCGCAAGGATTTTCTCCTCTATGGTATAACAAACACCGGCTTCGCTAACTAAAGCTTCTCTGCATAGTCGGCTTTCATTTGGAAACAAGGCAGATTTTAGAAGCTTTACTTAGCGAAGCCGGTGTTTGTTATACCATAGAGGAGAAAATCCTTGCGCCCGGCCAAAGGCCGGCTGTGCAGAGAAGCTTTAGTTAGCGAAGCCGGTATTTGTTATACCATAGAGGAGAAAATCCTTGCGCCCGGCCGAAGGCCGGCTGTGCAGAGAAGCTTTAGTAAGCGAAGCCGGTGTTTGTTATACCATAGAGGAGAAAATCAAAAAAATGGGCCATTTTTCATTCAACATTTTTGGGTGATTTTTCATAATGAAAAATCACCAAATTTAAAAAAACGAAAAATCACCCAACAATAACGAAAAATAGCCCAAAAATTTTAGGTCACTTTTCATATAAATTTAGGCCCAATTTTACATGGGATTTTTTTGGGCGATTTTTCATTTCTTTTTTTGGGCCATTTTTCTTGGGGCGATTTTTCCCACAGCCAAAAAAATTATGTTTCTAAAATGACTGCGGATATTAGAAAATTTTACTTCTCTTAAAGGAAATTTTATTGCGAAATTTCGGTTTTTTAAGTTTTTTCAATAAGCTAAAGCGTTTTTCAGTTACGCGAACATATGTTGTGCAACCTCCTCCATTTTCGAAATAACGGTATATCTCGAAAACCGGAGCCAATCTTAAAAAACCGTGGGCACCACTGGATTCAGCGTACCCGAATTATGTTAAAACGCCATGTGCCCGGCTTGTCTGGTTTTCAACTAGCATAGTGTTATTTATTGTGTTTTATTTAATCCTTAGGTTGTACAAATAATTTTTGAGTTTTATTTTTTGCTAAGAAAATAAAGTTATTTCTTGAGTATTTTTTATTCCTCAGAAATAAAAATAATTTTTTAATGTGCTGTTTTCAGAACACAAGTGATTTAGCGTGTAGTAAAATTTATATGAAAAGCACTAAGTTTTTTGAGTTCAATCACTTGTGTTGTGAAAACAGCACATACGTTTTATAAATTCCTCAGAAAATAAACGTTGCTTCTGGATTTTTATTTATTCCTGAGAAATAAAATTTTTTTTTTAATTTGTTTACATTCCCTAGAAATAAAAATTATTTTTGAGTTTTCTAGGAGAGAAATAAAGTTTAAGATATAATGATTAAAAATGATTTTTCAAGTAAAACTTATAACGGTCCCTTTTTAATAATTTGTTTTTGTTTTAAATGTTAGTTAAACGAACGAAATTTACGCTCGCTATCTAAAAAAAGTCAATTAAATATATTATGGTTAAATCAACGATATTATTGTCATCGGCAACCATATTATGGTTTAATTGGTCCGCCATCAAGAAGCTACAGCCATAATATGGTTGCCTCCAAACATTTAATGGTTAATAATAACAAAAATATGATTAACATTTACACATAATATAGTAACTTAGGGTATTGTGGAATAGGCGGGTAATGTGGAACTGCCCTTTATTTCCCAAACTAAATGTTATTTAGAAACGCTCCCTGTATGTTAACATATCTTACAGAAAAATATTAACATTACGGCTTTATCTATGCAAATGGTCGCACTGTTAGTTTTCTATCGGTCTGTTAGTGAAAACAGGTGTTGTCGACTTTTTTTTGTGTGAATGTTCTCCAAATATTTATATTTTATTTGTGCTTTTTTTACAAAGTTTACAAATTGTTAACTTAATAAAACCTTTAATTGTTAAGTGGGGCAATTTAATAAGATTTATAATATTTATAAGGTTTGTTTTGAAAAGTTTGACAATCGGCTAATGTGGAATAGCTGAAGGCAGGCATTGTGGAACCTTATTCTACCAGTAGCCATGAAGGCTGTTGAATAATCTTTAATTGATTTTTATTTTTAAACAACAAGTTATGCTAAGAAGAAAGTCTTATGTTTTTAATTAATAAAAATAAAAAATTATATGCTTAAATTGGTTTGAATTGGTTTTTATAGTGCTAGAATAACTTCGGGAATGGTGGAACCCCGTATTTTTGTTTTGAAAATCTTCAAAAAAGTATAAGCAAACTCTTCATCGGACTAGTTGGAATGTATTTCTAATCGATTGCGTAACTAAGTTTATCACAAAAATTATATTTTCTTAATAAATATTTTGTTTCTGGTATTATGAATTAGTATTCCACATTACCCTCCAATTTTTCAAATCACTGTTTTTGAGGTACTCAAATTTTTTATGTATAACTTTTTTTTAGTATTAAGAAAATGAAATTTTTGTGATGAACTTTTTTGGGCAACCGATTTAGTAAAACATTCAAACTAGTCCGATGAAGAGATTGCTTTTAAAGATTGCCAAAATAAAAATAGGGGTTCCACAATACCTGAAGTTACGCAAGCATGGATGTTCTTTGGCCATATTATGTTGCTTTTAGAAAAGAGAAAAATACTATTATGCATTTAAGACCAAACAATTATTAGTAAACAATTTACTGTCATATGCAACCATTACATATTTAGACGCAACCATAATAGGGTTGTGGCTTCTTGATGGATGACTAATTTAACAATAATATCGTTGCCGGTGAAAAAATATGGTTAAATTAACTATAATATTCCTTAAAAAAACTTGTTAAGCGTAGTTTTGTTTTTGCTTTTTCTCTGCGTGCACTGAGCTGGAATAAATGACAAAAAACGCTATATGATCTTAACAAGTTATAAGATCTTAAATAATATTCACCTTAGCATTGAAAAGCCTATTATTATGGTACAGGCGCTATCGTGTCGAAATTCTTATTCTGAAATTATATTTGCAGGGCTGCTAAATGAAATAATTGGTCATTTAATCCGAAGCAATGAAATTCTTAAATTTGGTCCCTGAAGCGAGTAGGATGCTCCAAATCACGTTATCCGTTCACATAGGTTTCTAGCGCTCGTCTAATCGGATATGTCTTGCCGTATGTCTTCTCCATTTTTGTTATTTAATTGAATATACATATCCCTGCAAATAATATTGGACCACCTGATCCAATATTATTAAATGGACTAGTCCGATGTAATGCAAGCATGGACCATGTCATTGTTAAAAAGTGTTTGTAGTGAGACGACATGTCTTCGTTTATTAACGACATGTTTTCGTTTTTAAAAGAAGTTAAAACTGATCCTCTCGTGAATACAATGGAGTAGTTTTAAAACTACTCCTTTGTAATGCATAGCTGGGTTACGTGGTCCAGCCCTAGGACATCGCAATGTAAATTGGAGTATGTTTTTACATACATTTAGGTTAGGTATTGGAGTAGTCTTACTCCCTTATGGAGTAGTCCATACACGCATGTATAGAGTAGTCTCGTTTTTAGTAGGGATATATATTAAGGTCTTTGTGATTGTGTATAGTTTTTACATTACCAGGGAATGTGCGTCTAAAGTTAAAAATTATAGAGTGAAACAATTTAGAGTTCTATGATCTCTAGTTCTTTAAAACTATGACGTACTAAATTTAATCTTTATTTATTATGCTTTTAGGCGTACTAAACTGTTTTCTGGGACTATGGTTTATATGGGGCCTAGAGTAAATTATGGACCGATCTTTACGAAATTTGACAGTGTGCTTTATAGTCCTATAAAACTGTGACGTACCAAATTTTATTATGATAGCATTATTCATTACGGTATTAGGCGTACTATATGGGGCATATGGTAAAGTATGGACCGATCTTCACGAAATTTAAGAGTGTGATTTCCAGTCGTATAAAACGAATTTGTGCAAAATCTTCTATCATTTCGTGCATTATTCCACCATTTATGTCAGTTTTTTGAATCAAAAAAGCTGCATATAACAGATTCTCAGTAAAATTTAAAAAAATGTAATTTTGTATGTTAATGGTTTTTGATTCTTGTGAGGGTATGTCTAAAGGCTAGTTTACACTATCACACATTTCATACGTATTCCATAATACTTTGTGAGATGGAAATCTAATGAGTTTTGTTGTGACTGTCAAAAAATCTAATGTAACATTACAGTTTGTAGTCACACTATCACACATGAACATGCTTTTGTTAAAATGCAACCCTGATCCAATGAAAAGTATTAGCGTTTAGAAATTTTTCAAAAAACGATTAAGTCGTATGGGATGTCAAACTTTTTTCGTAATACTTGTGACACATTGCATTCACACTATCACACTTTGTCATATTACTTGAGTTTTTGACATGTATTAATACAAAGTATAATAGTGTAATCTAGCCTTAAGCAAAGGAAATTAAATAAAATAAAATAAAATTTTGTCAATAACGGAATATCGCCTGGCTTTAGTCAAACAAAAACAAGATTTTTGTTTGTAAATTTAGTGCGAAATTTTAAGTTGCACTCAAATGAGTGAAATACAAAAAAGTTGCAATAAACTGATAATTGCTTTATCTTAAATCAAACTCTTCTTTTGGGGCTGCTAATTTTCAATTCATCGCTCAACATCAATAAAATTATTATTATAAAATTATCTATACTAAAAACAAAATGAAATAAGTCCGCAAAAAAATACAGGAAGCAATAACAACGTTTTTTGTGGTGTTATTTCTTGTTTTTGAGGACTTATTTCGTTTTTGGTTTTGTGGACTTATTTCACGAAAAGAATATAACAAAATAATTCCACAAAAAAATATTTGGGGACTTATTTCATATTACCGGGGTGCCCCGGTAGGCTAGTTGGTAGTGAGCTAGTCTATCAGCGCCGGGGTTGTGGGATTAGCATAGGAAGTAAAAAAAAAATATTTTCAAAAACCATTATATTCTATTATATTTACTGCATACGTTTACCATACATAAAAAATGGGATAGTAACAAAATCCCTAAGATTAGAATCACAAAAAAATCAGGATTATTTTTAAATTCCCAATTTCTGAAATCGGAATATCTAAGTCCCAAACTTTAAAATCTCGAATTCAGAAATCCCGAATTGGTAACTAAAGCTTATTTACATAGACGGCCTTCGGCAGGTACCAAGGATGTTCTCCTCTATGGTATAACAAACACCGGCTACGCTAACTAAAGCTCTTCTGCATAGCAGGCCTTTGGTCGGTCGCAAGGATTTTCTGCTCTATCGTATAACAAATACCGGCTTCGCTAACTAAAGCTCCTCAATTTGTCCTTGTGCACGACCGAAGACCGGCTTTACAGAAAAGCTTTAGTTTGTTATACAATAAAGGAGAAAATCCTTGCGCCCGGCCGAAATCTTATTGACCAAGTTATCGCGCAATTTTGAAACCCAAAACTGAACAATTTGTATTATATTGGGGTCTTATTTAAGTTTTGAAATTGGGGTTGAATTTCAAACGAAATGAGTTCCTAAAAATTTTGGTATTATTTCATTTCTAATTGGTGCGTTGGGGTTTTATTTCATTTTTAAAATTGGGAATTTATTTCTTATGAAATAATACCCCAAAAATTGTGGACTTATTTCATTTGGTTTTTCGGGACTTATTTCATGCCGCCATATATACTTGGGGTCTTAGTATAATAAAAAAAGTTTCACACTGAATGACAAACTTACTATACCCTCATTCGCCACTGGTGGTGGTGGAGGGTATAAGAAAAAGAGCCCGAAAAGCGACAGTGTACAAAAGAGGAAAAGGACGTTGATGCAGAATAACGATATTTAGAGTATTGCAAAATTAAAAATAACAAACTTCTCAATCGACAGATTTAAGCCCGATAAGAAAAGAAAGATTTTTTAACAAGCTTGGCACCCTGCCGGTAAAACTAACTTGTGTACGCTGAATTCAATTGTGCGAAGGAGCTCGTATCCGCGACATATGCCATTTAAAATTTCAATAGTTAATTAAGTACCATAAAAGTATATTTTTTATACTTTGGGATCATTGTTCCATTTAAATAAATCCAACTCTGTTAAATAGAATTTTTCGTTATATGTTTCTCGTTTTTTTTTTATTTATTTGTTGAAACTGTAACAAGAAGGCTATCCTATTGGAAAAGCTTATTTTTCACGATATTTGCGATTAAAAATTTGAAGGAAGCTGTAATTTTTTTTGCAGTTAATTTAATATTTCGCAAAAACATTATTTCTGCAAAAAGAAACTACAATGTTGTGTTATTCTGTATAATATACATAATGGGTATTCACAAGGTGTGCTATCATGGTTTATTGTCATAATGTTCTAACATTTTACAATGGTTTAAAAATATTGTTGTTGGTTTGTAAACAAAAAGTGTCTTAAATAAATAGAACGTTGCTTGCTATGTTTATTGTGCTGTCGTAATTAATAGCACATTAAATTATGAGGGGTTGCTCACAACAGTCGTATTTTTTCATGTTATTATTTTAAGACATATGACTTTATGACACCTTGTGAATCCCTCAATAATGTATATAAAATAATGTATATTTATATTTTGTGTTATTCTGTATATATTCAATTGACTTTAGAAAAATATTCAATAAAGTAAAGAAAAAAATTTCTAACAAATAAAAATCGCAAAAAAAAATAGTGAAAAACTTTAACTGAAATGGATTGATTTAAATTGAACGAGCAATGATCAAAAGTATAACAAATATCGTTGTATCGTTCTTAATAGGGAGATCGGTTATTCGACTTTTTTCAATAACCGGTTTTCGAATATTACGAATAGTTGCTATTTTAAAAAACCGGTTTCCGGTTAAGCATTTTTTAAATAACCGGTTAACCGGTTTTAATTCGAATACATAAAAACACAAAAATCAAATAAGTTTTTGTAATAAAACGTTAATTTGAATAAAAACAAAACAATTTGCAAAGGTACGGAACCAAAATACATAGATATCACTTAGATCAGAACTAACAAATATTTGTCGATAAAATCCAAGAAAATTTGGACCAGTATATTGATCAAACTTTAGCTTAATTTTCAACAATTTTTTGTTGATTTACTAAACTTTATTTGTAAGAAGACATTTGTTTAATGTAATTTAGAAACTGTTGAATGATATTTGATCTAGACAAACGATTGACAAAAGCAAATAAATTTTAGGAATTTAATAAAGTTATTGTTTGAAATATTCTCCCAAATTTATTTTGAATGGGTTTAAATTTGTTGGTGGTTAAGCATGTCTATATAAATCAACCATATTTTTGAAAAGTTGCAAATAAAACCTCTTAGCCAGGATTACATATTTCAAATTATTTTGTTTCAGCATTATAGAAACGAATAGTAAAATGTACATGCTTTTTGTGTGAAATATTTGCCAATTCGTCGACAACAATTTAAGACTTTCCATGACATTTTTTGATTTCTTCAATTTTGTTTTTTGGTTCTTGGTGTTTTAATAAATAAAACTGGTAGAAATTTTTCCAATATCGTTGATTCCGCCGGAATGTTGTAGTTTTCAGCATGAGGAGATGTTAGAACTTACTTAAGAGTTTTAAGTGCCTTAAGGGGCATTTTGTCCTCGGCAACACAATGGGCTAATATTCATTTAAGATTCATTTTTGGCAGCGTATTCTAGTAAAGTATTATTTGTCGTCTCTTTAGAACTATTTCGGAACGGAGTTAAGTTTTATTTGGAGCACATTAATGTCAAGCATGTATACTAATTAAAGGTGATTAATAAGTCATGACATGGAAGAACCTTTGTAACTTATCATTTTAGGGCACTTCAAGCACCTAACTTTGTCTTTTGAATCGCTTTTGAAAAATCTCTAGAGATAACCTCTATATAAAAATATATTTAATATACTCACGCACAAATTTTTACTTTTTAACTGCACACGTTTTTGTAGTATTTTTTGAATAGTTTTTGGTTTTTGTTTACAAGAACACACGCTTTTATAAACGATTTGTATATACAGTGTTCATAATGTTTTTTGACCTTTGTTACATTTTGTTTAAACATTCTTCATTTAAAGTTTAAGTTTGACCATATTCATTTAGAAAATACTTAAATTACGGGTACATCTATAACCAGAGTAAGGAAAATGTATATTAATTACACATTATTAAAATAACCGGTTTATTATACAAAAATAACCGGTTTATTCGATATTCGAAAAATGGACATTTTAAAATAACCGACTTGGGCAAAGCTAAAATAACCGGTTAAAACCGGTCGAATAATAACCGTTCGATCTTCCTAGTTCTTAAGTATTTTAAATCCCGAATACCAGCACCAACTTTGAAAAGCGGCTACCGCCATTGAGTTTAGCGTACTTAGATTTACCAGTAGCTGGGTGATTCACAAGGAAGTCATATGGGGTATTCACAAGGTGTGCTATCATGGTTTATTGTCATAATGTTCTAACATTTTACAATGGTTTAAAATATTGTTGTTGGTTTGTAAACAAAAAGTGTCTTAAATAAATAGAACGTTGCTTGCTATGTTTATTGTGCTGTCGTAATTAATAGCACATTAAATTATGAGGGGTTGCTCACAACAGTCGTATTTTTTCATGTTATTATTTTAAGACATATGACTTTATGACACCTTGTGAATCCCCCAATAAAGTTGTAAAGTCATATGTCTTATAATAATTACAAGAAATATATATGACTTCCGTGGACAACCGCTAATAATTTTGATTCCTACTGTACAGTTATGACGACTCAATGAACACAGCATTAAAATTTTTATTTTGTTTGAAACACATCAATATTTTTTTAAACAATTGTAAAATATAATTTAGGACATTATGGCGATATGAATTGATAGCACACCTTGTGAATCATCCAAGTGTTACTAAATGATTAATTTTAAAATCATTTTAATGAAACAGGGGAAAAGTGCAAAATCCGTAATGTTTTATAAAATTTGGTTAACAAATTTTGTCCCTAACTGTACATCCATTCTGAAAAGGTTAAAAATTTTATCTACATATTTTCAACTGTAAATAATTTTTGGTATTGCAGGAAATTAAAGAAAACCGCGCTTTTGTACTACGAGTCACCCTGTAAGTATCTGCTTAAAATAACAGTTAATAAAAAGTGTCTTGGCCATCAGCTGTCTGAACAAACCAATAAAACTGGCTTCAACGTATACAACGATCAAAACAGAAAATATAACAAATATTGGCTAGAAAGAAAAATGTGAATGAACAAACCACGCATGCGTAACGAAGTAAGTCCAACACAAACAAAAATACACAAGTTGCAAATTGAGTTTTTAACTTTGGTATAAACAATGGCTCAAACAACAACAACAACAAAATCATGATGGTAGACCTTCAAGAGAACAACTACAAGTAGAAATAAAATCAACAAGAAACATATTTAACTACGATATGAGTGGCTCTGGCTTTTTCAGACTTTTAGTTGAGTTTAAGACATCAAACCGAGATTTTGTTAATACGGACAAAGACGTCAAGACGTTGCTGACGTGAAAGAAAAACTTGTACAATAAAAAAAAACAACAACGAAACACAAAAAAAATAAATTATACCAAAAATGTAAAAGTAAAATGGAATTTTAATATAAAAAATAAACAAAGAAAATTGTTTTTGATTAAAAAATTGTAAATATTAAATTTATGTATATAAAGAGTAGAAAGGAAAATAGCAAATAAAATGATAAAAAAACAAAATTATTTTAATTTAAAAATCTTAGTGTTGGTATTATTTAATATTGCTTCACAAGTTACGGGTAAGTCCGTCTCAAAACAAAAAAGAAAAAAAAAGTAAAATGTGAATAATTTTTTGTTAAAGTTTTAAATATTTTGCATTTTTTCCATTGCTTTATGATTTTTAGGCCAACAATTAATTGCTTATATATCGCAACATGGTCTACATGGCGAAATAACATTTCGTCAAGTCAATTCTAGTCATGTAAAAATAATCACAGATCTTGAAACAACACTCCAGTATCCCGAACAGACATGGAGTTGGTCGGTGCGTAAATTTCCAGTGGATTATACAAATACCGATACCAATGAACGTTGTGAACTCGAACGTTTGGGAGATATTGTTGTTACATTTGACGAAGATTTAGAATATCTAATATTACCCGGGAATGAGACGTCCACATGGTGGAGAGAAATGCAATTAATAGGTAAGTATTGTGGAAGAATTTATAAAAATCATTAGGTGTAAATTTAACAAGTAAGAAAGTATAGTCGGTCAAGCCCGACCGCCAAGCCAATTATGACCCGGCAAAACAAAATTGTGTTATGAGGTTAAAATTGATATCATAGATCCTAGTATCAAAATTAATTAAATATATGAGATTTGTTTGTCTTAAAGCAATTTAGAGAGGGGGTTTATATGGGACCTATGGTAAATTTTGATTCCAACTGTACAAAATTTTACTATAACATAGTAGATATTATACAAGTTGTCAAATTGTATATCAATACCAACAATTATAAGGAAGTTACCACATTGAAAGACATTTTCGGGAGTGGTATTTGTATGGGATCGGATCCATTCTCATATGTGGACCGATATTAAAAAAAATGTAAAGAAGATTTATGTTGCAATAAGATATTTTTAAACCAAACTTATTCTAAATACCAACCATAATTGGCACAAAGACTATTTCGGAAAGAAGTCCGTATGGGGGGGTATGTGAAATTATGTCCTTATGGCAATTGAAACGTATGTACCAAATTTCATTAAATTGTCTTCACAACTTTGATCTCTACTTTGTACACAAGGTTAGACAGACAACCAACCAGTTCACAGTGGGTTCGATGGTATCCAAAGTGGATAGAAGCCGTAGTTTTAAAATATTATATTTTTTTAATTGATGAGTTATTATAAGTACATAAAAACACAGCATTTTAGAAAAAAAAAAATGTTTAACCCGTTAAGCGCATAAGCGTTTTTTGGAAAAAAGACCTTTGTTCACAATTTAATATTATTATTAAAAAAAGAAACTCGATTTTAGAATCAGATTTAAAATAATATAATCGGTTTATATACCCTCCCCCACTAATGGTGAATTCTTGAACTAATGGTAATTCCTGAGTAATTCTAAGTCGAGTAATTCTGAGTCCTGAGTAATTCTAACTCGATTAAGCCGTCTGTTGAAAACACGCTCACATCCGAAAGAAATCGATTCAGTAGGAAAATAGATATAGACATAAATGTCTATATCCAAAAAAAAGGTATTTATTTGTAAAAAAAAGTAATATCCATGTCACAGAGTGCAATTCCGTTCGGAAACGGAATTCATTCCATATTTTGGTGCTTTAGAAAATTACGAAAACAATTTTGAGGAATGAAACTATTTTTTTTTTAATGAACGGAATAGGAGTTTTCTGTATCTTAAATGCTAAATAAGTATCAAAATATACTTTCTATCAATAAACTAATATGTTTTCTTCGGTTTCGAACGAAATCATTCCGGACGGAATTGTACTCTGTGTCATGGCTGATAAATTGAAGGCGGAATACAACAACTTTTGCACAAATTCTTTTTGTAAGGCTATTACTAAATTTTGTAGGTATCGGCCTACAAATTATTATAAGCCCCAATATAATTCCCACTCTAAGAAATCATATAAATACGCCTAAAACATTAGCAAATATTGATGTTGTGGTGAAATTTGTTCTTAATGCTAGATCATACACATTAAATTGGACTCTTCAAGTCTTGAGTTTTTAGGAAGAAGGAAAAGAGAATAAGGCTGTAGCTCAGAATTGACCGTACTTGTCAATTTTATTGTTTCCTTCTTGATTTTGAATTCGTAAAATACTAGATGAGTTTAAGTTTAAGGTAAAGAACAAGAAAAATATACGAGACAAACTGATTGCGTATGAACCAATGATGGGATTTGTGGTACAATTGTACCAAAATTGGTACAATCGAAACTTTTATTATTTTAAACTGGTACAATTAAAAAAAAAATTAGCCACGAAGTTTTATCGTTTCTTTGAAGTGGATTTACTCACTTTTCTTTTCAATAATAACATTTTTTTATTGCATATCTCCAGCCCTGACTAGAACTACAAAAAATTGCATTATTGTTCATTTATGTTCATGATGTTATACCAATATCTTAAGTAAATACATATATAAGTATATGTATCCTTGTGGGAAACCTGTAATCAAGTGTCTTGAAATCGCCACTTTTGTCGATTGTTTTGGTGACACTGTCAACGAAGCGTCTACTCTTTTGTGTCACTTTACACATTTTTCTGCATTTGACAAAAAATAAGAAATAAACAAATTTTATTTTTTTAAATATTAAAGGCGATCTGATGAAATTTTGTTTCAATTCATAAGGTCTGGCTCCCATATAAACATGTTTCCGGAATAGTGTTTGTGTTGTAAACCATCTTATTATGTTGGTATTTGGATTACATTTCGGCCAAACTAATTTTATTGTAATATTAATCACCTATCCAAATATTATTGGAATCGATCAATATTTGACGATATCTCCCATGCTATAACTTCCGTATTAATGTTGATATTGACATAAAAATTGGCTATTAGAACTATTACGATAGCTACTATGTCTTTACAAGATGTTGTGCTAGTAGGTCCAAAATTAACCAAAGTCCCATATAAGCCTCCTTCCTAAAATCACTGAAGGGCAAACAAATCTCATATAGATGAAAATATCTAAATAATATTTGAAACAACGGAGATTTACATGAATCTTAACCTTATAACACATTTTTGTTCTGGCGGGTTCATGATTGCCCATGAGCCCCAAGTATGCTACACTCTCGAAAATTTGTCTTTACATACTGTAATGTAGGGTGGTCGATCTTGACTGACTATACTTTTTTTACTTGTTTTATTTTTATTGAATAACACCGTGTTATAAATTACTATGTTTTTATTTAATAGAAAATTTTTGGTACAATTTATACCAATTTGGTACAATTTTGCCCTTGAGACGGTACAATTTAAGAATTAATAGATTCCAACAGTAGTATGAACGTACATGCAGGTTCAAAAGAGAATTAAAAGAAACCAAGAAAAAACGCCATGCAAAACTAGAAATAACGCCATGAAATTTTAGGTGCCATATTTAGCGGCCTTCCTAAATCCGCAACGGTAATAATACTGCGAGGTTAGTTTTGATAAAGATTGGTTGATAACACAAGGTAGCAAAATTGAACGTTATTTGTGGTGATTGGAAGTTTGATGCAATTGTTTTTTACTAATTTGAGGTCGCTGATTTCAAATCTAGTCTCTGTTTTTCTCCATCAGCTTGCATTTTTAAGTTACAAGTACTAATCGTATTTTTGACTTTTCCCCAAAAATCAACATAGCATTTACACATGAAAGTGGTTTCTTGGAAGTCGCAATACACTCACAATTCTTCACTAACACAATTACATTTTTCTTTTTTCTGTCCAACTTTCAGCTAGCTTTCAATGAAAATTTCAAGAAAACGATTTCATGAAAGTAAATGACAATAACTAAGCAGTGTTGCCAATTGAAATTTTTTTTGCGTATATATAAAGAATTTTAATGCATTTTTCAACTAAATAAAAAATGATTCTAATTGAAATTTATAAATAGCATGAAAGCTAATAAAAATAAATATTTTTTCGTATTTATTTCTTTGGCCAATTAATTATTAATTTTCAGTTTTTTTTTCTTTTTAATAAAAACAAATTTATTACATTTCACCCGACGTTTCGTCATTTTTTTTTTTTTGGTGACTTTTTCAAGGGCCCTTTGATTTTCATGAAATTTTATTATTTTTTTGCGCAATTTGTGGAGATAATTACGTATACAGAATTTTCATGAAAGTACTTTCATGTGTAAATGCAGCTTATAAGTTCAAAACATCATTACTTTACTCTTCATTGAGCTATTTTCCAAATTTTCCTTTTTTTAAAGATGTAATAGTTAGCAAGAAACCCATTAAAATTATTAAGAAATCACAAAAAAAAATGTCCAAGTAATGGTTGTTTACATTGCAAATTTTGTAGTTTTAAAAATCATGAAAAATCCAAAACGGGAAAAAGTATAAGTCTTATTATGTTCACGTAAAGTCACATATCCAATGAACAAAATGAAATATAGATCAAAAAAATCGATGAACGATGAGCGATTTTATTCACAATTAAGTACCTCATTTTTAAGTGAAGGAAACAACGTCCATAAATAGAAAAGCAGCAAACACACACACCCATTAAAAAAAATTTGTGTGGAAATCGCGATTCTTATCAATGCAGTTTTCTCAGTAAATTGTAAATAAAATAAAAGGTTGTGCACCGATTACATTGAAATAAAGCTCATTTTATTCGAAATATATTTAGATAAATGTTTTTAGACCGAAAATGTGAATTATGTCGCATTTTTATTTTTTTATGAATTTTTAAGGAATAAAAATTTCGTTTTTTTTTTTAAATTGTTCTTTTCTTCAAAACTGCAACGATATCTTTGAAACTACTGGGCAAATTTAAAACCATGTATGCACGGCCTAAAGATAATATTATTGACCAATTTTGAATTTTTTTTTTTTACCTCAATATGGTGAACCGTTTTTAAGTTATTCCAATATATGTAGCGGAAGTGCCTTAATTTTGGACTAAACGGTATATCGCGAAAAGTCAAGCTGGCAGAAAAAACTAAGTGCAGATTTGGATTTAGCGTCCCAAATAACCTTAAAATCAGCATTTAGTTCTTAATCAACCTAAACATTGTTCCCTTGTGTAATTCATAAATCTCATATAAAGCTCACTCCAAAAATATTCTTACTCTCGGTGGAGGGTATCAAAGGTTTGGCACAGTCGAATACAGATAGCACTTTTACCGTTTTAAAAAACTGCAAATTTTTTATGTCAAAAACGAATTAAAACAATTTCGGATACTCTGGGGTAAAGTGAGCTTATTTCAGTGACAGCGTTTTGCATTGCCCCAGACAAGTTGTATTCGGACGTGGCAGGGTCGCTACTGTAAAGTGGGTTTTTAACTGATATTGCAACATGTGGCTGAGTATTGTCATTTATGATGTTATATTACGCCTTCATGTCTTGTCGTATATTCCGGTCTTATTTTTCGGCCAATGCTTGCTTTCAGTGAATAAATTATGTTCGATACAGCCTGGGAATCTTTTGGTCCAATTTCAGTAGCTCATAAAAAATAAGACCCTTTTGTACTTATCAAGTACAGAGCATTACATTAGAACCATTAATATTTGAGTAAGCATTAATTCGGCTGATTCACCGGGCTTAACATGCGATTTTTCGCACTTTGGAATGTTTTTATGGATCCATTCTTAATCGTCCTGCTGAATCCCACTGGTTCTAAGCGTAAAATATCTGCTAAATTGGCTCCAAATGATTTTCCACGATATTTTTAAGATTGTCAACAATCTTCTTTAATTCATAATTTTTAAACTATTTTGTCCAATCTTGGCGGTCTTTGTCTTTGTCAAAATCGGTATTTCTGAACTACACGAACTAGCACTCGCACGTAGAAATGGATGAAATACAAGTTTCGGTGAGCAATCGATGTGCTTCAGCAGCGAAACTTCACGCAAATGATGCTATGTTGGTACAGAATTTTTTTTTTAAATCTTTCGTTTGAATTTATAACAGATATTTATCCTTCAAAATGTCATATAAGTTATTAAAGACACCAACCACGTATAAAGGATACACAGAAAAATTTAAAATTTTCTCTAGTCACCAAATTTACACTAAATTCATAATATCAAGCAAAGAAGTTGTTGATTTTGCTCCTTTTACCATAATGATATTGATTACTAAAAATTGTAAATATTTTTTTTCAATGAATGATATTTTTAATTTTAATTAAAAAATGATGAAAAAACTTTACCATTTCAAACCATGTGTTAATTTATTTAATTAAATATTGACAATTCCCAACAACATTTCTACAAGTTTAAATTATTTTATTTTAAACGAAAAAATATCAATTAACATATTTCGATATTTAAATAATATTTTAATTAAAAATTTATTTCAAAACAATTTTCTTTCAACAAAAAAATAATTGATTCAATTATCACATTAATTAAATTTAAATAATTTTTAATTGATAAAAAACTTTTTTCTGTGTATGTTATCTCTTATGAATCACGGGATTTTTTAGTAATACAACTTTCGGTTAATAACTATTGAATTTCTATTTTATATATTCTTGGGAAAAGGTATCAAAGAATGGCAAATATAACATTCTTAATAATTTTTTACGTTTTCATTCTTAAAACTAAAAATTGTTGTATTTAGCGTAAACTTATGTGCATTTCTCACAAAAGTACTACAGAAAACAAAAATTTTTGGCCGTTGTATTTGTAAGAAATTTGTAAAAAAAATGGCTTTAAACTATATAAAAACACCAATTTCTCTTGAACAATATTAAAAACGAAAATTTTATTTTCATTTTCAGGCGACAAAGGTATTTGGGGGAAGTCCCTAGTACTTACCGAGGTCACACGTAATGTTCGAGTATGTGCCACAATCACCACTATACAAATGAATGTAGAGCATATGGCAGAGGCACGTTTTAATACCCCTATAGCTGGATCTGTCTACTTTCGTTGGTTAGCACCTACGGATGATTCTTTAGGGGATACCTTAATTTACTCCGATCTGTACCACATTCAGTCCCAGCCATTAAATTCCGATAGTAGAAAACCCATGACAACACATCACTGGAAAATATTTGTCACCGATATTTTTAAATATGATCATCATCGTACCGAGGATAATTGTAATTTCTTGCAATTAGTTTTCGATCCGGCTGGGGAGGGTGATGGAAAGGGTATTGGTGATTTGGACAGTCGTTTGGGTAAATTACTTGTTGCCAAAAATGCTTTGCGGGTGCCCCATAGAGTAGTGTTTAGAGATGAAAAGTTGGCCTTACTTCCCTCCGATTTGACAATACCACATCGTACTTTGTATTTGGTTTTATTTGATGATCAACACCCAGAAAACTATTTGGCCTGCACCAAGATAAGAGACGTGAAGCAATTGATATATAAGTAAAGAAACAAAATAGAAATTTTATTTTACAATTAGTCAATTCACAAAGTGTTATATAGTGTCATTCTGGTTGTATTTGCTATATTTTTATTAATGTCACATTAATAAAATTAAAGCATATGCAACCAATATAACACAATAGAACACTATGTGAATTGCCTTAATATAATTTTTTTTTCTTTCAAAGATCTTTTATCAATCATGAAGCCATGAAGGGAGAAATGACATTGACCCAACGTTCAAAATTTGACCCCACTTTCCTCAATTTTTCGATAAATTCGGCTGGAGAGCAAGGTGAACATATAGCTCGCAAATTTGCCGAAGATGTAGCTGCTTTTCGTATCCACACTCTTCCACCGGTACCTTTGAAAATGGGTAAACCGGATTATTGTGATTCTACTGGGGCTCTATATAATCCCAGAGAAATTGAAAAGTCGATTATACCACCAGCTGGATTTGGTACACAAGATCAATATCCGGTCGGAGAAATAAGTGGAAAATTGCAAAGCCGTAACAAAAAATACTACCATCACTCGTTTTTGCCGGGTGCCAGCTCTGAACTGAATGGCTTATATTGGGATGTATTTCTACCACTGCAGGGACTAGACAGTATAGCTTACCGAAGTTTAGTGATATATCATTATAATCGTGCGAATTTGGAGAATATAACAGAAGAAATTTGGAATTGTGGTACCATCAATCAATATCAAAAAAATGGTTATCAAAAGCAAATGTTCACTGCTCAAGTTTTATTCAGATATCCTATTGTGGGTCGAGTATTATTTCGCCAGCCTGCCGAGGAGCCCTGGCAGGATACAACGGCGATATTTGAGTATATGATACATGCAGATGGTTCTACCCAAAACAATACATTCTCTCACCGTTGGGCTATACACAGTAGTGCCCCCGGCAAAGATTTCTATGATTGGCAAAATCGTTGTATATCGGCGGGCAATGTTTTCAATCCATATAAAGTGGATTGGGGTAATCGTTCGGTAGATGACTATTGCAGTCCCCGTTTGCCAGCCATGTGTCGTATAGGGGCTTTGGATACGCGTATTGGGACTTTAAGTATAGCCGGTAGTAAACGCAATGCTCAGGAAATCAGTCGTTTGATTTTTACGGACACCAATCTTCCGTTGTCAGGAAGGCATAATATATTGGGTAAATCATTGGTGATCTATGACGATTTCGGTCCTAAGGCTAGGGGAGAAAGATTGGCGTGTTCCACGTAAGAAGGCGAACCGTTCAGACTTACTAAAATGTTATTGCGAATGTAATTTTTCGTTTTTTTTTTAGTATAATTGGCCATTATCGCCGAAAGGTGGTGGCCAAAGACTGGTATGCCAATGGTGATGAACTGACGGTCTCAGGCAAGGTGGAAATAACACAACAATCTGAATATGATATAAGTAACATTGAAGTGCAGTTCAAGGGTTTGGAGCAAACTAGTGGTTATCATGTACACATGGTAAGATAATTCAATCGAAACACAAACTTTGCTTAAGTTTTGTTTCATTTCAGACTCCTGTTGAAGCCAACTTAGCTTTCCCCTGTGAAGCTTCTACTCTATATGGACACTTCAATCCTTATGGTGTAAATCCGAAACAATCTCCTCCTCCCCGTCAAGGTAGCACTGAGCAATATGAAATGGGCGATTTAAGTGGTAAATTTGGCACTTTAGATTCATTGACCCAATACGAGGGAGCCTTTAACGACACCAATTTACCTTTATTCGGTATTGATAGTGTTATTGGTCGTTCGGTTGTCATTCATAAGAAAAAACGCAATGCCCGTTGGGCTTGCAGTACTTTAGAGCGTGGTTATGCTCCCAGTGAGGCTCGAGAAATACGAGGCATTGCTTCCTTCCACCATCCTACTGGTTATGCTTATGGTTATATTAAAATGACACAACTAATACATAATGATGGCAGTCAATCGGATACTGTACTAGAGGTTAAGTTAAGACATCCGGGAAAAAATGATAGGAATATGGTAAGTTACAGAAAAACTAAAGGCCCAACCATAATGTGCATAAACCAGCTTAAGCTACTCGCAAACAGTTACGAAAAGCCTTGTGCGGTCAGTTTCGCACTTTGCTTAAGATTTATAAAATTTAATGAAAAGTTCTCTTAAGTTCAATATGGTTTGATACATATGATAAGCATGTATTCACGCAATTGCTTAAGCCACCTCTTGCACATTATAATTAGGCCTTAATACCCGCAGTTTATATAGAAGGTAATGGGTTTTTTTGTTTGTTTGTAGACCCATAATCATAACTGGCAGGTTTATGTAAATCCTGTTGGTGTTGATGCTGCTGTTAAGCCAACAATTACACGTTGTGTTGCCGGTGGTTATGTTTGGAATCCATATTTCACTCAGCTGGCAGATCCTTTAAATGTAAGCAAACTTTTTTTTAATAAATTCATTAGAGGATTTTTGTGGTAGCAAATAACATTTGGCACTTCAGTACCCTTTGTTCTGGAAAAATACTACAGTTGAAAATAATATTGGACTATATCATCTGGACAGCAGACACCAAAGCGACTGAAATATAGTATTAAGCACCTAAGAACTCAAAAAGGGGTAACAAGGGCTGCAGTTGATTTAGAAAGTTTGTTATGCAAGTATTTAAAAGTTTGAAAACCGGCCCACTATCTGTCCCCTTTCTTTTTGAACTATAAACACATACGAGATGTGCTAGATGTCAACATTTTACAAATGTATAATTGTAAAGGAAAATCTCGGTATATTTTTCACCTTCAGGAAATGCAAAAACCCTTCTAGAAGGACTCTATGAATGAAATACCCCGCCAAAGATTTAAATGATTGGCAAAATCGTTGTATATTTGCGGGTAATGTTTTCATTCATATGAAGTGGATTTCGGGAATAACAAGGTAGATGACTATTGCAGTACCCATTTGCCAGCCAGGTGTCATATAAGGGCTTTAGATGCACGAACTAAAGTTTTAAATCCCATTTGCTCGCATAAATCTTATATAAACTTTGGAGTCTACAAAAAACAGTCTTTACAACCCCAAGCTCTATATTATAGGGAGTCCCAGAATTTACGCAAGATTAGAATTTATCGCCAATTGGGCAGTGAAGTGTTGGCAGCCTTAAGAAAAATTCGACAGCTGACAATTTGCGGTTAGTAAAAATGGAGCGTTACACGATAGAACAACGTGACTTCATTTTTGAACCATATTTCAAAAATAATAAGGAGTTTGGATCTGCTTCGATATTGAAATTTGAACGGCTTGTTTTTGGTCTCCCTGAATTGATCAATTAATCACTTCACAGTTGACGAAGTTAAAACACTATTCTGACCATATTTTGTAATTTTCGAACTGCAGCCGCCAAAATTTCATTATTTTTGATATATGGTGCAATAATGAAGACACGTTGTCCTATCGTGTAAGGCTCCATTTTTACAAACCGTAAACTTTCACCTGTCGAATTTTTTGTTTTTAGAGTTGCCAACACTTTACTGCACAAATGGCGACAAATTCAAATCTTGCGTAAATTCTGGGACACCCTATATTTTTTTTGTAGCGTTAGATTTATATTTCATTATACTGGTATCTTCCATATGTGTAACGACGTCCCAAATTACCTAACAAGCCTTTAAGCAGTGTTCTAAAAAACTATACACTAACGTAGTGTAATTTTTTGAAAACACAAATTCTAAATCTTTGTTTAGTGTTCGTGAACTTTTACACAAACAAAATACGATTCACAACTATTGCAAGCTGGCGAACACAAATATTAAGATAACGTACTGGTCTTGGTTTAGCGTACTTGCAGTGTTCTTCTTTGCATTGCCAGGTAATTTTTTTCTTCCCACCCCCCCCAAAAAAATTAGATTTTCCCAAATTTTACGTATTTGAAAAAAAATCCCCCTAAATGTAAATGTTAAGATAATACAAAATCTCATTTTACTTAAGTTAACTTGACTAGTTTAAATTGGCAGACTAATATCATTATCAGTGTGACCAGATCTAAAAAAAATTTACAGCTAAATCTGGCATTAAACATGGCCAAAAAAATGCTAAAAATTATTTCAAAAAATGCTAAAAAATAATGCTAAAATTGTTTAAAGATTTTTAAGCTAAAATTTATTACCAGTATGAAATTTTATTCGAAACCAAATACATTTTAGTGACTTATTTTTTAACGAAATTGAATTAAATGGTTACATTTAAACAAGTGGGTAGATTTTGTTAAAGCATCTGATTCACATAAATATGAAGCACAGGTAGTTGAGATTAAATTTTAAATTTAGGGGCCCGCAGACCCCTGACACATGCTAAATTTAAAGCATTTATTTCTGTGATATACAAATTTTTTAGATCATTTTATTTCTTAGAGTTTAAGAAAAGTCGAAGCTATTACTATTATTTTTTCAGCAGTTTAGAGTAAAAAAATTTTTCAAACATTTACACTATTGAATTTTTATCTTAATACAATGTAAAATTTTCTTGTACTTTCATATCGTAAATCAAAGGGCAAAAAATATTTACAATCAATATAATAAGGGCATTACTAATATTCCCTGAATATTCTATTTTTTAACAAGCCATGTAAGATGTTTCTTAACATAAGAATTATCTATGTTGATACGAAATTATTTTAGGTACAACTATTTTAAGTAAAAATTTATTATAATTTATAAAAAAATTTAAGTAAAATCCATAGAACTATTAGTCAAATTTTTTAAAATATATAATGCTAAAAAAAATCTAAAAACATTTTCTAAAAATGCTAAATAAAATGCCAAGTGCAAAATGAAAATTTTGCAGCTAAATAAAAAATTTCATTACTAAATTTAGCTGAAAAAAAATGCCAAAATGGCCACACTGATCATTATATCTAAATGGAAAAAAATCGTAATTTTTTTCATCTTACAGCAAAATATATTTTTATAGTTTTTTGAATAGTTTTATTTAATTAAATATCTAGAAAAAAAACAAGCAATGATAGGAACACAACTGGGTCGTAAGACGAAAGAACGTAGGACGTAATGCCTTAAATTTAAAAAAAAACGCTTTATTTACCCACCATTCCATTGTGGAATGCCATATACATTAAATAGTTGTTTTAGTAAGAAATCGTGAATAGAAGTGGATGGGAATTTTCTTAAGGGACACAGCCAATGAAATTTGCTAAAATAGTCTAACACGATCCAATATAGCCGAATTTACTGCGTGGATATGGACCCAGCAGATCTACGTAAATGTGTTGGAATGCTCGAATAGATATATTTTGGCTTCCCATTGGGGATTTCAATACAAAGTTTGGGGCTTTTGTAGTTTTGCACACTTCGCATTTTCGAATAAAATTACGCACATCTCGAACCATTCCAGGCCAAAAGAAGATTCTTCTCAACAGTTCTAACGTTTAAGTCATTCTACTCTAGATATGGTATCTCATCGCAATGCAACTGGAACCCATAGTTTCCAACACGTTTCTTCCTGTTGTTCGCAGCCGTTATAGAGGTTTACTTTATAATAAATATATTTATCCCCGTCTTTAATATCAGGCTATTTAGCTATGTGTTTGTGTCATAAAATTAAACAAAAAGTGTTATATTGTGAAAAATTTTAAATAGAAAATTTTCAAATTTTGTTTTGTTTTTGTTGTTTTTATGTGTGTTGAATTCACACAGAACCTATATGTGTGAGGGGTGAACTAAAAAATTGAGAACGCTCTCTCGAGTTAGCATACTAGTTCTATACTATGGTTCCTGCGGTTATACGTCATTTTAAAAAACGGTGACATTTCTACAACTTTGTAAATGTTAATTTTTTTTAAATTCTATGAAACAAAGAAAAACTGGCACTTAAATAACCTGGAAAAAATTAAAGATGTTGATACTAAATTATCTACTACGAAGACAAAGCCTTTTTTGTTATTATATTCAAAGTTGGTAATCAAGCTTTTTTGCCGATAAATCTTTGACTTAACCAAAAACTACCTGTAAAATATAGTATTATTTAGTTATTGTAAAGACAGGCAAATAGTAAAACCCCCTAAAAACACCTAAATACAAATTTATGCTCCCTAAATTTTTCCCCTAAGAATTTGTATTTCCTTAATTTGCGTCTAAATGAAATAAAGCCCTCTAAATCGGTGGGAAAACACCTAAACAGCCAACTCTGCCTTATATTGTTCATGGCGAAATATGGTACGGTACACTTGCCGAACCTTAGTGCTTTTTTGCGAACTCTGCCTTTAAGTTACTTTAAATTTTCACCAATATATAATATATTAAATTTATTTTTCATTTTAGCGTGATTTATATGAACACGAATGTGGCGCGGATAATCCCTTGCGTTGTTACGTTGGAGATGTTGGAGCACGTTTGGGTACAATAGGTAAAAAAAGTGCTTCTTTATAATATTGATTTAATTTACAACTCTTAACTTCAAAGATCTTGGCGGTGAACGCAGAGTTTATACAGATTCAAATTTACCTCTGGAAAGGCCAGTCGGAGCCATAGGACGTTCCATAGTTATATTTGGTCCCGAATTTTCTGGAGAAAGATTTGCCTGCGCTAACATTGAACCAGATCATAATGTTATTAAATATATCAATTTACAAAAGCCTCCCAGATTTGTGGTGTAAGTTAAACTAAAAAAAAAACAAAATTAAATAAAAAAAAAATATATTTCTAAATTTTAATAAAGGGCCCAATTTTTGGAAGAACTTCGTTCGGTTATGGGCATACCAGAATGGATGTTAGATGTTGATGCTCGCAAGACCAAGGAACTACATGGTGGTAGTTGTATACAAATGATTATACATTTCAAAGGTCCCATAGCACATCGCTTAGAAATGGATATGTCTCGTTTAATTGCTGCTGGACGTCTAGATGCTCCCAGCCTTTTTGTACCGGGTTATGTTAATACCAAACGTAAGGCCACTATATCGTACAGAACTTGTGGCGTAAGAGATATTAATGAAAAACGTAAGTAAAAATAATTCTTTATGCAAAATGTAATAAATATTTTAATATTTCTACATTTATTTTTTATTTAAGGTAACAAATCCTACAAAGGCAGCAGCTTTTTGGGAAGCAGCGGTTTGAAACAGCCAAACTTTTTGATACTCTTCGTTTTTAGTTGTCTTAGTTTATTTTTAAGCAAACTGTTATAATTTTTTTTAAATCATTATAATGTTTTAGGTAATAAAAATATATAAATACATTTTTCCCCCACATATTTATAAATTTGTTGTTGTTGTGGAATGGACGAAAACAGTTGAATTTTTTTATCATTTCACCAGGGGAGGGTTGTTTTCTTTGCAACAGCTGTATAATTTTCAAACTCAGCTGTCTCAGAGAAGCATGCGCTTTGCAACCACCTTCGCAGTATTGATTTTATTTTCGACTCTGTTATACATTTTACATTTATCCTGCCTGTAACATCATCATACATGCGACGTGTTTTCTGAAAATCGCTAAAAATTGTTTTCGATTAAATTAAAATTCTTGGTGGAATATTGAGCAAATAATGAAATTAATTTATATCATTCCTATACTATGTTTAGTATCGTTAGCTGCAGCTAATATCAGTGGACCATATTTGTTTTGGGGTCATGAAAAAGTCATAAATCTACAGCCCCGTGCACTAGTAGAGGCATCTGAAAATGATTTTTCAAATTTATTTCGTGACGTTAAAGCCATAGTAATATTTGTACGTAATAGTACGAAAAATTTGGATGGTGAACAATATCCGAAATTTCAAAAGTTAGTAAAAGAGAATGCCTGGTCTTATTTGCCCCAACATTCGTTGTCAGCAGATCCTTTCAACTATAATGCCAATATAGAGGTAAGTTTAAGGTGTATTTAAGAAAATCAACAATTATGTATAACATCATGATATCATTATCCTTTTCAAAGGTTATTAATTTGGGTGGCTTACCTGAGGAAAGTGATTCCGAAATTGTTTCGGGTTATGCAGTTGCTTTGGCTATATATGGTGAAGGTGAAGTTTTAGGAATTTTAGCCAGTCGTGAAGAAGAAGCTCATTTTATTTCTAAACGTGAGGCGAAGGAGGATGATATAGAGGAGGCCAGAAGTACCACACCTTCGCCCTCCACCATTGAAGAAACTGAGGAAAGTTTCATTTATGTAGCTGGAGGTAAGACAATAATTTGGAAATTAAAATCATATTTTATTTTTTTAATTTTTAGGCAAAAAAGCAATTCTTTATGTTAACTACGCTCCTGAATTAAATCTGACCTCTTTGAACACCAGCTTCGTTTTGAAGGAACATAATAAAGAAATTACCTTTGACGATCAAAGTCCAAAGGGTTATGGTCGCTTAAATATTATATTCAAAGTTGGTGAAGAGAAATTATTTATGCGTTTTAATTTTACTTTGAGTCGTGGCACCTGGTCAATGAAGGCTGTCGAAATTGAGTACAGCAGTTACAAGAATATTTTACCCGTTGTGGGCAATATGTATGATGTGCCTTCGGCTCCTGTAGGATTTTCGTATCGTTGTTCATCGCGAGATCTGTGGTTTAATAATGGAACAGATGTTTTGAAAATCAGTGATTATCAGGTGAGTTAAAATTTGAGTGCGTTGCATACCACAAAAAATTGTTACTATGGGAATTTGTAAACTCAGCAATCTTAATTTTAATGATAAAAACCAAATCCCCATCTTTTACGTTTTAATCGATAACTGGTCATATAAAAGATTTTTTCTCTATTTCGAAATATAAAGATTTTGAAACGCTAAATTCAAATCCGCTTTCACTTTTGATCTATCAGGTTTAGTTTTTTTATAGGCTAAATATTTCGGCCAAAAAAGGCGGTTATGCTAATAATTTCATCATCACTGACGGTAGAGTGAATATTTTTTTTTTTTTTGGAAAAGGCGCTATTAAATAACATGTAGATTTTAAAGGGCTTTATAAACAACTTCATCCATAAAGACATTTGGGGGATTCACAAGGTAGTCATACAGTTGTAAAGTCATATGTCTTAAAATAATTACAAGAAATATTTATCATTGTAAAGTCATATGTCTTAAAATAATTACAAAAATATTTATCATTGCTGTAGGCAGCCGCTTATAATTTCGATTTCTATTGTACAATTAAGACGAATCAATGAACACAACATTACAATTTTTATTTTGTTTGAAACACAACAATATTTATTTTAAACAATTGTAGTATATTAGTTAGGACATTATGACCATATGATTTGATAGCACACCTTATGAATCCCCCAATTGAAATGTTTATTCACTGAAGTTCCATAGATTGTAGTTGATTCTACGATAAAAAAATCTAAAAAAAAAATTAATTGGGATTATATAATGCCGGATTATATACTGCCAGTAAACGAAACTTGTGACACATACTATACAAGTAAACTGTGCAATATTTTATTTTTAATATATAAGATTTATATATAACTAGCTTAACCCGGTGCGCTTCGCTACACTGGCAATTGTGTTCAGATATATGGTATTTAATATGTCTTCTATGAGGGGTACTGCTCCTACTCTGTCTACCCCGCACATTTTTATATTGAAATTTATAGTTTACTATAATAGTAGCTTTAACCACATTTGAAGACACTCCCTTTAATAGTTCTTCAGTTGAGCGATATTTAATGTATGCATCCTATGGGAGGTATTTCCCCCCCTGCGCCTACCCGCTTTATTTTTATTTTCAAAAGTGTAGTATACCATAAGAGTGACTTTTAGAAAGTTTGAACATTCTCCCTATTACAGTTCTTAAGATATGCGATGTTAAACATTGGCGTCCTATGGGGTATTCCTATACCCCCGCTGCTATTTTATTTCAATTCCGGGGCTCAGAAGATCCTACTACAAAAAGTTCAGCAAAATGCGTGCAGCGGCTCTTAAGATATGCGATAATTAATATTGGCATCCTGGGGGGTACCAATTCCCCTGCCCCTATCGAAAAAATAAGTAGCCTATTTTATTTTTAGGGCTCACGTGATGTTACTGTAAAAATTTCAGGAAAATCGGTTCAGTATAATATTGGCATCCTATGGGGGATACCAATTCCCCTGCCCCTATCGAAAAAATAAGTAGCCTATTTTATTTTTAGGGCTCACGTGATGTTACTGTAAAAATTTCAGGAAAATCGGTTCAGTATAATATTGGCATCCTATGGGGGGTACCAATTCCCCTGCCCCTATCGAAAAAATAAGTAGCCTATTTTATTTTTAGGGCTCACGTGATGTTACTGTAAAAATTTCAGGAAAATCGGTTCAGTAGTTTCGGAGTCTATAAAGCGACAAACAAACAAACAAACATACATAATTCATTTTTATATATATAGATTTTTTATTATTATTAACATTCCAACTTTTATGAATCTATTGCTGCTAATACGCCATTATTAAGGCGATTCTTTGCATAATTTTAGGAATATTTTTCCGCGCTTTTGTTTTTGGTGTAATCTATGAAAATGAACAATGGAAAAGCGCCGTTATTGTCTTAATATTAGTTAAAAAACATATGATGCGATTCTTAAAAAACAACAGTATTGTAAGCAGTTGGGCAACGGTTAAAATGTTGAATTTTATTATAAAGAGATCTTAAAAATATCGAATTCGATAGTCGTGGATAAATATCGATGCATCGATATATGGTTATTTTTAATATCGGCGATATATATCGATTATAATTTTTTTAAATATCGATATTTTGATATATCGATGTTTATTGCCCATCCCTATCTTACAGTTTATTGTTTAATTAATACATTTAATTAAAAAATATGTATTACATATTTATATGTGTGTGAAGTTAAATTTTAAAATTTATAACCCTAGACACATTTTGTTATGTTAACATATCGATATTTGTTGCCTATCCCTAGAAATAGATCGGTGAATTATTAAGCAAAAGCGCAAAAAGAGTGAGAAAACGAAATATAATAGTATTTAACCCCATTTCTTTTTAATTAGCAGGAATACGTTGCTGTGCACTTCAGACATATATAAACATATTTAAAATTTCGGCCTTTTCATTTAATATATATCGCACTGCTTCCTCTAAAGAGCGTCAGCTCAAAATTTTCAGTAGAGACAAAAAAAGTTTTCTTTTTATATGTACTCTTATGTCACAAAGGGGATACAATTGGATTTTTTTTTTTTTTTTTTGAGAAAATACTAGAGAAAATGTTGTAAAATTTTTACAGTGGGTACATATGGCCACTGTACACCGATTTCTTGCAAAAAGTGAAAATTTTACGTATAATTATCTTTAACGTATGTCTTGAGGTTAAGTATAAGTATCAGTGTGACCATTTTAGCATTTTTTTCTAAAATTTAGTCATCGGAATGTCATAATAATCTTAAAATCATTTATATGGTTCAAGTAACCGTAAAAGGTTTAACATTTTTTCTTTAAAAATAGTTTTGTTGGAGGTGACCATATCGAACCCGATTTGCGATTATATCGTAAGCGACAAAAGTACAATTTTAGATTATTTTTTTTAATTTTATTTTTTGCTAAAGAACTGTATTTGAATCATGTTTTTCATAATGTCACAAGCGATACTTTTCACGAGTATGCTGAGAATTAATTGATCATATAACCTCGCGGTTAAGATAGTTTTTATGATGTCGTTTACGATATAATCGCAAATGGGTTCGATATAAACAAATGGGGTTTATTTACCTGTAGCAGGAGCCCAATAAAAAAATTTCTTATTTTGCGAAGCACTAATAGTACATTTTAAAAGTAGGCACACATTCATGCGCTACGCAGTAAGACATAAAGAGATACAGTATAGTAAGTGAACGACATCTTAATAAATATATAAAATTTGAAGAGCCTTCGACATTGCCTTACTACGAAGCAGGTTTGTAAGGGAGCATATAAAAGAATAACTGTAACAAAAAATTCATTGTGCAAAGTTGACCGTTACATTTACCAAATTTTATATGCGCTGAATAAAGCGCTTTCTGTGTCAAAAATGTATTGCTTCAAAGTGGGAATGTCTTCCGTAAACGATATGGTAAGCGAAACTTTTACGTTTCTTCCTTACAAACCTGCTTCGTCCGAAGCTCAATTTTTTATTGGGAGCTTTGAAGTCCTAAGGACAGACAGAGGGGTATACAGTTTAACCTCGATTCCGGCTAGCACGGAAGCGGACTATGTACGGATAATCGAAAAACACGGTTAATTGATATAGTATGAAACACAAAAAATGTAATTTTTTTTAACTTAAAATATTAGTCTCCATTTAACAAAGTTATTTAAAGTTGGTACATTCTACATATGTATGTATGTATGTAATATAAATATAAACATGATTAAATGCATAACAAAAAATGGGAATCACCGATTTTGAATTATGCACGCAGATAAAAAAACATGTTTAAATATGGTCACCTTCAACAAAACTATTTTTAGACAACATTTTAAACATATTATGATTCAATTTAACCATATTATTGTCACTGACAACCATATTATTGTTTAATTAGTCCTCCATCAAGAAGCCCCAACCATGTTACGGCTGCCTCTAAAAATGTTATGGTTAAATATGACAAAAATTTGTTTTTAAATTAACAATAGTATTTTCCTCTTCTTCAATAGCAACTTGCTATGGTTGAAAACCAACCATGCTATTATAAGTGTTTAATATACTTTAGTTATTATTGACTGAAACATGTTCGGAGGCAACCATAATATGGCTACGCCTTCTTGATGGAGGACACATTTTACCATAATATGGTTGTCGGTGACAATAATATGGTAAAATGTAAACATAATATGTTTGCCATTTTTTTTAAAAATAGTTTTGTTGGAGGCGACCATATTTAAACTTAGTTTTTCTCTGGGTGTGCTTATGTGTATTTTATTGGAAAAGAAAACAAACTTATGCTTGTTGCACGGATAATAGAGGTAAATCACGGTTAATAGAGGTTGTAAAAGAAAGCGAGCAGCATGCCGGCTAATAGATATAACCGGTTAATAGAGGTCCGGATAAACGCAGTTCAACTATATACGATTGTGTCATGTCTGGAAGGTCCAGTGTTGTCAATTTAGCTTGTGGCTAGTTTAAGCTTTTTTTAATTTGGAAAAATTTGCTTTACATTTTTAAAAATTTTCGACAAGCAGGAATAATTAAGAACTAACAAAGATTTTCTCTAAATTTACTTACGCAATCGTATTACTGATGTACAAATCTATTCTATAGAAAATTAGCATTTTAAGAAATTAAAAAAATTTCTTCTGTTAATTTTTGTTCCAAAAAGAGTAAAGAATGATTAAATAGGCCTAATATAAGTCCTTATTTAGCAGAAACAAGCCCTCCTCAACGCACTCCATACTTATATAGTTTTTACACAGGATGTCATGGGGAGCAAGCCCTTGTACACTCCCTATAATAACAAATTCGTTTCCTTCCACTTGCGGTCAATTCAATAGCTACCGCTGGGAATGGTCTCATCCATTTTCATAGCCACACCACCATAGTAGAGAGGGTTTGTGCTAGGGAGATCGATTATTCGACTTTTTTCAATAACCGGTTTTCGAATATTACGAATAGTTGATATTTTAAAAAACCCGGTTTTCGGTTAAGCAATTTTTAAATAACCGGTTAACCGGTTTTAATTCGAATACTTAAAAACACAAAAATCAAATAAGTTTTTAAATAAAACGTTAATTTGAATAGAAACAAAACAATTTGCAAAGGTAAGGTACCAACAAAATACATAGATATCACTTAGATCAGACCTAACAAATATTTTACGATAAAATCGAAGAAAAAGGGACCAGTAAATTGATCAAACTTTAGCTAAATTTTTTAACAATTTTTTATTGATTTACTAAACTTTATTTGTAAGAAGATATTTGTATAATGTAATTTAGAAACTGTTGAATGATATTTGATCTACACTGATAGAAAAGGCGTAATAACGCTGATGTATTTTGACATCAGTACTATGACAAGTGTCTTCGTTTTTAATCCCATGACACTTTACATACTGTGATGTCAGCCTTAACATCACTTGGCCAAATTGTCATTAGGGTCAAAAATTTAAATTATGTCATCAATGGTATGACACATTGGCATCACAGAAATTACGAATCGGAGTCGTTTTTATAAATCATGTCATTAGTGCGATGACAAACTGTCATCAAATTGAGTCATTGTAATATGGTTTTCGTAGTAATTCTACTTGAAAAATTTGATGTATTTAAATAAATAATTTATAAAAATAGAATATGAGAATTTTTGCTTCTAATTTTACTTTTTAAGCATGTAAATAATGTTAATAATATATTATGACATGATATCTTATGTCATCGCACTGATGACAGTTTGTCATCACACTGATGACATGATTCATTAGATGACGCATAAAATATGACAACATCTTAGGATGACGTTCGTCATTGGATTGATGTCACTTTTTGCCTCATTGATGCCATTTGTAACAGCATAAATGTCACAATTCTGATGTTAGAGCATCATCAATATGAAGACGCATTTTTCTATGAGTGTAGTCAAACTTTTTGCAAAAGAAAATAAAATATAGGAATTTTTTAAAGTTATTATTTGAAATATTCTTTCAAATTTATTTTGAATGAGTTTTCATTTGTTGGTGTTTAAGCTATCTATATAAATCCACCATATTTTTCAAAAGTTACAAACAAAACCTCTTAGCCAGGTTTATCTATTTCAAATTATTTTGTTTCAGCATTATAGAAACGAATAGTGAACTGAACATTCTTTTTGTGTAAAATATTTGTCAATTCGTCGACTACAATTTAAAACATTCCATGACATTGTTTCATTTCTTCAATTTTGTTTTTTAGTTCTTGGTGTTTAATAAATAAAACTGGTAGAAATTTTTCCCATATCGTTGATTCCGCCGTAATGTTGTAGTTTTCAGCATGAAGAGATGCTAGAACTACTTAAGAGTTTTTAGTGCCTTAACGGGCATTTCGTCCTCGGCAACACAACGGGCTAATATTTCACCGAATGATTCATTTTTTGCAGCGTATTTTAGTAAAGTATTATTTGTCATCTCCTTAGAACTACTTCGAACGGAGTTAAGTTTCATTTGGTTCACATTAATGTCAAGCATGTATACTAATTAAAGGTGATTAATAAGTCGTGACATGGAAGAACCTTTGTAACTTATCATTTTAGGGCACTTTAAGCACCTCACTTTGTCTTTTTAATCGCATTCGAAAAATATCTAGAGATAACTTTTATTTTAAAATATATTTAATATTTAGAATACTCTTGCACAAATTACTATTTACTTTTTAACTGCGCACGATTTTGTAGCATTTTGAATAGTTTTTCGTTTTTTTTCTACGAGGACATACGCTTTTATAATCGATTTGTATTTCCAGTCTTCATAATGTTTTTTGACCTTTGTTACATTTTGTTTTGACATTCTTCATAAAAAGTTTAAGTTTGGCCAATATTTCATTAGGAAATACTTAAATTACGGGTACATCTACAACAAGAGTAAGGAAAATGTATATAAATTACACATTACTAAAATAACCGGTTTATTATACCAAAATAACCGGTTTATTCGATATTCGAAAAATGGGCATTTTAAAATAACCGACTTGGGCAAAGCTAAAATAACCGGTTAAAACCGGTCGAATAATAACCGTTCGGTCTCCCTAGTTTGTGCGTTTGTGCAGATGTTTTTAACACCTAAAAATATCGGTCCTAGACATACCTTTTAGTATACCGATCGAATTACAATCATTTCTTTAATCGATCTACCCAAGTTCCTTTCATCCTGTAAGGAACATATATTAACGAACAAAAATTAAAAATTTTTATTTTCAAAAGTTACGTCATATTCAAAATGTCATAATTTCGCCGAATTAGCCGAATGTGTTGAGTTTATTTTTTCAATTGTATATCAAAAACTACTGCACATGCGAAGATGATTGATGATTGTATGTCATTTTAAAGAGAATACTTTGGGCTACAAACGGTATATTAAAAAAAAACAAAATTTTTAAAAGAAAATTTTATATCTACAAAATATTAAAAATGGACTAAGTCAAAAACCTAATTTTTTTTGTTGATTTTTTTTAATGTAATTCCTCAAGCTGTTCTTTAAAAATCCTGAAACTTCGAAGGAGGTGTTTTTTTTTTCTTTTTTAAGATATGATTTTTTTTCTTTTGCAACCTGTAATTAATAATCCTAAAATAAAGGTTTTATATTGCAATTTAGAGCCATATGTATTTATTAAATCTGATTTGTGTGATTTTAGGTGTTAAAAAAAATGTAACGAAATTGATAAAGATTTTTATGCTTATTTGTTGCATTGAGGCATTACATAAAAAAAAAATAAATTTTCGACTTAGTGCATTTTTAAAATTTAATATTTTGTAGATATTCCAAAATTTTTTTTTAATATATCGTTTGTGCAGTAGTTTTTGAGATATTGAAAAAATAAACTCAACACATTCGGCTAATTCGGCGAAATTATGACATTTTGAATATGACGTAAGTTTTGAAAATAAAATTTTTTCAATTTTTTTTCGTTAATATGTTCCTTCTAGGATGACAGGAACCTTCACACCAAATTTCATTCAAATCGAAAGGGGTCGGGTCCCACTCTTGGTCGATTTGACATGGCTTACCCATATAATTTGGATACAATAATTTTTTCGATAGCTACTAAATATGTCATGACGAAATATTGTGCTGGTAAATTAAAAATTAGCCATAGTTCCTATATAAACTCCCTTCCTAAAATCATTTAGACCGGGTTTTTGAGATGTGGATTAAGTTTAAACTTAGTTTAACGTAGTCTGAAACTGGTGCTTTTCCGCCGAAATGTGATTTTTTATTATTTCATTAAAGACAAACATTTTTAGCAAATGTAAGTAAGCTGTTCGATCAAAGTTTTGTATACAAAATTGGTAATGGCGGCACGAATTTGTTTTCAGATTAACTAAACCTAGTTTTACTGAGATCTCAATAATCCAGCCTTAAAGGCAAACAAATCTCATATGGATGAAGAAATCTAGATGGCATTTAACACAAAGAACTCTTGTATGAATCTTAAGCTCATAACATAATTATGTTATGATCTTAACACTCAGTCCATGTTTTCCCATGGATCCCAAATAGGGATTTTAAAATACTGTGGTAAAGAGTATCATACGATCGGGCTTGGCCGACCGTACTTTCTAACTTATTTCATCATTAATTTTTTATTAAGCATTTCAGCAATAAAATCATGCTTATCCATCTTTTGCTTTAAATTAAGCCATTTTTGGACGTGAAAAGGTTGCAACACTGTATAGGTCCCTGCCTAAGTTTACCCAGCTATCTGAACCTTTGTTCGAAATTATAGTTACGTATCAATGACAGGTAAATCAAGCATTTTTTCGTATATAGCACTAGCTATTACAAGACAAGAAAAATTAAGAGATATAAATTCTTTTCCACAACCCACCGCCAGACTAGTGTAAGTCTAATACAGGCGGTGTACATCTGGTGTATAGAATTATGAGTCCCAAGTTATTAGTAAAAACGACTAAAAATACTACGAATCTATTTACTATGTCTTTAAATTCTATATTTATTATGTTATGTTCCTTTTCTCATTTTTTTTCTAGGTACAACCTTGGCTAAACGGTGCCTCAGAATTCGGTGATGTTTACGATTGTGTCGGCTTCACCACAGCACCCATATGGGCTGGTATTTTCGTCAGTATATTTCTCTGTGGCATCATGTCAATTGGTATTTTAGCTTTAATGGACATAAAGACACCAAATCGTTTCGAAAGTTCACGAAGCAAACAATTGACTTTTACTGTTCAAGAATAAACTAAATGAGTGAAATTAAAAAAAGAAAATAATAATAATATTTAAAAACTACTTAAGAAATATAAAATAAAAGTGCCATATAAAACACTTAAATATTAAACAAAAAATAAAAAATTAAAAACAAAAAATGTTTGTTCACATGGTAGTGGGCATTATAAAACCTCTGTTACTGTTGGCTTTGGCCGTTCAAATATTTCTAATACAATCATTATTTATTTGTATTGTTTTGTATATTTATTTATGTTTATTTTATAATAATTAATTAAGTTTAATTAGGATTATTTCTAGAATTTTTACTCAAAATTTATGTTTTTTTTTTGTGCGATAAGAAAAGAAAGTAAACAAATCCCAAATTGTTGCTAATAATAAAATGCTAATTTCACGAAAAATTTAAAAAAGATATATATTAAATCTTAATCTTATAGATAAAATAAAAATAACATAGTCAACAACAACAATAATACAATAATCTTACAAATCTGTTGCAAACGGCTACAGAAAAAAAAACTTTTTAAATTTCGTTTTATTTCTATTAGTTGTTTTTTGTAGTTATTGTTGTATGTTTATAATTTTACTTTCTAATTTGTTGACCAAATAACTACAGCAACTCCAACAACAAAAATTTAAAATGAAAAATACTTATTTTTTGTACAAAATCTACTTTTTTTACACGCCTTAAGCAGTTGGTGGGTCTTACATATGAGTAAAATAATTTAAGGTATGGGTGTCTCCATAATTGTTAAAAAATAATTTTCATTTAAAAGAAATATTTTCGTGCCCATTTGAAAGCAATGAATGTCATAACTTCGTCAGTTTGATTGGAAGACATGGAAGAGTGCTGTATTCGGCTCTGCCGAATCTTTGTTACCCTACACCGAAAGTTTCAATATTTCAGGTGCGAGCTTTATATGGGATTTCTATATTGTCAACCAATATTTATGAAAACTGACCTCACAGCATTATAATTCGTTGCGGGTTTAAGAAACAAAAAAAATATCTATTCCAAAACTCAATTTGACCATTCGCACCATGGTGCGATGATAACAGAAAGTTCTTTAGATATAAATAAATCTACTTTGTGCCACGCCCACTGGTCCAATCCCACCCACATTTTTTCGGATGTTGTGTATTGATTACCAAGATGATGTAGCTTATTTGAAAACTTTGGCCCTTTTCGTTCTCCACATATAGAGAAATCTATAATGTCTCTGTATGGGAGGTGCCACACCCACAGCTGTAGTCCCGTCCATTTTTTTAAGAGAGGTTGCTTATTCAAAACGCCAAATTTGGATAATCTTCCTCTTACCGTTCTTTAGATGTAAATGAATCAACTTAGTACCACGCCAATTTGTCCTATCCCGCCTACATTTTGTATTGATAACTTTGGCTCTTGCCGTGCTCCAGAAATCTATAATGTCTTTGAATGAGAAGTGCCACGCCCACTTGTACAATCCCGCTTACATTTTGTCGGATGTTGTGTATTGCTAACCAAGATGCTTGTGCCTAAATTGGAAACTTTTGTTCTTGCAGTTCTCCATATATATATATATATAAACAACACGGGATCAGAGGCAGTCGTGCTTTTTATACCCTCCACCACCATTGTGGTGAATTAGGGTATACTAAGTTTGTCATTCCGTGTGAAACTTTTTTATTATACATCTAAGACCCCATAAAGTATATATATTCTGGCTCCTTGAGTAATTCTAAGTCGATTTAGCCATGTCCGTCTGTCTGTCCGTCTGTCCGCCTGTCCGTCTGTTGAAAACACGCTCACTTTTGAAAAACGCAAAAGAAAAGAACGAACTTGGTCTCAAATTGCTTGTAGTTATCCTAAGCAGTTTGAGATTGAAATCCAGCAACATCGGTTCAGTAGGATCAGAACTATGAATCAAAATGTGGAACAACCACCCTAAAAAAATTGATAATTTTGATACAAAAACTAACATATGTGGTTTAATAATGTACGGAATGACATACAATTTTGCTCGAATTTGGTTTGTACGACTGCAAATCGTGACGATCAGTTCATAATTTACCATAGGCCCCATATAAACCCATCTCGCGGAAAACAGCTTAGTACGCCTAAAACCGCAATAAAAACGCTAGCATACTTAAATTTGGTACGTCACAGTTTTATAGGACCAGAAATCACACTGTAAAATTTTTTGAAGATCGGTCCATAATTTACACTAGGCCCCATATAAATCCTACTTCCGGAAAACAGTTTAGTAAGCCTAAAGCCGCAATAAATAACGCTAGCATACTTAAATTTGGTACGTCACAGTTTTATAGGATCAGAAATCACACTGTAAAATTTTTTGAAGATCGGTCCATAATTTACACTAGACCCCATATAAACCCTACTCTCGGAAAACAGCTTATTGCGCCTAAAACCAAATAAAGCTCACTTTGGGAAAATAATAAAATTCGCCTTAAACTTTCACAGATATAGATATTGCGGTAAAATGTCTTACTTAAATTCATATGGCCAGACAAAATATCATGCAAATTTGTGAAATTTTCTGTTAACGCTAAAACTACTTACACTGCTGTTTTGAAATTTATTCTAATTTATTTTTTGTGATACTAGAAATCAGTCTTCAGAATTTTGGGATGATTGGGCCATAATTTACCATAGATCCAATACAAATTACCCTCCTAAAAATTATTTTAGTCGGCTGAAACTTTTACGAATCATGATATTTTACTTAAGCCAGTTCAAAGTCCTAACAAGAAACGCATAAAATTTTCTTATTGTCGGTCAATAATTTAATTCATGTCTAAACCGCAACTAATGTTAATGCTGACGCTCGTTTTTGTGAAGGTTAGTTAATAATCGGTCGGTGGAGGGTATCAAAGATTCGGCACAGCCGAATATAGCACTCTAACTTGTTTCTATCATATTTCAGCTGTTTGTGAACCAATTAGACTGAATATCAATAGCAAACAATCCATAACTATATGTCAAACAAATGTGTAACCACAATATTATGTGTTTTCCACAGCTGGCCTAACAAAATTTTCCAACAACGTCCGATATGTACAACCGTTTACAGAGATTAAAACAACTAAAAATAAATTAAAAATAAAATACTTTACCAGACGACAATTTATTTCTCATATCAGCTTTTGTTAGATTTAATTGGCTGAAGAGGCAGTAAATTTATAGCAGTTTTTGAATTAGGGAAACATAAGCTAAGCAAGACAGTATTTATCTCAAAAACTTTTGACCAAGAAAAAATTGAAAAATAGCACAAAAATCGGCAAGGCTGCCAAAGAAAAAGTATAACAAGTTGGCAACAGATACCGTTATTTATCCGCTACTGCTTAAATATAGTTTAAAACTGATTACTAATACCAAAATAACAAATACTTTAATAGCAGTACCGAAATTCGTTTCAGTTGCCAACATCATATTTTCCATTAGCACAAGTGATGAAAATTTTAATTAGTTTATACTCTGCAAAATTTATAATATTTAAAAAAATATATATTTTATAAAGTTGTTATCTTTACAATTTGTATAATATTTAAGAGAAAAATCTCTTGATAACTGCCGCCATGTATAAATTGTGTCATCTAAGTCGTTAAGAAACCTTCAATGTTTTTTTTAAACATTCTTGTTTGGTTTAGCTAATTAAAGTGTAAAGCTGATACAGCTACACAGCACTCTGTTGCGCCCAAATCCTATCCAATAGGTCTGCTTACCGCGTTCAAAAATACAACAATACAAAAAATAACAGGCATTTTGTTTGTGTAAAATTCCTCACGCCTGTCAAAATCTTACTACTACATAGGGAAAACAAAAGGAGAAACGTGTTTTGTCGGTATGTATGTGTGGCAAAAAATAAAAAGCGTAAGCAAAAATATACATGTATAAGCAAAATGTGAACAACTTTTGACATAGTTGAGGAATAAGCCAAATAAACATCTGGCTCCTTGCGCAGACCTAATGGATAGATCTTGGTTGCGCCTTTATATAATGAGTGGCCAAATAATGAAATTTGTTGCATGTGTTTAAACCGATAATTAATAAAGAAAAGTTTTAAATTTGGTATATAACCGCACAAGGAAAGGAATTCCCATATATCCTTAAATTATAAAATAATAAAAGAGACCTTCGCTTACTAAGTTTTAAACGTGCCCCATAGATAGATGATAATAGATTAAAACGTTGTAAATTTGATTTATAAACGTGCAAGGCTTCGTGCCCTTCCCATAAATCCTTAAATTAAAAATGTTAAAAAACGCTTAGCATACTGAAGTTTTATACCCGTACCATAAAATGCTATAAATGAGAAAATTGTTTTCCAATTCCGTGCAAAAATACATCTTACTCTAAAATGTCCTTTAAAAAACTAAGAAAAAAAATTATTTATATATTACAAAATTATTTTCCGCAAAACATGGCGAAGTATTAAACCAGTTGGAGAGCCTTTATTTTTCACTTTAAGCCAATCATTAAAAATATCACGTATTTTCATTTGAGTACTCATTCCAAAAAAAATTTCTAAAAACTTAAGGTAGTCGTACGCGGACAAATTTTTTTAAAATCTATATACTTAAGGAAATATTTCGATGAACAAAATTTTGCAATAATCTGCGGAAATCGAAATTTGCAGACTGTCATATATGTAAATTAATGTTGCCAGTTTTGAAATCAGAGAAATAAGTACATAAGAGAAAAAAATCAGTACAATTGCATAAAGAACAGTACATATACTTTTTTAATATAAAATTGCATATTAATAACATAAAATTTTTTTTAAAACAAAACTTGAATTCATGGTATAATTTGAACAGTGACAAAATGTAATTATTAAAACTGAGTTTTTTCAAAATAAGAATTCAATTCCTTATATATATTTAGCGCAAATACAAAGTGAACAAAAAAAAAAAATCTAAAACACAAAAGGTTGTTAAAAATTGAATTCTTAATTTCTTGTAAGCTTTTTTCAAAGAAACATTAATTTTATTTAAAGCAAAATTAGAGTTCATTAATATTTTGCTATTTTGACTTAATTATTGTATTAGTTCTTTTCTTAACCTACGGACACACCTAGCAAATATTTGATGAAAGAAAACGTGACCAACATGTGAACTAAAATTTTCTTTTCTTTTATTCTATTATATTCAGCATAAAATTAAATAAAACTAGTTTTTTGCTATATCTACCAGCATAATTAATTTCATTTTGCAATTAAAACGACATGCTGAATCTCTTTTATTTTGCGGAAACTGCCAATGTCTAATTTAACCGAGAACAGCTTCAAAAGGGTTTTGCTAGCCAATTTCACTTAGAACTCTTCTATAAAAAACTAATATTTAAATTTTCTAAAATATGAATTATTTGACATTGGTCTTTTTAGCAAAAAGCTACAGATATAAGGACAACAATGTTCAAAAACAAATTAAACACTTGAAATAACGAAGCCTGTTATGTATTTATCTTCAAAATAATTTAATAAAATTATTTAAAAGTGATTTACTACTAATTACTATTAATAATTGTAATTATTTATTAAAAGATTTTGTTTGTTGTGCTTAATTCCCTTTTTAAATAATTGATAAAAAAAATACTGAAATTTATTATTGGAGGATAAGATGTTCCTATGCGTAATTATTGTAAAAGGCACAATCGTTTTTCAGACGATCTTGCACTATAGATTTTTATAAATTTTTATAAATAATATGGACATAAATATTAACAATGTTACAAGTTAAAAATATGTATGGCCTTTTTGTACATTGTCCACAATTTCTTTCCTGTCTTCAGTCTTCAAGATATTCTAAAACTCATTACAATTATAACCAACGTTTGTCTTTATCTGCAAGTAACATTTTAGATTTTATATTAGGAGCCTGTTTCTCTCTTTTCTTCACTTTGAAAACTACAGATTCGCTCTGTAGAAGCGTTTGAATGTGGAATGGAAGAAATAAATTCCACATTTCGCCAAATTCGTAAACGCATCACCATGTAGAAACACTTTCCATTTTTCTTCTACTGTCTTCTTTTTTCGTACTGACTTGGCAAAAACCTTTAATGTTAATAACTCATCGATAAGAACATCTACATATATACCTACTCGTATATTAATATTTATATCGCAAACAATTTGACAATATGACAAACTATATAATGAACAAATTAAATATATAATAACAGTACAAAAACAGTACATTAATGAAAAAATCAGTACATTTGCGTACTTATTTGCTTGTAATGCATAAATCAGTACTTTAAATAAAATACAGTATATGTACTGATGAAAACAGTACGAATGGTAACCCTAATGTAAATCAGGAAATAGTTTTATTTTTATCTTTTGAACTTAATATTATTATAGTAACTGTCATTAACATATAACAACCACAAGTGAGAAAAAAGCACTATTATTCAAGTAATATATTGTGCTTAATACAGCATTTCCAAGAAAGTTGTGCTTTCATCCCTACCGTGTTGTTTAACCCTTAAATGTACATGCATATTTTACACACTTCCAAGAAAAAAAATTTAGTTTTTAAAAAGTTTAACTTTTATGAGCTATAAGCAGATGTCTAAAAAATGTTTTGGATTTGTTTTACTTAGTATTAGTTGCTTTAGTTTTTAAGACATTTGCTTTGACAATTTGTGGTTGACGACGCAACAATGTGTGCCGGTATAAAAGTTTCAGAACCCGCATCACGATACCGATTGAATTAAAATACCGATATCGATATCGATATCGAAATACTATTCGATCAGGAACAAAGATTATTGAAAAAGAACCGCCATTATTCTCTATCTAATGCTAAATATCTTAAATTGTAAAAAGATTTGCTAGTGCTTTCGTAGGGTGTTTCGTCTTCTTATTTGTTAAAAATGCTCTAGATTCGTACAAAATAAAATTTTGTAAATATTTTATGAGCATAATAAAAAAAAAATATATATATATTTTTTTTTTCTGTGAGAAAAAGGCCAAGAAAGGGATAATGCAAATTTTTCTGCTTTTTTCCGTCTCAGCTGTTCCTTCAGAAAATATTCCTAAGAGTAAATCCCACTTATTACTTGAAATTAGCTGAAATTTCCATGGAAACCACTATATATTTACATTCAGCAAAAGTGAAATGGCTCATTTAAAAACACACACAAACTATTTAAAAATATTAAGAATAAATAAATAATAAAAAACACAACAACTTTACATTTGCAACAAAAACCATCTACTTGTGATAAAAATCATGTAAGAAAAAAAATGAAACACACACCACCCAGCCTCCGGTTTGTAGATCAACTTTTCATTTCTTCAAATACAACAGACAGAAAGACTAACAGGCTACATACATTCAAACAAATGTTTATATGTAGAAATACTCGTATAAATAAATAAATAAAATTTTAAAAGGTAATTTTGTTTTTCTTCTTTTGCGAAGGAGCCCCTAGAGCCCAGTTAGCAGCGGTAGTGCTCCTTTCTCGTATAGTGTCCTCATCGTCATCACCATCTGCACACAGTAGTATCATATGCATGTTTAGACAAATCTACTCAGGCCGGTTTCTTTTTCTACAATTAATACTGACTTTGGCCAAACTGACCAAATTACTTTCGTTGTCGTTTCAATAAAAAACGAAATTACTTGTGCTACTTTTCTGGGCGATTGTACATACTTGCGTTACATATTTCGGCCATCATTTCAAATGTCATGTGGAGAGACTAGAGCTGTATGCGTGAATAGGTTTTAATCACGATCATACACGCTCGCGTAAATCCGAATATTTTAAATTATCACGATCAGAAACTCTCACCAACAAAATTTTTGACATCAGGCTCACTGACTAATGAAAAGTTTCCAGCAGTGTGGCCATTTTGGCATTTCTGCAGCTAAATTTAGCATTAACATTTTTTATTTAGCTGCAAAATTTTCATTTAGCACTTGGCATTTTGTTTAGCATTTTAAGAAAATTTTTTTAGCTTTTTTTAGCATTATTTATTTTGAAAATTTGGACGAATAGTTCTTATGATTTTATTTAAATTTTTTTTATAAATTATAATAAATTTTGACTTGAAATGTCTTGTAAAAAAAAAATAGAATATTCAGGGAATATTAGAAATGCCCTTATCATATTGATTATAAATATTTTTAACCCTTTAATTTACGATATTAAAGTACAAGAAAATTTTGCTTTGTAATGGGTGATTCCAGTAGAGATGGTTTTTTCAATAGCCTTTTTCACGTGTGAGTCGTTATTATTTTAAGTATTGTTTGGCATTTCATAATGAAATGACTCACGCCTGAACAACGTTTATAAATCGTTCAACTTTATTACGAAAATTCACGTTCTGTGAGGAATGCGTTTCGCTCACTTCGCTTAACTTATGGTCAACATAATCGGCCTACTGAGCGTACTATTCGCAACACCATCGTCCATTTTGAAACCCAGCATACATTATTGGATAATATTCCACCGAATAGACCACGTCCAGTACGCTGTGAAGAAAATATAGCGCCCATAACTGAGAGTGTACACGAAGACCGTGGAGAGTCGATTCGGCGCCGTTCGCAGCAACTCGGGCTGACGCATGGAACGACTTGGCGCATTTTACGTCGAGATCTTAAATTGAAAGCGTACAAAATACAGCTTGTGCAACAACTGAAGCCGCTCGACCTTCCCAAGCGACATCGCTTCGCTCTATGGGCTCTTGAAAAGTTCCAAGAAGATCCGACGTTTTCGAGGGAAATTTTGTTCAGCGATGAAGCCCATTTCTGGCTCAATAAGTATGTAAACAAACACAATTGCCGCATTTAGGACGAAGAGCAACCTGAAGAGATTTAAGAACAGCCACTTCACCTAGAAAAAACAACGGTTTGGTGTGGTTTGTAGGCCGGTGGAATCATCGGTCCATATTTCTTTAAAAATGATGCCGGTGCGAACGTAACCGTCAATGGCGACCATTATCGTGACATGATAACCGACTATTTGATGCCTGAAATTGAAGCGCGTGATCTTGGCGACATTTGTTTCAGCAAGACGGCGCCACTTCCCACACATCGCATCAATCAATGGATTTATTGAGAGAACACTTCGGTGAGTACATAATTTCACGTTTTGGGCCGGTCGATTGGCCACCAAGATCGTGTAATATCACACCTTTAGACTTTTTCCCGTGGGGATATGTACAGTCTAAAGTTTATGCAGACAAACCCGCTTCGATTCAGCCCTTGGAGGAAAACATCACGCGTGTCATTCGCCAGTTACCAGTCGAAATGCTCGAACGAGTCATCGAAAATTGGACTCAACGGATGGACCATCTGCGACGTAGCAACGGCCAACATTTAATAGAAATAATCTTCAAAAAATTAATGCCAAAGAATGTTCTTTCAAATGATAATAAACATTCCCCATTAAATTTGAATTTTCTGTGTTTTTTTCTTTAAAAAAGTAGGGAACCTTGAAATGGATCGCGCAAAAATTCAATAGAGTAAATGTGTGAAAAAATGTTTTTCTCTAAACTGCTGAAAAAATAATAATAATAGCTTAAACTTTTCTTAAACTATAAAAAATAAAATGATCTACAAAATTTGTATAGCATAGAAATAAATCGTTTAAATTTAGCATGTTCAGGGGTCAGCGGGCGTCTAAATTTAAAATTTTGTGCCTGGCCCACAATGTCGACAAGAACATTTCTTTCGAATATTTATATTGAAAACAAAAACCAATTTCAGTTTTTTATTATTGTTTTCAATATAAATATGCGAAAGAAATGTTCTTGTCGACATTGTGGGCCTGGCAGTTAATCTCAGCTACCTGCGCTTCATATTTATGTGTATCAGATGCTTTACCAAAATCTATTCACTTGTTTCAATTTCGTTACAAAATATGTCAGTAAAATGTATTTAGTTTAAAATAAAATATTATACTGGTAATAAATTTTAGCAAAAATCTTAAAAAAAATTTAGCATTATTTTTATCATTTTTTAAAATCATTTTAAACATTTCTTGGCCATGTTTAATGCCAGAATTAGCTGTAAAATTTTTTTTAGATCTGGTCAAACTGGTTTCCAGAGTCTCACGCACATTCAAGAAAAAAAGTATTGTCTCTTCGAAATATTTCTATCTCCAAATTTCTTAAAGTGAGGAATTAAATAAATATTTTTCAGATTTAATAGTTTCTTAAGAAGTGTGTATGTGAGATTGAAATATTGGAGTCGAGTACAATCATTCACGAACATTTTTATTGCAATCACGATCACTCTCTCAGTTTTTAAAGTTATTTAGGTGACACAAAAAATTCATGTCACACGCACACACCCCTTGCAGAGGCCAAATAGGCAGAGCAATTAAAACATAATAACAAAAATCTAGTGACTGGACCAGTGAGAGTTTGTCTTTTTAGTTGTCTTGTTGTCTGGCAGTTAACGCTTAAAGCCGGCTGTGTTTGGATAAGTTGCAAGGCGAGCCAGGCTGTTGTTAAAAACTCTTGTCAGTCTGCGACAAATCTTTATTTGTTGGCAGTTTTTTTTTTTTTTTTTTTTTTTTTTTTTCGTTATTTATTTATTGAATCTTCATATATATTTAATATGAACTAACAATAATTTATCAAATCTTAACCTAATACTTTATTTATGTCCTGCCAGTGCCAGACAAAAATTTTCTTCATCACGGGTTCTGTTCACTTATATAGGTGTTTATCTCTCATCTAGTTGAGTAAGTGCTGCAGTGTCTCTTCTCCTTAAGCGAGTGTGGCCGCCATGATTTAAAATATTTCGAGCTAAAGGATTTGGGTGTTGTTCAAGTCTTTTTAAATATTTTACTGCATATTTTGTAATCATAGTTTTTACTAACGGCACGTTGAGATCCTTATGAATGTTTGAGTTTTTAACATACCAGGGGGCGGCTGTGATTATACGAAGAAGTTTATTTTGGCGCCTTTGAATTTTTTCGATATTAGAGGCCGAGGCAGTGCCCCATAGTTGAATACCGTAGCACCAGATAGGCTTTAAGATAGAGTTGTAAAGTAGAAGCTTGCAATCGAGTCTAAGAACAGAATTTCTTCCAATAAGCCAATGAATTTGGATGGCTTTTAGTTTCATTTGAGTTAATTTTGCCTCTATATGGCATTTCCACGTTAATCGCCGATCCAGATGTATACCGAGATATTTTACATGCGAATGTTGAGGAATAATTTGATTATTGATTGTAATAGGGGGGCAAGATTCCCGGCGCAGGGTGAATGTTATATGTACGCATTTTTGCTCATTGACCATTATCCTCCATTGTCTTAGCCATAATTCTAGTTGAAATATATGATGCTGTAGGTAACGAGATGCTTCATAACGGTTTTCGTGGACGCTTAGAAAAGCTGTGTCGTCTGCAAATGTTGAAGTTTGGGTGTAGTTGTTTGTTGGCATGTCCGAAGTATAAATTAAGTATAATAGAGGGCCCAGGATGCTGCCCTGTGGGACTCCAGCGCCAATCGGCTGAGGTGAACTTAAGAAATTTCCTTCTTTAATAATAAATTGACGACCGACTAAGTAGCTTTCTAACAGTTTGTGTGTGTTTGCTGGTAAATTTTGCTTCAATTTGTGTAATAAGCCTTCATGCCAGACTTTGTCAAAAGCTTGCGAAACATCGATGAAGAGTGCTGAGCAATATTTTTTTTCTTCAAATGTTTTTCTTATGACATTTACTATTCGATGAGTTTGTTCAATTGTGCTGTGTTTTCTTCTAAATCCGAATTGATGGTTTGGAATACATCTATTTTCACTTAAAATCGGTGTTAATTTTGAAACTAATAATTTCTCAAATAGCTTTGACATATTTGACAATAAGCTAATAGGCCTATAAGACTCAACTTTCGTATGATCTTTACCTGGCTTTGGTATCATGGTAACTAAGGAAACCTTCCATTTTTGAGGAAAGTATTCAAGGCGTAAAATAGCATTAAAAATAAAAAGAATAATTTTCTTTGCTACGCGAGGTAGCTCTAATAGCATTTTATTGCTGATCTTATCAATGCCAGGTGCCTTCTTAGTGTTTAAGTCACATATAACCTTTTCGATTTCTCTCATCTCAAATCTTAGGGGAATAGCTGCTCTAGCAGCAACAGGTGGTAAATCGACCGCAATATTGTGAGATATATTAGGTGTAAATACGTTTTTCAAGTGACTTACAAACAGATTTCCTTTTTCAACATCATTTCTTGCCCAACTTCCATTCAAGTTTCTTAATGGTGGTTTAGAGACAACTGGCCTTTTGAGGTTTCTAGCTGCACGCCATAATGAGTAGTCCGATTGTGGAGTTGCATCAAGTTCCTTAAGATATTTTTCCAGAGAAGCCGTTTTCTGAGTCTGCAATAACTTTCTTAATCTTTTTGTACACTCTTTTAGCAAGTTCTTAAGTTGAGGAGATCTGTGCAATTGCCACTCTCTTCGTGCCCTCCTTTTTTCAGACAAGAGACGCTCGACATCTGTGGAATATATTTTAATAGTTTTTGTTTTTTTGGGGGCAATATTGGAATGTTGAACAGCTAGTTTCAGAAAACTGTCAAAATTATCAATAGAGCGATCTACATACTCCGGTGTACTGAGCGGAATATTTTCTGTGCAATGGGCACTGAGATATTTTTTATATTTTAACCAATTTATTTGTGTGGCTGACGTCGCTAGGTAACCAGTCGGAGATACAATTCTATTGGGGTTCATTATAGTAACAATTGTAGGTGTGTGGTCGGAAGATAATTCTAGGGAAGCTTCAACGTGAATCGTTTCTGTGGGGATGTTTTTAACCACGCCAAAATCGATGACATCTGGAATTTTTTGCGGGTCAGCAGGCCAATATGTTGGTTGGCCGCTCGCGACAACATTTAAATTCATTTTAGAGATTGTATTAAACAAAACACGACCCTTTGGTGTTATTAGTCGTGACCCCCAAAAGGTATGTTTAGCGTTATAATCGCCAGCGGCCAGGAAACAGGGTCCTAGTGATTTATAATATAAACAATATTGGCTTTCTGATATTGAAAATCTAGGTGGAGAGTATAAAGATGAGATTACAATGCTACGATTCAGCTCTTCAACACAAATGTTCGTTGCTTGGAGATAATCCTCACGATGATCACACATTAGGTAGTGTTTGACTCGATTTTTTATCAAAATGGCAGAACCACCGCAAGCTCTATCTCGAGGGTCCTTGGTATCATATAATATATAACCATTGATGTTAAACGTATTTCTTGAGGTCAAATGAGTTTCAGAAACCATCATGACATCAATTTGTTTATTTTTAAGAAAGTATTCTAATTCATTTTTATGTTGGCGGATGCCGTTCGCGTTCCATTTGTTGGCAGTGATAGTGAATAATTTGGAATTAAAAAAGTGATACTGATAAATAGTTTGTATGTGCATATGCGTGTGTATTTCGAGGAATCAGGCTAAATGTTTAATCTATTTTTCGCACTTGATCATAAAGAGGGTATTAACTAAAAATTTAAAAAAGTTCAGTTAAAGCAAATCAATTTTCAATTTAATATTAAAGGCATATGAACCAACCAACACACAGAAAACATTTTTTTATCAATTAAAAAAATGGTTTAAAAAGGATTTAAATTTAATTAATGTGATAATTAATTCAATAATTTTTTTAGTTGAAAGAAAATTAAAATGTAATTTTGATTTAATTAACATTTTAGTTGTTTTGAAATAAGTTTTTAATTAAAATATTAATTAATGGGGTTATTTTCTAAAACACTTCACCTCACTTGAAAAATATTTTCATACAAATTATTAAAAATTCAAAAACAAATTGATATAAAAAATTTCTCAACGCAAGGTGAAGTGATTTAGAAAATAACCCCCTAAATAACAAAAAATCTTAATTGATTTTTTTCGTTTAAAATAAAATAATTTAAAGTTTTAAAATTGTTGTTGGGAATTATCAAAATTTAATTAAATAAATGAACACATTGTTTGAAATGGCAAAGTTTTTTGATAATTTTTTTAATTTAAATTAAAACATTTATAAAAAATTTTTTACAGTTTTACAATTATTAGTAATCAATATATTCATTTTGGTAATAGGTGCAAAATCAACAACTTGTTTGCTTGATATTATGAATTTGGTGTTTTTTTTTGTGCAGATGGCAGCCCCATTATCCTAGGAACTGCTACAGCAGACCAACCATCTACTAAGCTGGAACACTAACCGATCAACGAAACTGATAAAAGGCAAACTAACAACACTGAATGGATTGATACTAGAAGAACAAGGACATTAAAAGCTTACATACAAAGAGCCGAAAGCAACTGCAACTAATCGCGTGATATGGAGATGCTTTATGGAAGCTCCCAAAAGGGGTAATGGAGAAAAAAAATTAGCCGACCAGCCGTTTAATTACCAAAATGTATATAAATTAGTGATAATTTAAACATTTTCTAAAAAAAAAAGTGAGAAATAAAAAATTTTGAGTTAATACCCTCTTTATGATCAATTGCGATATATGAAATTTTAATGTTACTTACTGACTTATCATCACACAGCCTAAAGGCCTGTAGCTAAAAATTGGGACCGGAGGTAATACTCTCAAAAAATCGAATGTTTAGGGGGGGTAAAAACGTACACGGAAAAAAGTTTTTTATCAATTAAACAAATTGTTTTAAAAGTATTTAAATTTAATTAATGTGATAATTGAATCAATTATTTCTTTAGTCGAAAGAAAATTAAAAATATAATTTTGATTTAATTAATATTTTAGTTGTTTTGAAATAAATGTTCAATCAAAATATTTATTATATGTATATCAAAAAATCTAAATTGATTTTTTTCGTTTCAAATAAAATAATTTAAACTTGTAGAATTATTGTTGGGAATTGTCAATATTTAATTAAATAAATTAACACAATGTTTGAAATGGCAAAGTTTTTTGATCATCTCTTTAATTAAAATTAAAAATATCATTTATTGAAAAAGAATTTTCAAAATTTAAAAACTTTTAGTAACCAATATAATCATTTTGGTAATACATAGGAGCAAAATCAACAAATTGTTTGCTTGGTATTATGATTTTGGTATAAATTTGGTGATTAGAGAAATTCTTTAATTTTTTCTGTGTATAAATTCGCTACCGTCATATCTCCTGAACTAATTGAGAAAATAGTAAATACTTATAGTTGTTAATTAAAACAATAATAAAAATAAGAGGATAGGTATCCGTCACTTTCCAGAAATTTGGGCCTTTTGGGGGGTAATCGGGTTAAACCAGCATTTTGGAACCTTTTTGTCATCTATTTTAAAAACCAATAAACATAGATTAAGCAAAAAATATAACCTTCACCATGGTACAATAATAACAGAAAGTTATATAAATACCGTTCTTTAGATATAAATAAATCTATTTTGTGCTACGCCCACTTCTCAAATCACGACCACACTTTGTCGGATGTTGTATATTGATAATCAAGATGATTGTACCTAATTTGGCAACTTTGGCTCTTCCCGTTCTCCAGATATACATGAAAAAATAATAAATCAATAACAAGGGATTTATGGTTAAAATTAGAGGCAGTCCTGGTATATTGTTCATATATAAGCCATTTATGGACCGATCAGGCTGAATTTCAACAGTAAATAATTCCGGACCATATGTGACACAAATCTATTAACACCTGGTCCCACACAGAAAAAATTATCAGTAGTTTTTTTTTCAATTAAAAAGTTGTTTAGAAAGTATTTCCATTTAATTAATGTGATAATTGAATCAATTTTATTTTTAGTTGAAATAAAATTAAGAATATAATTTTGATTTAATTAATAATTTAGTTGGCTTGAAATTAATTTTGAATAACATTTTATTTAAATAACAAATAAATCTTTATTGATTCTTTCGTTTAAAATAAAATAATTTAAACTTGTAAAATTGTTGTTGGAAATTGTCAAATCCTGAGCTATATTTAATTAAATCAATTAACACATTGTTCGAAACGGCAAAGTTTTTTGATAATTTTTTTAATTAAAATTAAAAATTTCATTAATTGAAAAAAAAAATATTCAAAATTTCCAATTTTTAAAGTTGTTAGTAATCAATATAATCATTTTGGTAATAGGTGCAAAATCAACAAAGTGTTTGCTTGATTCTATGAATTTGGTGATTAGAGACAATTTTTAAATTTTTCTGTGCATCATATCTGGAATGTTCGCAAAACCCATTTCAACGGTCACCCGGACAGACAGAAGGACATCGTTAAATCAACTTCGCTTCTCATAAGGACCCAGAATTTATACTTTATATGGTCTAAGATCAATATTTTAGAAATTACAAACGTATATATACTCTTTTACCTTCGGCGAAGGGTATACAAATTATATCATGCACAGAAAAAATAATTAATTTTCTCCAATCACCAAATTTATTCCAAATTCATAATATCAAGCAAACCAGTTGTTGATTTTGCACCTATTACCAAAATGATTATATTGATTACTAAACATTTTTAAATTTTGAAAAAAAAATTTCAATAAATGATATTTTTAATTTTAATTAAAAAAGTAATCAAAAAACTTTGCCATTTCAAGCAATGTGTTTATTTATTTAATTAAATTTTGACAATTCCCAACAACAATTATACATGTTTAAAATATTTTATTTTAAACGAAAAAAGTCAATTAAGATTTTTTGTTATTTAATTAAAATTTTAATTGAAAATTTATTTAAAAGCAACTAAAATGTTAATTAAATCACAATTATATTTTTAATTTTCTTTCAACTAAAAAAATAATTGATTCAATTATCACATTAATTAAATTTAAATACTTTTTAAACCATTTTTTTAATTGATAAAACACTTTTTTCTGTGTATTTGTTACTTATCTTAAACGTACCAATATAAATTAGTACTTTTTCGAAATTCGAACGTTTAAGTGGTGACAATCGTACCAAATTTTGGTAAAATTTTTTACAAAATATTTTTCTTGTATAAAACGTATTAAATTATGGGCTCCCACTACAATTTGGAAATTTTTGATACTAGAATGTTACCTTACTCTTTGAAATTAAATTTTTTTATTTCACTTTTCCGTTCTACATGTGGAAAAATAATAAATTTATAGGTGCAGGGTCCTGATTGAATTATACGATCTGATGAACAATGTTGGTACTTTTTTGTTAAAACGTAAAAACATAAGCTTTGGCCTATAAATATGTCCACGAAAAATAAGGTGGCCCTGACGAAGTATCGGGTTAACCTTCACCTTACCAAAGATTTTTATGTACATCGTTTATCAATACACACCCGGGTGGTACTGCATGCTTATAGGTGATGAGAACAAGTTATCAAGTTTTCGACATACAAATTTGTTTCAGATTTTTAAAGAAAACAATTTGTTTAGTAAGTAAAAATTTAAGAAATAATACCGAAATGGTCACCCGGGTGAGTATTGGTAGGGCCAAGGTTATATAAATTCAAAAAATTGGGGTTTTCCACTTGACCTTAAATTCAATGAGTTTAAACTTGATTTAAAGTATTCGATAAGAAAGTAACTTGATTTTAAAAGAGAAGATTGACAAGAACAGGAATAAGAGACACGTCAAACCGAGATCTCTATTTTTGGTGAACTTAATTCTTGCTTGATATTCCCACCGAATATCTTGGACAAGAATTTACTTATACCACCAAAAATGTAAGATCAGCGTCTTGCTAACATGGTGATTTAAGTGTTGAAAATATCACACTTCTAACTAGAATTCTAGAATTGTTTCTAGAACAGGTATTTTGAAAGATTTAAAGGCATTGGAGGCTTTGAAGAACACTTAAGAGCGAGATTTTCACTTTGTATTAGAAATATATTATTCTCTTTAGTTTTTCCAATTCTCCCATTTTTCATATTTTCAATTTTAGAAACGGAAAAACGGAAAAAACTCCCGGGAAATTTTTATTCATAATTGGGCTTATTATGCCCTTTGTGAGAATATCTGACATACGCGGGCGATTGTGAAAGAATTTTATGGGCAATTATAATAACTGGAGATCTTTAAAGTTACATGAGTATTTTAATTGCATGGGAAACTCTAAAGCCGAATTTATCAGCCATGTCACAGAGTACAATTTCGTTCGAAAACGGAATTCATTGCGTCTTTTGATGCTTCAGAAAATTACGAAAAAACTTTACGGAATGAAACCATTTTTGTTTCCATGAACGAAATGGGAGTTTTATCAATAAACAAATATCTTTTCTTCGGTTCCGAACGGAATCATTCCAAACGGAATTATACTCTGTGACATGGATGTAAATGTTTGTTTGACTTCTATCGCTGTGACACCATCTTAGCAATCTGTCGCTCGACTCATCTTTTGGAAAAGGGCATATAATACGCATCAGGTAAACTAGTATTGCAATCGAATACATAATACTATAACAAAGGTCGGACTCCCTGGCTGATAAAAATTATGCTTAAATAAAGGGTGCTTCAACCAAAACGCACGATGTTAATTGTAAATAATACAAAAAGCTAATAACTTATATTATTTAATTAATATTTATTATTATGATAGAAGGATCTATGACAATTATTATTATGTGTGAAACAAAATATCGTCCAAATGCTCGCCACGGCTTCGGTGGCATACCTCTATCCGATGGTCCATATTTTCAATGACTCTGAGATATAATTGAGGTTCAATGTCATTAATGTGTCGAATTATCTCATCCTTTAGCTCTTGAATTGTTCCCGGATTGACGTAAACTTTTTTTTTAATATCCCCAAAGAAAGAAGTCCAAAGGTGTCAAGTCAAATGATCGTGGCGGCCAATTACCCATTTTTCGCCGCACTAAGTAAACTGACAATATAATAACGAAATAAGATTTTAAGTAACTGACAGAGAAAAAAAAATTGAAACAAAAATAAGAGCACTCATACTCTTATTATAATCACCGGTCGGCAGAAAATGTACTAACATCTCCGCGACGTAAGATAATACGGCCATTGAATTTCTCGCGCGTTGGCTGTGTGGCAAGTGGCACCATCCTGTTGGAACCTCATATTGTCCAGGTCCATACACTCAATTTCTGACCACAAAAAGTCCGTTATCATCTCGCGATAGCGAACACCATTCACGGTAACCACTTGGCCGACCTCTTATTCGAAGAAGTACGGCCCGATGACACCGCCAGACCATAAACCGCACCAAATAGTCACTCTTTGTGGATGCTTATTTCCTACAGACCCGGTTTGCTAAAATTTGCGCACAACTCTCCAGATTGTGGTCACATTTAGTCGATTAAGCTGACCAAAAAAAATCACATAGTGCACGAAATGCATTTTGATTTGAACGCCTATTTTCATAAAAGGCTTCAACAATCTTAACGCGCTGCTCAATTGTGTGCCCATCAGTATTAATTACTAAAGTCGAGTTATGACAAATTAGACTTATATCTTTTTACTTCTCCTTGTCTAATTGCTGTTTCATTTCAAATTTAATTCAAAATTAAAATATTATAAACTTGCTAACACAGAACTGGCAAATTAAATCTTAATCTAAATTCCCTGATTTTGGGCAACGGGGTTTAAATTTAAAAAAGCTTTTATTAATTAATTCATTTATTAATGATGTGCTAATAATCCCAATTTTTGAATGAAAACACTGAAATTTATTGTTGTGGGAAAGCTAGTTTCTATGCGCATTTCGCTGGTTGCTTAGGCCAGCTCGTCAGGAAACTTTTTCCAAATACTTTAGAAAAGCTAAAAATATTATACAAGTAAGACCATAAAGTGAATAAGAATTTTAAAACACTCAGGTCTTAAATGTAACAATATTAAAGCTTCAACAAAGTCACAACAATAAAACGTCAATCTTTTCTTTCTTACATTCCCCTACAATTGGCTGGTTTTTTTCCAACACGAATTGTAGTTGTAAGAGGATAGAAAGAAAAAAACAAAATTAAAAAAACAAGTTGCTTAAATAAAGCAGCTTGCCATTTCAGTTTTTTATTTGCCGGGCACATGCAAATTTATTATCAAAAATTATTTTCGGGAATGAAATATTTTATTAATTAATTCATTTATTAATGATGTGCTAATAATCCCAATTTTTGAATGAAAACACTGAAATTTATTGTTGTGGGAAAGCTTTGCTTGCCGAAATCGAGTTAAGTTGTTAATGCTTGTGGGCACAGAATTTTTGTACAATAACAGCATCCGTCTTTAGTGCTGCAGCAGTAAAAAACAATTTGCAAAAAAATGGATGGTAAGTTTTTCCTTAGATGGACTATTCTTCACTTCAGTCAAATAGTGGAAATTGAGTCGGGACAGACTTCAAGCCAGACTTATGATTTTGGAATGCCAATGCTCGACTAGCCCAGAGGGTTCATGATACCCATGACTTTCCTTTGGGTCCAAACTTGACTTAAATTCGCCTCTGGTCTCAAAACACGAGTAGTTCGCTTGGAACCCAATTCATACAACGAGTATTTACCAGTATATTAAAAAACATGGAGAATACCATAGTTGGGGGTAGTGCACTAAATATTGATTTAAATCAGTATTGCACTTTCACTAAATAAAACTCCAAAAAAAATTAGTTTGCACTATTTTTTTTACCAGCTTTACTGATGATTGGTATTTTTTTCACTAGCACTACAAAAATTTAGTGGTATTGCAAATTTTTCACTATCACTAACGGTGATTGAATGCATAAATCTGCACTCAATTCAAATAGTGCAAACTTTGTACTTGCAATCAAAAAAGCTGCGTATAAACAGACTCTCACTAAAATTTAAAAAATGTAATTTCGTATGCGCATAGTTTTTGATTCTTGTTATGATATGAATAAGCAAAGAAAATTAAACAACATGAAATTTTGTCATTTACTGAATATCTCACGGCTTTAATCATGAAACACCAAGTTTTTTGTTTGTAAATTTAGTGCAAAATTTTAAGTTGCACTCAAATGAGTGAAGAACAAAAACGATGCAATAAACTGATGATGACTGCTAATTTTTAATACATCACTCAACATCAACAAAATGATTGCAATCATTTTGCACTATCACTAACTGTGAGTTGAAACTGCAAACTTAGTGCACTACCCCCATCTATGGAGAATACAAATTAAGTGCTTCTAGTTGTATAGAATTTTCATACAAAATCAGCCCAAAAATCGATTTTTGGACAGAAATATGAGTGATCGCAGATTTTTATTGTTTTTGCTCTGGCGCTTCTAATTTTCGAGAAAATCGAGTTTTAGGCTTCTCATACAAAATCATCTTAAAATCGGTTTATGGTAAGAAATATGAGTGATCACAGATTTGCATTGTTTTTCTCTAGCGATTCTAGTTTTCGAGAAAATCGGGCTTAAAGTTAAAAGTTTTTCATTCAAAATTATCAAATAGAATCTGGGAATTATTTCTTTTCCATATATTACTTTATTATATTCAACATTTTTTATTTTTCGAATTTATTCTATGAGCTAAATTTCTGTTATGTATTTTATAAAGCTTTTTGTAATAGTTCTATCTACACTACCAGACTATTATCTTGTATCTTCCTGCTACATTTTACCTTAGCTATCCGATGGATAGCAAATAAGTATATTGTATGTACAGAAAAATTTACAATTATTAGACACCAGCAGAATGTAATGCATTTTCTGGCCCGCTACGGTCCTCGTCAGCATTCTTTGTGTCACACTGGATAGTGATACTTTATAAATTGAATGTATTTAACTTAACTATTTTCACAAATAGAATCTAAGAATTATAAAATACATAACTAAAGTTTAGCTCATAGAATCAATTCGAAAAATAAAAAATGTTGAATAGACAAAATTAACCTAAAAATTTACTATTGGTTAGTAATATGAGTGATCACAGATTACCATTATATTTTCTCTAGTACTTCTAGTTTTCGAGAAAATTGGGTTTAAAGTTTTTAATACAAAATTAGCCAAAAAATCGATTTTTGTGAACAGGTTTAAAGATCGTTCCATACGGATCGTCCCATTATTGTACAGTAATACTTAAATATATCATTGATTGCTTACGATTAAAGAATTTGTACGCCTTAAATATGTTTTGTTAACATAAAAGTTAATTTATATCATTTTTATTTTAGCTAAAGTGAAACTAAAAATACACACTCTACTTTTTATGTCCTCTACGCAATACGGCTCTAGTAAATGGTCAATAGCTTGTATTACATTTAGTTTTTGGGCATTTAAAGCTGGTTCTTCTTGTAATTTTTATAACAACTTTCACAAACAATTAGACGGACAGAATCATAACGAATGTCTTACCAAAATTATAACTGAACACATAACAAATTTTAGCTAAAACTTTAAACTGCAGCATAAAGAAAGAAGTCTTTACGCACAAAAACATCATTATTATCATCAACATTATTCTTATTACAGAATCAGGTGTAGCATATTTCTCTCTGATATTTTGTTATGGTTCAAATATAAACGAAACGAAAAGATAAACAAGATGATGATGATGCCACAACCGAGCGGCAATTACTCTACACCATGTGTTGAATTTATATTTTTTAATACATAATGGAGGAAAGTGTCAGTGAACTATAATGGAGTAGTGGATCTGTGTGAGTGTTCCAACAAATGTTGCATGTGTGCTAATGACAGTATGTAGAAGAACAACAAAAGAACCACTAGGAGAAGTGTGACATGAAGAAAATTATAAAAGAAGGAGACCTACTTTCTGATTTACGGTTTTTATGTGTAGTTTCTAGATATTTTTTACTTAATTTTTTCATCGATTTATAAATAGCCAAATTAGGTAGGAAGTTTTGTGTTTTTATACCCTCCACCACGACTAGTGGTGAATGAGGGTATACTAAGTTTGTCATTCCATGTGAAACTTTTTTATTATACATCTAAGACCCCATAAAGTATATATATTCTAGCTACTTGAGTAATTCTAAGTCGATATAGCCATGTCCGCCTGTCTATCCGTCTGTCCGCCTATCCGTCTGTTGAAAACACGGTCACTTTCGAAAAACGCAAAAGAAAAGAACAAACGTGGTTTGAAATTGCCTGTAGTTATCCTAAGCAGTTTGGAATTAAAATCCAGCAACATCGGTTCAGTAGGATCAGAGCTATGAATCAAAATGTGGAACCACCACCCTAAAAAAATTTATAATTTTGATACAAAAACTAACATTAATGGTGGAATAATGCACGGAATAATATAAAATTTTGCACGAAGCGCTTTATGCGACTGCAAATCATACATCGTGAAGATCAGTACATAATTGACCATAGGCCCCAAATAAACCCTACTCCCGGAAAACAGTTTAGTGCGCCTAAAATAATTAACGTCGCCTTAAACCGTAACACATATAGGTATTGCGGTAAAATTTCTTCCAACTTAGATTCATATGGCCACAAAAAATATCATGCAATTTTTTGATATGCGGTCCATAATTTACCTTAGATCCCATATTAAGCTTAAAATAATTACACTGCTGTATTAAAATTTATTCTAATTTATTTTTGTAATACCGAGATCAGTCTTCAGCATTTTGGGATGATTGGTCCATACTTAACCATAAGTCCAATACAAATTACCGTCCTAAAAATCATTTTAGTTCGGCTTAAACTGTTACGAATCATGATATTTTACTCAAGTCATTTCAAAGTTTTAACAAGAAACGCCTAAAATTTTCTTATTGTCGGTCAATAATTTAATATAGATCTAACCCGCAGCCAATTTTAATGCTGACGTTCGTTTTTGTGAAGCTTATGGGGTTTTCTTTTCTACAAAAAAATACCACCTTATTAAAATGTCTTGCCGACCCTGTAATAATGCAATTTTTTATTTGACAAGAACACCCGGTTTTTAACAGCTGACAAAATATTTGTTCTGCGAAATATAAAAAACTATGTATGTACATAAATTAAAAGGGTTGTTCTTCAATATATAAACAAAAAATATACATAAACCAAAATTTGTAAATAGATTGAGATTAAATAAATAAATAAACGAACAAAATTAATGACGAAATTCCAATTTCATTAGTTTGTTTTTTATAAAATATGTAAACAAGAAAATACCCTTGCCACATTTTTTGTAGAAAAGAAAACACCATTAGTTAATAATGTATATGTATTTATCATACAAGGCTCACTCCTGTCGGTGGAGGGTATCAAAGATTCGGCACGACCGAAGATAGCACTCTAACTTGTTTTATTATCACATGGTCATGGCTAACAAAGCTATTTTTAACGGAACATTTTCGAACATACGTTAACCATAATATTGTCAGATGAAGCAATAGCATAGTAATGTTATTGTTAACATTAACATTAATACGTTTAACCCAAATAAAAGTATGGTTGTTTAGCATGTTGTTCATAAAGTATGGTTTAATGAGTACAATGTTATGCTTTATAAACAAGCAGACAATTATCTGCGTAAAACATATTGCTGTTATTACAATTAACAATAACATGACCAAAGGTAACTATAATGTAGTTGTGACTTCCTTATGGAAGACTGATTTAACCATAATATGGCTGCCACTGACAAGTCATTCTATTTGAAGTTGTAAAGGCCATTTTCTTAGATGTATAGAACTTGCGATAGGGATAACTTTAGAACTAGCTATAATAATATACATACATCCAAATCGTACCGTGCGTACAGAACAAGCCATAACCGCTGTAGACGGGAGTGTGACAGAGGACTCGAATTTATCGATCCGACGCCGTTCTTAGCAACTCGGTCTCTACCCGTCCACAACTTGGGACATTTTGAGGAAAGAACTTCGATATAAGATCCAACTGGTGCAAGAATTAAAGCCAGCGTACCAACGATTGCATCGTGTTCGGTGAATGGGCTGATAATCGATTGGAAGTTGAACCAGACTTTTATCGTCAAATCATCTCTTGTGATTAGGCTAATTTCTAGCTCAGCAGGTACGCAAACAAGCAGAATTGTAGTTTTTGGGGAGAACACAATCTACATGAGATACTTGAGACTCCATAACATCACGAAAACATCACTGCTTATATGCCGAAGGCGTCATCGGCTTATTTGTCTTTAATATCGAACGCTATTTTCTAAAATTTAGGAACAATATTCGTGCGCAAATAGTTTAGAACAAATGAATTAAGAACTAATCTTGTATCTTACAGCTAAATAGTGACGATATGCCTAACTCGCTAGTTTTTGCTGGTAAAGCGTTCATTAACTTTTTTATTTTTTTATCAGTAATTGCGAGAAAAATTTTGTAAATTGTAAATTTACTCTCTCGTTGCAAGTTTCTGCTAGTAAAGTGAATGAACACAACTATAATCAAACATAAAATCCTTTCACAGCTGATACGTTAAAACGAAAAACATTTGAGTTCATCCGCATTGCAATGTCAAGTTTACGTAAGAGTATCTATTTATACATAAGCCTGTATCCATGCTCTGTAACTATGGTGAGAACTTCTCCCATCGAAAACATGTGAAACAAAATATTCCATCGTTTCTTAAAAAGTGATAAAAAAGTGTGTCTGTAACTCATGTCGAAAACTATTAAAAGAGATGACGTCGTTACGTTATAAATGTCATAATATTTTACTCGAAGCCGATATGAAATTGCAGATGTTGAGAACGCCAGTCAAACATTTCGTTGCCGGCGACCAAAATTGACTAAAATTGAAGAATTGTAACGACGGCGTCGAAACTACAGCCGTCGGCTATATCAAAAAATGTAAAGTGTGACTTTAATATTTGTTGATTACAAAATTGTTTTGGAAACATTCGTATATTTCTCAAAAATGTTAAAAGCAAAATAATTAAACAATGAAAAAATCTGCCAAGAACAAAATACTTATCTCTTCCGTGTTAATATTCATTTCATTTTGAATTAATAATTAATTAATCAGTGTTAAAACTTTTCTTATTTGACAGTTCAAAGCGGGAACTTTCTCACAAAAATTTTACAGATACACTTTTTCCGTAAATTGGCGAGTAATTTCCTTACGTGACAGCTATGACTCGCCACTGGTTAGGAAAACGGAACAGCTGATCCGCCACGAATTTGTTTACGTAAGAGCAGTGAGACCAAAAAAAAAATCTTAAAATATAACAACTTCTTTCCTTCCAAAGAAGGGAGTAACGAATGCCATTAAAACACTGAACAACTTCGTTTCGCCCTTCTTAAAGAAGGGAGTAGCAAATATATATTGAATAATTTGGAAGGTCTTTTAAAAAAATATATACATCTTCTGGAAGGCATCATATGAAACAAATATTTTTGAAAGGAATATAGGCCCCTTAAGAATGCCCTCCCTACCACTCGCGGTCCCTTCAATATTTACCGCTGGTTTTCAACTGAACAACTTCTTATACATACATATAATGAGGAGAAAAATGTTCTAAACTTATTTGATATTGAAGATGTTTTGAAGAACGTGAATATTCTGCTCTATAAAAGAATGGGATAAATAAAAGAAAATTTTGAACACCTCCGTAAATTTAAATATTAAGTTGGGAATAGTACTTGATAAAAAAAAAAGTTGTTTATTAAAAATAGTAAATATTTTTTTTTAACTATTAAATTTCTGCCATGTGCTAAAACATAAAGTCCTAATCAGTTTCATAATAATTAAATTGACTACAATAGCAATTAAAAAATCCACCTTTCTGTTTCTGTTTTTCGTATACTCTCTTTAAAACTTCCGTTACAGATCATTTACAGATATAATTAAATATTTAAAAATATTTTTAATATAAAATTGTGTAAATATCTTAAACATACAAAACGCATTTTCCTTAGCGTGTAAGATTAACAATGATTTCGTTTGTTTCATGGTAATCCAGGAAATTCATTATCATTTTCAAAATCATTGTTTAATGAATTTCATTTTGGGTACTTTTTAAATTACATACGAGTCTTAGATGATTTGTATTCATATATTTTACTTGTTTACCATCACATCATCTCTCTCGCTCTTTCTTTCACTCTAATTCCTTTCATAGAGATCATGCAAAAATAGCAGTAAACGAGTGTAAACTTCAATAGGTTATACTTACATCGTTATGACTTTGGCTTACTTTATAGTCAAAGTGCACGCAATAATATATTTTAACTGCAATTGAGACAGCAGCAGCGCACCAGTAAATTATTTTAAAAGTAAAACAGTAGATTTAACAGGTTCAGAAAAAAAAACGTCTCAAAGTGTTAGATGTATGATGAGGAAAATACCAGTGGAGGTAGTAACAAAAATAAACAACTATTGTGGCCAAAGTTTATACCCATTCGAATGCTTAAAGCCTCAAAATCAGAAGTTTAAAAGATTTAATTTATATGAATTAACTTTGTGCAAATTTTTTAATAATTTTCAACTGAAACTCTAAACATCGGGAAGGTAAGAATTCAGGATGTAGTCTAAATATGGATATTGATTAGCAGATTGTTTACACGCAAATGAATCACATTAGTTTGTGGTTATTAGTGTAAAGAAAAATCGAAATATATTCAACTTCAGGGATGATAAATGACATTTTCAAAATTGTATTTTATTTAGTAAAAAAAAATACTTTTTGGACCCTAATTGTACTAAAACCCAAAAATATATTTTTTAATAGTTTTATTTTTTCGAATAACAAAAAATTTTCGTACATATATTAAAATTCACTTGTACCATACATTTTTATTTAAAAAATTATTTGGTAATTAACAAAAAAAAAAAAAAAAAAAAATATGTAACTAAATAAAAATTTTAGACGAAGACTTTTTAGCTCATTTGTTTTAGAGACGATAGTGGAACTGGGTAAAAATATGTTTAACAGAGTGAGAAGTCCAAAAAAGAATACTTTAAAATAAGACCGGCTTTACCATTGTTCTAAAGTAAACTTTAGAAAAAGTCGACTTTATTTTTGAATATGATTATAGGCCATTGTCTCAGAAAGTAAGTTTCTTTTGCATTTAGTATCCCGCTAAAAGCCGTTATACAACGTCTTCATCTGAATCCCATATTGAAGTATTAATATAGTTAATAATATGTACCTTAATCAGGTGATTCATCGTGAGGTTTGATTTATAATGTAAAAAAAACACATAATTTTTAAATTCTTATTATCGGTTAAAATAACAATTTATGACATTCACTGTTTAAAAATGATATCATGTAAATGTTGGCCATGACTTCGTCTGAGGTGATCCATTCCGAAGTCCCATTTTGGTCGACCCGCTCGAGCATAGCGACTGGTATCTCGCGAATAACACGAGTAATGTTGACTTGCAAAGAGTCAAACGTAGCTGGATTATTCCTGAAGACCTCAGACTTTACATAACCCCAGAGAAAATAATCCAAAGATGTGATATCGCACGATCTATGTGGCCAATTTACCGCAGCAAAACGTGAAATGACGTGCTCATTAAAATGATTTCTTAACAAGGTCTTTGTTTCACTAGCTGTGTGATTCGCATTGTTGAAACCAGAGCTCAACGAGACCGTGTGCTTGAATTTCAGGAAGCACATAGTCCTTTAACATAGTACTATAACGGTAACTATTGGCGGTAACATTCTGTTGTTGTTTTTAATGGATGTAATGGTAGCTCTTGGTACTCTTCGGGTTGCTCATCAGCCGAAATATGGCAAATTTTTAAATGGTGTTGGCAATAGTAGAACACTGTAAGTTCATCGAATCGCACGAATAATATTTCTCACAGAACGCTGATTTTCGTATAACAGCTGGACAATTTGGAGACGCTGTTGTGGTGTGAACCTTTCCTTAATGGCTTGCCAAACGATACTGAACCAAAATGACAAAGCAGTTTGATTTGAGTCACGCGTGATCTGTAAAATAGCCTATTGAAAATCAAACCTCACGATGAATCACCCTTTATATCCATAAAAAATTAAACCTAAAACTTACAAAGATCAGGGCGCTAATTCTGGCAGTCGTGATCGAATACTTTCTCGATTCGAAAGCAATTTTATGACTAATTCTTTCAGTCGATACTGAACGAATCGAAATTATTTTTTCAGTGCTGCAAATCATTTATTTGAGTTTTCACAACGACGCAAAATAATTTCGATTCGTTCATTATCTACCTACTTGCTTAAATATAACTATTTATATCAATTTCCTTTAAAAATAACTCACTAAAATGTATTTAGTTTCGAATAAAATTTCATACTGATAATAAGTCTTTAACAAATATCTTAAAAAAAATTTTAGCATTATTTTTTTAGCATTTTTTAAAATAATTTTTAGCATTTTTTGTCCATGTCTAATGCCAGATTTAGCTGTAAATTTTTTTTAGTTCTGGTCCCACTGCTAATAGCAAAACCCTTTAACTCATGTTAAATTTAACTTTGCCAGATCATTTGATATGCATATTTGCAGTGGAAGAACTTGTAAAATTGCAGAAGGGATTTTTATTACTTTAGCTATTCATTTAGAGTCAATATCTGTCATTCTAAAAGCGTTCGTTTGATTTTTTTTAAGGCGGCGCCAACCAAAAAATATGATCTGGTGTCTTAAGTTAACTGCCCGGTTATTTTATTTGTCTTTATGAAATTGGAGTTGCTTCTCTGTCTTCAGTAGTAGGAGTTTACATATATAAATCAAAGCTTTTTATTACAACAAGTCCTTGAACTTGCGTTTATAAACCATAAGTTATTAAATATTGAACTACACACAATAAAATGCATACCTTTAAGCATCTGTTTGTTACCACACCAACTAACAACAGGAAAATTAATAATATTAAAGAATTTCAAATTAAAATGCGTTTGGATTTAAACAAAACTTTCTTTAAAGCCTATTAGATTTTTTATTTACCTCGTTAGACGAAGTTGTGGCAAAAGTCAAAGATATGAAAGTCTTTTTTTCCTTCTTACATTCCGAATATAAACACTGTTTTTTCCTCAATTTTGTTTTTCCAAACTAACAACGTATGTGGTATCTAAAAAATCTAAACAATCGCATAAATATTTCAAATCTTTTTAATGTTATTAGTCAATTATTGCTATTTTCTTTTGAACATTTCACATGAAATTTTAAAGACTGTTGTTTTTTAGAAGAAATTTTAGATTAAGATTTCAAAGCATTTTTTTTTTCGAACAAAAATTTATAAACAAAGAAATTTTTTGGTTTTCTGTAAAAAGTGTTTTGTTAAGACATGAGTAGTATTTTGCATATGTATTTAAAAAAAAAGTTTTTTATAAAAAAAGGTCAGGCAGCATTTAACCACAAACATAAACAAAGTATTTATACAAATTACTACAGTGAGTTGCAACAATGGAATGACCCATTGCCACTGGCTTCATAAGTTGACATCATTATTGAATAAAAAATTGATAAAAGATATTCAAACATTTTGCATATACAAGTTAGAATCACGCGATTAGATCATAAACATATAAACGCCTACTGAAAGATATTCACAATTATTTTTATTGAATTATGTGAAAATGTCAACGGCAATTGTCAAATTCAAAATACTTTGTTGCCGTTATTTACATGGTAATGGATACAGAAAAAGATCAAAGATTAACTTCCCAGAAGAAAAAATTGTGTTTTTTGAAGCACTTAAGAGAAAAAGCGCATAATCGAGCGCTTCAATAAAAGAGCTCGAATACAGCAGTAAATGATAACGAATAAAATATACAAAAAAGCTGTTATTTTAGTGCTGACACCGAAGACGTTTTAAAGCGAAAAAAAAATTATATTATGGTTTACGAAAATTATTGAAAAACGGCATTAAAATAAGTACAAGCAAAATATTAATGATTATGTTATTATAGTTAGCCTTTAAAAAAGCACTTTAGGAGTGCTTTGTTTGCATGTTTTATTATATTAAAAAAGCGCTTATTATCAGAAGAAAATAATCCTCCCAACCGGGAACACCCCATACAAAAATCAGGCATCCCATCAGCAGGTTTGAAGCGATTTGAGGTATGAATTCATACATTAAACCTGTTCCTTTTGGAGCACATTTTTTACTGGGTTATGTTGTTATGCTAGAGGGAAGTGTTTTCCCCATATACAGCTCAAAAAAGTCATGCATGTATGTATCTTGGGATAGTAACCAATTAGAGATTGATCATTGGTACTTTTTGTTTTCTAACGGAAAAAACTATAAACTTTTATATGTGACACGAAAAGTTAAAAGGGTACTATGGGCAGAAAATAAATTTTGGAAAACAACGACTTTGAAGTTCAAAAGTTGATTTTGATGCGCCTGAACTGGCTTGAAACTCGTCACCCAGAGGTTTTGGGGTTACTGACTACGAATCTGGTATTCGATTTCGAAAATTTACAATGGGGTATTCAATATTCTTTTTGTAATATTATTGGATTTGCTTGAAACTTATCACTCAGGGGTCTTCGGTGTGGCTAATTACGAATCTTCTGATATTCTGTTATTTGGAAAATTTATAATTGAGGATTTATTATGGCGGACTTCTTGCTTTAAGCTAATTAAAATATTATTAACTTCAATTTTATACATAACTATAATTAATAATTAGTATTGTGGTTATTTTGTTGAACTGTAATGGTTTTTAATCCAAATTTTGATATTTTAATCAGGCTTAAGTTCATTGAATTTAATTTTCATTAAATTCTTTTTCTGAAGACAGGAATTTTACAACATGAAATTAATTAACATTTTTATTGATAATTTTTCATTCTTGACTGCGCTGAGATTTGAACCCAGGCGTTCACGGACAGGTTGCCCAGACTAGTTTCGATTGTAACCACACAATCTCTTCAGTGGGGTTTGCCGTCTTACTCACTCGACTATTGCAGCCGGATGACGTCAATAGTCAAACATCAATCTTTAAACCAAATGGTATTTCACCTTGGTAGATCGAAATTTGCTTTTGAATGAATGATTACCTATTTTAATTGATTTTAATGTTCTTCCTTACTTCTTGTTTTTCGTACCTTTTGTCAATAATTCTTCTTGAAATCCAAAGTACTTTTTTTTTGTTTTTCATGTTTTTGTCATTCCTTTTTCTTGTTGACATTTTTCAGCACAACTTGAAGGACAAATGTAAACATATAGCTCGTGCCTTAGCAGTTAACAATAATTAGTATTGTGGTTATTGTATTGAACTGTTAATGGTTTTTAATCCAAATTTTGATATTTTAAATTATTTTTATGAAAAAAGGAATTTTACAACATGAAATGAATTAAAATGTATTGCTAATTTTTCATTCTTGACTGAACTGGGCTTATTATATAATTACTATAATTTTGTATGGGGTGATTAAGGTAGAGATACTTTTTTCAATAGCCTTTTTTGGACAGATCACGTGTGAGTCGTGTCATGCTGTCATGTTATTCTTGTTTAGTATTGTTTGGCATTTCATAATAGAAAGACTTACGCCTGAACAAAGTTTACAAATCGTTCAACTTTATTACGAAAATTCACGTTCTGTGAGGAATGTGTTTCGTGCACTTCGCCCAACCTGTGGTCAACATAATCGGCCTACTGAGCGTACTATTCGCAACGCCATCATTTGAGACCCAGCATTCATTATTGGATAATATTCGACGAAGAAAATATAGCGGCTGTAGCTGAGAGTGTACACGAAGACCGTGCAGATCTTAAATTGAAAGCGTACAAAGTTCCAAGAAGATCCGACGTTTTCGAGGCAAATTTTGTTCAGCGATGAGGCCCATTTCTGGCTCAATGGGTATGTAAACAAACAAAATTGCCGCATTTGGGACGAAGAGCAACCTAAAGAGATTCAAGAACTGCCACTTCATTCAGAAAAAGCAACGGTTTGGTGTGGTTTGTGGGCCGGTGAAATCATCGGTCCATATTTCTTTAAAAATTATGCCGGGGCGAACGTAACCGTCAATGGCGACCGTTGTCGTGTCATGATAACCGAATATTTGATGCCTGAAATTGAAGCTCGTGATCTCGGCGACATTTGTTTCAGCAAGACGGCGCCACTTCCCACACATCGCATCAATTAATGGATTTATTGAGAGAACACTTCGGTGAGCACATAATGTCACGTTTTGGGCCGGTCGATTGGCCACCAATATCGTGTAATATCACACCGTTAGACTTTTTCCTGTGGGGATATGTAAAGTCTAAAGTTTATGCGGACAAACCCGCTTCGATTCAGGCCTTGGAGGAAAATATCACGCGTGTCATCGAAAATTGGACTAAACGGCTGGACCATCTGCGACGTAGCAACGGCCAACATTTGATAGACATAATCTTCAAAAAATAGATGCCAAAGAATGTTCTTTCAAATGATAATAAACATTCTCCATTAAATTTGAATTTTCTGTGTTCTTTTCTTTAAAAAAGTAGGGAACCTCGAAATGGATCACGCTTATAATAAAAAAATTACTCAGTTTTGTTTATTTTACCTTGAATTTAAATTTAATATTCGTATCGGTATCGGTGTCGCCGATGTTTCTTTTTGAATATCAGCAAAAAGGTGTATCGTTATATCCCTAATTTATATTATTATTTTGAAAAGATTTGTAATTCCGGAATATGTTAAAAAAAAGATATAAAACAGGTTTAAATGTTTAGAAACTAAAACACTGATTTATATGACACATATAAAATAAAACTTTTCCTTTACAATTAGGAGAAACTGTTAAATATTTTTACTACTAAACTAAAAAACTTATATTTTTTTTGCAAACGCTTTAAATATCTTTTATAACTCCTTGTAAAAACTATTACAATTGAAAAACAAAAAAATTAATATTCAACTACTTTTCACTTCAACGCTTTAAAATGTTTCTAAGAAAATTAAACTAATTGTTTTTTCCATTGAAATGCATTTAAAACAACATTTACAGCAAAAAAAACTATATAAAAACTTAAACGCTGTCTTTTTTTTAAATAGCATAAAACAAATACATATAAATCATTTAATTTCATTTCATTAAAACAAACTATCACTAAATAAACCAAACACGGACCCCGGGCAATGTAACTATTAATCTTAAAAAAAAACCTGCGAAAACATGGAGAAGGCATTTACTTTAGCCATTGAATCATCCATCTCCCCATCCATCCATCCATCCATGAGTACAAAAGCGTTTATCGTTATAACTTGTTAAATAATTACTAAATCAAATAATTTACTGCATTGATTTAAAAAAAAAACGCATAAAAATGTCATGTGACAAAAAACAACAACAACTACAAAAAACTCTTGATTTTTCACAAACGAAAATGAAAATATCCACCGAGTGGAAAGAAAAGAAAAACTGACAGACAGACACATTTGAAAAAAGAGGCAAGTTAAAGTAAAACTGCTACAAAATCAAGCTCAGCTTTGGTGTATCTTTTGTTACACATTTGTTAGATTGAAATAACATTTATTTGCACATGCCTACACTCTTGATGCAAGTTGTAAGTTGCAACTTGAGGCAATAAAATTTACGAGCAAATAAACCTGTTAAAAAAAAATTTTTTTATGTTTGTTTTGTTTTTCTCGTTTTACCCTACACCTTAACGGTATACCTTTTTTAATTCGACTTTGATCTAATCAATACTCGATCGAATCTACGAAATTTAACGAATGCTTTTACTTCTGGCTTGTGGGCTGACTGGCTGTACAGATAAAATATTAAAGAGCGGCCGGCCCACTTCCAAAAATTGGTAAAACTTCAAAATTCCGTTAACAAATAACACTGTCCAACATTAAAAAAATACGTAAACGTCTATTTTTCTGCGATATTTTATTGCCATGTTTTCATAATATGGTGTTTAGATATTAGGGAGATCGAACGGTTATTATTCGACCGGTTGTAACCGGTTATTTTAGCTTTGCCCAAGTCGGTTATTTTAAAAATTCCCATTTTTCGAATATCAAATAAAGCGGCTATTTTGGTATAATAAACCGGTTATTTTAATAATGTGTAATTAATATACATTTTCCTACATATACATTTTACATTATAAAAATCATTGGTGAAATATTAGCCCATTGTGTTGCCGAGGACGAAATGCCCTTTAAGGCTCTAAACACTCTTAAGTAGTTCTAGCATCTCTTCATGCTGAAAACTACAACATTCCAGGGGAATCAACGATATGGGAAAAATGTCTACCAGTTTTATTTATTAAAACACCAAGAACTAAAAAACAAAATTGAAGAAATCAAACAATGTCATGGAATGTTTTAAATTTTAGTCGACGAATTGACAAATATTTTACACAAATAGCATGTACATTTTACTATTCGTTTCTATAATGCTGAAACCAAATAATTTGAACTAGTAATCTTGGCTAAGAGGTTTTGTTTGCAACTTTACCAAAAAATTTGAAAGAATATTTCAAATAATTTATTAAATTCCTATAATTTATTTGCTTTTGTAAAACGTTTGTCTAGATAAAATATAATTCAACAGTTTATAAATTTCATTAAACATATATCTTCTTACAAATAAAGTTTTGTAAATCAATAAAAAAATTAAGCTAAAGCTTGAACAATTTACTGGTCCCACTTTTCTTGGATTTTATCGTCATATTTGTAAGGTCTGATATAAGTCATATCTATGTATTTTGTTGGTTCCTTACCTTTGCAAATTGTTTTGTTTTTATTTAAATTAACGTTTTATTACAAAAACTTATTTGGTTTTTGTGTTTTTATGTATTCGATTTAAAACCGGTTAACCGATTATTTAAGAAATGCTTAACCGAAAACCGGGTTTTTTAAAATAGCAAGTATTCGTAATATTCGAAAACCGGTTATTGAGAAAAGTCGAATAATCGATCTCCCTATCAGATATACATTTCTTATTGAGTTAATATACATTTCTTATTGAGTTAATATTATCAAACAAAAATGTACATGTATAAAGCCTATAGTACACGGCATGTAAAAAGACACATGCGCATGTGGTTCTGACGTAATTTTGACGACATCACACAACACGCAATGTTAGAACCACATGCGCATGTGTCTTTTTACATGCCGTGTACTATAGGCTTAAGTAAAATGTAAACCACTTCTGCATCTTAAGGTAATAAACATCTGGCTTCTTGCGCCGACCTGATGGATGGACACTTTGTTTAGTGAGTTGTGTTTTGCTCAATAACACACTTGTTACAGTGTTGCATTTTAATTTTACTCAATATTATAAAAATTTCGTATAAATTGAACTAAATGAACTAAATTTAAATTTGATATGGATACTTGTGCTCAATAATGGCATTTATTGCGCAAAACTCAATTAAGGTGCATATATGAACACGGTATAAATTCTATAATTAACACTTAAACCACCTCTTAAGTTTTGTCTTATGTCTGGTATTAAAGTTGAATTTTCGCCTTTAGTGTGTTCGGAGACCTATGACAAATATTTTTGCGGAATCTTTACATACATCCCTGTTTTCAAAGGTAATTTTCCACAACAACTTAGCTTTTCAAACATACAAATGTATGCTGACGATATTCAATTATATCTCAGTAGTACCAAAGACTCAATTGTTTCTAAGGTAAACGAACTTAACTCTGATTTAGAAAAAATCTTTATCTGGGCTTCTGCTAATGGTTTAAAAATTAACCCAAATAAGTCAAATTTTCTTATAATTTGTAAAAATAGCATTAGACCGGAAGGTGAAATTGATATTTCTATTGGTGGCGCGAGAATTAAGCAGGTAAACACGGCAAGAAATTTAGGTGTGACGTTTAACTGGACCCTAACTTGGTCGGACCATATAAGTCAGGCCTGTGGTAGGGTATATAGTAAGCTGCGCAGTTTATGGGCCACTCAATATTTTACTCCCCTTAGTATAAGGACGCTGTTGGCTAAAACATATCTACTTCCCACATTGTCATATGGGTCCGAAATTTTTTCAGGCTGCTCTTCATGTGATATGCGCAAACTAAACACAACATACAATAATATCGTCCGCTATGTTTACGGTTTAAAAAAATTTGACAGGGTCACACCTTTTTCAAGACGTTTTATGCAATTGCCTTTTAATAAGTTTTTGAAAATGAAATGCTTAATTTTCCTTCATAATATTATTGTAAAAAAAGAACCGGAATACTTATATGATCGCCTGAAATTTGCAAGATCCCAAAGAGGCCGATACATTATTCAATTACGACATCGAAATCATGCGTCAGAATGCCAATTCTTTATCATGAGTATACGTCTCTGGAATCAACTCCCTAATTATCTTCAAAGCACCGACAACGCAATTTAATTTAGGAAATTACTTAACGATTATTTAAATGACTAAAAATTTTTATATGTATTATTATATTTTTTCGTTTATATTTTTATTTCTTTTTTATATTTTTATTTCTCTTTTTATATTTTTGATTTCTTTTTATTTCTTTTTTTTTATATTTTTCATTTATTTTTCTTTTACAAATCTGTTAATATTACAACTTCATTCACCTTGTGATTAGTTATGTCAATTTAATTTATATAATTTGTTAATTAATTTAATTTTTGTTAATCAATATTGTCCACTATTGCATTTTTCATTTTAAATAATTTTGACTTTTCTGATTCTAATACTGTAATTAATAAGATACTTATATGTCTTGTTGTATTAGAAAATCAATCATAATAAATAAAATAAATAAATAAAAAATAAAATTTTGCTTTCTTCCAAAAAAAAAAATTGCAAAAATACCGATTTCAGAATAGACAGAGGGTTAATGTATACCAATGTTCTGAACAAATCTTCTAGACACTATATACCACAATCCTAAGTATCACACGAGTTTCTACGTGTGATTGGATTTTGTGCGGGTAGTGGCTGATTCTCTCTAGTTCTATTACTTTATATGAAGGGGATCTATCATATTGACATGGTTCATTTGTGACAATATCTGCGACAGGCATTATTTTAACCGAAATTGGATGTGTTCATTAAGGTTATTTCAGTGACCTGTTACAAAGTGTCAAAAAGGTGCCAATCAACCCCTCGTAGGACATCACTATGTTAAAGTGACTTGTCACGTGTCAAGTTTAGTGTTAGTTCTCTTTCCCCTAGGGTATTTTTGTAGATCCCTCTTCAAGAAACAGTTGGAAGAACATTATTATTTTTAAAAAATGAATTTTTCTGTACAGTGTAATTAGAGCATTAAATTTCGATACAATTAAGTCTTATACTATAAATGCAAGTTCCTTTAAATATTTATTTAAATAAATCGCTTATAAAGTAGCTCCAAATTAAAAGATCATGTTTGTCACTAATGGCTTATAACTATTTCTAAGGATGCCACATTCTTTCAGTTGAAAATCTAAGAAGACATCTGGCAATTATTTTCAGCACACATAGACTGCCTTCTAAGACATCATAATACGTTGAATTCAAAGTCAAAAATGTATCATCAACCCTAGGGAAAGGGAAACTATCACCAAGCTTGTCACGCGACAGTTCTAAAGCTATAGGGACCGGCTCTTGATCTAACAATTTATATGAAAGGGACTTAGTACTGTCTATTGCAGATATTGTCCCGAGTGAACCATATTAATATGATAGATATCCTTGATATAAAATAATATAAGCATATAACATCAGTCCGCACAAAATCGAGTTCAATGACAAGTTAAGTGTCAATTACCTTTCCCCTGGAATAACTACACTTTATCACCAGTACAGAGGTATGTCTTGTTTTCCGTTATGTACAAAATTAAGGCACATCCGCTACATATATTAGAATAACTTGAAAACAGTCCACCATATTCAGTTGAAAAAAAATCCGAAACTTTGCCAACAATATTATCTTTAGCCCTGCTTTCATTGGTTTTAAATTTGCCCATTGGATTCGGAGATATCGTTGAAGTTTTGAAAAAAAGAACAATTTAAAATTTAATTTTTGTTCTTTAAAAACTAATAAAATAATTAAAAATGCGCCAAAAATCATAGTTTTTGTCTAAAAACATTTAGTTAAATATATTTCGAATAAAATGAGCTTTTTTTATTGTAATCGGTGCAAAAATTTTGATTTTATTCACAATTACTGCGACAACTGAATTGATAAAAATCGCGATTTCCATACAAAAATAAAATTTTTTAATGTGTGTGTGTGTTTGTTTGCTGTTGTTCTATTTATGGATGTTTTTCCTTCACTTAAAAATTAGGTACCTTCACTTAATTTTGAATAAAAGCGAAACACCTTCATCGATTTTTATAACCAATGTCTCATTCTATTCATAGGTTATGTTTAGAGTTTGTTCCCGCACAGAAAAAATTTTTGACAAAAATTTTTTAATTAAATAATTAATTGGTGAACATTAATTTCTTCAATTATTTTTTTTTGTTTGCTGCAATTAATTTTTTTAATCAAAACACAAAAATGTAAATATTTTTGTATAAGTTGTGTATTTTTTTTTAATTGATGCAATTAATTTTTTAATTGATTAAATTTGTGTGGCATGACTCGAAAATACAAATCCGTTAATTGATATGATCAATTCTTTTGCAGGGGCAAAATTAGTAAAAAATTTAATTGTCTGAACGAATTGTTTAATTAAAGTCGATTTTCTATTTTTTCTGTGCGGGATTTCTCGTCCCGGGAACTCCCGGGATTTTCAGTTGTTTTTAATTCCCGCTTTCCCGGGAATTTATTGCGGGATTCCCGGGAAATTTTGAAGATAATCTTTTTTTTTAAAAACTTTAGTAAATTTATGTCAGACTTGTGACTTTAGTTGTTTTATCTAACTTAATTTCACCACAATATTAAAATTTACTACAGTTTAAGGCTTTTAAACTAATTTTTGAGAATGGGCTTTAAATTGGGCCTATGATAAATTATAGACCTATCATCACGAAAGTTTTTTTCTTGTCCTAGCAAATTGAAGTGTAAATTTTACAACATTATTATAAAGCTTTGCGTTTAAGGGCGTAGTAAATTGTTTTCCTAGATTGTGTTTCATATTCGGCATTTCAAGTGATTTTGAGTCTTATAAAAGTAGAAAGTAGAAATTTGTGTGCATTTCGCCACAAATTATGCTGGTTTTAGTTGAGTTTTTAGGGAGGTAGTTCCACATTTGGGTGCATAACTCTCAAGAAACAATTTGATACCCAAATGACAAAATCGGCTTAGAATTAATAACGGACTAATAATAAAAAATACTTTATGGGACCTTAATATCACATGGAATGAAAAACTTGGTATACCTTCATACACTGCCGATTAAGGGCTATAAAATTGTAAAAAAATATGTTATTAAATATATGTAGTTAATAAAATTTCTCCTTTCTGCTGAATTTGTTAAACGGTAAAATTGTTTCAGCATTCCTACTTCGTAATCACCCTTCCACCTTTTATTCGCGTAAGACTAATACTGTCATTCTAATTATGCAAATAAGCTCTGAACTTGACAATGTTTATACGTATATTGATTTCTATTATCCTATTAGCATCAATATAACCTCTTAAGTGTCTTAAAATAATTTTAATCTTAAATTTTTTACGTTCTTGTTATATAATAGATACAAGATTTAATTCTTTTAAGCGTAATAGTCAATAAGAAATATTAGTTTCATTGGAGAAATAAGTAAATAAATAAATAAAAAATTTTGGGCGGGAATCCCGAGATCCCGGGAATTGGATTTTTATTTCCCGCTTTTCCGGGAATCCAAAAAGTGCGGGAATAAATAAACTCTAGATATGTTGCTTTCAGTGTTACCACCTGCAAAATTCAAAACTACACTTTAGATGACGCAAAATTACCCAATTTAAACGAAATTACACCTGATATCAAATTGACGTTTAATTATAAAAAAAAAACTTAAAAAAAAAGAACAAATTAGAAGGTATTTACAGAAATTTTTTGAATAGTGTTCCCTTGTTAGGTCCTATATGCAACTATGGACGTATTAAAACAAAATTATGTTATGAGGTTAAGACGGATAATTTAAAAATGCATAACCCCGAATATTATCTAGGTAACTACATCTATTTGAGATTTTTTTCGTCTTAAAATGATTTAAGGGAGAGGGTTTATATATGACATACATTCCTACACCTAACAGGACAAAATGACATAATAGCTATTTTTTTTTATCAATACTAGGGAGATCGATTATTCGACTTTTTTCAATAGCCGGTTTTCGAATATTACGAATAGTTGCTAATTTAAAAAAACCGGTTTTCGGTTAAACAATTTAAAACTAACCGGTTAACCGGTTTTAATTCGAATACATAAAAACACCTACAAAATACATAGATATGACTTAAGGTATGGTCAGACCTGACAAATATTTGACGATAAAATCCAAAAAAAAACTTTAACCTCATTTTTAACAATTTCTATTTATTTACTAATCTGTTTTTGTAAGACGATAATTGTATAATGTAATTTAAGAACTATTAAATGCTGTTTGATCTAGCCAAACGTTTTGCAAGAGCAAATTAAATATTATAGGAATTTAATAAATTTATTATTTGAGATATTCTCCTAAATTAATTTTAAATGAGTTTTAATTTGTTGGTGATTAAGCCATCTCTATATGAATCAGTAGACTTCAACCATATTTTTGAAAAATTGCAAACAAACCCTCTTAGCCTGGATTATATATATCAAACGGTTTTGTTTCAGCATTATATAAACGATTAATAAGATGAAAATGCTTTTTGTATGAAATATTTTTCAATCCGTCGACCACAATTTGAAACCTTCCATGACATTGTTTGATATCTCAATTTTGTTTTTTAGTTCTTGGTGTTTTAATAAATAAAACTGATGAATTATTTCCATTTCGTCGATTCCGCCGGAATGTTGTACTTTTACGCATAAAGAAATGCTGGAACTATTTTAGAGTTTTTAGTACCTTAAGGGGCATTCCGTCCTCGGTAACACAGCGGGTTTATATTTCACCAAATAATTCAATTTTGGCAGCGTATTTTAGTAAAGTATTAAAGGTGATTAATAAATCGTGACGTGGAAAACCCTTCGCCACTTATCACATTAGGAAACTTCAAGAGCCTTACTTTGTCTGTTTAGCCCTCCGATGACCGACAGTTCTGAACTTCACGGCCGTGTGAAAAGGTCCCTACGGACCTTTTTTGTAAATCATGTTTTTTTTTTTCATATAAAAAATTTTTTTTTGATTTGTTTTTTGTGTTTATTGTTTATAACTAAATTCTACATACAAAAATAATTTTTTCAGGCACAATATTCTAATTTTATACTACTAGCAATAAACCAGTTCTTAGAATTTTTTGTTCTTAGTATTTTGTTCTTAGTATTTTTTGTTCTTAGTATTTTTGTTCTTAGAATTTTTTCTTAGAATTTTTTGTTTTTATCATCATCCCTAATGTCTTTGAGTTTAGGTCTTTGTGTTTAGAACAAGTAAATTATGTGTTGAAATAATAAAAAAATTACAATGATGCCCAAAAACATGCATTTATTAGTGAAATTCAGTACAAGGTCCATACGGACCTATTCACACGTCCGCGTACTATTCTCACTAAAACCTCAATAACTCCTAAAGTAATGATCCGATCGGCTTGATTTTTTTTCCAAAAGATGCGCAACAAAATACTCTTGGAATACAGAGTAACTTTGGGGGGGGGGGGGAGTTGTAGTGGCCGAAGTAGGAATAATTTCAGTTTGAAAAGGCAAAATGGGGACCTTCCTAGGGACCTTCTCACTCATCGGAGGGTTAATAGCGTTCGAAATATCTCTAGAGATAACATCTATATAAAAATATTTTTAAAATTTAGAAAACGGTCGCACAAATTAAATACTATTTCCTTTTTAACTGCACAATTTTTTGTAGTATTTTGAATTGTTTTTGGTTTTTTTACAAGAACACACGCATTCATAAGTGGTTTTTATTTACAGTGTTCAAATGTTTTTTTTTTTTACTTTAGTTACATTTTGTTTTGCCATTGTCCATAAATAATATAGAATTAGAAAAATACTTAAATTATGGGTACATCTACAACAAGAGTAAGGAAAATGTATATAAATTACACATTATTAAAATAACCGGTTTATTATACAAAAATAACCGGCTTATTCGATATTCGAAAAATTGACATTTTCAAATAACCGACTTGAGCAAAGCTAAAATAACCGGTTAAAACCGGTCGAATAATAACCCTTCGATCTCCCTAATCAATACATACTGACTTATAAATAAGTTATGGCACTACAAGCTATTTTCGTGAATAATATTTGTATGGTCGAATATGGACTGGAAAAAGTTTGTATGGGGGCTATGTGAATTTATGGACCGATTCTCATAATTAAAAAAAAAAAAAAATTATGAACCAAATTTCATTAAATTATCTTAACAATTGCGACCTGTACTTTGCGCAGAAGCTCTACATGGACAGACACCCAGCCAGCAGGACCGACGACTCAGATACTGATTCTAAGTCGATCGGTATACTACAACAAATATTTGTATGCGTTTCACACATCAGCATAAACCCATAATAACCTTTTCACTTAAATAAGATCAATATTAGTCATACTATTTAAATTTTCACATTAGTTCAAAATAATTTAACAAAACTAACATTAAAAACCTCAAATAAATTAATACAAATTAAGTAAAAACTTAAAATAATAAGTTTAACTTCCATTTGTCTAAGGAAGGGACAAAATGTTCATATTCATCCTTGATATACTTTATTTAGTAAATAAAATGTCTCTAATAGTTTCAGATGGCAGTCTGTTTCTTAAATCAGTTTAACAAATGCTAAGAGCGCTAAATATTTCTCAACTAATGCATTTAAAATGTTAAAGCAAACACAAAAAATTATAACTTTGAAATATTGGAAACATATTTTTCTCCAGGGGTTTTTTAAGAATAAATATCTTCTTTTTCGGATACCTTTCGGGTTTTGATTCACTTTGAAGCTCATATTTATCGAAATCTAATTGTCCATCAGGCAAATTACTATCAATCTTTTGGTTGATAAGCTACGAAAATCTTTTTTAAATAAACAGTGACTTTGGTTGAATATACTACAAACTTTTTATATCAACAATATCTTAAATGATATGCATTTTATCACTTAAAACGAAAGAATTTCAAATTACACCTGAGCTACACCTCAAAGAAATTACCCACGCTCTACCCACGAGGGTAAAAGTTATACCAAGGCGTATTCATTTTTCGCACAGCTGTCAAAAGTTGCTTGTGTTTTTGACATATCGATCAACGAAAGCAACAAATAAATACATTGCTTTGTTTTTGGTGTTGTTACTTGTTGTAGTATCGACACCACCGTATCATGAATTCGCCATGAGTTATACCAAATTCGGGTAATTACCCACAATGTGGCAACACTGGTTGCTTTACGTAAACGTAATAAGATTTTAACTTTTTTCCGTTTTGGATTTTTCATGAAGTTATGATTTTTCGAACTTTTAATTTTAGGAAAAAAAGTCAAAAATACGATTATTAAAAATTTGCATCAAACATCCAATCAACACAAAAAAAATGTCAACTTTATTTATTTGTGTAATTGATACAAATTTCCCGCAGAAAGTTAAACAGTGCACAGTTTCTGCACGTTTCGATTACTTTTTTAGTGTACTTTGGTACAGAAACCGTCAACACGGTCGCATTTTAGAAAGCATTTTTAATGAGAGTTACTTTGCAGTTGACATTTGAGAAGCCACCCATAATCATAAAGTTTTGTTTGTGTTAAACATAAAATATTATGTAAAAAGGGGTTTTTTTGTCCGGAATTTTTCATTACTATATTTTATGAACAAAAAAAAACCATTAAAAATCTTTGTAGACTTAGAAACTTTAGAGATGGACATTTAAATGTTGGAAATCCGGGAAGGTTACAAAAGTTTAACAATGTAGAACTAGACGATTACTCGATAAAGGTCCCAGTTAAGCAGAATTATTAGGAGAAACGCCACCGATTATTCCCGTTCAGTTAAACTCTTTTGGATTCATGAAGAAGCAAGGGAATTAGGTAGTACCTGAAGCAGAGAAAAGTTTTACGTAGATTTTGCATGTTAGACCCTATTCTACGCTTTAAAAAAAAGAAGCATTTTTTGTATCGGATTATAAAAATCTCTAGATAATCACGAGAAGTCTGTATCGACGGGAATTCATGCAATAAAAGAAAAAAATATAAAAGACACGAAGCTTTAACTTTCCTTCATGACAATGCTTTTGTTGTTGTGCCAGTTGTACCAGTACCGGAAAACTCGAAAATTCTACCTTACACTCCTGATTGCTCAAAGAATACCCCTCTGCAGAAGCAATCAATGAGTAGTGTGAAACTTTCTGTTCTCAAAGGATGAAAACTTCTTTTCATGAGAAAAACTTCTATTTCAGTTAAATTCAGCAAAACTAATTCTAATTAAAATCTATAAGCCAAAGTTTTTGGTTAATTCCTAAAAACATTATTATTTAAATAAAACTTTATAAAAATAACTCCTTTTGGCGATCCCTATTTCCTAGTCATCGTCCAGACTTGCATTTTTTTTTTGCTGCAATTTTTAAAAATTCTGCTTTGAAATTGCGTTAGTGTCCATATTTTGAAATTATAGTTTAAAATTTTTTATTTTATCTTGTATTTCCTCTTCTTCTTTTATATTCGAAATAAAAATACAAATACACCTACAGCCAACTTCAAGTTAAAAAGTGTGAGAATAACAAAACAAACCGAAATTGCAGAGTACATGAAACTGAGTAACCCTCCCCAATCTTCTCAACTCCTCCCACCAATAAACTCAAGAATTGTTGCAACTAAAATTGCAAGTCTGGACGATGGCATAGCTTCTATTTAAGGTCAAAGGTCACACTTTATAAGCATCGAAGTTCTTTCATGCTGTGTAGGGTATTGCATGGCTGTGGTTACCCAACTCTACTTTTTTATGTGTTGTTTATTTAATTTTGTTTATCCCGTGATCTTTTTATTTTCCTTGAAATCTGTATTAAATTACCAATTTTATTGATCGTTTAAATATTGATTTTTGTATCGAAATTAAAAGAGAAATTTTCATTTCAATTGAAATTATTGTTTTTAGTGCAAAATAAAAAACTTATGAGTGCAAATTTTAAATTATTGCTTATATAAAAAAAAATTGGAAATTACGTTAAGGTTTTACAAGAAAAACTATTTAAAGTACAATCAAATTAAGATAATTTGATTGATTTAATATTGATATCCGTTGGCTTAAATTTAAAAAACTATAAAAAAAAAGAGTGAAATTAATTTTTCCACATTGAATTGAATACTAATTTCAGTCAAAATGTTCAAACACAAATTTAATTTAAATCTTTAATAAAGATAACTTACCAGATAAAATAATGTGAACTTCAAAACGGACTTACCTAGAAAAAAAAAATTTAAATTTTAATAAATTATCAAAATAGTTGTTTTTGTGAATACATAATTTTTTATTAAAATATTTTGTTTATTGTGCTTAATTCCCTATTTTTATAATTGATAAAAATACTGAAATTTATTGTTGGAGTATTAAGCACAATAAACAAAATCTTTTAATGGGAAATTTTAATAAATTTTAGTAAATTTTTAATTGCCTTATAAGGATCTATACAAATAAGAGCTGTACGCGTGAGTGGTTTTGGCACGAGAAATTTTTAAATGCTCATGACCACATACGCTTACTAACAAAAAATTGGTTTTCAAAGTTATTTTTTAAGGCGGTGCGCAAAATGGCCCTTGGAAATATGGCCCTAAAAGGAAAATGAAGAATGGCCCTAAAATTTTACATGAGACACAACATTTTTCATTTTTTCGTTGGGGTGTTTTTGCACTTTAAGTCAAATGAAAAATTATCCGAATATCACGGAATGAAAAATGGCCCCAAATAAAATCAAAATTTTTACTTTGAGGGTTATTTTTCATTTTCTAATATAAATTGTAAATTTTAAGAAATGAAAAATTACCCCTAACATTTTAATATAAATTTTGTAAATTTTAATATAAAAATTCCTAGAAATAGTATCAAAATCCCGATTTATTATACCAAAGTTTAGAAAATTCACGCTGGATATGCAGAGATGCTTTAGTTAGCGAAGCCGGCCAAAGAGGAGAAAATCTGTCTACAGCCCAATGCCGGCTATTTAGAGAAGCTTCAGTTAGCAGAGCCAGTGTTCTATTCCCCATAGAGGAGAAAATCCTTGCGCCCGGCCGAAGGCACAATCATGTAAACTAACGAGCGATTTTTAAAACCAAAACTGTATAACTATTCAGGTTATTAAAAATCAGGATTTTGAAATTCTGGAGTTTAAGGCTTCGGATTTTGAAATTCAGGATTTTAAGTTTCGGGCATATTAACCCAACCCAAATTTTTATTATGAATTTCTTAGTGTTTTTTTTAAATGTTAACTTTCTTTAGGGTTAAAATTCATTAAAAGTTTTGAGGTGATTTTTCATAATGAAGAATTACGCCAAATTTAGGGTCGTATTTCATTTTCTTTTTAGGGCTAATTTTCATTTTTTTGTGGTAATTTTTCATTAAAAAATTGGGTGATATTGCATTATGAAAAATAGCCGTAAATTTGGGGTCAATTAAAATTTTTGTTTTGGTATCTTATTTCCTGGGGCCATATTTCGCATCGACATTTTTCAATGAAGCATAATAAAAAGCGATATCTTAAGCGTAATCACGTAAATTTTAAACTATTTAGCTCTTCTTTTGTAACCCTTATTCCCTGAGAACATTTAAATGGGGTCACGGTGAAATATTCAAGCGCTCCATAGCTTGTGGCGTTGAAAATTTTAAAACGCAATGTGAATTTCAGTAGGAAGCAACAACAAAATTACAAAATATTTATGACATTGTTTGTGCTTTCAATGTTATTCTTTGGCATTGCGTTGCGTTTTACATGATAAGGGCCTTAATATCCGGAAATAATTTTTTTCCGGACATATGGGCGAATGCCCCGGTAGGCTAGTTGGTAGTGAACTAGTCTATAAGCGCCGGGGTTGCGGGTTCGATTCCCGCCAGAGACTCTGGTTTCTTTCCTGCAGACAAGCGTAGGGCTTCGCGGGATTAGTAAGGATAAAAAAAAAAAATAAAAAAAAAAAATATGAATATTTAAAGGGGTCTTACCAAAACTATGAATCAATAATATTTTTGTTCATATTTATTTTTTTATTCAATCTTCATAAATAAAATATGAACTAACAATAATACTGTACAACACAGAAAAACCCAGGGTTCCGACAATGGATTCCGGTTGAGGAAACCAAAAAAAAAAAAGATCACATCGAAATTTTATTTAAGGGGGTTAAAACTTCCCCCTTTTGGCCTGTTCGTGTAGCATATCGGTATATAAAACTATATGTTCTTTACATCTGAGGTACAAGGCATGCTAAGCGACTTTGTAGAAAATGATACGGCAAATATTTTTGTGGAACATATTAACCTTCGAACTCCTCTTTATAACGGTAATTTTTGGCTGTATTCTTACAAATTGTAAAAAAAATTTCATTTGAGTTAATATTGCCCCTATATAGCATTTCCACGTTAATATTGAGGGCTCATTTGGGTATAGATTTTAGTAGTATAAATTTTTGCGCAGTGAACTTTATCTTCCATTATTTTAGCCACATTCCTAATTGAAATATATATTTCTGTAAGTATTCAGATGTTTCATCACTGTTTTTGTGAACATTTAGAAAAGCGTTAGTTGAAGTTTGGTTGTGGTTATATGTTGTCATGTCTTCAGTATATATTAAGTAAAATAGAGAGCCCAAGATGTTACCGTATGGGCCTTCAGCGTCAATTGTCTGAGAAAAACTTAACAAACCTCTTTCTTTAATAAAACATTTCCGAGCGACTAATTAGATTTATAATAGATTGTGTGTGTTAATTTAGCTTCAATTTAGCTTTAGTTAAATTTATTTAAATTTTAGTTTCAATTAAATTTAGCTTCAATTTACATAATAAACCTTAATGCCAGACTTTATAAAAAGCTTGAGAAACATCGATGAAGATTGCAGAGCAATATTTTCCTTCTTCAATGGCTTTTCTAATGAATTCCTTCTAAATTGATGATTTGGAATACATCTATTTTCATTTAAAATTTGGTTTACTCTAGGATTACTCTCTTGGTCTGGCCAGACCATAATTGTGATTTGCCTGCAATAATTTTCGAATATATCAAAAAATCAAAAAAACAGGGACGTGAATTCTATAAATAATATGAACTGAATCGAATGAAACTAATTTACAATCGATTGTAGTTTATTATATATTAGTGAGGTGAAATTCCATTTTTATGTAAAAGTCTATGAAATTACCCTCTTTGTCTGGCCAGACCAAATTTGATTTTTGCTTGCAATATCTTTCAAATAGGACAAAATATCAAAAAAAAAAAAGAAAAAAAACAGAAATGTGTATTCTATAAATGATATGTTCTAAATCGAATGAAAACAGTTTGAATAAAATCAAAACATCTTTTTAGTTAAAGTTCAATTTAAGTCCAAACATAAAACGCAAAACTCGTTTCCGATGTGGTAGATGCGAAACAGCAATGTGCGAAATTAAAAACTACATTTTCGATGACTATCATGTAGAATAAAATAACGAAAGAATAAAATTATATAATGCATTCGTATAATTAAAAATAATAAGCATACGTTCAATAAAAAATATATTTACTAACTTATTATATAATTGGGGTTTTTCGATACTCTAATTTTGGACCAAGGCGAATAAATACAGGTGACCGCATTATGAGATAGAGTTATGCTATGCTATGTACAACACAGAAAAACCCAGGGTTCCGACAATGGATTCCGGTTGAGGAAACCAAAAAAAAAAAAGATCACATCGAAATTTTATTTAAGGGGGTTAAAACTTCCCCCTTTTGGCCTGTTCGTGTAGCATATCGGTACATAAAACTATATGTTCTTTACATCTGAGGTACAAGGCATGATAAGCGACTTTGTAGAAAATGATACGGCAAATATTTTTGTGGAACATATTAACCCTCGAACTCCTCTTTATAACGGTAATTTTTGGCTGTATTCTTACAAATTGTAAAAAAAATTTCATTTGAGTTAATATTGCCCCTATATAGCATTTCCACGTTAATATTGAGGGCTCATTTGGGTATAGATTTTAGTAGTATAAATTTTTGCGCAGTGAACTTTATCTTCCATTATTTTAGCCACATTCCTAATTGAAATATATATTTCTGTAAGTATTCAGATGTTTCATCACTGTTTTTGTGAACATTTAGAAAAGCGTTAGTTGAAGTTTGGTTGTGGTTATATGTTGTCATGTCTTCAGTATATATTAAGTAAAATAGAGAGCCCAAGATGTTACCGTATGGGCCTTCAGCGTCAATTGTCTGAGAAAAACTTAACAAACCTCTTTCTTTAATAAAACATTTCCGAGCGACTAATTAGATTTATAATAGATTGTGTGTGTTAATTTAGCTTCAATTTAGCTTTAGTTAAATTTATTTAAATTTTAGTTTCAATTAAATTTAGCTTCAATTTACATAATAAACCTTAATGCCAGACTTTATAAAAAGCTTGAGAAACATCGATGAAGATTGCAGAGCAATATTTTCCTTCTTCAATGGCTTTTCTAATGAATTCCTTCTAAATTGATGATTTGGAATACATCTATTTTCATTTAAAATTTGGTTTACTCTGAATTACTCTCTTGCTCTGGCCAGACCATAATTGCGATTTGCCTGCAATAATTTTCGAATATATCAAAAAATCAAAAAAACAGGGACGTGAATTCTATAAATAATATGAACTGAATCGAATGAAACTAATTTACAATCGATTGTAGTTTATTATATATTAGTGAGGTGAAATTCCATTTTTATGTAAAAGTCTATGAAATTACCCTCTTTGTCTGGCCAGACCAAATTTGATTTTTGCTTGCAATATCTTTCAAATAGGACAAAATATCAAAAAAAAAAAAGAAAAAAAACAGAAATGTGTATTCTATAAATGATATGTTCTAAATCGAATGAAAACAGTTTGAATAAAATCAAAACATCTTTTTAGTTAAAGTTCAATTTAAGTCCAAACATAAAACGCAAAACTCGTTTCCGATGTGGTAGATGCGAAACAGCAATGTGCGAAATTAAAAACTACATTTTCGATGACTATCATGTAGAATAAAATAACGAAAGAATAAAATTATATAATGCATTCGTATAATTAAAAATAATAAGCATACGTTCAATAAAAAATATATTTACTAACTTATTATATAATTGGAGTTTTTCGATACTCTAATTTTGGACCAAGGCGAATAAATACAGGTGACCGCATTATGAGATAGAGTTATGCTAGCTATCCCTTTTTTTAAAAAAATACTTTGTATTTTGTTTCTCTAAAAAGTTCGAGTGAATGTCAAAATTATTTGTTGAAAACATAAACAAGGGTTTTTTTTTTTTTTGTTTATAAAATATACACAATTGGTTTAGAGGGTAAATCTTTTTCCTGTATTGCAAATTTATTGTGACTCCACTTATATCTTACGCACTTTTTATTCCTTGATTTTAGAATTTAGATTTTTATTGAATTTTAAATTTTAACTAATTTTTTCACAAAATGTAAACAAATCTTGACATTCAGTATACACACAAATAAATAAGCAATAAACAGATGACTCGAAAATGTCACCTGTATGAATTCGGAATTGGGCCAGACTAGTGCCCGTAATTTATACAAAAAGATAGCTGGTCGTGTTCGTACCTAACAGGTAAATTTGCAGCACTTACACCATAGATTTCTATAAACAGCTAAATTTCTTCTTGTAGAAATTACGGGCATAAGCGGAGAATTTAGTGGTAAAAAGTTACCGACAATCCAAGGGCTAAATAGTTTTTTACTAGTGAAGATTTTTAATAGTGTTTGTACACCAAGAAAAATTTTTTTCAATATGATCACCCCAAACAAAACTATGTTTAACGAAAATTTTTAAACATATTATGGTCAATTTAACCACATTACTGCTACTGGTAACCATATTATGGTTAAATTTGTCCTCCATCAAGAAGCCTGAAACATATTATGGAAAATACTATTGTTAGTTTAAAAACAAACTATTGTCATATTTAACCATAACATGCTTAGAGGCAACCATAATATGATTGTGGCTTAGTGATGGAGGACAAATTCAACCATAATATGGTTATCAGTAACAGTAGCATGGTTAAATTAACCATAATATGTTTAAAAATTTTCGTTAAACATAGTTTTGTTTGAGAAGATTATATTGAAAAATAGTTTTCCTCTGCGTGTAATCTTCAAAATTAAAAATAAAAGAACAACGAAGAGTTCTGCTAACAAAATTTAATTTATAAGTAAATCCGTTCCAAGGAAATTTAAATGGGGCTTAAACACATTAATTCCAAAAAAAACTCCTTAATAATATCGCACTAGTTTTTACACCTTTATAACATTTAGTAGAAGCTTATCATATACGTAAATCAACACTTTAAACAAATAATGTATAATTATCTAGACATATGTATGCAAAATCAAAATAATAAATGAAGTTGCCATAATGCGAGTATTATAACAAATAACATTGTCTAAAATACCAGAAAAAATATAAAAGAAAAAAATAAACTTTAATAATTGTGAGATGAAAAACTTGTTAAGTTCATACCCAGAGCGAAGCGTATCAAAGTGACGCAACTTGAAGTTTAACATGAAAATTAGGCGCAAACAAATAATTAATTATTTAGGTTTAACTACAATATTACAAAAGTAAAAGAAATAGAAAATTAGCAAAAAATAAGTTTATAAAACAAGCACTGAAATATAAATTAGGAAAACCCAAGTCAAATTAATCAATTAAATTAATTGAAGTAAAATTTTGCGTTCTTGTAAAATTAACAAAAATTTAAATTACTTTTAACTTTTTTAACTTAAAAAAAACAAGTACGAGGCTAAATTCGGCTATGCCGAATCTTATATACGTCCATCATGGTGTGATAAGAACAGAAAATTATATAAGTACTGTTCTTTAAATATAAATTAATCTTTTTAATGCCCGACAATTTCTCCAAACCCGCCCACACTTTGCCGGATGTTGTGTATTAAAAGCCCAGATGATTTACCTAATTTGGAAGCTTTGACGCTTGCTGTTCTCGAGATATACAAATATATATATTTACTTTGTATGAGAAGATCCGCGCCCACTTCTGCAATACCGCCCACATTTTGTCTGATGTTGTGTATTAAAGACCAAGACGCTTGTACTCATTTTGGAAACTTTGGCTCCTGCCGTTCTCCCGATTCACAGAATTCTATAATATGTAATAATGTCTTTGTATAGGAGCTGTCACGCCCACTTTTGCACTTTTCCGATTTTTTTGTTCTCCAGCCTAACAGAAATTTATAATATATAATATAATGCCTTTGTATGGGAAGTGCCAATCCCACTCCTCTAATCCCATCCACTGTTTTAAAGAGGTTGTGTATAGATCACCAAGATGCGTGTACCTAATTTGGAAAATTTGGCTTTCGCCGATCTCTAAATATATAGAAAACAGAAATAAAAAACCGAAATGGCTATAACCATTTAAATTATATAACAATTAGCAGTTATTACAACAATTTTTTAATAATTGATTGAGAGATATTATAAACAACAGCATAATAATATAAGGAAAACAAACCCACATGATTTGAGTAATGAAAACATTTGAATTGATAATAGAATTTGTGAAACAAAAATTATAGTGTGATAACAAAATTATTAAAATTAATTCATTTTCTGTGTTATATCCAAATAAAAAATAAAATAAACAAGTGAGAGTGCTATATTCGGCTGTGCCGAATCTTTGATACCCTCCACCGACAGGAGTGGGCTCTATATGATAAATACATATATATTATTAACTAAGCTTCACAAAAACGAGCGTCAGCATTAAAATTGGTTGCGGTTTAGACCTGAATTAAACTATTGGACGACAACAAGAAAATGTTATTCGTTTTTTGTAAGAACTTTGAACTGGCTTGAGTAAAATATCATTATTCGTAAAAGTTTTAGCCGGACTAAAACGATTTTTAGGAGCGTTATTTGTATTGGACCTATGGTAAATTATGGACCAATCATCCAAAAATTCTGAAGACTGATTTCTGGTATTACAAAAAATTAATTGGAATAAATTTCAATACAGCAGTGTAATTAGTTTTAGCGTTAACAGTGAATTTCATTAAATTGCATATTTTTTCTGGCCATATGAATCTAAGTTGGAAGAAATTTTACTGCAATATCTATATCTGTTATGGTTTTAGGCGAATTTCATTATTTTTCCAAAGTCGGCTTTATTTGGTTTAAGACGCAATAAACTGTTTTCCGAGAGTAGGGTTTATATGGGGCCTAGGTTAAATTATGGACCGATCTTCACGAAATTTGACACTGCGATTTCTACTGTGATATACCAAATTTTATTATAATAGCATTAATTATTACGGTTTTAGGCGTACTAACGGTTTTCCGGGAGCAGGGTTTGTATGGGGCCTAGTGTAAGTTATGCACCGATCTTCAAAAAATGTAACAGTGTGATTTCGGGTCTTATAAAACTCTGACGTACCAAATTTTAGTATGATAGCGTTATTGATTACAGTTTTGGGCGTACTAAACTGTTTTCCGGGTGTAGGGTTTATATGGGGTCTAGTGTAAATTATGGACCGATCTTCAAAAGATTTTACAGTGTGATTTTTGGTCCTATAAAACTGTGACGTACTAAATTTTAGTATGATAGCGTTATTTATTACGGTTTTAGGCCTACTAAATTATTTTCCGCGATAAGGGCTTATATGTATGAATATGATTTGTAGTCGTATAATGTGGTTCCACATTTTGATTCATAGTTCTGATCCTACTGAACCGATGTTGCTGGATTTCAATCCCAAACTGCTCAGGATAACTACAAGCAATTTAAGACCAAGATTGTTCTTTTCTTTTGCATTTTTCGAAAGTGACGGATAGACGAAGAGACAGACGGACATGGCTAAATCGACTTAGAATTACTCAAGGAGCCAGAATATATAAACTTTATGGGGTCTTAGATGTATTATAAAAAAGTTTCACACGGAATGACAAATTTAGTATACCCTCATTCACCACAGTGGCGGAGGAGGGTATAATAAATAAAAAAACATATAAATAAATAAAAATAAAATAAAAAAAAAATTTTAAAAAATACTGAATTGTGTTAGGAACTTATTAATTGAGGTAATGATGTTGATTTATTAAACAATTTCATAAAGCAAAAAACCTCGGTGCTTACGATTACATAATAAAATCGAAATAGTACAGCAGCCACTTTTATAAACGCTGGGCGGAATCGAAAAAAAGAAAATCGTTTATTAAGAAAAAAAATATTGCTGGGTTGATGGTAAGTATCGTTTGCTTTCATCATGTGATACATATATAAGTGGTATAAGATGTCAACATCATTTAGAAAACGATGATGACGTTAAATAAATAATGGGTGAAGAATAAAATGTTGGATCATTCCGGACTTATTTTGTTTTTACTTGTATAAAGGCAGCAGGCGTGGCTGATGTTGATGAAATATCATGTTAATTCTAAAAAGTGTTTGTACCAACTTTGAAAACTTTTGCTTAGATAGAAAAGTTTTATGTGAAAAAATTAATTTGGATTGTATGTGAGGTGAGCGGTGAGCGTAGCTGATATTGATGAAACTTGGCATGCATATTTTGCTTATTCTAGAAAGTGTATGTATTCAATTTTAAGAATCTTTCCTAAATAGGACGCATTTTATGCGAAAAAAAAGGTGAACCGATTTTGATGAAATACTCTTTTTTTTCTAAATTTAGTCAATATTTTGGTCGGTTCTAACTTTGATTGATCTTGGGCCACTTCTTATATGTTTTGCACAAAAAATGAGACATCCCTCTGTGCGGCGCACACTGTCACATGCTTGGCCAAAAATAGTTCAAGTCGATGTAGGAAGTTTTAATAATTTGTTTTTATTGAAAACCCTTCTATTCTAGTTCAAATGTGAAATATTACCTAAAAGTTTTGCGTAGTTCTTGAGTAATTGTGGCTTAAAGTTAAGGTATGCATGCAAAATGGTAGATTTATGGGGAAAATCTTAAATGTATTATAAATGTCCCCAAAAAAGGAATTAAATATCTTACTATTATAATTAATTCCTGTTTTAAACTTTGTCATTTTCCACGTGAGTTTAAAGAGTCCAAGGTTATTCAATTAAGAAACCAAACATACCGACCTATAAGCCTTATGTCATCCGTTAGAAAAATTCTTGAAGAAGTTATTAAGGAAAAATTAACCAACTTTATTGAAACCAACAATATTATTCCTCCTCACCAATTTGGCTTTCGCAGTCAACACAATACGGTACAACCACTAGTGAGAATAAGAAATTTGGTCAATTCTAATTTTGCTAACCAAAAATCCACTGGAATGGTATTGCTGGATGTCAAAGCTGCATTCGATTCAGTGTGGCACAATGGATTAATCTATAAGTTGATTCGTTTAAACTTTCCCACAAATATTGTTAAAATTATTCAGAGTTTTCTCTATCTCCGTAGTTTTAAAGTACACGTTGGTTCAGATTGTTCTGGAAATTACAGCGTCCCAGCCGGTTGTCCACAGGGCTCATGTCTTTCTCCGATACTTTATAATTTGTATACATATGATCTTCCCCATCTTGATTATTGTACAATGTCAGTTTTGCAGATGATATTGCAATTATTTGCTCGGATATGTTTGCTGTTGATATTGTAACAAATTTGCAAAGGCCTTTAGTGGAGATTGCAACTTATTTTAAGACATGGAAAATTATGTTAAATAGTGCAAAAACAAAGCAATTTTTTTTTTCAAGAAAAGGAAACCTTGTTACTTCCCCCAAATATATATCAATATAAATAACCATTTAATTCCATGGGAACAAAAAGTTAGATATTAAGGTGTCAAACTAGATCCTAAAATGAAATTTAAGGATCACATACCATATGTTTTAAATAAGACAAATATTCTAATTCGCATACTGTATCCTTTTATAAATCGAAATTCAAGATTAAATATAGCAAACAAACAAATAATTCACAAGGCAATATATCGTGCAGTTATGTTCTACGCAGCTGCTGTTTGGGCAAAAATTTGCCAAATGTCACATTAAAAAGCTTAAGATTACTCAAAACAAATTACTGAAGATGATTTATAATCTTCCTTGGTATTTCTCTACCAATAGACTCCATGAACTCGCAAATAAATTTAAAAAAAATCGATATAACTCTCAAAATTGTTTGATGTTTTATTGCTACTGGCAGCTCATCTGACATTGCCTTAATTTGGATTTATGACAATGAACAGGCAGATGGGCTGGCCAAGACTGGAGATGCTTGGGGTATTTCACAGGGTGAGCCAGTCGCAACACCCCTGGGAACTATCAGAAGCGAACGTTTCAGACACTGTCAGGATATGGCTAACGACAAATGGTAGAAACTGGATGTCTGCAGGGCTACCCAGGTAACGTGGCCCATATACGACATAAGTCGCTCTTAACTTCAGACGCAGGGACTTGTCAAGGCTAGTATACATACTTCCTAGCCACTGGACGATCGGTAAGCACACTATGAGACTCGGTCTCCTTTTTAATGAATACTGCCGCAGCTGCAAGGAACACGGAACTAAGGAGACAATATTTCATCTCATATGGGATTGCCCAGCGTTTAATTCAACACGACATGGATTATTTGGGAATTATCTTCTACAAGGACTCTCTGAGATATCGCAGGTGAAACTCGGAAATTTGGTGAAGTATCGCAACGCAACGGGCTGGCTTTAGCCACCTCAGTATTGCCCTGGATCACGCTTGATTCGGGGTTCCTATGCTTGATGAGTTGTGTGCTGTCAAAACGGAGTAGCTTTCGACTCTATTTGCACCACGCCTAGTTCAGGGCGTGCTACCATTTTTTTAAATTTCAGCTGCTTCTGAGTGCTTTTATGGGGGTTCGTAAGTGTTTTTTTTATTGTCAATACCATTACGGATTTGTGATATTTTTCGGCCGTTGGTTGGAGTTTAAGAAAATTATTTCAACTAGTGTGTCGCATCGCATTAAACAATTTTTGGAAAATCCTTTAAAAAAAAATTCTGAACGATACATAGAAAGAAAACCTGAAATTCTAACTTTTAAAAATTAAGAACAGCTGGGCTAAATACAGACCTTAATTTGTATCATTGGTACTGTACTGCCGTGCTTAGTAAAAAGGCAGTAAAGTGTAAAAATGAAAATCAGAGAAAACTGAAGCAAAAATTTTGTATTCTTTTATTTTCTAATGTATTTTTTAATATTTGACGAACTTTAAAGATTGCTCTTACTTGGAAATAACATGTTTAATGATTTGTGTTATAATAAATGATTAAAAAAATATTAAAACAATTTATGGGCTTCAAAATTAAAAAAAAGTAATAAGTGAATCTTACTGCCTTTCTTTCTTAGCACGGCAGTATATGCCTGCAAAATTACCAACATTTTAATTCAAGGCATTGATTATTTAATTTAATTGGGCTTTTGCTTTAATTAACCGAGGTTTTGGTTTAATCGATTAATAATCGGTTAATTTTGTAATAGATCGGTTAACCGATTAATAAAGTTTTTTTTATAAATTAAGTAATTTCAATACATAAAAATGCATAAATTATTTATTATTTAGACTTTATTGTTTAAAAAAAAAACAATAACATAACAAACATAACAGTTCTTGAACTAACACGAGCAAACAAAAAAAGAATTCATAAATACGAGTATGTAATACATATTTTTTAATTAATACATAAATATTATGTAGTAATTATGAAATAAACTGTTTGATAATTTTATTAGTTATTTCAATAGTTTAAGGAGACCTTAAAATATTCTTTTAGAAAAATGTTTAGGATTTAAGCTATTCTTTTCTTTAATGTTAATAAATCTTGACTTGGAAAAATTATTTTACTTATCGTTGAGGTTGGAGAAATCGAACGTAATCCATAATACAGAATGTCTAATTTCTCAGTCCTTTTCCTGGATTTCTCTTAACGTATAAAATCTTCCATTATGTCATTAGAGTCCTGTTTTAATTTTTTTAAATTTTCAACCCTTCTAATTGTTTCGGTTAATTCTGTTAAAAGATTGATATGAGACAATATGAGAAGAAACCAATAACTACAAACATACATACATATGGGAAGTTCCAGTGATAAGTCTCCTTTTTGTAACGTAACGCCAGAACTAATTTAAATTGTTTATCAAAAATTGTATATGTATAATTTACTTTTTTATATGTTGTGTAAAGGGCAACTAGCTCTACATTAAGTAACAAAAGGGATAACTTTCGAACAACATGGTCCTAAAATACAAGCTTATTTGCTTTCTGGCGTTAAATTACAAAAAGTGGACTGTTCTCTGGAAATTCCGAAAAGTACCTAAAACGAGAAAAGATATTTAAATTTTATAACTTGGAAAATAAATCTTTATAAATCTTATTAAAAAAGGTTTTGTACAAAAAGTCTTGCAAGTCAAAATCCACTTCTGTTTTTGTAAAGTCACGCCGGCGCATATTTTTGCTTATATCTTCAAATTCTTACGGTTGAGTGTTGTAAATGTTTTCTGAATATAGTGCTGCTTATTTCTTTGTTATACAGAAAAAACTTTTTAAAAATTTGGCTTCTTCATTTAAGTTTTTTTACATTTTGTCGTACAAATATCACGTCACGTCACAATGGAAATGCCCACATCATATAAAAAGAACGTGAAACAAAAAGCTGTTGACAGCAAAGACCTATTTAAAATGAAGATCACTTCTTTGTTTGTATGAAAAAATATTTTCTAACACAACCTTTTGTATATGAGACAAAACCAATAATTAAAAACATAAAAAAATATGTTATAATACTACAAAAAATTAAAAATTTTGTTACTTCGGTTTATCGGTTAATCGACTGAAATTAGCCGGTTTAATCGTTAATCGAAAATAGGCAATTTTAAATTAACCGGATTAATCGGCTAGTACTTAATCGGTTAACCGTTAATCGGTGAATAATATATGGATATGGTAAGGGGTGTTGTTTTAGCTCCATGAAAACTTTCGATATCAATAACTATGGTTTGACAGCTGAAAATTTCAAACTGATTTGACATTTCTGTTCAGTATGGTTTGGCAAGTCATCATGCTCTAGAACAACGCTTCCAAATTGTCCAAATTTACTTTAAAAACAAAATAAATCTGTTCGCGAAGATCATAGAGCTTCTTTTTCCATTCTACGAAGCTAATTTTTGGTTAAATGGCTACGTCAATAAGCAAAATTGCAGTATTTGGAGCGAAGACAATCATCAAGCCGTTACCGAATTACCATTACACCCATAAAAATTGACTGTGTGGTGCGGGGAAGACGCTCTTTCGAAACGAGCAAGGAGCTGCCGGTACGTTGAATGGCAAGAGCTATCGAATTTTTTAATTTTTTTCCAAAAATTTTTAAGCGAAACGTCATCAACTTGCCACACATCACGTTTTAAAATCGATTTGTTGCAAAATAAATTTGTTGACAACTTTATTTCCAGGAGGGGTCCTGTTCAATGGCTCCCACGTTCGAGCGATTTAACACCTCTGGAGTACTTTTTATGGGGATATATTAAGTCATTGGATTATGCCGATAAGCCAATATTCCAATATTCAAGCCACCATTGACGCCATAAGGCCAGATGTAATGGAAAAAGTAGTATTGGACTTATCGAATGGACCATGTAACTTGTAGCCGCGGAGAACATTCACCGGAAATTATATTTTTTAAAAATATCTACCAGATTATTATAAAAACTTCATTCCAACAATATTTTTGCTTGTATTGCCATTTTAAGTTCTCATGCAGCTAAAAATACACCCTATATGTGATTTAAAGAGAAGATTGTGCCAACATAACATCTAGCGATGATTTTATAGGCGAACATATGTATGTATTAATATATGGCTCTCTAAACAAAGTTGGGTGTGTACCAACGGCAGTGCACACGGCACTTAACGTGTTAAAGACGCCTGTTGGAAATATTGCGAGATCCGTTTCTCTGCAAATTTCTATGTTTTTTTCAAGATTATTTGCTTACATATTTTTTTAAACTTTTTACCCTGTTCATATGGATTTCTATTTATTAGCAAATTTTTCCCATTTTGTCAAAAAAAATAAAAATTAATAAAAGTTGAAGTCCGTCCTCTAACGGATTTCAATAAATTTTTTTTCTATTTGCGCAAATAAATTTTCTTAACAATTTAACACTAATTTCAACATGATTGATAAAAAATACTGTGAAATAAATATGTGAAATAAACTTTACGTTAACTTAAAGATCAAAGCACCAGAAATATATTTTTATCAAAAAAAAACCCTTGAACAACGAGAAAGAAGACATAATTTTAGTCAGTTCAAGAGAAACTCCAGCGTTAAAACAACCGACTGCACTTTGTAAAGATTTGAAATTCAACGTTTATTACATCATTTAAATACCAATGAAAGAAATGTTTAAATACTGCTCCAAATTGCTACAAAGGAAAACTAAACAATTGTTAAGAAAATCAAGGTAATTATTTATGTTTATAGTGAAAACAAACAAAAGAAAAATTTAGGTGTTACATTTGCAGGCCTTAAACGAATTTAAAGATCCCTATTGTACAAAATAGTTTAAAGAACTTTATATATATATATATATATATATATATATATATATATATAATTGTAACGTTACTGACTGACTGATAAATACGTATTAAATTATGGGCTCCCACTACAATATAAAAATTTTTTATGCTTCAATGGGGAGAAAAAAGTACTAAAAAGGGGGAATACGGGAAATTTGATTTTTTACTTTAGCTTTTTGGTTCTACAACTGGCAATTTTTTTAATTACCACTTTTCCAGTTCAAATATATGATCCTGCAAGTAACGGGATGCTTCATTACAGTTTTCGTGTACGCTTAGAAAAGCTGTATCATCAGCAAATGTTGAAGTAAGGGTGTGGTTGTTTGTTGGCATGTCTGAGGTATATATAAGGTATAAGAGTGGGCCCATGATGCTTCCCTGAGGGACTCCAGCGTCAATTGGCTGAGGAGAACTTATAAAATCACATTCTTTAATAATAAACTTTCGGCCGACTAAGTAGCTTTCTAACAGCTTGTGTGTGTTTACTGGTAAGTTTAGCTTCAATTTATGTAATAACCCTTCATGCCAGACTTTATCAAAAGCTTGGGAAACATCGATGAAGAGGGCGGAACAATATTTTTTTTCTTCAAAGGCTTTTCTTATGGCGTTTACTATACGATGGGTTTGTTCGATTGTGCTATGTTCTCTTCTAAAGCCGAATTGATGGTTAGGAATACATCTATTTACATTAAAAATTGGGGCTAATTTTGACACTAACAGCTTCTCAAACAGCTTTGATATATTAGACAATAAGCTTATAGGTCTATATGACTCAACTTTTGTAGGATCCTTTCCTGGCTTAGGTATCATTGTAACTAAGGATACTTTCCATTCTTGTGGGTAGTATTCAAGGCGTATAATAGCATTAAAAATTAAAAGAATAATTTTCTTTGCTATGCTGGGTAGCTCTAAAAGCATTTTGTTGCTGATCTTATCAAAACCAGGGGCTTTCTTGGGGTTTAAATTATGAATAGCCTTTTCGATTTCTTTTATCTCAAATCTAAGGGGAACAGCAGCTCTAAAACAGCAACTGGTGGCAACTCGACTACAATATCGGGAGATGTATGCGGGGTAAATACGTTTTTCAAATGATTAACAAAAAGATTTCCTTTTTCTTCATCATTTCGTGCCCAACTTCCATTTAAGTTTCTTAATGGTGGTTTAGTGATAACTGGTCTATTAAGATTTCTAGCTGCACGCCATAATGAGTAGTCTGATTGAGAAGTTGCATCAAGTTCCTTAAGATATTTTTCCAGGGAAGACGTTTTCTGAGACTGCAGTAACTTTCTTAGCCTTTTTGTGCACTCTTTTAGTAAATTCTTAAGTTGAGGGGATCTATGCAATTGCCATTCTCTTCGAGCTCTCCTTTTTTCAGTCAAGAGACGCTCAACATCTGCAGAATATATTTTACTATTTTTGGTTTTTTTGGAGGGTTATACTAGAATGTTGAACAGCTAGTTTCAGATAACTGTCAAAATTTACAATAGAAATATCCACATTCTCCGGTGTACTAAGCGGAATATTTTCAGTGCAGTGGGTACTGAGATATTTTTTATATTTTAACCAATTTATTTGAGTGGCTGACGTCACCAAGTTATCAGACGGAGATACAATTCTATTAGGATTTGTTATTGTAAGAATTGTAGGTGTGTGATCAGAAGATAGTTCTAAGGAAGCTTCAACATAAATCGTTTCTGCGGGGATGTTTTTAACCACTCCAAAATCGATAACATCTGGAACTTTTTGCTGATCAGAAGGCCAATATGTTGGTTGTCCGCTCGCGACCACATTTAGATCCATTTTACAAATTGTGTTAAACAAAACACGACCCTTAGGTGTAATAAGTCGTGAACCCCAGAAAGTGTGTTTAGCGTTATAATCGCCAACAGCCAGGAAGCAAGGTCCTAATGATTTGAAATATTTATTATATTGGCTTTCTGATATAGAAAATCTAGGTGGGGAGTATAATGATGAAATTACTATGTTTCGATTTAATTCCTCAACGCAAATGTTCGTTGCTTGGAGATAGTCTTCACGATGATCACTCATTAAGTAGTGTTTTACTCGGTTCTTTATCAAAATGGCAGAACCGCCACAAGCTCTGTCTCGAGGGTCCTTGGTATCATATAATATATAACCATTGATTTTAAACGTATTTCTTGAGGTCAGATGAGTTTCAGAAACCATCATAACATCAATTTGTTTATTTTTAAGGAAGTATTCTAGTTCATTTTTGTGTTGGCGGATGCCGTTTGCGTTCCAAAAGCAAATTTTTAAACAGTTCATGGCTTGTTTAGTACAGCTTGCAATAACATCGATTGCATTCTTAACATTTCTTGCATCATGTTACCCATTGTGTTAGTAAAATTGTTAACTGTTTGCACTAATGTTTCCATAGTTTTTTCTAGCCGAGTTAAATTAGAAATGGGAATTTCGTCGTTATTTGGTACATCACCTTGCAGTTGCATAGGATTAGATTTTAATACATTAGCGTACGAGGTTCTGTTATTATTTGGCTGAGGCATCTGGACGCCGTACGTGTTTCCTTGATTAGTTGCCTGCGTTTGAGGGGGATTAATTTTCTGTCCAACAGAACGCTTGACAATCGAATATACCGGGCATCCTCTATAGTTGGCAGTGTGGTTACCACCACAGTTGCTACATTTTTTTACATTAGGGTCATTTTTGGACTTATCGCACCGGACGGTACCATGTAATTCTCCACATACGACGCAAACAGGGGGTAAATGGCAGTATGCCCTAGTATGACCAAATTCTTGGCAGTTTAAACACTGAACGGGCCCATTTCTTTTGTGCGGCTCCTCTATCGTGATTTTTCTGTACAGAATGTATTTTAAACTGTAAATGGGATGCGTTTCATTTTTTTTTAGCTTAACATCGCCGGGCTCTAACTCCACTCGAAATAGTGGTTGGGGATTTTTTTCCCTATTTTTAATATTTGTAACATTTTTTATTTTGAAGCCCTTTTCTTCTAAAAATGTTTTTATTTCGTCTGGGTCCACGCATGAGTCAATGCCCTTTATCACAACCTGAAGACCTTTGCTGCTTTTCAGTTGGTATGTATAGAAGCTTTTTTTAAGTGCTTCAAACTTATTAATTATTTTGCGAAAATCATTCTCGTGATTAACCTGTATTTTTGTTTCGTTTATATTACCACGCTTGATTGCAGCTACGTAAAACGAATTTTCACCTATCACCGAGATTAAACTTTTTATTAGCTCACTTGAGTTTTGCTCTCTAAGATATATCGGGGGTGGCTTTGACGTTTTTATGACGTTAGGTGCTTCAGAAGATTCATCCTCCAGAATTGCAAAACGATTTTGTGAATTTATTCTATCAAATGATGGAACTTTCGAGGCCGAGGCTACAGTTGAAGAGGCAGGGCTGCGGCCACGTTTAAGCACTGTTACATACCTGTCCATACCAACTTGCACTTGTGGTTTTTGACAAATTTGTCAAAAACCACATAAAACATGAAAAAACATTTAAAAATACAAACAAAACATGAAATTGTAATTTGTTTGTTTTGTTTGATTTTTTTTTTGTGGAAGAATTATTCTTAGTTATATATGATGATATTTATATCAAAGTATATTTTAATTTATAATTTTAAAGCACTACTTCTATATGGTTTTTTTTATTATGAAAAACATAGATTTTGATTTAACATTTTGCTTAAAATATGGGATTGAAGTTTTAAGACCCAATTAATGTACATATTTATTTTATATTTTGAAGAACAAACTTTTTGTCATCTGTTAAAAACAGGGTGGTCCAATTTTGTGTTTTGTTCTCGTCAAATAAAAAATTACATTATTACAGGGTCGGCAAGACATTTTATACATGTACCTTTAACCAAGGTGGTATTTTTTTTTTTGTGGAAAAGAAAACACCATAAGTTTCGAGTACAAAAGGTAAAATAAAGTTTTAACTGCCTGTTCTAAAAAAAATATATAAATTTCTGAACGAAAATTTTTATTTTATTTTCAAAAACAAAAATTTTACTTCTTCTTTCCATTCTTAACACATGTTACATCAAACAAAAAATTAAATTTAGCAATAAACAAAAATAATAAGAAGAAGAACTGTCAACCGATTACGAAAGTGCCGTGCGAACATGTTAATCCAAATAATTAATAAACACAGAGAGCGAAGTAATCCAAAGCACCGTGCGAACATGCTATAAAACGATATATATTTCATTAAAATGGGTGCACGATAAGATACTTAAAAATCAACAACAAAAAATTGTTCCCGTATTTATATGTATACTAGCATTTAACCCGCTACTTAGTTAGCGTCTCACTTTCTTTCGTGGATATATTTATATGCCAAAGTTTATGTTTCTAGGTTTTAACTTTCCCCATTGATGTATCAAAAACTTCAATATTGTAGTGGGAGCCCATAATTTAGTACGTATATGTCAATGAATGGAGAAAAATATTTTGTAAAAAAAAGTACCAAAAATAGTTACGATTTTTACCATATTAGTACCATATTAGTATTTGTATTTTTAAGATAAGTTTCGAATGTGATATAACCTTTAGTTCTATGCTTATTGGTTTAAAAGATAGATGGGGTGACAAAAAAGTACTAAAATACATGTTTTAGCCGCTTACTCCCTAAAAGGGCCGAATTTCAAAAAACTACCAGACACCTGTCCGCTTATATTTCTTAAGAACAACCATAAGTATTAAATTTTTGTTGTATCTCTTTTAGTTTTGGAGATATAAGGTTACCGAATTTACCCGTTTTCCCCCTTTTTTACCCCCTGAACATTCGAATTTCCAAAAATCCCGTCTTAGTGGATCGATTTGGGAAGAGACCAACCTCCGCTCCAAATTTCAAGTTTTTAGCTTTAGGCGTTTAGGCTGTGCGATGATGAATCAGTCAGTTACGTTACAATTTTATATATATATAGATATATATATATGAGATATCATATATGAAAACTTGGATTCAAAACCATAAAACAGTTCAACAAAAAAAAAACACAATACTAATTATAATAGAAAATTAGAAAACTACTAAAAGCGTCTGATTGATTTAATTATAAGCTATAGGGCATTCAAACAGAGTATTTTTTTGTTCATTTTTAAGGAAGATAATAGATAGTCTATTTATAAAAAGTGTAACACTTGCTGAAGTTAAAATTGTAGTTAATATTCATTTATTGAAATTAACGGTGCGTTCATTTTTTTATCACTAAAGTTGGTAATATTGCAAGTACTATAAAAAAAGGTTAAAATCTTGGTTTTCCTAAATTATTTGGTTAGTTGCATGAAAACCAGTCAAGGTTAAAAATAATAGTTCTTTTTTTTTTTTGTATGAACATGAGCTTAATAAGAGGTAATTAGATTAGTCTCGCTTGCATAAAAGAATAAAACCCTGGGAATCAATGTTTTTAAGAAATTAACTGAAGAAAAATTTACTTATTCAGAGAAATAGAATTAAGTAAAATAAATTTCATTAAAAACTATTAATTTTGAGTCCAAACTCTTATTGCATCTACAAACTTCTTTCTTTTGACCTTTTTTTTTTTTTTTTTTTTTTTTTTTTTTTTTTTTTTTGTTTACTGTTTATAGATAATTTGTTTTTATTAAAATGTTATTTAAACTAATAATTAAACGATAATAAATAATCTAAAACTTTAGAACAAACAACAGAGAAAAATTTTTATGACCACTATTCATAGTAACCCCAATTTTCTTTTTTAACATTAATAATGTTACATAGTTATTAAAAAATTTATAATTTGCTTCTTTTAAACCATACAGTTGCCGAAACACAAAAGAACATTAAACTTGAGAATGAATAGAGATGCATAACAGAACCAATATTTTATTATCATGACCTCCTCTTAATAACCACGAAAATTAGATGATTTAGAAGCGTATATTTGTAAAAGTTTTTTTTACTGCCGGCCTCTTTTTGTTTTATTAACAAGGAGCACCAAGAGTATATACGATTCAAAATTATATCGGTCAACAAGAAAGATGCTTACTAATTTTTAATTATCCATTTACTCTAATTCGAACTCTATATTTATTATTAATTAAATAAGGCATTGTTTTTGTGTTAGAGCTATTTACTAACCACGAAATTGAAGACTGTAGGTTTTTGTGATCAGTTTTCTCATACAGAGTCGTAATATCAACCCTAACAACTTAGATGCAATTTTTGAGAGAGTCCCTCATTAGGTGCTTTTTTTCATCAAATTTCAATTAAACAAAGTAGGTGTGAGATATTATTGAAATTTGTTTGAAAGGCCTATCGATGACATTAAGTATAAAATAAAGCATCTTACAAATATCCGGCATTGCTTCGCTAGGTGGCGTGATTACTATGTAGAAACAGATTCACTAAACCACCATTAAGAAACTTTAACGGAAGTTGGGCAAGAAATGATATAGAAAAAGGAAATCTTTTTGTTAATCATTTGAAAACCGTATTTACCGCTCACACATCTCTCGATATGGCGGTCGAGTTACCACCTGTTGCTGTTAGAGCAGCTGTTCCACTAAGATTTGAGATAAGAGAAATCGAAAAGGCTATTCATGATTTAAACCCGAAGAAAGCCCCTGGTTTTGATAAGATCAGTAACAAAATGCTTTTGGAGCTACCCAGCATAGCAAAGAAAATTATTCTATTTATTTTTAATGCTATTTTACGCCTTGAATACTACCCTCAGGAATGGAAAGTATCATTAGTTACCATGATACCTAAATCAGGAAAGGATCCTACAAAAGTTGAGTCATAAGCTTATTGTCTAATATATCAAAGCTGTTTGAGAAGCTGCTAGTGTCAAAATTAACCCCAATTTTAAATGTAAATAGATGTATTCCAAACCATCAATTCGGCTTTAGAAGAGAACATAGCACAATTGAACAAACCCATCGTATAGTAAACGCCATAAGAAAAACCTTTGAAGAAAAAAAATATTGTTCCGCCCTCTTCATCGATGTTTCTCAAGCTTTTGATAAAGTCTGGCATGAAGGCTTATTACATAAATTGAAGCTAAATTTACCAGTAAACACACACAAGCTGTTAGAAAGCTACTTAGTCGGTCGAAAGTTTATTATTAAAGAAGGTGCTTTTATAAGTTCTCCTCAGCCAATTGACGCTGGAGTCCCTCAGGGAAGCATCATGGGCCCACTGTTATACCTTATATATACCTCAGACATGCCAAAAAACAACCACACCCTAACTTCAACATTTGCTGATGATACAGCTTTTTTAAGCGTGCACGAAAACTGTCATGAAGCTTCTCGCTACTTGCAGGATCATATATTTGAACTGGAAAAGTGGTTAAAACAATGGAGGATAAATGTTAATGAGCAAAAATGCGTACATATAACATTCACCTTGCGTCGGGAGTCATGTTCCCCTATTAAAATCAATAATCAATTAGTGCCCCAACAATCGCATGTAAAATATCTCGGAATTCATCTAGATCGGCGTTTAACATGGAAATGCCATATAGAAGCAAAACTAACACAAATGAAACTAAAAGCAATTCAACTTAATTGGCTTATTGGAAGAAACTCCGTTCTTAGTCTCGATTGTAAACTTCTACTTTACAACTCTATCTTAAAACCAATTTGGTGCTACGGTATTCAGTTATGGGGCACTGCCTCGGCTTCTAATATCGAAAAAATTCAAAGGCGACAAAATAAACTTCTTCGAATAATCACAGCCGCTCCCTGGTATGATAAATACTCAAATATTCACAAGGATCTCAATGTGCCGTTAGTAAAAGCTATTATTACGAACTATGCACTAAAATATTTAAAAAGACTTGAGTCGCACCCAAATCCACTAGCTCGAAATATTTTAAATTACAGCGGCCACTCTAGATTAAGGAGAAGAGATACAGCAGGACTCATCAGACAAGAAGAGCGCTAAACATCTACATATGTGAACAGAAACCGCGAAGAGAAAAATTTTCGTCTAGCATTGGCAGGACAAAAATAAAGTATTAGTATAAGATTTGATTAATTATTGTTAGTTCATATTTAATATATGAAGATTCAATAAATAAATAATGAAAAAAAAAAAAAGCACCTGCCATATGGCCTAGCCTCTAATGGTGGATCTTAAGAACTGGGTGATAAGCAATGCACCTGTGTGAGAGCAAGCCAACATACACACAGGCAAGCCAGCATACCCACCTGCCCCTTGCTTAGAAACTGAAGCTCTCTGGACTCCGCTGCTTTAGAAAAAGCCGGCAGCATATAAAGCAAAAGTATAGGGTGTTTTTATAGAGGTATAATACTTTAAGTTGGGTGCACTTTTTTAACTAGCGGCCATTTTGTCAGCTGTCAAGTGATTTATGTTTAGCTTGGTTTGGCATTTTAACATGAATAAACTGACGCCGGACCAACGCTTCCAAAGTGTGCAAATTTATTTTGAAAATCATGGTTCTGTTCCAAAAAGGAATTTTGTTTATCGGCGAAGCTCACATTTGTTTGAATGGATTCGTAAATAAATAAAACTGCCGTATTTGGATTGATGATGATCCTCAAGTGTATGTTGATGCACCGATACATCCAAAAAAAAAAAAGACTGTTTGGCGTGCTTTATGGGCTGGTGGAATCCTTGGGCCGTACTTCCGTAAAAACTATATTAGCCAGAACGTTAAAGTCTATGGTGACCGCTATAGAGCGATGTTTACTGACTTTTTCCTTCTTTAATTGAACAACCATGATGTGCCGGAGCTGTGGTTTCAACAAGACGGCGCAACATGTCACACACCTCGTGCCACAATTGATTTATTGAAGGAAACGTTTGGTAACAGCATAGTTTCACTTTTCGGACCCGTGAATTGGCCTTCAAGATCGTGCGATTTAACGACGATAGACTATTTTCTGTGGGGATATGTGAAGTCGCTAGTCTACGCCGATAAGCCCGAAACGATTGACCACTTGGAGGAGAACATTCGCCGTGTTATTGCCGATATACGGCCACAAATGTTGGAAAAAGTTATCGAAAATTGGACCTCCAGATAAGACTACGTCCACGCCAGCGTGGCGGTCATATGCCAGAAGTCATATTAAAATTATAATGCCAGAAGATTATCTTTCGAATAAAGTAAATTTCATGTCAATTAAAAAAATTCATCTTTCTTATTCCATTTCAAACTTGTATACCTCTATCAAAAATACCCTTTTAATACGGAATAGTTTTCCCTTAGGCCGAATTCTCCTTCAAGTAGGGAAAACTCAGTGCTTCAGTGACCTTTTCAGTATTATCCCTTCCCGCGACTTGGGCTTAAAACACAAGCACATCGTCATCCTCGAAAGTATTTCTTCGTAAAAAACAGCCTTTCTTTGAGCCCTTTTGTGAGTTCGTGCTTTAAAAAAGCAATACCCTACCGCACAGAGAACACCCTGATGAAAAGCAACCTTCTATTCAAAAGTAAAGCTTCCGCAAAGATAATCTCCCCGAAAGACAGGAAGCATTTCCCGCTAACGCATTCTAACGGAAGCTTCAATCAATAGTCAGTTTGATTGCGTGTCACCAGGGCTACTGGCTCGCGTGGTACCAGATAAGTAAGATCTCCGGTCAACCTTCGGTCTCAAAAAATCACGAAGACTTTAAAATTATAGGCCATTTTGAATCTTTACTGAATTCCAGGCTCACTAAACCTAATTTTTTCTTAAAACCGCATTCCTTCAGTGTCCATATCATCTAATTCAAGCGAAAATAAGTTGGCAATCATCGCATTAAAAGCTCGTGGATCGCATTTGGATTTGTATCTCCCAAATTCGGCAATTTTGTTCGTTAACGCACCCATTTATCCATCGTTGCACGAGACGTTCTTGGATCTCATATGGATTGGTACGTCCCAAATTTGGCATGTTTGTTCGTTGACGTACCCGTTTATCCAGTAGTGGGCTTCGTCAGTTAAGATAATATTTCGATCAAAATGAGGTTAAAGACACCCATTTTGATAAAAACATAACTTGCTGTTATCTCTATATCCATATGTTGTGATTTGGCATAGCAGACTAAATAAATGAAAGTCAACAGACTGTCAAGGTTCGGGAGTCGTTATTAGAAGACCCTTTAATTATAAAGTATTGCTTGCAATGCAGGAAAATAATAATTTATAATGCACAACAAGTTTCTTTATATTTTACATACACAGAAAAAATTAAAAATTGTTTCTAATCACCAAATTCATAGAATCAAGCAAACAATTTGTTGATTTCCACCTAATACCAAAATGATTATATTGATTACCAAAAATTAAAAATTGTGAATTTTTTTTTCAATACATGATATTTTAATTTAAAAAATGATGAAAAAACTTTATCATTTCAAAAAATGATTGATTTAATTAAATATAGCTCAGGTTTTGACAATTCCCAACAACAATTCTACAAGTTTACATTATTTTGTTTTTAGGGAAAAAATCAATTGAAATTTTTTGTTATTTAATTAATATTTTAATTAAAAATTTATTTCAAAACAACTAAAATGTTAATTAAATAAAAATTATATTTTTAATTTTTTTTCAACTTAAATTTTAATACTTTTCAAAAAATTTTTTAATTGATAAAAACCTACTGGAAATTTTTTCTGTGTACATTTTAGTAAGTTAAATGCCAAAAATTAATTTCGAGCTATAATACAAATGGTATTATTAACCATTACATGTTTTGAGGCAACCATAATATGGATGCGGTTTCCTCGTGGACGACTAATTTTCCCGTAACATGGTTGCAGAAGACAATAATATAGTTGAAATACTCGTAATATTTTCCGCTAAAATAACGTCTATTTAAACAGTGACCACAGAAGGTACGTGAAACAGACAGTTGCGATATTCTCGGACGAGTTGTCACTTTTATTTTATTTTTATGCGAATTGTCAAACGCCTTAAAATTTCAGTTGTTTGAACATTTTAATTGACGTAAATAGAAATTATTTCATCACCCGAAAAATAATTGCACATGCAAATCAAGACGAATTCACTAGAAGGTGAGGTCAACTCTACAACAACACTGCTTTTGTGGTCGGATTGTCAAAAATAATGCTAGTAAAAAAAAAATTGTTTGTTTATATAAAAAACTAGTTTGTATACAAACTTTGACAAATCGACCACCGAAAAAATAACCATATGTTGACTTCAAATCGATCATCGAAAAAAAATAACCATATGTTACCTTGACCCCACCTTCTAGTGAATTCTCCTTGATGTAAATTAAGAAAAGATTTTGGTAGCGACAGCTGTTCTAGGGGTCACATGAAATTTTCATATGTTTTACATAAGTCATAATGAGCAGCAAAACCTAGCGGAAATGTAACTTAAATAAAATAGCTATGAAGTAGATAATGCCTAAATACATTTTTTCATTGCCACACAAGATAAAAAAATAGCTAAATTTTGCCACTTTATTTCTTAAATTTAGACTATCCGTTTATAAGTTCACATCGCAGTTATTTTGGTCACTTTTGTTCTCATTTTGGCATCATGCTGTTTATGTTTTGTTAAGTCCAATAGATCTAACGAAAGTGTTAGCTGTCACACTGGTCTACATTTTTGATCGTATACTCTGGGAAATCATCATGAAGAGATGCTCGCTTGAACAACGCTACCAAATTTACTTTGAAAATCAGTCATCGATTCGCGCAAGTTACACAAAACTTCGTGATTTTTATGACTCCCATAATTTGTCAAACTGTGGATAGATTCCATATCACATACTCTCTAAATGATGCAATAACGCCAAAACTTCAAAGGCATGGCATCCTGAAGAGAATATCGCCACTGCAAACAAAAGTGTTGAAGAAAGTCCAATTTTATTAATATGCCGTCGGTCGCAGGAATTGAAGCTCTGTCCCACCACAACGTGAAAAATTTTGTGCAAAGAAATTGGCCTTCCCCCGTACGCTGATGCAGGATTTCAAACCAGGAATTAAAGAACAGATAATAAAATTTTTTTTCGCTTGTTAATAAACAGAATTGCCGCATAAAGAGTGCGACGCATCTAAAACAAACAATTCAGACTCCATTACAACCAGAAAAATGGACCGCTTGGTGCGGTTGGTGGCGTTATCGTACCTTAGTTCTTTTAAAATATGGATCAAAGAGTTTTTGTTTGAAAGTATGGATGAAATTGATCCGGGCGAGAGCTGGTTACAAAAGGATAGAGAAATATGAATAAGGCTACACGCACCGCGACCCGGAGGATCTTTTGTGCAGCCTGTGTAACGATTCCCAAGTATTTCACCGTTCTGGTGAATGGCATGAGCGTAGTTTTCGCGGGGTTAATATTAAGCCCCCTTCTCTGCACCAGCCAAGTGTCAAGTTCAGGGCCTGCTGCATCCCTTCCGAATTAGTTGCGCCATCAAATCTATTCACAGATATTACTATATCGTCAGCGTATCTATAAGTTCGGAAGCCCAGGTCTGTAATGATCTATTATAGCTCGATGACCAAAGTCCACAGAAGAGGCGATAGTACGCCACCCTGTGGACAACCTTAAGTTGCTTCAATGGTCCTCGATAAGCCTTATTTATCCAACTTGATCACCCTAGATACATGCATTTGCCTTATCCAGTTTCTCATATCAACTGAAACACCCTTTCTTGTAAGAGCAAAGGATGGTGCTACGTGCCTTATTGAGACCGCAAACATGGACCTATTTACATATATCCAAATTTGGCGATTTCAAGAAATGAACCTATCGATTGGCCTTGAAAATCCTGCGACTTAAAACCTCTCGATTATTTCCTGTAGGAATTCGTGAAGTCACATTATTCGTAACAAACAATGATAAAAAAAAATAGTGGCCTAAAATTTTACGTCTAGAATGCACTATGTACGTCAGGAACAGCCGCGTTGCCCATATGCCCGTTATAATTTTAAAATGTTAATGTCATGGATTAATCTTTCGAAAGAAAAAACATTTTTTGATTAAAATTAAGTTTTTCGGGCATGTTCTAGAAATCGAAATGATTTTTAGTTCAATTATTAACAAAGTGACCGAAGTTTTTTCTGGTTTTAGTTAATTGGTACCTTGTAAAGTTAATTGGTACCAGAGCTGCCATTTTTGGTTATTTCTAACCAAAACTGGTAATTTTTTTTCTCAATGTGGAGATGTGAATATTTTTTTCATTTTGGTTACTTTTTTTTTAAATATAAAATACGTATGAATATATTTTTCGTGATACACTTGCATCGCGTATTTCGATTCGAAGGGAATTATTTACGACTTAAATAATGTGTACTTTGCACAACAATTTTCTCATTATTTGTTTCAAATAACCGGAAGTTTTTATACTTTATCGAAAACAAAAAAATCCCTTTGAACACAGCTACCATATATTTTTGTTGTGATTTTTATATTTATATTAGAAACAGCCATGTTCTGAAATTAATATCAAATAAAGTTTTAGTCTATGGAGATATTCATAAAACCACGCGGAATTAATTTTAGAAAATGACTGAAAAAGTTCACAAAAGTAGTTTAAGTGTTCTAAGTTTACATTAAATTCAGTAGTATATTTTAATATATTGAAATACACATACATATGTATGTAGGAATTTTAAAGATTTTTCAAAAATTAATTGATACATACAGCCATGTCACAGAGTACAATTGCGTTCGGAACCGAAGAGAACGTATTTGTTTATTGATAGAAAGTATATCTTGATAGTTTTTTTGGCCTTTTAGAAACAGAAAACGCCCATTCCCTTCATGAAAATAAAAATGGTTTCATTACGCAAAGTTTTTTCGTAATTTTCTAAAGCACCAAAATACGAAATGAATTCCGCATCGGAACGGCATTGTACTCTGTGACATGGCTGATAATCTATAATTTCAGAATTTATGGAATTTACTGTAAGAAAATGTCGTGAATTTAAGAAATTTTATATTTAGTTTTTTAATTATTTTTACAAATTTATCAATTTATTTACTTTCAATATACAGAATTTTGTATGGACATTTGACGAGTTTTAACTCTTATAAAATAAAAATATTTTTTATGAAAAAGGTCTAAAATAAATAATAACTTTTAATTTAAGTTTCTCGTTATTTGTTTAATATGTACAAGAATTGCATTTTTTGTTTTGTTTTCTTAATTTGTTATTAATATTTTTCCATTAATTTTAAAGAGTTTTTCAATTAGCAAGAGGCATTTCTAATTTGGTTATATTTTTTCACATTTGGTAACTTTTTCAAAAATGTTGGTTGGAAAAATGTTGTTAGTCGTGGCAGCACTGATTGGTACTCAAAAAATGTTATAATTAAAATGGATTATTTTAATGAAGTTTCGGTGCAGTGTAGTTTTTTTCAGGCTTTTCTACAATTGCAAGTTAAAAAAACAGCGCTGTTCTTCCACGTACTGTTAACACTTTGGACGTAAATAATTCTTTGCAAATCAAACTAAATATGCAAAACTACATATAAGAAATTCTCAAAAAATTCGTAGTTCGATCGAAAATAAATATTTTTGGCTCATTTAAATACCTCTTTTCCTACTAACTGACTCTAATGGCCAATTTTCAGTATTGACATTAAATCACATTTATGTTTAAACCCGTTTTAAATACAAAATTCTCCTCTTCACTAAACACTTAAATGAAACTTAAGTTACCGATGTGGTACATTTAAATTCAACTTAAGTTTCTATTGGATTAACTAAGGAAGGTGGCGTCAATTTCACAACAATACAACAACAACAGACAAAGTAATAAGAGCCAGCTGTTTTTTGAGATCACCTTGTAAATAACTACACTTTTTTTATCATATTTTTTTGTATTTTGTAGTGCTACCAGACTTTTATCTTTAAATAAGACTTTTCATATAAAACTCAAAAAATCAATCTGTAATTAAATACGATTTAAGTTTTAATTGGGCATAAAAGTTAATTTGAAAAGATAATTTCTTCTAGCAGCAAAATAATGCCTCTCTTTGTTCCCCCACAAAATAATAGGTGGGTTTATAATAGGAGTACTTTTAGAGTAAAATGCAGTAAATGAGTAAACTTTAAAATTTGCTCTCACAAAAAGCTGTTGTCCAAAAAAGTACGCGAACGCAAAATTTGTAAAAATTCGTAAAATAAAGGCAACAGCTGATGGCAAATAATTGAAGTGTTGAAAAATGTTTACACTTTTGACTACTTAACTCGTTTTCTTATCGGTACTCGATTAAATACTTTTTATAACACGAATATTTTTGGAAAATAGAAACAAATTATTTTATGTAATCTTTCATATTTGTTTGTTTTTTATTTTATTTGAATTTGCTAATTTGTGTCCGGCAAATTTGATCAGTAGTACACGAATACATTTTTTACTATTAACTTTAAAAACAAGTGCTGTTCTAAGTACCCGAGTACTTGACACTTTTACAACTCCAAAAAATTAACATAACAAAACAAAGTTTCAAAAGTTGGTATTTAGCCATATATATTCTTCACAAGCAAGTTTAATTAATTAATATTAATTCATTTTTTGTTTTTATTTTAGTTTTATGTCAACTTTTCTTTTATTAAACATTTTTTTCACAATTTTTTTGCTTTTTGTTTGTTACTTTTGTTTGTTTACCTTTGAAACATGTGTTTTTTTGTTTTACTAAATTTTACTGCAAACATTTCTGCAGTAAAAATTTGTAAGTACTCAGTCAAGAACTGTAACTTTACGCTCTCAATTTGTGTTCTCATTTACTGTATTTTGTGTACTCGAACGCAATTTAGTAAAATGCAGTAAAGTTCAGTAAAAAATAGTAAAAACTTTTGTGTTCTCGACACAGCTAATATTTAATTACGAAAGTTTAAATAAGGTGAATTATAAAACAATTTGCATTGGTTCATATTTTCTCTTCAGTTTCGAGGAAAAGTACTTTTTTAATAACTTAATTTTCGTCGATTTTTAATTAATTTAAAGATATTTTGTCAATATTTTTTTTTTTTTTTTTTTACTTTTTTGTCTTAATTTCACAACATTTCTCTTTTGTTCACAGCAAAAATTATCAGTTGATTTTTATCAATTGAAATAATTGTTTAAAAAGTATTTCAATTTAATTAATGTGATAATTGAATCATATAGTTTGTTAGTTTAAAGAAAATGAAAAATTTAATTTTGATTTAATTAACATTTTAGTTGTTGTAAAATAAATTTTTAATTACAATATTAATTAAATAACAAAAAATCGTAATTGATTCTTTCGTTTAAAATAATATAATTTAAACTTGTAGAATTGTTGTTAGGAATTGTCAAAATCTGAGCTATATTTAATTAAATCAATTAACACATTTTTTGAAACGGCAAAGTTTTTTGATAATTTTTTAAGGCAAAGAAAAAAAGTTTATGAACCAAATTCAGGAAAAAGTGTTGTTGAAATAAATTAGTGTACTTTAATAAAAAGTTTTGTATTGAAATATTAGGAAAAAAAATTTAAGTTATTGTAAAACTGTTTGTTTTGTTTTATATTTGGTACAAGGAATTTATTTCTACTGACAATATACAATTTTTCAATAGTGTCGCAAACTTTTATTGTTTTGTTAAGACTGTTATAACAGTAACCCCCATATTCATAAGAAATATTTAAGGTTTATAGCGAGTTTATGAAACGAATTTTTTATGAAAATTTTTTTAGTAAACCTTTTATTAATCAAAAATTTTTTTTATGAATACGGGGGTAACTTTTTATTGTGTGCTTAAAATTTAGTTTTTTCTGTTTTTTTTTTATTTTGTGTAATTTTGTCTCTTTATGAGAGAAATTTATGCGTGCTCTTTTATCACGAACTTCACCAAAAAAGTAAAGAAACAGAGGTTATATTTATTACTTAACAAGCAATAGACAAAGACACCAAGTAAACAAAAACGAACAATTCAATGGAATGTCAATAGATCATAAAACAAATTAACAAATTTATTAAAAACTTTTCAGCATCCAAAAAAAAACTCTATAGTACGTTAAGAAGCCAAAGTTATAAACAATAATTATGATGTACGACCGAAAAAGAAACCAGCTCTCTGCTTTTACACAAAAATTTCCAACAATAATTCCGTTCTATTGACAGCGAATCAACAAATTTACCAAAAATTAATAATGAAACTTTTAAAAATTCTTAGCCAAATATTAAGATCAATACGCAGATAGTTTAGTATTGTTTTAAAAAGGTATGTTTACATTTAACACATATTTGACAAAAAAAAAACACATACACACACACACACACACAAAAGCGTGACCACTAAACTGATAAATCATTACTTTTGTCTATAAATTTTTTTATTGATTTACTAAACTTTATTGACGCAGTAAAATGTTAAAAATAATTTCCTTAATGATGTTTGATCTATAAATCGTTATGCGATATCAAACTAATTTTTAGTAAAAATAGTGGTTACGTGCAGAGGGGGTTAAACATTTTTTTAATGCAACCATATCTAAATGGTGATATTGTTAGTTTTACAGGTTGTTTGGGTTAGTTGGTGGTTGTTTGTTACTATCGCACAAAGTCTTATAGCAGCTGAACTACCGCATCTACTTACAAAAGTAAGCACATATACGAGGTAAGTCGTAAAAGTTATAAAAAGTAAGCAAATATATATTAAGAGTGAACAAGTAGATTATAACAATTGGAAAAACAATTGAAATAAGAGATATATGTACATAGGTACTTCTTATTAGGGACGTAACGAATGTCGATACCGATATATCGGTGATACTTTAGATTTTCCAAATTTTCGGCTACACTTTGCTGTCGATATGACGATATTTTTTATATATTTTTTTTTGGAGTACTTTTGAACAAATAATTTAATTTTCTATGCTTATTTTTTGCATAGCAACTTAGAGAAATAACACAATAAAAAGCAGAGGATAAAATCAAAACAGAATAGTGAAATTGTTTCAAATAACATATGAATCAACGGAGATGGACAAATTGACCCAAAATTTAGCGACTGACTATGCATTAGACATAAATAAAAGATTTGACGCTTTAGAAAATATTAAAGCCTATTGTTTATCTACAATTCTCGAATATTTCAAAGACAATTCACTTCAATTATAGCGAAAAAATAACTTCTTATTGAGCTACTTAACATGTGTCTGCATTTTGAAAGTATTGAAAACACGATCAGCCTAGCAGGTGGTACAAGTTGTGGTTAGTCTAAAAGAAGTGGCCTTTGTAGCGTTTGTGAAAAACGATACGAGAATCCGAGGAGGATAGCCATATTTGCATCCTTTGCTGTGATTCTGCTAAAGAAGAAGCCGAAAAATACCCTTAGATCTTTCAATATTTCTAGAGACGCAGATCCACTTATTACGGCCCAAACTTAAAAATATAGCGCAGAGATTCCTTAGTTTTCAAATTAGTTCCGTCGTATCGGACGGACTATTTTCCACTGCAAGTCTGGTTCACACGGACTTGCAAAATCGTCTTTCCCCGCAAAAGTTGAGAATACTTTGTTTTTTAAATAAAAATCTTATTAATGTCAATTTTAAATATTAATACCTAAATTCGTACGCTGTTATTTTTGTAAAAAAAAATTTTTATTTTTTTTATTAATTTTATCAAGAGATAAAATTGTACTCTTTGTTTTTTAAATCTTTTTAGTTTTGTTTATGTGACACAAAACTGCAAAATATTTTAATGAAATTATTTAAATTTCCTGAAATAAAATTTGCAGAAATCACAAAAATATTCCCGGAAAATATTTTCGCATAGAGAATCCTAGTTAATGGTAACACTATGCTAGTTGAAAAAACAGACAAGCCGGGCACATGACGTTTTAACATAATTCGGGTACGCTGAATCCAGTGCTGCGCACGGTTTTTTAAGATTGGCTCTGGTTTTCGAGATATACCGTTATTTCGAAAATGGAGGAGATTGCACAACATATATTCGCGTAACTCAAAAACGGTCTAGTTTATTGAAATTACTAAAAAAATTCCGCAATAAAATTTCATTTCAGAAAAATAAAACCTTTTTTCTAATATGAATAGTCGTTATTGAAAAATAATTTTTTTTTTGAAAGAAAAATTAATTTTTTATCAAAATTTCGAAATTAAAAAATGCAGGTAGGCTTCTAATTTTTTTGCAGACATATAAAAAACGAAGCTGCAAACAAAACAAGCCATAAATGATTAAAATCTGTTAGCAACTTTTGATTTTATTCACAAAAGTCGACAAATTTTAATTAATTTAAGAATTTCGTAAAACGCAATATTTGTATGGTAGCCACCCTAAGAAGTGCTGATAATGTCTTGAGAAAATGTAAGGACAAAAACTTAATTGAGGTCGGTCATACATTATATACCACTAGGGGCGACTTCTGGGAATTTGTGGGACCTTTTTCTGCAAAGCATAGCTGCATTTTTCAATTTTTTATGAATTTTTAAAAAACAAAAATTTCGAAATTTTGTTAAAAAAATAATTTTTTTTTTTCCAAAAAAAAATTATGTATCTAAAACGACTGCGGATATTAGAAAAAAGTTTTACTTTTCTTAAAGGAAATTTTATTGCGGAATTTCGTTTTTTTTTAGTAATTTCAATAGACTGAACCATTTTTGAGTTACGCGAATATATGTTGTGCAACCTCCTCCATTTTTGAAATAACGGTATATCTCGAAAACCAGAGCCAATCTTAAAAAACCGCGGGCAGCACTGGATTCAGCGTACCCGAATTATGTTAAAACGCTAGGTGCACAGCTTGTCACGAAAAAAAGTGTCAATTTCTTGCACAGTGTAATTAATTTTTTTTTTTTTAATTAAACATGCTGTTTTTATTTTATTTTTTTTTTTCTTATTCTAATCCCGCTAAACTCTACGCTTGTCTTATAATTTAGGGCATCTAAAATAATAGATAACGAAATGTTCTAGACAGGTGTACAATTTATCAGAAATGTTGGGGATGAAATTCGAAAATGCTTTTCTACAGCAAATAATTCTAACGTTACTTTACAGGAAATAATATCGAAAGTACAAATCAAATTACACAACTGACCTTTGACGGATCAGAGATATTTTCAATTCAAATCATGAGATGATACAAATATTTTGTGGCGATAACGTTGCCATATGTTCGTAGAAAGTGTTATCGGAAGTACAAATAAGATCACACAACTGACGTTTGACAGATCAGAGATATTTCCAATTCAAATCATGAGATGATACAAGCGTTTTGTGACGATAGCTTTGCCACATGTTGGTAACAAATATAATGCAATTTTATAACTGACTGGTAGAGGGATCTATTATAAAATGCATTTGTAAAAAATTTCCAACTGACTTTTTATATAACCCTCGTTATTGTTGTAAGAGTCAAACATTGAATCTGTAAGCATTTGTGCGATCTCAACATTTGCACTTGTTGTATCTTTTTTTTTTGTCGACAACAGGGTGATCATTTGACTCGTTTTGGAGTTTATAGTTGCGGCTTATTATTTTTTTGTATACGAGTCTACAACAGCTAACAACAGCATATTGAATAAATGTTTTTTATTTAATTTTTATTTATGTATTTAGTTTTAAAGCTGAAAGAAAGCCAGCACCAAACATTAGCCAGACGATTCTTCTCTTGTTGTATGATCATGACATTCAGTCTTTGTTGGACTTTTATCGTTGTCGGTTATTTCGAGCGGTTTGATACGAGTTTTATAGGAACGAATACTACTGGAACTCAAATTTAAAAAGCTCGTGTATTTTTTAATTCAATTAATTTACCTTTAGCAAATGTTGCATGCCACAATGAATTGTTTAAACATTGTTGTGAGTTACGAGTGAAGTGTATTGTGGTAAAAATTGTTATCTGTTAATTTCGCTTGCTGTATTGTGTGTTAAAAGGTTAAAAGAATTTCAAATGTTTTAATACTGTTTGTTAATTCTTAAATCGTGATTTGAAACTTAAAAAAAAACGAAAAGAAATTTTGAAAAAACACGATAAATAGAAAAAAATCAAGAGGAATGTGAAAAAAATTGTTTGATTAAAAATGTTGAAAGTTTGTTTCATGTTTAAAATTGCTCTAATTTTCATGTTGTGTTGAATTTTTTATAAGTTTGTAATTGTTATTTGAATTACAAAGAAAAAAGAAAATTTTGTTTAAAACTTGTTGGAGTTTTGTCAAGAAGTTTGGCTGTTGTTTGGACTATTTAAATACTGATTGAACATCTACATTCGGATAATACTTATTTGTACATGGGATTAATTTTAATTACATAAATTGGTAAGTAAGAATTAAATATTTTTTTTCAAGCGAATGCTGATATTTAAAAATAAAAGTTATTGAAAATTTGAACTTTATAATATAATAGAAAAAAATTAATTTTTACTCTTCTTTTTAGTTGGTCGGTTTTATATAAAATATATATGTAGACTTAAAAATGATTTGCGCAAAAGAGTGCATTCCTCCGAAAAATTTAAGTTACAAGTATTTTACCGTCCCAATAACTCAGAAGATTCGTTTCTCAAAAGCAGTTCGATATAAATTAGGTAAAATAACGCAAACCAGCCTGTTCCGTATATACGTTAATTTGAAACTCATAAGATTATTTCCTAATTTTTTTAAATTTTCTTTAAAACTAAATTTTAAAAATTTTGGGCCGGGTTTTCGAGATATAGATTAAGTTTAAACTTAGTTTTACGTACTCTGAAACTCGAATTTTTCCGGCGAAATGTGATTTGTTTTTAATTACACTGCGGAAAATTTGTGTCAATTGCTCTTAAAGCGCTTATCCCGTAACCAGTGAACAACATTTTATAATTAAAAGAAACGAATTGTGATAGTTGTAAACAAGACCTATCACTTAACTGGTGATAACGTGTTTAGAGTGTAGTTGGTCCAGACGATAGGTAATTGGCACAAAACTATTTATGTAACTGGATTTTGTGCGGGTAGTGGCTGATTCTCTCTAGTTCTATCACTTTATATGACATGGTTCATTTGTGACAATATCTGCGACAGGCATTATTTTAACCGAAATTGGATGTGTCCATTAAGATTATTTCAGTGACCTGTTACAAAGTGTCAAAAAGGTGCCAATTAACCCTTCGTAGGACATCGTCATGTTAAAGTGACTTGTCACGTGACAAGTTCAGTGTTAGTTCCCTTTCCCGTATGGTATTTTATTAAAGACCAAAATTTTAAGCAAAACTAAGCTGTTCCGTCAAAATGTTGTATACAAACATGGTAAAACACAGCCTTGGTAGCTTGTAATAAATTTTAAAAAGTACATGCAAATTTAGCAAGCGTTCATTTATGTTCAGACCTAACAAATATTTGACGAACAAATTCCAAAAAAGCGTGACCAGTAAACTAATCTAATACTAGTTTTATTTTTAAGAATTTTAATTGATTTTCTTTACTTTATTTGTAAGAAAATAATTGTATAATGTAATTAAGAAGCTGTTAAATGATGTTTGATCACGCAAACGTTTCGCAAAAGCAAGCATTTTTTTTTTTTTTTTTTTTGATTAAACTAGTGGTTACGTGTAGGATGTTAAATATTTGATTTAGAGTCTAAATAGATTGTTTAATTAAAAATGTTGTTTTGACTTTATATTTTGAAATTTTTAGCCACCTTACCCTTAAGTCCAGAATAATTTTAGTTTTAACTTTTGATGTTTGCGGTCCATAACGGGCATAAAGGGGTTGTGAATATTGTTTTAAGAAATAAATTGTGGGTCGGTACAATAAAGATTGTTTCGTAAAGAAGTTCATTATTGGTCATGGGCATTTTGTGCAAAAAATTTTAATCCAAATTTTTATTTTTTTAATCAGGCTAAAGTTCATTAAATTATTTTTATGAAGAAATTTTACAACATGAAATGATAAAATTTTTTTTTATAATTTTTTCATTCTTGACTGACCCCGGGATTGAACCCACTTTCACGGACAGGTTGACTTGCCATGTTTCGAGAGTAACCAGACTATCTCGTCAGAAATATTCGCCGTTAACCACTCACTGCCATTAACGACGGTATGGTAGTCAATAGTCAAACATGAATCTTTAAAACAAATGGTATGTCCACCTTATTGGTTGGTCGAAGTTTGTTGTGAATGATTATCTATTTTAATTGATTAGCATGTTCTTCCTTACTTTTTGTCAAGAATTCTTCTAGAGGTCCAAAGTATATTTTTCTGTTTCTTATATATTTTTTTTTTTTTTGTTTTGTCCTTCTATTTCTCTTTGACGTTTTTAATTTTTAATAAAAATACAAATTTTGAATAAGAAAATTTTTTATTTTTAAGAGATTTTATCCACATTCTTTTCGAATGAAAGTACTATTGAGATTATCAGCCATTTCACAGAGTACAATTCCGTTCGGAAACGGAATTCATTCTGTATTTCGGTGCCACCGAAAATGACGAAAAAAATTTGCGGAACGAAACCATTTTTGTTAATTAATTCATTTATTAATGATGTGCTAATAATCCCAATTTATGATAAAAAAAACACTGAAATTTATTGTTGTGGGAAAGCTAGTTTATATGCGCATTTCGCTGGTTGCTTAGGCCAGCTCGTCAGGAAACTTTTTCCAAATACTTTAGAAAAACTAAAAATATTATACAAGTAAGACCATAAAGTGAATAAGAATTTTAAACACTCAGCTCTTACTTGTAACAATATCAAAGCTTCAACAAAGACACAACAATAAATAGTGAATTTTTTCTTTCTTACATTCCCCTACAATTGGCTGGGTTTTTTCCAACACGAATTGTAGTTGTAAGAGGATAGAAAAAAACAAAATTAAAAAAAAACAAGTTGCTAAACTTGGGAGGAATGGGAGTTTTCTGTGTCTTAAAGGCCAAAAAACTTTCAAAATATACGTTCTATCAATACACAAATATCTTTTCTTCGGTTCCGAACGGAATTGTACTCTGCGACATGGCTGTATAACTTAGAAATGCGGAAGTAAAAGAATCAGTTTTTTTTGGCCAATGATAAATGAAGAATTGGAAGAAATTGCAGCGTTTCAACTTTGACTACAGTTTTTTAAACGCTGGGAAATAATGTCTTTACTATTTCCCAAAGATTTTTATCTGGAAAAATTTAAAATACTGATAATCAAATTTACAAAAATTAGGTTTTCATTCGAAAATTTTAAATGCAGACATAAAAATGTATGATTTTATTCTCGCAATATTTTTAGTAGTATTTTCCAGTATAAAAAATGCTAGTTTCAAAAAGTACCGACGACAATCAAAAGAATTTCAAAAATCTTCCTGATTTTCCTTACGCAACTGCTTTAGAGAAGAAAAAAAACTTAATGCATACGTTTTCTCTACTTCTAAAAACATTGTGGGTCTGGCTTAAAAATTGCTTTTATTAAAAACTTTTCTTTCGCAGGTCTTATATTTATTACAGCGACACCAGTTTAAATCTGAAGTCATGAGGCAGGTCCTGTGCAATCTTAAACAACGTTACCAAATTATCCAAATTTACTTCGAAAATCAGACATCATATTTTTTTGTGTTATTTTTTAAAATAACAAGTTCTTTAGAACCTCTTCTTTAGAGCCTCTTCTTAGAGAATAAATGAAACCAGTTAAAGAAACAATTTTCCTACCGGTACAAAGTGGTGTATTTTAACACATTTCTTATACACAGAAAAAAGTGTTTTATCAATTTAAAAAATGGCTTAAAACGTATTTAAATTTAATTAATGTGATAATTGAATCAATTATTTTTTAGTTGAAAGAAAATTACAAATTTAATTTTGATTTAATTAACATTTTAGTTGTTTTGAAATAAATTTTCAATTAAAATTTTAATTAAATAACAAAAAATCTTAATTTAAACATGTAGAATTGTAGTTGGGGATTGTCAATATTTATTTAAATAAATTAACACATTGTTTGAAATGGCAAAGTTTTTTGATATTTTTTTAATTAAAATTTGCTTGATATTATAAAATTTGGTATAAATTTGCTGATTGGAGAAATTTAATAATTTTTTCTGTGTATGAATAGCTGTCTAAAATGTCAAGCGAATTTAATGTCCTTGATAGATCAGTGTCCCTGTTAACAATAACAATAAAATAATCATCTTCGTTACTATTGCTGCTGCTTCTGCTGCTCCCAGGCATTATTTAATGTTTTATACAATATTCCTCTAAGGCATAATTTACAAGATTTTAAATTTTGTTATTTCCTTTCATCTGTCGTAATGGTTTTTGAAAGCCAGCGCAGTTTGAAACTGGGGTGATGTCAAAATCGCTATATTTATTTCATGTGAAAGTTCATAAGTTGTAGTAAAGTGTCGTAAATAAACTTTGGCTGATTTGGGGCTTCTGAACATGAAATATGTACAAAAGTACAAATGCTGAATAGTTGAACTTTTTAATACAAGAATATTTTATTATATTATTTATTTTCGTAATGACCAAAGAACCTTATAATTTAAATTTATTAATGGTTTAATTTATTTTGTGAAAATCTATTTGAATACCATAAGTATTTAAAACACAAAATTCTTAAACGTCAGGTATTTGAAATACAAGCAATCACACGACCTACACTTTCATGTAGGAAGCCCCTTATAAATATTAAAAACTAGCTGACCCGGCAAACGTTGTTTTGCCTAGAAAAGTATTGTTTTTGTGTATATTTAAAATACAGATACAGAATCAGGTACAGGTAATATTCGGTGCAGATAATTTATCTTTATTTACAAAAAAAAAAAAAAAAAAAAAGGTGAATTATAAGTAAACTATTGAATAAGTTAAAAGAATATCATTGAAGCACTTTGTGGAAAACAATATTTTTCGTTTTGTTGTCAGGTGCAAAAATGAACAAAGAGGATGGCTTTCCGACACGGGAACATGCGACATAGAGTTGACCGTATGAAAAACAGCCCTTCTCCAAATTTAGGCCACAAACACTCAATGAAATCACATTAATTTAGAAACCTCCGTCGGCTCATGCACAACTACTTTGATATAGATCAAAGCATGATTAATTGCATAGCTTACGATTTGATTCATTTTCAATGGCACTTCTTGTCGGAAATTGTTCATGCCAACATAGAAAATTTTGCCGGCTCATGCGCAACAACTTTACTAAAGACCATAGCATGATCAAATTATATAATTTATATTGAGTAATTTTTAATGATGCCGCCTATCGGAAATTCGTCATACCAACCTAGAAACCTTTGTATGCTAATGCTCAACAGCTGTGCTAAAGATCATAGCATGATCAAATGCACAGTTTATGATTTAACTCATTTCGAGTAATTTTCAATGGCGCTACCTATTTTAGATTTTTTGCTATTATTCTTACTTGGTCAGAGACCATTCCGAATTGGTACGAATCATTGAAATCGGTCCAGCCGTTCTTTAGTTATAAACGTAGTAACTAACGCCACTTTCTTTTATATACATATATAGATAAAGGAGTTTTTGTTGCAAAAAGTTATGTACGTCAAAGCGAATTATAAATGGCGAACCACAATAAACTGTAAAGGGTACTTTACCAAACAAGGACGGGCTAATTGCCCTTAAATATAATGACAATGACGCGTCAGCAGCTTCCCCACCCTGAGTATTTTTTTTTTAATCTTTGTTGGTATGTTCATTTATAATTTTTTTTATACGACGAGCGACCGTTACATTTTAAATTATGATTTATAAAATAAACAAAAATTATAATAAACTTATTTAAATCTGACATTTCCATAAAAAAATATACAAAAAGCAACGGAATTCTTGTACAATAAAGAAAATACGGACTAAAGAAAATGAATAAAAAAATAACAATAAAAAAATCTGCATACTAAATAAATAACAGTACATATTTGTTTGACTTCTTTAAAAAATTGTAAAGTCTACAAGATATTATCAAATAATCTCCAACATTTAATCAATGAAATCTAATAAAAAACAAGTTAGAGTGACTAAGAGGCTGTGCCGAATCTTCGATACCCTCCACCGACACACAGTGGCGCCCGTAGAGCAAGCGAGGTTGCAAAAATCAAAATTTTCATGAGTGCCGACGAAGTTTTGAATAAACCCATGTTATAGGAAACTTTTCAACGATTTCAAATATGCCACTCTTAATAATATCACATTTTTAGTTTAGAAGATATAACCGTTCAAAGTTGACCGACTTTCGGTTTTCAAAAAAACACACAATTTTTAGTCAATTTGTTGCGATTTCAGGTGTAATATCACGAAAAATAGGTAACGAATCGCCTTATTTTTTGTTTGTATTGATTGATGTATTTATTAAATGTATAATGATAAAAAAAAAATTAACTGTTTGCTTTGTGTTTCTCCTGGTAAATCACTATTTAAAAACTATCCGTTTTTTCACTATTTTTCAACTTTGACGGAAAATAAAAAAAAACTATATTTTTCTATATTTGCCATATTTGCAAAACCTGTTCTTTGATTATTTCTTTACATAATTCAAAAAGTTTTATCTGCCCGTAAGTGCCCGTTTGCCTTCTAGAGGTAAAAAAGTTTAAAAAGACATGGTTGCAGAAATTGTATGGCGTCCATCCCTTATATGTTTTGACTGACAGTAGTTTGATCTAATAGTTTGAAAAAAACTACTCATTGAAATTAGCAGGTACGTACCTCACATAAACAATACTTTGGCGTACAAATGGTCAGGAACAATATTGACTTATGGTCCCTACAGGTAGGCACAAATCTTATTTGGACACGTGCATAATATCAAAATTGCATTATTCAGCCTAAATCCATATGTATGCAGGGAACAGGTAAATTTTTAGGCATGGTAGCATAAGCCTATATATTGCAAAATAAGCATAATGCCTGGATTAGTCTACGCCTGAAAGTTGGCGCAACAATTACTGAAACCATTAAACAATTTAAGTACTGAAAACATGGCGTTGAACAATTTAAAATTATTTGAACTGTTTAGAAAGTCAACCACACCAAAGTTTTTCACGGAAGTGAAAATTCTTCCTGAGAAGTTGACAGTGATCAGCAAATGGGGCTGCGATGGATCATCCGGACAAAGCGATTATAAGCAAAGGATATCTTCCGATGACGCTACAATATCGGACGGAAATATGTTTATGGCATCTGTTGTTCCTTTGCGGCTAAAATCGGATGATTCCCTACACTGGAAAAATCCACGTCCGTCATCAGTGCATTATTGCCGACCAATAATGTTTCAGTTTGTAAGGGAATCGGCAGAACTCATAAGGACTACGGTGAAGGACATTGAAGAACAAATAAGCAAGATTAAGACTACAAAGCTGCAAATTGGAGAAGGAAAATATATTGAATGCAATTACGAACTGACAGGAACAACCTCAACAATGTCATGCCCGATTTGCAAAAAGAGTCAGAAGAACTTTTTTCAATTCAATTCAATTTATTTCATATATAATATGTTACATCTCAATTTTATATAATTAGTTGTAAAGAGTTTAAGATTAGTATCTTTTTCTGCTTAATTATAATATATTTCAATTAGTTATCATATACATATATATAGACAGAATTATATTGGAGGTAAAAATTTAGCAAAAACCTATTTAAACCCCTTTTTTCGTTTTATTTTTATATTTTTTTTATCGATTTTATATTATTATTTGTCAGAAGAACTTTGGTAATTTAAACGATTCTACAAATGAGGAGAATTACGAATATGGAATGTCACCATTGCACGCAAGGATAAGGTGTATGGAATTCTTGCTAAAACTGGCATATACCCTACCACAAGAGGAGGAAAACTTCGATGAAAATACATCAATAAAGGATAAGGAAAAGATCAGAAAGAAGCAAATACAGGATGGTTTTTTTGAAACAAGTTGGACTAAAAGTAGACTGTCCCAAGCACGGATACGGTAACTCAAACGATGGAAACACTTCTAGGAGATTTTTTGAAAATGATGAGGCAGTAACTAGAATCATTGGAATTGACAATCAAATCGTGAAAATTGAGTACCAGTCTTTGCCAATTGGAGAGCTTTCTGAAGAAGCACAGGAGTCTCTTAACAAATTTTATAAAAAATATAGATTGCAGAACACATTCAAAGCATCAAGGGTAAGGCAAAATAAGGACCTCTTCAACATGTTGGCAGCATCTTCCGATCCACTTATTTCTTCCCTGCGGCATGTGAAGTCACGAATAGAGTTACAAAATAATTATAGTTTAGAAATGGTTAGTCTTTTAGATATACCTTCTCTTACGAATTGTGATGAATATTTTACAGAAAATTGAAAAAATAAATTTAAAAAAAAAATAATTTTTTTTTTAATTTGTTGGGTAATAATTTAAAACATAAAACCCTTAAGAAAAAAAATAAAAACAATCTAAAAATGTAAAAATAATTTTTTTTAGTTACCATAAAATTGATTTTTCTACTAATTTTAACTTTGATAACCCATAAGTAGGCCCCTACAAAGCGTAGCACCCTTTCCAAACGCTCATTTCATAGGCTGAACAGTTATCTATCATATGCTGTTTAAACTGTTCAATTATCTTATTCGGTTCAAAAGATATGATTTTTGCAACGAAAAAACTGAAATGGCGCCACTGTGCGACAGCTAGAATATTTCAGGAGTGAGCTCTTTATAGTATCTATAAATTACACTATGCTAGTTGAAAAAACAGACAAGCCGGGCACATAGCGTTTTAACATAATTCGGGTACGCTGAATCCAGTGGTGTCCGCGGTTTTTTAAGATTGGCTCTGGTTTTCGAGATATACCGTTATTTCGAAAATGGAGGAGGTTGCACAACATATGTTCGCGTAACTCAAAAACGCTTTAGCTTATTGAAATAACTTAAAAAACCCGAAATTCCGCAATAAAATTTCCTTTAAGAAAAGTAAAACCTCTTTCTAATATCCGCAGTCGTTTTAGAAACTTAATTTTTTTTTTGGAAAAAAAAATAATTTTTTTAACAAAATTTCGAAATTTTTGTTTTTTAAAAATTCATAAAAAATTGGAAAATGCAGCTATGCTTCTAATTTTTTGCAGACGTATAAAAAACGAAATTCCAAACAAAACAAATGATTAAAATCTGCTTGCAACTTCTGATTTTATTCACAAAAGTCGACAAATTTTAATTAATTTAAGAATTTCATAAAACGCAATATTTTGTATGGGAGCGCCCCTAAGAAGTGAAGATAAGAGGCAAGTATGTCTCGAGAAAATGTTAAGGACAAAAAATTAATTGAGGTCGGTCATACATTATATACCACTAGGGGCGACTTATGGGACTTTTTCTTCAATATATTTCTAGTCTGCATTGACCATTTTGTATGGAAGCCCCCTTAAGGAATGGAGATAGCGGGTGGGTATGTTAGAAATAAATGATTGCGATGAAAAATAAAGTATGGTTTGTCATACATTTGACCCATCTATTGGCATTATAGGCGCTGCAGGGGCCTAATTTCAATAAGCTAAAGCATTTTTGAGTTATGCGAACATATGTTGTGCAACTTCCTCCATTTTCGAAATAACGGTATATCTCGAAAACCAGAGCCAATCTTAAAAAACCGTGGGCACCACTGGATTCAGCGTACCCGAATTATGTTTAAACGCCAGGTGCCCAGCTTGTCACGAAAAAAAAGTGTCAATTTCTTGCACAGTGTTATTAATCTGACAGTCGTGACCGAATAATTTTTCTATTCGAAAGAAATATTATTTCTAATTCTTTCAGTCGATAATGAACACTCAAATAAATGCCATACCACACTGAATTTTTTTTTCTCGATTTGTTCAGTATCGCATGAAAAATTAGAAATAATGCATATTGATTTCGAATCGAAAAAGTATTCGATCAAGACTGCCAGATTCAGACCACAGTTTTTATAAAAAATTACGTCAGTCTAATTATTGGTTGCGGTATAGATGTTGAATTATGCGCTGATCATTAGAAACTTTTATGCTTTAATTTCACATATAAAATAGTTTGAATAAAATATCATGCTTCGTAACCGTTTTATCCGTGCTTAAATGAATTTAAGGAGCGAAATTTATATTGGGCAATAATTAATTACACTGTGCCAGTTGAAAAACAGACAAGCCCGTGCGCCTGGCGTTTAACCTAATTCGGGTACGCTGAATCCAATGGGGCTAACCGTTTTTTAAGTTAGCTCTTGTTTTCGAAAATGGAGGAAGTTGCATAATATATAATCGAGTAACTCAAAAACAGTTTAGTTTGTGGAAAAAAACCTAAATTCCACAATAAAGTTTCCTTTTGGTAGGGTTAAACTATTTTCTAATATGCGCAGCTGTTTTAGAAACATAAAATTTTTTTTGCAAAAAAAACAAAAGAAACTATAAATGATTAATATCTGCTTACAACTTTTGACATTATTAACAAAGAACAAAAATTTTTAATAAAATTTAAGAATTTCATAAAACGCTATATTTGTATGGAGGAGATAAGGGGCAAGTATGTTTTGGGAAAATGTTAAGAACAAAAAACTAATGGAGGTGTGTCATACATGTTGTCCCCTTAGAAGCAACTCCTTGTCAGTTATGGGGCTTCATCTCCAATATATTTCTAGTCTGTGTTGAAAATTATGTATGGGAGCCGCCTTAAGGAAAAGAGATAGATGGTAGGGGTAGGAAGTATGTTAGAAATAAATATTGGAGACAAAAAAAAGTGGGGCTAATCTAACATTTGACTAGTCTAGGGACATCCTAGGCGCTGCAGAGGCAACTGGACCTTAAAGTAAATAGCACCACTGAATTCAACGTGCCCGAATTAGGTAAAAACGCTAGGTGCCCCGCTTGTCTCAACAAAAGTGTCAAATTCTAACACAGCGTTATTGATCAATCAACATAAAGTTCTGTAGAGTGATTTCTGATATTACCAGGGCTGTGAAGTCGGAGTTGGTGAGTCGAAGTTCTAGAGTTTGAGTTGAGGTTTTTGTGCCGCAGTCGCTGTACTCACAAAATCTCGCGACTACGACTCCAAAATTGTTTCCTCTTTACATATGTAAATAACTTTATTAAAGCTAAATTTTTATAGAATGATTTTCTATATTTGCTCCACAGAAAAAATTATTAAATCTCTCCAAACACCAAATTTATTCCAAATTCATAATATCAAGCAAACAAGTTGTTGATTTTGCACCTTTTACCAAAATGATTATATTGATTACTAAAATTTTTAAAATGATATTTTAAATTTTGATTAAAAAAGTGATAAAAAAAACTGTGCCATTTCAAACAATGTGTTAATTTATTTAAATAAAAATTGGCAATTTCCAACAACAATTCTACATGTTGGAATTATTTTATTTTAAACGAAAAAAGTCAATTAAGATTTGAATTAAAATTTTAATTGATAATTTATTTCAAAACAACTAAAATGTTAATTAAACCAAATTAAATTTTTAATTTTCTTTCAACTAAAAAAATAATTGATTCAATTATCACATTAATTAAATTTAAATACATTTTAAACCATTTTTTTAATTGATAAAACACTTTTTTCTGTGTATATTTAACCATTTTAAAGGTACTGCATTAAAAAGAGAGTTTAAAGATTAATAAGGATCAGTCGCATGAACATTTGGCATCAAGGTTAAAGGGAGTCGGACTTAAAAAATTTCAGCGGTTGGAGTCGGAGTTAGAAATATTTTTTGAGACTCCGCATCCTTGAATATTACAATAACTCAACTAGACCATATTTTCCGAGAATGGGCTTTATATGGGGCCTATGGAAAATTATGGACCGATCCATACGAAATTACACAGTGTGATTTCCAGTTTTCCAATTTTTTTACAATAGATCGTTACGATTTTGGGCGCCCTAAACTGATTTCCGAGAGTCGGGTTAATATCAGGCATATGGTAAATTGTGGACCGCTCTCAAACAAATTTAGAAGAACGATTACTAGTCATGTAGAACGAGTTCTAGCAAAATCTTATATCAATCCGCATATTTCGCCACCATTTATATAAGTTTGTAACAATATGATACATTTTTAACGGTGGTTGTTCCACATTTGGATTCATAACTCTTGTCATACTAAACCGATTTTGCTGGATTTCAATTCGAAACTGCTTAGGATAACTAGAAATGATTTGACATCAATTTTGTTCTGATCTTTTGAGTTGTTCGAACTGTTTTCAATAAGAAGAGAGAGAGTAAGACGGACATGCCTAAATTAACTTTATTAAAAAAGTTTCACACGGAACGACAAACTTAATATACCCTCATTCACCTATAGTGGTTGCGGGTATTAAAAGCTATTTCTTAAGAGAATTGTGTATGAGAATTTCAACAAAAAGAAATAAAACAGCATATTAACCGTTGAAAATAAATAGTCAAAGGTAAAACTGAATAGAAAATAAAACATCTAATGGGTCAAGATGAGAAACTTTAAAGCGTTTACTTGGCATTAACTTGCACAGTACTAGAAAAGTATTATAAACGTCAATAGATTTATAAGAAAAAAATTAATGAATACGGCGATTAATGAAAAAGAAAGGCAGACAAATGGAATGATGTTATTTGGATTTTAGCTCTTAATTTACCTAAATTAAATATGGGCCTTAAATAAAAAGTGGAACTTAGAAAACATTTCTTGTGTGTTCTTTTTTCTTAAAAGCATCTGACAGATACTTTTTCCCCTTTACAAATTATCTGAATTGACATAAAACCCCAAAATGATTGAAGATAGTCAAATACTAGTAATTATGACATGATAATTACGGCCAACAAATACTTAACCATATTTAAGAAGAAGATTAAGACGATAATGATGAGAAAAGTGCTGAATTACTACTGACTGATGTCTGTCTTCTTTCATAGCAACCAACATCTGGAAATACTTAACAAAAGAACCAAACAAAAAGAAAACAAAGGTGATAGACAAGTCGTAAATTTATTGCTTCTTCATTTTCTTAAGTCTTTCCGTTCCGTGGCTTAAAAGACCCACTTACTTTTGTATGCTTTTGTGCTGTTGGTGCTTTAGAGAAGTGTTTTCAAAACTTCTGATTAAGTCGTAGAATTACAAATTAAGATTTTGTCTATCTGGTATAAATTTGCTATTGAATTTGAAAACAGTAACATAATTTATTATACTGTTGTAAAAAAAAGTTGAAAAACGTTAGAATTTTTTTTTTTTTGTGATGAGAAATAAAGAAGAAAGAGATTTATTTGTTTATCCGCTTTAATTGATTATCTATGGGAAATTTGTGACTAACGACCAAAACAGATTAAGGTCAATTCTAAGCAAATACGTAGATTTCTGGGGAAGTAATTAAAAAAAAGAAATTTGTTTTTAATAATTAACAGTTGGGATTTAGAAAACTCATTGGGAAAAGGCAATTATTATAGACTTTTAATTGCACTAACTTGAAATTATTTTCTATATGAAATAAATCTATACTTGCTTTTTTTCTTTAAATTTTTTTTTTTCTTGAAATTCGAAATTATTATACAATAAATTAGTTTGCCATTTTCTAAAGTTTTCACAATAAGTTTGGTTATAAAACGGAGTAAATTTATCACTAATCAAGGAAAAGCCAATATACTAGGGTATTCATTTAATCGGGCTTTTGCCTTAATCGGTTAATCGATCGATTAATTAACCGAGGTTTTGGTTTCATCGGTTAATTCTGTTATTGATCGGTTAACCGATTAATAATTTTTTATATAAATTAAGTAATTTCAATAAATAAAAATGCATCAATTATTTATTATTTGGAGTTTTTTATTAGAAAAAAAAACCAATAACATAACAAACAACAATTCTTGAACTAAAACGAGCAAACTAAAAAATGATTCATAAATATGTAATACATATTTTTTAATTACTACAATATTATGTATTAATTAAAGAATAAACTGTTAGATAATTTAATTAGTTATTTCAATAGTCTTAGGAGATCCTATAAAATAATCTTTTAGGCTGGGTTTTTGAAATCTTAGTTAAACTAGGTTTAGGTAATCTGAAAACAGAAACTAAATTTTGACGGAGCAGCATTGTTTTGCTTAAAATGTGTGCCTTTAATGAAATAATAAAATAAATCAAATTTCGCCGGAAAAATCCGAGTTTCAGACTACGTTAAACTAAGTTTAAACTATAGTAACACCTTAAAAACCCGGCCTTAGAAAAATAATTTTTTATATATGTTTAGGATTAAGCGATTCTTTTCTTAATTTTTTATTAAACTTGACTTGGAAAAAATTCTTTTACTTATCGTAGATGTTAAAGGAAGCGAAAGCAACCCATAATACACAATATCTAATTTCACAGTCCTTTTACCTGGATTTCTCTTTACATATAAAATATTCCATTATGCCATTAGAGTCCTGTTTTAATTTTTTTTTTTTCTGTTAAAAAATTGATATGAGAAGATATGAGAAGAAACAAATAACTAAACACAAAAATATGGAAAGTACGTGAAACAAAAAGCTGTTGACAGCAAACCCTTATTTAAAGTGAAAATCACCTTCTTTGTATGTATCAAAAAATATTTACTAAACACATACCTTTTGTATATGAGACGAAACAAATAATTACAAAAAATTCAAAATTTCGCTACATCGGTTAATCGACGGAAATTAACCCGTTTAATCGTTAATCGAAAATAGCCAATTTTAAATCAGTTAATCGGGTAGTAATAAATCAGTTAACCGATTAACGGTTAATCGAATGAATACCCTACAATATACATACATATCGTCACCTTAATTGCAAATGGAAATATACATTTAATTTTTTTACAGGAAAAACAAAAAAAAATTACAGAATCAATAACAATAAAGTATTCTTGGCCTTTAAATGTATGTAATAAATTCGTCGTTTTTGATCTCAGGGGTTCAAAAATTTGCATAGGCATGTAGTTTGATATAACGGATCATAATCACCCAATGGGGTTTTTGTCTAGTTACATCCGCTTTAATTTCCGGTTATGATATAAATATAAATATGATTTTTTTTGGCTTTAAAAATATGGTCGTCGTCGTTATACTTAATAAAAAAATGTTGCATGTTAAAGTCTGAGAAAATTCTCATTGTCAAAATTATGTTACGGAATTTTATGAAGTTTATTTTTGTGGAAGATCTTAAACATCTAACTCCATTCTGTATGGTCTATTTGACCCTTTTTCGAGGAAATCAAAATAAGTCCTTTTAAAAAGAAAATTTAAGGATTTAAATATTCTACGAATATTTTTGCCGGAAAATTTCATAATGGGTAGCCAAAGACACTAAAGTTGTTAATAATCTTTTTTGCGCTTAATAACCAAAATTGCACGCCAACTTATAGGTACAACAAATTCCTGAAGGATCTTCCAAAAAAATTATCCTCATAAAATTCCACAACATAAATCTAACAATAAGAATTCTCTCAGACATTAAATTTCAAAATTTTTTGTTCATTGAGTACTCGTATAATGCTCCCGTCGAACAAAAAATTAGAGCCTTGATCCATGGAAAAAAAAAAAACTTAGACCAGCTGAATTATAAGTTTATCCCACAAAAATGTTCTACTCAATATGTTCTTTCAGAATAATAGGGTTGCCATTCTGTTCCAATCAACAAGTCTTAATTTTTTGGACAGTGTAATAATCGCATAAATAAAGAAAATTATAAACAAATAAAACTAAGTGTGTACAATGTGGCGCAGCTATATATATGTAGCTGCGCCACCATATATTTACATATGTATATTTAGGTACATATGTAAATTAAAAGCATAACTTTTCATTAAACACAAAATTTGTTTTGTATAATTTTCACAATTTCGGATAATTTTGATGCTTTGTCCGTGTAAAGTTGAATTTGGATTCCGTACACACTGATAAAAACAAACGACTCATTTTGGAAAAGTGTGAAAAATTTACAATACTTTTCAAATCTTTTATTCGTTTTTGTATGTACATGAGCAAAACCAAAACAAAAACATACTTTTAAGTGACAAAGATTGTCCCCTTTCAGACAGGCAAAGTTTACTTTGACAAAGTCTGTTGAATTCTCTTTTAAACTTCGTTTGGTGCTCAGACACACAAAGTTTAATTTGACAAATTTTTGTTTTCTCTTGTGTGAATATAATATATAAACAGCGTTGCCAGAATGATGATTTTATCATATTTTGGATTATTTTTTTAACAAAAATATGATTAAAGATTTTTATCTCAAATGATGATTTTTTATTTTTAGAAATTCTGATTTTTACTTTAATTTTGCTTATAGAAAATACACGATTATTTAAACAGTCAATTTTTAAAACAATGAAGTTTTGCATCAGCTTGATGTGTGCTTGTGCTGCACACTTTTGTACCCAGTATATAGAATACACAAAATTGCATCATGATTTCTGGACATAAAAAAATATTAAAAAAAAGGCATATTATATGTTCCCGTTACCCATTGTCTTCCAGTTTTTTTATCTTTAACATTCTCCTGTTCTAACACTAAAAAAGATGCTGCTCCACAGAATAAAAAAAATAAATTAGCTTTTGCGCTCATTTTTACTATTTGTGAAATATATTATTATTTTTGAACACTTTCATTAAATAATTATTTGATGCAAATATTTATTTTAGTCTGAACGCATGGCAAACAAAATTTAATTTATTTTATTTGAAACTATTTGCCAACTGTTTCAACAAACAAAAATTGTGAAATATTTGAGCTTAGTTTGAACATTAAACAAAATATTTTTTTGTTTCACACAGTTTGAAGCAAATATCAGAACAAATATTTTCGTTAAATATGTCATTAGTCTGAACGTACCTTAAGAAGTAAATAATTCTTTCGCACATCGGAAATAGGCAGTTAGAATATTGATAAAAAATATATTTGTGAGAAGAAAAAATGTATTTTTATAAAGTTTCATAAACTGACGAATTATGTTTTTATGTATTTCAATTTAAATAATAAGAAGTATGTTTTTATAAAAAGTTAATAATTCTTACTATTTTGCCCTTGTTTTAAAAAATTTAAATTAAGAAAAAAAAAATTTAAGATTTTCCTCTACAAAATATAATTTCTTTCGCCATATGACAATTTTCATTCAAAAGATTCTGGTAACGCTGTATATAAAAATAAAGTTGCAGCCAACTTCAGGTATAATCTACGAACGAAAAACAAAACGAATTTGTGAGTACAGCAAAGTATGTACTCCCCTGCTATGCTCTTTTCCCTTCTCTTTTATAAACTCAAGACTTTGCAAAGTAAACTTTGCTTGTCTGAAAGGGGTCATTATTATTATTGCAAACAAAACAATTGGCCTTTCACTCATCAGAATGCTTTAATTTGCCGTTGCAATCGAGGCGAATTCATTTTTCATGTGGCGTTGAAAGCACAGATGTGCTACTTTTTTTTCTTACTGAGAGAGAGAAATGACAAATTTTGCTTGTGTTTTTGACATAACGGTTAACGAAAGCAACAAATAAAAAACATTGTTCTGTTTTTATTGTGGTTACTTGTTGTAGTATCGACACCACCGTTTACATGAATTCGTCTTGTCAGTTGTCTTAAATGTAATTGACAACATAGAAATGAAATAATAACGATTTTTTAATATAAAAAATGTATAATTCAAATAGACGCATATTATATTATATTATATTCCTCACAACCATTTAATTATATATAATAGCCATAATATGATAACTTTCTATACGTGTACTCATAATATGTTTAAGATGCAAACAAAATATCTTTACTCCAATAATATTTTGTTACCGCCATTTGTACAATAATTTCGCATTAGTTGTGTCGTTTGTTTTACATATGCCTATCGAATTATTTGTTATTCAGTGGTTAAACAATTAAAAAAAAATACCCATCAAATAAACCAAGTTTAAAGAAATTGTTGGTACATTAACAAATATTGTAAAGTATCACAAAATAAAATATCAATGCTAAACAAATTTTAATATTGTTTGAAAATGCTGCAAAAATATTGACCATTGTTTTGTGTTATTGTAGAGAAAAAGAATGAAAATTCAATAAAATAATTTATAAATAATTGCGACCTACGATAAAAATAGGTTAACAATATTATGTTTAAAGTTGCATCATATTATGATGTGAAATATCTGTAACAGTTTTACGTTAAGGTTGCCTGTAAGTAAATAAGCATAAATATATATTAAAAATATTTTTCAGTTTTAGATTTAATCTACATATTATTATTATGATTAACATGATAATAATATGATTACTTCTTAACTAATTATGATTCCCATTATAATAATATGATTACATTAATTTATAATAGGATGTAATAAAAACAAATTTGGATTAAGAGATAAATATTATGATGTAAAATTATGAATATATTTGGTCATAATATGATTCAAAAATAATCGTAGTATGTTGACTAAAATCATGAATCTTATCATAATATGTTGCTCTTAGAATATGTTTACCACAACCATGTTTTTTCTTTGCGAGTAAGAGAAAAAGCTCATAATCGAGCGTTTCAATTAGAGAATTATATATACAAAAAGCTGCTATTTTACTGTTGACAATGAAGAAGTTTTTAAATAAAAATATATTATGGTTTACGAAAATTATTGAAAAAATGCATTTCAACAAGTAAAAGCAAAACTTTAATGAATATGTTAATATAGTTGGCCCTTAAAAAGGCACTTTGAGAGTGCTTTGTTTGCATGTTTTATAAGGTTAAAAGAAGCGCTTATTGTCAGCAGAAAATAGTCCTCCAAACCGGGAACACCCCATACAAAAATCAGGCATCCCATCAGCAGGTTTGAACTTGAGGTATGAACTCATCCATAAAACATGCTCCTTTTGGAGCACATTTTTTGCTGGGTTACTAATCTTTAAAACTGATGTATGTCACACTTCAAAACTTATGCTGAAGGCTTATTTCGGATTAAAAAATATTAAAAACACTTTGGATCTTAGTAAGAAAAAGACTTAAAAATGATCTTTTCTGGTTTTGAAGTGCCTAAGCCGGTGAAGAAATTTGAATAGCTACTAAACTTTTGGAGATGTCTCCTCAAACTTTCACAGTATAATGAGGAGAACCTTAACTATTTTTTTTATTTCTTTTTTATTTTGGAAAGATCAAACAGTTTCCTATAATATTCACTTATCTTAGTTTTTTATTTGATTTGTTTCTAGTTCGAAACAATAATTTAAAAAAAAATTTTTTTTCAAAAACGGCATAATTTTAACACCCCATAACTTGACAAACATCATGAAAAAAAATATTTGGCACACATATTCATAACAACTAGCAAAATATAAAGTAATTGAGGGAAAATAATTGTTTTGGTATGTCCACTGCAAGAAAAATGCCTCATAATAATTACCATTGCTTTTTTTTTTTGCTTACTGCAAAATACAAAATTAAAACGCTACGTCTTGTTTATTTTCGTAGTCTGATAAAAATTAGTAGCCGGGCTAACACATTTTATATTACAAACTGGCCCACGATGTCGATCGGCAACTTAACTGAGCAATGCATTTCGCAATCTGGCAAATTTCAATCCAATCATTCAAATGAATGAATATGAACGAAAATAAATAAAATTTGCTAGATTGCGCAAATGCTAGGGTATTCATTCGGTTATCCGTTAATCGGTTAACCGATTAATTACTACCAGATTAACTGATCGGTTAATTTCAAAATTGGCTATTTTCGATTAACGATTAAACCGGTTAATATCATTCGATTAACCTATTAACCGATGTAACAAAAATTTTTGTAGTATTATAACATATTTTTTGTGTTTTTATTATTTGTTTCGTCTCATATAGAAAAGGTATGTGTTTAAAAAATATATTTTCATACAAACAGAGAAGGTGCTTAGTGATCTTCATTTTAAATAAGTGTTTGCTTTCAACAGCTTTTTGTTTCACGTACTTTTTATATGTATGCGTTTAGTTATTTGTTTCTTCTCATATCTTCTGATATCAATCTTTTAACATAATTAACCGAAACAATAAAAAGTGTTAAAAATTTAAAAAAGAAATTAAAACAGGGCTTAATTGGCACAATGGGATATTTCATATGCTTAGAGAAATCCCGAAAAAGGACTGAAAATTAGATATTCTGTATTACGGGTTGCTTTTGATTTCTCCAACATCTACGATAAATGAAAGAATTTTTTCCACGTCAAGTTTTATAAAACCAAAGAAAAAGAATCGCTTAAATCGTAAACATTTAAACCAAATTATTTGTCTAAAAGATTATTTTACAAGATCTCCTTAAACTCTTGAAATAACTAATAAGATGATGCTACAGTTTATTTCTTAATTAAAAAATTAATATGTATTTATTAAAAAATATGTATAACATATTATACACCCCTGTCACAGAAATCAATTCCGATCGGAAGTGAAAGTGATTTCGTATTTTGCTTCTCCAAAAACGAAATCACTTTCGACCGGAATTGATTTCTGTGATAGGCCTGTATGAATTATTTTTTTGTTTGCTCGTTTAAGTTCCAGAATTGTTATGTTACTTCTTTTTACTAATAAACTCCAAATAATAAATGATTTATGCATTTTGATTTATTGAAATAACTTAATTTATAAAAAAAAAACTTTAATAATCGGTTAACCGATCAATAACCAAATTAACCGATTATTAACCGGTTAAGACAAAACCTCGGTTAATTAATCGAGCGATTAACCGATTAAAACAAAAGTCCTATCCTAGTAAATGCATTGCGTAGTGTGTAGCCAGTAACTGATTATCGTTCTCATAAGCGCCCCGCTAACTATCGACTTATCGGTCGACAAGTTTTACGTTTCTAACGTTATTCACTTATTTATTGTCAAATAACTAAATTACCACATCAACGATTTCACAAATTAAGCGCTAGTTTTAAAATAAAAATCGGCAAAACATGTAAATTAAGGCATAAAAATACAATTCTATAACACAAACAAAGCAGTAAAAAAACAAGCAACGCAGTGAACAAAAAATATAGAATAGAATTTTTTTTAAATTTTTTTATAAAACTATATAATTTAATTTAAAGCGAATGCATTTCTTTTCCTCTTCCTCCTTAAAACTCAAGACTGGACGACTTAGACTTGAAGAGTGTGAACTTATAAAAAATATTTAGTGTTAGTGTTTCAAGAAATAATTTCATTTAATATTACAACAAAGTACCTATATTAACAACAACAGCAACAACGCAAGTGACTGATTTTGACATTTTACACTCGCTTGCAAATCAGCTGTTTGTCGTTCAAAATGCAAGTGAATGATAGCGGGCGACATGGTGGGCCAGGCTATTAAAGGTTTTATTTCTTGAAATTCAAATACAAATCTTTTTTTTTAACTCTATAATATTGTTTTCCATCATAAAACTATTGTTGAAAGTTAGTAAAATTTTGTGATACTAAGTAGTAAAATGGAACCAAATATTTTAATAATATCATTTAATAGAAACTGGGAATTATTCCTTTTCATAAGCCACTTTATAATATTCAACATTTTTTATTTTTCGAATTTATTCTAATAATTGTAAATTTTTCTGTACATACAATATACTTCTTTGCTATCCAAAGGTTAGCTTAGGTAAAATGTAACAAGAAGATACAAGATAATAGTCTGGTAGTGTATAGAGTTATTCCTAAAAATTTGAGGAATAGAACTATTACAAAAAGCTTTATAAAACACATAACTGAAATTTAGCTCATAGAATAAATTCGAAAAATAAAACATGTTGAATATCATTTAATATTTTTTTTTAATACAAATACAGTTGTTCCAATAGTTCTAAAAATTTCCTTACGCGTGAAAATTCTAAAGCGTTTTTTCCCACACGGCCTCTTTTTAATTAATGCACGTTGCACATGCACAATTTTGTTAAACTATTTAAGTTATGAGATAAATATTAAAAAAAACTGACATAAAAACTTAAGACTGTGGGTGTAGTAAAGTTATAAAAACAACAATCATTATAGAAATATAAAAGCACTTTTAATATGGTGAGAAAATTAAACACAAAAAAATAATAATGAAAATTTTTCAAAAATGTAGCTCATAAAAAAACAAAAATAATTCGTGAAATTGGACTAAATTGATATAAATCGTTTTTATATCTCTTGAGTTAATTGCATTTAAATGTTTAAAATTCGCAATTGTTTTTTTAAAGTCAAGTTTTTTACACAGGTGTTTTCAAATTTTGAATTTTAGTGGTTGTTATGCGACAGCTACAAGACTTTTCGACTGTGAATAAATAAAACAATCTCATGGCAGTTAAGATTATTATATTTAATTGGGTTGAGTTAACTTTTTTATAGTCAAACATTTAATAGTCAAAGATTTTTATAACTACATCCCAAAACTTTTGTAAAATACGTTATTGGGGTGTAAATATTCGGATGTACCGAGTCTATCACCATAAAAAATTGAATAGAACGGAAACTCTCTCAAAACAAAATAAAAAAAGTTCGGCCTTATTATGTAAGGCGTTGTCGTTAATGCGTGAGACGTTTTTTGTAATGGATTAAAGTAACACAGAAAAAACGGCTCACGCGTTAACGACATCGCCTTAAATAGTAAGACACAGTGTCTCTTAAAATTCAGTACGTGTGAAGTAGCAACAACAAATTAAACACATTTCTTATTAAAACAATCATAGAGTAAAGCTGGAGGCCTACATCAGGCGTTCTATTCGTTTGCTACTTTCTTGGCTATTTTTCAAGCCACATAAAAAAGTGGAGAGTAATCCTGCTTGATGCGTTCGATGGCTGCTATCATGCCAAAAATTTTGTTTGTTTTTTCTTAGAAAAGCAAATAAGTAATAGACGAACTTGATTAATATTCAGTGCCAAGCACTTAATGGTAAATTGTGTGGTTTCAGTTTATTCCAGCTCGATGAATCAGTGGAGCTCGATGAAACAGTGGACCGAACGTTATTTGTATAGCTTACAGTTATAGCCGTACGGCTCCGTTGATATTTTAAAAGTTTAATCACAAGAGGACATTTACATGGGATCATGCTAAAATAATAGACAGATTTGGCCCAGTTTTAATACCAAACGCATCTGTGGTCTCATGGTGTTTCCTTTTTTTACAAAAAAATACCAGCTTGTTAAAAAGTGCATGTATAAAATGTAGGGTATTCAATCGGTTAACCGTTAATCGGTTAAACGATTAATTACTACCCGATTAACTAACCGGTCAATTAAAACTTGGCTATTTTCAATTAACGATTAAACCGGTTATTTTCAGTCGAATAACCGATTAACCGATGAAACAATTTTTTTATCTTTTTTATCTTTCACGTACTTTTGATATGTATGTGTTGAGTTATTTGTTTCTTCTCATATCTGATCATATTAATCTTTTAACAGAATTACCCGAAACAATTAGAAGTGTTAAAATTAAAAAAAAAATTAAAACAGGACGCTATTGACATAATGAAAGATTTTATATGTTTGGAGAAATCCAGGAAAAGGACTGAGAAAATAGATATTCTGTATTGTGGGTTGCTTTAGATTTCTTCAACATTTACGATTAGTTAAAGAATTTTTTCCAAGTCAAGTTTTATCAAAATTAAAGAAAAGAATCGGTTAAATAATGTTTACGAAACCAATTTTTTTTACTAAAAGATTATTTTATAAAACGCTTTTAACTATTGAAATAACTAATAAAATGATCTCACAGTTTATTTTTTAATAAAAAACATAATATGTATTAAGTAAAAATATGTATTACATATTTATAAATTAGCTTTTTGTTTGCTCGTTTAAGTTAAAGAATTGGTATGTTTGTTATGTTATTGTTTTTTTTACTAATGAACTCCAAACTATAAATAATTTATGCATTTTTATTTATTGAAATTACTTAATTTATGAAAAAAAAAACTTTATAAATCGGTTAACCGTTCAATACATACAAAATTAACCGATTAAACCAAAACCTCGGTTAATTAATCAAGCGATTAACCGATTAAAGCAAAAGCCCGAATAATTGAATACCCTAATAAAATGTTTTGCCAATCCTGTTAAGGCTTTTTGTTATTTGACAACAACTAAACGCAAGTTATCGAAAAGGGAAATGCCTTGTTTTTAACAGCAGACAAAAAGTTTGTTCTTCAAAATCTTAAAATATTATTTAAAATTGCATCAACTACAAAATGAATGACGAAATCGCAGTTTGCTGGAAAACAATTCAATGTAAGTAAAAATTAGATTTAAAATAACGTTGGCAAAACTAGTGCACGCTTAGGCGAAATTTTTTATATAATTAACTTTTCATCCTCATCAGATGGCGAGGATGAATTCAAAAATTGACTTATTATTCTCATCTGCACTTGTAATGGATGCGGTAATAACCATATTTTTACTTTTTCTTTTAAAAATGTTTACAAATACTCAGAAACCTTCTTTAGTTTTTTGAATAAAATATGTTAACATGAAAATACCGTTGCCAGATTGCCGATTTATCGACACCAAGTTTTAAAGAATTTTTGATTTAAAGATTTTTTATGAGAACAATTGTATTACACCGAATCCACTTAGATTTTATTTAACTGACAACCTACAATTAACAATGTAATGCTTTCTTATGTCTTTCTATAAAATAATAGAAAAAATAACTTTAAACGCTTAACTTTTTTACTGCCCTGATTGTAGCGATTTTTTGCCCAACTTCGTCTGGTAGCCCTATATATAAACAGAAGTGACCTGTTTTACGGGGAATTATTAAGGGCCGTATCAGGTACAACTTTGTCGCTTTGCGTGACGTTTCTACCTTTGGCAGAAAAACGCAAAGCAAAAGGTGTATGACACAATGAAAACTTTGACAGCACTCACGCATTGCTTGTTTACTTATAAAAGCGGTTGGTAATTTGTACATTTAATTATTTGTTATAAAAATAAAAGTTAAAAATTTAATTGGACGGTTTTTTGGAATTGAATTTGGCAAAAAAATTAAAAAAAAAAAGAAAATAATACTAGCCAATTACAAAGCGCGCAAAAAGATGAGAGTTGAATTTAAGGCTGAAGCCGATTTTACTGCTTCGTCTTCTACGCCTTTACTCTGCACAGTTTTCGCTGAAATGATTACTTTTAGCACTAGACACCCAAAAAGTTTGACAAATATCCAACATGTCTACCAAATATTAAAATTTTTTAAAATTTCTGGAAACATTGCTTCAAATGTTTGTCCAAACAGCAAACACCCTAATTAACAACACAAAATATTTGTACAAAAGTAAAATTTTGACGCGTTTGCCAAGCTATTTGTGTGGCTTATTATGCCCTTAAAGAATTTTTAAGAAACAAATACCAAATTGCCTTTTTTAAATAAAATGTCACCTTTTTTGTAGAAAAGAAGACACCATAACTCTTCCATTGCGAATACTATAGTCCATTCCAGAGATGGATGTAAATGCAAGATCGTCTTAGAATTTAACAAGGATGGAGAACATAAACAAACAGTCCCCCATACTTATTTCGATGTGTTACAAACGGAATGACAAAATCGATATGTCCTCATCTCTTTGGTAATGGGCATAAAAATATGACAAAAAAAAGTAAATATTTATCTTATAAAATCATTAGTGACATGTTTGGGTAACTATGAGATACATTTTATACCTACGCTTAATGTTATTTAGATTTCATATGAACTTTATGAGAAGTAAATTCAATTACATGTGTTAAAAATAGAACATGAAGTGGCACAATGGGTATTTTCATAAAAAATGTTACTTGAGTGGAAAAATTTCATATTAATTATCAAGCAGAGACATTTTTACGCACAAAATCAAAATAGACAATATGAAATATATTTGATACAAGGATAAAACCTGCATTGTCCTAGTTTTCTTTTCATTCCCCCTGGGATCCTAGGGCTTCAACAAGAAAAATTTAACTAAATCTTTCTATCGTTACTTAAAGTTTGAAATTCTCCGAACGGTTTGTTTATTTGTCCGTGTGTCCTCATACTTTTCTGTGTAACCTTAGAAGGTCTTTCCATAATAAACCTTTAATAATTATTTTATGTAATTAATTTAAAGAAAATTATAGAATTTTTTAAAGGTTTTTACTTTCCTTATCAAACTTTTAGGTTATTAGACTTCTAGTATTATGTAAATATAACTTTTTTCAAAAATTTTTCGCTTTAGATATACCTAACTGAGGAATTAAAAAACTGGTTTACCTTGTAGAAATGTGTGCAAAATTGTTGTGAATACCCGTCGTGACATCTCAATCCCATGGGGCTTTTAAAAGCCATTGAATTTCATAAAATGCATCTATTATGGTCCTCATGTTTAGACTTTCTACACACAGGTGGTTTAGGTATTGTATCTTTCCTATATCCATATCACCCTAATAAATAGCTAAAGCTCACCAAGATCTTATCAGTTATCACATGACATTTGTAAAATATCCCTTAACCGATTAAAATTTAGCCACTAAGGAATTTCCAATTCCCTGCCAATAACTAGTCCTATACCCATGTTCTGTAACTTTGGTGAGAACTTCTCACATCGAAAACATGTGAAACAAATTATTCCATCGTTTCTCGAAAAGTAAGAAAAAGTGTGTCTGTAACTCATGTCGAAAACTTTCAAAAGAGATAACGTCGTTATCAAGGCGAATTCAACTACAGGTGGTATCGAAACGCCATCTGATTTTGACAATTCGAGCCAATTTGTTTTGATTTGTTAGTGTTTAGTTGGGAATGGTTGACATTTTGGACCGTAAACTCTAACAATGCAATGCAAAAACCCTTTGTTGCTTCTGTTGTTTTTGGATTGTTGTAGTTCCGACACCACCTGTAGTTGAATTTGTCATAATATTCCACTCGAACCCGATGAGAAATCGAAGACGTTGAGAACGCCAGTCACACACATCGTTCACGGCGACCAAACCTTAAAAATTGGAAAATTTTCAAAGACGGCGGCGAAAATACAATCGTCGGCTATACAAAATAATATGAAGTGCGACTTTAATGTTTGTTGTTTACAAAACTGCTTTGAAAACATTCGTATATTTTTCAAAAATGTTAAAAACAAAATAATTAAACAATGAAAAAAAATTGATAAGAATAAAATACTAACCTCTTCCGTGTATTATTAATTGCATTTTGGATTTTTAATTTATTTTTTAGTGTTAAAATTTTTTCTCAACCCGTTTTTATGCGTGAGTTTATTTGACAGTTCAAAGCGGGAACTTTCTCACAAAAATTTTACAGACACACTTTTTCTGTAAATTCGCGAGTTATTTCCTTACGTGACATCAATTACTCGCCAAAAATGTTACAGATGCAGTTAAGTTAGAAAAACAGTTGTTTTTTCAATTTATGGCATTTTTGTTTCAATTTACACCTTTCAATCGAAAAGTTTATCGACGCTGGAGTTACAAAACATGGGCACTGGACCTATAGGTCGCTGATTGGATTGCAGTGGTATCAGATTTAACTCTGATCAGCTGCCATCGTTTGGCTATTTACCACTCTTAATATTAAAAGAAACTTAAGACTTTAATTTTTGGCCAAACGATCTGTAATGAGGAGTGTTGCCAGCCCTGCACAACTAAAATTTTCTAAATTTTAGATAAAAAATATGACATGTTAGGATACCTTGTGAATTGACTAAATAATTAACTGATTTTCTGCCGCATTTTTCCTAAAATTTGCCACAAAACCCAATTACGGAATTAAAGTTTTTTGTTTGTTGTAAACAAAACAAATCACTTAGTCAATTCACAAGGTATCCTAACATGTCATATTGTCAAAATGTCCTAATATTTCACAATGGTTTAAAAATATTGTTGTACGGCTCAGCCGCTCAGCGCTGGACTTTTCTTAATAATTACGACAGCACAATAAACACAGCAAGCAACGTTCTATTTATTTAAGACACTTTTTGTTAACAAACCAACAACAATATTTTTAAACCATTGTGAAATATTAGGACATTTTGACAATATGACATGTTAGGATACCTTGTGAATTGACTAACTGTATATGGGAAAAATTATGTGTTTTCGTTAAAATTATTTTACTAGTGAGTCATCCGTGGTCAATCAGCGACAACATTTTTTGTTTAAAGTCAATAGTTTCATCTATTTTTTTTTTCTTCTTTAGAAGATCTTGATACATAATTAACACTGTTTCTTGCGACACCCTTTATAAAGAACAATTCCTACACTTGTGAGTATGTTAGTCAGTGTGTTTGTTTAACTACTTGTCATTTTGTGCCGTATGACTTTTTTAACAATGATGTGTATTATTTTTTTTTATTTCTGTTGAGAAAAAAAAAACTAAGGCACAGTAAAGGTCCGTTGGAGGTTTAATGAACCTTTCGTTTTCCGTTTAGTTTCTTCTCCATTTTTTATGTTTTGTTGCAGTTGTTTTTAGTTCTTTCTTCTTATTAACGTGTGTGTGAGTATTTACACTAAAAGGGAGATATAAATATTTTAATAGCAGACATGATTTTATTACACCATAATTTTGTTGTTGTTGTTTTAATAATAATAAAAGTAAAATAATTCTTCTACATTTTTTTCTTTTGTTTAATTTTTATGTTTTATTTTGTTTTTACTTATTTAATTATTTAAACATTAGCCCACAGTTTGTGTTATCATGTTTTATTTAATACGACTATTTTCTTTTCTGATTCACTTTATTGTCGTAATAGACACTTCTTGCTTGCTACATGAACAATTACAAAAAATTTCTTTTAACAAAATTGTAACCACAAAACATTTAATTCAAAGTTACATACCTATATTTGATATTTTTGTACAGTGAGAAAAATAAGCGTAAAAGCACAAATTAATGCAAGAATTTCTTGGAAATATTTTAATTAAGGTTTTCATAAAAAACAGTTTCCGTTTAATACCTATATTTTCAAAAAAAAAAAAAAAATATTAAGTTAATTATGAAAAATTGTATGTTCTGTTTATTAATTAATGTTATTTAAAAGTCAGTAAAATTTAGAGGTATTTGTCTGAAATGTAATTAAAATAACCACTGGAAGCAATATTTTAGGAATTTTACGATTCCACGGGTAAAAATCAAATTCAGAGTGAAAACTTTTTACACCCTCCGCCGCCAAGAGTGTTAAAAAGATGTAAATTAAGAGTCCATCCGTGTGTTAAAACAAAGAAATATTTATTTAAACCCCATAAGTCCGGGCTCTTGCGACATTCTCAGTCGATGTAGTCATGTCCGTCTGTCTGTTTGTCTGTTGAAAACACCTTCACTTTTGAACGACTTAACAGTAAAATATAATTTGATTGTAAATTAATTTTTAATTCTCCTAAGCTGTTTGGGTTAAAAATTCAGCTAAATCCGTCTAATATCAAAATGATTATGGGCCCATTTCTGTTGTGTTCACACAATATCTAGTATTAACCCTCAACACGTATTACTCTTTTTTATGCAAATATTCTGGCAATATTTTGTTATTCCAGTAAACAAATATTTTGTTAATTCAGTAAACACATTTTTGGCCCGCCCACCTAGGTAGATATCAAAATTTCAAAAACTGTCAAATCAAATCAAATTCGGCATAAAATCGGTCTATATGACTAGAAATTATATCACTAACATTTATGATAACTGCTCCGTAATTTATCATATGGTTTATATAAAAAATACTTTGATACGCCTTAGACAAGAACAAATAATTATATAATAAGCGAATTTGATGTACATAATTATAAGTCTAGAAATCACACTACCAGCTCTAAATGAAAAAAGTCACTAAAATTGTTTGGCTGGCCATTATTTCATCCAATTTGGGATTATTTCGCTTTATAAGGAGTAAAACTTAATTGATATTTTTTTGTTAAAAAATTTTACATTTCAAATATTTATAAAAATTTTTTATAAGCTTTTAATAAAACAGGCCTTCGACTAGGTTAAAGGTGTTCTTTTCCTAAGTATACGGAAAGCGGCTTCGTTTTCAATAATTATTTTTAATAGCGGCTTTTTCCAGACGAAGGAGCTTTTCCCTACAGAAATGACAACCGACTTCGTTTACAATATTGTTATTGTATAGCCGGACTTCGATTGGGCAAATGGGGTTTCTCCTCTCGATATGACAAAAGACTTGCTGTACCCATGTTCTGTAACTTTAGTGAGAACTTCTCTCGTCGAAAGTAGGTGAAACAAAATATTCCATCGTTTCTCGAAAAGTGAGAAAAAAGTGTGTCTGTAACTCATGTCGAAAACAATCAAAAGAGATTACGCCATTTAAACATATCGTTGACGGCGACCAAAATAGACTAAAATTTAAAATTTTCAACGAAGGCGGCGAAAAAACAACCGTCGGATATACCAAAAAAATGTAAAGTGCGACTTTAATGTTTTTTGATGAACAAATTGCTCTGAAAACATTCGTATATTTTGTAAAAAATGTTAAAAGCAAAATAATTAAACATTGAAAAAATCTGCCAAGAACATAACACTTATTTCTTCCGTGTTGATATTCATTGCGTTTTGCATTTTTAATTTATTTTTTAGTGTTAAAAATTTTTCTCACCCCATTTTTAAGAGTGAGTTTATTTGACAGTTCAATGCGGGAACATTCTCGCAAAAATTTTATAGACACACTTTTTCAGTATATTGGCGAGAAATTTCCTTACGTGACAGTTATTACTCGCCAGCAATGTTGCAGATGCAGTTAAGTGAGAAAAACCGCTGTTTGTTTAAATTTATGGCATTTTTGTTTCATTTCTCACATTTCAATCGAAAAGTTTCTCGCCGCGGGAGTTACAGGATATGGGCACTGGATATGATAAAAACTGCTATTTTTTGTAATTTGTTACGTGGGTGCTTTTTCATTTTTCGAAAAACCCATTTAAATGTACCCACCGACAGACGGACGTCAGCTAAGTAAACTTTTGAGGAATTTTCTTGACAAAATTACATGAAATGCAAATTATTTTTAAATAAATATTATCTAATTTAATTAAAATTTTAATGGCGTTTGGCGCGTGTACTTTTTTAACGATAGCAAAAAACTAAAAATGCAGTTCATTATATTTTTCTATGCCCTACAGGATTTTACCTTGGGAGAACCGATATTTGCAAAAAATTAAAAAATATATAACCCTATTACACAGTCTCCAAAATTGGTATAACATTTCTTTAGTTTATAAAAGGGTGTTCCCTTATTACATATGTATACACTAGTTATGCAATGCATATTATGCATGTATGTATATTAGACCGACTCACCTTGTATGGAGCTGAAAAAATGTTTTTGTTTCCCCTTTGAAAATAAAGGTTGATATGTTTTATGATGATTCCCAAAATATTTTGGTTCTAGCGTTGACCATCCATGAGCTGGACCATTCTTAAAAAAGGTATTTTTCAGTTTTTCGATTTTTTTTGTATTTTGCTCCAAAAAGACATAAATAAAATTGGTATTATAAAAAGAGTTGAAGAGTTGAATTGAAAAGTGAAAAAATTTGATACCCATATTGCCTATATATAAAAAAAGATAAGATATATCGCGATTTTCGCGTTTTATGTGAATAATTACAAAAAAAAATAAATTAACATTATTTTAAAACAGATTCAATTTGAAAAGCAGAACATTATTTCTACAAACGTAGAATTTGTATGAAAACCCGAAACGAAAATATGTATTTAGCTTAATATCTCAATGTGTAGTTCGCAAGTGGTAAAGTTTTATATACCATTAGATGCTGCTTCAAAAACTCTTTTCGATGATACAAAATTTAATTTATGTCGTCTAGAACCAAAATATTTTAAGAATCGTCATAAAACTTATCATCCTTTATTTTCAGAGGGGTAACAAAATCACTTTTTTTTTTTGAGTCGCTCTAATGTACATACATACATATGTACGTATTTTGACGGCTATGCTTTGAAATACACTTTTTATATTTTTAAATAAAATCCTAAAAATGGTAAAAATTTTATGGAAAAATTTTAAATAAATAAAAATATTAAATGGACGATGTCGATGTTTTTAGTTTTGACGCCGATGTATCGTCCATCAAAACATCGATGCTTATGAACGATACATCGATGAAAACATCGTTTGCATCCCTGCTTTTGACAGACAGCACGGCGCTGCTTAAGTATCTAAAGTTAAAAAGAAACAAAAGTCTTCCCTTGACCTCTGTAAATTACATTGAAACAAGGAGTGAGTTCCAAAACGTTTTCTTTGCATTGTCTACTGAGAAACAAAACGTCTCCCTTCCATGGAACAGAACAAAACTTAAAACTTACAGCCATAATCTGCCTACATTTTTAATTTTTTTTTATTCTTTTGTGTTGTTGTCGGGCACCCCTTTCTACCGGCAGAAAGGGTTTTTGGGCGTATCGAAAAGAATATTAGAAAAGTCGGTAATAATAATAATAATTCAGAAGAGTACATAGGCATATTTTAAGAATTCGGAACAGTCTATAAAATCATTAGGGAAGTTTCTGTTGAGGACTGGAAAGCAGAGGTTTTTTCTGTTTTGAAAGCTACAGGTAGGCTGTATTTTGCCCCTAGCAAACGGACCATTATAAAAAAAAACAAAAAACAGAATCTGGGAATTTTAGTTCTCATGTTGAGTTTCATTTACATTAAATTTTATATATATTTATATTTATATATATATACAAACAAATAAATTCTGATAGTGCATAGAAAATATTCCTGGAAAACATTGAAGGAATAAGGCTATTAAAGTATGAAAGCTTTATAAATTTTAATTTGACTTAGAATTTATTTTTTAGAAATTCGAGTGTAACCTGTATTATAAAAATAACTGAATTACATAAAATAACTAAATATTGTTTTGTTTTTACGGAATTTTTCAGCTATTTTTTGATAGTTAATTTATATAAAATAACTGAAAATTCATTTGTTTTTACAGAATTCGCAGTAAATTTTTAACAGTAATAATTAAATAAACTTTCGTTAAAAATAAATGAAAAAAGGGTAGACCGGCTTTTAACTGAATATTCATTTATTTTATATTACAATTTCAGTTAATTTTACGTACAGAATATTGTGAGTGTAATAAACAAGTTACAAATAATGAAGTAAAATATCGGTATGTTTCATGATAATTAATTCTTTAGTTTGAAAAATCGTTGGGACCGTACTTGCCAGAATACCGGCTGATTCCTTCCTCTTAAATCCACCTTCGACTTCTTTTATTAGTTTATATTTTTCCTCAATCGACAAACATTTTGAAGCACCAAAACAAAAAGACACACATTATGTACAAAAACCAATTTCTCCCAAAAGAAGAGGAAAATAAAAATTATACAATTATATCCTTGCCTTTGTGAATTGCTTTGTTTTTATTAAAGTTGACGCATAGGAACAGCTTATCCTCCAACAATAAATTTCAGTATTTTTTATCAATTATTTAAAAAGGGAATTAAGCACAACAAACAAAATCTTTTAGTTGACATTTTATTTCAAAAACTTATTTGATTTTTATGTTTTTATTTATTCGAATTAAAACCGGTTAACCGGTTATTTTGTATCTGCTTGTCCTAAAATCGATTTTTTTTTAAATAGCAACTACTATTCGGAATATTTGAAACCGGTTTTTGAAAAAAGTCGAATAATAGATCTCCCTAGTATGTATGTATATTAAGCACCCCACACACGTTTATGAGTCTTTGAGTCTTTTAACAGAATTGATTCTTGGTCACATACTTCATAAACTGAATTGAAAGATTTTCATTATTTTTAAATTCATTTTAAAATTCAATGAAATTAAAGACAATATTTAAAATACTTAACATTTTTGCAAAAGAAAACAACAAACATTAATTTTGACGGCTGAGCAAGAGACTCGAACACACACAGCACCAGTGTTTAAAAAACTTAAGTCAAAAGTCGAAAAGTCGCAAAATTTTAACTTTTCAATGCTTTTACTTTTCTCTGCTTTTTAAAATCAAACATTGATTCTGTTAAAACTTATGAAAACAATCGGCAGTCGTGTGCTAAGTTTTCTTCTGCTTTTGATAAGTTAAAAAAATCAAAATCACAAGCAGTGTCTTAGCTTTTGAAAGTTGTCAGAAGTCGCAGTCCTAAAAGCAGGCAGTCTTTTAGTTTTGTACATTTTTAACAGAAAAATATTCTCTTTTCTCTTCTAATTTTTTTTTACATTTATGCTTACTCACATACAGGGGTGCCAGATTGTGTTGGTAAAAAATCTGCATATTAAAAAAAAAAAAAAATCGGCAAATTAAAAATGTCTATTTTAAACACAAAAAAACATGTTTTTAATAACAAAATCGAAAAATTCAGCATTACATAGGGTAAAGTCCCCTAAGTTCTGCATGCACCAGTAGTCGGCCAATTTTTTATAAAAGTTAAATAAATAAGAATAGCGGCAAATATATAAATAAGTAACACGTTTTTTTAATAGAAAATATACTTAATTCTCTTTATGTAAAGTTTGTATTGGCTGGGATGAGTATTTCGATCGATTTGGCTTGTCGTTCAGTGACAACCTCTCAACACCCGCGGTAGTGCCAGATATTTAAGTAATTTGTTAGTGTCAAGGACAGTTGGAATAAGTAAGGAATCATATTAAATTAAGTTATTTTTTTACCATAATGCTTTTAGTAGGAAGATAGACGTTCATATAGTCTCCAATGAAAATAAATTTATAAAAAAAATTTATATTTCGCTTATTTTAAAGGCTGCCAGTAGTCGGCATAGGGATGCCGACTTTAGAATAATTTATATTTTCTCTTATTAAGCTCAAATTCTACTCTTTTATATATTACTCGTCTCTCTTGATAATGAATGCAAAGAAAATGAGTTTTTTTTTACTTTACCCAATAGTCGGCATACATTTTATTCAGTATTTTATATGATGCCGAGTATAGGAGAAAATGTATTCTGATGTCGGCAGTGGTTATAAATGGTGGGATCTAGCCAAACAAAATAATATTTTGGTAGGCATTAAATTAGGATTCATTTCTTTGGCATTTCAGACCATTATAAAATTAAAATGGAACGACCCTTCCACCAATATTCTGAAGATTCCTTAAAAATGTGCTTTCCGAAATAAGAGAAGGTAGAATTTCTATACGTGTTGCAAGTAAAAAATATGTCGTTATGCGTTCCACCATACAGGACAAATTATATGGCCGAGCTCCTGAAGGTCCTAGGAGAATGGGTCCACAAACGGTACTGTCTAACGTCGAAGAAATGCGTTTGGTAAGGTGGTGCCAAGAAATGGCGAAATGCGGGTTTCCATTAAAAGCCGAGGATTTGTTGAACACTGTTCAGGCAATAGTTAAAGACCAGCGCACCACACCGTTTTTAAATGGTAGACCGCGAAAGAGCTGATTATTAAATCAGCATCCTTGCCTAGCAATTCCTGAAGCGGAAGGAATAAGCAAGGGGAGGGCTGTAATAACCGAAGAGGGCATCAGAAAATGGTTCGAAGGTCTAAAAAAGTTTCTGACTGAACAAAACATTCTGATCCATCGCGAATATTTAATGGGGATGAAACTAGTTTTAGTTTGTGTCCTAATGTTAGGTTAGGTTCCATGGGCAGCAATTGAGAGATAGCTCACTTGGGTCCTTCAGCGATCCCTTTGTGATACCCAGCGCCAATGCCCATCCCAAAGAGCAGTTACTCAGATGGCGTTACTGCAGATTTGAGCCAATCCGTTTTCCTAATGAAGAGAAGAAGCAATCTTAGTTCTATTTTAGATATGTAGATCCTTCAAGCAGGAAAACATCGGCTCTCCCAGGTATTTTTCCCTGATGCCCCGTAGCCCAGGGCATTGATAGAGAAAGTGAAGCACAGTCTCCTCTTCCTCCTCATCATGACAACTTCTGCAGTAGTCATTGAATTCCACCCCCATTCTCCTAGCATCAGTCCCAACAGGCCATTATCCAGTCATATCCGACACCACAGTCCTGATATGGTTCCTTTTGAACCTAAGTAGAGATTTGGTTTTCCGTTCATCATAGCCAGGCCATAGTGCCCTGGATATGGAGCAGGTGGACTCACAGGTCCATCCCTCTTGCGCAATTCTATAATACTCGCGCCGACTGAGTGACTTACAGTGAGCCATTCCAACGAATTGATCAATGAATGTGTCATCCATGCGACCACCTTCCTTGGCCAGCTCATCTGCTATCTGGTTTCCCGGGCAGTCTGAGTGCCCAGGTATCCATATAAGCGTTAACCCTGAATGCTCAGCAATCTCATTTAAAGACATCCGGCATTCCACAGTTAACCAGTTTGTGTCCTTAAACAGGTAAAGTTATAGCACCCAAGGGCTATCGGAATGTGTATTCTTTCCAGAAAGGGAACGAAAAAGAAACCATTACGGTGCTGTTGGTCTTTTCAGCTAATAGCAAGATGTTTTAATAAAAAAATTCTTGAATTATTTAACGATATTATTCTTTTCTTACTTAAAAATCCTATGCCGACTATTGGGGCAAAAAGTGCCGAACTTAGATTCGAGTGTGCCGACTATTGGGGAAAATGGTACATGTTGAAAAAAACGTAAATTACTCTATTTTTATAGCTAAGCTTCTGAAAACCGTTAATTGAGTCTAAAACTAAACAAATTGTTCAAAAATAATAAATCGTCGACAACAAAATACTACTCTCACAATCTTGATAGCGTCTGTTGAGAATGGGAAAAAAGTTAAATGGCCGACTACTGGTGCTTTTACCCGTAAAGTCCCCTAAGTTCGGCATGCACCAGTAGTCGGCCAATTTTTTATAAAAGTTAAATAAATAAGAATAGCGGCAAATATATAAATAAGTAACACGTTTTTTTAATAGAAAATATACTTAATTCTCTTTATGTAAAGTTTGTATTGGCTGGGATGAGTATTTCGATCGATTTGGCTTGTCGTTCAGTGACAACCTCTCAACACCCGCGGTAGTGCCAGATATTTAAGTAATTTGTTAGTGTCAAGGACAGTTGGAATAAGTAAGGAATCATATTAAATTAAGTTATTTTTTTACCATAATGCTTTTAGTAGGAAGATAGACGTTCATATAGTCTCCAATGAAAATAAATTTATAAAAAAAATTTATATTTCGCTTATTTTAAAGGCTGCCGACATTAGGGACAAAATTTTGACAGATTTCCAGTAGTCGGCATAGGGATGCCGACTTTAGAATAATTTATATTTTCTCTTATTAAGCTCAAATTCTACTCTTTTATATATTACTCGTCTCTCTTGATAATGAATGCAAAGAAAATGAGTTTTTTTTTACTTTACCCAATAGTCGGCATACATTTTATTCAGTATTTTATATGATGCCGAGTATAGGAGAAAATGTATTCTGATGTCGGCAGTGGTTATAAATGGTGGGATCTAGCCAAACAAAATAATATTTTGGTAGGCATTAAATTAGGATTCATTTCTTTGGCATTTCAGACCATTATAAAATTAAAATGGAACGACCCTTCCACCAATATTCTGAAGATTCCTTAAAAATGTGCTTTCCGAAATAAGAGAAGGTAGAATTTCTATACGTGTTGCAAGTAAAAAATATGTCGTTATGCGTTCCACCATACAGGACAAATTATATGGCCGAGCTCCTGAAGGTCCTAGGAGAATGGGTCCACAAACGGTACTGTCTAACGTCGAAGAAATGCGTTTGGTAAGGTGGTGCCAAGAAATGGCGAAATGCGGGTTTCCATTAAAAGCCGACAATTTGTTGAACACTGTTCAGGCAATAGTTAAAGACCAGCGCACCACACCGTTTTTAAATGGTAGACCGCGAAAGAGCTGATTATTAAATCAGCATCCTTGCCTAGCAATTCCTGAAGCGGAAGGAATAAGCAAGGGGAGGGCTGTAATAACCGAAGAGGGCATCAGAAAATGGTTCGAAGGTCTAAAAAAGTTTCTGACTGAACAAAACATTCTGATCCATCGCGAATATTTAATGGGGATGAAACTAGTTTTAGTTTGTGTCCTAATGTTAGGTTAGGTTCCATGGGCAGCAATTGAGAGATAGCTCACTTGGGTCCTTCAGCGATCCCTTTGTGATACCCAGCGCCAATGCCCATCCCAAAGAGCAGTTACTCAGATGGCGTTACTGCAGATTTGAGCCAATCCGTTTTCCTAATGAAGAGAAGAAGCAATCTTAGTTCTATTTTAGATAGATCCTCCAAGCAGGAAAACATCGGCTCTCCCAGGTATTTTTCCCTGATGCCCCGTAGCCCAGGGCATTGATAGAGAAAGTGAAGCACAGTCTCCTCTTCCTCCTCATCATGACAACTTCTGCAGTAGTCATTGAATTCCACCCCCATTCTCCTAGCATCAGTCCCAACAGGCCATTATCCAGTCATATCCGACACCACAGTCCTGATATGGTTCCTTTTGAACCTAAGTAGAGATTTGGTTTTCCGTTCATCATAGCCAGGCCATAGTGCCCTGGATATGGAGCAGGTGGACTCACAGGTCCATCCCTCTTGCGCAATTCTATAATACTCGCGCCGACTGAGTGACTTACAGTGAGCCATTCCAACGAATTGATCAATGAATGTGTCATCCATGCGACCACCTTCCTTGGCCAGCTCATCTGCTATCTGGTTTCCCGGGCAGTCTGAGTGCCCAGGTATCCATATAAGCGTTAACCCTGAATGCTCAGCAATCTCATTTAAAGACATCCGGCATTCCACAGTTAACCAGTTTGTGTCCTTAAACAGGTAAAGTTATAGCACCCAAGGGCTATCGGAATGTGTATTCTTTCCAGAAAGGGAACGAAAAAGAAACCATTACGGTGCTGTTGGTCTTTTCAGCTAATAGCAAGATGTTTTAATAAAAAAATTCTTGAATTATTTAACGATATTATTCTTTTCTTACTTAAAAATCCTATGCCGACTATTGGGGCAAAAAGTGCCGAACTTAGATTCGAGTGTGCCGACTATTGGGGAAAATGGTACATGTTGAAAAAAACGTAAATTACTCTATTTTTATAGCTAAGCTTCTGAAAACCGTTAATTGAGTCTAAAACTAAACAAATTGTTCAAAAATAATAAATCGTCGACAACAAAATACTACTCTCACAATCTTGATAGCGTCTGTTGAGAATGGGAAAAAAGTTAAATGGCCGACTACTGGTGCTTTTACCCTATAAAAAGTAAACGTTTTACAACAGCTTATGTAAATTTATATATTGTAAAGTTCAGCCCTATTTAATTACATTCAGTGAAAAATTCAATTATGCGGATTTTAGCGATACGGAACAAATTTTTTTTTGGGATTTATAAAAAAATATTTTTAATTATTCTAAAAATACAAATATTTTTGCCAAAAACTAAAAAATAAATGCTATGGCGATTTTGGCGATTTTTGACATTGAATTTGGCGAAAAAGTTCAAAATCAATCTGACAACCCTGATTTGGACTTATAATTTGCAAATAAAAAGAACTTTTTGCTTCTGCGACTGTTTGCGACATACAAAAGCAAAGAGATTGATTTTACTTTTACTTGCGAAACTGTTCAAAAGAAAAGAAAATCAAAATCACAATTTTTAAAACAATTGCTGGCAAAAGTTTCGTTCAACTGTTTGTTTTTCGTTTTGTGATTTTGCTTTGACTGAAACTGTTGTTGATTTCAGAAGCACAAGCAGAAGTTAAATCAAAAGAAATGAAAGTTATTGCAGTTTTTTAAACACTGCACAGCACAATCGAATGGAAATCTCGAAAATCAAAATCTTTTGATGTTTCTTCTCGACAACGGCTAAACTTATCAATTGACAAAGCCGACAACCGACTCAGTTTCCAATTGGATTGAAACCTGAATGGGGTGCTTTAGGGTAGGTCGATTAGGCAATCGATATTGTACCATTGATTTTTCGATAGCTTTTGGCATGGGAAAAAAAGTTCCACTACGACATATCAATAAAATCATTTTCAACACGAAAAAATCAAAAAATTTAAATTTGGAATTTTTTGATTTTTTCTCAACTTTTATTTTTAAGGTTTTTTAGTAGGTAATAAAAACTCGGCTGATCTAATTTTCTTGAAATATTACCTTTCCAAGGTGAAATTGTACGCTAAAAACGATTGCAATTGCAGCTTTCCAAAAAATGTTTTTCTTGAGGTTTTGGACGAGTTTTTGTCGAAAAAACATTTTTTACGCGTTAATTTAAGTTTTTTTTAGTAGGTATGTTAAAAAAAATCGTCGGTTTCAAATTTTTTAAATATGTACCTATCTCCTATCCAAGGTAAAATTGTACGCTGAAAACGATGGTGATATCCTTTTTTATTTTTTTTTTTATCGAAAGAAATCAATTTTTCGACCAAAACTGGTTCAAAATTATTTTTCTTTTTCGAAAAACTGATGCATATCACCATCGCTTTTAACGTGCGAATTTCTTTAGAAATTACCTATTTGACACGGGAGAAAAATACATAAAATTTTGTTTGGACCCTTAAAATTAACAAAAAAAGAGAGCAAATGGAAAAAAATGTTTTTGCGACAAAAACTGGTCTAAAACATTTTTTTTATAATATAAAAAACTTATCCAAAACTTCAAGAAAAACATTTCTTTAAAAAAACAGCTATCGCCTTCGTTTTTAGCGCGATATTTTGAGCAAAAGGTGATAGGTATTTTCAAAAAAATTAAATCAGCCAATTTTTTTATTATCTACTAAACAATTTTGGCCCCGCGAAAAATATTTTTTTGATATGTCGTATTGAAACTTTTTTTTCCTCATGCCAAAAGCTATCGAGAAATTATTGTTCTTACAAATCGGCCAACCCTTATGTGTATGTCATGGTTTTTTGAGTCATTTTTTACAAAGTTTATAATAGGTATGTCGACATTTATTTAATATTAAATATAATATCTAGATTATATTATATATACCTATATATATGTACCTTTGCAAAGAAATAATCGCATGTACATAGTATACACATGTTCACACTTATACGTTTTGCTTTACATACATATTTCCTTTTTGATCTTATTTTATGCACTCACAAAAACACACCTTAACACAACTCACATACATATTAAATTGCTTTTGCTTTTTTATTTCCTTCCTTCTTTTCAATTGATAAATTTTATTTTTAACAACTCATTTCCAATAAAAAAAACAATAACACTAAATTAACTAAAGCACATTTATTGACCACCCTACTTTTTCCTTTTTGCAATATTTCTACCAACAACAACAATACACTTCTCACAAAAAAAACACACTTCATACACTTTTTGTTTGTTAAAATAGCCGACTGTTACCGAGCTACTCGCGCATCAGACACTTGTTGTTATTTTATTAACTGCTGTCAACAACACGAAGGAAACGAAATAAAAGAACAAAATGATAATGACGTCATCATTGCTAAAATAATTTAGACTTTTCTCAGCATGCGCAAAACTTTCAATGCATTTTTTTCACCGAAATCGATTATAATCGATTATAAACGAATTATATTTTTTATTTAATTGACATTTTAACACATTTTTCAAAAGCGAAACTCTAATATTTCATTTTAAATTGAATTAAAAACCAAGAGACAGCAGTTAATGTCGACTTTACTCACGCACCGATTGCAATAAAACTGATTTATTTATTACAGTTTGGAAATCATTAATGTGACAGAAGATAGTTTTGTAAATCATGGAAATTTAAGTGCATTCCAATTAGGATTCGGAAATAGTACGCTAGATAAAAGCTTTACATTTTGTTTGTATGTAAATTTTGTTATATTTGAAGAAAAGCTTTAAATAAAAAAAAAAAAATACTAAATGAGATAAATGCCTTTAGAGAGTTAGAGACAATGTTTTAGGGATCAAGTTGTATAAAGCTAAAAAAAAAACTGGAAACTGCTTAGAGAAATTACAGTTTTCTGAAATTTTGAAAATTTTTTTTTCAGGATTCTGTAAAATAACTGAAAAATAACATAAAATATATATATATGAACATTGTTTTGTTACATAAGTTTGTAAATTTATTATTTCTAAATATTTATTGGTCTCTTACATAGATTAATTTTTTAAAATGTAAGTCATACGTTATATGTTCTTCTAGATTAAATTTTTAAAATGTATGTCATACCCTATATGTTCTTTTAATTTCTTGAACAAAAATGTAACTAAAGTTAAAAAATCTGAAGTTACTTCTATTAAAGCACAGTGAAAGATTTAAAAAAAAAAGTTAAAGTACATAATGCTGGATCTTGTAAACGGTAAGTCCGATTGGCAGTGTGACCAGATTTTAAAATAATATAAAGCTAAATCATATTTTAAATAGAGCTAAAAAAAGCTACAGAAGGAAATTTGAAGCCAAAAAAAAAGATAAAATTTTCTATAGCTTTCTGATAGTAAAGACCCAACTATAATATGCATAAGATTGCTTTAGCTTTTGTTAGAAATTAACAAAAAGCCTCTCAAATACATTTAAAAATACAAAAACAACATCAAAAAATCTTAGATTCCGACCGGAAAATGTGGTCTGTTTCGCCCTTTGCTTAAGCAAATGACAGTTTCATAAAATTTAAGAAAAAGTTTTATTAAGTTCAATATGGCTTGACACATATGATTAACATGTATTCGCACAGTTCCTTAAGCCAACTTAAGAATATTATAGTTGGGCCTTAAATATTAATTATTTTGATATTTTTCATAGATTAAATAGTGCTGATACCTATTTATATTTTATAAAAAAATTTATAATAATTAGAAATTAAGTTATTTTATTGAACTGTTTATGGTTTTAAATCCAAATTTTTATTTTTTAATCAGGCGTAAGTTCTTTAAATTTAATTTTAATTAATTTATTTTTATAAAGAAAGGAGTTTTACAACATGAAATTAATCAATATTAACCCCAATATCTCGTCAGAAATCTTAACCGCTTAACACGGGTGGCAGTCAATAGTCAAATATGAATCTTTAAACCAAATTGTTTTTTCACGCTTTTGGTGGATCGAAGTTTGCTGTGAATGATTAACTATTTTAATTGATTTATTCAAGAAGTATTAAATAAATAAACATTTAAAATTCCAAAAAAATTTATTTTTAACTGATTCAAACAGTTATTCAAAAAAGTAAGTGCATATTAATACGGATTTTCGGTTGCATTTAATATTGTCTGTTGATTAAGTAAAACTATTCTGTATGTAAAATTAAATGAAAATGAAATTTATAACAACTGTAAATTTACTTAAAAACCGATCTACTTACTTTGCATTTAACTTTAAAGAAAAATAAATTAAATTTTTACTGTCAAAAATTCAACCGCAAATTCCATAAAAAACTAACCACAAAGTCCGTAAAAACAAATGAATTTTCAGTTATTTTATATAATTCAACTATCAAAAAATTAACCGACAAAATCCGTAAAAACAAATGAATTTTCAGTTAGACAAAAAAGATATTTTTATACAAAAAATCTAAAAGTAGATGTAAAATACTTAAAAATAATTTTCAATTTATTATTGAAAATATATTAAATAATTTTAACTTGCAGCAATTTTATTAATAAGTCAATTGTGAAAATTTGTTTCTTAAGCGCATATTGAATTGCTAACTTTCACATAGAAAAACATTCCTGATACCACATTTTGATGCTTTTAAATTTAATTGCAAAAGTAATGCCCAAAAATTTTACAAAAACTGATAAATGCATTTTTCCTCTTGAAAATGTACCTTCAAACTTCAGCTTCGTTTTACACAACGTTTATCTACCATACATAGAACAATACTAGAGCGGACGGCCTGTGCCTTGCCATTTTGCTTCGGCCATACAATCTTGAAGCACTCTATTGTACATGCATATATATTTACCTTTGCAAAGAAATGTCTATAAAAATGTACACACTCATACGGTTTGCTTTGCATACATACATATTTCCTTTTTCGCCTTATTTTATTCACTCACAAAAACACACCTTAACACAACTCACATACATATTTAATTGCTTTTTTATTTCCTTTCTTCTTTTCATTCTCAATAACAAAAACAATAACACTCAATAACAAAAGCACAATTATTGACCAACCTACTTTTTCCTTTTCGCAATATTTCTACCACCAACAACAATAAACTTCTCTCAAAAAAACACACTTCACACTCTTTTTGTTTGTTAAAAAACCCGACTGTTACCGAGCTACTCGCGCATCAGACACTTTTTGTTTTTTTTATTAACTGCTGTCAACTACACGAAGGAAACGAAATAAAAGAAAAAAAAATGATGTTGATGTCATCATTGCTAAAACAATTTAGACTTTTCTCAGCATGCGCAAAACTTTCAATGCATTTTTTCACCGAAATCGATTATAAAGGAATTATATATTTTATTTATTTTAAAAAAAATTAACTAATTGACATTTTAACACATTTTTCAAAACCGAAACTCTAATATTTCCTTTTAAATTGAATTAAAAACCAAGAGACAGCAGTTAATGTCGACTTTACTCACGCACCGATTGCAATAAAACTGATTTTATTTATTACAGTTTGGAAATCATTAATGTGACAGAAGATAATTTTAAAAATCATGGAAATTTAAGTGCATTCCAAATAGGATTCGGAAATAGTACGCTAGATAAAAGCTTTACATTTTGTTTGTAAGTAAATTTTGTTATACTTGAAGAAAAGCTTTAAATCAAAAATAAAAAACTAGACTAAATGAGAAAAAAAATGTAAAAGACAATATATTAAGGATCAATTATACATACAAACGAGTATATGGAAGGCTAAGAGAAACTAGAAAATTGTTTAAACACATTTTTGTTTTGCGAAATTTTGAAAAAATTGTTTTCGGGATTCTGTAAAATAACTGGTAAATAACATTAATATACACTGTTTTGTTACATTAGTTATTTAATTTATTATTTTCAAATATTTATTGGTCTCTTTATATACATAGATTACATTTTTAAAATGTATATAAGTATGTAAAAATGCTTCAAAAGTATGTAAAAGCAACAATTAGATTTTTTCTTTTGTCTAAATTTTTCCAAAGTATGTCTGTCATATAGGTATGTTCATTTCATTTCTTGAACAAAAATGTAATTTGAATATAAAAAAGAACTTTTATAAGTATGTAAAGCATGTTCGTTCTATGTTTAAAACTTTTTTTATTTTCATGCAATAATCATGGGCCTCAAACTTACGCAACTGTATGAGTATTTTAGGGCTCTTCGAAAAAAAATTTTAGTTTCTAAACAACAGAAGAATTCTGATAACTTTTTGGCCGTTATGTAAACGAAAAAATCGTGCAAAATTTAGAAAATTTGACTTTCTTACAGAATATGCCCAACAAAATTGTAAAAAATTAGAAATTTTATTTGCAAAATACGAAAAAAAAATTTGTTTACATTCTTTGGAAAATCTGAAATTCGTTAAACGTCGCGCAGAATATGGAGTTGATCTTGTGGGAGAGCTTTTTTCTTTGAAGCTGTCTAAGGATATCTCTTATTTTTTAATTTAAGGCAGAATTTGCTTTTGCGTTCTGTTCTGTTAAGAATCAGCAGTTTTGTTTCTGTTCAATTGAAAGTCTGTATGTGTGGTTTGTTTTCCTTTTTCGTTCTGTTGTGTTGCGGACAAATTTGTGGAAAATAGAATTGAACGTTAAGTTACGGCCAAGGTTTGTGTGTGTTAATTTGTTTTGGTATGAAGAAAATTTTAATATTTTGTTTCATGATAGAAAAATTTGTTTTAATAAAAAAAAAATTATGTTTTTATTTTTTACGAAAAGTTTTTTTTCAAATTAATGTTTTTTTAAAGCATCTGTTTTCTTTTACAGAAAAAGTAGTTACAAAATATCTGTTACGCTTATATATTTTTATTCTAAGTAATGTTTTTGTTCAATAACTGGATTTGTTATTATCACTGAAACATGGAATAAAAATATTTGTTTTATGTAAATCACATAAATTTACTATTTATGCAATGAATATTTCAAAATGTAACATATGACAACAAAAGTAACTTTTCTGAAAGAAAGGGTGTATGTGAAACGGTAGAAAAGTGCTCATGGAAGTAAAATTTTGACACTGTTGAGGTGAATAAAACTTCACTAGCCCCCAGGGCTATTAGGCATTAGCGTGGAAATATTTGACAGTTTTCATTTATACAAGAACTTTGCTACCATTTTCACCCTAAATCGTAATTTTTTTATTCTTTCCCTGGCAGCACTGGTACGTATATATCCTAAATCTGCAACATCGGTTGTTTCTGTGCCTCCACACTATTATTTTTTAACTACTTTTTATGGCTGACACACATAAATTTATTCTGATGGTTTATATTTTTTGGAATATAAATTAATTACATTTAAAATTAAGAAAAAGCTAAATGCATTGCTAAAAAAGCCTAAAGCAAACTGAAATATTTCAAACTAAACATGAAAAATAAAGATAAATTTAGCTCTAATAAAAGCTAAAATAATCACACTGACTGTAATGTTAGAATATTGGATGTTGCGAATATCTATTATTATTAAAATCTAAATCATTATATATGATTGCATTTTCCTTCACAAATAAATACACTCATACCTGTTACCTATATATATATTTCCTTTTTCGTCTCATTTTATTCACTCATAAAAACACACTACAACACAACTCACATATTAAATAGCGTTTGCTTTATTTATTTATTTTCTATTCAACTTTATTTACTACTTCTCGTACAACTTATTCCCAAAAAAAAGCGGCCGTTTTTCGCAACATTTCTACCGACAACAACAACAATACACCAAATACACATTTATACATATTTTCTGTTTAAAATATTCGACTGTTACCGAGCTACTCGCGCATCACATACTTGTTGTTATATTATTAACTGCTGTCAACTACACGAAGGAAGCGGAATAAAAGAACAAAATGATGATGACGTCATCATTGCAAAAACAATTTAGACTTTTCTAAGCATGTGGAAACTTTCAATGCATTTTTTTCACCGAAATTATATTTTTTATTTATTTTAAAAAAAATTAACTAATTGACACTTTAACACATTTTTCAAAACCGAAACTCTAATATTTCCTTTTTAATTTAATTAAATACCAAGAGACAGCAGTCAATGTCGAGTTAACTCACGCACCGATTGCAATAAAACTGATTTTATTTATGACAGTTTGTAAATCATTAATGTGGCAGAAGATAATTTTAAAAATCATGGAAATTTAAGTGCATTCCAATTAGGATTCGGAAATAGTACGCTAGATAAAAGCTTTACATTTTGTGTGTATGTAAATTTTTCATATATATGATGAAAAGCTTTAAATCTAAAATAAAAAACAAGACTAAATTAGAAATATGCTTCAAGAATGTTAAAAACAATATATTAAGGATCAATTATACATACATATATGGCACGCTAAGAAAAACTAGAAAATTGTTTAAACAATTTTTTGTTTTTCGAAAAATTTGTTTTCGGGATTCTGTAAAACAAAAAGTTAAATACACTGTTTTACTACATTTGTTATTTAATTTATTTTTTTTAAATATTTATTGGTCGCTTTATATACATAGATTACATTTTAAATATGTATGTAAAAGTATGTAAAAGCAACAATTAGATTTTTTCTTTGGTCTAAATTTTTCTGAAGTATGTCATATATGTTAATTTAATTTCTGGAACAAAGGTGTAACTAAATACTTCTATTTAAGCAACAATTTCTATTAAATTGTAAATGACGCACAGTGCATTAAAATATTGCTTATATGTATATTTGATGTTCAAATTTATTTTTGGTTAATTTGAATATAAAAAAGACCTTTAATAATTATGTAAAGCATGTATGTACTATGTTAAAAACTTTTTTATTCCCATTCAATAATCATGGGCCTGAAACTTATACAACTGTACGTGTATATTAGTGCTCTTCAAATAAAACTTTTTTTTTTATAGTTGCTAAAGTACAGAAATTTGTTAATTTTTTAGCCGTTAGCTTAACGAAAAAATCATGCAAAATGTTATTTGTAGGAAATTTGATTTTCTAACAGAATATGCCTAACAAAATTGTAAAAATTTAGAAGTTTTATTTGCAAAATACGACAAAAAAAATCTTTTTACATGTAAATAAAATGGAAAAACTGAAATTAGTTAAACGTCTCGCAGAATACAGAGCTGATCTTGTGGGAGAGCTTTTTTGCGTACTAGAAACTTTTGAGATAATATCTAAATAACTTTTTTCTTTGATGCTTTCTTGTATATACCTCTCTTATTTTTTAATTTACATGCGTTTATCTATTTTCATGCTAAGTAATGTTTTTGTTCAATAACTGAATTTGTTGTATTGTTATTATCACTGAAACATGCAATAAAAATATTTGTTTCATGTAAACCACATAAATTCATATTAATGCAAGGAATATTTCAAAATGCAATCTATGACAAAAAAAAAGTAACTTTTCTGAAAGAAAGGGTGTATGTGAAACAGTAGAAAAGTGCTCATGGAAGTAAACTTTTGACACTGTTGAGGTAAAAAAAATTGTTCTAGCCCCCAGGGCTATTTGGCATTAGCGTGGAAATATTTGACAGTTTTTATTCATACAAGAACTTTGCTACCGTTTTCACCCTAAGTCGTAACTTTTTTATCCTTCCCCCGGCAGCACTGGTACGTATATAGATTAAATCTGCAACATCGGTTGTTACTGTGCCTCCACACTATTATTTTTTAACTACTTTTTATGGCTAACACACATAAATTTATTCTGATAAACTGGTTTATATTTTTTGGAATAGGTATAAATTAATTACATTTTAAATTAAGAAAAAGCTAAATGCATTGCTAAAAATAGCCTAAAGCTAACTGAAATATTTCAAAGTAAACATGAAAAAATAAAGATTAATTTAGCTCGAAGAAAAGCTAAAATGGCCACACTGACTGTAACGTTAGAATATTGTATTTTCCGAATATCTAGAGTTGTGAAAATCGTGCTCGCACTGTATGTATTATTATATATTAAAAACTAAATCATTGTATATGATTGTATTTACCTTCACAAACAAATACACTCATACCTGTTGCTTATCTACATATTTCCTTTTCGTCTCATATTATTCACTCACAAAAACACACTATAACACAACTCACATATTAAATAGCGTTTGCTTTATTTATTTATTTTCTATCCAACTTTATTTACTACTTCTCGTACAACTTATTCCCAAAAAAAAGCGGCCGTTTTTCGCAACATTTCTACCGACAACAACAACAATACACCAAATACGCATTTATACATATTTTCTGTTTAAAATATCTGACTGTTACCGAGCTACTCGCGCATCAGACACTTGTTATTTTATTAACTGCTGTCAACTACACGAAGGAAGCGGAATAAAAGAACAAAATGATGATGGCGTCATCATTGCTAAAACAATTTAGACTTTTCTCAGCATGCGCAAAACTTTCAATGCATTTTTTTCACCGAAATCGATTATAAACGAATTATATTTTTTATTTATTTCAAAATATATACTAATTGACATTTTAACACATTTTTCAAAAGCGAAACTCTAACAGCCGTACCTAAACAAGAGCGGAAGGCGGAACGTTTTCTTCAGCGTAGCTTTTACGCTGATATGCCATACCTAAATAAGAGCGTCAGCGTTGTGCCATAAACAGTAATGTTAACTTTCGTGCCGACTAAAACCCTCATAAAAGACGTAAGAAATTTAATTAAAATCGCTAGTTTGACCTAAAAATAGCTAATTTGCCATTATTTATTATCAAACAATAAAAACAGGGTTGTCAAAACAACAAATATAGCAGCCCTGTTTATTTTAACGCGCTGTCAAAATCGGATTTTCCAATTGCAAAGCGCTACCGTTGCGTTGCCGTCGCGTTGTTTCGGTATGCTACATACAAATTGTATGGGCATGAGGATTTTTGACAGCTAGAAAACGCGTTCCGCTCTTGTTTAGGTATGGCTGTAATATTTCCTTTTAAATTGAATTAAATACCAAGAGACAGCAGTCAATGTCGACTTAACTCACGCACCGATTGCAATAAAACTGATTTTATTTGTTACAGTTTGGAAATCATTAATGTGGCAGCAGATAATTTTAAAAATCATGAAAATTTAAGTGCATTCCAATTAGGATTCGGAAATAGTACGCTAGATAATAGCTTTACATTTTGTTTGTATGTAAATTTTGTTATATTTGAAGAAAAGCTTTAAATCAAAACTAAATGAGAAAAATGCCTTTACAGAGTTAAGGGCTCATTAGTTGTTACTTTTCGTTGCCGTTCTGTGTCGTTCCTTTCCGTAGCAAATTTTTTGTAATTACTTTTTCTGTGAAAGGAATCAACGGCTTTTAAATAGAAAAGCATTGAAATTGTGAAAAAAAAACTTTTCGTTAGAAATAAAAAATTAATATTTTGTGTCAAAAATACGTAAATTTAAAAAAAAAAATCATTAGTTAGCTTTAAACAAAAAATTACAGATTTTTCATATCACAACAAACTAATGCAAACACACTTTGGCCGTAACTTAACGTTGAATTCTATTTTAAAAGTAAAAACAAACCACACATACAGACTTTTAATTGAACAGAAACAAAACAGCTGATTCGTAACAGAACAGAACGTACAAACTAATTCTGCCTTTAGAGCCAATATTTTAGGGATCAATTTATAAAACAGCTAAAGATAATACTGGAAACTTGTTTGGGGAAATTAATATTTCTTGAAATTCGGAAAAATTGGTTTTCAGGATTCTGTCAAATAACTGCAAAATAACATTAAAATATAAATACAAACGTTGTTTTGTAACATAAGTTTGTAAATTTAGTATTTCTAAATATTTATTGCTCTCTTTATAAAGATTACATTTTTAACATGTATGTAAATATGTTAAAAAGCTTCATTCACAAAGAAAAGCTAAAATAAAACATAATAAAATATATTGTATTGGAGTGATAGTTTGATTGCAAAGCTTATTCCGCTTTTTTGTAGTGAAAAATTTTTTAAAATTCTGCCACCACGTCTTTGAAAAGCTTCATAACTCCACTCCACTTGACCTGTTTTTTGCATTTTGTTGAACAATATAGGTACATATAAGTTTGAGCCTCTTTTAAAGGAAATTGACCTTAAAATTAATTTTGGAAAAAGTGAACAAATTACGAGGGAAATAATTGTTCACGATTAGGGGAATTTTTTCCCGCGAACATTTTTTTCACATTATTATTCTCCTATGAATTAATTTTTTTAATGGGAGTTTTTCATGATCGCAAATACGTGAAAAGGGAACAAATTGCGGGGGAAAAATTATTCACGATAGGGGTGATAGAAAATTTGTTACAACTGAAAAATAATTTATAAAAAAATAAAGAAATCAAATCAATGAAAACGATGTATAACCTAAATATGTATGTATGTACACTATGTATATATGTATGTCTACTTTTTCTGTGCCATTTTGTTTAAAAGGTTATACAATGTCAACTATGTATGCATTATCTTATATTAAATACTAGATTTTTGTATGTGAATGTATTTTTTGATTTAATTACCATTCTGATCTAACTGCTAATAAATGCCTCTTAGAAGGCATCGGTTCTACCGTATAAAAGATAAGATACACAGTCCTTATTCCCTTCTATGAGAAGGGGGAAGAGAAGGAGTAAGATTTTTTGTTCTTTTTTTTTTTTTGCCAAAGCAAAAGCCAAAGAATTTAGATCCCGTTAAAAAATCACCATACTCTGGAAAGTCTTCTAAGAGCCATTAATTTGAATGCCTTTCAGAATATCTGGCGAAAGAAGCGAGAGCAAAAGGTCTACCCCGCAATGACAACGTATGTAAAAAAGATATGAGTATATAATGGTGCGAGCAGGCCTTGTACATTTATTTGTGAATGTACCTTATTTTCTCGCTTCACAAATAAATACACCCATTCGTGTTGTTTATATACATATTTCCTTTTCCGTCTAATTTTATTCACTCACAAAAAATACTTTAACACAACTCACATATTTAATTGCTTTTGCTTCTACAACTCATTCACAAAAAAAAATGCCACCCGTTATCGCAACATTTCAACCGACAACAACAACAATACACCAAATACACATTAACACAAATTTTATGTTTAAAATACCCAACTGTTACCGAGCTATTCGCGCATCACTCACTTGTTGTTATTTTATTAACTGCTGTCAACTAGACAAAGGAAACGGAATGCAAAAACAAACTGGTGATGACGTCATAATTTCTTAAAAAAATTTCGACATTGTACACATTTCGATTACAAACTAATTACAGTACGCCCTCGGGTTGTACAACAGGTTGGGACCGAGGGCAGTTGCTAAATCCGAGTTTGTTGAAATGTACGAGTAAAAATTGCATTGACTAAGCGACCAATTTAAGACTATAATCCATCGAAAATACTGGTTTTTCCTCTTAAAATGTTTATGTATAAGCATAAAAATATATACATATGTATGTCTACAAATTGGGTTATATAATAAAAATAATGGACATACAATTATGTAATTATTTGATTTTATATTTTATTGTTCTAAAGGTGCATAACATGAAACAAAAAAAAATTCTTAAAGAATTAATACCTCTTTTTAACCAATTGTGTTTTCTTCGGACCATTTTCTACAATAGTTAAAAGAATTACACCTCTCTTGTTTTTAGAAAAGTCAGACACAGTACCAATAACTTATATGTCTTCATTACTTTCACTAACTTCAGAATTTATTTCATCTAATGTTGCTCAAGTCAAGGTTCACACCAGGGATGGCAAATTTGGTACAATTGTACTTTTTTGGTACTATTTCAACTACACCAATGGTTAGTTTAGTACAATTTGGGAATTTTCCCAGATTTAGTAATTTCATATGTCAACTCATCATTTTAGGCATATTTGCGAAGTTTTAAGAACAAAATTCCACTTTGAAAATAAATTTTCAAATGGCTTAGTAAATTTTTTCAAGAAAATGTAATCAATGGAAAAACTAATATTAAAGTACAGTGCATTTGAGATTTTTTTTGTTTTGGGCCAAATTGGCGATTTAAAAGGGCCAAAATACCTTTGATAGGGCGAAACTATTGTTGGTATAGTAAAAAAGTAATACTTAGTAATATAGAACATGTGTTTGATTTTAACATTAAAAAATGTATTGAACAATTTAAAGTAGTTAGATGAATTTGGACCTGAAAGGGCCAAAATAGATTTCCACTGAGCCATCAAACATTCAAAGGTGCCAAAAATGGCACAATTGTGCCACGTTTTGCATCACTGGTATAGTATTACTATTAGTAAAAAGGTTTACAAAAGATGCCAATATTTTAATAACATAAATTCCAAATTTAGGGAGAAAGGAATATTAGCAATTCCGCATTCAACTGCAAATGTGGAAAGAATCTTGTCTAACCAAAATTATATCAAAACAGGAGAGAAACAGAAAGAAACCGCAACTCTTTGCGGCTTAATCCGAACAAAGGACTTCCTGAACTTACATAATTGCAATTTTTATGATGTTAATATACCATATAATTTAGTATCAAAATTGTAATAGTGTTATCGAAATCTAATTGAAATCCGCTACATGCATTTATTATGTTAATAAATCCACTAATATTATAAATGTGAAAGTTTGTTTGTTTGGATATTTTTGTATTTTCTTAGTTTGTGGCTCAATTAAGCGAAAACCGCTTAATGGATTTGGATGAAATTTTTTAGACGGATAGTATATGGCCCAGATTCAAAGAGAGGGTACTTTTTAAGTTGTAAATCAGGAAAAAATTGTTACTTTGGTTCCTTTATTGTTTTTGATACATTTGGTCAGATTGCATATGGTTTAAATTAAAATATAGGGTACTTTTTAAGATGTAAAAACGAAACAAATAGAAAACGTAGCAAGAGTAGACGTTTTTTATTTTTGATAAATTTTGTATGCATATTACATATGGTCCAGTGGCCGAAATATATATATAATATATATATATATATAAATATATTCATATGGGCAGCTGAATGTCGGTTGCTTGAGAGTATCGAGGGCTCAAAACTTATATGTATGTGTTGACGAACCCTAATAATTCATATAATGTTGTTTATTGAGTTATTTCAACATAATATTAGTATAGATGTAGAAAACTACCCAAAATTTCTGTAAATTTTTTATAGGATAAACCTTTTTCTTTAAATCTTGCTCTAATTTACACGTGAACGAAGTCACGGATTAAAGCTAGTAGTGTATATACCAATCTGAATTATTTTTTATTATATTAAATTGTATACAAATAAGATTTATAATACCTTTTTATGGTGTTTTTTATAAATATAAATAAAATGAATTGAAAGTTAAAAAAAAATATAAAAGTTGTTGGAACAATTTTAAAACTCCCAAGGCCGTCCCTGGATCACACTTTGAATGTTTTCGCTCAGAAAGCCTGAGCTTATTGGTGAGAGGGACGGTAAGTATAGCACAAGCTACAAACTTGGACCTACTTTAAAATTCTCTTATTTTTTTTAATTCGTAAATGCCAACCTGAAGCTGAACACGATTTTCACACTTTTTCTTTTACATTTCATTTTATTAAATTTTGGCTAACTCGCTTTATTTTAAAATTAGAATTTGATTAAACAAAATTTCGATGTTTAGCAACGAGCGAAAGCTTCAAATATAATAAGAGAAAATTTTTAAATGAAAACCTTCATAATACGAACCGTGACTTAAGTATAGGCGTGTACACTTTTTTTAATTAAAAACTAACGGTTAAAACCCGTTTGTATATTAAAATAAGCTGAGAACAAAAAAAAAATTTTGCGATAACCGAGTCACAACATTTTGTGGAGTTGCGCTAGTAGAATCTACAATGTAAAAAATGGCTGTTCCAATGGGTAGACGCGTAGTTGCGTTTAGTGATGGTTGCACAACATGAGGGCGTACTGTATACTTTATATTTATTTTAAAATATATTTACAATATTAAAAAAAAAAACAAATAGGTACATACAGTAAGCACATTTTAAATTAGGGAGGTAACGAATACCGATACCGATATATCTGCGATACTTCACGTTTGCCGATATATCGGTATCGGCGATATTTTACTGTCGATACCCCCATAATTTTTTATAGTTTTTTGAACAAACAATTTTATTTTCAATGCTTATTTTTAGCATAACAACTAATAGTAAAAACCCAAACAGAATTACAAATTGTTTCTTTTAATTCTTAAGCTGGAAGTCGGTGCCCACCACGCGTTTTTCCTTTTTTCGAGGCGCATGCTAAAGTAGAAAGTAATCCTACTTCTTGCTTTCTATATTTATGCATTTTACACGTGTGCTGTGAAACTTGTCAATACAATTTAACACTAGGACTTTTGGACTGATGCACAAACGTATTGAACGCTTGGTATGGACCTGCAGCTTCAGGCGTTTTGCTTTGTACCATAATTATAAAACATTCTCCCATTCATAAATCTTGTGTGAATTTGTACGTTTGAACAATTTTCTGCTAATTTTTAATGAATTTTTTTTAACATAAAAATAATTTCGCTTCAAATTTTCGGTTACTTCAAAGAGACCACAAAATCCGTAAGCAAAACCACTGCTACATTTTCTGACACTATTTCGATAGTTAACAACAGTCTTTGAGAATTATTAGAAAATACGATAAATGAATAAACTGAGATGCAGAATAGTTCAGATTCCCAAAAATTTGGCGATTTACGCATTAGCTCTGAATTAAGATTTAAGTCTTTAGAGAATAATGAAATCTATTGTTTATCTACAATAATCTACCTTTGATACAAAGCTAGAACATTTCAAAAACAATAGATCGAAAAAACGTCTTATTGAGCTACTCAACGTGACTCTACATTCCAAGAGTGTTGAAGACACGGTTACCCATACACCTAATAAAAGTTCAGATAAGTCTATAGAAACTGACCTATGGAGCGTTTGTGAAAATCTTTAAATAAAATTTGGAAAACACTGATCCTCTGTCCATCCTACACTGTGGTTAATCTAAATAAGATGTCGGGATATACCTTAGATCTTCTAACTTTTCTAAAGACGTAGATCCGTTTTTTACTGGCGGTATTAAATATTATACTGAAAATTTAAGACCATGGCGCAGCAATACTTAAGTTATCAAATGAGTTTAGTCACATCTGAGAGACGATTTTTTACTCAGAGACGATTTTTTATCTCCGCAAAAGTTGAGAATACTTTGTTTTTTAAACAAAAATCTTATTAATATTAATTCGGAATATAAATAATTCATTACACTGTTTTTAATTTAAAAAATAAATTAATTTTACAATGAATTTAAATTCGTTTCGTTGTTATTAAAATCTTTTTCAAATTAATTTTAAATATTAATAATCTCTTACACTGTAATTTTGTATAATAAAAAAATACTCTACTTGAGTTTTGTCAATTTTACCTTGAATTTAAATTTAATATTCGTATGGGTATTGGCGATATTCTTCTTGAGTATCGGTATCGTATCGGCAAAAAGGCATATCCCTACTTTAAATAATAAATGCATACTTTATTAAATCTAAAACCATCTTTTGATTTTCTTGTGCAAGTTTTATAAACATATTTTATAAATTAAAAGAATTTAAATCTTTTTATTGATCGATTAAAATGTATTAATAAGTAAGTTAATTGTTTGTCGTTTTTTTCTTAATTTACTGAAACTATTAATGAAATAAAAAAAAAATAATAATAGCTTACGACCATTAAATTTTATTATTTGTATACATATGTATGTATATTGTTTTCTGTGTAATTTTTATGAAGTTTATAAAATGTCAACATTTATCTAATATTAAATATAATATCTAGATTATATTTATATACATATGTACATGCATATTTACCTTTGCAAAAAAATAATGACATGTCTATACACATGTTCACATTCATACGTTTTGCTTTACATACATATTTCCTTTTTCATCTTATTTTATGCACTCACAAAAACACACCTTAACACAACTCACATACATATTTAATTGCTTTTGCTTTTTTATTTCCTTCCTTCTTTTCAATTGATAACTTTATTTTTTTAACAACTCATTTCCAATAAAAAAAAAAATAACACTAAATTAACTAAAGCACATTTATTGACCACCCACCCTACTTTTTCCTTTTTGCAATATTTCTACCAACAACAACAATACACTTCTCACAAAAAACCCTCTTTATACAATTTTTGTACCCGACTGTTACCGAGCTACTCGCGCATCAGACACTTGTTGTTTTTTATCAACTACACGAAGGAAACGAAATAAAAGAACAAAATGATGATGACGTCATCATTGCTAAAACAATTTAGACTTTTCTAAACATGTGGAAACTTTCAATGCATTTTTTTCACCGAAATCGATTATAAACGAATTATATTTTTTATTTATTTGAAAATATATTAACTAACTAATTGACATTTTAACACATTTTTCAAAACCGAAACTCTAATATTTCCTTTTTAATTTAATTAAATACCAAGAGACAGCAGTCAATGTCGACTTAACTCACGCACCGATTGCAATAAAACTGATTTTATTTATTACAGTTTGGAAATCATTAATGTGGCAGAAGATAATTTTAAAAAACATGGAAATTTAAGTGCATTCCAATTAGGATTCGGAAATAGTACGCTAGATAAAAGCTTTACATTTTGTTTGTAAGTAAATTTTGTTATACTTAAAGAAAAGCTTTAAAAAAAAAATAAAAAACTAGACTAAATGAAATTTTTAAACAAAAGCTTTAAATCAAAAATAAAAATCTAGACTAAATGAGAAAAATGCTTCAAGAGTGTAAAAACCAATATATTAAGGATCAATTATACATACAAACGAGTATATGGCAGGCTAAGAAAAACTAGAAAATTGTTTAAACACATTTTTGTTTTGCGAAATTTTGAAAAAATTGTTTTCGGGATTCTGTAAAATAACTGGTAAATAACATTAATATACACTGTTTTGTTACATTAGTTATTTAATTTATTATTTTCAAATATTTATTGGTCTCTTCATATACATAGATTACATTTTTAAAATGTATATAAGTATGTAAAAATGCTTCAAAAGTATGTAAAAGCAACAATTGTCTAAATTTTTCCAAAGTTTGTCTGTCATATAGGTATGTTCATTTAATTTCTTGAACAAAAATGTAATTTGTATATAAAAAAGAACTTTTATAAGTATGTAAAGCATGTATGTTCTATGTTTAAAACTTTTTTTATTTTCCCGCAATAATCATGGGCCTCAAACTTACGCAATTGTATGTGTATTTTAGGGCTCTTCGAAAAAATTTTTTTAGTTTCTTAACAACAGAAGAACTCTGATAACTTTTTAGCCGTTATGTAAACGAAAAAGCATGCAAAAAGTTTTTATAGAAAATTTGACTTTCTAAGAGAATATGCCCAACAATATTGTAAAAAATTTCAAATTTTATTTGCAAAATACGAAAAAAAAATGTTTATTACATGTAACTTATTTGGAAAATCGGAAATTCGTTAAATGTCGCGCAGAATATGGAGCTGATCTTGTGGGAGAGCTTTTAATGCGAACTAGAAACTTTTGATATGATACCAAATGAACTTTTTTCTTTGAAGCTGTCTAAGGATATCTCTTATTTTTTAATTTAAGGCAGAATTTGCTTTTGCGTTCTGTTCTGTTATGAATCAGCAGTTTTGTTTCTGTTCAATTGAAAGTCTGTATGTGTGGTTTGTTTTCCTTTTTCGTTCTGTTCTGTTGCGGACAAATTTGTGGAAAATAGAATTGAACGTTAAGTTACGGCCAAGGTTTGTGTGTATTAGTTTGTTTTGGTATGAAAAAATTTTAATTTTTTGTTTCAAGCTAGAAAAATTTGTTTTAATAAAAAAAATATTAATATTTAATTTTACGAAAAGTTTTTTTTTTACAATTTAATCTTTTTTAAAGCAGCTGATTTCTTTAACAGAAGAAGTAGTTACAAAATATTTGTTACAGAAAGGTAACAGAAAGTAAAAAATAATGAGGCTTTACATACGCTTATATATTTTTATTCTAAGTAATGTTTTTCTTCAATAACTGAATTTGTTATTATCACTGAAACATGGAATAAAAATATTTGTTTTATGTAAATCACATAAATTTACTATTTTTCAAAATATAACATATGACAAAAAAGTAAATTTTCTGAAAGAAATGGTGTATGTGAAACGGTAGAAAAGTGCTCATGGAAATAAAATAAAATTTTAACACTGTTGAAGTGAATACAATTTCACTAGCCCCCAGGACTATAAGGCATTAGCGTGGATATATTAGACAGTTTTAATTCATACTTCGAAAATAACTACTTTTTATGGCTAGCACATATAAATTTATTCTGATAAGCTGGTTTATATTTTTTGGGATATAAATTAATTATATTTTAAATTAAGAAAAAGCTAAATGCATTGCTAAAAAAGCCTAAAGCTAACTGAAATATTTCAAACTAAACTTGAAAAATAAAGATAAATTTAGCTCTAATAAAAGCTAAAATAATCACACTGACTGTAATGTTAGAATATTGGATGTTGCGAATATCTATTATTATTAAAATCTAAATCATTATATATGATTGTATTTTCCTTCACAAATAAATACACTCATACCTGTTACCTATATAGGTACATATATATTTCCTTTTTCGTCTCATTTTATTCACTCATAAAAACACACTACAACACAACTCACATATTAAATAGCGTTTGCTTTATTTATTTATTTTCTATTCAACTTTATTTACTACTTCTCGTACAACTTATTCCCAAAAAAAAGCGGCCGTTTTTCGCAACATTTCTACCGACAACAACAACAATACACCAAATACACATTTATACATATTTTCTGTTTAAAATATTCGACTGTTACCGAGCTACTCGCGCATCACATACTTGTTGTTATATTATTAACTGCTGTCAACTACACGAAGGAAGCGGAATAAAAGAACAAAATGATGATGACGTCATCATTGCAAAAACAATTTAGACTTTTCTAAACATGTGGAAACTTTCGATGCATTTTTTCACCGAAATCGATTATAAACGAATTATATTTTTTTATTTATTTGAAAATATATTAACTAATTGGCCTTTTTACACATTTTTTCAAGAGCGAAACTCTAATATTTCCTTTTAAATTTTTTTAAATACGAAGAGACAGCAGCTAATGTCGACTTAACTCACGCACCGATTGCAATAAAACTGATTTTATTTATTACAGTTTGGAAATCATTAATGTGGCAGAAGATAATTTTAAAAATCATGGAAATTTAAGTGCATTCCAATTAGGATTCGGAAATAGTACGCTAGATAAAAGCTTTACATTTTGTTTGTAAGTAAATTTTGTTATACTTGAAGAAAAGCTTTAAATCAAAAATAAAAATCTAGACTAAATGAGAAAAATGCTTTTAGAGAGTTAAAGACAATATATTAGGGATCAATTTATAAAAAGGCTAAAATATAATACTGGAAAATTTTTTAGAGGAATTAATATTTTTTGAAATTCGAAAATATTAGTTTTCAGGATTCTATCAAATAACTGCAAAATAACATTAAAATATACATACAAACGTTGTTTTATACATAAGTTTGTAAATTTAGTATTTCTAAATATTTATTGGTCTCTGTATATAGATTACATTTTTAAAATGTATGTAAATATGTAAAAAAGCATTTTTCACAATGGAGAGCCGATATTTTTGGAGTAATACTGAATTTTTTAAACGGCAAGTCCATTTGGAATTAAATTTCAGGTGGCAATAAATGACTTGTATTTGAGTTTATGTTTTGGACTTGGGGCTTAACAATAGAGGCGCCGCCATTGGTTTCTAAACTAGGGCACCTTGGAAAACTATAATTTGTTATTTTTCACCTACCTTTGTCTAGTATTTTTCAATTTAAAATATCTTTTCATGAGAATGTCAACCATGACACAAAAAAACCCTTGTAACTTTTTTTCAAATATGGTAGAAAATAAAAAAAAACATTGAAAATTTACTATGCAAATGAACTTATAGCTTATTAAAATTTTTAAAGAGCAAAAAATAAAAGTTAATACTGACTATCTCTTTGATTTATTTTTAGTAACTGCAATCAACGATTTTCACTTTTCTGCCGATTAAATGCAGATACTGGTAACATTGAAATTATACACTTATACTTTAAAATAATGTTTCAAGAACAATGAACAGGATCCATGAGAATATATAGTTCGATTAGCGGTATATCTTTTGGTTTGTTTTGGATGCTATTCTAATGTCACTTACGTGGAGCAAAAATATCATTTGTCTAAGTCATTTGTATTTGATCAGTCGTAGGTTTTGCAAAATAAAAGTTCAAAGCAAGAACTTACGCAAAGTTACGTTGAAAATATTGAACAGAATTTTTTTAAATTAGTATAATAAAAATTTTATAAGTTTGTAAATGTCGTCACGTACAATATCGTAATATAAATGCAACTAAATCTCTTACTTATTTTATTGCAATCTAAATCATCTTACCAAATATTATTGGATTATAGTATTCATACAAATACTAATCCCGAAAATAGCTTTTTATGTCATAACTTCCTTATAAATGTTGGCATTGGCATAAAAATTGGCGACAATAACTTTTATGATAGAAACTATGTCATGACATAAAGTTGTGCTGGTAAGTCCAAAATAAACCATATACCCCATATAAACCCCCTTTCTTAAATCGGTTAGAGGCAAAGAAATTTCATATTGATGAAGATATCTGAGCATAATTCTGTTCTGACGACCATAACTGGCCATGGATAGAAAATAGGGTACACCCTCAAAAATTTGTTTTTAAAATATATTGGTGTAAAGTATCATATGTTTGTTTTAAGTTTTTTATACATTTATTTACCAAAAACATATTTGATACCTTATAAATACTATAAAAGAAAAATGTGTCACGTACGGTGTTCCACGAACTATATTACATTTAATTTACGGATTATAAATGAAAAATATGTGGCTTAAGGAAAAAAATTTAAAAAGGAAAATACCTCCCGCAAATCGCAGATTTTCGCATTTTTTTACATTCACGCCAAAATCAATTCCGTGTTATGTCACGTACGATATGTACCTATTTTGCTGGAATAGGTACATATTAAAATACATAAATGGAAATGCCCATATATGTATTTTAAGATGAAATTCTGAAAGAGGTCTTTTTTTGTCCCTTTTAAGCTATTAAAGATTTTTAATACTCTCTTATTTATAAAAAAAAACACTACATGTAACATACATACATATATATTAGTTATACTTTTTTTATGGGGTACTTCATGTCTAAAATTGATATGGAGAAAATGCTTAAAAGTTTCATTTAAATTTATATTAAGTTTTTATTTTACCTTATTTACTTTAATAAATGTTTATTTTTATTTAAGCTCTAGGTCTTTTTAATATTGAAAATAAAATAATAAATATTAAAAAGACCTAGAGCTTAAATAAAAATAAAAATTTGTTTCATTTAAATTATAATAGATCTTGTTTTTTTACAAGTTTCCAATTTACAATTTTCTCCAATCTCAACACTAGAATCAAAAATTTAAAGCAAATTTTAATTTGTAATGAATCTTTATTTCAAAATGTCATTAAAAAATAATAATTGATAAGGTTTGTATTGCATAAATAATTTTTAAAACTCGATTTAAAATAAAAAAAATTTTGAAAATATTTAAAAAACGATAAAAACTTATCATGACAGGGCTATTTTTTCCTCAAAATACGTAAGTACATTCGTTCGATAAAAAAAAAACAATTTAAAATTGGTCTTAAATTAAGAATTCTGAATAGCTTCTAATTTTTGTAATACCTTCCACGGTCCTTCTTATATATTTATAGACCAAATTAAAATCAAATGCAAGACTTTAATTATCACCTGGAATTGTTTTCTATTCAGACTAACCATTTACAAGACCCATAATTATTTCCCTTTTCTTCCGAAATCTTACACTATTTGAAGTTTATAAATTTTGATTACAAATTTTAACAATCAGGTGCGCGATAAAAATCGATCGATTTAAAAAAAAAATTAAATGTTTTGTTCCACAAAATTTACAAACTTTCACCTTTTGCAAGAAAACGATCTACAGTGGTCATATATAGCCACTGTAAAAATCTTTCATCATTTCGCCAAAAAAATACAAAAAATCTGTATCATAAAAGAGTACATTTAAAAAAAATGAGTTTTTTGCGTATACTTAAAATTTATAAATTTTGAGTTAACCCCCTTCAGAGCAACCGAATACAGGCAGAAAATATGAGGAAAATGTATTAGAAAATAATTTTTAAGGGTACTTAAAATGATATTATCAGCTTAAAATCGTTTTGTTTTTAAATCGGTTTCCATTTCATACCGCAATATGTTTTGAAAAAAATATTTTATACGTAGTATTGTTCGAGGCCAACTTTGCAAGTCTTTTACGGCTAAAAATGTGTGTGCTTGTGAAATAAATTTAGCTTTAATTGTGAACACCCAGTGAATATGTCGCTATGATTGTGAATACGGGTTTAATGTTGGATTTTATATAAATTTAAAAGCAATAGAAAATTTTTTACAACTGAAAAATAATTTATAAAGAATTAAAACGATGTTTAACCTACATATCAAGTCATAACCGCAAAAAAAAGCTCAAGCGACAAAAACAAAATTTTGCAGCAGAAGGCTTTTTTCTTATTATATTTCATAAAAATTTTGTATGAAAATTGGCGCTATAACTAAAATTGTTTTTGCTATAAAATCGTAACGGTACCTTCTGTGACCATGAGATTTATTGAAAAAACGAAAATTGGCTCGATATGTATGTGTGTATACTATGGATTTATGTATGTCTACTTTTTCTGTGTCATTTTGTTTAAAAGGTTATACAATGTCAACTATGTATATATTATCTTATATTTAATACTAGATTTTTGTATGTGAATGTATTTTTTGATTCAATTACCATTCTGATCTAACTGCTAATAAATGCCTCTTAGAAGGCATCGGTTCTACCGTATAAAAGATAAGATACACAGTCCTTATTCCCTTCTATGAGAAGGGGGAAGAGAAGGAGTAAGATTTTTTGTTCTTTTTTTGCCAAAGCAAAAGCCAAAGAATTTAGATCCCGTTACAAAATCACCATACTCTGGAAAATCTTCTAAGAGCCATTAATTTGAATGTCTTTTAGAATCTCTGGCGAAAAAAGCGAGAGCAAAAGGTCTACCCCGCAATGACAACGTATGTAAAAAAGATATGAGTATATAATGGAGCGAGTAGGCCTTGTACATTTATTTGTGAATGTACCTTATTTTCTCGCTTCACAAATAAATACACCCATTCGTGTTGTTTATATACATATTTCCTTTTCCGTCTCATTTTATTCACTCACAAAAAACACTTTAACACAACTCACATATTTAATTGCTTTTGCTTCTACAACTCATTCACAAAAAAAAATGCCACCCGTTATCGCAACATTTCAACCGACAACAACAACAATACACCAAATACACATTAACACAAATTTTATGTTTAAAATACCCAACTGTTACCGAGCTATTCGCGCATCACTCACTTGTTGTTATTTTATTAACTGCTGTCAACTAGACGAAGGAAACGGAATGCAAAAACAAACTGGTGATGACGTCATAATTTCTTAAACAATTTTCGACATTGTACACATTTCGATTACAAACTAATTACAGTACGCCCTCGGGTTGTACAACAGGTTGGGACCGAGGGCAGTTGCTAAATCCGAGTTTGTTGAAATGTACGAGTAAAAATTGCATTGACTAAGCGACCAATTTAAGACTATAATCCATCGAAAATACTGGTTTTTCCTCTTAAAATGTTTATGTATAAGCATAAAAATATATACATATGTATGTCTACAAATTGGGTTATATAATAAAAATAATGGACATACAATTATGTAATTATTTGATTTTATATTTTATTGTTCTAAAGGTGCATAACATGAAACAAAAAAAAATTCTTAAAGAATTAATACCTCTTTTTAACCAATTGTGTTTTCTTCGGACCATTTTCTACAATAGTTAAAAGAATTACACCTCTCTTGTTTTTAGAAAAGTCAGACACAGTACCAATAACTTATATGTCTTCATTACTTTCACTAACTTCAGAATTTATTTCATCTAATGTTGCTCAAGTCAAGGTTCACACCAGGGATGGCAAATTTGGTACAATTGTACTTTTTTGGTACTATTTCAACTACACCAATGGTTAGTTTAGTACAATTTGGGAATTTTCCCAGATTTAGTAATTTCATATGTCAACTCATCATTTTAGGCATATTTGCGAAGTTTTAAGAACAAAATTCCACTTTGAAAATAAATTTTCAAATGGCTTAGTAAATTTTTTCAAGAAAATGTAATCAATGGAAAAACTAATATTAAAGTACAGTGCATTTGAGATTTTTTTTGTTTTGGGCCAAATTGGCGATTTAAAAGGGCCAAAATACCTTTGATAGGGCGAAACTATTGTTGGTATAGTAAAAAAGTAATACTTAGTAATATAGAACATGTGTTTGATTTTAACATTAAAAAATGTATTGAACAATTTAAAGTAGTTAGATGAATTTGGACCTGAAAGGGCCAAAATAGATTTCCACTGAGCCATCAAACATTCAAAGGTGCCAAAAATGGCACAATTGTGCCACGTTTTGCATCACTGGTATAGTATTACTATTAGTAAAAAGGTTTACAAAAGATGCCAATATTTTAATAACATAAATTCCAAATTTAGGGAGAAAGGAATATTAGCAATTCCGCATTCAACTGCAAATGTGGAAAGAATCTTGTCTAACCAAAATTATATCAAAACAGGAGAGAAACAGAAAGAAACCGCAACTCTTTGCGGCTTAATCCGAACAAAGGACTTCCTGAACTTACATAATTGCAATTTTTATGATGTTAATATACCATATAATTTAGTATCAAAATTGTAATAGTGTTATCGAAATCTAATTGAAATCCGCTACATGCATTTATTATGTTAATAAATCCACTAATATTATAAATGTGAAAGTTTGTTTGTTTGGATATTTTTGTATTTTCTTAGTTTGTGGCTCAATTAAGCGAAAACCGCTTAATGGATTTGGATGAAATTTTTTAGACGGATAGTATATGGCCCAGATTCAAAGAGAGGGTACTTTTTAAGTTGTAAATCAGGAAAAAATTGTTACTTTGGTTCCTTTATTGTTTTTGATACATTTGGTCAGATTGCATATGGTTTAAATTAAAATATAGGGTACTTTTTAAGATGTAAAAACGAAACAAATAGAAAACGTAGCAAGAGTAGACGTTTTTTATTTTTGATAAATTTTGTATGCATATTACATATGGTCCAGTGGCCGAAATATATATATAATATATATATATATATAAATATATTCATATGGGCAGCTGAATGTCGGTTGCTTGAGAGTATCGAGGGCTCAAAACTTATATGTATGTGTTGACGAACCCTAATAATTCATATAATGTTGTTTATTGAGTTATTTCAACATAATATTAGTATAGATGTAGAAAACTACCCAAAATTTCTGTAAATTTTTTATAGGATAAACCTTTTTCTTTAAATCTTGCTCTAATTTACACGTGAACGAAGTCACGGATTAAAGCTAGTAGTGTATATACCAATCTGAATTATTTTTTATTATATTAAATTGTATACAAATAAGATTTATAATACCTTTTTATGGTGTTTTTTATAAATATAAATAAAATGAATTGAAAGTTAAAAAAAAATATAAAAGTTGTTGGAACAATTTTAAAACTCCCAAGGCCGTCCCTGGATCACACTTTGAATGTTTTCGCTCAGAAAGCCTGAGCTTATTGGTGAGAGGGAAGGTAAGTATAGCACAAGCTACAAACTTGGACCTACTTTAAAATTCTCTTATTTTTTTTAATTCGTAAATGCCAACCTGAAGCTGAACACGATTTTCACACTTTTTCTTTTACATTTCATTTTATTAAATTTTGGCTAACTCGCTTTATTTTAAAATTAGAATTTCATTAAACAAAATTTCGATGTTTAGCAACGAGCGAAAGCTTCAAATATAATAAGAGAAAATTTTTAAATGAAAACCTTCATAATACGAACCGTGACTTAAGTATAGGCGTGTACACTTTTTTTAATTAAAAACTAACGGTTAAAACCCGTTTGTATATTAAAATAAGCTGAGAACAAAAAAAAAATTTTGCGATAACCGAGTCACAACATTTTGTGGAGTTGCGCTAGTAGAATCTACAATGTAAAAAATGGCTGTTCCAATGGGTAGACGCGTAGTTGCGTTTAGTGATGGTTGCACAACATGAGGGCGTACTGTATACTTTATATTTATTTTAAAATATATTTACAATATTAAAAAAAAAAACAAATAGGTACATACAGTAAGCACATTTTAAATTAGGGAGGTAACGAATACCGATACCGATATATCTGCGATACTTCACGTTTGCCGATATATCGGTATCGGCGATATTTTACTGTCGATACCCCCATAATTTTTTATAGTTTTTTGAACAAACAATTTTATTTTCAATGCTTATTTTTAGCATAACAACTAATAGTAAAAACCCAAACAGAATTACAAATTGTTTCTTTTAATTCTTAAGCTGGAAGTCGGTGCCCACCACGCGTTTTTCCTTTTTTCGAGGCGCATGCTAAAGTAGAAAGTAATCCTACTTCTTGCTTTCTATATTTATGCATTTTACACGTGTGCTGTGAAACTTGTCAATACAATTTAACACTAGGACTTTTGGACTGATGCACAAACGTATTGAACGCTTGGTATGGACCTGCAGCTTCAGGCGTTTTGCTTTGTACCATAATTATAAAACATTCTCCCATTCATAAATCTTGTGTGAATTTGTACGTTTGAACAATTTTCTGCTAATTTTTAATGAATTTTTTTTAACATAAAAATAATTTCGCTTCAAATTTTCGGTTACTTCAAAGAGACCACAAAATCCGTAAGCAAAACCACTGCTACATTTTCTGACACTATTTCGATAGTTAACAACAGTCTTTGAGAATTATTAGAAAATACGATAAATGAATAAACTGAGATGCAGAATAGTTCAGATTCCCAAAAATTTGGCGATTTACGCATTAGCTCTGAATTAAGATTTGAGTCTTTAGAGAATAATGAAATCTATTGTTTATCTACAATAATCTACCTTTGATACAAAGCTAGAACATTTCAAAAACAATAGATCGAAAAAACGTCTTATTGAGCTACTCAACGTGACTCTACATTCCAAGAGTGTTGAAGACACGGTTACCCATACACCTAATAAAAGTTCAGATAAGTCTATAGAAACTGACCTATGGAGCGTTTGTGAAAATCTTTAAATAAAATTTGGAAAACACTGATCCTCTGTCCATCCTACACTGTGGTTAATCTAAATAAGATGTCGGGATATACCTTAGATCTTCTAACTTTTCTAAAGACGTAGATCCGTTTTTTACTGGCGGTATTAAATATTATACTGAAAATTTAAGACCATGGCGCAGCAATACTTAAGTTATCAAATGAGTTTAGTCACATCTGAGAGACGATTTTTTACTCAGAGACGATTTTTTATCTCCGCAAAAGTTGAGAATACTTTGTTTTTTAAACAAAAATCTTATTAATATTAATTCGGAATATAAATAATTCATTACACTGTTTTTAATTTAAAAAATAAATTAATTTTACAATGAATTTAAATTCGTTTCGTTGTTATTAAAATCTTTTTCAAATTAATTTTAAATATTAATAATCTCTTACACTGTAATTTTGTATAATAAAAAAATACTCTACTTGAGTTTTGTCAATTTTACCTTGAATTTAAATTTAATATTCGTATGGGTATTGGCGATATTCTTCTTGAGTATCGGTATCGTATTGGCAAAAAGGCATATCCCTACTTTAAATAATAAATGCATACTTTATTAAATCTAAAACCATCTTTTGATTTTCTTGTGCAAGTTTTATAAACATATTTTATAAATTAAAAGAATTTAAATCTTTTTATTGATCGATTAAAATGTATTAATAAGTAAGTTAATTGTTTGTCGTTTTTTTCTTAATTTACTGAAACTATTAATGAAATAAAAAAAAAATAATAATAGCTTACGACCATTAAATTTTATTATTTGTATACATATGTATGTATATTGTTTTCTGTGTAATTTTTATGAAGTTTATAAAATGTCAACATTTATCTAATATTAAATATAATATCTAGATTATATTTATATACATATGTACATGCATATTTACCTTTGCAAAAAAATAATGACATGTCTATACACATGTTCACATTCATACGTTTTGCTTTACATACATATTTCCTTTTTCATCTTATTTTATGCACTCACAAAAACACACCTTAACACAACTCACATACATATTTAATTGCTTTTGCTTTTTTATTTCCTTCCTTCTTTTCAATTGATAACTTTATTTTTTTAACAACTCATTTCCAATAAAAAAAACAATAACACTAAATTAACTAAAGCACATTTATTGACCACCCACCCTACTTTTTCCTTTTTGCAATATTTCTACCAACAACAACAATACACTTCTCACAAAAAACCCTCTTTATACAATTTTTGTACCCGACTGTTACCGAGCTACTCGCGCATCAGACACTTGTTGTTTTTTATCAACTACACGAAGGAAACGAAATAAAAGAACAAAATGATGATGACGTCATCATTGCTAAAACAATTTAGACTTTTCTAAACATGTGGAAACTTTCAATGCATTTTTTTCACCGAAATCGATTATAAACGAATTATATTTTTTATTTATTTGAAAATATATTAACTAATTGACATTTTAACACATTCTTCAAAACCGAAACTCTAATATTTCCTTTTTAATTTAATTAAATACCAAGAGACAGCAGTCAATGTCGACTTAACTCACGCACCGATTGCAATAAAACTGATTTTATTTATTACAGTTAGGAAATCATTAATGTGGCAGAAGATAATTTTAAAAAACATGGAAATTTAAGTGCATTCCAATTAGGATTCGGAAATAGTACGCTAGATAAAAGCTTTACATTTTGTTTGTAAGTAAATTTTGTTATACTTAAAGAAAAGCTTTAAAAAAAAAATAAAAAACTAGACTAAATGAGAAAAATGCTTCAAGAGTGTAAAAACCAATATATTAAGGATCAATTATACATACAAACGAGTATATGGCAGACTCAGAAAAGCTAGAAAATTGTTTAGGCAAATTTTTGTTTTTCGAAATTTTGGACAATTTGTTTTCGGGTTTCTGTAAAATAACTGATAAATAACATTAATATACACTGTTTTGTTACATTAGTTATTTAATTTATTATTTTCAAATATTTATTGGTCTCTTCATATACATAGATTACATTTTTAAAATGTATATAAGTATGTAAAAATGCTTCAAAAGTATGTAAAAGCAACAATTGTCTAAATTTTTCCAAAGTTTGTCTGTCATATATGTTCATTTAATTTCTTTTATATATAAAAAAGAACTTTTATAAGTATGTAAAGCATGTATGTTCTATGTTTAAAACTTTTTTTATTTTCCCGCAATAATCATGGGCCTCAAACTTACGCAATTGTATGTGTATTTTAGGGCTCTTCGAAAAAATTTTTTTAGTTTCTTAACAACAGAAGAACTCTGATAACTTTTTAGCCGTTATGTAAACGAAAAAGCATGCAAAAAGTTTTTGTAGAAAATTTGACTTTCTAAGAGAATATGCCCAACAATATTGTAAAAAATTTCAAATTTTATTTGCAAAATACGAAAAAAAAATGTTTATTACATGTAACTTATTTGGAAAATCGGAAATTCGTTAAATGTCGCGCAGAATATGGAGCTGATCTTGTGGGAGAGCTTTTAATGCGAACTAGAAACTCTTGATATGATACCAAATGAACTTTTTTCTTTGAAGCTGTCTAAGGATATCTCTTATTTTTTAATTTAAGGCAGAATTTGCTTTTGCGTTCTGTTCTGTTATGAATCAGCAGTTTTGTTTCTGTTCAATTGAAAGTCTGTATGTGTGGTTTGTTTTCCTTTTTCGTTCTGTTCTGTTGCGGACAAATTTGTGGAAAATAGAATTGAACGTTTAGTTACGGCCAAGGTTTGTGTGTATTAGTTTGTTTTGGTATGAAAAAATTTTAATTTTTTGTTTCAAGCTAGAAAAATTTGTTTTAATAAAAAAAATATTAATATTTAATTTTACGAAAAGTTTTTTTTTACAATTTAATCTTTTTTAAAGCAGCTGATTTCTTTAACAGAAGAAGTAGTTACAAAATATTTGTTACAGAAAGGTAACAGAAAGTAAAAAATAATGAGGCTTTACATACGCTTATATATTTTTATTCTAAGTAATGTTTTTCTTCAATAACTGAATTTGTTATTATCACTGAAACATGGAATAAAAATATTTGTTTTATGTAAATCACATAAATTTACTATTTTTCAAAATATAACATATGACAAAAAGTAAATTTTCTGAAAGAAATGGTGTATGTGAAACGGTAGAAAAGTGCTCATGGAAATAAAATAAAATTTTAACACTGTTGAAGTGAATACAATTTCACTAGCCCCCAGGACTATAAGGCATTAGCGTGGATATATTAGACAGTTTTAATTCATACTTCGAAAATAACTACTTTTTATGGCTAGCACATATAAATTTATTCTGATAAGCTGGTTTATATTTTTTGGGATATAAATTAATTATATTTTAAATTAAGAAAAAGCTAAATGCATTGCTAAAAAAGCCTAAAGCTAACTGAAATATTTCAAACTAAACTTGAAAAATAAAGATAAATTTAGCTCTAATAAAAGCTAAAATAATCACACTGACTGTAATGTTAGAATATTGGATGTTGCGAATATCTATTATTATTAAAATCTAAATCATTATATATGATTGTATTTTCCTTCACAAATAAATACACTCATACCTGTTACCTATATAGGTACATATATATTTCCTTTTTCGTCTCATTTTATTCACTCATAAAAACACACTACAACACAACTCACATATTAAATAGCGTTTGCTTTATTTATTTATTTTCTATTCAACTTTATTTACTACTTCTCGTACAACTTATTCCCAAAAAAAAGCGGCCGTTTTTCGCAACATTTCTACCGACAACAACAACAATACACCAAATACACATTTATACATATTTTCTGTTTAAAATATTCGACTGTTACCGAGCTACTCGCGCATCACATACTTGTTGTTATATTATTAACTGCTGTCAACTACACGAAGGAAGCGGAATAAAAGAACAAAATGATGATGACGTCATCATTGCAAAAACAATTTAGACTTTTCTAAACATGTGGAAACTTTCGATGCATTTTTTCACCGAAATCGATTATAAACGAATTATATTTTTTTATTTATTTGAAAATATATTAACTAATTGGCCTTTTTACACATTTTTTCAAGAGCGAAACTCTAATATTTCCTTTTAAATTTTTTTAAATACGAAGAGACAGCAGCTAATGTCGACTTAACTCACGCACCGATTGCAATAAAACTGATTTTATTTATTACAGTTTGGAAATCATTAATGTGGCAGAAGATAATTTTAAAAATCATGGAAATTTAAGTGCATTCCAATTAGGATTCGGAAATAGTACGCTAGATAAAAGCTTTACATTTTGTTTGTAAGTAAATTTTGTTATACTTGAAGAAAAGCTTTAAATCAAAAATAAAAATCTAGACTAAATGAGAAAAATGCTTCAAGAGTGTAAAAACCAATATATTAAGGATCAATTATACATACAAACGAGTATATGGCAGACTCAGAAAAGCTAGAAAATTGTTTAGGCAAATTTTTGTTTTTCGAAATTTTGGACAATTTGTTTTGGGATTCTGTAAAATAACTGGTAAATAACATTAATATACACTGTTTTGTTACATTAGTTATTTAATTTATTATTTTCAAATATTTATTGGTCTCTTCATATACATAGATTACATTTTTAAAATGTACCTATATAAGTATGTAAAAATGCTTCAAAAGTATGTAAAAGCAACAATTGTCTAAATTTTTCCAAAGTTTGTCTGTCATATATGTTCATTTAATTTCTTTTATATATAAAAAAGAACTTTTATAAGTATGTAAAGCATGTATGTTCTATGTTTAAAACTTTTTTTATTTTCCCGCAATCATGGGCCTTAAACTTACGCAATTGTATGTGTATTTTAGGGCTCTTCGAAAAAATTTTAGTTTCTTAACAACAGAAGAACTCTGATAACTTTTTAGCCGTTATGTAAACGAAAAAGCATGCAAAAAGTTTTTATAGAAAATTTGACTTTTTAAGAGAATATGCCCAACAATATTGTAAAAAATTTCAAATTTTATTTGCAAAATACGAAAAAAAAATGTTTATTACATGTAACTTATTTGGAAAATCGGAAATTCGTTAAATGTCGCGCAGAATATGGAGCTGATCTTGTGGGAGAGCTTTTAATGCGAACTAGAAACTTTTGATATGATACCAAATGAACTTTTTTCTTTAAAGCTGTCTAAGGATATCTCTTATTTTTTAATTTAAGGCAGAATTTGCTTTTGCGTTCTGTTCTGTTAAGAATCAGCAGTTTTGTTTCTGTTCAATTGAAAGTCTGTATGTGTGGTTTGTTTTCCTTTTTCGTTCTGTTCTGTTGCGGACAAATTTGTGGAAAATAGAATTGAACGTTAAGTTACGGCCAAGGTTTGTGTGTATTAGTTTGTTTTGGTATGAAAAAATTTTAATTTTTTGTTTCAAGCTAGAAAAATTTGTTTTAATAAAAAAAATATTAATATTTAATTTTTACGAAAAGTTTTTTTTTACAATTTAATCTTTTTTAAAGCAGCTGATTTTTTTTACAGAAGAAGTAGTTACAAAATATTTGTTACAGAAAGGTAACAGAAAGTAAAAAATAATGAGGCTTTACATACGCTTATATATTTTTATTCTAAGTAATGTTTTTCTTCAATAACTGAATTTGTTATTATCACTGAAACATGGAATAAAAATATTTGTTTTATGTAAATCACATAAATTTACTATTTTTCAAAATATAACATATGACAAAAAAGTAAATTTTCTGAAAGAAATGGTGTATGTGAAACGGTAGAAAAGTGCTCATGGAAATAAAATAAAATTTTAACACTGTTGAAGTGAATACAATTTCACTAGCCCCCAGGACTATAAGGCATTAGCGTGGATATATTAGACAGTTTTAATTCATACTTCGAAAATAACTACTTTTTATGGCTAGCACATATAAATTTATTCTGATAAGCTGGTTTATATTTTTTGGGATATAAATTAATTATATTTTAAATTAAGAAAAAGCTAAATGCATTGCTAAAAAAGCCTAAAGCTAACTGAAATATTTCAAACTAAACTTGAAAAATAAAGATAAATTTAGCTCTAATAAAAGCTAAAATAATCACACTGACTGTAATGTTAGAATATTGGATGTTGCGAATATCTATTATTATTAAAATCTAAATCATTATATATGATTGTATTTTCCTTCACAAATAAATACACTCATACCTGTTACCTATATAGGTACATATATATTTCCTTTTTCGTCTCATTTTATTCACTCATAAAAACACACTACAACACAACTCACATATTAAATAGCGTTTGCTTTATTTATTTATTTTCTATTCAACTTTATTTACTACTTCTCGTACAACTTATTCCCAAAAAAAAGCGGCCGTTTTTCGCAACATTTCTACCGACAACAACAACAATACACCAAATACACATTTATACATATTTTCTGTTTAAAATATTCGACTGTTACCGAGCTACTCGCGCATCACATACTTGTTGTTATATTATTAACTGCTGTCAACTACACGAAGGAAGCGGAATAAAAGAACAAAATGATGATGACGTCATCATTGCAAAAACAATTTAGACTTTTCTAAACATGTGGAAACTTTCGATGCATTTTTTCACCGAAATCGATTATAAACGAATTATATTTTTTTATTTATTTGAAAATATATTAACTAATTGGCCTTTTTACACATTTTTTCAAGAGCGAAACTCTAATATTTCCTTTTAAATTTTTTTAAATACGAAGAGACAGCAGCTAATGTCGACTTAACTCACGCACCGATTGCAATAAAACTGATTTTATTTATTACAGTTTGGAAATCATTAATGTGGCAGAAGATAATTTTAAAAATCATGGAAATTTAAGTGCATTCCAATTAGGATTCGGAAATAGTACGCTAGATAAAAGCTTTACATTTTGTTTGTAAGTAAATTTTGTTATACTTGAAGAAAAGCTTTAAATCAAAAATAAAAATCTAGACTAAATGAGAAAAATGCTTTTAGAGAGTTAAAGACAATATATTAGGGATCAATTTATAAAAAGGCTAAAATATAATACTGGAAAATTTTTTAGAGGAATTAATATTTTTTGAAATTCGAAAATATTAGTTTTCAGGATTCTATCAAATAACTGCAAAATAACATTAAAATATACATACAAACGTTGTTTTATACATAAGTTTGTAAATTTAGTATTTCTAAATATTTATTGGTCTCTGTATATAGATTACATTTTTAAAATGTATGTAAATATGTAAAAAAGCATTTTTCACAATGGAGAGCCGATATTTTTGGAGTAATACTGAATTTTTTAAACGGCAAGTCCATTTGGAATTAAATTTCAGGTGGCAATAAATGACTTGTATTTGAGTTTATGTTTTGGACTTGGGGCTTAACAATAGAGGCGCCGCCATTGGTTTCTAAACTAGGGCACCTTGGAAAACTATAATTTGTTATTTTTCACCTACCTTTGTCTAGTATTTTTCAATTTAAAATATCTTTTCATGAGAATGTCAACCATGACACAAAAAAACCCTTGTAACTTTTTTTCAAATATGGTAGAAAATAAAAAAAAACATTGAAAATTTACTATGCAAATGAACTTATAGCTTATTAAAATTTTTAAAGAGCAAAAAATAAAAGTTAATACTGACTATCTCTTTGATTTATTTTTATTAACTGCAATCAACGATTTTCACTTTTCTGCCGATTAAATGCAGATACTGGTAACATTGAAATTATACACTTATGCCCGTATTCATAAAAATATATAAAACTTAATAATGGTTTACAAAACAAATTTCCTATGAAAATTTTGCTTACTAAGCGTTTATTAAATTTAATAATCTTTTATGAATACAGGGGTTATACTTTAAAATAATGTTTCAAGAACAATGAACAGGATCCATGAGAATATATAGTTCGATTAGCGGTATATCTTTTGGTTTGTTTTGGATGCTATTCTAATGTCACTTACGTGGAGCAAAAATATCATTTGTCTAAGTCATTTGTATTTGATCAGTCGTAGGTTTTTCAAAATAAAAGTTCAAAGCAAGAACTTACGCAAAGTTACGTTGAAAATATTGAACAGAATTTTTTTAAATTAGTATAATAAAAATTTTATAAGTTTGTAAATGTCGTCACGTACAATATCGTAATATAAATGCAACTAAATCTCTTACTTATTTTATTGCAATCTAAATCATCTTACAAAATATTATTGGATTATAGTATTCATACAAATACTAATCCCGAAAATAGCTTTTTATGTCATAACTTCCTTATAAATGTTGGCATTGGCATAAAAATTGGCGACAATAACTTTTATGATAGAAACTATGTCATGACATAAAGTTGTGCTGGTAAGTCCAAAATAAACCATATACCCCATATAAACCCCCTTTCTTAAATCGGTTAGAGGCAAAGAAATTTCATATTGATGAAGATATCTGAATAATATTCGGCACAAATAACTTTTATATAATTCTTAACCTCGTAGCATAATTCTGTTCTGACGACCATAACTGGCCATGGATACACCCTCAAAAATTTGTTTTTAAAATATATTGGTGTAAAGTATCATATGTTTGTTTTAAGTTTTTTATACATTTATTTACCAAAAACATATTTGATACCTTATAAATACTATAAAAGAAAAATGTGTCACGTACGGTGTTCCACGAACTATATTACATTTTATTTACGGATTATAAATAAAAAATATGTGGCTTAAGGAAAAAAATTTAAAAAGGAAAATACCTCCCGCAAATCGCAGATTTTCGCATTTTTTTACATTCACGCCAAAATCAATTCCGTGTTATGTCACGTACGATATGTACCTATTTTGCTGGAATAGGTACATATTAGAATACATAAATGGAAATGCCCATTTATGTATTTTAAGATGAAATTCTGAAAGAGGTCTTTTTTTGTGCCTTTTAAGCTATTAAAGTTTTTTAATACTCTCTTATTTATAAAAAAAAAACACTACATGTAACATACATACATATATATTAGTTATACTTTTTTTATGGGGTACTTCATGTCTAAAATTGATATGGAGAAAATGCTTAAAAGTTTCATTTAAATTTATATTAAGTTTTTATTTTACCTTATTTACTTTAATAAATGTTTATTTTTATTTAAGCTCTAGGTCTTTTTAATATTGAAAATAAAATAATAAATATTAAAAAGACCTAGAGCTTAAATAAAAATAAAAATTTGTTTCATTTAAATTATAATAGATCTTGTTTTTTTACAAGTTTCCAATTTACAATTTTCTCCAATCTCAACACTAGAATCAAAAATTTAAAGCAAATTTTAATTTGTAATGAATCTTTATTTCAAAATGTCATTAAAAAATAATAATTCATAAGGCTTGTATTGCATAAATAATTTTTAAAACTCGACTAATGGGTAAAAGCTCCGGATTTAAATATTGTTTGAAAATATTTAAAAAACGATAAAAACTTATCATGACAGGGCTATTTTTTCCTCAAAATACGTAAGTACATTCGTTCGATAAAAAAAAAAACAATTTAAAATTGGTCTTAAATTAAGAATTCTGAATAGCTTCTAATTTTTGTAATACCTTCCACGGTCCTTCTTATATATTTATAGACCAAATTAAAATCAAATGCAAGACTTTAATTATCACCTGGAATTGTTTTCTATTCAGACTAACCATTTACAAGACCCATAATTATTTCCCTTTTCTTCCGAAATCTTACACTATTTGAAGTTTATAAATTTTGATTACAAATTTTAACAATCAGGTGCGCGATAAAAATCGATCGATTTAAAAAAAAAAATTAAATGTTTTGTTCCACAAAATTTACAAACTTTCACCTTTTGCAAGAAAACGATCTACAGTGGTCATATATAGCCACTGTAAAAATCTTTCATCATTTCGCCAAAAAAATACAAAAAATCTGTATCATAAAAGAGTACATTTAAAAAAAAAGAGTTTTTTGCGTATACTTAAAATTTATAAATTTTGAGTTAACCCCCTTCAGAGCAACCGAATACAGGCAGAAAATATGAGGAAAATGTATTAGAAAATAATTTTTAAGGGTACTTAAAATGATATTATCAGCTTAAAATCGTTTTGTTTTTAAATCGGTTTCCATTTCATACCGCAATATGTTTTGAAAAAAATATTTTATACGTAGTATTGTTCGAGGCCAACTTTGCAAGTCTTTTACGGCTAAAAATGTGTGTGCTTGTGAAATAAATTTAGCTTTAATTGTGAACACCCAGTGAATATGTCGCTATGATTGTGAATACGGGTTTAATGTTGGATTTTATATAAATTTAAAAGCAATAGAAAATTTTTTACAACTGAAAAATAATTTATAAAGAATTAAAACGATGTTTAACCTACATATCAAGTCATAACCGCAAAAAAAAGCTCAAGCGACAAAAACAAAATTTTGCAGCAGAAGGCTTTTTTCTTATTATATTTCATAAAAATTTTGTATGAAAATTGGCGCTATAACTAAAATTGTTTTTGCTATAAAATCGTAACGGTACCTTCTGTGACCATGAGATTTATTGAAAAAACGAAAATTGGCTCGATATGTATGTGTGTATACTATGGATTTATGTATGTCTACTTTTTCTGTGTCATTTTGTTTAAAAGGTTATACAATGTCAACTATGTATGCATTATCTTATATTAAATACTAGATTTTTGTATGTGAATGTATTTTTTGATTCAATTACCATTCTGATCTAACTGCTAATAAATGCCTCTTAGAAGGCATCGGTTCTACCGTATAAAAGATAAGATACACAGTCCTTATTCCCTTCTATGAGAAGGGGGAAGAGAAGGAGTAAGATTTTTTGTTCTTTTTTTGCCAAAGCAAAAGCCAAAGAATTTAGATCCCGTTACAAAATCACCATACTCTGGAAAATCTTCTAAGAGCCATTAATTTGAATGTCTTTTAGAATCTCTGGCGAAAAAAGCGAGAGCAAAAGGTCTACCCCGCAATGACAACGTATGTAAAAAAAAAAATGAGTATATAATGGAGCGAGTAGGCCTTGTACATTTATTTGTGAATGTACCTTATCTTCTCGCTTCACAAATAAATACACCCATTCGTGTTGTTTATATACATATTTCCTTTTCCGTCTCATTTTATTCACTCACAAAAAACACTTTAACACAACTCACATATTTAATTGCTTTTGCTTCTACAACTCATTCACAAAAAAAAATGCCACCCGTTATCGCAACATTTCAACCGACAACAACAACAATACACCAAATACACATTAATACAAATTTTATGTTTAAAATACCCAACTGTTACCGAGCTATTCGCGCATCACTCACTTGTTGTTATTTTATTAACTGCTGTCAACTAGACGAAGGAAACGGAATGCAAAAACAAACTGGTGATGACGTCATAATTTCTTAAACAATTTTCGACATTGTACACATTTCGATTACAAACTAATTACAGTACGCCCTCGGGTTGTACAACAGGTTGGGACCGAGGGCAGTTGCAAAATCCGAGTTTGTTGAAATGTACGAGTAAAAATTGCATTGACTAAGCGACCAATTTAAGACTATAATCCATCGAAAATACCGGTTTTTCCTCTTAAAATGTTTATGTATAAGCATAAAAATATAAACATATGTATGTCTACAAATTGGGTTATATAATAAAAATAATGGACATACAATTATGTAATTATTTGATTTTATATTTTATTGTTCTAAAGGTGCATAACATGAAACAAAAAAGCTCTTAAAGAATTAATACCTCTTTTTAACCAATTGTGTTTTCTTCGGACCATTTTCTACAATTGTTAAAAGAATTAAACCTCTCTTGATTTTAGAAAAGTCAGACACAGTACCAATAACTTATATGTCTTCATTACTTTCACTAACTTCAGAATTTATTTCAGCTAATGTTGCTCAAGTCAAGGTTCACACCAGGTATGGCAAATTTGGTACAATTGTACTTTTTTGGTACTATTTAAACTACACCAATGGTTAGTTTAGTACAATTTGGGAATTTTCCCAGCTTAAGTAATTTCATATGTCAACTCATCATTTTAGGCATATTTGCGAAGTTTAAGAACAAAATTCCACTTTGAAAATAAATCTTCAAATGGCTTAGTAAATTTTTTCCAGAAAATGTAATCAATAGAAAAAATAATATTAAAGTACAGTGATGCATTATGAGATTTTTTTGTTTTGGGCCAAATTGGCGATTTAAAAGGGCCAAAATACCTTTGATAGGGCGAAACTATTGTTGGTACAGTAAAAAAGTAATACTTAGTAATATAGAACATGTGTTTTATTTTAACATTGATAAATGTATTGAACAATTTAAAGTAGTTAGATGAACTTGGACCTCAAAGGGCCAAAATAGATTTCCACAGGGCCATCAAACATTCAAAGGTGCCAAAAATGGCACAATTGTGCCACGTTTTGCATCACTGGTATAGTATCACTATTAGTTAAAAGGTTTCCAAAAGATGCCTATATTTTAATAACATAAATTCCAAATTTAGAAAGAAAGGAATATTAGCAATTCCGCATTCAACTGCAAATGTGGAAAGAATCTTGTCTAACCAAAATTATATCAAAATAAAAGAAAGAAACAGAATAGACACCGCAACTTAATCCAAAAAAGAACTTCCTTTAATTGCAATTTTTATGATGTTAATATACCATATAATTTAGTATCAAAATTGTAATTCTGTTATCGAAATCTAATTGTAAACCGCTACATGCATTTTTATGTTAATAAATCCACTAATATTATAAATGTGAAAGTTTGTTTGTTTGGATATTTTTGTATTTTCTTAGTTTGTGGGTCAATTAAGCGAAAACCGCTTAATGGATTTGGATGAAATTTTTTAGACGGATAGTATATGGCCCAGATTCAAAGAGAGGGTACTTTTTAAGTTGTAAATCAGGAAAAAATTGTTACTTTGGTCCCTTTATTGTTTTTGATACATTTGGTCAGATTGCATATGGTTTAAATTGAAATATAGGGTACTTTTTAAGATGTAAAAACGAAACAAATAGAATACGTAGCAAGAGTAGAGGTACGTTTTTTATTTTTGATAAATTTTGTATGCATATTACATATGGTCCAGTGGCCGAAATATATAGATAAAGAGACGCCTTGCTTTTCATATGGGCAGCTGAATGTCGGTTGCTTGAGAGTATCGAGGGCTCAAAACTTATATGTATGTGTTGACGAACCATAATAATTCCTATAGTGTTGTTTATTGAGTTATTTTAACATAATATTAGTTAGATGTAGAAAACTGCCCAACATTTCTGAAATTTTTTATAGGATAAACCTTTTTCTTTAAATCTTGCTCTAATTTACACGTGAACGAAGTCACGGATTAAAGCTAGTAGTGTATATACCAATCTGAATTATTTTTTGTTATACTAAATTGTATACAAATAAGATTTATGATACCTTTTTATGATGTTTTTTATAAATATAAATACATAAGATGAACTGAAACTAAAAAAAAAAAAAATTGTTGGGACAATTTTTAAATTCCCAATGCCGTCCCTGGTTCACACTATGAAAGTTTTCGTTCAGAAAGCCTGAGCTTATTGGTGAGAGGGAAGGTAAGTATAGCACAAGCTACAAACTTGCACCTACTTTAAAATGTCTGTTGCAATAGGCGCGTTGTTGAGTTTAGTGATGGTTGTACAACATGAGGGTGTACTGTATACTTTATATATATTTTAAAATATATTTACAATATTAAAAAAAAAACAAATAGGTACATACAGTAAGCACATTTTAAATTAGGGAGGTAACGAATACCGATACCGATATATCTGCGATACTTCACGTTTGCCGATATATCGGTATCGGCGATATTTTACTGTCGATAAGCCGAAAATTTTTTATATTTTTTTGAACAAACAATTTTATTTTCAATGCTTATTTTTAGCATAACAACTAATAGTAAAAACCCTTACAGAATTACAAATTGTTTCTTTTCATTCTTAAGCTGGAAGTCGGTGCCCACCACGGGTTTTTCCTTTTTTCGAGGCGCATGCTGAAGTAGAAATTAATCCTACTTCATGCTTTCTATACTTATACATTTGAAGCGTTTGCTGTGTAACTTGTCAATACAATTTTACACTAGGACTTTTGGACTGATGCACAAACGTATTGAACGCTTGGTATGGACCTGCACCTTCAGACGTTTTGCTTTGTACCATAATGGTAAAACATTCTCCTATTCATAATATTTTGTTTTTTAAACAGAAATCTTATTAATATTAATTTGGAATATTAATAACTCATTACACCGTTTTTTATTTAAAAAATAAATTAATTTTACAATGAATTTAAATTCGTTTCATTGTTTTTAAAATCTTTTTCAAATCAATTTTAAATATTAATAATCTCTTACACTGTAATTTTGTATATGAAAAAAATTACTCTACTTGAGTTTTGTTAATTTTACTTTGAATTAAAATTTAATATTTGTATTGGTATCGGTATCGGCGATATTCTTCTTCAGTATCGGTATGGTAACGGCAAAAAGACATATCGTTATTTTCCTACTTTAAATAAGAAATGCATACTTTATTAAATCTAAAACCATTTTTTGATTTTCTTGTGCATGTTTTATAAACATATTTTATAAATAAAAAGAATTTAAATCAATGAAAACGATTATTTATTTGTTTTTTTTTTTTTAAATTTACAAAAACTATTAATGAAATAAAAAAAATAATAAAACCTAACGACCATTTTAATTTTATTATTTGTATACATATGTAGGTATGTACCTATATTGTTTTCTGTATAATTTTTATAAAGTTGATATGTCAACATTTATTTTATATTAAATATACATATGTATCTAAATCATATTTACATACATACATGTTTATTTACCTTTGCAAAAAAATAATCACATGTCTATACACATGTTCACATTCATACATTTTGCTTTACATACATATTTCCTTTTTCATCTTATTTTATGAACTCACAAAAACACACCTTAACACAACTCACATACATATTTAATTGCTTTTGCTTTTTTATTTCCTTCCTTCTTTTCAATTGATAACTTTATTTTTTTAACAACTCATTTCCAATAAAAAAAACACTAACACTAAATTAACTAAAGCACATTTATTGACCACCCACCCTACTTTTTCCTTTTTGAATTATTTCTACCAACAACAACAAAACACTTCTCACAAAAAACCCTCTTTATACAATTTTTGTACCCGACTGTTACCGAGCTACTCGCGCATCAGACACTTGTTGTTTTTTATTAACTGCTGTCAACTACACGAAGAAAACGAAATAAAAGAACAAAATGATGATTACGTCATCATTGCTAAAACAATTTAGACTTTTCTAAGCATGTGGAAACTTTCAATGCATTTTTTTCACCGAAATCGATTATAAACGAATTATATTTTTTATTTATTTGAAAATATATTTTTCAAAAGCGAAACTCTAATATTTCCTTTTAAATTGAATTAAATACCAAGAGACAGCAGTCAATGTCGACTTAACTCACGCACCGATTGCAATAAAACTGATTTTATTTATTACAGTTTGGAAATCATTAATGTGACAGAAGATAATTTTAAAAATCATGGAAATTTAAGTGCATTCCAATTAGGATTCGGAAATAGTACGCTAGATAAAAGCTTTACATTTTATTTGTAAGTAAATTTTGTTATACTTGAAGAAAAGCTTTAAATCAAAAATAAAAAACTAGACTAAATGAGAAAAAGAGTGTAAAAGGCAATATATTAAGGATCAATTATACATACAAACGAGTATATGGCAGGCTAAGAAAAACTAGAAAATTGTTTAAACAAATTTTTGTTTTGCGAAATTTTGAAAAAATTGTTTTCGGGATTCTGTAAAATAACTGGTAAATAACATTAATATACCTACACTGTTTTGTTACATTAGTTATTTAATTTATTATTTTCAAATATTTATTGGTCTCTTCATATACATAGATTACATTTTTAAAATGTATATAAGTATGTAAAAATGCTTCAAAAGTATGTAAAAGCAACAATTAGATTTTTTCTTTTGTCTAAATTTTTCAAAGTATGTCTGTCATATAGGTATGTTCATTTCATTTCTTGAACAAAAATGTAATTTGAATATAAAAAAGAACTTTTATAAGTATGTAAAGCATGTTCGTTCTATGTTTAAAACTTTTTTTATTTTCATGCAATAATCATGGGCCTCAAACTTCCGCAACTGTATGAGTATTTTAGGGCTCTTCGAAAAAAAATTTTAGTTTCTAAACAACAGAAGAATTCTGATAACTTTTTAGCCGTTATGTAAACGAAAAAATCGTGCAAAATTTAGAAAATTTGACTTTCTTACAGAATATGCCCAACAAAATTGTAAAAAATTAGAAATTTTATTTGCAAAATACGAAAAACAAAATTGTTTACATTCTTTGGAAAATCTGAAATTCGTTAAACGTCGCGCAGAATATGGAGCTGATCTTGTGGGAGAGCTTTTTACTTTGAAGCTGTCTAGTGATATCTCTTATTTTTTAATTTAAGGCAGAATTTGCTTTTACGTTCTGTTCTGTTATGGATCAGCAATTTTGTTTCTGTTCAATTGAAATTTTGTATGTGTGGTTTGTTTTCCTTTTTCGTTCTGTTCTGTTGCGGACAAATTTGTGGAAAATAGAATTGAAAGTTAAGTTACGGCCAAGGTTTGTGTGTATTAGTTTGTTTTGGTATGAACAATTTTTTAATTATTTGTTTCAAGCTGGAAAACTTTGTTTTAATAAAAAAAATATTAATATTTTATTTTTTACGAAATTTTTTTTTTACAATTTAATCTTTTTTAAAGCAGCTGATTTCTTTTACAGAAAAAGTAATTACAAAATATTTGTTACGCTTATCTATTTTTATTCTAAGTAATGCTTTTGTTCAATAACTTGATTTGTTATTATCACTGAAACATGGAATAAACATTTTTGTTTTACGTAAATCACATAAATTTACTATTTATGCAATGAATATTTCAAAATGTAACATATGACAAAAAAAGTAACTTTTCTTAAAGAAAGGGTGTACCTATTTCTAAGTAATGTTTTTGTTCAATAAATAAATTTTCTCGAAGGAGGTCATATATTACGAAGAAAACTTATAGTGAATAATTTATTTTTATGAAGGTACATTAGACCGACTCACCTACATGGGCAAAAAAAAATAGTAAAAGTTGTACCCCCTGAAAATTAACTTTGACATATTTTATGAAGATTTCCAAAAAATGTTGGCTCTAGCGATTAGCTCCCGTGAGATATACCCTGTAAAAAAGGGTCCAAAAATTTTATTTTTTATTTCATTTCCATTTTTTTTTTGTCCAATGAATGACCAAATACAATAGATATTTAGGGATTCTTTGATTCTGCATTAGAACATTTTAAAAATCTATTCACTGACTTGAGATAGCGAGATGTTTAAGTCAGTTTTTTGATGTTTTTCAATTCGATTTTTGTAAAAATTGAAATAACTTAACCATTTCATATTTTTACTCATTTTTTATTTATATATATTTTTAGTATCGTCAAACTTTGTAAAATATTAGGGAATCCAAAAAAAAAAAATATATATTACATTATGTAAATTTTTTTAATTGTTTTCCTTGTCTTTAAAAAAAATATTTAGTACATTAAAATTGAGTTAATTTTTAAAAGTAACGAAGAAACAAGAGATTTATAAACTTACCTCGTTGTAATTTTGTTGATAACTTAGAAAATATGACTCAAAAAATGAACGCAATTTTTATATTTCCTGCTGAAAATTCTAGGACTTCTTTGCAGATTCTGATAATAAACTCCTGAAGGTACTAACATCTTAAAAAAAATCTGAAAACTCTGAAAAAATATTTAATTATAATCTACCAAACTTTAGCAAATTCGGAGAGTTTCATTGAAAAAATCTCAGAGTTAACGATAATACAAAAATGTTTCTCAGTAATATTGTTTACCAACATTCATTTCCCTTTTTTGTGCGATTCGTGGTAAACATTAAGTTTGAAAAGAATATATTAAGAAAGGAATTTTTTTTGCAATTTTTTAGTAAAACAGGTAAAAGTCGTTTTTTTATTTAAACTGTTAAATTAGCTCAAAATTTTTTTGAGTTTGCTGGTAAATAAGAAGTGAAAATTATGAATTCCACTTACAAATCTATTTAAGGTATTTTGTTAGCTTTAGAAATATATATATATTACATAAATATTCTTAGCACTTATTAATCTTTAGTTTGTGTGGCGTAGCTTCGCATAACTGTACCGAGTTACAATTCTCCCCGTTGCAATCGTTTATAACTAAGAAATTTTAACGTGTTTTAACTGGTGGAGAACCAAATAAAAAACTTAAGAGCGACTGGTGGAGTACAATTCAAAACTCAAGACGTTTTACTGCTGTAGACCAATACACTCAGAAGCGCATTCTGGAAGCTCTTCGCCTTCCTATATGATGGTCTAGGTTGACCGAGGACTTGTGAATGTTGATAACAAAATTATATAAATAACACTGAACAACTGTAAGAAACATTTTACAAAACATATGGCAGATTTTAAAATATTTTACAATAGTCTTAAAAGTGTCTCGAAAATAATAATAAGTATTGTGGTTATTTTATTGAACTGTTTATGGTTTTTAATCCAAATTTTTATATTTTAATCAGGCTTAAGTTCATCAAACATAATTTTCATTAAATTATTTTAAATGAAGAAGGCAATTTACAACATGAATTGAATTCATGTTAAAATTTCTTAGTTATAAGCGATTGCAACGGGGAGAATTGTTAATCGGAATTGAATTCCATTCATGAATGGAGCTGGGATTGAACCCACGGACATGTTGATGTGACACTATCTTTTCAGAAATCGTTGCCGTTTAACACTCACCGCCATTGACGACGGCTAGCAGTCAATAGTCAAACATCGATCTTTAAACTAAATTGAATTTTTCTTGGTGGATCGAAATTTGTTGTTGTGAATGATTATCTATTTTCAATTGACTTACCTGTTTTTTCCCTTACCTCTGTTTAATTTGAAAATTAAAAATAAAAATATGGAATATAATAGCATTATCACACGCGTGAAACATATTGAAAATTTTCTAACAATTTTCGCCTGTAAAAAAAATTTGAGTTTTATAAAATATTAATTTCATCAAAAAGGGGCCAACGCTGGTAACTTTTATCTTAATGTTTTTGTATCTTAGTGCTGGTTCACACTCTTCAAGCTTTAACCGTCTAGTCTTGAGCTTTTAGGAGAGAAGTGAGAAAATAATGTCATTTATTTTCCCCTCTCTCCTAAAAACTCAAGACTTGACAGCTAAGACTTGAAGAGTGTGAACCAGCACTTAATTGCAGCATGTACCAATTAAAGCAGAGGCACAACCACACTGTCAATAACATATTTAATTATAGTTTATATTTTTAAAGAACTTAAATAGAAAAATTTTAAAATTTTTTTTTTCTTTTCATTTCAGTTTTTTTCCATTTTACACAACATTCATAAAAAATATCTAAGGACTTTTGATGATACACAAAACAAGGATCTTGCATTTCAAACACTATGCTGTAAGAACAATCTAATTTTTATATCCATCTATACATACATAAATCAAAAAATAAAATCATACATAAATACATAAATATATACATTAATTAATTAATCCATCACTTGTATATAAAAACATAATTAAGCATCTATTTCATTACAACCGAAAAACTTCTTTGTTTTTATTTTTTTACTGAACTCAAAATAAAAAACATCTTAAGATAAAAATAACATCCATAACATACACAGGAGACAAATTTTACTAAAAAATCATCAAGAGTCATTATCAATGGCTGATAGCCGGGAAAGAATACGAGGACCTGCGCGAGATGGTCGGGAATTTCTAACAAGCCCTCGCCAGGTTCTAAGGCGCTTAATGTTACTGTCAGAAGGTCGCCAATATCGTGAAGCTGCTGGTGTTGTAGGCCGTTTGGGTCCCTCTGTGTTGAGGTCAGTAATTGCTGAGCTGCCCATAGATTTATTACTGGAACATTTGCCACATAGTGCTTATCTCTTAGAATCGTTTTTCTCCAGGTAAGTATTTTTTTTATCCATCAAAAATCAGCATTCAGAACTTATAAGTAAACTTTTAAAAAATGTAATAATGCAGATCTCCAATAAAGGGATAATTAGAATTGAATTTTTTTAAATTAAGGTACGTTCAGACTGATGAAATATTTGAAAGCAAACATCAAATATTTCGTTAACGTAGTCTGAACACAAAAAATTTTTGGGTATCAAATAAAATAACAGCTGATTTTGAGCAAATAAAAGTATTTGCCGGCAAACAAGTATATGTCCAATGTGAACATAGTGTGAACACAAAAAATCAAATATTTTAGTAATTTTTGAGCAAACATTTATTTGATATTACAAAAAAAATGGTAAGAGCAAACAACGACAAATAATTTTAGCCATGTTCCGGAAAGAAGCAATTTTTCCTGTAAGTTTTCGGATTCTTTACAATTTTAAAGATTTTTTATAATTATTAGACTTTGCTATCGTGCCGCTATTAGCAAATTTTTGCGAATTACCGCTAATTTAGCAATTTTTATAGAATTTTTGCCATTCCTTATAGTTTTAGGCACTTTTACTAAATTTTATGGCGTGTTTGAAATATCTAAATTTTTTGCGAATTTTCGCTATTTTTGCAAAATTTTTTTTTCCCGACATTTTGTTTTTTAACTTATTTAGCGACTTCAAATATATTTAAGGGTTTGTTTCCAAGTTTGCAATTTTTCCCAAATTTTAGCCATGTTCCCGTTACCCATTGTCTTCCAGTTTTTTTTATCTTTTATATTCTCCTGTTCTAACACTATAAAAGATGCTGCTCCACAGAATAAAAAAATATAAATTAGCTTTTGCGCTCATTTTTTACTATTAGTGAAATATATTATTATTTTTGAACACTTTCATTAAATAATTATTTGATGCAAATATTTATTTTAGTCTGAACGCATGGCAAACATGATTTAATTTATTTTATTTGAAACTATTTGCCAACTGTTTCAACAAACAAAAATTGGTCAATTATTTGAGCTTAGTTTGAACATTAAACAAAATATTTTTTTATCAAAAATTATTTTTGGGAATGAAATATTTTATTAATTAGTTCATTTATTAATGATGTGCTAATAATCCCAATTTTTTAAATGAAAACACTGAAATTTATTGTTGTGGGAAAGCTAGTTCCTATGCGCATTTCGCTGGTTGCTTAGGCCAGCTCGTCAGGAAACTTTTTCCAAATACTTTAGAAAAGCTAAAAATATTATACAAGTAAGACCATAAAGTGAATAAGAATTTTAAAACACTCTGGTCTTAAATGTAACAATATCAAAGCTTCAACAAAGTCACAACAATAAACCGTCAATTTTTTCTTTCTTACATTCCCCTACAATTGGCTGGGTTTTTTCCAACACAAATTGTAGTTGTAAGAGGATAGAAAGAAAAAACAAAAATTAAAAAAACAAGTTACTTAAATAAAGCAGCTTGCCATTTCAGTTTTTTATTTGCCGGGCACATGCAAATTTATTATCAAAAATTATTTTTGGGAATGAAATATTTTATTAATTAGTTCATTTATTAATGATGTGCTAATAATCCCAATTTTTTAAATGAAAACACTGAAATTTATTGTTGTGGGAAAGCTAGTTCCTATGCGCATTTCGCTGGTTGCTTAGGCCAGCTCGTCAGGAAACTTTTTCCAAATACTTTAGAAAAGCTAAAAATATTATACAAGTAAGACCATAAAGTGAATAAGAATTTTAAAACACTCTGGTCTTAAATGTAACAATATCAAAGCTTCAACAAAGTCACAACAATAAACCGTCAATTTTTTCTTTCTTACATTCCCCTACAATTGGCTGGGTTTTTTCCAACACAAATTGTAGTTGTAAGAGGATAGAAAGAAGCAAATATCAGAACAAATATTTTCGTCAAATATTTCATTAGTCTGAACGTACCTTCACTCACATATTACAGTTTTTTTATAACTGAAAATGAAAAGAATATGTTTATTTGCTCATGTGCACCATAGATAAATTCCCTTGCACACTATTGACCATTAAGTCAACGATAGTCGGCCTTTTGGGCTGAAAAGTGTAACCCGAATACAATAAATAATACTTGCGCCTAAAACGGTAAACAAAAAGTTGAGTTAGAGGCATCAATCGATTGTGGTGTTTTGTCATAGACTAACGGCTTTGAAAAATCATACAAAAAAAATATAAAGCGGGGCGAAATCGGGTCGTCTGCGGAGTCATATCAAGTATTTTCCGCAAGAGATATTCATCCTGCTGGAACCAAATACCAAAACAAATCGGTTTCCATTATTCTACAACGCTTGTTAATAACGGTAATTAATTCACGACACCGTTTTGTGTTCTTCTTAACTCTTTCGGGGACAACGGCATCGCTTTTGACTAATTTACAGTTTATTAAACGTGTTGTCTGACATTTTTAGATGCAGTTAATAAATTCAAAAATCATGAAATAATTGCAATAATGATAATATAAACAACTACTAAAATAAAGGGTGTTTCCTTAGACGTATAGAACTTCCGATAGGGATATCTATTAAACTAGCTGTCATACTAATGAAGTGCGTTTGACTCTGTTTTTGAGTATACTTTAGGAAATCAACATGTAAAGACTTACACCAGAACAATCGTGAAAATTTATTTTCTAGATTCACGGTCGGTGCAACGGGGCGCATAATATTCCATTTAAGTAGCTTACACGCAATGACATGGATCGAGCCCGTACCGATCCTACCTCCATCCATATAATATCCAACTGGTTGAAGAATTAAAGCGAGCGGACCATTAATTGCGTCGTGTGCTCGGTAAATGGGAATAAGAATCAGCTGTTAGTTGAACCAAATTTTTATCGTCAAATCATCTTCGGCGATGAGGCTCATTTCTGGCTTAACGCGTATGTAAACAAGCTGAATTGTCATTTTCGGATAGAGCCAGTGTTACCTCACAGCAAAATTCAAAACTACACTTGAGATTAAATTATCCAATTTAAATGAAATTACACTTGATATCAAATTAACGATTAATAATAAAAAAAAAACTTTTACAAAAAAGAACAAATTAGAAAGTACATATTTGGTCAACCCCAAAAATTTCATACCCTACACCACGATATTTACAGACAAATATTTAAGAGTATTCTTCCCTTGTTAGGTCCCATATCGATGCCTTACTTTCTCAACCTCGTATCTTAAAAAAATACGGTTTGGACTTTTTCATATAAAACGATTGTTTTTTTTTTTGTGTTCTATTACTGCAAAATCTTATTATTTCAATAATTTATTAATATTTACAGAATTGAGACAAAGTATTGAAATAATAAGTTGTTGCAGTAATAGAACACAAAAAACCAATCATTTTATATGAAAAAGTCCAAACCGTATTTTTTTAAGATACGAGGTTGAGAAAGTAAGGCATCATTATGCAATTATGGATCTATTAAAATAAAATTATATTATGAGGTTAAGACTAATAATTTAACAATTCTTAAGGGCGAATATGATCTAGGTAATTAAATCTATTTGAGGTTTTTTGTCTTAAAGTGATTTAAGGGGGGTGTTTATATATGACCTACGTTTAATGCTTTAGCTACCAGCACGATATTTTGCCATGTCGTTGTAGCTATTTTTTTATCAATATTTATAAGGCAGTTAGGGCAATACAATTATTTTCGTGAGTTGTATTTGTATGGGAGCCATTTTCCAATATGGACTGATTCCAAAATTAATTTCGTAAGATAAAATATATTTGGGCCAAATGTTGCGCAATTACCAACATATTAAGATGGGGTATGGGCACAAAGACTTCATTAGGAAAAAGTTGGTATGGGGGCTATGTGAAATTATGGACTTGACCGATTTTCAAAATTTTCTAAAAACGTATAAACCAAATTTCATTAAATTATCTTAAAATTTTCGACCTGTACTTTGCGCAGAAGGTCTGCATGGACGGACAACGAGTCAGAAGGACGGACGACTAAGGTACTGATTCTAAGTCGATCGATATACTACAACAAATATTTGTATGTATTTCATATATTAGCACAAACTCATAGTGCCCTGTTCACTTACGCTGCATTTACGCATGAAAATATTTTCATGAAAATTCTGTATACTTATTATCACCACAAATTTCACAAAAAAATAATAAAATTTCAAAAAAGTTTCAGAGCCAATTATTCACGCCGAACTTCAGGCATTCGTTCAAAATAATATATATTTGTATCAGTTTTCATGATATTTATTAATTTTAATTAGAATCATTATGTTCTTAATATTTAGTTGAAAAAATATATTAAAATTCTTTATAAAAAAAAATTCAATTGACAACACTGCTTAGTTATTGTAATTTACCTTCATGATATCGCTTTCTTGAAATTTTCATTGAAAACAGCTGAAAGTTGGACTAAAAGTAGAAAAATGTAAATGTGTAAGTGAAAAAGTATGACTGTATAGCGACTTTCAAGAAACTACTTTCATGTGTAAATGCCCAATTAAATAAGATCAATATTAGTCATACAATTAAGATTCATATAGTAATTCAAAATAATTCAACAAAAATAACATTAAAAACCTCAAATAACTTAATAAGAATAAATAGAAACTTGAAATGAATTAAAATTTATTGATAATTTTTCTTTCTTGACTGAGCTGGGAATTGAACCCAGGTTTTCACGGACAGGTTGCCCAGACTAGTTTAAATTGGAACAGGGGTGTCAGCGTCATGCACAATTGTGTCAGCAAAACTCACATGTACGCTTACGCTCTTTTATTTTGCGAGCGTAAAATATAATTTTTTACTGCAAAACACTCTCATTCAGCGGGAAATATCGCACGGCCTGTTTTGAGGCCTCTAAACAGAAATAATATATTTATTATTTATTATCTTTGTTTATGTTTTGTTTTATTTCTGTTTTTGACATTGTACAATGATTGACAAATAATATCTACATTGTTTTGCATTTAAGCTAACGATATGTGTTTTGTTTGTGAAAAAAATTCTTTGTTGCCTTTTAAAGGGTCCCTTTTTCTTTCGTTAAAAAGTCGTACCTTAATGCAGAAATTATTAAGAAAAAAATAGCCACAAGAATTTGTTGGTATTTTGTGCTTGTAAAAATATTTTTCTTTCTGTACCAATCGCGTCAATGGGTTTTTTTTCCTTTGAAAACACTTTTCTCAAGTAAGTAAAAATATTTAAAAAAGTCTTGTTTTCCTACAATTTATGTGTAAACCTATACACATAAAAGCAAATGTGACAGTAGGTAAAATTTTTGGGTAAGAAGATGTGTATTATTAATGTATTAATGAAACTTTATTGTTTAACGTCCACAAACCTAAAAAATGTTTTGTTGTTTGGAAACTGCAATTTAAATTTAGAAGATATTATTGGTAAATAAAAGTATATTTTTATAGGCTAGTAAAATCTTCTCTTTTTATAATGGTGGTAAATAATTATAGAAAATTTTTAAACTTAATGGAGTTATTATTTGCATTAGCATGTGCAAATGAATTTTCATTGTTGGCATTTGCAAAGGTATGTTGAGCACCAAATTAAAAATATTAGAAAAAATTTAATAAGGTAGTAAAATGACTTCAAATATTGTCAAATGCTCAATTTTTCCAAAAAATAAGCAAAGTTTCTGCGAAATGCAGGTTCCAAATTAAATTTATTTAAATAATAACTGAGTGTGTCTGTCCATAACTCAACATTTTTCGATAATTGTATTATTATTAATTGCTCTAAAGTCTTCATAGCAAAATATGTATGTTAATTAGGCCTCGTAATAGGCCTCGCAACCGCAGATTCCTCCCGCTGAGAATGAAAGAGACAAGAGTATTCGCACCAATACAATCATAATTGACACCACTGAATTGGAACCACACAATCTCTTCAGTGGGGTTTGCCGTTTAGCTCTCACCGCCATTGACGACGGATGACGTCATTAGTAAAACATCAATATTTAAGCCAAATGGTATTTTTCCTTGGTAGATACAAATTTGCTTTGAATGAATGATTACTTATTTTAATTGATCTACATGTTCTTCCCTTTTTAATTCATTTCATGTTGTAAAATTCCTTTCTTCATAAAAATAATTTAATGAAAATTAAATTTAATAAACTTAGGCCTGATTAAAATATCAAAGTTTAGATTGAAAACCATTAACAGTTCAATAAAATAACCACAATACTCATAAGTAATAAATAAAAATGACAGTCTCAGCTAAAGCATTTTAAATGTTAAAGCAAACACAAAATTCATTACTTTTTGTAATATTGGAAACATATCTTCCTCCAGGGGTTTCAACAATATCTTGAATGGTATAAATTGTATCACTAAAATCAAATCCTTTTATTATTTGTTTTAAAATGAAAAAATTTCAAATTACACCTGACTCACACCTTAGTGAAATTACCCACGCTCTACCCACGGGAGTAAAAATTACACCGAATTCGGGTAATTACCCACAAGGTGGCAACACTGGATACAGCACAATCCTTATGAGACTCTTGAGACTTCATTACTTCCCGAAAAAAATCACTGTTTTGTACTGTTACATGCCGAAGGCGTCATCGGCTCATTTGTCTTTTAATCCGAAACCGGTGCGGATATTAACGTGAATACTCAACACTACAGGCAAATTATTCCTGATTTTCTTATTAAGCAACATAAACAACATATCTTGCAACATAATTGTTCAATTTTTCATATTTTACAATTATATCTTATGTGTATTTGATATTCGAAGGTGGCACAATATATTGGCAACAATCAAAAACTTTTGATTTTTTTTTACAACGAAAAGAAGTGAAATATACTGTGAAAATGTGTTGGCAACATTGCTGAATGTTGTTTTTCCACAAAAACATAATAACAACTGTCTTTGGTTAAACAATTTTTTTGTCTTGTGAATATTTTAATTTAAATTCCAATTTATTTATTGCAATACTTTAATTATAAACTACTAGCACATAAACATTTCAATATTAAAAAAATATTTTCCCCTATCGCGAACAATTTTTCCTCGTAATTTTTTCCCTTTTCAAGTATTTGCGATCATCAAAAACTCCCTTGAAAAAAAATATTCAAAAATATTGAATATAATATTGAAAATATATTCGCGGGAACAAATTCCCCTTATCGTGAAAAATTTGTTCTCCCGTAATTTTTTCACTTTTCCCTTTGAATTTCTCACTTTATTTTTGCTGGGGAACAAAACATTTATGTAAGTAAATCTTCTTATAATTCGAATATTAAAGTTTATAAAATTAATTTTAGGTCAAGATTCGTTATATGTATGTATATTGCTCAACAAAATGCAAAACAACAGGTCGATTGCCTGAGAATTTGTGAAGCTTTCCAAAGACGTAGTGGCAGAATTTTAGAAATTATTTTACTACATAAAAGTGCAATAAGCTAATGTTTCAATAAAACTATCACTATAATGCAATATATATATATTTTTCTTTGTTCTGTTTTAACTTTTCTTTAAAATATATGTATGTGTATATTTTTGAACAAAAATTTGTTTGATTTTAAATGTTTTAAATTCATTCTTCTTTTTTACATTCATTGAGAACTGATAGCGGGAAAAAATGCTCACGGGAGTTTCACGATAGCATTTTTCCCTTCGAGGGGAATAAAAATTTCATGGGAACAAAAATTTCACTTGTTATTCACGATAGGGGTGACTTTGTTTCTACAGTGGAAAAACAATTTAAATGAATATGTCTAATAATTGGAAGAAAGTAAATTTATTTTGGAGTGTATTGAAATGTATGAAATTTTGGCAAAGTTGTAGAACACAAAGTGCAAAGATTATTTCAGGCGGGGAAAAAAAGAATCAACAATACGATAGTCTTCTTTTTGAATATTAAGAAATATCATCTAAGGCCGATAAGACTGAATTAAAGTTTTGTAGAAAACAAAACACCGCAAATTCGTCCATATGTTTTTGTTTTGCTTATAGGTTATGCTTACCTATTTATTGAATGAAAGTTGCGGCATATTTAAATTAAAACCATTATTGCATAATATATGGCAAATGGAAATAATATGGCGGATAACGTATACTATAATATTGTTAGTGTATGGGACGCTTTACTCAAGTCATTGAAAATTATTTGAAGGAGAAATGGTTCCAATAAGACGTCGCAAGACGCCATACAGCTCGTGAAACTATCACTTTGCTGATCCAAAATTTTGTTGATCGAATTATCTCAAAAAATGCACCAGTGGACAAGCCACCTCCTTCGTGTGATTTGAGACCTTTTAACTCCTTTTTGTGAAAATACGTCAAATCTCTAGTATATGCGGATAAACCAGCAATGATTCATCATTAAGAAGTTGATATTCGACGTACTATTGACGAAATAAAACCGGGTTTGCTTGAAATGTGTTGTAAAATTGCACCGACAGCATGGCGTTTATAAGGCGCAGCCGCGGAGGCCACATGCCACAAATTATTTTTAAACATTAAAAATTATTTTTAAACATTAAAAATTAAGCCAAAATTTTGGTCATGCCATTTTGTGTTGTGTTTTATTTTTTAAAAAGTTCTATGACTCGAAAAATAAGTAACTCCCTTTATATATATTGTTATCACAAAGATTTGTAAAAATCGTTCCAGATTATCCATAGCTCCCATACAAACCCTGATATCATATATAACCACTAGTTTTTCATGCAAGAAAATCGGTTTAGTATGCCAAAAGCAATGTCCTGAAAACAATTTCCAATTAGAAAAAATTCAGTTCAAGTAAAGTCATTTCGTATCTTGTTATATGATATTGAATTCTGGGGTCTAATCAACGCATATGATAACGAGCAAAATCTATCGAATTTTTTTATTTTAGTATCATAATTTAAGATGATATCATTCGATATCGAGTAACCAAAGACGTTACATCTCTCGAGTTTTCATTCGATACGTCAGGGTCTATCGTATGCAGAAAAATACGATAGTTTACTCGATACGATAATTGACCCTATATCGATTGCGGTATTTAGACCCCTGTGTTCTATACAGTTCGTTCATACTCAGATGTTGTTTCTTATACAAAATTTCGTCATAGCCAAATATTAAATTCTTATTTATATTTTTAACTATTTTTTACAGATTAATCGCCGTAAGTCCCTCACCCAAACCCGATGTACCGACGGAAGCTGTACTCTGGCAATTAGTAAGATTATTCTCAAATCCCCATGATCCGGGCCTGAAGCAACGATGTTTAAAACTTTTACAATCTCTAGTACAATATGAACCCAATTTAAGAGACACCATTCGTGACACCCGAAAATCTTTCAACGATGCCGTACAAGGTTTGGGAGTTCATGGCTTAACAACAGATTCCTCTGGTCAGTTAATATCATTGCACATAGCTTTAAAAACGGAACTACAAAGACATGTGGATACATACAAAGTAGCTCTACACAAACTGGAGGAACTAAGTATGATCACAGTAAATCAAGATCCTGCCCATTCATCACATCAACGTTTGCTAGGCATTAGTTATGGAGACATCCAACAGAGACTTATCGATAACAAAACCCTTTTAACAATTCTCGACAAACCAGCATTGAAACAATTAACTAGTCTCATAGAAAATCTTTCACAGAGAGTGGAAAATGATAAAGAGGTCCTAAAGGCAGTGGGTCAGGTAAAAAGAGTTGATATGCAAGCAAACGTGAATAAAAGGCCGGCAGCTGGTTTGCTAATGAATTTCTCTCGGGGTTGTGAGATTATTTTGCACATGATGAGTGCAGAAGGTATGAATGGCACAATATCCAATGCCAGCGGCATGGGTTCACCTAATGGTAGCAGTTGTTCAGATGGTTATCATTCGGATGATTCAGCTAATGATGAAATAAGGTAAAATCTAATAACTCCCCCACTATTAAAATAAAATTTCTTTTCAAAAAAAGACTTGATTTTTTTGTTAGCAAACAACCACCTAAACGCTTTCGCTTGTTTCAATTTTTATTCTCTAATTTTAGCTTTAAGTGCTTGATAAATATGTATAAGTGATTTTATTTTTTTATGTTTTTATCTTTTCTCTATTAGCGGCATGATTTCTCAGTACCGTTTATTGTATTTAGAAAATAGGACAGATACTTTGGAGGCATTGGACAGTATGCCGCAGCTGAAACACGTTTATAATTTAAAAGCGAAAATCTTATTCTCAATTATAGTGGTAAGTAGTTATTGGTTTGATTTTTGGCTAATTATATTTATGAACTTTATTTTAGTAATTTGTCTTTTAAAGCTGTTAAATATAGTAAATAAAGCACTTGTAAAAAAAATCGTGATAAAATGCGAATCAAATGAATGAAATAAATAAAATGTTTGGAAGTTACTTAGTGAACATAAAGACTTATGTAGATATCGTGATAGTTTAATATTTAATTTTGTTGGTGCAACTTAAAAAAAATGAATTGAAAATGATTTCAAAGTAGAATTTGTGCGAAATAAATTTTGTTCTAAAATATGTTTAATTAAGTCCAAAATATTTCTTAATAAGCTCAATACTAGGGTGTTTAGCCGATTAATCGAACGATTTTAGACGATTAATTGTTCGATTTATTTAAAATTGCTGATTTCGATTAAAGGATTAATCGAAGAATTTATACCGATTAATCGAATAACAATACAAATATTTTTTTTCTGTGAAATGAATAATTTTTTAAAGTTGTAAGTCAAATAAATAAACCAAATGTATGTGCCCGTTGGAATTAAAAAAACAACAGATATGTTTGGTGAGTAATTCACATACATGGGTGTACAGGTTACTGAAAAAAATTTCAGTAACAAGTAAATTTTTACTGATTACTGAAATAATGCAGTAATCCGTACTTTTTTACTTATTATTGAAACAAATGCAAAAATATATTTTTAACCCTGGAGCCACACGTTCAATAAATCACTTTCAAGTTGTTCGGAAAAACTGCTTGTCAAAACTTGTTTGAATTGACAGCTGTGTCAGAGGCTGTACTTAATTTGATAATCAATATCATTTTAAAATGCCACCCAACGAAGAATAAACTCAAAATAGTAGCATCAGTCAAAGTATTTTGTAAAAAAGCACAAAAATTTCTTAGAACACAATTTTTTTTTATATTAAAGCACATTTAATGTTTAAGAAATATATTTTTATAAAGAAAGCGCCAAAGTTAATTTGTGATCAGTTGTTAAATTGAACAAAAAATTGGCAAACAAATAGAAAGGTTAGATTGAGAGCAATCTCGTAGTCAATTTAAAAAGTGTTAAGGGGGTTAGTAAAAAAAAGTGAAAGAGTATAGTAAATTAAAAGGAAAGACAAAACTTGATCGTGTGGCTTCCAAGTAAAGCAAAACATTTAAACAACATTTTATTTTTAAAAGATCTGTTTAATTGTTTGTACATATAAAATAATATGATCTCAACACATGTGTTATTTTTTTTATCGTTGTAAAGGTTTTATCAATTAGTATGAATTGTTACGTTTGTTTTGTTAATAAAATATTTAAATACTTGTAATTAATGTTTATTTACTCAAGTACCAATTTTTTCTAAAATAATCGAAAAAAATATCTTAATTTATAAAATGTCTGGATTTTGAATTATTCGATTAATCGATTCATTTTAAAATTATATTCGTTTAATCGAATAAGTCAAAAATGCCAAAAAATAAAGCCGATTAATTAAAAACCCTACTAAATACCAAAAAAAATATAAAACCGATACCCACAAAAAAATTCGTAATAATATAAAATACCTATATCGCAATAAAGTTCTATTTTACCAGTCTTTGCCTTTGGATGGCGCCTGAAAACAGTGTTGTCAAGTTAGGGATTTTCACCCTAAATTTAGGGTTTTCTTTTGCGTTTAGGGTCAGTTTTAGGGACTAAAAAGTAGTTAGGGGGAAATTTAGTGTGTACAAATTGTATTTGGGGATATTTTAGGGTTGATATCATGATGAAATAAACATTTGGTATTACTACGCTTGACGATTTTTTGCTCTTGCATTGTTTGTCCTTTCCTTTGTCAAAGTTTTGTTTGTGTTTACAAAAAGTCCACGTTTTGTGTTGTGACCAGTGTATTTTACTAAAGTTTTTGATAATCTTAATTAAAAATAAAAAAGTAATTGACAATAATGAAATAAAAAATGACTTAAAATATTTATATTTGATCAAGTTCAGCAGCACGCTTTGATTTTTGCTAAGATAATTTTTGACATTAGCTGGAACTAATTTCCATTTTTGTTGTATTTGTTGCCGTAGCGATGTCACCTACATTATTTCACCATGGCTGATATTATTTTCCCAAATATTAGTAGGCTACCATCTGCGTTAGTCAGTTTTGTGGATATGAAATCTTTAGTATTATAAAAAATAAAATAAGAAATCAATTGGCAACTTCAGCAGTTGTATTTGTTTTTTGTATACAATACATACATATGTAAAAAATCAACAGAAATAAAATGATATCTATGCTTAAAAAAACATTTAAAAATTATTTTTTTTTTTGGGGTTTTTTTCCCCATTGCAAATTTAGGGGATATTTTTTGGTTTAGGGTTATTTCTTAAAATGTACTTGGCAACACTGGCTGAGAAGGAAGTACAGAGCGGAACACACAAAAGTACCGTTATCTGATAAATGTGAAGTGCTATGAATCATATCAATATCGTTTTCCGTTACATCACCATTAAACCACAAATAAGAAAAATTTGAGAAAAAAAATTTGTTTTGCAGTTTGACTCTCTTACACTGTTAAAACAACAAATCTCCCGAAACTATGCGCCTTACCGCCGTCAAAATGCGATACAAAGAGTCAGCCAGTGGAAGAACGTTGTAAAGGCCGGGATTCACTATCCTACACAATCGTACGATTTAATCACACGAAAATCTGACGGAAGTCTATCCGACATAAAAAAACGTCTGCAATATCTACTGTCAGTGCCACACTATCGTACAAAAAAGGTGCAAACTCAAATGACTTAGCTACTTTACAAGAAAATGCAACTCTGATCGCATAGAATCTATCAGTCTATGAAAATTTTCATAAACATTTGTAAGTCGGACAGACTTATCAAAAAAATCTGTCACTCAATTAATTTTTAAGCCACACTGGTATACACTATGAGCACACAGGATTTTTTTGACAAATCATACGACGGAGTATCGCCGGATTTAGTTACTAACAAAATGATACAAACAAAACAGTTTTGCAACGTGGAATAACGTTTTAAAAGCCGCTTGCGTAGTGGAAAACGCGACATCGCGATTGTGGATATGAAACGTTTTTCCACTAAAAAAAATTATAAACAGTCGATTTTCATGTCATTTAAAATTCAAATTTTTATTTTTCATAAAAGTTTATATTATCATTAATTTTAATAATCTAAAAAAAAAAAATTAATCCTTCCCGTCTTAAAATGTGCTATTGCTCTCCTGACAAATAATTATTTTGTAACTTAAAACGTTATTCGCGGCTGTGCTTCAATTGTTTGGTTTTTAATAAGCAATAGCATTTACCTCTTTCCAAAGTAAACACGTTATGGTGGAAAATAATCATACTGTTATAAGTGGTAAACATATTAATGTTATTATTAACAAATAACATGTTCGAAGGTAACCATAATATGACTGTGACTTCTTAATAAACGACTAGTTAAGCTATAATATGATCGCCCATGACAATAACATTGTAAAAGAAAGTTTATTGTTGTTGTTTTGTTAAAGCTTTGATATTGCTACAAGTAAAACTTGAGTGCTTATAATTCCTATTCGCTTTAAAAAAGTCTAAAGTCTTTCGAAAAAGGAAAGGATGTTCTGGCTTAAGCAACCAGTGAAATGCTTTCCTCAGCAGTAAATTTCAGTGTGTTTATCCAAAACAAAAATTGGGAATTTAGCACGTTATAGAGAAATCTTATTAACAACCATAATATGTTTAAGCAATTTTCGATACAAATATTTTTGTTGTAGGTGACTATATTGAAAAATATGGGCTCTTTACGTGTAGATTCATTTGTACAAAGGAAATAATGATCTCTTCCTAAATATTTCATGCAAAAATTTAAATCAACCCGTATCGGAGCTCCTTCAGTCGCTTTAACAATGTTTAGTTGTTTTTTTGGAGCTGACTCGCACTATCGTTCTCTCTTAAGGGACTTGAACCGAAGTTATAGTGCTCCTGACTCCCTTGGTACAAGATCTATGGTCATCCGCGACCTTAAGAAATCAGTGAGTTTTGAACTCTGCCAGTTATTCAGTTATTGTCTGCAACTGATTCTCCGAAAAGATGTAACACCAAAAGTTGAAATATTCTAAGGATACATACACAGTGTGACAGTGGCATAGTGTTGCTCATAAATTGATTCTAAGAACTGCGATCGAAAATACAATACAATTTAAATGCTAATTCGATCGATATCGATTGCCGTTATTTGGCCCTTAAAGTTATTGATAATAAAATCTATTTTTAAACTAAGTCACTTTTTCGGTTTAAGATTTTAAATCAATTTTCCCAATCTCATATAAATTGGTTTGGAGTAAAATTAAAATAACACAAATTTTGAAAATATATATTAATTGTTTTACTTTAATTGACACTTTTTTATCAGAAATACTCCTGAACAAAATTTAACTGAAATTTTCCATCGACTTCAATTTCAATCGATTTCGATTTTCAGGACATGACTGATTAAATTCATTAATTGCACATACATACATATTTTTAATAATATTTTCAACATTATTTGTTCGACTCTGTAACATTTATATTTTTAAGCTTGTTTTTTCAAAATCGATTTTAATCGGAGAAAATATTTTCACTATAACCTTTTTCGTCCAAGAAGTTCTCAGAAAGCTTTTTTTAAAATAACTTAAGCAGATTAAGGCTGGGTTTTTGAGATCTCAGTTAAACTAGGTTTTGTTAATCTGAAAACAGATTTCTGCCACCATTAAAAAGTTTGTTTACAAAATGTTGAAGGAACAGCTTAGTTTTGTTTAAAATGTTGGTCTTTAATGAAATAATAAAAAAAAACTCACATTTCGCCGGAAAAATATCCGAGGTTCAGAGTACGTTAAACTAAGTTTAAACTTAATCCACATCCCAAAAACCCGGCCTAAGAGTTTAATCTGCGCTTTATTTATTTTTCTATCTATTTTATATAAGATTGTCTCTTATTCGACCTTTTTATACCCTTCACCGAAAGTAAAAGGAAGGAAAAATTTACACACGGCCTATTTACGTATATTAACGTTAATTTCGCATGCGTACCAGTGGTCTAGTCACAAGTAAACTTCTGGGTGTTGGCGGGTTCAAATCCCATTCGATTAATTTTTTTTTCTCTTGGCATTTATAAATTATTTTTAATTAAATAAAAAATATATCAATTTTCGCTTTTTTATAAAATTTAGAGTTTGGTTCTAATTAAATGCGAATTTTTTTTCTGTGGCTAATAATTTTATATAAAAACTAAACAATTTATTTTATTTTATTATATATTCAATTCCTGTACAACAAGATTTAATCTTATATTTAAAGTTTATTTTAGACAAAACCCTTTATATCTCAAAACAAGAAAATTCGACTTAAGCCATTATTATTTCATGCCACAGATATATTATATATGTATATTTATATAATTATCCTTTTGTTCTTATCGCACCATGTTAAAGGGTATATAAGATTCGGCATAGCCGAATATAGCACTCTTACTCTTACTTCCAGTACCACTGCCTGCTAAGCCCCCCAACCCATAACCGAACCACCACCATGTTTTACACTTGTTTTAGTTATAAGAAATAGTAGGAATTGTTGCGTATTTATTCCTATCACTGCGCTACATCTGTGATTAATTTGCGATGTTCATGCAAATCAACTGATGCTTGTTTGCTAAGCAGTTTGATTATATTTTTGAACACAATATGCATCTGCCAATTTTCTAATGAATGTTTTCGTTTTTTTTTTTGCGCATCATCCGCTTTTGTTATGAAAATATTTTCGAATGGCTGACATCACCTAGCAGTGATGGTCCTACGAACGCGCTGAGCATCAGTTGCAGCGGAGTAATGCATTTCCTCATAGGCTTACGTTTAGGGGATTCGAGCTATAGTCATAAGTCGAATGTCTTAAAGTAATAGCACGTAGAAATATGATTGCTTTGAGCCATCCCTCATAATTCAGATTTCTACTGTGTAGTTATGACAAAACAATAAACACAGCATGAAAAGACTATTATTTTATTAATTTTTGTGTTTAAAACATAACAACAATTTGTTTAAACTATTGTAAACTATAAGGATATTATGACAATATCCATCGAAATCTTTCGTTAAGTTAAATTAGATAAGTTGTATAGGTCGACAAGATGAAATTAATGGTAATTAATTTCATCTTATCGCCAAACAAAAGCTATAAAATAATGAATAAAGTAAAACTATTACGTTTTGTAATGGAACTCCTCAATTGATTTTACAATCTGCTTTAGCAAAACTTTTGCTTTCAATCACAAACTTGATAGCAAAGTATTTATTAATAACTTTCGTTTTCTATAAACAAAACTCTTAATATTTCTACTTAAAAAAAAAAAAAAACTAACAAGATCTTTTTCTCTTTAAAAGGGTGTTTTTTATAGGGGTATCGAACTTTGAAATGGAATAAAACAAAGTTGAATATTTTAAATTGACATAAAATTTACTTTATTCGAGAGATAATCTTCTGGCATTATAATTAAAAATGACTTCTGGCATTTGACCGCCTCGACTGGCTCGGACGTAGTCTAATCTGGAGGCCCAATTTTCGATGGCTTTTTCCAGCAATTGTGGCCGTATATGTCCCCCAAGCGGTGAATCGTTTAAGGCTTATCGGCGTAGACTAGCGACTTCACATATCCCCACAGGAAATAGTCTAGCGGCGTTAAATAGCACGATCTTGGAGTTCATACACGGGTCCAAAAAAAAGTCAGTAATCATGGCCTTTTAGCGGTCACCATTGGCTGTAACGTTCTGACCAGCATCGTTTTTAAAGAAGTACGGACCAATGATTCCACCAACCCATAAAGCACACCTAAAAGTTCTTCTGGATGTAACGATGTCTCAACATACACTTGAGGACTATCATCACTCCAACTATTGTAGTTTTTTCATTGGCGTATCCATTCAAACAAAAGTGAACTTCATCGCTAAATAAAGTTCGCCTATGAAAACCGCGATCAACGGCAATCTTGTTTTGGGCCCATTTACCGAATCTACCTTGCAAGGTCTATTCACGTTTAAATGCCAAGCCAAACTAAGCATAAATCACTTGACAGCTGATGAAATGGCTCCAGTTTAAAATATGTTGCCTACTTAAAGTTGTATACCTCTATAAAAAAACACCCTTTACTTGCTTTTAAAAGACTCAATGGTCAATCATTTAATTTACGGCTCGTGTTTCTACATCATCTTCAGGCGAAATGCAAATTTTGATTGAATCACAATACCTGTCTTGTCAATGATGATGGCTATAAAATAGATGGCTACAAATTAAAGCAAAGAAAACACTGTAATATATTGCAAAAACTAAGAGAAAGAAATTGTGTGAAAATAATGATTACATAGATTTAAGTTTATAAAGTTTTTAAGCTATAGACTGAAAAAATAAAGAAAAATATTAATTATATTTACAGCTTTCATTCCGTTTGTGTCATGGCATGCGTGAACGTAAGGTTATGGAAGTAAGACGGACCTTAAATTGTCCATTGGACAGTACAAATGAAATAACATTGGCTTTGGATCGTTCCATAAGGCAACATTTACATGAGACCATCGATTCATTTCCTTTGGGTGAAATAGAAAGATCAGTATTCAATCAGGTAAATTTGGTTTCTGATAATATATTTTTATGGAATTGATAAAGTTGTTATTAACTTAAAGGTCCTTTCAACTTTGCACGAATACCCTTGTTTGGAATCTTGCCCCCCTTTGATACACTATGTCAGTGCTTGTGCTCGTTTAGCCTGGAAAATGGTTAATCAAAAGGTGCCCTATTATTTGGATAATGATTTTAATTTGGGTAAGTTTTAGTTCACTCCGAAAACTGGCGGCTTTTAAAAATCGCATTAATTTCATTAGGTTTTCTACGCCCTGAAAAACATGAACGCCATGCTTTAGCAGATCGACGCTCAGATTTGATACGTGCATTTCTCTGGCCCGCTCTAATGCAAAATAATCATTGTGTTTTTAAAGCGATTGTTAACACTTAATACTACAAAAATATTCATACTAAAAAGATTTATTATTATTTTTAAAATAACTTCTGTAAATATTTATTAATAATTAAGAAAGTAAATAAAATAAAATATTAAACATCATTATGTATAAAATTATTTTTAACAAAACGTTATATAAAACTGGAGGATTCACAAGGTAGTCATAAAGTTTTAAAGTCATATGTCTTAAAATAATCACAAGAAATATATATGACTGCAGTGGGCAAACGCTTAAAATTTAGATTTCTACTGTACAGTTATGACCAGGGCTTGGATTATCATGCACTAAAAAAATTAAAAATATGCGCTTACAACATGCGCTATAAAATGGAAAATATGCATTTAAAATAAGAAAAATATGCACTAAAAACTATATGAAAAACATATAAAGTTATTTGTTTAAATTATGTATATTAATAACAAAAATAATAATTCAGGGAACTACGTAAACATTAGGGAGATCGGACGGTTATTATTCCACCGGTTTTAAGCGGTTATTTTAGCTTTGCCCAAGTCGGTTATTTTAAAATATCCATTTTTTGAATATCGAATAAACCGGCTATTTTAATAATGTGTAATTTATATACATTTTACTTACTCTTGTTGCAAATGTACCCGTAATTTAATTTTTTTTCTAATAGAATATTGGACAAACTTAAACTTTTTTACAACGAATGTCAAAACAAAATATAACAGAAGTAAAAAACATTCTGAACAATGTCAATACAAACCTCTTATAAAAGCGAATGTTTTTGTTAGTTAAAAAGTAAATAGTAATTTGAGCGAGAGTATTCCAAATATTAAATATATTTTTATGTAGTATTATCTCCAGAGATATTTTGAACGGAATTAAAAAGACAAAGTTAAGTACTTGAAGTACCCTAAAATTTATGTTGTAAAGGGTTCTCCATGTCACGATTTATTAATCACCTTTAATTAGTCCGCATGCTTAACATTAATGTACTCCAAATAAAAATTAACTCCGTTCGAAGTAGTTCTAAAGAGACAACAAATAATACTTAAATTAAAGACGCTGCCGAAAATGAATCATTGGGTGAAATATTAGCCCGTTGTGTTGCCGAGGACGGAATGCCTGTAAAGGCACTAAGAAATCTTAATAAGGTCTAGCATATCTTCATGCTTAAAACTACAACATTCTGGCGGAATCAACGATATTAAACAAATTCATCAGTTTTGTTTATTAAAACACTAAGAGCTAAAAAACTAAATTTAAGAAATCAAACAACGTCATGGAAGGTCTGTAATTGGGGTCGACGAATAGACAAATATTTCATTAAAAAAGCATGTTCATATTACTATTCGTCTTTCTAATACCTTTAAAATAATTTGAAATATATAATCCTGGCTAAGAGATTTTTTTTTTGCAACTTTCAAAAATATGGTTGAAGCCTACTGATTCATATAAACACGCTTAACTCCCAACAAATTAAAACTCATTTAAAATAAATTTGGTAGAAACTTCTAAGCCGTTTTAAGGCCCATAGGTTAGGTTACTGAAATTTGTATTTAAATTTATTAAATTCCTATAATTTTTTATTTGCTTTTGGAAAATGTTTGTCTAGATCAAACATCATTTAATAGTTTTTAAATTACATTATACAATTATCTTCTTACAAAAAAAATTTAGTAAATAAATAGAAATTGTTAAAAAAAAGTTTAAAGTTTGATCAAATTACTGGCCATACTTTTCTTGGATTTTATCATCAAACATTTGTTAGGTCTGAACTTATTTAAAGTCATATCTATGTATTTTGTTGGTTTCGCACCTTTTTGAATTGTTTTTTTTTTATTCAAATTAACGTTTTATTACAAAAACTTATTTGATTTTAGTGTTTTAATGTATTCGAATTAAAACCGGTTAACCGGTTATTTAAAAAATGTCTAACCGAAACCCGTTTTTTTTTAAATAGCAACTATTCGTAATTTTCGAAAACCGGTTATTGAAAAAAGTCGAATAATCGATCTCCCTAGTAAACATACATATATGTATATTAAAATATTCATATACACAAAAGTAAGATAAAATAAACTAAAAACAAACGTCAATCACTTTTTAATTCTTTTTAAAATAGGTAATTCGATTTAATTTAAATTTATATTAGTATGAACGAGTAAAAGTTTCTTCAAAGTTCCAAAAACGTAACTCTGTCTATTCGGACGCAAAAAGTTTTTATACATTGAAAATGTACGCTCAGAATGTCAACGGAAATAAAGGGAGCATATTTGAAGGATGCCAGTTTCATGGGAAAATATTCAATTTTAATTTTATTTGCATAATTAAAATCAAATAAGCTTACAACTTTTTTTTTATTTCATGAAATCCTATATTTTTTTTGCAATACAGATTCAAGTTATGTTTAATTTTGTCAGATATTTCTATATATAAAGTATCAAATATTAACTATTTGATTTAAATTTCTTTTAAAATATTTAAAATACATCACAAAAATAAAAAGTGCAAGTTATATGCACTTAAAACGAAATACGCATTTATATCAAAATATGCAAAAACAAATCGATGCAATTTTCCTGCAAATCCTTTGGTATGGAAAAATAACTGATCGAAATTGATTTTGGATTACCGACTGCAAATATGCATTTGCATGAAAATCCAAACCCTGGTTATGACTAGGGAGATCGATTATTCGACATTTTTCAATAACCGGTTTTCGAATATTACGAATAGTTGCTATTTTAAAAAACCCGGTTTTCGGTTAAGCATTTTTTAAATAACCGGTTAACCGGTTTTAATTCGAATACATAAAAACACAAAATTGAAATAAGTTTTTGTAATAAAAAGTTAATTTGAATAAAAACAAAACAATTTGCAAAGGTAAGGAACTAACAAAATACATAGATATCACTTAGATCAGACCTTACAAATATTTGACGATAAAATCCAAGAAAAGTGGGACCAGTAAATTGATCAAACTTTAGCTAAATTTTTAACAATTTTTTATTGATTTACTAAACTTTATTTGTACGAAGATATTTGTATTATGTAATTTAGAAACTGTTGAATGACATTTGATCTAGACAAACGTTTTGCAAAAGCAAATAAATGATAGGAATTTTATGAAGTTATTATTTGAAATATTCTCTCAAATTTATTTTGAATCAGTTTTAATTTGTTGGTGGTTAAGTATGTCTATAAAAATCAACCATATTTTTCAAAAGTTGCAAACAAAACCTCTTAGCCAGGATTATCTATTTCAAATTATTTTGTTTCAGCATTATAGAAACGAATAGTGAACTGAACATTCTTTTTGTGTAAAATATTTGTCAATTGGTCGACTACAATTTAAAACATTGCATGACATTGTTTGGGCTGTGGGAAAAATCGCCCAAAGAAAAATGGCCCAAAAAAAAAATGAAAAATCGCCCAAATGAAGAATCGCTCAACAGAACATGAAAAATGACCCAAAAAGTGATATATGAAATTTTGCCCAAAAGAAACGAAAAAGGGCCCAAAAAAAAAATGAAAAATGACCCAAAAAGCAAAAACGAATTTTTTCCCGGTGGCATGTTATAACGTCCAGTGTCATAGTGTCCATGGACGTTATGACACTCCAAAAAGTGTCATAGTGTCCATGGACACTGCGCTAACTAAAGCTTCTCTGCACAGCCGGCCTTCGGCCGGGCGCAAGGATTTTCTCCTCTATGGTATAACAAACACCGGCTTCGCTAACTAAAGCTTCTCTGCATAGTCGGCTTTCGTTTGGAAACAAGGCAGAATTTAGAAGCTTTACTTAGCGAAGCCGGTGTTTGTTATACCATAGAGGAGAAAATCCTTGCGCCCGGCCAAAGGCCGGCTGTGCAGAGAAGCTTTAGTTAGCGAAGCCGGTATTTGTTATACCATAGAGGAGAAAATCCTTGCGCCCGGCCAAAGGCCGGCTGTGCAGAGAAGCTTTAGTAAGCGAAACCGGTGTTTGTTATACCATAGAGGAGAAAATCAAAAAAATGGGCCATTTTTCATACAACATTTTTGGGTGATTTTTCATAATGAAAAATCACCAAATTTAAAAAACGAAAAATCACCCAACAATAACGAAAAATAGCCCAAAAATTTTAGGTCACTTTTCATATGAATTTAGGCCCAATTTTACATGGAATTTTTTTGGGCGATTTTTCATTTCTTTTTTTGGGCCATTTTTCTATGGGCGATTTTTCCCACAGCCCATTGTTTGATTTCTTCAATTTTGTTTTTTAGTTCTTGGTGTTTTAATAAATTTAACTGGTAGAAGTTTTTCCCAAATCGTTGATTCCGCCGAAATGTTGTAGTTTTCAGCATCAAGAGATGCTAAAACTACTTAAGATTTTTTAGTGCATTAACGGTCATTTCGTCCTCGGCAACACAACGGGCTAATATTTCACCCAATGATTAATTTTTTGCAGCGTATTTAAGTAAGTTCTTATTTGTCGTCTCTTTAAAACTTCTTCGAACGGAGCTAAGTTTTATTTAGAGCACATTAATGTCAAGCATGTAGACTAATTAATGGTGATTAATAAGTCGTGACATGGAAGAACCTTTGTAACTTATCATTTTAGGGCACCTAACTTTGTCTTTTTAATCGCGTTCGAAAAATATCTAGAGATAACCTTTATATAAAAATATATTTAATTTTTAGAATACTCTTGCTACTATTTACTTTTTAACTGCACACGTTTTTGTAGTATTTTGAATAGTTTTTGGTTTTTTTTCTACAAGAACACACGCTTTTATAAGCGATTTGTATTTACAGTGCTCATAATGTTTTTTGACCTTTGTTACATTTTGTTTTGACATTCTTCATAAAAAGTTAAAGTTTGGCCAATATTCAATTAGAAAAATATATTTAAATTACCAGTAAATCTACAACAAGAGCAAGAAAAATGTTTATAAATTACACATTACTAAAATAACCGGTTTATTATACCAAAATAACCGGTTAATTTGATATTCGAAAAATGGGCATTTTAAAATATCCGACTTGGACAAAGCTAAAATAACCGGTTAAAACCGGTCGAATAATAACCGTCCGATCTCCCTAGTTATGACGAATCAATGAACACAGCATTAAAATTTTTATTTTCTTTGAAATACAACAATATTTTTTTTAAACAATTGTATGATTTTATTAAGGACATTATGACGATGTGACTTGATAGCACACCGTGTGAATCCCCCAAATATGTATTATAACTATATCTCTAAGTTCCAGACTTTAGTTTAAGATAGCAATATTTTTCTGAGATCATTTCAGTACAAAATCTGAGTGTTTTATTAAATTTTTTTAGCTTATGGTTCCATTAACCATCTTAAACTATAATCGGTCTTAAAACTAAACTTAAACTACATTTCTTATTAGTACATTGCAAAATATTATGCTTATAAAATTCTATAATATCATTCGGTGTATTAAAGTATTTTTCATTTTTCTTCTCTTGGCCGATGGCAAATAATTCTTGGCCTTCGATTTGTCTTATGAATAGATGAAAGAATTCGTGTTGGGCATAGATGGTGACGATGTATTTAATGGAAATATCCTAGATATTTAGAAAAGTTGTTTGAATTATAAGTCTTTGAAAAGGTTTTGCTATTTACCTACCGTTTCTTTGTATGGTCTTACTAAACAGGTTCCATCTTCTCTACCCATTAATATATCCTCGGCTGCAGAACGATCTATAGTACGATAAAATGGTTCAGTTTCAATCTTTCGCTTTTCAATTTGTAGATAATTAGCATCTATATCGTCTGTAATGTAGAGAAATCAATAGACTGTATAATAAAAATGTGTTGTACTGGTTAATTATGAATAAAAAATAAGTTATTTGCGAAAGCTTCTATTAATAAAAAGGGGGTTTTTATATAGATAGAAGTGGTATAAAACAAAGATGAATTTTTAAAATTTTTATGAAATTAACTTTATTCGAAAGATAATCTTCTGTCATTATAATTTAAATATTTCTTCTGGCATATGAGCAGCACGGCTGGCTCGGACGTAGTATAATCAGGTCCAATTTTCGATGACTTTTTCCAACTTTTGTGGCTGAATATCGCCAATAGCGCGGTGAATGTTAAATCCGTTAAATCGCATGATCTTAGAGGCCAATTCAAGGGTTCGAAACGTGAAACTATGTGGTTATCAACCGTTTCCTTCAAAAAATCAATTGTGGCACGAACTGTGTGATATGTTGCGCCATCTTGTTGAAACCACAGCTCCTGCACATCATGGTTGTTCAATTGATGAACGAACGTTCTGACCACCATCGTTTTTAAAGAAGTACGGACCAATGATTCCACCAGCCCATAAATCATACCAAATAGTCAGTTTTTCTAGATGTAACGGTGTCTCAACATACACCTATGGATTGTCATCACTCCAAATACGGCAGTTTTGTTTATTGGCGTATTCATTCAAACAAAAATGAGTTCATCGCTAGCTGACAAAATAGCGGCCAGTTTTAAATGTGTTGTCAACTTAAAGTTTAATACCTCTATAAAAATACCCTGTATTTCTGTGGTCATAAGGAAGAATAGCTTAAAGCTGGGATCACACGATTGCCGCAATGCACCAATTTTCACAGTTTTTACTACCCCAATCGTCTGACTGCTTAATCAAATGCCTCATGCACCAATCGAGGGCAATATTGTGCTTACTTCGTGCGGCAATCGTGTGACTACTTGATGTGCAACAGCGCGTCAATAAAAATGACAAAAATGTACCAATATTTATTGGGTTCTTGTGCGGCAATTAAACAACACAATACGCGCTAATATTTGCCTTTTTTAACAAATTTATTTTTGTGTGTTTCTTTTAGTAGGAATAAATTAAAAATAAATCTATATCTATATCTATATTCTATATCTATATATATAAATATAAGTCCCTATATGTACGTCGCACTGTGGCTGAAAATTGAATTTCATCGGCCAAAAGTCCAATTTTTTGTCATCGCCGATTTCAAAAATTTTAATGCCATTCGATAGCAAACATATTAGAACTAAGGTATCAAAAAAACTAGATTAAAATATTCGTAATTGTGGCTGTGGCATGCTGCTGGAAACAAATATTTTATTTTGTTTTAGAAAAAAATTAATTTTTGTAAATTTGATCAGAACTAAATTATGATTTCTCGCAAACCGTTATCAATAATTGGTCGAAATTTTTTTTGTTATATTAATGGGATAGTAGTCTTTAAGAAATGGATCATTACATCAATGTATCATTTATACCTGATGTGTTATTAAATGTTTCCCCAAGTTCTATATTTTAGTTAAATCCGAATTTTAGAGGAGTAGAACTTGTTAGGGTCAAAAGGGGTCAAAGAGATTTTAGTACCATCAGAAAGCTGAAGGTGTCCTCTTTTTTTTGCTCATATGACTGAAATATAACACAATGGTTTACGAGCGTTTTGTTTTGAAAAATAATTTTGATTCTTATGAACGGCTGAACATATTTGAATGAAATTTTAAACTGTCATGGCCGGGTAGCTTTTGTGTTGAATTGGAAGATCACGGGTCCATGGAGGGTCGGGAGGGTGACTTGCGGATCTCTAAAATTGGTAACCTCGGAAATTCAAACTTTTAAAAATCATTGATGTACTTGCATGCAATGAACAAATTGATTATAGAAAATTTGGGGATTATGCCAAAGAAACAGCACGAATATATACTACCAAATATCCATGGAGAAATGTGTCTGCAACAGTTCATAAAATCCTTTATCATGGAGAGGACGTCATTAGGCATCATTTAGTACCACTAGGAGATCTGTCAGAGGAAGCCCAGGAAAAAAGGAATAAAGATTACAGATTTTATAGGGAGCACAATACCAGAAAAATGTCACGAGACTTTACAAACGAAGATCTGTTTAATATATTGTTGGCAACGTCAGATCCGCTCATCTCTAGCATTCGAAGTCAATGGAAAGTAGAACATCGGGACTTAGATGAAGAAGCAAAAGGGCTGCTACAGGACAGACGTAGTACAAAAGCAAATATGGAATATTTGGAGGCAATTTTCCAACCGAATGAATAGTAGATATAATTCACTGTTTTAAGAACTTTTTAATCTACATAACTGCCAAAATTCATTATGATACCTTTATTCATGTTAGATTTATAGAATGTCAAACATTAAAATTATTATTTATATAGTGTAAATGAATAAAAGGGCTTTCAACATGAGTAAAAAATAATAATTTTAAGGTTTGACATTCTATAAATCTGACATGAACAAAGATATATTAATGAAATTTGGCAGTTATGTAGATTAAAAAGTTCTTAAAACAGTGGGCAGAAAAACATCCCACTTTGTGAATAAAAAATACCATAATTCTCAATCTCAATCATTAGCATTTCCATACTAAATGCTAAAAAACATCAAAAGTTCAACTTTGACCTTAAATTTCTCAACAACTACTGAACCGATCTTAACAAAATTAACACTGCAAAAGAAGTCTTCTCTCCTGCAAAAAAAAAATTGCAAAATTATCTCTATCGGTTCAAAAGTTACAGATTTTTGGCCGATGAAAAACGATTTTCAGCCACTGTGCGTCGCCGAACTAATCATAAACGCGTCGTGCGATTTCAACCAAACTTATACACTACGTAGGCAGTGGCCCATATATGGTTTATATGAAGTTTGGTTGGGGGCGGAGGGGCGTGGCAAAATCCATAACTTGAGAACGGCTCGACCGATTTGAACGATTTTTTCTTTAAAATGATCGCCATGGTCCAACTTACGGTTTTTATGGAAAGAAATTTTTTGCCCCGCCCACTTTTACGCCCACTTTTTTTACCTAAAATCAGAAAACGGCTCCATCGAGTTGACTAATTTTTCTTTCAAATGTTCGTATTAATCAACTTTAAGTTTCATCGAAAGAAAAATTTACCACGCCTACTTTTACGCCCACTTTTCTATTAAGCGCATTACTGGAGAACGGCATGACCGATTCCAACGATTTACCATTTGAATTCAAGCGGCTCCAATTCCCTTTGCGTCTTGCCTTTGCTATTACCATCAAGAAAGCACAAGGCCAATCATTGACTATTGCTGGCTTAAAAGGTCATGAACAATTTGATCGAAGCAACAATTTTAAAGGGGAAGTTTAAAGGTGAAGATGTATTGATTCCACGAATTCCAATGATTCCATCAGATTTACCTTTTGAATTCAAAAGACTACAGTTTCCAATACGTCTTGCATTTGCTATTACATAAATAAAGCGCAAGGGCAATCGTTGGAATTGTGCGGAATTGATTTAGAATATCCTTGCTTTTCACACGGCCAGTTATATGTTTCTTGCTCACGTGTTGGCAAGCCTTCAGTTCTCTTTATCTACACAACAACTCATGGCAAAACCAAAAATGTTGTCTACGAAAGAGCTCTAAGATAGTTTAAGTGATACATAGTCTAAGATTGTAAGAAACTAGAATTAAAAGTTGAATAATAGGGAACAAAACCAACTTTATTAAAAACAAGTGTGTTTATTTTCTTATTTTGTTTTGCCGTGCGAAGCAGGCAACGGGCCCGCTAGTATGTATATAAAAATAAGTCCGTATATGTACGTCGCCGAACTAATCATAAACTATACACTACGTAGGCAGTGGCCCATATATGGTTTATATGAAGTTTGGTTGAAATCCGATAACGCATGTGTGTGCGGTGCGTATGTGAAGTGAGTGTGTTTTTGCCGCAGGCATTTTTTGTACCGCATACAGCATTCATTAGTATTGAATACATTTTGGTCGTTTTTTTTGCCGTGCGAAGCAGGCAACGGGCCCGCTAGTTAAAAATAAAAATTAAATTTATTAAAAATAAAAATTGGGAACTTAGCAAGTCATTATTAAATAAATAAATAATAAATTTTGTATTCCCGAAAATAACTTTTGATATACATATAATTTTTTTTTTAAATTAGTGCAATAGCTGTATAAAATAAAACGATTCAACAAAGATTTGTTTAAATATATGATACAATTTTTTTTTTTTAATGAACAAGCCAACTACATCTTTCAAACAAATAAAAAAGCTACCACAATAGATGTTTTCGCAGTTGACACAAGTAAGACCAATCGTGTGACTGTGATGCGGATGTATAAAACAGCGCAATCGTGTGATTTCAGAATATTTTATTGGGGCAATTTCATTATTGTGCGTCAATAAAGCACAATCAAAACTGTGTCATATTGGCGCATTTGCGGCAATCGTGTGATCCCAGCTTAAGTCGTTATAGGACAAAATTGAGTTTACAAAAAATTTTTTAAACTCTATTGAAGTTTTTACTATCCAATAACAAGTAGAGTTTCGAACCTAGCAGGTTTGTAAGGGACAACCGTAAAAGTTTCGCTTACCATCTCAGTTGTGTTGTGAAAACAGCAAATAAGTGCCCCGATAGGCAAGTTTGTAGTGAGCTAGTCTATCAGTACATTGGTTGCGGGTTCGATTACCGCCAGAGACAGGTCTCCTTCAGAAAAGCGTAGAGCTTTGCGGGATTAGCATAAGGAGAAAAAAATTGCATTTGTTTTTGTTTGGAAGCGAACGGGTTACAGAAACAAGAAGGGTAGACAAAGGCACGATTTCGTTACATCTTACTTATAGATCCGCCTGTAAATGCCAACTGTTTTGCAGGAATTATAGAAATATTAAGCAAAATTTCAATAATTTTTTGCAAGCCTTAATTTTCTGGCATTAGGGTTGTAAAAGGTGGTGGATGAATACTAGAACGGGATACTCGAGGTGAATGAGCCTTGGTCTTTTCGAGACAAAAACTTTGATATATCATAATTTTAGATCCGATTTTTAATACTAAAAATATAATATAGAAAAAAACATTTAAAAGGCGACCCCAACGCTTGGCAAAAAAAAATAGAAACTGCCTTAAAAAAATACTTTATATTAGAATGTTTGCTTAAATTTTTTTCGGTTTTTTTTGTTTTTTTTTTTTTTTAGAGGTACGGTCTAATGTACATACCGCTTCTACATTGCAATATCGACATGTAAATGCGATTTTTCTAAATGTTGAGGCATCACGTTTAAAGTTTTTTTGCGTATTCAAAATACAATTACGCCTTCAAATAGGCCTAGAGAATTGTCTTCAATAGCTGACTATTCTGTTCGTTAGAATTAGTATTATTATTTTTAATATTTTGCACTTGCCTCGTTTTTGAGCTTTTGAAGGATTTGAAGACCCTGATATAAAATTTGACATTTGAGAAAACTTGGCGTTCTAAGTCAATTTCGAAAAAACTTGCACTTACATCATAATGCAGGTGTACATGATGGATGTTCGATACATACATACATAAACATATTTTTTTAAATTATTAAAAGAAAACTTAAAACTTTAAAAAAAAAAATTGTTTATAGGAACATACATATGTATATCGATTTTTCTTAAGTTTTAAGGGGTCTGTACACGGTCAAGCATTTCTCATCAAGCGCTATGGTAGTATTAGTGAAAATGTGGTTGTATGTGTGACATCGACGATGCTGGATGGAAAATCAAAAAATTTAGATATGACGGCGAATATTACGTCCAGCACACGTACACGAGTGAACTCGCCGGCATGACAAGCATTTTGACCATGTACAGACCCCTTTATAATAAAACTTATTTAATTTATTTAATTCATTTGTAAAAATTATTTACAGATCCAGTAATTTCTGGATAATATTTTTCAGTTGTTGTGCACAATTTCCCCAATATTTTACTCCGCCGAACGTTTTTTTTTTTTTTTCATAAAACTACGCATCTTTATTGTTTGCAATTGTTTTGTTTTTAATAAACACAAAATATTGTTCTTACTTAAAAATTCTAAGTGCAAAATACTCAAATTACTTTTAAGCAGAACTTGTCCAGATCGGATCAACCATCTCTTTACGACTCTCAGTTTAACATTATCTCTCTATTTCTTACCCACAATGACATAATCGTGTTGTATTCTAGACGTTTGCTGTTGGTGTTGATGACGTTCACTTGTATTCAAATTCAAACCACCCTCCACCGGATCATATTCGCCATCATCCTCCGACAAAGTTCTCATTTGTTTATGTTTATAACAATTACAACAATCACAACAATCACAACAACGACAACAGCAATAACCGCAAATGCGCGCGGTATCGATAAATGAACAAGTATTGGCTAGATTTGAAAAGAATCTGGCGAATAAATTATGTAAAACCGTCCAATAGACACGTATCGACCAGCACATGGCGATCAGTTAGCGGCATATAAATTAATACGTACTTAAAATTTGTTTTAATAAAAATTAACGTTTGGTTTTTTGAGTTTTCGAGAAAATTTCACAGAATAATTTTTAAATAATTGCATTTAATGACCATTTATTAAATTCTTATTTAATGACCATTTATTAAATGCTTATTAATTATTATTGTTGGTGTTATTATTAACAAATTGATTTTGAATACGAATTTAACGCGCCGGAACATGTCTACGTTGTGGTGTCTTAACGAATACTGGCAGATAATAAAAAAAATGTTTTTAATTCCCTGATACATATTTATTAATGATGTTGTTAAGTGAATTATTACTCTGTTCTCATATAGTATTCAAATATTTTATCATCATTATAATGATCATTAAAATGATATTTAATATTTAAAATTTTTCAGTTGGAGATTTTTGTAAGCCCCTGATTGTGTGTTTTCTTTATCTATTTCAAAAAACTATAACAATTAATTTTAAATTAAAAATTTTGTCACAGTCTCGCGATTTTTTTTTTAACAGTCAAGTGTTGTTAACAGATTTGTTAAGGAATTATTTTTTTTATTTTAATTTGTAATGATATCCACCGTTTAGAAAACAGAGACTAGATAGATTATTAATAAATTAGCCCCCTTTCAGACTTACTTGCGCAACTAACTTTCCGAGTACAACAAAGTCTCAATTTTTCCCCCTTAACGCGACCTTACCCCTGACGTCTACAAATCAAGAGCTGCGCAAGTAACTTGCCTAATCGGAAAGGGGGCTTACTGACACAATTCATTTAAATTTAGAAATCAGTCTGGATGTCTTCTTGAACATTGGTTCCGTTAATATATTTTATAAAATGCATGGATTCAGTGGAGCTTGGCTCGGCCTTTGCACTGAATGAATTAATTTTAAATTACTTTTTGATGTTATGATAGCAAACAGTTGTGAAAGGGCTCTTTGGACGGATGGCTCATCGGTTGGGGGCACAGGTTTAGGTGTTAGTTACTAACATTAGATTGCTATATCCTTAAGATTTAATGGCATTGTTCATTAGTATTTCAACATAAGGCCTTTATATGTATTCAAGACTCTGGAATCTTAATTTGAAAGTCGTCGCTCTCTTCCGGACGTTTGTCTTAAGACGCATCTAACACTTGCGTTGTACCCTCGGATGAATTTAATATTAAAATTTTTAAATCTCCCAAGATCAAGACTAACCAGAGTTATTTCTGATACCATGGGAGCTAATTACCCCAAGGGGATATGATAAGCTTAAGACTGGTTACTGGTTAAGCCCTACATTTTAACGTAACATAGGGCGGAGCCCGGTGTGCTGGCTAATATCCCTGTATATTTTCCATATTTCCACTCGGCAAAACTATCGATATCGATACTATCGATAGTAAGGAAAAAGTGCTTAAGGCTTAAGGCTTTCTTGTAGATTTAAAGGTGGTTTTACTCCTATTCTAATATAATCATCACTAATCTGCGGTTATATTTTTTTAAGGTTATTGTTCTATGCATTCCTTAAAGTTTTCATTCCAAATATTTTTGCACATTGAAAAAAAGATACGCAAAGGGTCAATTTGCTTTAACTTCCGGAAAAATCGTACGAAATAATTTAAACTTTACCCATGTGATCGTTTGAACCTAAAGATCTGAAAGGTGCAATTAACTTCAATTAAGGTTAATTCAGCTGAAGTCGTTTTTCCTTTTTGCAGCAGAATTAAAAAGGTTATGCAATGCTATGGACTTGTTACAACGTTGATATCCGGCCATGTTCCGACAATCGCAAGACGCCAAAATTATGTTATGGTATTCTGAAACTCTTGTGATTTTCTGCCATAGTTTCTTTTAAATATTCTGAATCTGAATATTTAAATCGCCAAAATTGCGATTTACAGAACACTTATTATGCGATTTCAAGTCACAATCGCAAATTTTAAGTGTATTGCGATTGTCATATAATCAAATTTGTAGTTACTTTAAACATTTTCCAATGGTATTGATAGTGATAAAACCTATCGATAATCCGCCAAAAATAAAACTATCGATACTATCGATTGTTTTGCAGCTTTAATAGATAGCCGTGAGGGCGTAAATCAATAACATTTATTGCTGTTATCGTTCACAGCACAACAGAATGGAGCTTTTTTTAAATTTTCTGAAATAAATATAGCTGATCTTTATGTCCTTTCATCTGCTGATGACGTAACCCATTCTCGAATGTCCCCTAAACGTTAAAATACTTTCTGGATTATTCACAAAAATCTCAGTGCTCTTCCAGGCTCTAGTACCTAGATTCGTTATGAGTATTGAGAAACCTATAAGGTTGTCTTAAGAAATGGATCTATATGATCTTTACTTTACAGTAGTCATAAACAATACACAAAGAGAAAGATTGGCAGGCCAAAATTCGTCATTAGTTCCAAAACAAAAACCAGCTCCTAACTGAAATTTGTTTTTGCCGTATTTCTCTTCGCAATTTGGGTTAAACGATAGCTTCTTGCACAGAACAAAATAAGAATTGAGTTCAATTAAAAAAATTGTGATATTAATTAAATTAATTAAATTTGCACCATTAAACAAATTAATAGTATCAATTAAACGTTTAATTTGATTAGTGAAAAATGTTGAGGAATTTTTTTCTGTGTGGTGATTCCCAAAGATACCGCAACAGTACACATATGTACATGTACGTACATATTCGTCTTCATATTGATGATGCTCTAACATCAGAATTGTGACATCAATGTTATTACAATTGTAATCAATAAGGCAAAAAATGACATGAATCCAATGACGAACGTCATCCTAAAATTTTGTCATATTTTATGCGTCATCTATGCTATGACGACAGTGACATCAACTCGACCCCACATTTTGTGTACACTGATAGAAAAAGCTTCATAACGCTGATGTATTTTTACATCAGTACAGGCAAACCGTCATTAGTTTGATGACAAACTGTCATCAGTGCGATGACATAATTTACCATGTCTTCAGTGTGAGGACAAACTGTCATCAGTGTAATGACCAACTGTCATCAGTGCAATGAAAAACTGTCAAAAGTACAATGACAAACTGTAATCAGTGCGATTACATAATGAGTCCTTTCGTAAATGTGATGACAAACTGTCATCAGTGCAAAATCAAACTGTCATAAGTGCGATGACATAATATATCATGTCATAATATATTACTAACACTATGTTCATGTATAAAAAGTACAATTAGAAGCAAAAATTCCCATATTATTTTTTTTTAAATTATTTATTTAAATATATCAAATTTTTCAAGTAGAATTGTTACGAAAACTATATCGGGCATGCTGCTGGTGTCTTATAATTGAGAGTTTTTCTATTAACAAAGGGCAGAATACAACAAAAGTGAAACAAACATGTGTAGCGGGTAAGTAAATAATGATATTCTCTGAATTTGAATTTGGTTCAATTATAATGACTCAATTTGATGACTGTTTGTGATCGTACTGATGACATGCTTTATTAAACCGACTCCGATTCGTCATTTCTATGATGCCAATGTGTCATCCCATTGATGACAGTATTTAAATTTTTGACCCTGATGACAATTTGGCCAAGTGATTATATTAAACAATTTCAGACAAAAAAGACTAACAGCCATATTCATAAAAATATTTTTAATTTAATAAAGGTTTACAAAACAAAATTTGTATGAAAATTTTCCTTAATAATTGACCTTTAAGTGTTACAATAAGAATACGGGGATTATAGTTTAAGAACAAAAATTTTTAAACTTAAAATTTTAAAGTTAATAACAAAAACAAAAATGGCTAATTCTAAAAACACAAATTAATTTGCGGCACTAAATTCATTTTCTGCTAACAACATTATCCTTATTTGAATAGAGATTAGTAGAGAATAGTAAATCGCATTTGTCTTCCTAGTCCACAATAAATATTGTATGTTAAAACTGAGCAGAACTCAGAGGGATGGTTGGCATTCTAACCTGACGCTCACATATGTATAGAACATTATTAAAAACAAATAGTAAAAATAGTTTTAATTTGAAAATTCTTACATATCGACACCTAAAATTCAAAAGGGCGTAACAACAATAAAATTCGAAGTAGAGTTTTAATTGATTATTTTTCGTTTTATTACACTACATGTACACAAAAAATTTTAGATCCCAGCGATCAAACGCCAGTATTTATTAAAGAAATTTAAACGCCAAGTACACCTTGTTGTTATTGCTTTTGTAAAGTTTTTTGCTTCTCCTGTAAAATTATAAAAAGTGTTGTTACGCCCTTTTGCATTTTAGGTGACGATAAGTATGTTAGCCACTTTTTGTAAATTTTTATTTAAAGGAAAATTTTAGGAGTCCAACAGGAGTGGACTCTAAATGTGATCTATAAATAATTTCCCCACACTTTACAAACTGACATCAGTATTATAATTGGTTCCGGTTTCTTTAAATCTATGCGAAATTATGCGCTGACCATCAAAAGGAAAATGCGGATGTTTAAATTTGAGGTATAAATGATCCATGGAAATCGCTACAGGGAGATGATCCGAAGCTTTTTGTGGCGGAAAATTGATGATTTAGACGTAAAGAATATGTGGTTCCAGCAAGATGGTGCCACTTGCCACACAACAAAAAAATTAATCCTTTGAAGGAAAAATTCTAAAATCGCATTATTTCTCGTAGAGGAATAATACCACAAGAGCTTAAAAACAACATAATCGAGAAGATATCAAACATTGACAGCAGTTTATTGAAAAACGTATTGAGAATTTTGGTAAAAGATTGGGAACCTGCCGAACCAGTAGGGGGTCACTTAATCGACATCATTTTTCATTTTTAACCGGAACCTATTTGTTATAAACTGAAATCAAAATATTTTTAATATTTCAAAAAACTTCTTAATATTAAAATTAAAATAATACCGCAATTTTTGGTACCCTTTAGTTCTATAAAACTTTTATTTAAATAAAATATCATGATTCCTATATTCCTATTTATTATATTGGACCCATGGTAAATTATGGATCAATCATCACAAAATTCTGAAGGGGGATTTCTGGTATTAAAAAACTAATATTAAAAAAAACTAGATGACCCGTGCGAATATTTCGCACCGTTAGTTGTCATTTTTGTAACATAAAATGAAAATAGTTAATAGAAATTTTAGTAACTTCAATACATTTTGTTAAAAGTATAAAAATATTAGAAATCATAATATATATCATACATATTTACATACATACATACATATGTTTAAATGCTTTGATAATACTTCTTTGAATACAATGTTAGAGGTAATGACATGATCATCGTTAACTTTTTGCCCGTACGAATCCTTAATACAAACAAAAATATCTTTAAACGTACGCAATTATATATAACTGACTTAGTAATAAACGGCATTATAGTAAATAGCGGTATTGCCAGAATGGATTTTAATACATACTATATTATGTAGAACTGCATTACTATTAAGCAACCCTGTATTACCACACTTGAACAAAAACATATAATCATAATGACAACAGTATTATCATGCAGTTCTATATAAAATATAATTTTTATCAATGAAAATATTAATTTTTCAATTTCTAACTATTTTTCGCCATTAGTGTTAGAAATAAGCTTTAAAATGATATATCATTCATTTAATTTGATGCGGTGGTATGGGGAATATTTGCAACCGACAAAAAAAAGTGCTTTAGAAATAATATATATGATTTGTAGTGTAGTGAAATTTGGCAAATTATGAACCGATTATCACAAAATTGCACGGTGTTATAAGCGGTAGCGATATAAAGCCAAATTGGACAACATTTTACCACAATATCTATACTTGCTACAGTTTAAGGCGTTAAGTACGTTTTCCAACAGTGGGCTTTATATGGGGCATATGGTAAACTATGGAATTATCTTTACGAAATTTTGTTGTATGATTTGTAGTTGCACAGAAAAAATAGAAAATCGACTTTAATTAAACAATTCGTTCAGACAATTAAATTTTTTACTAATTTTGCCCCTGCAAAAGAATTGATCATATCAATTAACGGATTTGTATTTTCGATTCATGCCACACAAATTTAATCAATTAAAAAATTAATTGCATCAATTAAAAAAATACACAACTTATACAAAAATATTTACATTTTTGTGTTTTGATTAAAAAAATTAATTGCAGCAAACAAAAAAAATAATTGAAGAAATTAATGTTCACCAATTAATTATTAAATTAAAAAATTTTTGGCAAAAATTTTTTCTGTGTGCATAGGACAAATTTGTGCAAAGGGTTATTTCGATCCGTGCAATTTAATTTCGTTTTTGTAACAAAATTATCAATTTTTTAGGGGGGTTGAGTTCCCAGCAGCGAAATTAGGCAATGCCGCTCATGTTTAAAGATATAAAATTTTTTTTTATATTATATTTTGAGCGTCGTTGCCTGATTTCGCTGCTGGCAACTGAACTAAAGTTTAATTGCCATCCGTAATCGACCCACTAGATTTATAACTCTTGTCATACTAATTCGATTTTTCTGGACCTCCCAAACTGTTTTGGAGGGCTAGAAGCAATTTGACACACAAATTGTTCTTTTCTTGTGAGAAGTTCGAGTCTGAGCATGTTTTTAAAGAACAGGCGGACATGGCTAAATCGACGTAGAATTACTCAAGAACTTATGGGGTCTTAGATGAATATTAAAAAAGTTTGACACGGAATGACAAACTAAGTATAAACATAACTCACCACTAGTTGTGGAGGGTATAAAACTCCCGGGAATCAAGCAAAATATTCCAAGAATGAGAGAATTAAAGCTATTAAATTTTCCAGGAAAATCCTGCAATGAGGATCCCTAGAAAAAAGCTCTATATATGTATATCTTTCATAGTGAGGAAACATTGCAAAAATATAGAGAGAATAGAGACCGTATTTCACAGTCCATAATTAAGTTTTTAATGATGAAACTCTTTAAAGGTCTGTGTTTATGTTTTTCATGTTTTTTAAATATTTTTTTTTTTTTGTTTAAACATTGTATACCATTTTTTGCAATATGACTTTTAATTCTATATCTGTTTACAGTATGTCACAAATATTTATATTTTGCTTCTATCTGTTTCAATTAAAGAAGCAAGGCATTTTAAGAATTATTTTTTTTTTTTTTTTTTTTTATTTTTTTTTTTTTTTTTTTAGAATAAAAAATAACTTATAAAACTTAATTCATTTACGCTGTTTTTGCATTTTCACAATTTGTACATTATAATTACATTTAACGAAATTTATCAAAGGTTTATTGAACAGAATTCCATACAACATATTTTTGAGTGATTTGATGTAAGAGAGTAATGTTAACAACAATCCACAAAAAACAGAGTTTGCAATAAGGCTTTTACGTTATTCGCGGCTTTGCTTAAACTATAAAATTTTAGATAAAGTTGTGTATGAACTAACAAGTAAAACTGCTAATGTGCCGAATCTTTATTACCTTCCACCGAAAGTTTGAATATTTCAGGAGTGGGCTTTATATAGAAACTATAAAACAATAACCAAACTCTATAAAACCTGACCTCACAGCACTCTAATTCCTTGCAGAACTTAAATAAAATGTCATGATTTATTTCAGATATATTATAAAGCGATTTTCAGAATCGGATCGTCCATAACGAAATTCAGCAGAGAGAATTCTAGTGTTAAAAAACGTAAATTAGAATACAAGTTTTGTAGAATTAAATGCTTCTTGAATCGGGAGTCCACTTTATAAGGGATCTATTTTAAATATTGAACATTATCACAAAATTACATGGCTCAATTTACACGTTTCATCTTTTGATGCTCAACTTCTTTTCAATTCCCTTTTGAAGATGCCATTACGATCACGCGCAGCAACAGGTTTCAACTTTTTTTGCTTCAAAACAACAACACTTTTATTCAAAGCGAACCAAAGAGAAAAAGAAAAGAAAAAAATTTACATGCAGCCATTGTTGTGCATATACCTACGAATGATAACACAAAGCGTACTGACCGAGTATAGGCATCTTCGTACCAACCCCTTTTATTCTTGCTTCCCTCTCCTTAAACACAAGAGTCGAAACGTGTGAATGCAGACTTACGGTTTAAGGTGTACTAAAGTGTTTTCCGAGGATGAGCTTCATATGTGACATATAATAAATTATGGGCCGATCTCCACGATATTTAGCAGAGTGAATTCTTATGTTATGAACCTAAGACATACTAAATTTTACTAGAATGGCATTATTCGTTACGGTTTTACGCGTACTAAAGTGTTTTTTGAGAGTGGGCTTTAAAGGTGGCATGTCATAACGTCCAGTGTCATAACGTCCATCGAAGAAATGTCATAGCGTCCGCGGACGTTATGACACTTTGCAAGGTGTCATAATGTCCACAACAAGCAAGAATGTAAACAAATTTGGGATCATAGCCGGCCTTCGGCCGGGCGCAAGGATTTTCTTCTCTATGGTATAACAAATACCGGCTTCGCTAACTAAAGCTTCTCTGCACAGCCGGCCTTCGGCCGGGCGCAAGGATTTTCTCCTCTATGGTATAATAAACACCGGCTTCGCTAAGTAAAGCTTCTAAAATCTTCCTTGTTTCCGAACGAAAGCCGACTATGCAGAGAAGCTTTAGTTAGCGAAGCCGGTATTTGTTATACCATAGAGAAAAAAATCCTTGCGCACGGCCGAAGGCCGGCTGTGCAGAGAATCTTTAGTTAGCGAAGCCGGTATTTGTTATACTATAGAGGAGGAAATCCTTGCGCCCAAAAGTGTTTTCGTCATATATTTAATATTTACTCCCAGAGAAAAAGCAGGAAAACCATTTTTAAAAAATTGTTTACCATATTATGTTTCATCTAAAAAAATCATTGTCACCGACAACCATAGTATGGTTAAACTAGTTTCTTTAAAAATAGTTTTGTTGATTGGGACCATAATGAAACATGTTTCTCTCTGCGTGTATGCAGATAATTTTTTTGTATTTAACTTATTTAGTAATAATGGACCTAATGACACTTTTGAAAGTGTTATAATGTCCATGGACACTATGACACTTTTTGGGGTGTCATAACGTCCATGGACACTATGACACTGGACGTTATGACATGCCACCGGCTTTAAATGGGGCCTATGTTCTATTATGGACCGATCTTCACGAAATTAAGTAGTATGATGTCTAGTCATATAGAACAAATCTGTGCAAAATCTCATATCAATCCGTGTATTTTGGGACGATTTATGTTAAGTTGTGAATCAAAATTAGAAATTTATTTAAGCTGTTGGTTCCATATTTGGATTCTTAACTCTTATCCTATAATCCCAAACTGCCAATTATAACTAGAAGCAATTTAGCACCAATATTATTATTTTCTGTTGAGTCTTTCGAAAGTGAACGTGTTTTCTACAAACGGACTATAGCAAAATCGACTTTATTACTTTTTGGGGTCTTAGATGAATATTAAAAAAGTTTCACACCGAATGATAAACTTAGTATATGTAGCCTTATTAACCCCGAAGTGGTGGGGAGTAAAAAAAATATACTTTTGTGCTTTCGGCAATTGAAAATCACACCGAAACACAAAAAAGCGGAACACCAAAACATCACACGTATGATTTTAAAAGGCACATTGGGTTTGAAATCGAGTCGTTTGAGTTACGGTGATTTTCAGAACAGGCCTGATTGACATGGTGCAAAACGATTTATAAATCTAGGATATCTTTTATACATGATTAATCAATCATGAGCATTGATTTTTCATATTCCACAAAAAAAAATGCATATCAAAATATTTTTGTGATATACTGTACATATCTACATTCTTATTTTCACATGTACATTTATTTGTAATATGAATCTTGTTTTAATTTGTTAAGCATTGTAAACAACTCCTTCCGGATTAAAAATTTTTCTCAGACTTTTTTCTGTACACATCTCTTCAATGGTTAAAAAAAAAGCAATAATGATCATGGCTCTTTCACACATGTGTGCATTTTCAATGTCTCATTTTCACTGTCATGTAAATTTAGTAAAATGTAATTCATTTTGTTCTGGTTTTGGCTGTTGGTTTTTGTTGTTGTGGTCTACTCATATGGATGGAGACTTGTTGGAGCCAATTGTAATTTAATTTATTTAATGATCATTCATCACTGATCATTATTTTAACACATGGTTGTAAGTGGCTTAAGCAAGTGACCTTGAGAAAACGTTGATCTTATATTATTTTATTTAGTTCAAATGTTGATTTTTCTAATATATATTTCGTGGCAATAAAAAGTTCATCTTTTCCTATCATAAATGTACATATATTTTTCTAAAGCGATTGTAGATGGGGTTACAACATACATGTATAATGACGCGAACATACAAAAAGGATTACCAAATTGTATACGAGAAATGGCCAGTAGTGCGATTCACTAACTTTTTTTGCGATAATCGTATCGTTAAAATAAATATAACGAAAATTTATCGAATTTGCTATTCAGAAATATTTTTAACGATATTCGCTGTCGATTAAAGTCAGCTGTTACTTTAAGAGTTTTTTTTTCGTTATATTAACGACAATAATTTACGTTGTGTTTATTTAATCGATAAAATGTATTTTATGTTATAGTGGCTGAGGCCCGACTTTTTACATACATACTACATAAAAACAAAATTATAAATTCAAAATGTACAAAAAATAGCAAATTATGAACAAAAACAAAATTCGAAATGTAAAATTCACAAAATAAAATAAAAAAACAGTAAATTAAGCACAATTTCATTAGTTTTTTCTTTATTCTCTTTTGTGCTTTTCGTTTATTTTAACATTTTGTAGACAGAGATGTTACAAAAACTACAGCTGTTTACAATCGTTAAAAATAAATTACAGAATCACACTATCGTTACTGCAAGCGAATATATATGTCGACAAAAATTACGATTGTCGGATCGATAAAAATTTGTGAATCGCACCACAGCTCTCATATTATTTGATTTTTAATAAGAAAAATTTCAACAAATAGAATCTGGCCATTATTTATTTCAAAAAACAGCCTCCTTTGAAAAATATCTTAAGGAACTCGATGCAACTTCTCAATCAGACTACTCATTATGGCGTGCAGCTAGAAATCTTAAAATACCAGTTATATCTAAGCCACCATTAAGAAACTTAAATGGCAGTTGGGCACGAAATGATATAGAAAAAGGAAATCTTTTTGTTAATCATTTGAAAACCGTATTTACCCCTCATACATCTTTCGATACTGCGGTCGAGTTACCACCTCTTGCTGTTAGAGCAGCTGTACCACTAAGATTTTAGATAAGAGAAATCGAAAATGCTATTCATGATTTAAACCCCAAGAAAGCCTCTGGTTTTGATAAGATCAGTAACAAAATGCTTTTAGAGCTACCCAGCATAGCAAAGAAAATTATTCTCTTGATTTTTAATGCTATTTACGCCCTAAATACTACCCACAAGAATCGAAAGTATCCTTAGTTACAATGATACCTAAGCCAGGAAAGGATCCTACAAAAGTTGAGTCATATAGACCTATAAGCTTATTGTCTAATATATCAAAGCTGTTAGTGTCAAAATTAGCACCAATTTTAAATGTAAATGGATGAATTCCTAACCATCAATTCAGCTTTAGAAGAGAACATAGCACAATTGAACAAGCCCATCGCATAGTAAACGCCATAAGAAAAACCTTTGAAGAAAAAAATATTGTTCCGCCCTATTCATCGATGTTTATCAAGCTTTTGATAAAGTCTGGCATGAAGGGTTATTACATAAATTGAAGCTAAACTTACCAGTAAACACACACAAGCTGTTAGAAAGCTACTAAGTCGGTCGAAAGTTTATTATAAAAGAATGTGCTTTTTTAAGTTCTCCTCAGCCAATTGACGCTGGGGTCCCTCAGGGTAGCATCATGGGCCCTGTGTTATACTTAATATATACCTCAGACATGCCAACGAATAACCACACCCTAACTTCAACATTTGCTGATGATACAGCTTTTTTAAGCGTACACGAAAACTGTCATGAAGCATCTCGTTACTTGCAGGATCATATATTTGAACTGAAAAAGTGGTTAAAACAATGGAGGATAAAGGTCAATAATCAATTAGTGCCCCAACAATCGCATGTAAAATATCTCGGTATTCATCTAGATCGGCGTTTAACATGGAAATGCCATATAGAAGCCAAACAAACACAAATGAAACTAAAAGCAATTCAAATTAATTGGCTTATTGGAAGAAATTCTGTTCTTAGCCTCGATTGCAAACTTCTACTCTACAACTCTATATTAAAGCCAATCTGGTGCTACGGTATTCAGCTATGGGGCACTGCCTCGGCCTCAAATATCGAAAAAATTCAAAGGCGTCAAAATAAACTTCTTCGAATAATCACAGTCGCTCCCTGGTATGATAAAAACTCAAATATTCACAAGGATCTCAATTTGCCATTAGTAAAAACTATTATTACGAAGTATGCAGTAAAATATTTAAAAAGGCTTGAGTCGCACCCAAATCCACTAGCTCGAAATATTTTAAATGACAGTGGCCACTCTAGATTAAGGAGAAGAGATACTGCAGGACTCATCCGACGACAAGACCGCTAAACATCTACATATGTGAACAGAACCCGTGAGGAAAAACATTTTCGTCTTGCATTGGCAGGACAAAAATAAAGTATAAGTATAAGATTTGATTAATTACACTGTGCAAGAAATTGTTTCGTGACAAGCTGGGCACCAGGCGTTTTAATATAATTCGGGTACGCTGAATCCAGTGGTGCAACGGTTTTTTAAGATTGGCTCTGGTTTTCGAGATATATCGTTATTTTGAAAATGGAGGAGGTTGCACAACATATGTTCGCGTAACTCAAAAACGCTTTAGCTTATTGAAAAGTAAAACTTCTTTCTAATAGCCGCAGTCATTTTAGAAACATAATTTTATTTTTTTTTTTGGAAAAAAATTAATTTTAACAAAATTTCAAAAATTTTGTTTTTTAAAAATTCATAAAAAATTGGAAAATGCAGCTATGCTTCTAATTTTTTGCAGACGTATAAAAAAATTCCAAACAAAACAAGCCATAAATGATTAAAATCTGTTTGCAACTTTTGATTTTATTCACAAAAGTCGACAAATTTTAATTAATTTAAGAAGTTCAAAAAACGCAATATTTGTATGGGAGCCCCCCCTAAGGGATGGTGATAAAGGGAAAGTATAATTTGAGAAAATGTTAAGAACAAAAAACTAATGGAGGTCAATCATACATTTTATCCCCCTAGGGGCGACTCCTGGGCATTTATGGGACTTTTTCTTCAATATATTTCTAGTCTGCATTGAACATTTTGTATGGAAGCCCCCTTAAGGAATGGAGATAGCGGGTGGGTATGTTAGAAATAAATGGTTGAGATGAAAAATAAAGTGTGGTTGGTCATACATTTGACCCATCTAGGGGCATCCTAGGCGCTGCAGGGGCCAAGTTTGAGAATTTCATTAAACGGCCATATTTGTATGGGAGCACCCCTAAGGGGTGGAGATATATGGCAATGTTTTAAAAGTCAAACACTAAAACAAAGATATGTCACATTAAGTGGTACAAAAAATTGTACCATATTGACATAAATTGGACCAACATTTCGCTATAAAATAAATAAGCAAACATAGTAATTCAAAACGCTTTTTTCTTCAATAAAAACAAAACAAGTACAAAAGTATAGACGATCGAGCCCGACCATTTGATATCCTACCCCACAGTATTAAAAGACAAATTTTCGGGAGCGTACCCTATTTTAAGCCCATGGGCAATCATCAAAAATATGTTAGGAGGTTAAGATTTATGTGAAAGTTCTTTGTGAAAAATATTAATTAGTTATCTTAAACTATATGAGATTTGTTTGCCCATTACTGATTTTGGAAGTGCGCATTTAGGGTACCTATAGACAAATGTGGGCCTACCAGCACAAAATTTTTCATGACAGTTATTGTAGCCAATTTTTATGTCAATACCAACATTTATAAGAAAGTTATGGCATTAAATGCTATTTCCGGGAGTGTTTTATAGATATCGTCAAATATGGGCCGATTCCAATAAAATCTGCTAAGATGATTAAGATTGCAATAAAATAAATTTAGCCTAAATTTAATCTTAATACCAACATAATAAGATGGTTTTTGGGTACAAAGACCTTATTTCGGAATGAACCGATTCTCACCATTTTCAGTAGGCTTCTTCCTTATGAATTGAAACCAATGTACAAAACTTCATCAAATTTCCTTGAAAATATCGACCTGGACTTTGCGCACAAGGCTACATGGACAGACAACCAGCCAGCCACCCGGACTGAGGGACATCGTTAAATCGACTCAGAAAGTGATGATCAGTATACTAAAAGGTATTGTGTGTGTAACACTACAAAATATTGTAGCACTCATATCCACTATTATGGTGTGGGTATACAAAATAAGGGAGAAGCAAACATTTTTCTATTTTTCTTTTTTTGTCAAAGGCAGACAAAAGTGTTGATAGTGTCACAAAAAAGTCGACAAGACTGGCGGTTTAGAGACACTTTATCCCAGGGTTCCTACAGGAGTACGAGTACATATTCTTATATATATGTACTTAATATGTTAGTATAACATCATTAACACAAATCAACAATAATGCAATTTTTTTTTAATTGTACCAAAAAAAAGGATATACTATACCAGTGTAAAGTTTCGATTGTACCAAACTCAACCTTATTGAGTTAGTTGTCTTACCTTTTCTGCTGATGTGGACTTTATATTTATTGTTGTTCTCGATAAGAATGATAGAAATAAAGATTACGACAACAGGCAGGCATACAAAATTTACTGCGCATGCAGGAACTTTGACGTCACACAACTTACATTCGCATGGGCTAAAAAGTTTTAGCTTCTAAGCTTTAATTAGGGAGATCGAACGGTTATTATTCGACCGGTTTTAACCGGTTATTTTTGCTTTGCCCAAGTCGGTTATTTTAAAATGTCCATTTTTCGAATATCGAATAAACCGGCTATTTTGGTATAATAAACCGGCTATTTTAATAATGTGTAATTAATATACATTATCCTCACTCTGGTTATAGATGTACCCTTAATTTAAGTATTTTCTAATTGAATATTGGTCAAACTTAAACTTTTACTGAAGAATATCAAAACAAAATGTAACAAAGGTCAAAAAACATTATGAACACTGTAAATACAAATCTTATAAAAGCGTGTGTTCTTGTAAAAAAAAACATGTCACGACTTATTAATCACCTTTATTTAGTCTACATGCCTGACATTAATGTGCTTCACATAAAACTTAACTCCGTTGGTAGTAGTTCTAGAGAATACTTTACTTAAATACGCTGCCAAAAATGAATCATTGGTGAAATATTAGCCCATTGTGTTGCCGAGGACGAAATGCACTTTAAGGCACTAAAAACTCTTAAGTAGTTCTAGCATCTCTTCATACTGAAAACTATTTACAACATTCCTGCGGAATCAACGATATGGGAAAAATTTGACAAATATTTCACACAAAAAGCATGTTCATTTTACTATTCGTTTCTATAATGCTGAAACAAAATAATTTAAAATATATAATCCTGGCTAATCTAATCCTGGTTTTGTTTGCAACTTTTTTAAAATATGGTTGATTTATATAGACATGCTTAACCACCAACTAATTAAAACTCATTCAAAATAAATTTGGGAATATTTCAAATAATAACTTTATTAAATTCCTATAATTTATTTGCTTATGTAAAACGTTTGTCTAGATCAAATATCATTCATCAGTTTCTAAATTACATTAAACAAATATCTTCTTACAAATAAAGTTTAGTAAATCAATAAAAAATTGTTGAAAATTAAGCTAAAGTTTGATCAATTTACTGGTCCCACTTTTCTTGGATTTTACCATCAAATAATTGTTAGCTCTGATTTAAATTTTGAGTTGACTCTGTTTCGAGGAACAAGTTCGATATGTATTTTGTTGGCTCCTTACCTTTGCAAATTGTTTTGTTTTTATTCAAATTAACGTTGTATTACAAAAACTTATTTGATTATTGTGTTTTTATGTATTCGAATTAAAACCGATTAACCGGTTATTTAAAAAATGCTTAACCGAAAACCGGGTTTTTTAAAATAGCAACTATTCGTAATATTCGAAAACCGGTTATTGAAAAAAGTCGAATAATCGATCTCCCCCACTATTATGCATATGTTCACACATGGCAGTGAGACAATTTATTATATTTCTATCTAAATTATTTGAAAACAGAAAATTTTTATTAGAAGCTATTTTTTTTCTTAATATTATTTTTTACATACATAAATATTTATTATCTCTATATAAGCTAAAAATATAAACATTTAATTAAACACAGGCAACACTTTAGTTTTTCACACAATTTCTCACTTTTTTTCGTGGTTACTTTGGTGGCATTTTCCCACTGCAAACTTCATGTTTGTGCTCTTTTTCTGCTCTTTTTTATCTTCTTACACACAAGCAGTGCAGTCATATTTTTTTTCAAAAATCTTTTAATTTCTGAAAAAAAAACTTTTTTTCGATCTAAAAAACTTTTTTTCCAAATCGTTAAAAAGAATCACTTACACTGCATGTGTTTACATATATATGTATGAACTTATAAAAATAAAAATATATAAATAAAAATTTAATTCATCGATATGTTTTATGTATATCATGTATTAAATTAAATGCATTAATTTTTTTATATTTTGAAATGAACTGAGCTGAATGAAGATTATTTTTTTACAAATTACACCTAAATTTATGTAAACTACTTGAATTTCAAAAAAACTTTTTTTTTAGAAAAAAAACTTGAAAACTTTTTTGAGTCTCAAAAAACTTGCAAAAAAAAGATAAAGCTTACGTTATGACCAGAGAAGACAAAAAAAAGCAAAAAACAAAGTGTTTACAGCAAAAAAAATATATAAAAAAAGCACAAAAATTTAGAAAAAAAAGCAGCAAAAAAAGCATTTTTATTTTTTTAATATATACATTTAAATATAAAAAATTACAGTTATTCTATTTCTTCAGATTCGTGAAAACAGTTACAATAACCAATCGTGTGGGCTTTTATATTTGTAAACCTCATTTTTCTTCGTCTTTCTGTTAAAAGTGAATTGTATATGTAGAAACTTCTTTGCACGTCAATGGATGTTGTTGGAGCAAATTTATATTTCAAAATTTCATTTCGTCATCAGGTTTAGCAACAGTTTGAAGAATGCTGTTTATTTGTAAAATTTGTTTGAACCCCGGATTTCTTTGAAATACATACTGCATTAAATTTCTTCATATATATTTTTTCATGTAGATTCTCAAGAGCTTTTCGTACATTTGACACAATATTTACACTTTCGTGAATAGCTAACCCAACTGTTTGTAGCTTTTTTTATAGCTTCCGTATACATTTGAGGTATGTATTTACCTCGAATAGAACTTTCGCTTGGAACTGAAAAATTGGCGTACTTTTGAAAGATGTTTTTGAAACTGGGATGGCTTACTTTTTTTACTGGTATATTGGTCTCCAACAAAAATTTACATATATCTTCGTGAAATATATTAGCAGTAATAGTAACAGGAAATTCCGTTATAAGTTTTTGTGGACGATTTTCTTGGCAAGCAGCTAATTTGTGTTTTTTGTACTAAAATGTTGCTCCACATTGCACTTCTTTTCGCTATTAATTTTACTCGAACACACATTACAAAAAAGCCAATCTTTTTCAACTTTAAAAACTTCAGGATACAATTTTACCATTTTTAGCAAAAATAACATATCTGACTTTTCTTTCGGCATTTTTTTTTATTATTTTTTCGTTCACAACGGCCGGCTTACTTATTTTGTTTTAAACTCAAATAAGTAACATGGCTGTTTTTTTGGGATGGTAAGTTTATTAATTTTAGTTGTAATAAAGCGCCCAAAAACGTTGAGTCCACAACTAACATATTTTTGTTTTAACCCAGAAAAAAGTTGTCAATTATTTTTTTTTTCTCATGTTTTCTCAAAAAAATATTTTTACGTAAAAATTATGTTAAAAAAGCTATTTTACAACAAAAACATAGGAAAAAAAAGCAAAATAAGCACCATAATAACAAAAACAGCAAAAAAAGCAAATATGGGCAAAAACAGCAAAAAAGAAGCAAAACAACAAAAAAAGCAAATTGGTCTTCTCTGGTTATGACAACACTGCACACAATACACAAATTTATTTTATTTATTGTTTAAAAAAATCAGTGGTGCCATCTTACATTAAAAACAAATACTTATATTTATCAGCAAAGACACACACCGGAAACCAGCAGAATGGCACGGCTGACAACTTAACTCTTTTCATGTTTAATCTAGCGATTTGTTATCAAACTTTGGGGGGGGAAATTGTAAAATATAGACAACTCACACTACCGTGCTTATTGCATAACAGTCAAATATTATTCTTATATGTTTTCCAATATATGTTTAGAATTGCCATAAAAACACATAGAACTTACGTGTTTTAAAATTAACGATTACCAAATCAGGCAAAAGTCAGGGATTGGAGTGTGTTTTAAAGTATGTCTAGTATTTTTGATTTTGATATTTTGCAGAACACGTTTTTAATGGCGACATGTCATAAATTAAATAAAAATATTTGTTTTTGTTTGTTTAAATAACTCTTCAATGTTTATTACTACATCGTTAATATAATTTACATAATATACCGAGAATTTCATAATTAGATTTTTATCCATTTTGTTAAATTTATACATTTTCATTTTATATATGTATTTTTTGTGCCAGCTGGTAAAGCATCTGTCATATCAAAACATGATAATTGTAGTCTGAACAGGTTTGTTAATTTTTTTTAGAAGTTGCTTAAACATGTTAAACTTTATAAGTGTGAGTACAGTATTAGTATAGTGGCATTAAATTTTAAAAGTAAACAAAAAGGTGAGTGTATTGAAACTTGAAAAAAAATTGTATCGTGTAACCTCTAATATGCCGTCCTATCGACTATCCATTGTTACGTGTACATAAGAACAAACCGTTAGCAGATTTAGCGAAGCATAATGGTTTATGTTCTTTGATGTGGGGTAAACGTATGGCACGACAATCCACATAAAAAGCAACAAGATGGTGTTTATTTAGACAGCAGTCAAGTGTTTAGCGGTCACGTCTTGAACTTTTAGTAGAGAAGGGAAAAGAGAATGCCATTTCTATTCCTATTTCTCCCAAAAACTCAAGACTTGACGGCTAAGACTTGACGAATGTGAACCAGCAGCACTTATATGGCAATATTGAAGAGATGTTAAACATTGTTGTGCAACCAATTGTTTTAACAAGAGTAAAACATCGACAACAGCAGTCTTCACTATTCAAATTCATATGGGCACAAGGAATTGTTTATTGTTTTAGATTAGACATCGCTATAATCTAGACGTTCTGTTAATACATACATATGGCCCAAATAATATATAACTAGTTGTTAAAAAAAAAATTATACTGATTTTATTGTATAAAAACCGCGTACCAGATCTTATGAAAGTGCCAGGCATTATTAAGCCACTTTTTTTTTTGCTAAATGTTTGACGTCAATCAGTACAAAATTGTGCTATTACATAGAAGCTATTATAAAAGCTTTCGTTGCCAAATTGTATATCAATATCGGGAGAGTATTTGTATGGGAGCTATGGTCAAAGATGGACCAATTTCAATAACATTTGGTGGGATAACTTCGATTGCAATAAAATAAATTTGGACAAATTTTAACCGTAATAGCAACATGATAAAATGACTTATGGGCACAAATCCACTATTCTGAAGAGAAGCTTGTATTAGGCCTATCTAAAATGAAAGCTTTTTTTCGGGAGTAGTATTCGTTTGGGAGCTATGCTCAAAGATGGCAATAAAATTTGGTAGGATAACTTCGATTGCAATAAAATAAATTTCGATAAAAATTAACCGTAATAGCAACATGATAAGATGATTTATGGGCACAAATACACTATTCTGTAGAGAAGCTTGTATTAGAGCTATCTAAAATGAAAGACCGATTCTCATCATTTCCAATATAATTGGGTCTTATAAGTTTCAAAACGTACATACCAAATTTAATCAAGGCTGCGACCTGTCTGGATGGACGGCCATCATATATACTAAAAGATGGGTCCAGAACCAATACACACATCATCATAAATGCATAATACCCTGTGCGCTAGTAGTGTAATAAGAGATTCTTACATAATTTTAAAAAGTACACTTAAACGTTATTACCTTTGGTCTATGTGCTGTATTTTTCGTTTAGCTGCACACTTAAGTTGTGCAGCTACTAAAAATATTCTGCTACGCAGTACTCACTTAAGGCAGGTATTCACTATCCTATTTAGTCGCACGATATGTCAGTGTGGCTTAAAAATGAATTGAGTGACAGATTTTTTTGACATAAATAATGCTGCTATGTAAATTCAGTTACCTGTATATATGTGCTCTTTTATAAAGGTGTTTTTCTTATTTCAAACATGGATTTAGTCATGCAATATCCTTTAATCAATAATTTTAACAAATTTGTTTAATACAATTTTAAATTTATTATAAATATATGTATCTAAAACAAAAAGAATTCATTTAATAACAATTTAGAGCGCTATATTCGGGTAAACAGATAAACAGGCTCTAACTGAAAATATAAAAAAACGTTGCATACAACCTTATAATATTGAGCCACCGATATTTTAAAGTGGTTTTCTGATCCCATGAAGATTCAGTTTAGAAAATTTAATTATTTGAATCAATGGTTGTGACTTCATTTTAAAATGTACTGTTTACAAATGTTGAAGAATGAAAATTAAAGATGACAGTGACGCATACGAAATTTTCGTGGTCGTTATAAATTTGATTTGTGAACTGGTTTATGAAAAAAAAATGATTATGATAAATTTTGAGATGTGCCTGTTTATGAATTAGTGTGCTATATGTATATATTTTTAAATAAATATTTATTTTTGTGGATATGTTTATGTATATCAGTTGAAATCGATTTAAGCACATCTGGAGATATTGAAGTGCCGAAAACAGTGTAACTAACTGTATACATAAAATAATCTTCTGTGTGCAATATTCCGACTACCGTTTCATTTTGCAAGCGATTTTGGAATACTGCCTTAGTTAGGTTTACCTTACTAAATATTACCACGACGTTTGCCAATGAATGTGGCAAAAATCAATATATCCTGAACAAATTTAGTTAGAGTAAGAATATCATAATCGGAACCAGCACGTTTTATTTCAGATTTTGTTCTCCCAAAATATATTAAAGTTTTTTTTTTCCTTATTTAAGATATTGGTTATCAGAATCCCGATCTTGTTTTTCATTTTCTTTTAACAAATTTGGAAAATATTTCGCAATATTGAAAAGTTAATTTGGATATACATATGCATAGATTTCGGATCTCAATCGCTTCACTTTGAAACATTCTATTTATATTATTAATTATACCCAGAATGCACTTAAAAAACATAAATAAATTTTATTTGCAGTGTTAAGATTATATTATTATTATTTTAAAAAATCTGCATTTTTCGGTCAAAAATCTTCATATCTGCATTTTTATATTTAATGGGCATAAAATCTGCACTTCTGGCAACAGTGATTGTTACTGATTCTTTTATCTCGTTAAACTAGTTTTCCGAATTTTATATCTGGCTAACCTAGATAGTTTTAACGAAAGATTAACAACCAAATGATGAAAAACAGTAGAATATTTCAAATTGAATAAACATTTTTAAAATTCTGTAATATTTTTTTTATAATTATTGCTAATAATTTTTAAATAATTTTTAGCAAATTTTATACATTTTTGGGAATTTATCTTAGAAAAAATGTGGCATCTTTATTTTCTGTAACATTCAGCGTTGCCAACTGGGAGTATTTGGCGCCGTTTTAGTGCTTTTTAAAATGTTCGACGGGTAAAATTCTTATATATTTAAAATGTTTTTGTATATATCCCTCTCTAAAATTTTGAGCGTTTCATATAGAGCATCAAAGTATATATAAAATTTAACGTTGACAGAGTATGGTCTATAATAGGTATTTTGTGTGCATTTTTTTACATAATATAAATTTTTAATTTAAAAATTAGCTAAGCCTGACAGTTAGTTCGATTAATTTAGCAGGCGTTATTGATAGCTCACCTGGCAATGTTTGTGGTTTGGGCTATAGATTTGAAGAGCGTGAGAGACAAAAAAAATTGACAGCGATGAAAGATAGCAATCAATAAACTGCTACCAATTTACAAGAAAAGTAGTTGAAGAGATACGATATGTATCCAATATTGTAATTTCAAGCAAAATAAATATTATAATCGTAAAAAAGGCTTTATTCCATTTTTGAAATAATGTTATGCCATAAGCTACTCAATTTGAGTCCGAAGAAGGAATTTTGTATAGTACTGAAAATGGAAGGCGAATGACTCGCCTTCTGCAATGGAAAAATATTGATTCTACATTAGACTTTTGGACTGAAGTCAATTGGATAAAAGATGGGTGAACATAAATAGTTTTGAAGCATAAGCGAATATAGCATTTAAATAGGGATGTCATTCTACATCTTCTGCCCATTGAGCAGTATGTTATGGGAATGGCAGCCAGAAGCATTCTTAGACTGAGGGAACTAGGATTGATTAGGAATTTCACGCAGGGTCACACACGGATCTTGGGTGAGATCGAAGCTGGAGGTTACTGCCTGGGATCACCCGGCTCCACGGATTTCGTGGGCACCAAGGTGGATTTCGGACGGTTGCCGGAGGTGGTTACGCCTTCTAGGGAGAGTTGGTCAGGTAGGAGCAGATTATTTAGTGGATTTGCTATTTTCACTGACGGCTCGAAGATGAGAGGCACGGGTGCGGGGGTCTACATTGAGGATCTGGACATCAGAATGTCATATAGGCTTCCTGACGACTGTAGTGTTTTTCAGGCGGAGGTTCTGGGGGTCTTGAGGGCCGTGGAACTGATGAGGGACAACATTGATAGGGGCTCGGAGGTCACTATATACGTCGACAGCCAGGCGGCCCTTATGGCCGTAAGGGGCTGTTACGTGAACTCCAAGCTAGTTGACGGTTGTAGGAGGGCTCTGGAGGGAGCCTTAGTAGAGTATATTATGAGATTGTGCTGGGTGCCTGGTCACTGCAACATAAACGGCAACGAGATTGCTGATGAGTTGGCGAGACAGGGCTCAGAGATGGAGGATCCTAATAACATGGAGGCGGTTAGGCCTCCAATAGGATTCTACTTTGGGAAGATTAGGGAATGGATTCTGGACGCGACCAATAGGGCCTGGGGGAACCGAACGGACTGCCGGGTATCACGGACGATGTGGCCGGTGCTTAGGAAGTCCGACTCGGAGTTGTTGCTGGGCAGAAGCAGGGTCTGCGTGAGGACCATAATAGGAATTATCACGGGTCACTGCATGATAGGCAGGATGGCGATGAGGTTGGGATCCGACGTGTCGGATATGTGCGGGTTGTGTGAGGACCCGGAGGAGCTGGAGACGGTTGAGCACATTTTGTGCCGCTGTCCCAGGCTACAGTGCAGCAGGCTGTGGTGACTGGGCAGCAGATTCCTAGGCGAATTAGGGGACGTCCCGGGCTGTGGGCTCGAGAGTCTAATAGGATTCGTAATGGGGATGGCCTGGCTGCGCAGCAGGAGACTGGGAGCTAACCGCACATAGGGCGGATTGGAGTTTGTTGAGTGAGGCTTTTCTCTAGGGTTTGGTCAGAACTTCCTTTTCTTATCTATTCTTGTCTTTTCTAATGCTTTTGCAGTTTCTCTTCACCTTCTTTTTCAGCTTCCTATCTATAAACAAGACATCACAATGGACCGCATTGGTCTCTGGGTGAGGGTGTGAAGGAGCCTTCGCACCAGCCTTTCTACCTACCCACCTACCTACCTACCTAGGGGCTTACTCTAAAAAATTTTCAAAAATTTTTTTTTCAGTTTTGACAAGCATACATTAAAGATATTTTGTCGCTCTTAATAGTAGGTTTTTTTAAACATTTTTTGTGACGTCGTAATTTCGTTTTTTAATAGGGCCAAAAACTAAATATGTGCAGCTTTTGGCCCCAATTTAGAACAAAACTTCGATGTCACCAAAAAAAAAAAGAAAAGAAAAACTGTAAAATCTTTAATGTTTGCTTGTCAGAGCTAAAAAAAAAAATTTAAGTTTTTTGGAGTAAACCCCTAACCATCCTCAATTTTATATTTTTTTGTTTCAGTCTTTTTTGGAACTGAAAACCTTGTCTGATCGAAATGAAATTTTTTGTCGTTAATAAGCTAATACAAATTTAGCTAATAAGCCAAATCAAAATTTAATTTATCTAAAATATTTTCAGAATATAATTCAGCTTACTTGGAACACTAAGCAAGTCAGCGAGAAAAAAAAATATTTCGATCGGACAAGATTTTCTGTTACAAAAGTGGTCTTGAAAAAAAAAATTGAGACTGTCTTGAGACAGACATACTCTTAAAAAAATATTTTATTTTTAGTTTTTAAAAGTTTACAAAATAGCTTTTGTTTGTTTCTCTTGATAATACATATTCCAAATCTATCATTTTTTTCTTTCTGGGACATTGTAATCATGCTCTCAAATAGGGCCAAAAGCTGCATTTTTCCAGTTTTTTACCCCAATTTAGAACAAAAATGCGATGTCGAAAAAAAATTTTTAAAAAAAATTTAAAAAACCTGGTATTAAGAGCAACAAAAAATCTTTAATGTGTGCTTATCAAAACTCAAAAAAAATATTTTTTAAAATTTTTTAGAGTAAGCCCCTAACAAGCCTCAAATTTTTTTTTCGGAGTAACTTTAGAAACTGAAAATCTTGTCCGATCGAAATGAGATTTTTTGTCGTTAATAAGATAATAAAGCAAACTAATATTAAAAAAAAAAAAAAAAAACGAAATTTTTTTTTTTGCTTGTATGGAATTTTTTTTTTTATCATTTGAACTTTGACCTCAAAGGGGCACGGGTTAAAGTTATCCGATTTGGCTGAAATTTTTTCCACATCAGTTTTAGACCATGTGGCACAATATTCTGCCCGGGAGATGTTGAAAATCCAAAGTTGAAATTTAGCTGCCACCCTAATACACATACATACATATATGAATTCGATCCAGTACCGCGATTTTTTTGGACGTAATGGAGTATTGATGGATCGCGATCCATATTGCAGAATAGTCTAATTTTATGTGATCCATGATTCTGATCGCGGATCACATGATAAATATTGAAAGTTTGGCATACTTTGTGATATAAATTTGTTATATATTAGTATTAAGGGAAAATTCAAAATAAATAAGATATTAAAATATTTTTGTAAAGTTTGAGATTTAACGAAAAATCCAGCAAGTTATTGAAACAGGCCATATTGGTATTCATTATTTTGAGTTATATAATTATATGTAAAGGCTAGTTTACACGGTAATACAATGTGTTACGACATGTCAAAAAATGATGTAGAATGAGAAAAATCTTATCATGTAAAAGCAAAATGCATTGAGTAAGAGAGAATACGGATAAAAATATGACAATCGGTCGGTAAATGTTCATTTTCTAAACCATTTTAGAAACTTATGTATTCTCATCACACCAGAGTCGCATTTTAACAGTGTATATTGAAGGTGGTAACATTTTTATAAAATTACAAAAACAAGCAGAATCAACTCAGGAAATGTTCATGTTGTTTTTGTAAATATTGTAAAACTGCAACCATCTGCTTTTTTGTTATTAACTCACTTTGCTTTTATTTTACTTAAACCATCCGTGTAAACATGAAAAATACTTACCAACAGATTTTTATTTTTTTATTTTAAACACGGAGAGAAGTTCATAATATTTTGATTCCACAAAGTCGTAATACATTGTATTACCATGTAAACTAGCCTTAAGATGTACTTATATGAAAAATTCTGGTTCACATGTCGTTTTAGAAGTTTTAAAAGATACATTTATTGAAATTTATTGTCGATCTTCTTAAACTAGCAAAATCTTTTCTTTAACGTGAATACATTAAAATATTACAGATATCTACTCCTTTAAAAGTGTTTGTTTAACGTACAGTTTTATTTCTGTTATTTATTACATTTCGCACTTGTTCAACAATACTGTATTAACTCAACATTTTTAGTAGAAGCAAAACAATTTTTAATTTTACATTAAAGGCATATCAACTACGGTTTCATTACCAAAAGGTAGACAAAATAGCCACTACATATATTTTTACACCTGAGATAAGATATAAGATTTTTATATCAGCAAACGTCAAATTCAATCGCAGAGAGTATTATCTTACGTGTGGACTCTCAAATAGTGTTAGTATTAATATTATAATAAATTTTATGAGACAGTTGTTATGAGAAATCTTATAACAATTATCTTATAAGATGAGCTGTCAAAAATACACATGCATATACACATATAAAACAATAATAAGCCACCATTATTAAAATCTGTAATTTATTAATGCAAATAGTGCCAATCTTGTAAAAAGTGCTTAAAAAATCAATATTTTAAACTAAAAAATCAAATAACAACATAAAAAGAATAAAAAATAATAAAAACGATACAAGTTTACTGTACGAGAATCAGTCGATTATGAAATCTTATAAGATACGTGTTCCCCTTGTTTAATATTAAGATTAACATGAAGAACTGTGCTCTCTCATTCTGCCGACGTTTTCTCACATATTATATCAGATATTATCTCAGGTGGAGACCCTGTGTTACAGGGAGTAGATATTAAGTCGCATGTTGATTTTTTCCAAATAGTGAAAATATATAAATTTTGAGTAATACACTATTGTTCAACAAGTGTGATATATTTATTTTTAAATGTTTATAAGATAATAAAATGGTTCGGTTCAGAAGTATTTTGGTAAGAAAGTTTGGTCGAATAGAAAATTTTCAATGGCAACGCTGATCTGCAACAAATAAAACAAAAATATTATGAACAAATTACTAAAAAAAATTCATAATTACAATTTTAAAGTAACATGAATTAAAAACTATTATTTTTCCACATTTTCTTCACTGCAAGTCCTTTGGAGGTTTAAAGAAACAGGCGTACAAGTGCATGTCAAACATTAACAAATTTTTAAAACGTACGCACAACGTGTTCACAGACAAAATTATTTTTGTTTTTATTTATTATATAAAAAAAATACATTAGCACAACTAAAGACGCACATATAAAAACCATTTACGATTTATTTTTAGCAATTAATTTAACTTTTTTAACACAATTTTCATTTAAAACCCGCACAAAAATGATTATTTTTTTAACGCATAATAATTTTTTTCAAGAATGTAAACATAAACAAAGCAAAATGACAGACTGTGGTTCTCACCACAGTTCAAGCAAAAAATAGCCATATACCGTTGTGCTGCCACCTTCTAGTAATTTCACCATGGCCCAGGGGGCTAGTATAAATTTTGACATTAGCGAAGAAATTTTTGACAACCACACAATTATCAGACATACTCCCAGGTTGTGCAACTCAAAGTCGCGTCCAAGCCGCCGCCCAATTTAAATTTTGCGTTGAAGTCGCCGCCAGTCCGAAAGGCATATTTCCAATCATTTTTTTTAATCAAATTTTTCTTTTTAGCCATGTTGCATATTTATATAAGCTATTATAAGATCAAAAATAGTAACATATTTAATTTTTTATTAATAACATGTTGCATGTTGACATTAGTGTTTAATAAAAGTAAAATACTTTTTTTTAAAAAAATTAAAAATTCAATAATAGACTACAGAACGCTAATTACATTTACATCCAATGCACAATCTTATGTAACTGTAATTGGAAGAAACTAATCACAATAACATGGAAATATATTCGATTGAGAGGTAGTCTAAATAAACAAACTGGATAAATAATGTTTGTTAGATAATAAATCCCATAATCAGCTTATTAGGATTTGGGTTACCTAAAACGCGAAATTCGCGAAGGTTTTAAAAATTTATTAAAAATGGGAAATTTACAAAAGCTTATAAAAGCATAAAATATATGTATGTTTATGGGTTCTTACCAGTAGAGAATTAAAAAATCGTTGAAAAACGTCAAAAATTTAACAAAATTAAAAAATTTAGAAAAAGCCGTATTTGCAGCCTCCAAATTCCGGAGTTATGCGGTTACAATTGTTAAAAAAGTAATATACAACCAAATTAAAATCCTTTTTCTTTTTTGAAGTCGGGTTAAAATATATTTATATTAATAACAAATGCATATATTTAAAATAATAACAAATTGTAATAGATAAATTTTACATTTTCAATAACTGATTCTTATGTCAGGTGATCCTCTACCGGCTACTTTTTGCAGAACCGCCGCCGCCAAAGAATTTGCCGACTTAGACTTCTGTTAAGAAATGTCAGAAAACAATTGTTCTGTTCTTTTTGTCAAAATTTTACGTTGCCAAAAATGTTATAATTTCACACAGCACAAACATGAAATGTTTCTACCACAGACAAATTTTTTTTTCACCATAGAACTTTGCTACCGTTTCACACACGCCCTTAATACCCCCTTTATATCATGTGCGATACTCGAATCTCCAAAATCCCGTCTTAGTGGATCTACTTGGGGAGAGAATAAGCCACGGTCCAAATTACATATTTTTAGCTTTAGTTGCTCATGCTGTGCGATGGTAAGTCAGTCAGTAACGTTATAATTATATACATATATGAATATATGTTTATGAAGATTTTTCTCCCCTACTCATAAATATACAATAATTTTGGCTTTAAATATACTTTATAAAATTTTATTAAAACTTTTCTTAAAATTCATTTAAAATTTAAATAAATTGTTTATGACCACTGCTGTTAATGTTTTAATTAAAACCCTTTGCGTAAGGTAATTTCTTCTTAAAAACGGTAATTTTCAGAGGTCTAATGAAAAAATAAAAGTTAACATCACTGCATTTGACAAATAAATATGCAGTGCTGTCAACTTAGATGTTTTGGGGCTAGTTTTAGCCCTTTTTGTTTAATCCTGGCACGTAATTTTTCCCGTTAGCTCTTTTTGTAAATGTTTGCTATTTAACATTAATTGTAAAAACGGGAAAAAACTCCCGTGAAAATTTTATTCATAAAGGCCACGTCAGATACAACTTTGTCGCTTTGCGTGACGTTTCTACCTTCGGCAGAAAAACGCAAAGCAAAAGGTGTATGCCACAATGAAAACTTTGACAACACTCACGCATTGTTTGCTTACTTATAAAAGCGGTTGGTAATTTGTACATTTAATTATTTGTTATAAAATTAAAAGTTAAAAATTAAATTGGACGGTTTTTTGGAATTGAATTTGGCAAAAAAAAAAAAATTAAAAAAAAAGAAAATTATACCAGCCAATTGTCAAAGCGCGCAAAAAGATGAGAGTTGGCTGACTTTTTGCTTCGCTCCGCTTTGAAAGTACTTTATGTGACATGTTTCGTATAGGCACAGATTACACACAGATATGTCACGAGACGGAAGATTTTTTGTCTCTTTCTTAGAAAGCTGCCCTTTTTCATTTCTCTTTGAACCATCTTTTATGCCGCAATACAATGAACATAAATTTATTTAGTCGAGATTTATTTGCAAAACTGTTGTAAAAATTAACTTTTAAATTTATTGCAACACTAGTAAATATTTGATATTTAAGTAAATAACATCATAACACAAAACAATATTACTAAATACATTTTTTTGCACAAAATAAAACGTTTGTTGAACTAATGCTTTTGTTAAACGTGGTTTGTGTTTTGTTATTTTTGTTTTTATCACGCAATTTGTGTTGGTTGTAGCGGCCTGTTTTAACACATTGCCACTTCACTACCGAAAAACGCTTTTTGTCTCTTTCTTCGAAAGCTGCCCTCGCAACTGATTTGGGGCTTTTTCACACGTCACTTTTTACATATCTGTGTGTAATCTGTGGTATAGGTATGTATATTTTATCTTAAGGCTGGTTCACCCACAAGTTTCTGAAACATTTTTGGTTCGGAGAAATTTATTGTTTACTGAGAGTTTTCTACACCATGGTTCACCCATTTCAGAAACTTGGTTCGTAAAAACAGTGCTGCCATATATAATTGAAAATGACGTAAATACATATGTGCATAAATTTAAGAAAACTAATTATATTTGTGTCAAAATAAAGAAATAAAAAAATTATTATTTATAACAAAAAAAAAACAGCATTTGTTGTGAATTATTTGGTAAGAATAAAAACATCTTTTTCTGCGATTGATGAAATGGATATAAATCATTTGCTACTCTTGTTCGCCATTGAAGTGACTAAAGTAAAATTACTTTTAAAATATATTTATGAAAAACGAAAATCAAAGATAAACAAGAGGACGGCTGTAAAATCACTTTTGAAAGAAAGAGAAGCCAAAGGGTATTTTCACTCACTGATTTCTGAAATGCGTTTAAATGACGTAGATTCATTTATTAATTTTCATCGCATGGACCCCGGGACTTTCGATGAACTTCTGAAAATATTGGGGCCTTACATAAAAGATATGCCTGTTCGCAAGAATATATTACTCCGTTAGAGAGGCTTTCCTTAACGTTAAGGTAGGTAATAATCTAAATGATTAAACAAATTATTTTTACATTCCCTTCCTGGCTTTTTTATTTCATAAATTAAATTTAAGACAACATCTTCTGACAACTCCATCTTAAATTTGTATCTAAAGGACAAAGAAAATTTAGAAATTATAAACTAAATTGCTTCAATATTACAACTTACCTAATATAATATTTTTTAATTTTAAATTGTTTTTCCAAGTTTTTTATTTTTACCGCCAATACTTCTTTTTCTTTATATGTTTTTTTCTTTTTTGCTTCTTGTTATTACTAGTAATTTCACCATGGGCTGATTTGTAAACAATCTTTGAGTAGTAACTTTACTAAACAATAATATGTAAATTTAATTTTTTTTTTAATATAAATAAGTCTTGAAGAACAAAAACAAATAATAAATGGATTTAAAATAGAACAATCTTTGATTTTTGAATTAAGCACTGTAGTTCGTTTTGACTGCTTGTTCGCCGCGTTTTGCCATTGAAATGTTGGCATCTCTGTAAATTTGCTCTTAATTTTATTGTCTTGCGGGAATCTGCGAAAAAAGTTTCATTTCAGCTGCGCCAAATTTTTACATAAAAAAATTATAAAAATTAGTTAATTTACCAAATATATTTTCAAATAAAATGTAAAAATATGAAATAATTGTTTGTGTTTTAGGCAAAAAAGTAAAAAATAAAATGTTGCTTAAATGAGTCGAAATGCGAAAACAATGATATTTATTAACTTTGCAAGGAAGCTTTAAAATCGATTGAAAATATTAATATAATAGTTTTAATTTTGAAAATACTAAATAAGGATTGTGTTAAAAAAATCATTTACAAAATGATAGAAAAATCTGGCCATGTGGCGCTCAATCTCACGACCGGCAATATAGGTGGTTTTGAGGATTCTCCAAATGCACACGTCAGTTTGCCCAGCTCCCGCAAAAGTTTAAGACGTGTAAGATTTTTGGAATCTAAGTTTTAAAGTATTTTGTTTAATGCAATAATCTTATTTTTATAGTACTGGAATCAACTACCTCGCTGTCAACGTAATCTTATTATTTTAGGCATTTCTGCTATGTGCATTACTTTACTTTTCCTACTGCCGTCGGAACAACTGGATCTCAACAGTAAACAATCTTTAACCGCTGGTGTCTTACCTTATCAGGATGAAAATTATAAATTACCCCTAGGCCCGTTAATGCGTAACAATTATATCAATGACGGCTCGGAAGCATTAGCAGCTGATAATGATAAAAAAAATGTATTTCCTTATGCTCAAAGTGAAAAAGAGGTAAGTTGTTTAGGCTTAAGTCCAGTTTACCAACGCAGCTCCAAATAAAAAAAAAAGTACATAGGGTGATAGAAAATTGAAAAATAAGAAGAAAAAATAAAATGGCAAAATTCTCGGAAACGCATAGTTTCCGAGTTATGGACCTCTGAAGTTTTCATATGAATTTGCGATTTCCCATTACATTTCTGAACCTATATGGCCAATATTGGTATCATTTGAAAGCTTTTGAATAGATCTTTCTGGATATAAACATTTTATTTAAAAATTCTTAATCCATTAAGGAGCGGCGATGAATTTACGAAAAAACAAAAGTTTTTAGTAAGCATAAAAACCAATATATGTATTTATGTTTTAAATTTGTTTTTTAATTCACTTTTTTCTAAAATAAACTTAACTTAACTTTTATACTTACATACTTATTTCTATCTACACTAAGAAATTAAAAAAAAAATTAAAAAAATTATTCGCTCTCTGATTCGTGAGAAAACTTATGCAGAAAAGCATTAGTAAGCGAAGCCGGTGTTTGTTATACCATAGAGGAGAAAATCTGTTCATCCGGCCGAAGGCCGGCTATGCGGAGAAGCTTTATTTAGCGAAGCCGGTGTTTGTTATACCATAGAGGAGAAAATCCTTGCGCCCGGCCGTAGGCCGGCTATGCGGAGAAGCTTTATTTAGCGAAGCCGGTGTTTGTTATACCATAGAGGAGAAAATCCTTGCGCCCGGCCGAAGGCCGGCTATGTGGAAAAGCTTTATATAGCGAAGCCGGTGTTTATTATACCATAGAGGAGAAAACCCTTGCGCCCGGTCAAAGGCTGGCTATGTGGAGAAGCTTTATTTAGCGAAGCTGGGATTTTTTTGATAAAATTTTTATTACCTAGTGCACTTCCGTAACATTTTGATATAAAATTTTGTAAAAACTGTATTAGGAGCTAAAGAGTTAAAAAGTTTTAAAAACATTTCCAGAAAGATCTGTTCAAAAGCTTTCAAATGATACCAATATTGGCCATATACGTTCAGAAATGTAATGGGAAATCACAAATTCATATGAAAACTTCAGAGGTCCATAACTCGGAAACTATGCGTTTCCGAGAATTTTGCCATTTTATTTTTTCTTCTTATTTTTCAATTTTCTATCACCCTATGTACTTTTTTTTTTATTTGGAGCTGCGTTGGTAAACTGGACTTGTTCCCCTTATTTTCACTATACAGACAATACATACAATGTGATTATTATATGTAATACCTATAATGACATTTTGCTCTATACCCTACACCATCATTGTTAATGTTTGTATTTCTGCTGAGGTTTGTAACGCATAGAAACATTTTATATAGAGCCATTTTCTCATTTTTTTGGCCTTGAAGACTTTGTGTTGAATAAATAAATAAAACAGAAATAAAAATATGTATTTACATTAAACGAAAAAAAAAAAAAATATGTTTGTAAATTTTAAATATAAAATATAACTTTTACAATAACAGTCTTAACCCTCTACTGCATGCATTATGATCCAGCTACCAATTAATTTTTTTATTTTTCAATTATTTTTTTAAATATCATAATTAAGATATGCAAACAAAATTTTTTCAGAAAAGCAGGTCAGTTTTCTGAAACAAAAAAATTGCCATATATGGCTTCATATGCACTCCAATCTGTATCACCCTAAAAATGTATTGCAGGTACCGTAATGTTTATCTGTAAATGCATGAGAAGCCAAATATGGCACGGAAAATTTGGACGAATTTTTCTGTGATAGCATGAGAGGCCATATTGGGCTGTTCTAAAAAATGCGTGATTTTACGAGTTCTACATGCACAATTGAAAAATATTCACATAAACACTATTCACAAAGCTATATATTCTATAAAAAAAATTATATAAGCATACCAACTTACTTGTAATTTAAAAAATATGTGTTTTCTTTTATATATTTTCACTATACGAAGTGACAACGCGTACTTAAAAACAGGACTGAGGTTTTCTATGCACCTAAGTAAATAACAGAGAAAACAACATTCGTCTCATAATCACAAAAGCCAACTTATGTTTTTCAAAAACTTTTAATTTTCGTAACTGTTAATATTTGTTGAGAATGTGCATTTAAAATTGAAAAGCCATATATGGCTGCATATGCAGTAGAGGGTTAAAATTCTATTATTGATACATTTAGTCTTACTTTTAAGCGATACTAAACCAGGCATCTAGCGTTAAGGAGAGTTGTTTATATCCACCTTTGGAATATCAAACAATGAAATCTTACATAAATTCCAAAATTTTTATTCGCACATATTTCGAGCTTTTTAGATAAATAATATTTGGAATATGGAGGTTGGTTTTGTGAAGATGTTTTTTTTTTTTAAAGCTTTATTTATTGATTTTTTTTTTGTTTATTAAGTTTTATTTAATACTGGGATTAACCCGCTACTTTGTTAACGTCTTCCTTTCTTTCGTGGACATATCTGTATGCCAAAGTTTATGTTTCTAGATTTTAACATAAAAATTCAATTTCTCGTGTTTTCCTTTTTTTGATATTTCCCCCCATTGAAGTATCAAAAATTTCAATATTATATAATGCCATATCTTATATACATATATTGTATATTGAGAGACCATAATTTATTGGAAGTTCAAAAAGTAGCAAATTTATATGTATTTATATTTTTTTATATAAGTTACGAATGCGATATAATTTTTATTTCTATGTTGATTGGTTTAGAAGATAGATGGGGTGACAAAAAAGTTCTAAAATACATGTTTTACCCCCTTACTCAAAAAAGTCCTGTCCGCTTACTTTTTTAATGAACAACGGTAAGTATTATTTTTTGTATCTATTTTAGTTAAGTAGATATGGGGTTAGCAAATTTAAACGTTTTTACCCCCCAAACCAAACGTCAAATTTCAACTTTTCGTCTTCAGGCGCTAAGGCTATACGATAATGAATATATATTGGATCAGAGATAAGATTTTATGAACAACCAATTATAATTGGTAAAAAACGTTAACATTTTCATAAAATCGTAGCTTTGATCCAGCCTGTTACCCAGGATGGCGCTGTAAAGAGAAGTGTACATCGAAAAACACAAATGTACTTTTATCTTATAAATGTGACGTTGTTATGAATAATATCAATATTGTTTCCTGATACTTTTACGCGAGTAACCGCAAATACTATTATTTGGAGAAATAAATTGGAAAAAAATAATTTCTCAATTTGTGAATAAAAATATTTTTTTTCCTTTTTTAACTTTTTAAAATAAAGTCAATCGTTTTATTTAGAACGTTGATAAAAAAAATTAGTGGTGTAGGTCAGAACTTTTTTAATAACCACAGGTCAGTGCTGGAAATCACGGTGTAATTGTACTTTTTATTCTGGTACATTTTTGACTTTATTGCTGTACTATTGTGGTACTATTAAACATAAAGTCAAGCGGTTTATTTAGACCGTTGATAAAAAAAAATTGTGTAGGTCAGAATTTTTTCAATAACCACAGGTCAGTGCTGGAAATCATGGTGTAATTGTATTTTTTATTCTGGTACATTTTTGACTTTATTGGGGTACTATTAAACATAAAGTCAAGCGATTTATTTAGACCGTTGATAAAAAAAAATTGTGTAGGTCAGAATTTTTTCAATAACCACAGGTCAGTGCTGGAAATCATGGTATAATTTCACGATTTGGTACATTTTAGAATATTTTAGTACCGTAGTACTAATGCTTTATTTCTCTTTTTTTTTGACTAAGGATTTTTCAGGAGCGCAGCTGTATTTTTTGCAAAAAATGCGCTTTTTAATCTATAACTATTCTTTATCTTATATATATGTATATATAAGATGAAGAATAGTTATAGTGTATTCCTTTACACTGGCTTGTTCGAATTTAAATTTTATTTTCGAATTTAAAATGGCCACTTTGGATTAACATAGATTTTATTGGTATAGCCCAGACCACTTTTCTTTTATCTCCTGGCAATAAAAAATTTTATTAATAAAAAAGTTTTCAACAACAAAATTTGGTTTTTCTTAAAATATTTTAAATATAAACATAATTTGTTACATGGTACAACTACACATTAAAGAATCTTTTTATTTTAAATGGCACTAACTATATGTAAACAAACATGAATAAATAAATGTAAACAAACCAGAAAATTTTTTGACATTTGGATCTAAACTGGGGTAAACAGCTGACAAACATCTGTGCCAACAAGTCTACCTTGTGTACTTGTATCATGATTTGTTATAAACAAATAAAACAAACCAAAGTAAAAACTTAAGTAAAAAATTTTATTGCGGAAATCAGCTGTATTTACTTAGTATAAATAAATATGAACGTGGTTTAATCCCACATAGGTAGGTAGAAAGGCTGGTGTGAAGTCTCCTTCACACCCTCACCCAGAGTCCAATACGGTCCATTGTGATGCCTTGTTTATATAATCCCACATAGATAAGATAATAATCGTATGCTTAACGTTTGTACATATGTATATCTTTTGTAATTTATTTAAATAAAAATAAAAAACTACGTCGTCAGCTAAAGGTTTAAACCGAAAATATCGTTTTCAGTATTGCATTTTAAAATTGATTTCTAATACATATTCCTTTTATTTCTTGTCTATATTATTTCCGCCTTATTTATAAAGAGGGAAACCAGAAATGTGCTCTAAAAAAGCGTTTTATGCGCATTAAATATGCAGTAAAAACTCGAAAATATGCCCTGATAATTGTTAAAAATATGCCCCAAAAAATCCAAAATTGCTCATTTGAAAACAAAATATTCAACAATTTAAAAACATTTGCATTAAAAAAAAACAATCCTAAAATTATAATCGGTAAAGTCCAGACACCATAGTATTTACAGACTCATTTTCGAGATTTTACCCTATTTGAAAACGGTGGGCTCACAAAAACAGAGTTAAATTATGAGGTTAAAATTTATTTAAGAGTTATTTGTGGCGAATATTAACTAGATACTAACATCCATGAGATTTTTTGTCTTAAAGGGATCTTAGGGACGGTCGCCAAATTGTTTATTAATGTTAACATTTAAAAGGAAGTTAAAGCTATTTATAGATGGCAGGTTTTGGCAGATGTGAGCCGATTCGAAAATAATTGAATTTGCAGTAAAATATTTTTGCTGTGGATTTATTCTAAATATCAACATAATTAGATGGTTTGCGGACACAAAAAGTTTAATTTCGAAAGAAGTTTTTATGGTTAATATGTGAAATTATAGACCAATTCTCACCATACTTATTACAAATTAAATGTATTTACCAAATTTGATAAAATTTTCTACAAAATTGCAACTTATACTTTGCGCACAAAGTTAACATGGATAGGCAACCAGACGGACGGATGGACATAGTTAGATCACTTTAAACATTAAACAATAATTCTTAGTCGGCCGGTATACTTAAAGATTATTCCAGATATATATGTATTACATCGCTAAAAACGGATATAATTTCTTTTTCCTTAATTTTTGCTTATATAAATATAAACTTTGACAGTGTAAAATAACATTTATCTTTAATGACAACCTGCTTTTGCTTATAATTTTATACTAAAAATTAAATGTAGAGGCGAAATTGAAGCAATACGTGGGGTATACAGACAGATATTTAAAACAGAAAAATCATAATTTTGAAACAAACAATTTTTTTTTATCATCTAAAAAAATTTTACATGTATCACAATATGTCTCCAAAAGGCAAAATATGCGTTATAAACTTAAAAAATGCTGCATAAATGCTGTTTTACTAAATTATGCAAAAAAAAAAAAAAAATAAATTATGCCAAAATTCATAAAAAGCTCTTAAGGGGTCTGTACACGGTCAAAATGCTTGTCTTGCAGGCGAATTCACTCATGTACGTGTGCTGGACGTTATATTCAACGTCATATCTATATTTTTTGATTTTCCATCCAGCATCGTCATACCATTGCACTTGATGGAACAGACCCCTTTAAACGGATAAATATATTGTTTCTGCCTTCATTGGTCGCACAGGAAAAAACATGCAATTGCATATTTATGGTTCCCCTGGTTATAAAAAATAAAAGGTTTATTAAGCAAATTTTCATAGAAAATCCGTTTCATATGTTTAATTTGTTATTATTAAGGTAGTTAGAAATTTTTTGTATTTTGAACAACAAGCAATGGCGAAGTTGATACATTCGGCAAAATGTGTTCGTTGATTACGTCTTAAAAAAACCATATCTGCAGGATTCTTCCTAAACACGATGTAAAGATGGTTTTACACGTCATGTATTAAGCAGTGTACTTGTCAAATTTCCCACTACAAAATATATACATGTCGTGTAAACGAAAAAAAAAAATTGCTTCTGCAAATGTCAGAACGAATTATCAGTGTAAATGAAACCAAAAACGAACTTCTGAAAACAAAAATTATAAACCTTCTGTATTTGTCAATTTTGAATGTGCAATTACATATGCTGCACATGACGTTTATAAACGTATGTTTTTTATGCCCTTATTATGATATTTATTAATGAAACGCAGTCGCACAAATATGTGAACACCTTTGTACAAAAGAAATCTTGAAATTCTACCTTTTGGGGTTAATTGCATTACAGCATTGAAAATTTGATTGCTAATATAGCCAAAATGATTGCAACATAAAAAAATCAAACTGTTTAAAAAAAGAAAGGATACTGTAATTTATGCCCATCGAATATTCGACGTATGTATGTAGATGATAAAGTACATGTGCACCCTGTGCCCTTTTTAGTTCTTAATAAACATTATAAAAAATAGTACCGTCCTCATGGTCTGAAAATAGCACGTAAACTATTTGAAAAGCCATTTATCATCCATGCCACAGGTACGTTGGGAATTCATAATAACCAGATAAGATAACAATAAACGTATGCTTTTGCAGTAATAAAAGTTCAATACTTTTTATTTAAAGAGCATAAACAGTAGCGTTTGCATTCTTAATCGAAAATGTTCACAATCAGAACTACGATTACGAATGTTTTGTTAATCGGAAGTATAATTTAATTAAATATAACAATAAAATTTGTACTGCAGAAAAAAGAACCCAAATAATTTATTTTTTAACACTTTATTATTTGGGTTTTTTTCCAAATGATAATCCGTCTGATTTTAACTTTAAGATAACATTTCTAAAAGTTCTTGTTTTTTAATAGCTTATTAAACGTTGATCAAAACGGGTTGGATTTCCGCTTTCTAAAATTTCAGTATTTTAAATAATTCAAATTCGAAATACCGATTTCTGAAACCCTACATTAACCTATATTATACATATCCTAAAAGCGCACTGCTCAGATCTGCAGGTAAATTATCAAACATATGAAAGAAGACCGGACCAAAAATGCAACGCATCGAAAATCGAAAAGTCTTAAACGAGATTATGAAGCCATTTCGTATTCTCTATTTAAATTTGCGAATATAGTAAACTCAAATCAAACTCTTCAATGATCTTAGTCCTAGAAACTAGAAATTTTTCTTATTTTAAAACCTGATGGAAGAATATAACATCCGTAATCATAACGAAAATTTAGCATGCAGTTAGCACAAAGTTACCACAAAGTTTATTCATTATATACTTACCAAACTCTGGCTAACGATTTGCTAAACTCTTGTTAACGAGCTGCCAAACGTTTGCCAACTTGTAAAAAACAGCCGTTTAATATATAAAATGTTGTTTGTTTTTTTATTAATTTACTGTCCTTTAATTAATTTACTGTCTTTTTTTTAATTTACTGTATTTTTTTAATTAACTGTATCAATAAAAATTTTAATTAATTTCATGTTGTAAAATTCCTGTCTTCATTAAAATAATTTAATGAAAATTAAATTCAATGAACTTAAGCCTAATTAAAAATATCTAAATTTGGATTAAAAACCATTAACAGTTCAAAAAAAAAAAAAAACCCAATACTAATTATTGTTAACAGCTAAGGCACGAGCTATGTTTACATTTGTCCTTCAAGTTGTGCTGAAAATGGTAAACAAAGAAAAAAGAAAGACAACAACATGAAAAACAATAATGTACTTTGGATTTCAAGAAGAATTCTTGACAAAAAGTACGAAAAAACAGAAGTTAGGAAGAACATGTAAATCAATTAAAATAGATAATCATTCATTCAAAAGCAATTTTCGATCTACCAAGGTGAAATACCATTTGGTTTAAAGATTGATGTTTGACTATTGACGTCATCCGGCTGCAATAGCCGAGTGAGTAAGACGGCAAACCCCACTGAAGAGATTGTGTGGTTACAATCGAAACTAGTCTGGGCAACCTGTCCGTGAACGCCTGGGTTCAAATCTCAGCGCAGTCAAGAATGAAAAATTATCAATAATTTCATGTTGTAAAATTCCTGTCTTCATAAAAATAATTTAATGAAAATTAAATTCAATGAACTTAAGCCTAATTAAAAATATCTAAATTTGGATTAAAAACTTAATGTATTTTAATTTAAAAATTTTTCCATAATGTTCATAGTGGACGGGAAAAAAGGAAATGGCAAAACCAGCAATGATTAATGCAAAACGTGTCGCATTTTTGAGCAATATAATATAGCATCATTAAAATTCAGAGTTGATTTATTAAAAGTTAGCAGTATGATAGAAGTTTGTTATGAATTAAGTTCTGGTTCACACTCTTCAAGTTTTAGCCGTCAGTCAAGTCTTGAGTTTTTAGGAGAGAGAGGGAAAGAATTGGCATTTTTTTCCTTCTCACCTAAAAGCTCAACACTTGAAGGCTAAAACTTGAAGAGTGTGAACCACCACTAAATATGTGCTTACAAGCTGCGAAGCTTAATCAGCATTCTTGTTAGCGTAGTGTGCAAACTGTGGGTAATTTTTTGTTATGAATACGGCCGTAAATCTTTTTTTTATTACCGTATAGGTATTGTCAGCTTCGCTATCTTCTTATGAATCCGATTTCCAGAAAGCTAATGACAAAATTTACACAATCGGCAAAGGTCTTTTAAACGCAAATTAAACATCGTAAGATAAATGTGTTTGTAACACGTGTACACACGAAATTTTCGCCTAAATTTGTCAATACCTGGTCAATTGCTAAATATTGAGTATATCTCATAAACAAAAGAAGTAAAGGTCGGTCCTCAGCTTCTTAGTTAAGAACGCCAAATATTTAGCCAGAAGCTTTAAAAGAATATCCGCAAAGGCTCTTCTGATACCTCTGGGTGCACGAATAAAGAAAACATAACAGCCGTGGTAATTTCACCATGATAACAGCGACATACAAAAGTTTCCCAGTTTCTTCGATATAAAAATAACTAATAACTAATAATATTTTCCTTTACCTAACTGCATTTTCCGCAAGTCAATGAATTAAACATAATATTATTTTTATTAAACAGTTAACTTACTTTTTTATTTTAGCAAATTGCAGCTCAAAAAAAACTTGAACTACCGCAATCCGACCAACAAGTTGAAAATGTTGTCAATTTGCCCCAAACACAAGACAATTCAAATAATTTAGCTCAAAATCAAATTAGTGCTCAAAATCTAGATGAACCTTTTGGGAAGTTCAAAATTGAAAATATTATTAACAATGATTTGAATATCAACACTCAAGATGATAAAATAATTAACGTTCATTCAAATAATGTCGAAGATGATCGCCAATCCATAGAAACAGCTATACAAGATCCACTCAGTTTACCCGGTAATGGTGTAACAATTGAAGAATTTTTAGGACGTATTGATCTCAAACATTTACCCGCAAAACAACATTTTCATGGAGCCCGAAATGAAAAACAAGACGCTGTGGTTAATGCCTTTAAACATTCATGGGCGGGCTATAAAAAATATGCCTGGGGTCATGATAATTTGAAACCCATATCAGAATCATCACATGATTGGTTTGGTTTAGGATTGACTCTTATAGACTCTTTGGATACAATTTATATAATGGGATTGGAGGATGGTAAAGTGATAAATTTGACAGCTCAATTCCAAAACATGTTTTTAATTTTATTTTAGTTTTTGAATTGAGTATTGTTTAACTTAAATGCTTTAAAATGTTGGTTTTGATCGGCTTATCCAATCCAAAATTAGGTACGAAAAAGTAACTTAGCATACAACTGAATGTTGTATCGCCTGTAAACTTTTAGAGCTTACTTTTTCGACTAAGCACGTTTTGGAATTAAGCTGTCGAATTGATAATGATTCAAACAATTAATATTGAAATGTATTTTTTTTTAATTTTAGAGTTTACTGAAGCACGAAATTGGGTTAATGAGCATTTGAACTTTGAAGTCAATCGTGATGTTAATTTGTTCGAAGTTACTATTCGTACATTGGGTGGTTTACTTTCCGCTTACCATTTAAGTGCTGATAAAGTTTTTCTACAAAAATCAGTAAGCTCTCCAAAATAAAATTAGTTCTAAGAATAAAATTTTAATTTATTCATCATTGTTGTTTTAGATTGAACTTGGCAATCGATTATTGCCATGTTTTCTTTCACCTTCTGGTATACCCTATTCCGATGTGAATTTAGCTGCTTTATCTGCCCATGCACCGAAATGGTCACCCGACAGCTCAACTAGTGAAGTTACCACAATTCAACTGGAATTTAGAGATTTAAGTAGGATTACTAATGTTACTTTATATGAAAGTGTAAGTTGTAAATATTTGCTACGTACAAAAATATATAATTTATTTCTTTTACATTTCAGGTTTCTTACCGGGTCAGTGAGAAAGTCCATGCTTTGGAGAAGAATAACGGCTTAGTGCCAATTTTTATAAATGCCAATACAGGAACCTTTAGAAATTATGCTACAGTTTCTTTAGGTGCTAGAGGTGACTCCTACTATGAGTATCTTATTAAGCAGTGGATACAGACTGGTCGTAAGGAAAACGATTTGTAAGTTCAGTTTTAATTTTATTTATACATACGTGTACCTTATATCGGGAGTGTTTCAAGAGTTGTTGTAAGTTTAATGGATATTTTTCCATAGAAAGGTCTTGGAACGAGTTTCCATCAGAAACATTTTCAAAAATATTTCTAAAACTATTTTCTGTCGAATTTTGTTTAAAATAGTACAGCCGAACTTCCATATAATGAATCTCCACGTTCCTACGACAATCGGTTCTGCGCATCGGGACGACTCGGAGTTCAAAGAACACCGACCAAGGATTGGCAACTCAGCAAGACATGTTCTTCAAGTCTCGGTTCTACGAAAGCAACAATAGTGACTCTCCATAGAACTCGAAAATCACTTCATTATTGAAATTATTTATTTTTTCACTTTTGTAAAAATAAATCTGATATTTAAGTCCTACGTGGGGCAGTTATCCATTCAAGCATTGCTTCATTTATGTCCTTCAGAAGACAGGTTCGAACTTCGAAGACTTTTGCGTTAAGTGCTTAAGTGCATGTCTTCTACATTTTTAGAATCATTGCCTTTGTTAAAGTGTTGGGTATGGGAAACGACTATTTTATTTATTTATAAAGAGTAACAAATACAATTACAATTTATATTCTAACTTAATTAACCCAACAATAGTAACTTACCCTTCAGCCCGTTGTGGTGGAACAGATCAGAGTCTCTGGCGGGAATCGCTACTTCGACATTATCGTTCACTGAATATGGTGGACTGCTTGGTGTCCACATTTTTAATGATGGTACTTCTCTTGTAATGAGATACTCTAAATAATTCCATGTAGGCCGACTAAATTGTGTTCAAATCAAAATTATATATGCAAACTTTTTTCATTGTAAAGAAAAATTCACTGTATGGAAATTCATTATAAGGAAATCAAAATACACTAAAAGTAGAAGTTCAAAAAAGAGAGAGTTTCATTGTAATGAAGTTCAGTATAGAGAAGTTCGACTGTATTTTGTTCTATACAATTTTCAAATATAGCTAATTTTTTCGATAGCTATTTTTTTTAATGATTTTTCAATAGCAAATTGTAGCACAATTCTTTTATAGCAATTTTTTTCGAAAACTAGTGCCAAATTACGGCATTCGATATCGATCCCATTTAAATTGTATTGTAATTTCGATCGATATGGAATGCCGTAATTTGACCCCTGTTATTTAACACAAAACTTTTTCGACAACAATTTTTCTGAAACAAAAACTGTTTTAATTGGAGCTTTTCTTCAGAAGACTATTTTGAAAACAGGGTTCTTTCGAAAACTTTTTTATGAACAACTTTTTTTTCATAAACGGATTCTATGTATAGACAAATCATATTTTCAATCAATTAGAATTCGCCTTAGTTTCAATGAAATATAGTGTTATTTCATCTTTTTTGAAATGTACTTTATTCGGATTGCTTTTATTTTGAAAAAAACGTTGGAACAACTTTGTATATGGAACTTTTATTATAAGTAAAATTACATTTTTAAAAAAAATTTCATAAAAGAACAAGATAGAGAAATTGAAATTAGAAGAAAAAATTTACATTAAAATAAAATTAGCAATAAGATTTTAAAAATTTTGTCAAACAGTTTAAAAATTATTAAAACCCCTAAACCACAGCTTGGTAACGGACTATATACAAGCCATTGATGGCGTGTTTTCGCATTTGCTAAGGCGAACTCCCAAAGAGAATCATGTCTACATTGGCGAACTAATCAATGGTAAAGAGTTCAAACCAAAAATGGATCATTTAACCTGTTACTTACCTGGAACTCTACTCTTGGGCCATCATTATGGCATGCCAGATTCCCATTTACTACTAGCGCGAGACCTTTTGGAAACCTGTTATCAAACCTATATGAAACAACCAACCAAATTGGCACCGGAAATCTCCTACTTTGCCATGGGTGAACATGAAGAATTGGATATATATGTGAAACCTAATGATGCACATAATCTATTAAGGCCAGAATTTGTGGAAAGTTTATACTATTTTTATGCATTGACCGGTAATCGAACCTACCAAGAAATGGGTTGGAACATATTCCAGGCTTTTGAAAAGTTTACTAAAGTAAGCCATGGTTATAGTTCAATCGGCAATGTAAAGAACATTTCCAATACTAGACAGCGTGACATAATGGAGAGTTTTTGGTTGGGTGAAACACTTAAATACTTCTATTTACTTTTTAGTGATAATCCCAAAGAAATCGATTTAGAGAAATGGGTTTTCAATACAGAAGCACATCCTTTACCTATAAGAAAAAACTAAAAGTTAACTTAGTAAGAAGAGTCTGAATTTTTAACAAAACAAAACCTTTTTCGATATATGTAAAATACGCGTAAAACGTTATAAGTTTTTTATTATTTATCTTTTATTTGTAATTTGTGTGTAAATGTCGTTTGTGTACAAAAGTGCTGTGCATATGAAAAACAATTTTTATTTCTTATATAAATTATAATTATTTATTTAAAAACATTTTACAAGCCGCAACGAAATGTAACTGATTTCAATAAAGCAGAGAAAGTTCAATACGACTTATTTAACTGACATTGGAATCAATTGATTTCTTTTTAACTTTTTAACAAATCGTTTAAATTTCACTTTAATTCTGTTTCCAAAATATGGATGATAATTAAAAGAATGTCAAATTTTTAAAAAATAAATTTAAAATGTTTTGATAAACTTTTAAATAATTTGTTTTTATGCTTTATTTTTACATTTCGTTGTACACTTGTAATTGTAGTTATAGTAGAAAATAGTGTTTGTAGTTGTGTTATTTTTTAGTATAAAAAAATTATTTAAACCAACAAGCAAGCGTTAAAGCCAAATAGCTAATTATTATATCATAATATCTCACCAGAAATGATATTTTTTCCCTATAATTAACAACATATAAAAACATAAATTATAAATAATACGAATAACATTATTAAATAAGTTACTATCAGGCCTGTATTGAAAAGCATTTGATTTATAATCACGTGATTTCAAATCACATGTGCCGCTTAAACTAACACATGTGTTATTGTGGTGTTCCGTTTTTTTTTTAGCACCACAGAATCAGACGTGTGATTTTAAAAGAACGAAATTTCAAAGTGATTATTAAAATAGGCCTATTTATTATAAACTTTAAGCAATATTTATTTAAAGAAAACCCCATAAAACTTAATACAATTTTTATTATAAGTTTATTTATTTGTGATATTGCAAGAATATCATAGAGTCTATGTGCATTTAATGTATTTTTGTTTAAATTTTAATTATAGATAAGAGTTATTTTTAATTGTACTAAAATGTCTTAAGTTCGAAATTTTTTCCCCTTTACTGAATAAGTAAATTGTAAATTTGTTGCTACTGTTTGTAATACGAGTACTGTCATCACAATTTTGTTCATACCGTCACCTAATATGCAAAAGGGCATAACAACACTTTTTATTTTTTTACAGGAGAAACAAGAAACTTTACAAAATCAATAACAACAAGGTGTACTTCGCGTTTAAATTTCTTTAATAAAGTCGCCATTTTTAATCACAGGAATCTAAAATTTTTTTGTGAACATGTAGGTAGGTAGTTTAATAAAACGAACGAAAATCAATCAAAAACTCTTTCGAATTTTTTGTTGTTAGCCCTTTTAGATTTTAGGTGACGATACACAGTTACGGCAGAATTTTGTCTATTGTTATGTGATTCATCGGTTAATCAAAATTTTGATTTCTAACATTTCTGATTTATCAAATGAAGCACCTTATTTTTCTAAAAAATTTAAAAATTGTTATACCAAAAATTTCTTAACGCATGGTGAAGGGATTTACGAAAAAACCCCCTTAGATTAATTTGATATTTTTAATTGTGATTAATAATTTTTAGTAATTTATTTAAAATTCTTTATAAGCAAATCAAATTATTAAGATATGATTTAGAAAGTAAAACTATATTGTAGGTCCATGTCTTATTACATGTATATATAGTTAAGCCCTGCATAAATGTGTTTGGAAATGAAACACTCAAAAAAAAACCAAATCTGCGTTCAACCACAATGACAAATGCTATGCGGTACTGTTCGTCACAAAAGTTTAATAGAGTTGTGAGAATACAAGAATTCAAAGAAAGATACTCCAGACAGTACTTGTTTCTTTCTAAACCTTTCAATACAGTTAACAAATGTTGCTTATACTCCTACAGCCGTATTCATAACGAAAATTTGGCATGAAGTTAGCACAAAGTTTATTCATAATACACTTACCAAACTCTGGCTAACGATTTGCTAAACTCTTGTCAACAAGCGGCCAAACGTTTGCCAACTTGTGATAAACAGCCGTTTTATGTTGAATAATTTTGTTTGTTTTTTTTAATACACGTTTTTTTTTAGTTTAGAGTCCTTTTTTAAATATATTTTAATTTAAAAACATTTCAAATTTTTATATAAAGAGGGAAAATAAAAAAAATGAAATTAAATGACAAAACCAGTGATGATTAATGCAAAACGTGTTGCATTTTTGAGTATTATAATGTGACATCATTAATATTCAGAGTTGATTTATTAAAAGTTAGCAGACGGATAAAATTTGTTATTAATAAACCCTATGCTAACAAGCTGCTAAGCTAAATCGGCATTCTAGTTAGCAGCGCGTTGTACGTAGTGTACAAACTGTGGCTAACTTTTTGTTATGAATACGGCTGCTAGTATTTAAACATTTTTGATATTTACTTGTCTGTCGCATGTTGCGGACTATTAATATGAATTTGTGGCATACGCATAAAAGGAATTTTGCAATATTATCAAAGAAATAAACATACAAATTATTTCTTACATACATATCCCAAACTCACATTTAAAAATAAAAAATGTGTTTATTTTTTGTTTCCACTCTCATTGCATTTTTTGTACCCACATTTTCACTTTAGCAAAGCATTTGTTTTTTGCTTCTACAGTGTAGAATCTACACGTTCATACACTTATGTTAATTCGTCGTATACACTTCTTTTCAATATTTGTTTGTGACAGCGACACTACAGTATAGTTTTAAAAATTTTCAATGATTTTAGGAATTGTGCAGGCCTCTAGTAAATAGTTCAGTTCTACAGGGTATTTCTTTTAGAGTAACAGAACTTTAAATTAAGATAAAGCAACAAGAAATATTTTTAGTATCGATTAAACTGGCTTTAGTGGATGGGTAATTTGATGCCATTAATGTGGCAATCACATGTCGCAAATTGACACTCCAATTTTTACACACCTTATGCAGCATTTGCGTCGAATGTTGATTTTTAGCAGCCGTATTCATAACGAAAATTTGGCATGAAGTTAGCATAAAGTTCATTAATAATACAATAACCAAACTATGGCTAACGATTTGCTAAACTCTTGTTACCGAGCTGCCAAACGTTTGCCAACTTGTGAAAAACAGGAGTTTAATGTTGAATTATTTTGTTTGTTTTTTTTTTTTAATTCAGTCCTTTTTTAAATTTATTTTAATTTAAAAACATTTAACATTTTTATGTAAGGAGGCAAAAACAAAAAAATAAAAAAAAATATGAAACGAAATGACAAAACCAGCGATGATGTATGCAAAACGTGTTGCATTTTTGAGCACTATAATGTGGCATCATTAATATTCAAAATTGATTTATTAAAAGTTAGCATACGGATAAAATTCGTTATAAATAAACTATGTGCTAGGAAGATGCTAAGCTTAATCGGCATTCTAGTTAGCAGCTCGTTGTACGTAGTGTACAAACTGTGGCTAACTTTTTGTTATGAATACGGCTGTAGGTGTTCAATTCTCTGGTTTATCGGCGCAGACCAGTGGCTTAACATAACCCTAAAGAAAATAATCTAATGGGCTTAAATCACATAATCTTAGTGGCCAATTAACAGGACCATCTTATTATTGTTCATCGAAAGTTTCTTCGTGTAAATTTATTGCAGCGTGTTCTGTGTGGCATGTGGCTTCATTCACTTTTAACCACATGTCATCAAGAATAATGCCACCTAATTGAGATACGAAAAAATTAGTAAGGGCGTCTCTAAACATGCGTTGCCTGTAACGTTTTGACCATCGTAATTTGTGGACCATAGATTCAACCGTCCCATAAAGCTAACTTAACATTAAGTTTTTTGTTTGTAATGGTGTTTCGACATTGGTTTAAGAGTTATCGTTGCTCTATTGCTTTATTACTATACAACATTTTCAATTGAAATTAAAGATAATTTTCAATTGATATAGAAGGATGATTATCAAAACAATTTGCAAACTTTGCTCTGTCAACCTCAAAATAACAAAAAACTGTTAAATCAGCCGTCTCACGGAAGACAGTGCTGCCAAATGTAAGCTCTTTGCCTCTAAAAAAAACACCCGATATGAATCAATATTAATCTCCGCAGGTGTAATAATATTGTATCATGAAAAATAAAAAAAAGTTGTTACAAATATAAAAGATATTTTCAATTTTCCCAACCTTAAATTATTCGAATATTCTTTTAAACCAATAATGATTTCGATTAATCTTTTATTGTTTAAACTTTTTCCGCCTCCATTAAAGATTCAAAAACACTATACATATAATGTCAAAAGCTTTTCTCCAAGAAAAAAAAATTTTATATCGAAAACTACATGACATATAAAAGCGTTTGCTATTATATTTTTTGTAACATTTATATCCAGCTCCTTGTCAGGACCGATAGACAAGTCCCTCATCTTCTGTCTTGCGTTATATGGGGCCTAGTGTAAATTATGGACCGATCTTTAAAAAATTTTACAGTGTGATTTCTGGTCCTATAAAACTATGACGTACCAAATTTAAGTATGATAGCGTCATTTATTACGGTTTTAAGCGTACTAAACTGTTTTCCGGGAGTAGGGTTTATATGGGACCTAGTGGCAATTATGGACCGATCTTCAAAAAATTTTACAGTGTGGTTTGTCCTATAAAACTGTGACGTACCAAATTTAAGTATGATAGCGTTTTTTATTGCGGTTTTAGGCTTACTAAACGGTTTTCCTCGAGATGGGCTTATATGGGGCCTATGGTAAATTATGGACCGATCGTCACGAAATTTACCAATATGATTTGCAGTCGTACAAACCAAATTCGAGCAAAATTTTATGTCATTCCGTGCATTAATAAACCATGTATGTTAGTTTATGTATCAAAATTATCAATTTTTTCAGGGTGGTGGTTCCACATTTTGATTCATAGTTCTGATCATACTGAACCGATATTGCTGGATTTCAATCCCAAACTGCTTAGGATAACTACAAGCAATTTGAGACCAAGTTTGTTCTTTTCTTTTGCGTTTTCAAAAGTGAGCGTGTTTTCAACAGACGGACAGACAGACGGACATGGCTAAATCGACTTAGAATTACGCAAGGAGCCAGAATATATGTATATACTTTATGGGGTCTTAGATGTATAATAAAAAAGTTTCACACGGAATGACAAACTTAGTATACCCTCATTCGCCACAGTGATGGTGGAGGGTATAAAAACATTTTATACGGTTTAAGCTCAATATTTCCACGGTCGTCGTGTTCACTCTCAGCTACGGCCGCTCTATTTTGTTCACAGCGTGCTGGACGTGGTCTTTTTGGTCGAATATTATCCAATAATGAATGCTGGGTCTCAAAATGGGTGATGGTGCGAATAGTACGCTCAGTAGGCCGATTATGTTGACCATAAGTTGAGCGAAGTGCGGGCACATTCCTCACAGAACGTGAATTTTCGTAATAAAGTTGAACGATTTGTAAACGTTGTTTAGGCGTAAGTCTTTCCATTATGAAATGCCAAACAATGGTAAACAAAAATAACATGACAGCATGTCACGACTCACACGTGATCTGTCAAAAAAAGGCTATTGAAAAAAGTATCTCTACTTGAATCACCCATTACATGCCTTTAATAATGTCATTGAACGAATTAGAATGTCGCAATATGATTTGGCAATTTTGTGAAAATCACCCTCATAAAAGAAAATATGAAATATTTCGTAACTTTTAATGATAAGACAATCAGCCTTTTTATTGAAACTGAACACGTGTGCACCCGTGCATTATCTTGATGAAAAATAATTATTTTCTTGGCCATATGTGGTCGCTTTTTTTAAATCATCGTTTAATCAGTCCAATAAGTTGGCATAATATTCGCCGTTTATTGTTTTTCCCTTTTGAAGTAAATCGATGTGGATTATCCCGCGTGCATCCCAAAAAACAGTTGCCATCACCTTATTGGCCGACAAACTAACCTTGGCCTTTTTCGGAGCCGGTTCACCCGGAGAAACCCATTGTTTAGACTGCTGCTTGGTCTCCGGAGTGTTGCAATGGATCCATGTTTCATCCACAGTTACAAAACGCCGCATAAACTCATTCGAATTGCGGTTAAACCACTCCAAACAATCCTTTGAAGTTGTCACACGAATACATTTATGGTCAATTGAGAGCAAACGCGGCACCCATCTTGCAGACAGCTTTCTTAAACCCAGCTGATCATTTAAAATCGAAACCACACTGCCATATGAAATGCCTATGGCATCAACAATCTCACCCACTTTTATCGTGAATTTTTTCGACATATTCGGGTGTATTGACTTCAATTGGCCGTTCAGAACGTTCAGCGTCATTTGTACTTGTTTGACCACAACGAGTCAGTAAACCACCTCTTTACCATTGAAATCGATGGTACAGAGTCCCCATAGTATTTATCAAGCTTTTCCTTGGTTTTATTGACGGTTTTTTTTCGCAAAAAATAATGTTTAATGAGCACTCGAAATTATCTTGTTTAGGAATTACTTCCATTTGATATCAAATAGTGGTAAAATGTAACCCTTTTATGGCCAACATTTCTTTGAGGATATTTTTAGCAATATCTTTTGGTAAGCATTGAATAATTAATTACTCTTCTGTGCCACTAGCTGAAATATTATTTACCAAGAAATTACAAAATTATTAATTTCTTCCATAAAATCAAAGCAAAAATGTTTCAAGGTAATTTGAACAACTTTAAAACGAAGTTGATGGTTTGAAATTAATATGTGGCTGTGCTAGGCAAAATAAAATATCTTTTTCAATACGATGTTATACTACAAAGTGTGAGTGTTTTTCTTTTTTTGTATGTATTGAAAATTAATGAATTTGCTGAGTGAGAGAAAGAGACAGATTGAGTTTCGTCAACTGTTTAATTCTGGCAAATTAACGTGTTTACTACAGCTATTTGTTGGATTGTTCAACCACGGTATAGTAAATTTTAGTCTAATACATTTTGTTGTTGCAGTGTTGTAACTGTTAGTACTTTTATTAAATTAATAACATTAACAAGGTATACAAGAGACTTCACTATCAAGAGTGAAAACCGCTATTACCAAATATACGGAAATTCAATTAAACAAATTTGATGTGTTGCCGCGACGCTTTGATCAACCATTTTTAAAGGCCGTTTTACACTATCACACAAGTCTTTAGTTTTTGACTAAATAGGCTTGCCTGATCTAATTTTTGTTTGATATTTAAAAAAAAAACAATAACAACTTATCGTTACAGTGTTGTATTTTCCTCAAAATACGTAAAACTTGTGTGATAGTGTAAAGTATCCTAAAGTACATATTTTTAAAATTTCTAAAATATAATTACATAGATAAATTTAATAATCTTGATCTAATAATTTAAAAATTATTTCTATTACATATTTTCAAATTGTCGATGTATGTACATATGTATTTTTTATAAAATTTATAAGTTATAGCCGTTAAAGTATTGAAAAAAATTAAAAATTTTCATTGATTTAGCTTTAATTTCCGAATTTATTCCGCAATTAGCGAAAGTATAAGCACAATCTCAATAGAATATAAGTACTTTTTAACGATATCATGTGTAATAGCGATCTTTAAATAAACATTAAATAAAAACCGTGTGGTAATACACTTTACAAACGAAAAAATCGAAATCGTCCTTAACTGCCTATTTTACTAAATGTGAAAGAACGCTTTCTTTCGCACAACTACATGTAAAACAAAAGCAAATTCTAAGAAATTTGTTTCCAATGTATTTGTGCGAAAGAAAGCGTTTTTTCGACATCGTGAAATTGGCAGTAAGTTTTTGTTTAATTTTTTTTTTGTGTTTTATTTGTACATACAAGCCAATGTACATTAAATTATTTAGCACGGACAGCCACAATGGTGAGTAAAGACACCCTTTTATTGTAGAAATTTAAGACGCCCTGTTATTACAGACACAATCCCTCTATACACACTCTGTTAACTTACAATTTATAGAACCACCCTGCTATCTAGGACATCAACCAAATAAATGTGGAACAAAACGGAATGAAACATGGCTAAAAATCGGAACGAAATGGAATGAAACACTAAAAACACAAAATTGGAGGAACAAATTGGAATGGAACACGAAAATTTTTTTCCCACGGGAACAAGTGGAATGGAACAAAAAAACCAGAAATTCATATTAAAAATGCATCACTCTTTAAATACTTAAAATCAATTTTAAAGCGTATTGCAGTTCCAACTTTGTTTCAAAAACTAATTTCGCATTTGAATCAATTAGCAAAACATTTATTACTTACCATTGAAAAATGCTAAATAAAAAATAAATTCCGTTACACTTTTTTATAATTTATTATATACTTTTAGTTTAATTAAATACTTTTTGTTTGTTTTTAATTCCTCTAATGATTTATTTTTATTTTTTTTATTTTTAATACGACAACGACACTTTTTGCTTTTTTATGTTTTTCTTTGATTTGTTTAAATAATTAAAAATACGTTATATTTTGTTAAATTTAAAGTGTGCGTGTGTATTATTCATTAATTATTAATTCATATGTTTTGTTTTCTTTTAATTTAAATATTTGTTTGGATGTAGTATAAATTAAATTTAATTTTAAAATTAAATTCCATTCTATCAATTATTTTTTGTAATTTACTTATTTTTTCTTTAGAAAACACGATGTTAATTTCGTTTATGAAATTTATAGTCTATAATAAGGTCAATATGTTTAAATTGTTTTATTTTACATCAAATTTAGTCAAGTAATTTGTTTGGTTTTTTCTTCTTCTAATATTACGATAATTTTGGAATATTGAATTAAATTTATTTAGACAAATATTAATTTTGTTACAATATTAATTTACTTTTGTTAAGTTTAAAAGATATTTAAATGTTTGTTATAATTAATTTACAAAACATTGATGAGTATTTATTCTTATATGTATATTTTTTAATAAAAATTATTTTTTTTTTTAATATTATGCTACAGTAATTGTTTCGTACGTATTTTCATGCTATTTCTTTTTAAGTTTTACAACTTCCGATACCTGTTCTATTTACAGCTTATATATTTTTTGAAATACTATTCTTATAAGAGTTAATTCATTTTATGTTGTTTTCTTTGATATTTTTATGTTTAGATTTTTTAAATAATTTCTTAATGTTATATGTAAGTTATCAGTTAAATGATATTTTCAGTTTAATGTATCCCAAATGTATGTTTTTTTTTTAATTTTGCTTATTCCCTTACTGAATTTTCAAAATCCCGGTTGTCTGTTATAGCTTGACAGAAGGAAATTAAAGATGCTTTTCTTACATTGTGCGTTTGTAAGGTAATTTTACTAAAATTAAGCAACTCTTTTAAAACCATCAAAGTAATAATGTGGCTAATGTAGCTAAGAGTATTCGACTTAAATCTACATGACATGCAGTGAGCCCTTTATAATGTGTTATAAGACACACTTTTTAGAAATACAAATGTTTTGAATTATTCGAAATATTTTATTTTCAAAAATTTATCTAACAAAACCGGGATTAGTTAAACAATGCAACAAAATCCGGTTAACCGAATGCAGGTTTTATTACTACATACTAACTGTTAGACTTAATTGAAAATAGGTAGAAGGGTAGTGTAACTACACATCCATCAGGTCCATTGTAAATCCCTTCATTAAATCACAAGTATGACTCCTTCCAGTATGAATCCTGGTCATAAAGGAACGAAATTTTATTGCTTTAGCTCATCGCATGTGGGTCCTATTTTTTTTGGGAGGACGTTTTTATGGGCTGTAGATAAAATAATGGATCAATTGCTCTATTTTCAATATCAAATATATAGAAAGCATTTAGGTCAAATGTTGTTGGTGTAGCTCATCCCGCTGCTTTGTGCCAAACGCTTTCTTGCAGGGGGAGATTTGTATGGAGGATATGTAAAATAATATAATAATTTGCCAAATTTTTCTAAAACATACATTTTTTAAAAATATAAAAAAATAATGGAATTTATACTACTGCCTTTTTTTAAAATTTATTAAAATAAAAAAAAAAAAAAAAAAAAAAAAATGAAAAGAAAAAAAACAAAACTAACTACAAAAACAGTCGAAATTTAATATTCTATGAAAAATTTATTTTTTTTTAAATGTGAGGATTTTGAAGAGAATGTTGCACCGGTTTTATCATAACTTACAGCCGTAATTGCAATTGAAAAATCCGATTTTGACAGCGCGTTAAAATAAGCAGGGTTGCTATAGTTGTTTCGAAAACCCTTTTTTTTATCGTTTGATAATAAATAATGACAAATTAGGTATTTTTAGGTCAAACTAGCGGTTTTAATTCCATATTTTACTTCTATTATGAGGGTTTTAGTTAACACGAAAGTTAACACTATTTTGTGACACAACGCTGACGCTCTTGTTTAGGTATGGCATATCAGCGTAAAATCTAGACGAAGGAAACGTTTCGCCTTCCGTTCTTGTTTAGGTACGGCTGGAAGGGGTTATTTAATTTCATTACAAGAAACGCTGAATAACTTGAACATTTTTTTTAAGTCGTGCTAATAATATTTTGTATGTACTTAACGGTTTCGGAATAATTGAGGCCGCAATGGTGAAAAACATTTTTTTCTGGTAAAATTTTAAAATTTTTATTTTTTAAAAACTAATAAAACATTGAATATGTATTTCAAAATAAAGGCAATATTTCATGACCATCGGTGGACTAATGTTGATTTTATTCACAATTAAATCAAATATGTACAGTGAAGGGCTAAATTATTGGCACAAAAAGCACTTTCAACTGCAAGATTGATTTAAAAACTTTGTCAAAGTGATTTTAAATAAACAAATATTTTTACTAGATAGAATGATGAAGTTCTTTTCAAAATTTTGATATATCGCCAGCTCATTATTGGTTTGATCTACCGACCATTTAAAAAAAATCGAGTCAGGTATGGAATATATATATTTTGAATATCCCCTATCTGTGTTGCTCTACACGCCATAGTTTTGTAAATGCAGCAAAAAATGCATCATACAAAAACGAACATAAAAAATTTCACTCTTGATTTGCTTCAAAGCAATTTAAAATAACATCAATACAATACAACAGTATGTTAACGTATGTAGCACAAAAAACTACTTTTTAAAAATAGATTTAGAAAATGGCGAATGCGGCACAAAACAATAATTTTCACTTTCAACACAATACTATTTACTTCTAACTTTATTCGTGAAAGTTCACAAAAATTTAAATTTTTCTTCAAAACATATGCCGAAACCAGGGGGGCTACTCTCTATTGCGATGCGAAAGAAGATTGTAGCAAATCTAGTGATTGGTACTCATTAATGCGTTTGCGCAATTGTTTTTTGCATCTTTTTATTTTTTTCTTTTCGCAAATTATCATTATTTCTTTTATTTAAACTTCCCAGTTTAAAATGTTTTTGCATATTTTGCCATTTCATTACTGGAAATATGCGCTCTTTTATTTTTATTACCAGTATTCCTTAATTTTCAAACAATTTGGCGAAAGTGATAGAGAGTACCAAGTTGGCATTTAGCTTTCGCATCAAAATTGTATTCGCATCGCAATATAGAGTAGCTCCCCAGTAGTGAAAATACAAAAATACACCGTCATTGTCGGTTTTCTCCACTTAAGCTATGTTCACATTATGTGTATTTGTCATGTGGAATGTCTCTTTTCTACACACATGTAATTTCATGTGTATGTCAAAATTTGAGTAATACATAAGGTTTATAACTTTCATGTTCAAATGTTGGTATGTAAAGTACATTTGACATAACCTATCAAGAAAAACAATCTGAGGGGTTATATATGTACAAAAATTAATAATTATTTGTGTATTTTTTTTTTTATTATTTTTTTACTATTATTGATTATATTTGATAAAATTTCAATTATTTTTGCCGCCGCAAACACGGACTTATACGAGGGCGGATCAATAAGCCCGTGATTTTTCGAACTTCCCTCGTAGTTATATGAAATGCAACACTGCTCCTATCAAGTACCGCCTGTTAATAGACTACTGCATTTAGTCCAAACGTACATCTATGGAGTAGAGCTAATCAACACCCAATCCAGTTTGAAATACTTAATCGCAAATGTCGTTGAATTGGTCGGTCATACCTTGCGCAGGCCCACAGCAGATACAGCAAAAACCGCCATCGACTGGACACCCCAGGGTAGTGCACAAATGGAGGCGCAAACTGGAATGCGAGATTACTCAAAGTGGTCTTAGTTGGTGAGAAATTAAGCATAAAGCATCTGATATAACTGAATGGAATCAGTTTGTTTTGGCCCTTTGTTCCTTATAAGAACTACAGGACATAATTATAATATAATAACATAGTAAAAATATTTGTTTATTAAAAATCACTTTAACAAGGCTCTTATAATTATGTTAGTCCGTCACTTTATGTAAAAATGTATCCATAGCATTTTAAATTTCGACTGTTTTTGTAATAAATGGACTCTAACACATCAAAAACAAATATAGCGATCATCAAGGGTCATGACAAAAGTTCAAATAGTGTAATTACAGAAAGACCAAAAAAAAAAAAAACAATTAAGAAGACTATTCGGCTATGCCAAATCTATGATACCCACCACCAGTATATTAAATAAAATGATTTAAAATTATAAAACACAAAGAAAATACATATTAACAACCTATTAGATGAAAAAGTAGACCATTTTAGTATATTTTCGCTACCGAGCATTTCTTGTATAACACAGTACAACATTTTTCAGCTCATTGATTTGGGGCTCAATTCTGACAATTGCGAAAGAAAGTAGCCCCAAAAATAATAACCGCTGCATCACTAGTTTTGTCAAATAATTTAATGGCCATACGAATTTTTTTTTTCTCAAGGTATATTTTAACACGGTTATATATCGGTATACCGTACGGAATATCTCTTTTGTGCCTTAAGCAAAGATGTAGATATTGAATAGGAAAAAAAGCGGACAGCGGAAGAGTGCATCCAGTGCCTTAAAAATCGCAAAAATGCCCATTTTTTTACAATTTGTTCCGCATTTTTCACCATTTTTGCTCAATAGTTGGATTACAAATCCACAAATATGCTGTTTTTTTCTTTATAAACTTTATTTTGCATGAAAATAAAAATTACGATATTGCAGCTATTCTCACAGAAAATATGAGATTTTTATTGTTTCTATGCATGGAAACAAAATTTAGAACATTTTCAATTATTGTCAATATGTTCTGATGATCTGGTTATCTTCGTAGGTTGTTGTCAGAATTGAGTCCCAAAATCATGTTTTATACTGTGTAATACGAGTACACTAAAGCCACGATTTGCGTCGTTAATGGGGAACGAGATATTGAATAACCTTTTTTCTGTATAAATACACTGATTTTTAATTTATGGTTAAAGAAGCTAATTTATATTTTTGATTCTATTTTTTTCATTTAGGTCAACAAATGTGTTTAATTTTTATAAATAGAAAAATAACTGTACATAAATACATAACAAAATTTATACATATGTATGTATGTATATATTTACAGAAAAATGCATTTAAGAAAAAAAATATTGAGTTAAGTTGAGCTATCTTTATTAAACTAAATAAACACCACTTGTTCCGTATTCTTAACAGAAACTTCAACTATTGCATAGTATTGCTTTAAGTTGCAATGGTGTAAAAACGTAGAAAAAAGCTTAATCCTGCTCTTAAAGTTCTTAAACAACAAAACTATTGTTGCTGCAATAAAATTATCAAATTGTATGTAGCAACGCAAATTGGACAAATCGATATAAATCGAACCGACACAAATCGAATCGACGCAAAACGGGACTCTTGTGTATTTTTTACTATGGCCGTTATAATGCCAAAAGTCTTATTATCCCGGGTCGATCTTTATATGGAAGCTAGGTGAAATATTGCTTCGATCGATTTTTACTAAATTTTATCTTTTCAAGTCTTTACTGAAAAGAGTGCTTTTTAAAACAGAAGGACGGACATGGCTAGATCGTCTCATAATTATACAAGGATCCAGAATTTATACTTTATTGAGTCTCCGATGATTTTTTCGACAAAATCGCCACCTTTTTGGTGGTGGGTATTAAATGACGAACGATATTTATGCATAAACATTACTACGAATTTTAAATACTTAAAAAAAATTCAATACAATTAGTTTCATATTTTATTGGTAATCGTTGCATTTACGACGATTTTTGGTAAAATGACAAAATACACAGATGTAAAAATTATTTTTACAACCAATTCGTTGGTAAGAAAATTAAAGCTTGATTCATTTTTCTATAGTTTGAAGGGTTGGTTTTGTTTCTTTTCTAGTAATATTGCTTATACATACTTAAAAAATAATTGGATTTTTTGATTCCAATTTAAACTAAAAAGATGAAGCAGTGAACGCACACTCTTCTAAGAAAGCAATACTACAACTATCTATATATTCACTTTTATCGTGATTAAAGTTTTCCTGGAAATTTGTTTAATTTTCCCTAAAAAAATTTATGAGAAAAGCCAAATTTCGAAGAAAACTGTTAACTTTTTATTTACGATACGCGTGATATGTAGAAATTTCTAGTTAGTATTGCTTTATTTTGTTTAATAAAATATTTAAGACGTATTAATTAATTAATTATTATTATAATAAAAATTAAATTTAATGGATGCCGTCAATAATTAACTTAAACAAATATAAAAAAAAACAAAAGCGATTTTAGCTAATTACTACTTTTAGTTCACTCATCGTTCATTCATGAGTGAGTATGAGGAACGTTTTTAAATTCGCTACATATTTGCATTCAAGTATATGAAGAATAAAAAAACATCATTTTGCGTTTGTTGATTCATGTATGAGATAATTTAGTTCTTTGGTTTTTATTATTTTTCATACATAAGAAAAGAACGTGAACAACGCTGATTATTCATATTGTAGAAGTTTTCGGCAATTTACACACACATAACACGAAAGCGAGAGGTTCATACTACTCGTTCTTTGCGTTCGATACTTTCCTGACATTTTTCTCAAGACGCATGCAAAGTAGAAAGTTATCCTGATTCATGCAAAATGTCACTACAATTTTACACTAAAGGTATTCACTTAAATTTTTGTAACCCTTGCAACCTGTACAAAAAAGCATAGTTGCACTTATTTGACGTGAGCAACACATTTTGTTGCACCTTCAATTTTCATTTTTTCCTAAGCAATTTTTTAACAACGCACCTTCCATATGACAATATAAATTTTTTAATAAATTTCTTGAAAAAACCACAAAATAATTAATTTTATTAATTTACAAGTCGAATTTATAACTTATCCACCTCAACATTTTTTCAGAAAAGTATTCCAGTATTTTTATTATTTCTGCTTCTTCAATTTTTTGATGCTTTTTATTTATTTAATTGTTTTATTTTTAACAAAGTTCATCTTTAAACAATACAATTTATAATATTTTTCAATTCAAAGAAACAAATGTACCTCAAAATGGAATTCCTGTGTTGTTGTTTAGTGTAGAGCTGATTTTATGAGTACATTTTAATATTTTTTTTTAACTTGGCAGTGCCATAAAAAGTTGCAACATTATTATGCTTTTACTCTGATAATCATGCACTAACTTGCATCGTTTGGGCGAAATAATTGTCTATGTGGTTGCTGTTATGCTTTTGCAATTATACTTTTTCGCAAGAGTGCAATTGGCGTGAATACCTTTATTGATTTTACTTTTTTTTTTTTAATAGATGCATAAACGCATGGAACGCGTGGTGTGGGCTTCCATCTGAACAGTCTATGTACTGTATACATATTTTGTTATTGTAATTTTTTTTTACCAGCTACGAGTGTGTGTGTGTATGCAAGTAAATTCGCAAAAAAAAAAAAAAAAAAAAAAAACAATATGAAAAACAATTGCCGGATCAGCGTGACGTTATTACTATGGTTTTCGGATAAAATAAACTCATCGTCCAGACTTGCAATTTTTGTTGTACTAAAAGAACAATGCATTCAGAGTACTAAAATGATAACGCCAATTGGCAGTCCTCTAACTCTTATTTTTTATATTACTTTAAATTTACAATGTAGTCAGTGTTAAATTATAAAAAACTAGATGACCGCATTTTGACTACTGCGTTTAACGTCGCTAAAACACCAGGGATGCTACTCTCTATTGCGATGCGAAAGAAAATTGTAGCAAATCTAGTGATTGGTACTCTTTAATGCGTTTGCGCATTTGTCTTTCGCATGTTTTTATTTTTTTCTTTTCGCAAATCATCATTATTTCTTTTATTTAAACTTTCCAATTTCAATTTTTTATACATATTTTGCCATCTCATTACTGTAAATCTGCGCTATCTTTGATTTTTATTACCATTATTGCTTAATTTTCAAACAATTTTGCGAAAATGATAGAGAGTACCAAGTTGGCATTTAGCTTTCAAAACGAAATTGTATTCGCATCGCAACAGAGAGTAGTCCCCCAGATTCATAAGGTTAATTCGTTAATTTAACAAATTAATGGCATTAAAACGCTGTAAATAAAACAAGCAGAATGTTCAACATCAACCTTGATCTGTTGCACAAATACACTACGCGATTTAATCCTTATAAAATATATGCAAATATTTGTTAATTAAATAAAAATGGTGTTTTTCTAACTTTAAAACTGATTTGTTTTTTATTCGCCTTATTGATTGAAAAAAGTTTTTGTGAACCTAAAGTAAATTTTTAATTTTTGGAGTGTTGTAGGTGTTCAGAATTTTTGCCACCTTGAAAAATACAACTTTATAAAAATAAGGTAATATTTTTGTATTTATAATGTTGTAGGTGTAGGAATACCTTTAATATGGTAATACAAAACTTAAGTGTTCAAACAGAACTGCGTCGAGACCACATTTTCCATACAATTTGACGTAGAAAGACGTGGTGAAATAAAATCTATTTTATTTTGAGAACGTTTTTTTCTGATGCTCCCACAACATATATACACTCATTCTACCAACAGTGCTACCATATTCTCATTAACTTTCAACCATTTTGTAAACAGAAAATTATAAAAAAAGAAAAAAAAAAATTAAAATAATAAAATGAGAGACAGTTTGAAGTAACCGCCGACGTTTTAATTATGGGCTTTTGCATTTTTGCCTGAAATTGAAGACCCAGTTCTGTTTGAAAACTGAGTCATATTTTTGTATTAGTAGTACTATAATGACACATTTGACGAAAAGTTTTAATTTTGTATTAATAGTGCTACTGTAGAACTTAATTTTTGGTAAGAGTCACAATTTCAGCTTGAGAAGTGTTTTTCGCGTTCTTTTCACTTAGTATGAAAAACGATGAATCTCGAAGAAACTAATCATCTCACACACGAATGAATAAAAGTAAAATTTTTTTCATTTTTATGAATGAAGTAGAAAAAAAGCTAATTTATCTCATTCGTGAGCAATATCAACAATGTGTGTGTTTTTAGCGTTCATACGCGAAAAATTCTGAACTCTTCTTTAAGTAGGAAATTTTTTGTAAATAATAAAAATTTAAACAAAATAAAAATAATTTTTTTTTTAACAATTTGTTATTGCTATTAAACAATTTATATACAAAAAGAGCCTTAAATGGTTTAATAGTTTTATACAGACACAAACACTTAATTTTTTTAGGAAAGGAGGACGGAGAAATAATAAATTAATAAAAAAAAAGTTTTTTTATAAAATAATTTTTTAGTTCCTTATAAAACCACAAAAATAAAACAAAGTTTTTTTTTTTAAATAAATATTTACAAAATAAAAATCGTATATTTTTTATTTTAAAATTATAATAAGTCTAAAAAATGTGTTTATAACTAAAATTATAACTAATAAACTAAAAACGCCCATTACTGGCATTTTTGTTGTTGTTTTACATTCAATTTAAGATTTTTTTACAAACACCTTTCAACTTTTTTCTAAATTGTTGTTACATTAAACTATTATTAACTATTTGTTTGTCCTTAAATTTATACTAAATTTTCTTTGACACATTAAAGTTGCAATTAATTTAATTATTTTTTTTTTGTTTTTGTTTCTCTTATACAATACTGTTGTATTTTCTATGGTGTCGTTAAATTTTTTCTTTTGTTTATTTTAAATAAATAAACAAAATAAAAAAAACTTTATAAATAAAATAATTAAACTAATAAACAATCATAAAATAAATGGTAAAAACAAACGAAAAATAAAAGGAATAATTAAAAAAAAAATAAATTATGAATTTTAGCTAAAAATTATATACACAAATTTGTTGGTCTTAAATTTTAACAAAAATTTTCGAAACATATTTAAACGTATGTATATTAAAATTAAAACATTATTTATAAATTAAATGCCTTAGGGTTGATATTACTATAACAAACATAGTGTTTGTGTTAGTTATCAAAAGTTATTTCATTAATGGACGTTGTTTTATAATAATTTAGCAGCCTTTTGAAAATTTAAGCGGATACAATGCAATTTAGTTTTTTTAAAACTCATGCATACAAATAAAAAAACTCTTATCTTAATCCAATCTAATTTAAAATTATAAGGGTTATTATCCCTTTTTGAATTTTAAAAAATTTACATAAAAGTCTTTGAAAAGTGAAGAGATATTTTCTTTCATGAAACTTTTCTTTCGTAATCCTTTTATCGAATTCAAGATAAGTTCTTTTTTCCTAATTAATTTTCAGTCGGTTTAATTTAGCCTTTTAAACAATTTAATAATAATAAAATTCAAATATATTATAAATTAAATTTAATTGGGAAAACTCAATAATAGTTTTCCTTTCCTTCAACAAACTTAAGAAAAGAAAGGAACATATTTAATTTGGTTCTGGGAAACATATTAAGTAGTAAAGGTATTCACGTCAAGAGTTGCACTTTTGCGAAAAAGCACAATTGCAAAAACATAACAACAAATACATAGACAATTATTTCTCACAAACGGTGCAAAATTGTCAAGGCCGCTGTAAGCAATCCTTACACTTTCAATATAATTGTTAAATTTTCGTATTGTACAATTATATCGACAATGTGTAGGTGATATTTGAAGTTGCACATTATATTTGCAACAATCAAAAGACTTGATTTTAATTGAAATGTATTGCCAACATTGTGCAATGTTGTTTTGCTTATAGGTTATGTTTTTTTTTTTAATGGAAGTTGTGCTTTATTTTAATTATAGGGCAAAGAAATAATATGGCAAACAACATATACAGTAATATTGATTGTATAATGGAGTGCAAAACAACAATGCAGGAATACCATTTTAACATAAATTTTTTTCTTTGTATTTAAAAAAATTATAAAAAGGGTGAAAAATAAAATATATAAAAAAGAAAAGCGTCTTAAAATGGAAGGAAGCAGAAATAATTAAAATACTGGACTACTTGTCTAAAAATAGAAATTTTGAGGTAGATAAATTCGGTTTATTTCAAAAAATTTTTTTTTTTAAAAATCGCAAGTGCATGTCTCTTGGGATATTGTAAAATGGAAGGTTCGTTATTTGAAAAATTGCTTCGGAAAAACTGAAAATTTGATTTACATACTAACAAAATAGGTTGATCACCTCAAATCAGTGCACAGTTGCAAGGGTAAAAAATTGACGTGAATACCTTTAATATAAAAAAAATCAAGAACACATACATATTATGTTTATATGTAGGTAAAAATCTTGAATTATAGGGTTCCTTACTCTAATAAAACATTCCACATTATAGTGCTAACAAGTAAAAAAGGAAAAAAAAAGATATGTTAAGAACTTCCAGACATAAAAATATAACCCAGGGGGCTACTCTCTATTGTTATGCGAAAGAAAATTGTAGAAAATCTAAATTTTCCTTGTGCAAATCATCATTATTTCTATTATTTAAACTATCCAATTTAAATTTTTTTTTTTTTTTTACAAATTTTGCTATTTCATTACTGGAAATATGCGCAATCTTTGATTTTTATTCACAGTATTGCTTAATTTTCAAACAATTTTGCGAAAGTAATAGAGAGCACCAAGTTTGTATTTAGCTTTCGCATCGAAATTGTATTCGCATCGCAATAGAGAGTAGCCACCCAGATTCTTATCTGGATCTTAATTGTGCAGAGTTTTGCACAACGCATCAATTTCTAAAGATTTTGTAAAAGATGAAGAAGTTAGAAAACATGTTTAAAATGTAATTTATCAATGAAATATTTTATTACACTTGATGGCTCTTCTAAAAAGACAGCTAGTGGCTGCCATTATGTTTGCGATTAGATCCGGCTAGGTCTTTTCTTGTAGAAATATCTGAAGTCGTTAACGAACTACAGCTTATTCTTTCACAACGGTTAAATTCAGTCGGATTTTTAAAGCAAATCAACTATTACCGTTTTTAAGATTGCAATTTAGAGAAATTAATTATATCAAAAGAAATGGCTTAAAAGTAAGTAAGAAATTTTAAAAGTTTAGTTTTCTTTCTAATAACTATCCAAAATAATGCTGCTTAAACAATTTCAAAACGATGAAAACATTTAAGGCTCTTTTTATTGATATTTTTTAAAATAAGCGCACGTATGCAAACAAAAAAAACAAAAAAAAAACCATATACTTATACATAAAAATGTTTATACGTATTTACCTTGTTTTTGAATGTTGCTTAATTAAACAGCCAATGGTGGTATTATATGTGGTATGAGGTCTCATAATGCAGCCGAATTGTATTCTAATATTAAACTATTACCGCCAATGCTATGGTGATTATGATGATGTTGTTGATTGTGATTTGGTTGAGTTTGCTGTTGCTGCTGAGAATTTGTTGTAGTCGAAGAAGTTGATGTTGGTGTTACCACTTGCTGTGGTTGCTGATGATTTTGAGTAGTCTGATTTGAAGAGTGTTGATGTCAAGAAGTCATTATGGACTTAACAGCATCGTCAATGCCTCCCACAATACAATTAAAATCGTTTAATTGTTGTTGCTGAGTATGACTGACTGATATATTACTGCCACCTGTAGCAGTGGAATGATTATTCATACTGGTGGTATTTATTGAGTTTGATGTTGCCGCAACATGTCCATGATGCTGTTGCTGTATGCCATTGTGATGTAGATCACTGTGGTTTAATAGTTGGGAATGGGCATTGGGGCCTGAGGAATCCATGAGCAGTGGTGTTTCGTTAAGGCTTGTGGGGCCAGTTGAAGAATTGCCCATAAGACAGTCACCCAATTCATCGACTAAATGTCGACGTTTTGATGCATCTTGACACGAGGCCTGATTATTTCCACCACTTTGATTATCGTTTAGAATAGTATCGCCTAGAAATGAGCCCATGGAATGATCTAGAGAGAAGGATAATGAATCGGCTTCTGAACTTTGCAGGTTTAATATACTATCGATTGCATTCTGAACATGGCGGGTTATATCATCATCGAACTCTCCAGCTCCGGCATGATGATGTCCATGAATATTGCTCGTTTGTTGATGATGATTCATTTGCATCATATGATTGTTAAGCATTTGTTGTTGTTGCGAAGACACATTTTGATGTTGGTTAATGTTCATGAAATGTTGAGATTGCTGCTGTTGATTAGTATCCATATGATTGTTGTAGGAGCTAAAATTCTCATGATGACTCATCATTTGAGCAAAACCATTAGCTTGTGCAGGATTCTCTGAGGTAGGGCTTTCGACACCTAAACCATCGTGTAACGATAATAATGCAGCATCCATTAATTCCTGAGCATGTGAGGCATCATTTGGCACTAAATTATGATGATGGTGATTCTGAGGCTGCTGTTGTTGCAAACTTAATGGTGAAGAGGATGAAGCAGAAGAATCATTGATGCCACCACCGTTCATGCTTCCATCACACATTTTCTTTTGAGGGCTTTCTTCATCTTGCGTCACATGTTGCGGTTGCTGGGTTTGTTGTTGTACACTATCAGCATTCTCATCTACAATATGACCATTCCATTGTCGTTTTCGTGAAGTCATGCAATCACTGACTGCAGAACTATTGTTAGTGTTAGTAAGAAAGTCCGGAAACTGAGCTTCCATATTTTGCATCCATCTTGGATTATTGGCCGAACCTAGTTGTATGTGATGTGGCATGCTATTGTTGGTATTCATAAAGTTTGTAGAGTGTTGCTGCGCAGATGACATAAAAGAATTTCCCGCAAAATCTGATTCCCAATTTGTTTTTTCCTTCGCAGTACAATGGTTATTAGAGGGAGATTTATTTGCTTCTCCAAAAATAGACTCTAAACCAGATTCAATATCATCAGGAGTGTCAGATCTTTCTTTATTGCCGGATAAATGTACTGGAGATTCTCCAAACATGGCTTCTAATCTAGTTTCAACATCTTTGTGGACTTCGCTGTCTTCAGAACCACTAAAGAATTCATTTAAATCAGCAGCTTGTTGATTTTCCTCATGTGATGAGAGGGTTAAAGAAGGCTGTTGGTTTTGTTGACTACAACTGCTGGCGACCAAAGTAGCACCACAGTTGGTGTTAGTCTCATTCGTTTGTGATTGGTTCTGACGATGAGATTCAATATTCTTGTTGATACAACCGTTGGGAAATAAGTCATTGGATGTAGTATTTGAAAGAAAATCTAAAGCTTTCGCCAATGGTTCTGTTGTAGTTTGAGGCGTGGAGTTGTTGGTAGAATTTTCGCAATTCTTGATATTAACTGTGGTGTTAACTGAATTTATTAGGTTTAATTCCTTTTGTATACATAACCAATCGTCTTCTTGCTGTTTTGTTGAGCTCTGATTCTGGACTGGTAAATGTGAAAAATCAAAATTATTTGTAGCAATTTCTGTATTGGCCGCTGATGTGGAATTTGTTGATTGATTTTGTTGAAAATCATTGGTATTTGGATTATTTACAGGTCCATGAAGATTATTTTCAAATGTATGACTAATTTTAGCTTGCTTAGCCGGCTTAGAACTATGATATTTAGTTGCAGCAGTGTTGGTATTTGTGGTAGTTGTAGTAGTTTGTATTGCTGCAGTCGTTGTTGTCGCAGTTGTAGCGGTTACAGGCGTTTGTGACGGTTCTTTTGGTTCCTGTTTTTTCATAATAAAACTTGGTGTAATTTCCGATTCAATATCAAAATTTTCGAAACTTTCTTTTGTGTCTTTTTGCATGTCACTATTTACAACAGTATTTACCGCAGTTGTTTGCTGATTTGGTTGTTGCTTTTTCACCACTCCATTGAAAACATTATTGGCATTTTTACTTTTATTCACAGCAGTATTAGGCAAATGATTATAATAGCTATTAGAAATCTTACTATCCATATAAGATTGCTTCCACTGATTTGAAAGTTCCTCCTTTTTTGTTTCCTTAACTTCAGCTGATTGCTTCTTAAACGAACTATTCACTATTGGACTTTGTTTTAGCAAATCAAATGAATCCATAGAACTGCAAGAACTTTTCGCACCACTTGACGATATTAAAGAGTTATCACAGGGTTCACCTTTTATCTCATTCTTAATGGAATCCATTGATGATGATGAAGAAGAAGAAGATTGTAAATTATTACAAAAATCTGAATTGCTGTCATTATTAGAATTCACTTCCATATAAAGTTTACTATCTAAAGGTTCAGATTTAACCTCATTTTTAATTTCATCAAAAACACCCTCTGTAACCGAACAAGGTGATGGATGGGATATATTAGTTAAAGCAGGGTTCTCAATATCCTTTATTATATCCTTTTGATCTTCTTTTTGTTGTTGTTGCAGCAGTTCATATTGCAAAATATCTTTTTCTAATTGTTTGGAATCCTCAATTTCCTGCTGTAAATCTTCAATCATTAATTTCTCCATTTGGCAAATTTCTGATGTACGATGTTGTAACTAAAATAAAGCAAAAAGAAGAAAAATTAATAAAAGTTAATAACAGGAAATAAATTATAGTAACCAAATTTAGTCAATTACTCTTCTCACCATTGATTCTTGTAATAATATTTGCTGAAATTTGCCCGATAATTTTCGAAATTTATCTTGAAATCTTATGGCGGTCTTTTCAAATTCTTCTTCCTCTTCACTGGGTATATCTTCATCGGTTTGATACATACAATGATATCTGTAAAATAATTTTGGTATAAAGTATTGAAAAAAATGTTTATTTTTAAAGAATTTACCTTATCAAACGCTTGACAGCTTCTTCTTTATTTTGGAAAGGACTTTTGTAGTCGGGATTTAAACAGCTTTGTTGATCCACTTCTAATTGTCGTAGGAATCTAAATTTTTGGAAATCAAAAATATTTAATATTAAATAAAATTCATTTAATTTAGTTTAAATTTAATTTAATTGCAGATGATGATGGGAATACATTTAAATTTTTCTATTCTCTTTTAGTTTGTTTATTTTCCCAAAAGGATTTTTGTTAAACTTTTTCAAAAATTTTTAGTTTATTCGCGGCATAATTTCAAAAATGGCTTAAATTACACAAAGTGTTACTAGAGGAATATGAAAATAAAAAAATAACCTTTTTACGTCTAGTTTAAAAAAAAAATAATAACGACATCGAAAAATGGAACAGATGATATAAAGTTCGGCTCACACTTTCAAACAAGTAGTTAAAAAACATTCTATTTATCACTCAAGTTACAAAAATTCTGTTTAAAATCAAAATATTTACTACAAAAAATTTTGTATCAGTAGTGAGAGAAAGGGCTTTTCAGAAAAAGGGAATTTAATAATAGCGGTTTTCAACCATTGTATTAAATTTACATCACTGCTTTATTTAATACGATTTTATACTACACAGCATGAGTGTCTTTTTGGATGTATTGTGAATTAATGAATTTGCGGGAGTATGATTGCGCCCGAAATAAGGCGGTTCTGCTAATACATTTCATCTTAACTTGAGAACGATTTGTCCGATTTTAATCAAAACACAGATTATTAGAAACATTTCCTCTAACTTACCCAAAAAACATTTTATAATTTTTGAACTGTTGCACTGTTTAAGATTTTTGCACTTGTTTTCAAAAACTTTTAAAAAAATTATTAGGACAAAAATATTACATTTTTATCATTTATCAGAAAGACACGAACAAAATACTCCATATATACGTATGTATAATGAAAATTGGTTGACAAATGTTAATTTTATTTATCATTCATTATTATGGACATGACGATTGTGATAATAAATTTCATCATTACTTGAGAAAAGTCCGACTTGGATAAAATAACAAGCAAATGATTTTAAAAAAATTCGCTTTAAGTTACTTCAATAATGGTTCTTTTTTTCTATTTTCAACAGTTTCGGAGATATTCAGAAATTAGTGGAGGTAAAATAGGTTTTTATTCAAAATGAATTGCTATTTTTTGTTTAAAAAAAATGCATAAAAAAGAATTATAAGGCGAATTATATGGATACGATTAATATTACAAGGGAATAATAACTGAATGCAATTTTTAAGGTTATTTTGGACGCTGAATCCAAATCTTCACTTAGTTCTTTCTACCAGCTCGACTTTTCGCGATATACCGTTATGTCCAAAATTAAGGCACTTCCGCACATATATTAGAATGATTTAAAAACGGTCCACCATTCAGTTAAAAAAAATTAAATTTCATCAACAATATTATCTTTAAGCCGTGCTTTCATTGCTTTTAAATTTCCTTAGTAGTTTATGAGATATCGTTGAAGTTTTGAAAAACGAGCAATTAATAAAAAAATTCAATTTTTGTTCTTTAAAAATTCATAAAAAATAAAAATGCGACAAAAATCACAGTTTTTGTCTAAAATCATTTAGTTAAATATATTTCAAATAAAATGAGCTTTATTTCATTGTAAACGGTAAACAATAGAGCGACTCAAAAAAAAAGTGATTTTGTTACCCCTCTGAAAATAAAGGTGATATGTTTTATGATGATTCCAAAAATATTTTGGTTCTAGCGTTGACCATCCGTGAGCTGGACCATTTTCAAAAAAGGTCTTTTTTTCAGTTTTTCGAATTTTTTTGTACTTTGCTCCAAGACGACATAAATAAAATTTGTTATCATCGAAAAGGGGTTTTGAAGCAGCATCCAATGGTATATAAAACTTTACCACTTGCGACCTACTTATTGAGATATTTAACTAAATACAAATTCTACGTATTTTTTTTATTAATTTTATATTTTTTTATTGTATTTTTCACATTTTGATCAATTTTAAAATGAAAAAATTTTATACCCATATTGCCTATATATGAAAAAAAGATGAAATATATCGCGATTTTCGCGGTTTATGTAAAAATTACAAAAAAAAATAAATTAACATTATTTTAAAACAGATTCAATTTGAAAAGAAGAACATTACTTCCACAACGAAACGAAAATATGTATGTATTTAGTTAAATATCTCATTAAGTAGGTCGCAAGTGGTAAAGTTTTATATACCATTGGATGCTGCTTCAAAACCCCTTTTCGATGATGCCAAATTTTATTTATGTCGTCTTGGAGCAAAGTACAAAAAAATTCGAAAAACTGAAAAATACCTTTTTTAAAAATGGTCCAGCTCACGGATGGTCAACGCTAGAACCAAAATATTTTGGGAATCATCATAAAACATATCAACCTTTATTTTCAGAGGGGTAACTAAAACACTTTTTTCGGCTCCATACAACTTGAGTCGGTCTAGTAAACAACTTTTGATTTTATTCACAATTTATACAAAATATAAATTTTTTAATGTGTGTGTGGTTGCTGCTGTTCTATTTATGGACGTTAATTCCTTTATTTAAAAATGAGGTACCTTCACTTAATTGTGAATAAAAATTAAACAAGTTCATCGATTTTTATGATAAAAATAATAAGACTAACTTTTTTCCGTTTTGGATTTTTCGTGATTTTAAAAGTACAATTTTTTTTTGATTTTTCAAAATTTTACTGTTTTTGAAAGCTAACTATTTCATCTTTAAAAAAGGAAAATTTTAAAAATCACTTAACGAAAAGTAAAGTTATGGTTTTTGAACTATTAATTTTTGGAAAAATGCGAGCTGATGGAGAAAAACGGAGATTAGATTTGAAAACAGCAAATTAGTAAAAATTGCATCAAACTTCCAATAAAGAAAAAAAAAGTTCAATTTTCTTCTCTTGTGTAATAATAAATAAAAATCCTTTAATGGAAAAGAATTTAAAAAAATACTTTCTTTAAAAATATGATTTTTCTTCTTCTCAAATTTAAACTTTTTTTAATAAATATTACTAGCCCTTCAAACCCTGCGTTTTCCGGTGTGAACCTATATTCGACTTTTATATATAATCAAAAAATCTTTTCCTTATTTTTAACACTTTATAAAAATATTTAAGTAAGAAAATCTTAGGAAAAAGTAAATAAAGACATTAATATATAAAGGTGCTAGTGATGGGAAATTATCGATAGTTAAGAAACGTTGCTACAGAAATTCATAAGAAAAAGTTGTTTAATATAAGATAAAGGGTTACTTCAAAACAATCGGTTCTAGGTTTGCCCTTTTGACCATTTAATTAATAGCCCCTTGTCGTATATCCAAAAGGTATTTCGCTATACTTTTCTGTGGTGATACAAAATTTTATTAAACTCATTTAAGCCATTTTGCAAATCATTTCCCAAATACACTATAAATACGCACAACTTCATGAAACGATTCACATATATAAATAAAAATGTTGTCATTTAGGTCACCTTTCTTCGAAGATTTTTACAAATAAAATTGATTTACGCATTACAGGCAACTTCAATAATTAACACAATGCAACTTATTATATCTATAGTTAGATGAACTATAACATCATTTAAAACTATTAACACTAGGGCTGTTCAATGACTAAAACTTAGTACAAACGTGCAACAATTTTAACTAGTAAGTCTTCACGTAATAAAAAAAACTTACAACGAGAGAATATAAAAACACCGTAAAAATTTAAGAGACAAACAATTGGTTAAAAAAAATTCTGCTAGTAAAATTTGTACTTGCAAGAATTATTTAAACAGCATTTTTATGTTTGTGTTCACAAAACAAATGTTAAAGGGCGTTTGTCGAAATTTTTTTTTTCATAATTTTTAGGAAATAATAAGTTTTTAAAAGACAAATAAATAACAATAAATAATATAAATTATATATTTTTTTAGAAAATTTAAGAACAGTAGTTATAAAGTTTAAAGAAATTAAATTAAAAAGGACATAATCTCGCAGCTTACAGCTGGATATTGTCGATTTGCCTTTCACTAACTTTTTTTTTTTTAATTGAAAAATATATTTTGTTAATTTTAGTTTGCTCTCTCGTTGCAAGTTTCTGCTAGTAAAGAAAAGTAACAGACCTTTAATTTATGAACAGACTTTTATGTAATGAGCTCCGAAAAAATTAACTAAAATGACTTTTACTACTTAAATATTTTCTAAATAAACGAATATTTTGTTAACGATCTTATAAAAAAAACTTTATATGGTTTTGCATTCGCTAGAAATTAAAGGATTAATATCAACCAACTACTCACAAAGAAAGACGAGCAAGTTTTGCTTTGGGTGAAATTTGTTCCTCTGTTTTAACAACAGTTTGATTCGGAGCAATTGGATTACCGACAATATTAACATTAATGCCGCCATTAAATATGGCATTTTGAACAGCAATGGAATTGTTTAGTGGCATATTACTCGAGGATGAGGGTGCTAGTGTTAGAAGAGGTTTCACAGGTCCAGTAGCTGCCATAACAGTGGGAGTAGAAATGGCTACAGATGAAGCAACAGTTGACTGTAGAGTTGATGATAAAGCTACCGTGGCTGGTGTCAATTGAGGCATGGAAGAGACCACCGTATTTATGGAAGTTGATGTTGATGAGGATACAACTGATGTTTGCTGTAAGGCTGACGATGTCACCGAAGCTGTGGCACCTGTTATTATAGGAACATATGCTTTTTGATTTCCTATTGACACCGCAAAAGTTGTTGTGGCCGGTAGGTTAGAGCCTTGAAATTGGATTTGAGCTGGCTGTTGAGATTGTAGAGTAAGTTGTTGCTGTTGTTGACTAAGAGCTGATAGCTGAGGCATTGTTGTTAGTGTTGTAGCTGTTGAAGATGTTACTGCGATAGTCGCAAGTGGATTGTTAGTTGCTGTTGTTGCTGCTGCTGCTGTAGGAAATATTAACGGTGGTGGGCCTTGTTGAAAGCCTGTTAAATTATTAATCGTTGTAAAATTAGTGGATGGCTTTGAGTTTGAATTTTGTAATTTCTGCTGTTGTTGTTGCATCAATTGCTGCTGTTGCAATTGTAAATGTTGCGTGAAATGCTTTTGCTGTAATACTGCTGGCATATTGGCTATATTTATCATATGTGGCGGAGGCAGTGAAGGATATTGCAACGAGGGCAACGATGGCGTTGCCGATAACGACGACAATTGCGGCAATTGTGGATTTAATGTGGGTGGATTAACCAAAGCTGTTGCCAAATTATTACCGCCAGTATTGTTGGTTGTTTGTGGCAAAGCTATTTGTTGCTGTGTTTGGGGTTGATTTGGTTTTTGTTTAGTTGCTACTTTACTGTTGCCACTATTAATACCAGTTGCTACTGAGGTTGGTGTGGATAAATTATTATTTAGCCCACTGTTGGCACTTAAATTGTTAGTATTTAAAGTAAGCTGCTGTTGCTTAGGTTGCTTGCTTTGCTTATTTTGTTGTTGAGCTTGTTGTTGATGTTGTATGGGATAAATGTGTATTTTTTGTGTTAGTTGTTGTTGTTGTTGTTGTTGCTGAATATTGCTTATTGTTGAATTTGTTGCATTTCCAGCCACATTTGTTGAAGCATTTATATTTGTTGTTAACGTTGAATGGTTATTTGGTTGCACTACATTCGATGGAATATTGCCGGCATTTATTTTAGCACTATCTGAATTAAAATTATTTGATTGCATTACAGGAAAACTGTTGGCAGCATTTGCTGCACTAGTTATAAATGGCTCAGGAGTGGGTATTTCTTTACCAGCAGCTAATATACGGTGCTGTTCCATGAAAAGACGTTGTAATGCTGTATTAATCTCCATGTCAGTCATTGGTTTATTAAAGGCAGCCACTACATTTGGATCTAGATCAGCTGGCAATGGCATAGAGCTGAGTAAATTTTTATGCTGCAGCTTGACGGTCAAATACTGAATTTGCATTTGAACCTGTTTGAACATTTGTTGTTGCTGAGGTGTTAGTTGTATAGTTTGAACTCTTGAAACCGTATGTTGGGGCTGATTGGCGGGCGGATTAGGTCCATTTGTAACTGTATTGTTATTGTTTAGAGGAAGACCGCTGTTAAGTGTATTGATCGGTGGATTTGTATTTAGATTAGTTGCGGCATTAGTGCTGGCATTGTTATTTGAACCAGCTGAAAAATTCATATTGAAATTTGTTTGTGTTCGATTTTGTTGCGTTTGCTGTTGTTGCTGCAGATTATTTTGTGGCTGCTGTTGCATGGGCGCTGTAACTCCCACGAGTTTAGTACCCGTAGAAGTTTGTGTTTGAAACGGCTGAATTGTTACTACATTCGATGTTGTGGTTGTTGTTGAGGTAGTTGATGTTGATACCACCGGCTTGCCACTGGCTGTATTAGGTTGTACTATTTGTACTGGGTTGTTGTTGGGTTTTTGAGAAAGGGGATCTAGTTTTGGCATTGGCTTAACCACCGAAGCATTTTTCATTAAAGCCACATCAGCAGCCGTAGTTGTGGACGCTTTTGGTTTTCTCACAGGCTTCTTTTTTGGCACTGCTCCTGTATTAGCCGCGGTAGAATTGTTTATTTGTTTAGCATCTTGTTTAGCTTTTGATTGATCAATAATGGGAGCTACATTCGCTACCTGCTTAGTCGTGGTAGAAGCAGTTGCTGCGGTGGCAGGTTGTGTTGAGCACACCGTTGTTGAATTAGATGTTGTTGAAGTTATAGTCGTTGTTGTTGTGATCATACCTTGTGATGTCATTGGATAAACTATTTGCTGTTTTGGTTGTTGTGGATTACTAGTATTGGCTGTCATTGCAGACATTGGTTGTTGATGCTGCTGTGTCATTTGCAAATTTGTTGTTTGCTGCTGCTGTTGTGTCGCAGGTGCCTGTTGCGTTGCTAGTGGGTTAACATCATTAAAATGCAATTGTCCTTGCTGAAGACATTGCGCTAATTGTTGGGCATTTATTCCAGCTGGTGCAATCAGTAAACGTTCTGTTGGTCCTATCGATGCAGTTGTTTGGTTCGCATTAATGGGTGTAATTTGGTTATTTAAAGGATTTAAACTAAATAACTGTTGCGTGCTTGGATCTATTTTAGGTAATGCTATATATCTTTGCTGCGACAAGGTTACATTTGGTGGTACTAGGGAATTAACACTCAAGTTCATATTCGAATTTAAATTATTAAGAGGATTAGTGTTTGTTGTAGAACTATGTGCATTATTCTGCATCTGATTACTTAAATTTTGTGTTACTTGTTGCTTGGCCACCTCAGTACTTTGTTTGTTGTTTTTTTTATTTGATTTACTTATAGCTCCTGATGAATTGGGTGTGGTGTTGGAGATTGTGGTATTGGGTACACCGGTTGGTGTTAGCATTGGTTGCGGTATTGTGTTCTGTTGTATAGTTGTTGTTGCAGGTTTTGGCGGCTCGACTTTGGTTGGCTCATTTATAATAGTAACATTGGGCAAAGCACCTTTTAGCAAAGCCTGCAATATTAATTGAGATTGTTGATCTTGAGGTTGATTAGGATCATGCCTTAGAATTAATCGTTCACATTGTTCGGATACAGCTAATGTTAAGCTACCTGTTAGTTGCGGTATAATACTTGCTATTGTATTAGGTGTGCCTACAGATATGGACACATTGCCCGATAATCCTGGTAACATGGCTGTTTGAACACCCGGAGCCATTATTGAATTTTGGCTATTATTAGGATGATTAGAGAGCGTTGAATTTATTTGTGGACTGGGCATTGTTAGATTTGACTGCTGCTGTGAATTAAGATTGCTAGTTGATGAAGTAGAAGCTTGAGAGGAGTTGGAAAGCTGGGGTAAGGCCACCAACTGCATTTGCCTAGAATGATCTTGTTGTAACGACTGAGTAGTTTGTGCTGTTGGTGTTGCAGCTATTGTCATATTGTTAGCCGCATTATTAGGTTGAAATACAATTTGTGTTTGTTGTAGCTGAGGCATTGGATTGTTGTTTGTATTTTTATCCATTATAGGCATTATTTGAATTTTGTTTTCGACCAACGATGTCATGGGTGCGGAAATCAATTGTGCTGGATTATTACCTAATCGGTTGTCGATTTGTGAGATTTGAATGTTACCAATCTGACTGGGCACTAGAGATGGAGTAGCTAAAGGTGTAGCAATTGCACTGGTTGTAATATTGGCAGCAGGAGTAACAATATGCGAAGACGTTGATGCAACGTTTTGGGTTATATTCATTGAGTTTGCTATGGAACTGTTGATAGAAGCTGCAGTGTTATTAGCATCCTTTTTGGTGTTTCTTTTAGCTGCTGGTTTTCTTCTTGGCTTGACAGTGGCGGTGGTGGTGGTGGTTGTAGCGGTAGTTGTAACTGCACAGGAGGCGATAACGTTGTTATTGTTTATAGCATTAGACGGGGCCAAATTATTGCTTATTAATTGCTGCATATTGTTGTTGGGAGGCATTGTTGCGGCTATAGAATTTAAGGGCAATGAAAATGTTATATTGGTGTTAAGAGCCTGAGAAGTTAACATTGTTTGCTGTTGTTTGATTTGTGAAGAGTTATTCTCATTTTGTAAATTATTCAAATGTTGTTGAGATTGTTTCTGTATCTCCTCCTGAGATGGTAAGCGAGGTATGGTTATAGAATATGGTTGAGATACCGAAGAATTTACAGAACCATTTCCTGTCTCGGAGGGATCAATTTTTATGACAATATTTGCAGCTGGCTCTTGAGAAGACTCTATATTTTCAGATTGTCCCGAAGATGACTGAACACCTGGTATGCTTAAAGTGTAGGGTAGCGTTTCGCTAGTTCCGTTGGGTTGTGGTATAGATATGGTAAAGTTTTGTGTTGAACCTAGCGTTTGGGCGGGTGCATGTTCTTCAGTTGTGGTGGATTCCATGAAGTCCTCATCATCTTCATCGGTAATACCACAAAGTTTCATAACATTTCCCAAGTCTAATTTGCCATTGCTGGCCCTTTGTATTTGTGGTGGGGGTGAAGGTGATTTTAGCACATTTGCTGTTGTTGTTGTATCCTGCATGTTTTGATTGATGAGGTTTGAAGGTGGCATATTGGTGGTACTGATTTGTTGCTGACCTGTTTGTTCTTGACTTGTATTAGGAACCATTTTTATCGTGTTGCTTGTTGAGGTTATGGTGGGAGCCAGCACCGATGTAGTTAAGGTGTTGGTATTTAAGGATTTGTTTGCAATGGTAGTTAAACTTTTATTGTTATTGGCCGATGCTGAATTGCCAGATGAATTACAGGCTGGTGGTTTCTTTTTCCTGGGTTTAGGTTTTTTCTTAGCCTCTTGTTGCACTGTTTGTGGCGGAAGCTGTGGCAAACACTGAGCATGCTGTACTTGCTGTATTTGTTGGGCCTGCTGTTGAGCCTGTTGCACTTGATTTTGCGTCTGTTGTATCTGTTGTTGCAATTGCTGAATTTGCGCTTGTTGTTGTTGCTGTTGGTGATGCTGCAATTGTATGGTGGCTGCAGCATTTAGGCTCAATTGTATTTGTGGTGGAGTATGGGTTAGTTGTGGGCTAGCGGCGGGTAAATTTTGTAATACCGGAGTAGGTTGTCTTAAAGGTTCAGGTGTTACTGCTACCGGACAATGGGCCGGCGATGACTGAGTTATATTGCTCATTGAATTGGATGAATTTGAAAAGAGATCATTTGTTGCTGTATTGTTGGCGGTGGTATTGTTATTTCCTGAATTTTGATGTGTTTGTTGTTGTCCATTATTAGCAGAATTATGCGATTGTGGTGGTGTAGGTGTCTGAAATGTGGCTCCAGCTGCTGCAGCTGCGGCAATTTGCTGTATATTAGCACCACTTAGTTGATTGAGATTAATATTAAAACCCTGTGAATTTTGCTGAAATTGTGCAGCACCAGGTAACTGGGAAAGTAAAGTTGTTGCCCCTGATGTGGTTAGGCCATTTGGCATTTGTATTTGAGCTGTTAAACCATTACCGTTAGCGGCTGCTGCAGCTGCCAACTGAAGATTTTGTATTTGAGCTGCTACACTGGGGCTCAACAAATGACCATTAATAGTAGCTGCTGTAGTGGCAAACTGTTGAGATCTTTGCTGTTGACTATTGGCTGCCGCTGCAGCTGACAAAGCGGCATGTAAGCCACTTAATTGTGTTATGGCTGGTGACTGTGATTGTGTTTTAATAGTCTGCAAATGGTTTGCCTGTTGTATTAGATTGGCCTGAGATGAAACTATGAAAGTGGGCGTGGCGGCTGCCAATTGCATGGTCGCTCCATTAGCGCCTAAAATACGTAACACTTGCTGGGGATGTTGATGCTGCTGCAGCTGAGGTTGAGCTCTATTCTGTATGACCAATGATGGAGTAGCGGTCAGTTGTGGTGTAGGTGGCCGCAAAATTAATTGTACACCTTGTGGGGTATTTTGTTGCACCAAAACGGGGACTTGATTGAGCAACAAAGGTTGTTGAGCGGTGGTTGTTAGACTAGCTGTGGCACCAGAGGGTAGTATAATTTGTTGTTGTTGACCCTGTTGGGCTGATTGCGAGATCTGTGCTAAGGATGGCTGAGACATATTGCTTGAGGAAGTAACCGGTGCCAAAGGAGGTGTGGGATTAGGGGTTTTCGTTTTCTGTTGTTGAGCTAAAGTAATTTGATCTACAAGTTGTTGCTGCTGATGTTGTTGCAACTGTTGCTGCTGTTGTTGCAGCTGTTGCTGCTGTTGATTCTGCTGCTGGGGTTTGGGCAAAATTTGTTGGGGAGCTTTTGTTGATTTAGATCCCACTCCTGCTGGTGTTGATGTCACAATGTTCGGTGTAGGGTTAGGGTTAAATCTGTGTTGCTGATGTTGTTGCTGCTGTTGCAAATGTTGATTTTGATGATGTGAAGTTGCAGCCGCTATAATTTGGCCCTGAGGTCCCTGAATTAATTGAAATGTTTGTTGTTGGGGAGCGCCACTGCCATTTCCATTGCTAGCAATGGTAAATTGTTGTTGAAACATTTGCATGGTCGGTTGTGGTGTAGGGGGTTTGATTGAAGCCGAAGTTATAGCAGTACCACTAGGACTGGGTGAAGGACTATCTGCTATTAAAGGACTACTAGTTTGGTATTGAAACTGTTGCTGTTGCGGTTGTTGTGATTGCTGGCTAATGGGCAAAACTGCGGCACTGTTGCCAGTACCTTTTTTCGTTTGATTTTTTGTCGTACTAGCCACAGTTGTTGTCGCAAACGTATTCGGTGTATTGTTGATCGTTGTTGCATGTAATTGCCCATAGCCGCCGGCTATAGTTGTGGTTGTAGATAAGGATGGCAGGTGCGAATAGTGGCTAGAGGAACTAAATATTTGGTGATGCTGTTGTTGATGCTGATATTGTTGTTGTTGTCGTTTAGTACCCTTCTATTTAATGATTAAGAACAAATTAATTAGATAATGAGTTAAAAATTTATTTAATTTAATTATACTTTGTTCTATGAAATCTTTGTATTATTGAGATCAATTTTTTCAATTTCTTGCTTACCTTATTAAGTTGTATATTATTGGATCCCACTAATGTAGTATTCAGTTCATTTCCAGTCGTTGTTATTGTAGGTAAAGTCGTTGTTATTGTATTTTGTGAGACACTATTGGGAAATCCCGCCACAACATTTAGGCCACCACCAGCCGTTACACCAATAACACTGGTAGCAGCGGCCGGTGATTGTGACGGACTGGGCTGAAAAACCACAGTGCCAGCACTAGGACTGCCATTAGTAAATTGATGTATTGACTGTCTGCGACCCGGTGTTACAGTTTTACGTTCCTAAAAGTAAATAAAAAAAATTAAGAACTTTTATAATAAAAAATATGTATTTATGTATAATATATTAACCTGCTCATGAGTACTGTTATTTGTCAAAGGATTGCCCGTTACTAGAAGCGCATCTTGTGGAAATGGTGATAATGAGGGTGATGGTTGCAAACGTGGACTAGCTGAGATCGATGGTGATGGGCTGGGCGTTAAAAACGGACCCGGAGGAGACAATATTCCTAAAATTAAAAGAAAAATATAAAGAAAGAATTTTATTAGTTTAATGTTGTATAATTTGTTATAAAAAAATTTAAATATTGTAATAAAGATATCTAAAGAATGTTTTTAAAACCCTTTTCTCAAATACATACATATGCATATTTTTGCATAATTTCTATATACGAGAGACGAGTAATTTTTCTAACATTAATTATGAGTGGTTGTATTGTGTATTCTGTATTTCTTTTAATCTTTTTTAATTTTTATTTATTTTAACCAGATTTCTATGGAAGTCCTTATATTAAAGATTGTTCAATTTGCAAAAAAAAAAACATTATTATAGAGTTGTAAAATTTAAGTATTCGCAAAGCAGTAATTTTTAATACAAATTACAACGTCATTGACACGGTTTTGGACAAACACACTCAGAGAAATTCTATTACAATTTTATGGAAAATTTTTGTAATACTATTTCTTTTTAATTTTAAAAATTATATATATATATGTATATGCATATATATTATATTACAATTGGTAAATTTCTCAAGGTTTTTTTCAGTGTAAAAATTATAAGACTGATTAGAAAAAACCTCATGCATACTAACATGAATATGTACTCCTAATAGCTTTTTAAATTTGTTTGTCGGGACAAAAATTTTATATTTTTTAACACAAGTAAAAAAATGAAAGTTGCAGTCATAGAAATCACACAAAAATTAACCAACAGCAAAAGCCACCCAAAAAAAAAGAATATGCTACAAATATGTTTTTATGTAAGATAAAAAGGTGGTGCCTAACTATGCGATAATGTGTTTTATCAACACAAAGTCAGTGACATCAAAAATTGGACTGCTTAACATTACTGATTTAGGCCAAAGGTTCTTGAATGAAAGTTAGCCGAAAACTTGCGGTTCGTGGCGTCATTGCAGGGGTTCTGTGAAAGAGAGCACCAGTATATCCATCTCTTGACAAATAGGAAGATCTTCAGCGATGTGTTTCTCACCATTTTGGCTGGATTTTTAAATTTTGTGTGCGAAAAATTCCTCTGTTTGTGCGGGGCACAACAAAATACACCCGTTTCAATACCATTTCAAAACGGTCTTGTTGTTAATTTATAATTTTAAATAAAAAATAAATTTAATAAACATGGTGAGTTTTTCCTTAAATGGCGCATTTGTTTCTCCATTTCGGTGCGTTTTGAAATTTCAAAGTTGACAACGCTGAAGATCTTAGCTTAATAAGCCTTAAAGAAGAGATTAAATTATATTGAAAAAATATTTCTGCAATCCCAACATACATTTAATTATGTTTAGTGCCTTTAGAAGTCCGAAACAAAAGTAACCTTTCTTAAGTGGTCTGCAAAGCCATAATAGTTAGCTCTCAAGAATATATCTTTTAATATCTAAAATTAATTTAATAAAATGACTTCTTGGTGAAATTTTTAAACTTTTTGTTCGATTATATAAAAGTTTAATTCACACTTTAAGTCGTTAAATTTTATTTTTGATATACATAAGTGGATAACGATACGCCTTTTTGCCGATACGATATACTCAAAAATAAATATCACCGATACCGATACGAATATTAAATTTAAATTCAAGGTAAAAATAACGAATTGGATTTGAATTTATGGTAAAATTAACAAAAATTTATTTATTTATTAAACAAAAAAAGTGCAAGAAATTATTAACATTTAAAATTAATAAGATTTTTGCAGGGGAAAATAGTTTCTCAGATGCGACAGAACTCACTTGAAAATGTAAGTATTTTTGCGTCATATTCAACATTTAATGGATCTGCGTCTCTAGAAAAATTGGAAAACCTTAGGTATATCTAGACTTCTTCTTTAGCGGAGCCACAGAGTAAGATGGACAGAGGATCATCCTTCTCGAAATGTTCTTTTAAGATTTTCACAAACGCTTCAAAGGTAAATTCTTGTAGACTTATCAGAACTTTTACTAGGTGTGTGGGTGACCGTATCTTCACTTTTGGAATGCAGAATCATGTTAAGTACCTGAAGAATATTTCAAAACTACAATCTTTTTCTTTCAACTCCTTAAAAAAATTAGTTTTTTTTAACAATAACTTTAGATAACAGGAATGTATTTAAATATCAAAAAATGAATTAAAATCATCTCAAAAAATTTTAACTTTGATTCACCCTTGTTGCCCAGAGAAAGTGCTTGTCCGGAAAAGTTTTTTTACTTAGATTTTACTACAGTACGATTCACTTATTTCGGAAAGTTTGTCTGGAAAATCAAAGTTGCCATATGTGCACAAAATCTATTAGTTTTCAAAGGTGGTAGTATTTTAAAGACGGATACATATTTTAAATTAGCCGTTTTCAAACTTCGAGTTAAGTGTACAACTCTGTTTTTTTAATAAGATTTTATACTACGAAGCGTGAGTGTCATTTTCGTATGAATTGCAAATTAAGGAATCTACTGAGAGAGAGAGAGATAGAGTATTTTTCAACAGTTTTATTCTGGTAGATTTAACACACGTGATAACTACAGTTTTTTGTGTGATTTTTCAATAATTTTTTATTGTTGCGGTGTTCTAAATGTTAGTATGTTAACTACCTTAAATTAAAAAACCGCTATTATATTCAAAGATTGTGTGTTAATAATGGTTTAAAAATCAGATCAATCACAATTTTATTTCACAATCACCAACTTTGCAGTAAAAAATTTAACATATTCGCTACTCAGTTCAGGGTTTTAAGGACAAAATATAAAAATAAACCAATTCAAGTTTACATTTGTCCTTCAAGTTGTGCTGAAAAATGTCAACAAGAAAAAAGAAAGACAAACGCACGTAAAACAAAAACAAATGAACTTTGGATTTCAAGAAGAATTCTTGACAAAAAGTACGAAAAACAAGAAGTAAGGAAGAACATGTAGATCAATTAAAATAGGTAATCATTTATTCAAAGCAAATTTCGATCTACCAAGGTAAACTACCATTTGATTTAAAGATTGATCTTTGTCTAATGACGTCGTCCGTTGTCAATGGCGGTGAGAGCTAAACGGCAAGCCCCAATGAAGGGATTGTATGGTCACAATCGAAACTAGTCTGTGCAACCTGTCCGTGAAAACCTGGGTTCAATTCCCAGCACAGTCAATAATGAAAAATTATAAATAGGTTAGGTTAGGTTAGAAAGGCTGGTGTGAAGCCTTTAATTAGTGAAACAAAGGAAGAAAGAAGAGAAAGATGTCTAGTGTGACAGAGTAGTAGAAGTAAATGGTGAAAGCACAGGGAAGGAAGATAGTGGAAGATAAGAAATCGGACAGAACAAGCAAAACACAACCCTACCAAACAGGAAAAACTGCCCTACATGTTTCCCAGCCTCCTGCCGCGCAGCCAGGTCATTCCCATTACGAATCCCATCAGATTCTCGAGCCCGCAGCCCGAGACATCTCCTAATTCGTGCAGGAATCTGCTACCTAGCCACCTCAGCCTGCTGTTCTGTAGCCTGGGACAGTGGCACAGAAAGTGCTCAACTGTCTCCAGCTCCTCTGGGTCCTCACACAGCCTACATATATCCGATAAGCCAGACCCCATTCTCACCGCCATTCTGCCTATCATACAGTGGCCCGTGATAATACCTATCATGGTCCTGACGCAGGCCCTACTCTTACCCAGCAGCGCGTCCGAATTTGACCTACTAAGCATCGGCCACAGAGTGCGCGATATCGGCAGTCCGTTCGGCCCCGCCAAGCCCGATTAGTCCTGTTCAGAATCCATTAGCAAATTCTCCCAAAGGAGAAGCCCATTGGAGGCCTGACCACTTGCAAACTGTCAGGATCTTCCATTTCCGAGCCCAGTCTTGCCAACTCATCAGCTATCTCATTGCCGGTGATGTTGCAGTGACCTGGTACCCAGCAGAGCCTCACAACATAATTCCCTAAGATTACTCCTAGAGCCCTCCTGCAATCGTCCACTAGCCTGGAGTTCACATAACAGCCCATTAAGGCCCTAAGAGCCGCCTGGCTGTCCACATATATGGTGACCTCCGAGCCCTTCGCAATGTTAGCTCCTACCAATTCCACGGCTCTGAGAACCCCCAGAACCTCCGCCTGAAATACACTGCAGTCGTCGGGAAGTCTATATGACCTTCTGATGTCCAGATCCTCAATGTAGACCCCCGCACCCGTGCCCTTCATCTTCGAGCCATCAGTGAAAATAGCAAATCCCCTATACAATCTGCCCTGCCCTGACCAAATTAATAAATTTTAATTAATTTCATGTTGTAAAATTCCTTTCTTCATAAAAATAATTTAATGAAAATTAAATTTAATGAACCTTAAGCCTGATTAAAATATCAAAATTTGGATTAAAATACCAATTTAAGCTGAAAGTTGTTCGTAAAAAATATTTTCTCTCATAAAAAGATAGACGTCAAAGTTCGTATGAAAAATGTTGACCGGACAAAAATGAGTAAATCAACTTTTATAGTTTATGATAAAACATTTTTAAAATTTCTACTTGGTGACATAGTGTAATTAATTATCAACCGTTGCCACTATTTTTATTTAGCATTTGTTTGTTTTTGCAAAAAGTTTGCTATATCTAAAACAGCGATAGGCAAATTCAGGGCGCAGCGCCTTTTGTTTTCTCTTTTCTTACGTATGTGTGCATACACACTGTAGAGAATTAAGCAACATTAACAAAAACATATAAAGAATGCATATAACGCACACAACAGAAAAAGGTAATATCATAGGTTGCATATCGCTGATCTAAAAGCATTTAACAGTTTACTAATTACATTCTACAACAACTTTTTTTAGAAATACCTTTTAGAAAATCCGAAAAAAGTAGGTTGAACAATTTAGTGGTCACGCATTTTTTGATTTTTTCGCCAAATTGTTGTTACGTGTTACGTGTTATTGATTCCTTAATTATTTTTTTCTTACTTCCATTTTTCTTTAAAAAAGAATCAGGGACTGAAAATAACCGTTATTTCGAAAAATATATTTAATCAAAAACCATATCAGTAAATGTCGGCAAACTGATTCAATCCTTATGAACTTTTCTATGATAAAATTGATTTTTATTTTTTCTATCAAAAAACCAGTTATTTTTGATTTTGATTTTTTTTGAACAAAATTAACAGCTATTTTTGTTTTTTTTTTTTTTTTTGAACAAAAATAACAGTTAGTTTTTTATTTTTTTTTGCACAAAAATAGTAGTTATTTTTTAATTTTTTTTCGAGCACAAACAAAGTTATTCTCTTAAGAAATGTACTTGTTATAATAATTTAGTTGACTTTAAATATTTATAAAATGTTTGATCATCATTGGGATTTTTTACACACATTAAAATAAATATTTAAAGTGGGGACGTAACGAATACCGATACCGATATATCGGCGATACTTAAGATTTTCCAATATATCGGTATCGGCGATATTTTGCTGTCGATACAACGATACTTTTTATATATTTTTTGAGTGTATTGGAACAAATAATTAAATGTCATATGTTTATTTTTTGCATAGCAACTAAGAGAAACAGCACATTAAAAAGCAGACCATAAAATCAAAACAGCATAATGAAACTGTTTCATATAATAAATGAATCAACGAAAATGGAAAATAGTTCGGAGTCTCAACCAACTAAAAGATTTGAGGCTTAAAAAAATAATGAAACTTTTTGTTTATCTACAATGTTTGCCCTCGATGCGAATGCTTGAATATTTCAAAAAAAAACTTCAATCGTAACGAAAAAACGTCTTATTGAGCTATTTAGCATGCCTCTGCGTTTCGAAAGTGTTGAACACCCGGTCACACCTACAGGTGGTACAAGTTCTGGTAAGTCTGTCTACAAGAACTGTACTTTGGAGGGTTTGTGAAAAACCTATAAGAGGATTCGAGGAGGATAAGGTCTTTCCATCCTGTGATGTGATTCTGCTAAAGTGTCGAGAGATAAATTAGATCTCCAAATATTTCTAGAGGCGCAGATCCGCATGTTTGCGGGCGCAATGACATGTTATACACAAACTTGAAGAAAATGACGCAGGCATTCTTAAGTTTTCAAATGAGTTCTGTCGCATTTACCCCGAATTTGGGGATATTTCATAATATTGCATTTATTTCATGAAAAATTAGCCCAAAAAAATGAAAATAGCTTTTAAAATAAAATATGACCATAAAATTGGGGTAATTCTTCATTATGAAAAATCACCTCAAAATGTTTAATGGACTTTTACCCCAAAAAAGTTAAAATCAATAAAACACAAAGAAAGTTATATTAAAAGTTTAGGTTCATATGTCCGAAACTTAGATTCCAAAATTCCGAATTTCAAAACTCCAAGTTTAAAAATTCAGAAATTCAAAGTCCTGAATTTTAATATCCCGAATTATTACAATATATACAGTCTTCGGCCCGGCGCACAGATTTTCTCCTCCATTTTTATAAGATTTGTTGGGGTAATATTTCATTTCTTAAAATTTGCAATTTATTTAAGTAAATGAAAAAAAGCCTAAAATTAAAAATTGTGTTTTTATTTGGGGCCTTTTTTCATTCCTTGATACTGGGGTCATTTTTCATTTCATTAAAAATGCAAAAACTACCTAACGAAAAAATTGAAAAAACCAAAACAAAAAATTGTCCCGAAATTGCGTGTTGTTGTGTCTCATGTAGAATTTTGCACCATTCTTCATTTTGTTTTTGGGGCCATTTTGCGCATCGGCAATATTTTCCACTGCAGGTCTGGTTTAAACGGACTTGCGAAATCGTTAATCTCCGCATAAGTTGAGAATACTTTGTTTATTGAACAAAAATCTTATTAACATTTTGTAAAAAATGTTTTAATTATTTGTTAATTTTATCATGCGTTTAAATTTAGTTCTTTATTTTTTAAATCTTATTAATATCAATTTGTAATATTAATAATCTCTTACAAAATTACTTATAATTAACAATTTACCGAACTTGAGTTTTGTTAAATTTAAATTGAATTCCAATTCAATATGCGTATCGGTATCGGCGATATTTTTGTTTGAGTATCGGTAACGTATCGCCAAAAAGCCATATCGTTACATCCCTAATTCTAAGTCAACAAAATTATTATAAAATGTTCATTTCGTTAGAGAATAACTTTTATTTTTGCTCGAAAAAACTAAAATCCAAAAATAACTGTTATAATTGTTCAAAAAGATTAAATTAAAAATTTTTGTTTAAAAAAAAAAATCAAAAACGGAACTGTTATTTTTGATTGAAAAAAAATATAAATAAAAAAATAACTGTTATTTTTGTTCAAAAAGATAGAAATCTGAAAGTAACTGTTATTATTGTTCAAAAAAAAATAACTGCTATCATCTCACTTTTATAAAAAAAAAATGAATAGCTGTTACGATCCCTGAAAAAAAATTCAAAAACATTGAACTAGGTACATGAAGAAGTTATAGAATAGTTGAGTACTTTTTAAAGAAATAAATTTTATATTCAATATTTTTTTAAGTTTTTCTTTACCTAAAAAATGAAGTTTAGTCTCAAATTTAGCACGTTTTTCCTATCCCCGGCAACGTATGCAATTTTTTTTTCGTTCCCGGGGAAAGGAAAAGTTGCTAAATTTGAGACTAAACTTGATTTTTTAAGGAAAAAAAAAAACTTAAAAAAATATTGAATATAAAATTTATTTCTTTAAAAACTTTAAAACTCAATTATTCTATAACTTCTTTATGTGCCTAGTTCAATGTTTGTTTTAAATTTTCGAAGGGAGGATAATTTTAATTATTTTAGACAGAAATGTATAAAATGTATGTATAAAAATATGTACAAGTTGTTATGTATAGATACTTGATTTATTGTATTTCTTCTAACATCTATTTTTCATAAAGGTGGTGGTTGTTATTTTTTAATACTTATAGTGTCTACATACGTGCAAATGCACATACATATATATTTACATATCAAATAGAAGTGTGTAAATATCTGTATGTAAATTTCTCTTATTATTATAATATCTTTATATATTGTATCTACGTATGTAAATTCAAATTAAGTCGACGACAACAGTTTTTTTTTTCAATTATTTTTTATACATTCTACTCTTGTACTCATTTTATTTTTGTGTATAAAGGAAAATTTATTTTATAGGGTAAAAATTGATTTTTATAGTAGTTATTTTCTTTTTTTGTTTCCTTTGAAACACGCGACATAAAAAGGGATTGAAACTGAAAAAGAAAGAGAGAGAGAGAGAGAGAGAGAAAGAGTAAAAGAAATATTAGAAAACAAATAAAAGAATAGAGAAATAATTATAATGGATAAGCTGGTTTGTTGCTTATTGAATTATACTGCTCTGTGTATATGGTCATGTCAGTACATTACAAAGGATTATGTAAATTTTGTTTATAGGTTTATTTTTTATTTTATTATACATTTATTTTACTATATTGTTTTGTGATCAACATATAAAAAAATCACATATAAAATGGTAATAATTTAGGTATACTTGTCGGTGGACATTACAAAGTTGAAATTGTTGATTTTGGCCTTTTTCTTTGAATTTAAAATTAAATCAAATAAATGTGAACTTAAAATATTTAATAAATAACTTCAAGAAGGATCTGTAAAATTAGTGTAAATATACTAAAGAGACTTCCTATAGGCACTTCCGACCTACGGAAATTGAAAAAAATGCGACTTTAATTTATGAATCAGCAATATTTTTTTTATCAAGACTTTTGGATACTACACACATATCATTAGCGAGTTGGTTTTCTAGTTTCCAAATATTTTTCAATTTTGTTAAAAAAAATTTATATATTTGTATACAGGCCTGCTCTAAAAATCAGTTTAACTCAAATCACATGTGCCTTTTAAAATCACACGTGGTGTACTATTTTGGTGCTTCGTTTTTGTGTGTTTCAATCGCCGAAAGCACCGACCAAAACGGTATGACTTTCAGAACAACACAAATTCACATATGTGATTTTTAAAGCACGTGATTTGAAATCCCGTGATTTGCAGAAATGACCCGATATATAATATTATTAGTGTCCGACCGAAGTCACTATGTTAGGCCAATGCCAAAGTTCGGACAAATTGGCTTAATTCCGAACCGTAGCCGAAATTAACTTATCCCTATTCACAACAAGAAAAAAAACTTTGAAATTTTTGAGATCAATTAAATTATTAAACAGAAAAAAAAATTTTTTTTTTGGATTTGGATTTGAATAAAGTGTTTTATAAAAGGCCGTCTATAATTGCAGCGAAATCTTGTAGAATTGATTTGAAATCTTTTTTAAAATCTGGTGCATTTATGTACATTGCAATTTTTTGACACTGCCAAGATTTTGTTTTCATTAACAAAACAGCTGTCTAAAAGTTTTTTGCGTTAACAAACATTAGGATTGTTTCTTTACTCTAGTTCGGGTTCCCAATTTGCACGAAAAGCGCCCCCGAACTCTAAAGCCCCGGTTAGCTGACAGTAACGTAACAGTACAGTAAAAAAGAAGGAAAAATCTATTTTGTATAGAGTTAGACGTTACGGTTAAGTTACATCTTACTGCTAACAATAATCGTTCTAATTGCTCTACATGCAACAAAATGAAGCAGCTGATTTGCAACGTAACTGTTACTGTCAACTAACTAAGGTTTTAATTTGTCTAAATGAGAGGGGTTTATTAAACGTATTTTGTATGAAAATCCGTTTCATAAACCCTTTATTAGCCTGTTTTATTTTTTACAACTTTTTTTTTATAACAAAAAAAAAAAAAAAAAAAAAAAAAAAAAAAAAAAACGGGCATTTCCAGCGAAATGTCTAATTTTTGTCACATAACGCCAGCAAGTAAATCAAATTGTTTCTCAATAAAAAAGTTTATTTGTATTTATTTTTTTATTAACTTTTCTATATTGGGGTGTAAAGCGCAACTAGCTCTACATATAGTAACAAAAGGTAAATATTTATTTTGTTTATTTGCTTGCTGGCGTTACGTTACAAAAAGTAGACTTTTCGCTGGAAATGCCCATATGTATATACTATATAAGTGCGTATGTATGTATAAATAAATTTTAGCACGCCGACAGATCTGTTAAATTTTGTATTGTATGAATTAAAACAAGGAACGTATTTTAATAGCTGTTAGCAAATGTGTTCCGAATACTCGAAAGCTTTTAATATTATTTATATTTAATCCGTATTTCTGTAAACAGTTTTGAAGTTATAGATTTTTAAAAATCTCTTAGAATATAATTAAATTTGAAAATTCGTCAAATTTCTGTCTTATTCGATTCTATAAAAATAATGATTGAAATGAGACTGTATAGTGATTATGAGTTTTGTTAACGTGTGTGCTGCGTGTATATGCCAGCAAATAGAGTCGATTGCTACATTACGAAAACTTAATGTATATTTGGTTAGATTTAAGGTGTATTTATTATCAAAAGAAACAGCTGATTATATTTAGCATTAATGAGTTTATTTTGTAGTATGTATTGTGTAATTTCCTTGTCAAAGGGTTTTATGTTGTTTTTTTTTTTTTGTTTACTTGTTGAAATGTGTTGAATTTTGGTTGTGTAGTTATCAAAGTGTATTTAAGTTTTGTGTATTTTGCGTTTTGACTGTGCTTCATTCGTAAACAGTTACAGCGATACTAATACTACGTTCACACTTGGTTTTTTAAACGCGATTAAGCATCTCGAACTTGATTAAGCTCTTATCACATCAAAATCGAGATGATTATTCATACACTTGAAGTGATTTGTTAATCACTTCAAATTGACATGATTAAAACTAAATAATTTCATGCATCACATAGAATCCTTTGAAAATACCTAAAACTGAGTATGATGTAGCATCGGTCAAAATAAACGTACCTTTCAGGTGTACTACCGACCACGATTTCTTCTTTATGGTTTTATTCCGTCCTTAAATAATCCATAAATTTTCACAATTTAATCATAAATATGCTAAAAATAATCTTCTGATAACATATTTCAAGTATTTTTATCCATTTGTAATACTTTAAAGAAATAAAAATTTGTTTGTTGTGTCATCTTAATTATCTCATTTGTAATATAAACGGCTTTGATTAACTTAAAAACTCAAGTGTGAACATAGCATAAGTGTGGTTTTTTAAACCCAGTAGAACGTTCGAAAGGGTTAGCTGTCAAGCACACTGTCATACTGCGCTCACTTTTTTACATTTATGATCAGTATACTCTGGCAAATCATCATGAATAGATTCACACACAAAAACAACTCTACCATATTACTCAAATTTACTGAGAAAATCAGTCACAGACGAATTTTATGGCTCACGACTCATTTTTTGCATAACGCTGGTGGCATCATCGGACTATATCTTTTGAAAATGAAGAAAATTTGTGTTATTTTTTTACAATTTCAAGTTCTATCGGGCCTTTTAAATATAAAGCAGAAATATAATGCCTGTTGTTTATGTTGTTATATATAGGGAACCTTAACCAGTAGTAAATGGTTAGAACAACTCTCCTTATTTATACTGCTTTGTTTACGAAGTACATCGACTTTGTTTTACATATGTACACAGCACGAATATCAACATAATTTTCCTTAAAGATGCAAACTTTCTATCCAGTGGCTTTTTTAGTGTTCATAAATTAATCCATTAATAAACTTTGTGTACTCTCTTGTTAAGGTGTGCTGTATTAAGATGGGGGTCCACATCACACGTTTTTGCGTCAACACGTTAAATACTTTTCCTTCCTTAAGCCTACCAAACATTACTTCTTTAACACAGATATAACCGTAAAATACGTGTGTGGCCAAAAGCACGCGTGGTTTTCATACGTGTTTGTACACGTCAGGGCATCCTTGGCTTTTGTGCATTAACTTTGCTACGTTTAACTACATAGATTCATTTTTTTGGAGAAATGAAGGTAGAAGTACATAACACGCGTTAATTCGTAGACGATTATCGTGCGTTTAAAAACTTAAGCGCGTAAAAAATGGTACGTTATAAAAGCCTTTTCTTTCAGCTGTTTTTTATTTGTTTAACACTTCTTTTTAAAGAATTCCAAGGATTCACAAATTTGTTAACTTATCCTTTTTTGTTGTCAGCTGATTACTTGCCAAAAAAACACAACGCGTTAAAAAGTTCAAAGTGTAACTTGGTCTATGAAAAAACGCTAGTTTAAAATTTTTTCTGACAAAAGTCTTTAGAGCGCGCGAGCATTAACGCGTGTTATGTACTTCTACCTTGAGTTACATGCGAAAAAAGAATGCGTGGTCTAGGCCTCTTGCTACACATAAATTTAAATCAAAATCATTCTTTTAGAATTCTTATTTAAATCATCTATTCACCTAGAGAGATACATACACGAAATTCTTTTGAATTACTTTGATCCTTCAGATGAAGAAATGGTTGTTGCTAACTTTTAGGTTTTCTTTCACAGAAATTTTTTTTTGCAAGTGATGAGAAAAAATGGAAGCAAAAAAAAAACAAAAATTAATTTCATTAATTCCCTTTTAAATACAGACAAACAAAAAACTTACTTTGCTCTTGTCTTTCGTTTCGTTTAATGGCAAAAAGTCTTTCTTCTCAAAGAGCCAAGAACAAAAAAAAAAGAGATTTTTTTAATTTTTTTTTCTTTTTTTCATCCAAAAAAAAAGCTTTTCATTTATATTTTTTTTTTTAGTTTTGTGGTAAAGTAATCAAAAAATAAAATTCATTCGAAATGAAAAAATATTTTTTAGTGCTTATTTTCCTGCTTATTTTGTTTTTAATTTTTTACTCTCTGTATGTGATTTCCTTATTGTGCAACAGTGTTTACTAGTTATACTTATTTGCTTGCAACGTACAACGTAACATTCATACAAAAGAACGATACTTTTTACTAGTCGTAATACATCCTTCCAACGTTTGGCTTACTATTAGTTCCATCATAAAGTTTCAATCCCAGAAGGCATTTATTCTTTTAGTATTTTCTGTTTTTAACGTGAGTTTTATTTAGTTTCGCTTTTCTTTTCTTAGTTGTTGTTGTCTGTCTATGTATTTAAAAATTTTTTACTTCTATGGTCACGTACTTGTAAAATTGCATTAAAGTAATCATTTTTGTTACAACAGCCAAAAATTCATAAGCAAATTACTAAAAAAAAAAAATAAATAAAGTGCATACATATGTATGTATGTATGTTTTTAAGTAAATAGATTTGAACATAAAGTATGTGAATGGATGCTTTTTTTAATTAGAATTTTAGTTTTCTAATAACAATTAGGGAGGTAACGATACGCCTTTTTGCCGATACGACTCCCAAAAAAGAAATATCGCCGATACCGATACGGATATTAAATTTAAATTCAAGGTAAAATTGACAAAACTCAAGTAGAGTAATTTCTTTATTATACACAATTACAGTGAAAGAAATTATTAGTATATAAAATTGATTTTAATAAGATTTTAAAAACAACGAAATTAATTTAAATTCATGGAAAAATTCATTTATTTTTTAAACAAAAAAACAGTGTAAGAGATTATTAATATTAAAATATAATAATAATAATATCGCAACTCCGTTTGAAGTAGACCTGCAGAAAGGTACAGAACATACAGTGAAACGCAACAGTTTATGCGTTTCACTGTATGTTTGAGGGATCACACATGACGCGAACATTTTGAGACTGGTTTGAAACGCATTGGAAATCAGTTGCATTGAAACCGGCGTGCAGGAAACTCGTGTTTGCGTTTCATCTGTTCTCAAAGAAAACCGAAATGATTGTGATAATTTCTTTACATTCTGGTACAATTAAGGATGCAGGGCGTGTGGAAAACGAACGTTTTTTCTGGGCCTAAAAATCGTCTCTCAGATGTGACTGAACTCATTTGACAACTTGAGTATTTCTGCGCCGTAGTCTTAAATTTTGGGTAATATAATTAATAGCGCCAGTAAACGGATCTGCGTATCTAGGATGCGTAGGATGGGCAGATCATTCTTCTCCAAATTTTCTTTTAAGATTTTCACAAACGCTCCAATGGTTAGTTCTTGTCGACTTATCAGAACTTTTACTAGGTGGAGGGGTGATGAAGTCTTCAACACTTTCGGAATGCAGGTCCACTGAAACTGCGCTTCACTCATTGGTGGGCCACATAGAGAGATCCCTGCATTACAAGGAATTTGCTTTAGTGGCATTCCTGGATATTGAGGGCGCTTTCAACAATGTTAAACCTGAATCGGTTATTAACGCTATGAGACATTTGGAGATCGACCCAGCGATCATTCAATTTGTCAGCAGTATCTTGCACTTCAGGCGTATCGAATCCAACTTGGGCGCCTCGAACATTTCAAAGGTTGCGACTAGGGGCACCCCGCAAGGTGGTGTACTGTCACCTTTACTTTGGAATCTGAATATAAATACCCTACTCAGAGCCATGGAAAGGACGTGCTGCAGAACGGTTGCATATGCGGATGACGTTGCAGTTGTGGCTATGGGTAAAGATCCCAGACTTTTGTCTGAACTAATGGAGTCCGCACTGGACGTCCTAACAAAATGGTGCCAGGGATGTGGACTGGATGTAAATCCCGCCAAAACAGAACTGGTACTTTTCACAAGGAGATACAAAATTCCCAAATTTAATACCCCGAGGATAAAAGGGGTGTCACTGGAACTGTCTGACAGCGCCAAGTATCTTGGGCTAATATTGGACAGTAAACTGAACTGGAGGATGAACACCAGCTCCAGGACTAATAAAGCGGCTACTGCATTATATTGCTGCAAAAGGGCCATTGGCCTAAACTGGGGAATTAACCCGAGGAATGTATACTGGCTATACGAATGTGTCATTAAACCCATTCTCTTCTACGGGGCAGCTGTTTGGTGGCCGGCGCTCAAGGCGAAGAGTCATCAATCCAGGTTTGAACGTACAATGAGAATGGTGGCGATAGCGGTAACAGGTGCCATTAGAACAACCCCCTCTAAGGCATTGTTTACGATTCTAAACTGGTTACCACCAGACATTTTGGCGAAAAGGTTAGCTGCGAACGCGGCGGTAAGACTAAGGGCCACCGGAGCATGGAGAGATTATAATATCGGACATGCTAACATTCTGAATGATATTAATTGGCACATGGATGTTGATTATGTCACACCCGAGCCAATCTTTGATCCTGGCTTCACGGTAAGCATTGTGGATAACGTGGTCCACTATGATGACCTGCAAATCCCCGCGAATACGATTCGAATCTTCACGGACGGGTCTAAAACACTGTATGGTGTCGGTTCTGGCATATACTCCGAGCAGCTAAACTGGAGCATTCCTATAAGGCTGCCGGACCACTGCAGTGTCATCCAGGCCGAGATAATGGCCATCCACACAGCCGCGAAACGCATCCGGTACGGTGAAATATCTGGAAGGGATATTCACATTATTACCGATAGCAAGGCGGCCATAAGATCCCTGGAGAATGTGTTCATCACATCGAGAATTGTCCGAGAATGCCGGATGTCTCTGGAGGAGATAGCGAGACATTCACTGGTCACCCTTAATTGGGTCCCCGGACACGGGGACATACATGGGAACTGCATGGCGGATTCGTTGGCGCATGCAGGTACCACCTTGAATCGGGACGGTTCCACATATGTAGGTGCTTCACTCCCAAGGTGTAAGCAACTTATAGCGCATAAGTTTCATCTTATCGCCAGTCAGAGGTGGCACGATGAAACCACCTGTGGGGAAACCAGGAAAATCTGGCCCATCATAGATGAAAAAAGGACACGGCGGGCATTACAGCTGTCCAGACATCATCTAAGAAACCTAACTGCGGTTATAACTGGCCACTGGCCAATTGGGAGGCACGCCCAGAGGCTGGGGCTCCCTTATAACGACTTGTGCAGAAGTTGCGGCGATGAGGAGGAGGAAGAGTCAACGGAACATCTTCTCTGTAACTGCCCGGCTTTCGGAGACTTAAGACTCAAAATGTTTGGTCGAAGAACCCTTGGGGACAAAACTTGTCTCTCTGATGTTGACGTAAATAGGATCCACTCCTTTATTGAATCGACCGGTTGGCTGCATGGGAATACTAGCAGCCAGATGTCATAGGACCCATGGGAGACGGCGTGATATGGTAACACAACGGGAACTAAGCAATGGACCCACGTGAGCTGTGCTTGATCACGGCTGCCAATGGAACCTAACCTAACCTACCTTCGGAATGCAAAGTCATGTTAAGTAGCCCGGCAAGACGTTTTCTCGATCTATTGTCTTTGAAATTTTCGAGCTTTGTATCGAAGGTCAAGAATTATACACATCCAATAGATTTCATTATTCTCTAAACACTCAAATCTTTCATTCAGAGCTAATGCTACATAAATCCCAAATTTTTGGAAATCTGCTGCTCGTTTCTGTATTTCTCGCATCGCAAAATTTCTCACATTAAGTGTGAAACAAAAAATTTCACCGTTTCTCGATTTGTGAGAAAAAAGTGTTTCTGTATTTGAATGCGAGAACATACAACACAGATTGTAATTAAGTGTCAAATGGAAGCAAAACGTCAACGAAAGAAATAGATATAATAAAAATAGGGCTGCCAGATTTGACGATTTATCGTCATTTGACGATTTTTGTTCCAAAATTGGCAAAGTGCCGATTTGCTGATTTTTTCTAGTGACGATATTATTCAGTCTTCGAAATAAAATAATTTTAAATAGTTTAATATGTTTGTATATTAGGCACCACAGAAAAACGATATCTTTAAAAACAAGGCAGCTTCAAAAATGTATCGGCAAAATCAAAATTTCGAAGGAAAACTGTTTAATTTTTATATCCTTAGATTATTTTATACATTTGTTTATGTGATCAAAACATTAAACTATTACCCCATTTTCAGTCAATGCACTATAGAACATTTTTGCCTTTTTTTGGCCAAAGGTGCTAGTTTTAGTTCAATATGATATTTTGTCACGCCTTTGTGTGTTTTTTCAGGGAAAAAACAATCTGAAATTTTAAATTGTTATCGGATTGAAGAAAAAATAAAATAAACAATTTTATTTAAATAGACCTCAAGCTTAAGTATGTACGTATGTATCAAATATGTATTTTACCCATGAACTTTATCTATTTTTTTTTTTGTTTTAATAAAAATCGAACAAAATTTGTCAAAATTAATTTTAAATTGTCCGATTTTTTAAAACAAAATAGACGATTTTTTTTTTTATTTTTTCTTAGGAAATTAACGATTTTTTTCACAAATTTATCTGGCAGCCCTGCATAAAAAGAAAACAATGAACGTCTTAAAAAATTAAAATAACAAAATATAACAATCGTGTTTTATTTATTTTCATCATTTAAATTCTTTCCCTTCAGATAAAAAAAAAAAATAATACACATTCTTGTGAACATACATACATAATTTGTGCTCCATTTTTTGAAATGTTATTTTTCTCGCATCAATTTCAAATGAGACTTATTTTGACAGTTCTTGTGAGAAACTTTTAGCAAAATATTGATACAGAAACACTTTTTCTCACATCCTTCCAATAATTGCTGGAAAATTATTTAAATGACAGATAATTCTCCCAAAGTAAAGATACAGAAACACTTATGTGAGAAAAGCCATTTTTTGTTTCATATTGCACTGTCTTTGTCATAATTCACTTGTTTCATACGGAAAATTTTACGATGCGAGAAATACAGAAACGGGCTACTGAACTATTTTGCATCTCAGTTTATTCATTTATCGTACTTTCTAATAATGTTCGAAGACTGGTCACTAGCTCAATAATGTCAGAAAATGTAGCAGTGGCTTTGTTTATGGATTTTGTGGTCTATTTGAAGTTACCCAAAATTTGTAGCGAAATGATTTTTATTTTCACAAAAATCATTAAAATGAGCAGAAAATTCTTAAAACGTACAATTACATACAAGATTAATGAATAGGAGAACGTTTTACCATTATGGTGCAAATCAAAACGGCTGATGCAGCAAGTACACACCAAGCGTTCAATGCGTTTATGCAGAAGTGCAAAAAGTCGAAAAATTGTATTGACAAGTTATAGAGGAAACGCGTAAAATGCATATACGTATCGAAAGCATGAAGTAAGGTTACTGTCTACTTTAGCACGAAATACGCGTGATGTGGACCGATCTCCAGCTTAAGAATTTAAAGAAACAATTTATTATTATGTTTGATTTTTTGCTATTAGTTGTTATGCAAAAAATTAGCATTGAAAATTAAATTGTTTGTTGAAAAAAACTATAAAAAGGTATCGGAGTATCGACAGTAAAATATCGCCGATGCCGAAATATCGGCAAACGGTATCAGTATCGGTATTCGTTACGTCCCTAATAGTAACCTACATAAGCACATACGTATGCATGAGTGTATATGTTTTTCTTTCATTATTTTTAATTACTTTTAATATTGATTTGCTCCAAAATTACAGTAAAAGCAATGCTGGAGTTTTTTTTTATAATTTTCAGGAGCTTTTTAAGTCAGTTTTCTGTTAAACATTTAAATAATCAGGGGAAAGGCCTGATTTAAAAGAATAAGTGAATTTTTCCTAGAAAAGTGGCACAAAAAACTGACTTTGTGAGTTTTTTTTTTACAAATATGACTAACGGCCAATTTTACCAAGTTCAGTTAAAAAATAACTATCACTATGACTGCCAAGAACACAAACTGGTAATTGTCAGTTATAGTAAAAATTAATTATAACTAAACTTGCTCTTGTCACTTGGCCGTTAAAGTTTAAATCTTGAAAATTTCAATATGATCCTGTTTATAGAATTAAATTAAATTCTATATAATCGGAATTAAATAAGAATTTAAAATCTAATTGGATAACAAAAAAAAAAAAAAAAAAAAAAAATATCAAAATTTATGCTATCACCCACGCTTATTTACGAATCATTTCCAAAGTTTCACAACCACTAACAATTACGCAATATAAAAAAAAACTTTAATTGAATTTTTATAAATTTTTTTAATGAAGATTAATTAAAATTTAGACTATTTCCAAAAAATATTTAACAATTTTTATGTATTTACATGCGTGTTTAATATTGACAGTAATCACAATCACTTGAGATTATTGTCATAGCTAAGAAAAAAATCCCGACTACCTTTAATTTTTACCCATAAAACAGACACTGCATGGTGTCGGTTCTGGCATATATTCCGAGCAGCTAAACTGGAGCATTCCTATAAGGCTACCGGATCACTGCAGTGTCATTTAGGCCGAAATAATGGCCATCTACCCAGCCGTGAGGCGGTCATAAGATCCCTGGAGAATGTGTTCATCACATCGAAAATTGTCTAAGAATGCCGGATGTCTCTGGAGGAGATGGCGAGACGCTTAGTGGTTACCCTTAAGTGGGTCCCCGGACACAGGGACATACATGGACACTGTATGGCGGACTCGTTAGCGCATGCATCAAAACGATTCAACATATGATATAGGTGTTACGCTCCCAAGGAGTAAGCAACTTGTTTCACACAAGTTTCATCTTATTGCCGGTCAGAGATGGCTTGATGAAACCACCTGTGGGGAAACCAGAAAAATTTGGCCCATCATGGATGAAAGACATCACCTCACCTAGCCCAAAGGCTAGGGCTCCCTCACAATGATCTATGTAGATAAGTTGCGGTGACGAGGAGGAGGAAGAGTCAACGGAGCATCTTCTGTGTCATTGTCCGGCCTTCGGAGATCTCAGACTTAAACTGTTTTGTCGATGAACCCTTGGAGACAACGTGTCTCTCTAATATTGATTTAAACAGGATCCACTCCTTTATTGAATCGACTGGGTGGGTGAGTGAGAATATTAGCAGACATAGGACCCTTGGGAGATGGTGTGACATAGTAACCCAACGGGAACTAATCCCATGGACCCAAGTGAGCTGTGCTTAAGTAGGGCTGCCAATGGAAGCTAATCACAATCACGAGAGATTATCGTCATAGCTACAAAAAAAAAATCCCGACTACCTTTAATTTTTACCTATAAAACTTCACGTTTTGAGGTCTTTTTTGGATTATGAACTTTTTTAACTTCAACTGAAATAAACTTAGGAGGGTTATGACTTACAGAACATTAAAGCTTTAAATTTTACGGTCTGATTTAAGAAAAATGTTTTGAAAAATATCTATTAAAGTCCAGAAAATTGCCTTTTTAGTACTTAGGTGAATATATCACTCTCACTGGTTTGTCTTTGATAGAATAACCAGTAAGAGTGCTATACTCGGCTGTACCAAATCTTTGATACTCTCCACCGACAGTAAGAACATTTAAAGAGTGGGCTTTATCTGGGACCTATGGTAAATTATGGACCGATCTTCACGAAGCTTGACAATGATTTCTAGTGTTATAAAACTATGACTGACAAAACTTTATTTCAATAGCGTTATTCGTTACAGTTTTACGCGTACTAAGGTATTTTCCGATATGGGTCCTATCGTAGATTATGAACCGATCTTCACGAGACTTGACTGTATGATTTCTAGTCATATAAAACTGCGAGAGCCCAAAATTTATTACAATAGCAATATTTGTTAATATTTTAGGCGTAGTAAGCTATTTTCCGAGATGTGGATTTCTATGGGGCCTATGGTAAATTATGGACCGATCTTCACAAAATTTAGTAGTATAATTCTAATAGGTAGTATAATCTAGTCATAAAAAACCAATTCGTGTATAGTTTTATATCAATCCGTGCATTATGCCACCATTTATGTTAGTTTTTGTTACAATATTATCAATTTTTTTAAATTGGTGGTTCCACATTTGGATTCATCTCTTATCCTATTGAACGGTTTTTGCGGGATTTCAGTCCCAAGCTGCTTATGATAACTAGAAACAATTTGATGACAATATTGTTCTTTTCAGACAGAAAGACGGACATGGCTAAATCGACTTGAAATAACTTAAGGACCCAGAATATATATATATACTAAATGGGGTCTTAGAAGAATGTTAAAGAAGTTTCACAAGGAATAACAAACTTACTGCCAGTTCATCGATTTCGAACGTTAACGTTCGCATAGAAAATTACATTTAAAACAGCAACAAAATTTTAAAATTTGTTTTTGTTTTAAATGATATTTTCTATGCGAACGTTAACGTTCGAAATCGTTGAACAGGCAGTTAGTATTCCCTTATTCACCACTAGTGGTGGAGGGTATAAAAATAAACAATTTTCAATTCAGGGTGCCGCGTTATACTAATTGGTAGAAAGCTAGTCTATAAGTTTGAGGGTTGCGGGTTCGATTCTCGCCAGAGACTCTGGAATGTTAATTAAGTTAGAATATAATTTGTAATTGTTTTGTAATTCTTACAGCCTGGCCCACTTTCATTTTTAACGACAAACATCTGCTTTAAACATTTTCAGCACGACACGAACTTTGTTTATTTCAATTAAAGAAGCAAAACAAAGAAAAATTTGTTTCTTTCTTTATAAACAGAACCGATAGGAGACGGGTGGGCATGTGGCGCAAACAACGTTTCTAAGACTATTGTGATTTTAATAGTTCAGTTACACTTTTGTTTTTTTTTTTTAATTGACTTCGCGGAAACTACATTTTTTTTTTTTTTAATTTTAATTTCCCTACCTAGGATTTTTTAATATACTAACCATTCTGTATGAACTAACAAACAAAAGTTAAAAAACAAAAACAAATTGATAAAAAAAAAGTTAAATTCTTTTTAACTTCATTTCAAAGGCTTTTTTATGTGGATCCTTTTTTGTTTTATTTCTTTTCTTTTACTTAAAACCTAAAAAAAGGTTTATTGACATTTTAAATGCAAATTGTATCCCGCAAGTTTCATATATTTTTCAAAGAAAGAAAAAAAAAAAAAATACATGTGTACGAACTACATTTTCTACGTGAAATATTTCAAATTAAAATATGATTGTAAAGAAAACGAAATGCATAACAATCCTTTTCTTCCTTTACTTCTTTGTTTTTTTTTTGTCAAAAAGAGTTTCTCTTTTGTATTCATATTACACACATCGATTAACACACAACAATCCCGCTTTCAAAAGTTTCTACTGGCAACAGCCAACGTTTGTTAAATACGAAATTTCGATGTTGGAAAAGGGCGAATAGTTGTATGATGCTCTGGATGGATGTTGAACAAATAAAACATTTTCACATTTTGTACACAAATTTTTTTTATATTTGCTATTGTTTAAAAATAAAATCACAATTGAGAGTTTAATAAGAAAACGAATAAAAAAGGGTTTTAATTATGTTGCTTTTTTGACTTTCTCAGTTAGTGGTTTCGTTTCATTTTCGTGAAACGAAAATAGAAAATTTATGTGGGAAATTTACTTAAAAAGAAAAAAAAAAGTAATAATAATTAACATCTAACAAGCTTTTAAGTCATGAACTTGTTCAAAATAATTTAAGCAAATCTTCAGTTAGTAAAAAAACGAAACAATTTGAGCGGCCTAAATCTTGTGGTTCAAACCGATTAATTTTAACTGAATGTTTTTTACGACTAATGGCTTAGAGGGAGTTTACACGGTGTCTTTTCAGACATGTCTAATGAACACGTTTGTTTTGTTTGTAGGCGATCGGGTTAGTGAAGAACGAGGGCTTGTAAAATAGACACGAAACGAGTTTTCATGTTTGTTTTTATAAATTTTCATGGTTTTTAATTTGTATGTTAATGGATATTAGACAATTAGACATAAAAACAGACATGTTTGGAAAGACATCGTGAAAAGACAAAAGGATTTAGGAAACATTTTCAAAAGAGAATGAATAAAACAGACATGTCTGAAAAAACACCGTGTAAATGTCCCCTTATAAATTTGTGAATGTTTAAACTCTGGTTTAGTTGAACTAAACTTGAATTTATATGTGGTTTAAACTTAACAGCATCAGTGCCCCAAATATAATATGTAGTTTAAAAAATAATAATGTGGCAGCACTACGGTATATGTTGTCAAACTCATATGGTTTGTATGTATTGGTAGTTTAAACGCCCATTTTTATGCGTTTAGAGATGGATGATGCGTTTATAGATAGTTTTTATGTTTACTGATTTGTAGATTTGCTGGTTTTAATACATTTTAAACTAAAAAGAGAGTTTAACTTGCACTGATATCAATCTTAGGGCTAGATTGAGTCAAATTAAACTCTTTTCATAGGTTATTTAAACTCTAAACAAATTATTAAATGCTTTCATCTTATCAGCAGTTTCAACAAACAGTTAAATGAAACAGCTTTAGAAATTTTAATAAAACTTCAGACAAATCGAACAGATATATCTGTTAAAATTAAGTTATAACAAACTTAGGCCTAAAAAATAAGTGGAAGTTAAACTCTCGTTTTGGTTTAAAATGTGTTTAAACCAGAAAATCTATAAATCAGTAATCCTAAAATCTGTATAAATCAGTAATCATATGGTCTGTTTTGGCGTTTAAACTACCAATTTTTTAAACTTAAAATAAACTTTAAAATTATATTATAATATATGGGGCACTGATTTACACCTGTTGAGTTTAAACTACATATAAATTTAAATAAGTTAAACTTAACCTGCGTTTAAACATTCACGGACTTATTAGCCAAAAGGTGATTAAATCGAGTAGTAAAAACTGAAAAATTAAGCTAAAGTTTTAATACAGCTTTATATTGACTTTTAACTAAATGTTTACTTCAACTTAGCTTTTAATCGTTTCGCTGAACTTTCATTTAGTTAAGCAGAGCTTTTAATGGAGTTATTTTTAAAACAAAAGAAAAAGGTTAACTTTATGTTTAGTTTAATAGGGCATTTACATTACATCGAAATCTATTAGATTTCATTTGAAATCTTCCTCCAAATCTAGTTCGTTTACATTATACTTGTTTGACATTAGCGAGATTTGGTTTTCACAACAAAAACCGCCGACTGAAAGTTTTTTGTGTAACACATACTTACATATAAAGAAATAGGCATTTAAAAATTTGCATTACATTTTCTTTATAATCAACTTCATTTATTTTATTAATATTATTTGTCATTTGCATTTTTTTTTACTATTTTACAAAATTTTTGAATTTTTTTTAACAATTTTAACAAGCAACTATTATTGTTTTTGTTTTGTTTTTTTGTTAAAATGTCATTTTTTTCTTGTGCTGGGAAGTAGTTTTTAGTGCTATATGGGGAAAAACATAGTTGCATCAATAATCTAGTTATGGAGTAGATTTTGTTTTGTACGGGAAATCTAGCCAAAAACAACTAGATTTGGCTCGAAATCTCGAAAGTACTAGATTTCGTTGTAGTGTAAATTGGGTATAAGTTAAAACAAACTCAGGTCTTACAAAACCTTTTTAGTCATATTTGAAGGTATTGTTTAATTAAAAAAAAAAGTTTAGTAATTAAGTTCTAATTCAATGAGAACAGAACAGCAAAAAAACATCAACTGTTTAGTTAAACCTAAAACAAACTAAACTTTTGTTAAAGCTTTATTTAATCTAATTGTTTTTTCTTTTAATTCAAACATGAGGTCTGCTCGGAAATGCATCACTGCGCTGCATCTGATGCGCAGCGCGTTCGTCAAGACCTAATCAGGCATCAATTCCTTTGTCAGCTGTTGGAATATACAGAACTAAAGCAGATGATGCGCAAACAAATCTAAGACACGTATCACAAAAATGGCTGATGCCTATCCTGATAAGATATAAGATTTTTATATCAGCAAACGTCAAATTCAATCTTACGTGTGGACTCTCAAATAGTGTTAATATTAATATTATAATAAATGTTATGAGACAGTTGTTATAAGAAATCTTATAACAACTATCTTATAAGATAAGCTGTCAAAAATACACATGCATACATACACACATATAAAACAATAATAAGCCACTATTATTAAAATGTTTAATTTATTAATGCAAATAGTGCCAATATTGTGAAAATTGTTAAAAATAACAATATTTTAAACTAAAAAACTAAAAATAGAATAAAAAAAGAATAAAAAAGATACAAGTTTACTGTACGAGAATCAGTCGATTATGAAATCTTATAAGATACGTGTTCCCATTGTTTGATATTCAGATTAACATGAAGAAATGTATTCTCTCATTCTGCCGACGTTCTCTCAGATATTATATCAGATATTATCTTAGGTGGAGGCCCTGTGTATTATTGTGTTCAAAAATATAACCAAACAAACATCGGCATCAGCTGATTTTCGTGAGCCTCGCAAACTAATCCCCGATACTCATCAGATGCAGCGCTGTGATACAGTTCTGAATAGGTCCATGTTTATTTAACTAAACTTAAAAGGTAATGATAATACTTAACTACTTATACGTATGTACACATTGTTTAGCTAAGCTTTTGAATTGTTAAACTAAACGCTAAGCTTCAGATAAGTATAACTAGGCTAAAAATTTTCCCTAAATACTTAACTAAATAAAGGAAACAAAACTTTTAAGAGTTTAGTTAGATTTAAGCAATTTCGACTAAACATTAAATGTATTTTATAAAGAAAAGAGGAAGGTGTTTAACTAAATGGCTTTGGTTAAAGTCAAAAAAGATGGGGGTTAATTCAAGCAGCCATAATCGAATACTTTTTCGATTCGAAAGCAATTTAATTTCTAATTCTTTCAGGCGATACTGTACAAATCGAAATTATTTTTTCAGTGTTGTAAAGCATTTATTTGAGTTTTCACAACACTGAAAAAATAAATACGATTTAACTTGAAAGCTATTTGGTGATTCTTACTTAAAATAGGCTTTTAATCAATACGTTGCACTTGAAAAAATTTCAAGTACATTTTAAGTGGTTTAAATTAAAAAAAAAAAAAAAAAGGATTTATGGATTCGCAACTGCCTATTTAAACGCATTATGAAATTGAAGCATAGCCGCGAATAACGTTGTAAGTTACGAAGTTATTATTTTTCAGGAGAGAAAAAGAAAACGTTTTTAGTAGGCAGGATTATTTAATTTTTATTTTTTTTTTTGTAAATTATCAAAAATAATGATAATAAAAACTTTTATGCAAAATATCAAGAAATTTAAATTTTAAATTGCATGCAAATTTAAAGTTAATTATTATTTGTTTTAGTGGAAAAACATTTCATATCCACAATCGCGATGTCATTTAAACGATTTTTTATTACGAAAGCGGCTTTTAAAACGTTTTTCCACGTTGCAAAACCAGTTCGTTTGTATAATTTTGCTAGTAACTTACAACGTTCTTTTACTGGCTGACTTTTTGTATCGCATTTTGACGGCATTAAGATGCATAATTTTGGGAGAATTTATGTTTAAACAGTGTAAGAGAGTAATCTTAACGATTATCTGCAAAAAAAAAACAGCTTTTGCAAAAAAGTGGCGTTTACAACGTTATATAAGAGAGTAATGTTAGCGATTATCTGCAAAAAACATTACAACATTATTCGCGGCTTTGCTTCAATTGTTTATAATAAAACAAAAATGCGTTTAACTTGACGGTTTTGTTTAAACTGTAGGAAAACAGAAAATTTTAAATTCGTTAATCTTTAAGGCTGGGTTTTTGAGATCATAGTTAGACTAGGTTAAGTACCTGAAAACATATTCGTGCCGTCATTGCCAAGTTTGTATACAAAATTTTGATGAAACAGCTTAAAATGTTGGTATGAAGTAATAAAAGAAAAATCCCATTTCACCGGAAAAATCCGAGTTTCAGAGTACTTTAAGTTTAAACTTAAACAACATCTCAAAAGTTCGGCCTAACTCAACCAGATAAACTCACAACAAATTGAAGTGTATTTTTAAAAAAATCTATTAATTGTTTTAATTAAATCACTTTAACCGTGAATTAAAACTTAAAACAACTAAACTTAATCTAAATCTTTATACTGTATTCAACGTTTTAATTTGACAATGCTTTTTCTAGAAGTGTATTTAAAAAAACGTGTAATAGTTAAAGTCAAACTGCATTAGCTCTGACTGACACAGCCATGTTCTTTTGTTTTAGCCTAGGTAAATCGCACACAGGATACCAAAAGCATCCAATGGATTTGTGCAAAAGATTTTGAGCAACAAAAAAATTAAGAACAAAAAAATCTTGAAGTTTTTATTTATTTATGCATATTTTTAGCGTTTACTATACAATGCACACAAAACTTTTTATACATTTTATTTCTTATTTTTTTTTTACAAAAAAAAAAAAAAAAAAAAAAAAAAAAAAAAAAAAAAAAAAAAAAAAAAAAAAAAAAATACAACTCTACTTGAGTCTTAAAAATCTGTAGAATACAAGACATTGTCACAATGTTTGATATAAAGAATAAAAGAAGTAGAAAAAATAAATAAAATGAAACTACAAAGAAAGACTGAAAATAGTAAAAACATTTTTTGTTGTTAGTAACTCCCCAGTTAAATTTGGCTTATACTAGAACACACATTTTTTTCTTGTTAGGATTTTGTAGTATCGCAAGCGCAGGGAGGAAGGAAGGAAGGACCATAGGTATAGGTAAGGAATCTGTTAGCTGATTTGATGTTATGGCAACTTAAAGCAACATTAAAACTCCATACCTTCCTTCTTTAGTATGGATGACAAGACTTTGTTTAACAGAAACAAAAAATAAATGTAGCCGAGTAGCAGGAGAAGATGGAGGAGCACGTTTTTTTTTTGTGATCTCTTTGGTTTAGATACTAGAAAACATAAAACAATGAAAATATTCAAACAAAAGTTTTAGAGTTAAGAGTGTGCTACTGAATGTTTTGTTTATCCACCAGTAGGTATGAAATAATGATGACTAAGGATAAAAATGGTACCACATTTTTTAAGTTGTTTGTTTTCTATTTTTCTGATGTTTTGGCCCTAGAAGAATAAACGAATTTGATGACTCTTCTAAACAAATTTAATAAAAACTTGGTATATGAGACAAATAATAGTGTAGGGAAGAATTATATACAGAATTATAAAATAGTTGTAGAATTTAGGATACTTTTTAATTTTTTAATAGTGAATTTAAAATAAATGAAATTTCACTCGAAATTGGTTCCTTTTCGTCCCAAAAAATTAATAGGAAAAAATTTAGGGAAAAAACTGTTAACATTTTATTTACGATAGCCTCAATAGTCAAATTTCATTTAGAATCGGCTAAATCGGAAGTTTTTGTAACAAATACGCCAACCACCATTTACCATTTTTGTAATAGATTTGTAAACAGTGTCGTATTTGTTGTCGTTTTTGCTAACCACGACAACATTTTTTAAAAACGCCTAACGCCACACAAATGGCAACCACAAGGGTAAATATTTTATTTCATAACAAAACTTTTAAGGGTTAAGTTAAAATTCAAGAAATTTTAATTGAGTTTTAAGTACACTAAGGGCTAATAAAACAGTGCAAGTTAAACTCGTTTTTTGGTTTAAAACGTGATTAAACCAGCAAATCTATAAATTAGTTAGCATTTGTATAAACCATCTCTAAACGCATAAAATTTGGCGTTTAAGCCCAAATGAATTTGACAACATTTATTCTTTAATTTTCATATCGCACTTGTTTAACAATAGTGTATTAATATTAACTCAGTTTTTAGTTTTTTACTTTTTGAAAAAATTCCATACATATAATATTTATATCTAACCGCTGTAAAATATCGTGCTACTTTGTCCTTTGTCTTTTTTTTTTTTTTTTTTTTAATAAAATAATGAAATTTAAATATCAAAATTTGGATTTAAAACAATTAACAGTTCAATAAAATAACCACAATACTAATTATTTTTTTTTGAAACGTTTGGTTAAAAAATTATTTTTCATATGCCTTTAATGTAAAATATAAAATTATTTTGCTTCCACTGAAAATTATAAAATGTTGAGTTCATACAGTATTGTTGAACAAGTGGGATATAATATATGCTGCACTGATTTACGGCTATTGATTTTTAACTCCATATAAGTTTAAGTTCAGTTCAACTAAACCAGCGTTTAAACATTCACTGATTTATTAGCCATACGTTTTGGGCCATATGTCGGGAACTTAAAATGCATAATTTCAAAGTCCCGCGCTAAAAAATCTCAAATTTGAAAATCCTGAATTTTAATATCGCAAATAATTGAACAGCTTTGATTTTAAAAATTCCTCCATAGATAGCACGGTCGGGCCTTCGGCGGGCGCAATAATTTTCTCCTATGTTATAAAAAAAACACCGGCTTTGCTAACTAGAGATTATCTGCATAGCCGGCCTTCAGCCGGGCGCAAGTATTTTTCTCTCTATGGTATAACAAACACAGGCTTCGCTAACGAAAGCTTCGAAATTTGTTATCGTCATTTCTAAATTAAGGATTTCAAAATTCAGGATTATTAAGTACGAAGTTTTGAGATTCAGAATTCTGAGATTAGTGATTTTGAAATTAAATTTTGACAATATCCCAAACGTAAAGCATACAAAATCGTCCTTTAAGCGATTCTGTATAAATATTTTTTTGTGCAAAAATTTTAATTTTAAACCGTATCAATGATAAAGTTCTATTTGTAACAGAGAAGTTAAAATATTTATTTATTAAAATTCTAAACACAAGTCTCGAAAAAAAAAAAAAAAAAAAAAATAAATGTTTATGTTGTAAACGCTACAAATGATCCAATATTTGGAAGACGTGCAAATGTTATATGTATGTATATGTATTACAAAAATAATAAGAGTCCCAAAAAGCGAAAAAAAATATGGGAAGAAACAAAAAAAAAATCAATAAGAGTAGGCATTAACAAACATCATCATTGTATACATTTTACAATGTAGTACTCTCCATCATCATCAGCCACATCTTTCTCATCAGTTACGTTTAGCTCATCATTGTTTTCTGTATATTGACGATAATATGGATGGAGTGGTAAAAACCAATGGCTCCTTTATTTAAAAGACCCAGAAAAAACGGAAGCAAGAAAATATGCACACGTATTCAAAACAATAACAACAATATAAAAAAATGTATAACAATAGTCAAGAGGATTTAATATCCAGGAGTGTGCAACATAAAAAAGGCTGATATAAAAATTAAATATATAATAGATATCAAAAGCAATGCCTGGTAAAATGTTTAAAATATTAGATATTTTAAATATTAGACAACTAATTTAACCCTAATCAGATTGTTTTTGTTAAAATGGATATTTCCAAAGTCTAGGCAAATCTTAAAATAATACGTAGTTTGTTAAATCATATTGTTTTATTTTCTGCAATAACTTGCGATTTTTTAAATTATAAAAATTTGTGTCATTTAAACTTTTGATAACCTTTTGCAAATTTGGCTGCAAAAGCCTATTTAGACTTAATTCTAAAAAAGAGAAAGAGAAAAAAAATGAAGAATCGAACCCTTCGAAGGATTCGTAGGATGATGAGGATGTTTTGCAGGAAGTTGGAAAAAAGTGGCAGGCAAGCTCCAGACGTATACATTTCTTTAAGTTCCAAAATTTCGTAAGTCCCGAAATTTCTTAAATTTCACGGAATTCACACAATTGAACCGTTTTTTGTGTTGATTGGAAGTTTGATGCAATTTTTTTTTTACTTATTTGAGCTCGCTGATTTCAAATCTAATCTCCGTTTTTCTCCATCAGCTCGCATTTTTAAGTTACAGGTACTAATATGATGTAATATTTAGCTTTGAAAAACCGTCACATTTTTTAAAATCACCAAAATAATAATAATAATAATATTCAAAATTTTTTATTTTTCGAATTTATTCTATGAGCTAAATTTCAGTTATGTATTTTATAACGATTTTTGTAATAGTTTTTTCTATTTCTAAAATTTTTAGTCTGGTAGTGTATAAAGTCATTTCTAAAAATTTAAGGAATAGAAAGAACTATTACAAAAAGCTTTATAAAATACATATCTAAAATTTAGCTCATAAAATAAATTCGAAAAATAAAAAATGTTAAATATAATAAAGTAGATTATGAAGAGAAATAAATCCCAGATAATAATAATAATTAAAAATTTTGCACTTTTAAAAATCATGAAATATCTAAAATGGGAAAAAAAACAAGTCTTATAACTTTGACGTAAAGCCACATAACCTACGAACAAAATGAGACATAGATCATAAAAATCCATGAACTCGTTTCGCTTTTATTCACAATTAAGTGAAGGAACCTCATTTTTAAGTGAAGGAAAAAGCGTCAATAAATGGAACAGCAGCTGCAGAGGAATTGGCGATTTTTATTAATTCAGTTTTCTCAGTGAATTGTGAATAAAATCAAAAGTTGTGCACCGATTACAATGAAATAAAGCTCATTTTATTCGAAATATATTTAACTAAATGTGATTTTTGAAACTGTGATTTTTGTCGCATTTTTATTTTTTTAAACTTGTTCTATTTTTCAGAACTTAAACGTTATTATTTAGTATTGTGGTTATTTTATTGAACTGTTAATGGTTTATAATCCAAATTTAGATATTTTAATTAGGCTTAAGTTCATTGAATTTAATTTTCATTAAATTATTTTTTATGAAGACAGGAATTTTACAACATGAAATTAATTAAAATTTGTTTTGATCATTTTTCATTCTTGACCGCGCTGAGATTTGAACCCAGGCTTTCACGAACAGGTTGCCCAGACTAGTTTCGATTGTAACCTAACAATATATTCAGTGGGGTTTGGCGTCAATAGTCAAACATCAATCTTTAAACCAAATGGTATTTCACCACGGTAGATCGAAAGAAACTACTTGGCAAATTTAAAAGCAATAAAGATAATATTGTTGACTTAAAGATAATATTGTTGACAAATTATGATTTTTTTTTTTAACTGAATATAGTGAACCCTTTTCAAGTTATTATTTTTGGATATAACGGTATATCGCGAAAAGTCAAGCTGATAGAAAAAAAAATTAAGTGCAGATTTGGATTCAGCGTCCGAAATAAACCTAAAAACAACATTCAGTTCTTAATCACCAAAAATCTTGTTCCCTTGTGTAATTATTACTTAAATATTAACGTAAGAGTAACGAGGCTTTAATACAGCAAACTATTACAGAAATTGTGATTCTCTGAAATGTCAAATAAACAAAATCCTAGAGAAGTCGAACGTTTTAACATAAACGCTTTCTAGAAATAATTAGAATTCTGGTTATTTTATTGAACTATGAATGGTCCAAATTTTGATATTTTAATCGGGCTTAAGTTCATTGAATTAAATTTTCATTAAATTATTTTTATGAAGAAAGGAATTTTACAACATGAAATTAATTAAAATTTAATGATAATTTTTCATTCTGGACTGAGCTGGGAATTGAACCCAGGTTGCCCTGACTAGTTTCGATTGTAACCACACAATCTCTTCAGAGGGGTTTGCCGTTTAACACACACCGCAATTGACGACAGATGACGTCAATAGTCAAACATCAATCTTTAAACCATATGTTATTTTACCTTGGTAGATTGAAATTTGCTTTGAAAAAAAAACGCATGGCAAGTTTTACCACAATTCCATAATAGCCCATTTATAATATCCATGTATTTCATTCGAACTCTCTAGCCGAAATTTGTCTGATTCGACGATTTTTCATATCGTTATGCTGTTTTTACTCTACCAAAAATTGAATTTTTTGATTTGGGTTGTGGCAGCGCATTCTAAATGAATATATTTCGACAATTCTAGGCGCAATCCGGAATATGTAAAGTGGAGCAAAGATCTTGCTTTTTGTAGACTTCAAAAAACGAGTATTTGGTTGTTGGCAGGGAATCCATCCATTAACAGGAAGCTAAGCTTAAATCACAACTGCTAGTGGTCGAGGTTTCGACCTAAACGAAATATTTTTTATATAAAAAAAAATGTTAAAATTTATAAAATAGTTAACCTAAAACAGAAACAATGTACGGTAAATCGTACAAAATGGTTGGCCTTTTTTCAGACAATGTTTATAGTAGATGTAAAATCAATGTTTTCCCACTCCTGTTTTGTTCCAATTTCATAAGAATCATTGTTATTGCTGTTGCTCGCTCGTTTAGTTAATTTACAGAAGAAAATGGTTTATTATTATTCAAAAACGTACAAGGATGATGATTATAACAAAAAGAACAACTACGTCTTAAATATTTTATGGTTGGGGGATTAAGTTGGGGTAGAACAAATAAGATATTAAGAGGAGATATTGTTTTGAATGTTTCTGAAAATTACTTCTGGAAAAAGGGATTCTTGGAAACTGGAGTTGTCTTTCCAAAACCCGGTACAAGCACCTGAACATTAAAAACAAAATGCAAACGGTATTTCCTGTGACTTTTTGTAATGATAATTGTTTTTCTTTTCCAAATGTTTTTAAGCATATTTATTTGTTAACGAAGTAAGTGTCAATGATGGTAATATACAAAATATAAAAAAATTTTATATGTTTTTGTATTAAATTTCAAATTATAAAGAGGCTTATTTTTTAAAACACTTCACCTCACATGAAAAATGTTTTCACACAAATTTTTAAAAATTAAAAAAAATTTTATATGAAAGATTTCTCAACGCGAGGTGAAGTGATTTAGAAAATAAAACCCAAAATTTTTTTTTTTCAAAATAAAAAAAAACTAAAATTTAATAAAATTAAATCTTCATTAAAATCTTTGTTCTAAAGTAGATCTTTACAGGCTAAAATTTTATAAAACTATAAATCTTTTCGTTCGCCATAAACATTTGAAGCAAACGAATTATTCGATTCGATTGGCATTGATAAGCCTTTTTTACGTTTTAGCTGTTCGTCGTTGTTTCTTTTTTTTTTTTTTAATTTTATTTTTGAGGTAGAAGTTTTTTATTTTTTGTATTAAACTCTTTATCCTGTCAGTATTTCTATATGGTTTTTTTTTTGTTTTCTGTGCCATAAATCTTTAGTTTTTTTTTTCGATTTTGTTTCTGTCGTCTCGTCTTTATTTTTTTTTTAACAACAATCATACAGCGAAATGTTCGTATAGACATATATTTTGTATAGGTAACAAAGTTTTAGAGTGCCCTATTCTAAAATAAGGTGTTTGAGTATTGAATTTCCAAAAAAGCTACAGCTGAAATCATTCTGAATCTCTAAAGCTATGGTCATTTGATGTCCCACACATAACCACTATCTTTCTTAAAGATTTGTTTAATTTTGCATCACGTTTTCTAGACCAAACAGCATTTAACAGTTTATTTGTTACATTGTGGACCACAGGACTTAATATATATATATATAAAACTAGCTGATCCGGCAAACTTCGTAACGCCTAGCAACTAATGTATGTAATTAATGGTAGTTTCACTTTGCCGTTAAGGCTTCAGAATCTGGGCTTTTCTCCCGCGAACTTTAATGCGCCACAATGCTCGCAAACAGCTTATATTAAAACAAAAGAAACGAAAGGATGCGAGCTGTAATAATTTGTGTGATTATATAGAAACTCTGATCGATTCAAATCAACACATGAAGCATTTTCTTGAGCATCAAAAGCTATCTCATTGTTGATCTGTGAAGAATGATCAACGATTTCTGATTAAAAAACTAGCCATTTCAAGGGCTGCATCTCTTTGCTGTTGAGTCTGAGAACCATAAAATACCATACTAACGCGGCGCTCCTCCATTACAACTTCGTTGGGAAAGATAAGATCTTCTGGGTCGCGGCATTGTTTTTGGTAAATAGCACGAGCTCAAAACCAAAGATTATCTGCCTGTTCAACGGTTTCTTATGATAAAATTTAAAAGTTTTTTTTTTTATATGAAATTTTTTATGATTTTTTATCGTTAGAAATCGTTGAACAGGCAGTATATTTTTTACTTATATACACTAATCAAACTATTTCACCCTATACCTTTACATCACATTTTAATTTGGCACTATGTGTGTGGCACTGATGTTGTATGTTTGGTTAGTTAGATTAGATAATATAATAGTTAGAATAGTTAGATTAGATAATTTAAAGTTTTAGTTTGTTCAAATTTATTTTTTGGAATAGAAACAAGGCGAATTTATGTAAACGGTGGTAGCGATACTACAACAAGTACAACACCAACACAACATTGATTTTTATTTGCTGCTTTCGTTGGTCGATATGTCAAAAACTCAAACAACTTTTGACATTCCTCTCTCTCTAAGTAAGAAAAAAAGTAGCACAGCTGTGCTTTTAACGCCATCTGAAAAATAAATTCGCCTTGAATAGAAACATTTGTTTTGTATTTCCACTTTTTGACAGAAGTCGTGTATTGATATCAAAGCTACTTGTACGAAATAATTTTTTTTTTCTGAAATCCATATTGCCTTCATATGGGGTGCCCATATACTTTTTGGCAAATGGCGGGCATTGATACCAAAGCTATTCCTAGTCAATTTGGAAACTTTGACTGTTAGCGTTCTCCAAATATACAGAAATCTTTTTGGTATTTCTATGGGAGGTGCTACGCCCTTATTCAATTCCGCCCACTCTTCGGTTTTTGTTCAAAATTTTTAAAACTTTTCTCTTACTGTTTTCAGGATAAATAAAATTTATTTTGCCTTTGTAGGGGAGGTGTCACGCCCACTTATGCAATCGCACCCACGTTTTGACAAATTTTGCGTATATAATATATAAATATAGGTATATATGTTGTATATACATACATAGATATAGATTACATTCTACTACAACTTTTTTTTTTTTTTTTTTTTTTTTTTTTAAGAAAAAAAAGTTTAGCAAATCAATCAAAATTGTAAGAAATTTTTTTTTCGGATTTTTCGTCAAGTTTTTGTTAAGTGTAAACATACCATAATAATAAAATGTCTTCTTTGCTTCGGAGAACAGGCATGACTTTGATTTTTAGACGAAGGTTGTAAAATAAATTGAAAATTAAGTCCAATAAAGCTGGATTTTTATATTGACTTTTTATTGCTTAGAGAAACAGTCATGACTTTGAGTAGAGGAGTGTTGTAGAAAGGCATGCGGGATAGGTAAGAATTTTGTCTAATATATTCAAAGTCATGCCAGTTCCTCCAAGCAAAAGTAAATATGCACTCAAAGAAAAATGCGCCTTCATATTGATGATGCTCTAACATCAGAATTGTGACATCATTCTTATTACAAATGGCATCAATGAGTAAAAAAGTAACATCAATCCAATGACGAACGTCAGCCTAAAATTTGGTCATATTTTATGCGTCATCTATACTATGACTACAGTGACATCAATTCGACGCCAAATTTTGTGTACACTGATAGAAAAGGCGTCATAAAGCTGATATATTTTAACATCAGTACAGACAAACTGTCATCAGTGCGATTACAAGCTGTCATCACAGCGATGACATAATATACCATGCCATTAGTGTGACTGCAAACTGTCATCAGTGCAATGACAAACTGTCGTCAGTGCAATGAAAAACTGACATCAGTGCAATGACAAACTGTCATAAGTGCGATGACATAAGTGTGATGACAAACTGTCATCATATCATAATATATTATTAACATAGTTTTCATGTTTAAAAAGTAAAATTGGAAGCAAAAATTCCCATATTCTATTTTTTTAAATTATTTATTTAAATACATAAAATTTTTCAAGTAGAATTATTACGGAAACCATATCAGGCATGCTGCTGGTGTCTTATAATTAAGAGGTCTTCTGTTAACAAAGGGCGGAATGCAACAAAAGTGAAACAAACATGTGAAACGGGTAAGTAAATAATGATATTCTCTCAATTTGGCTTAACGTCAATTACAATGACTCAAATTGATGACAGTTTATCATCGCACTGATGACATGCCTTATAAAACCGACTCCGATTCGTCATTTTTGTGATGCCAATGTAGCATCCCATTCATGACATAATTTAAATTTTTGACCCTGATGACTATTTGGATAAGTGATGTTAAGGCTGATATTACAGTGATGTACAGGGTCAAAAACGAAGACACTTGTCATAGTACTGATGTCAAAATACATCAGCGTAATGACGCCTTTACTATCAGTGTGATATCCAGCTTATCAAATTCAAACACTAATGTTATTTTAAGCTCGAGATATTGGGGTCTTCTTTTTTAAATTTTAAGCAAAGGGCACGGCATCATCATATTAACACAGCTCTACAAAGCAATAATTCTCTTAGAAGGTATAACATTTTATCAATCTGTTAAACAGTGTTCGGATTAAACCCATCTTAATTTAAAAAAAAAATATCTCAAAACATCTTAATAAGCAAAGTTATAAGCGAACCAAAAATTCTTAGAGTGCTACTGAAATTCGACCCTGTCGGGTAAGTATTATATTTAACGTGTTGTGCCTTCTTAACCATGCGTTTTAACCAAACTTTTTATGCCATTATGATGATGCCGTTGTTATATATTCTACTATTTGTAGATGTTGGAAGTTTTTATTTTTTTTTGTACCTTTCTTTCCTCATGTGTAGTTAAGGATATACAATATTTTTTTTCTCAACTTTTTTTTTCGTTGGATTTAACATCTTCTATGAATGCAAAACTAACTATACAAATGTTGCCAGTTGTCTACGAGTTACGAATAAACTATTCATGGACTAAAAACACATTCATTCCTGGTTAAAGTCTTTTATTTTGCTGTACTGTGTACTCGAAGACTTGTATGTATAACAATGGAAAATAAGTTTGTAGAAATAAAAATCGCAAAACTTTTAATGTGTACAAGTACTCGTCGTATTCTCTATGTCGATTACATGTAGATTTTGATAAAAAAAAAAAAAAAAAAATGTATAGGGTACAACAAACATATAACTCTTAAGGGTTTAAAGGGAATTTCTAGGAAGCTTTACTTTTTTTCATTTCTTATTTTTGTATCATTTGAATTTTGTGTTGTTTTAGGTGCATCTTCCTCCTTCAACCCAAATCAAATTTAAGCTGTGTATATGTAAATGTGTATGTATCTGTAAGAGTATGTATATTATACGTACTTCAAGTTTCTATTCTCGTTAATTCTATTTTTTTTTTCGAAATGGAAAAAGCGAAAAAAAGTATAATGGATCCTGGAGGGTTTAGATGTTAAGTTATTATTGCCCATCATTTTGACAGAAAATTAATTAAATTGTAATTTCTTTTGTTGTATTTTTTTCTCTCTTTTATCGAAGAGTCATTATAACTTTGTGTAAGGAGACATTTGATATTGCAACTGAATGAAAACTGCCTTTAAAAAGTAAAACAAACTTGTTAAAGTTAAAAACATACGTCAACAGAACTCGTACTTAATTAAAGTTTTCTCCAATTACTTTAAGTACGAGTCGCATTTTAAATTAAGTATTGCATTCTAGAAAAATCACATATGTACATTGTTTTTATGTTTAAAAAGTAAAATGAAAAACAAAAATTTCCAATTTCTATTTGTTAAAAATATTCAGATAAATACATCAAATTCTTATTAAACTAAAATAATTACGAAAACCATACCGGACATGATGCTGGTGTTATATAATTGAGATATTTTCTGTTAAGAAAAGGGGGCAATACAACAAGTAAACAAATGGGTAACGGGTAACGCTAGATTTACACGATTGAAATTTTCTTCAAAATTGCTCTTCAAAATGCTTCAAACTCGTGTAACAGCAAAATTTCTTCAAAATTTATTGATCAAAATTTATTTCATCAAATTTAGGTTCCTATACAAGGGGCGAGTGTATAATTCTGCCGAAATATACACTCAAAACTGCTACCTATGCGTGTTTGTGCTGCTCACACACAGAGGCGGTTGAAAAACGCTTTGTTTGTCAACCAGTGGTTAAACCATCAGGGTATTATGTCATAAGGCAGGTGCTCATGTTAATCTGCACATGTAAAGCTGAAAGATATCCATCGTGCTAAATAGTATACTCCACAAATTTCCATAGAGGTAAAATTGTAGTCTTAAGAACTACTAGTGATTTTAATAAAACGTTGGACTCTGGTCGGTCAATTTAAGTATAAGATTTTGGCTGTGGCTATGAATATCCACAATAAGGTAAAATGAAGGGAAAACCTAATGGTCCAAACATATATAGCAACAGCTAAGGTTATATTTAAAATAAATGTTATGTGTTGCTTAAACCATAATTAGAAATGTTTAAGTGTTATAAATACCGAGTGGACGATGTTTTAGAAACCGAATGGACACAATGCGTCCCTTACGCCATTCTGTGTCGACGCAAACACATAGATGATCATTTTAGTACATGTTGCCCTGGACCATGCTATCCAACACCCACTGCTAAGCAGCTTCTGTTAAATAGGCACTGCACATAGGAACGGATGTCCCTGTAGGTTAACGGTTTTAACTTAAACCTCAGCCACCACGCTATCTCCGAAGTTCCAGGCCTAACTCCCGTGTTACTAGATAGAGCCCTGGTCAGCGATTTTGGCTGATCTGCCAGTTTTTAATCACAGCCAAAGCTTAAGATAATGCCTGTACATGTTCTTCACGAGAGAGCAACGCCATGAGACAGGACTTCCCGAGACGTTTTCGCAGAACCATCGGGGAATACAAGCCAAAATCATTTAAAAAATTTTAGATGACAACTCACAGGAAAGCAAACTTTTTACTTCTCCATCTACCATTAATTTATAACTCTACCAACTTGCGCTTGTCAATCAAAGCCTACAATAAACAAGAAAGACTTATCGCAACTTCAGTGATATATAAACATATGTAGACTGTTTAAATAGCACTTCATATACTTAGATTTGTTCATGGCCTAATACATTTGAAGGCGGTCTATAAAGTTTTAAGAACGATGGAAATAGAACATTTACGCCACAATCCATTCCCAAAATACTATTAATAAAAGCGAATACTTATTTTAACCCCATATACTATATTTTCCTATGGCTAATATATCAGTGAGTGCTTAAACGCTGGTTTAGTTAAACTAAACTTAAATTTATATGTAGTTTAAACTCAACAGTTGTAAATCAGTGTCCCATGTATTATATGTAGTTTCAAAAGTAACATGTTGCAGCACTACGATAAATGTTGTCAAATTCATATGGTCTGTATTGGTAGTTTAAATGCCCAATTTTATGCGTTTAAAGATGGTTTATATGTTTATAGATTTATAGATTTGTTGGGTTAAACACATTTTAAACCAGAAAGAGAGTTTAACTTGCTCTGACTTATTAGCCCTTAGTATTAAATGATTTAAATGAAAAAAAAACGACTTTTTTAAAAAATCTATTTAATTGTTTGCCCATTTTATTTATCTTTGATGTCTTATTTTGGTTTTTAAAAACTCATAAAATACACAATAATTATTTTTAAGCAAATAAAGTTCACTCATTTGTTAAACTCCAAAGTGGCTCAAAAAAAAAAAAAAAAAAAAAAAAAAAAAAAAAAAAAAAAAAACAGGTTTAGATTATTTCATAAAACGAAGCATAACAAGTCAATTTATTTAAAAATGAAACATTTAACCAAATTTGGCCAATATACAAACAATGCACAAGTTCACCCATTCATCATCGTCATCATTATCCAACCAACCAACCATTCATTCATTCCGTTCACTTCAACAAAAGAGAGAATAAAGTGTGTACACTTGAATAAAGAAATACAAAATAAACATTTTCTTTTGAATGAATGGAATAGTTAACAGACATGTTTAAATATTTTGATATTTTTTTTTCTAAAGAAAATAAAAGTATGCTAAAAAACACAATCCAATGCATACAAGCGATAAAAAAAGCGGGGAGAAAAAAGCGTTTCTTTTCGAAGACTACCGGTATTAAGTGATATTAAGTGATAAACAATTCTTCAACGAACCTGCTCCCATTTAAAACTTGAAAACAGTGGCGATGATGGAGTATGAAATTGAAGCAAAATACACAAATAGTCAAGTGTATATTTGGGTATGGCAAAGCAATTAAATTGCAACATTAAGAGAAAAGGAAATGAAAAAAAAAACAATTTCGCGCCATATCGATTGTTAACCCTTTAAAGGGTAAAAGAAAAAACATAATTTTTAAAACACTTTTTGCTAACAATTAATGAGTAGTCCACTTGCAAACAACGCCAAGTTAAAAAAAAAATAAAAATTCTGTAAAAGCCGCATTTGTATTTGTTTTTTAAAATTACCTACCTAAGCCAATATAAATCTCTTTAACAAGCTCGGTATGTTACGCGCAATTTCTGGTTAGATATTCAATACTCCTGCAAAACTCTCTCTTTGGCTTGGCATTTCAATTTTAGAAAACTGTTGTAATCGATTTGTAATTTTTTTTTTTTTTTTTTTAACTAAGCGGTGCTTGCAAGTGGACTTCTCAAATATTGACCATATGTTTTTAAAACGTTTCCATTAGATTTTCCATTATTTTGACTTAGTGGCTTGAAACCCTAATTCCTTAAAAAAGCATAGCGAGAAAGCTATTTGAGAATTATTCTGAAGCTACACTTTCGTGGTATGTACCAAACGTTTTTCGGGAAGTTTTATTAAAAAAAAAAACACAAAAAGCATTTACTACTTATGTGCGTGCAAGTTGAAAGCAAAGCTGAAGTAAGGGACTACAACATTCTTTTGTAATATTTTGTCTTGCCGCATATGCTAATATATCTCATATAGATATATCAAATTAAAAATTTTGCCTATCATGCTCCAAGTTTGTGAGAAAACTGAAACAAATACAATTCTAACAATTTCATTATTTTGACTAAGCGACAAAATTTACCTAATGTTTAGATTGTCTTTGCAGTCTTCGTGTTGAATTTTTGTATTTTTAATATTTGAGCAAAATATTTTGATTCGATCCATATTAGTTTGCTAACACACTGTAACTTGCTAATACGAAACATTTTTAATCGAAATACAAAGTTTTGTGAGACATCTTTATATGACAGACATGATGTTTTTAAACACGCTTATACTGCTGAGGTCAATGGGTCAATGTCAGAAATAGGACCTCCAAAATTGTTAGAGATTTCGCATTACTCCCTGCAGGCTGTCACTGAATTTCCCAATTCAATTTTATTATGATATATGAAGGGCCATGGCTTAAAAAGGACCTCCAAAACTACCAGCAGGTTGTCACTGTAGTTCCCAGAGTGTCGACCTAGTGCGAATAAAAAAGATATCATTGACAAATAATCATTCTGTAAATTAAAGAACGAAAAGTCAACTGCTGAGATCAGAAACGAAAAGTTTTTTCCAATAATGTCGTACGTTGGTGGGAGAGGTTGGCAAATAAGTAAGGCTGAGCTTGTTTCATTATAAATTAACCTCAGGAAATATATCAAAATCGTGAGATCATGAAGAGCTTGCTTAATATACAAGTAAGCGTTAAAATCAGGGATTGAAATATATTAGAACGGATCAACTGATAAATATTTTTATAAAACAATTGACGGCACGCGTTGCCGCCCGAACACAACAGTAATTTGTGATGTCTTAGCACAAGCAATAAGGCCGGCAGAATAGATAACTACGTCAAATTGCCAATGTTCAAGCTTATTAATATCAGGTGGTGGTGAACACGTACATACATATCTTAGAACATAAATTTAGGGCCTTAAAGCATATTATCATATGGAATTAGTAGGTGAAGTTCAGTCAACAAGAGGTGAATGTGGAATTCTCATTCGGTAGCGAGATATGGCGACCAATTCTAGCCGTTGTCATTAAAATACCTGTTCCGCTTGAAGCGCACGGGGTATATGAGCACTTAACACCAATTTAAAAACCCCTTGTGCTTTTAGCCCCTCAATTGAAAAAATGCTGAAAAGTGGTTGTGTGTTATTTTCAGAGCGAAGAAAAAGTGGATCGCTAAAAATCAAAATATTAAATACATCCCATGCTTTAAAAGCAAATAATTATTCAGATTTATTTATTTGTAGTGCTTTAAAAATACATAATTTAACATTTTTTCAATTGACATTTACTAAAAAGTGAATGAAAATTGATTTTGACAGCTTGTGTTAAAAGATTATTGCTCAGCAATGTATCATAACATTTGTTGCTGAACTTGTATACTTACACATTTTTAAGCAGGGCACACGATAAGTTGCCACGATAATAATTTTGAAACTTATTGCCCGTGTGGTCTGGGGGTTAAGAAATGACAATGAATCTTTCTATCTTTGCTGATTTTTAAAGCTTTGCCCTCAAGCAAACTGACCTATTTACATATAAGAGTTACTGTGTAAATTACTAAAAAGTACTTTATGAAATGGTGAAATGTAATGCGGTGAGTAGCGATAGGGTTTAAAAAATAATGTGTTATGATTGCTCAAATGGTAATTAAGTTTTTGCTAACTTTTTGGTATACTTTTAAAGATGTTGAGATAAGCAAGTAGATATTATATAAGATAAGATTTTATTTCTACGTAGTTTGAAGTTTTTGCAATGGACTGAACACTGGAATCCTGAGTTAAGCAAAGCTCAGAGAGAGGATATAAACTATAATTTTATTTGACGTATCAATCGGAAGTAAATTTTGAATGCCTGTTGGAAAACTTAAAATAAAAAGTAAATTAATACTTAAAGTGTACTTAACGAAACCTACCAATGGGTTATATTTATTTAACATTGACTTTCTTTCCCGCCCCCTTCCATTTACGTATTACTTTACACAAACCAGTCTTTATTTAAAAAAAATTTTGTTATTTAATCGTCATGAAAACAACATTAAAAACCATAAACCACACAATTTTAAACAAATCACTGAAAAAAAAACAAACAAGCATCCAAAAAAAAATAAGACCCCTTTCAGACAAGCAAAGTTTACTTTGCAAAGTCTTGAGTTTATAGAAGAGAAGGGAAAAGAGTATAGCGGGGGAGTACATACTTTGCTGTACTCGCAAAGTCGTTTTGTTTTTCGTTCGTAGATTATACCTGAAGTTGGCTGCAACTTTATATTTATATACAGCGTTACCAGAATCTTTGGAATAAAAATTGTCATATGGCGAAAGAAATCATATTTTGAAGAGGAAAATCTTAAATTTTTTTTTTCTTAATTTAAATTTTTTAAAACAAGGGCAAAATATTAAGAATTATTAATTTTTTATAAAACCATACTTCTTATTATTTAAATTGAAATACATAAAAACATAATTCGTCAGTATATGAAACTTTATAAAAATACATTTTTTCTTTTCACAAATATTTTTTTTATCAATATTCTAACTGCCTATTTCCGATGTACAAAAGAAGTATTCACTTCTTAAGGTACGTTCAGACTAATGAAATATTTAACGAAAATATTTGTTCTGATATTTGCTTCAAACTGTGTGAAACAAAAAAATATTTTGTTAATGTTCAAACTAAGCTCAAATATTTGATAATTTTTGTTTGATGAAACAGTTGGCAAACAGTGTTAATAAAATAAATAAATTCATGTTTGCCATGCGTTCAGACTAAAAGAAATATTTGCATTAAATAATTATTTAATGAAAGTGTTCAAAAATAAAAATATACCTATTTCTTAAATGGTAAAAATGACCGCAAAAGCTAATTTTTTAATTTATTCTGTGGATCAGCATTTCTTTTAGTGTTAGAACAGGAGAATGTAGAAGAAGAAAAAAATGGAAGCCACTGGGTAACGGGAACATGGCTAAAATTTGTGAAAAATTGCAAAGTTGTAAACAAACCCTTAAATATATTTGAAGTCGCTAAATCAGTTAAAAAACCAAATTTAGGGGAAAAACAAAAAAAAAAGTTGCAAAATAGCGAAAATTCGCGAACCATTTTAATATTTCAAACAAGCCATAAAATTTAGTAAAAGTGCCTAAAACTATAAGGAATGGCAAAAATTCTATAAAAATTGCTAAATTAGCGGTAATTCGCAAAAATTTGCTAATAGCGGCACGATAGCAAAGTCTAATCATTATAAAAAATATTTAAAATTGTAAAGAATCCGAAAACTTATAGGAAAAATTGCTTCTATCCGGAACATGGCTAAAATTATTTGTAGTTGTTTGCTCTTACAATTTTTTTGTAATATCAAATAAATGTTTTCTCAAAAATTACTAAAATATTTGATTTTTTGTGTTCACACTATGTTCACATTGGACAAATATTTGTTTGCCGGCAAATACTTTTATTTGCTCAAAATCAGCTGTTATTTTATTTGATACTCAAAAATATTTTGTCTTCAGACTACGTTCATGAAATATTTGATGTTTGCTTTCAAATATTTCATCAGTCTGAACGTACCTTTACAAATACATTTAAAACAAAAACAAAGTTTTTAGAATTTGTTTTTGTTTTAAATGTAGTTGTTCGAAAGAAGGAACTCTTTCGCACATTGGAAATAGGTTATAATATGCCTTTTTTAATATTTTTATGTCCAGAAATAATGATGCAATTTTGTGTATTCTAGATACTGGGTACAAAAGTGTGCAGCACCAACACACATCAAGCTGATGCAAAACTTCATTGTTTTAGAAAGTTACTGTTTAAATAATCGTGTATTTTGTATAAGCAAAATTAAAGTAAAAATCAGAATTTCTAAAAATAAAAAATCATCATTTGAGAAAAAAATCTTTAATCATATTTTTGTTTAAAAAAATAATCCAAAATATGATAAAATCATAATTCTGGCAACGCTGTTTATATATTATATTCAAACAAGAGAAAACAAAAATTTGTCAAATTAAACTTTGTGTGTCTGAGCACCAAACAAAGTTTAAAAGAGAATTCAACAGACTTTGTCAAAGTAAACTTTGCCTGTCTGAAAGGGGTCTAAGCAAAACAACGGAAAAATTATCAACATAAACAACAACATCAACCTCATCATATCAGCAACACCAACCAGCAATTGTAACAACTTTGTTTGTAAAAAAAATGTGTAAAAAATCGTCTGACAAACAGAAAAAAGTATACAAACACTTGAGTCAAATAATAATTCATGTCTCAAGTGCTGTTGAAATGGAGTTTTACTTTTTTTGTTTAATCTTTCTAATGTTTTTGCTTCTGCCGATGTTGTTATTCTAAGAGTTTGTTTTTTTTTCTTGTATTTTTCATTCTTCTTCTTTTTGTAGACAGGCATTCATGCAACAGCAATGAGCTGCATAAAAGTGTTGTTGTTAAACAAATAAATAAAAAGAACACATAAAAACGGGAGGGGATTTTTCAAAATCTATTATAAAACACATACATAGAAATTTTAAAATAAACTGTTGTTTGAATTGCATTAATGCTGCATGTGTTTGTTTGTGTATGTACCCAGCGGGAAAACTCAGAAGACCTTCTTACTTCAGGCCTGCTTAGACATTTTTTGATTCAATTACCATTCTGATCTAGCTACTAAAGAATGCCTAATAGAAGGCATCGGCTATTCCACCTTCCCTTCTATGAGAAGGGAGAAGAGAAGGAGTACCATTTTTTTTTTGCCAAAGCAAAAGCTAAAGAATTCAGATTCTGGTATAAAATCACCATTCTCTGGAAAGCCTTCTAACAGGCCTTCTAGAATGCATCCGTACTTTTTCGTTTTTCTGCTGGGTAATAACACATACATAAAAACGAAGAGTGCATATTTTACCGTTAGTTTTACGTTGTATTATAATTAGAGTTTGTTCCCTGGATTTCCCGTCCCGGGAATTCCCGGGATTTTCAATTGTTTTCAATTCCCGCTTTCCCGGGAATTAGTTGCGGGAATCCCGGGAAATTTTGAAGAAAGTCTTTTTTTAAAACTTTAGTAAATCTATGTAGGACTAGTGTCTTTAGTAGTTTGATCCAACTTAATTTCACCACATTATTTAAATTTACTACAGTTTAAGGCGTATTAAGCTCATTTTTAAGAATGGGCTTTATATAGAGCCTATGATAGTTATAGGGCTATCTTCACGAAATTTTATTTCATGTCTTAGCATACTGAAGTGTAAATTTTACAATAATATTATAAGGGTTTGCGGCTAAAGGCGTAGTAAAGTGTTTTCCTAGATTGTGCTTTATATGCGGCATTTCAAGTAATTTTGAGTCTTATGAAAGTAGACTATGCTAAATTGCACCACAAAAGCAGTATTCGTTACGCTTTTAGCCATACTTACATGATTTACAAAATTGGTCTAAACAAGAAGCCGTAGGTAAATAATGGACCGACATTCACGAAATTTGGTGCCTTATAAAACGAATTGGTGGATATTTAATGACAAAAGGTGCATTTCGCCACAAATTTATGTTAGTTTTTGTGGAGTTTTTAGGGAGGTAGTTCCACATTTGGGTGCATAACTCTTTCCCTACTGAAGCGATTTTACTGGAATTCACTCCCAAACAGCCTAGAAGATCTAGAAACAATTTGACACCCATATGACTAAATCGGCTTAGAATTAATGAAGGATTCACAATAATATTAAAAATAGGATTCACATGGAATGACAAACTTAGTATACCTACATACACCACTGCTGATTAAGGGTTATAACATTGTAAAAAATATGTTATTAAGTATATGTAGTAAATAACATTTCTCCTTCCTGCTGAATTTGTTAAACGGTAAAATTGTTTCAGAATTCCTAATCGCCCTTTCAGAAATGTTATTCCACTAATTTCAATATTTTCATTCTAATTATGCAAATGAGCTCTGAATTTGACAATGTATATACGTATATTGATTTCTATGATCCTATTGGCACCAAAATAACCTCTTAAGTGTCTTAAAATTACTTTAATCTTAAATTTTTTACGTGTTTGTTATATAATAGATACTAGATTTTATTATTTTAAGCGTAATAGCCAGTACGAAATATTAGTTGCATTGGAGAAATAAGTAAATAACAAATTTTTGGGCGGGAATCCCGGGAACCCGGGAATTTGATATTTATTTCCCGCTTTCCCGGGAATTCAAAAAGTGCGGGAATAAAAAAACTCTAATTATAATTAACGTTTCACTTAACAAAAAATTAAAAATAAACTTGTAGTACTACGCACTTTAAATGGGGAAAACAATAAGAGAAAAGAAATACAAATTATGAAATAAATATGGAAATGTGCATCAAAGCGTGGCCATATTTAAAGGCCTTATGAAACGAACAACTTCTTTTCTATAACATCACAACATCTTCGTATTTGCCAAATCAAAATCCAAAGAATTCAGATCCTGGTATAAACAGTCCCGTTCTGAAAATCACTTTAACTCAAATCACGTGATCTCAAATCACATGTGGCCTTTAAAATCGCACGTGTAATATTTTGGTGTTCCGTTTTTTTGTGAGAAACACAAAAACCTCATGACTTTCAGAACACCACAAGATCACACATATGATTTTAAAAGCACGTGATTTGAAATCACGTGATTTTCAGAACATACCCGTATATCACCATTCTGATTTCAAATCACGTGATTTTCAGAACATACCCGTATATCACCATTCTCTGGAAAGCCTTCTAAGAGCCATTAATTTGAATCCCTTTCAGAATCTCTGGCGAAAGAAGCGAGAGCGGAATGCCACCGCAATGACAACGAGTGTCAAAAAGATATGAGTATGGAATGGAGCGAGCAGGCCTTGTATATCCAATAGAAGGCGTACAGAGGCCTTCTAGAAGGCATCCGTACTTGTTCTTTTTCCCGCTGGGTAATAACACATACATAAAAACGAAGCGTGCATATTTTTTAATAATATTTACCGTTAGTTTTACGTTGTATTATAATTAACGTTTCGCTTAACAAAAAATTAAAAATAATCTTGTAGTACTACGCACTTTAAATGAGGAAAATAATAAGAAAAAATAAATAAAAATTATGAAATAAATATGGAAATGTGCACCAAAGCATGGCCATATTTAAAGACCTTATGAAACCAACAACTTCTTTTCTATTACATCTTTGTATTAACAACACTTAAGACAGAGCAAGCTGCTTTTCTCAAAGAAGTGTGTAAGCCCTCCTTTATATTTAGAAGAATTTTTGTTTGCAAGTTGAAGAAAGGTTTTTTTTTTTATTTAAATTTACTTATTTAACTTAAGCAAGTTTAATGCCGATAACAAATTTTAAAGAATAGTAGCACTTATTAAGCAGAACTGTGATGAAAATCGAACGTTTTTAAAACGATAGTTTTTAGCAGGCTGGGTTTTAAAGATTTCAGTTAAACTAGGTTAGTTTTTCTGAGAATTTATTTGTGCCACCATTACCAAGTTTGTATACAAAATGTTAACGGAACAGCTTAGTTTTGCTTAAAATTTTGGCCTTTAATAAAATAATAAAAAAAATCACATTTCGGCGAATAATGCGAGATTCAGGCTACTTTAAACAAAGTTAAAACTTAATCCACAGCTCAAAACCCCGGTCTTAATATTTTGTTCAAAATACAGTTCAATTACTATAAATAATATAAAATGTCAAAAAAAAAAAAAAAAAAATATAGACAGAAAAAATGAGGAAAATTTAATAGAAATTAAATATTAAAAATACTGAAAACGACATTATCAATTCCAAATCGTTTTGTTTTCAAAATCGTTTTCCATCACATGCTCAATATATTTGGATGTTATACATGCCAGTCAATCCAGAGTGGCAAACGCTGGCAAAAAGTGCCGACTTTATCGCAAAATCGTTTAGTTTAATACGGAAATTCGGTATTTCGAATTTAAAGTATTGAAATTTCGGTACTTTCGGTATTCTTAAAAATATCATTTTTATTTATAACGTGGTAATGCCAAATAGAGTCAAAATTAATTCAAATGAAACCAAAAGCAATTCAAATAAATAAGCTTATTAGAACAAATTCTGTCCTAACACAAAAAAAAAATAATAAAAATTGATTTCAATTAAAAAATTTGTGATATTAATAAAAAAAATTAATTAAAGTTGCACCATTAAATAAATTAATAGTATCAATTAAACGTTTAATTCGCTTGATTAAACATTTTTTTCACTTGATTACATTTTTAATTAAATTTTTTTTTTTTTATTAATGCTTTAATTGGTGAAAAACTTCGGAGAATGTTTTCTGTATAGTCTGAATTGTAAACTTCTCCTTTATACCTCTACCTGAAAGGCAATCTGGTGCTACGGTATTTAGCACTGCCTCCGCCTCGAATTTTGAAAAATTCCAAGACGTCAAAATAAACTTTTTCGAATAATCACAGCCTAATATCTTAAAAACTCGGATATTCTGAAAAACTTTTGAAAGCGAACACAGAAAAAATTAAAAATTGTCTCTAATCACCAAATTCATAGAATCAAGCAAACAATTTGTTGATTTTGAACCTATTACTAAAACGATTTTTTTGATTACAAAAATTTTTAAACATTTTCAAAAATGCTTTGCCCTTTCAAACAATGGTTTAATTGGTATACTTTTAAAGATGTTGAGATAAGCAAGTAGATATTATATAAGAAACGATTGTATTTCTACGTAGTTTGAAGTTTTTGCAATGAACTGAACACTGGAATCCTGAGTTAAGCAAAGCTCAGAGAGAGGATATAAACTATAAGTTTATTTGACGTTTCAATCGGAAGTAAACGTTGAATATCTGTTGGAAAACTTAAAATAAAAAGTAAATTAATAATTGATTTAATTAAATCTCAGTTTTTGACAATTCCCCAACAACAAGTCCACAAGCTTAAATTATTTTATTTTAAACAAAAAAATCAATTAAGACTTTTTGTTATTTGGTTAGTATTTAAATTAAAAATTTATTAAAAAATAACTAAAATGTTAATTAAATCAAAATTAAAACTCTAGTTTTCTTTCAACTAAAAAATAATTGATTCGATTACCACATTAATTAAATTGGAATACTTTTTAAACAAATACTTTTTTAAAAAAAAGGTCGATAAAAACTTAAATATAAAATTTTTTTTTAGTTGAATAAAAATTACTGATAATTTTTTTTGTGAAATTTTTGACTCTTATAGATATCTTACTGACACTTAAAGAATATTTTATTTGCAAATCTACTACTTTAGAAAACCTTTAAGAACACAAATTTAAAACTATTAGACTTATAGGATTTCAACTAAAATAAGCGCTTTATATACTTTTTCCAAGAAACGAATGCACTTCTTAAAATATCTGCAATAAGAAACTAAATATTTTTTATGCTTTTCTGTTTTTTTAGTTCGTTAGGTTGAGCGCGCTAAAAATATTGCAAGTCATCTTGTTTCTGCTTTTTTTTAAAATAATTTTTGCGTGATTTTCCTCTTTATTTAAGTTTTAATACCCTCCACCAGATGTGGAAGATGTACACATAAATAAGTTTGTCATACCGTTTGAAATTTTTACAATATTGATCTTAGACCATAGAGTTCACATATTCTGGATCCTTATAAGTAGCGGATTTAGCAATGGCCGTCTATCCGCCTGTCCGTGTGTTGGTTAAAATGCGTTTTCCAAAGATCCCAGATAAATTAAGGGACTAGGTTGTTAAAAATTTATATTACATATAGTCCGGAAATGGCTGAGATATGAACAAAACACCACGACTGTCTTTCATTTTTTACCATAGACTTCCCTTACTTAAGTCTCTTTTTAAATTATGAACACTTCCACAGCAAATAACCTTAGCAGAATACTGGTAGTGATAATTAGAAAAATCGGTTTATAAGCGACTGAATTCTAGACAAGTTACTCTTTTTTGTCACAATATTTGGCTCAGATATTTCTTATATAGAACAAGCCTATTAGGGCTCTCCCTAATTAAGGGGTTTCGAACGATTTGCAAAATTTTGTTGAAGGGTTTACAAGATTCGGCGAAGCTGAACATAGCATTCTTACTTGTATTTTTTTTTTATTTGTAGTTGTGGTTTTATTTCATACACTCTTTTCTTTTGTTTGTTTTGTTAATGAAGTTGGTTTTTGTACATAAACAGTTAACAGCACTTAAATTCCATTTAATTAATATTTCAATTTTTTAACATTTTTATCGTTCAAAAAAAAAATAAATAATAACACTAAAAACATTTATTTTGTAGGTCATTTCAGACTGATTGGTTTATTTACATTTACAGGTGGAATTATTTACAATTTAATTTACTCCACCTTAAAATTTGTGCATACATACAAAGAAAATGTAATACAGAATATATAAATAATAACAATTAATATGATAAAAAAAAATCAGTAAAAATGTAAAATGCGAGCGGCTAATTATTGTTAATTTAGAATCTAAAATCAGCTGAGAACGCAAAAAGGGAAATAATCTTTTACAATAAATCGAAAATATTAAAAAGATTAGAGTTATTTAATTTTAACAGTTGATAATTTTGGAAATCATCTGATTAAAGCTTTAGTTTAAGATATATCAAACAAATTGTTATTTTTTTATACCCCTAGTATAACTTTTTAAGCTCTAATAAAAAATAAAATTTGCATACCATTTTTATACTTTATTCACTTAATAAAAATGTTTTTTTAGACGTATAGAACTTCCAATAGGGAAAACTGTTAATCTAGCTGTCATACTAATGAAATGTGTTTGACCCTTTCTTTCAATTTACTGTACTTTTTTCAGTTTACACCATGCAAAGACTCACTTACACCAGAACAACGTTTACGAATCGTGCAAATATATTTACAAAATTATCGCTCTGTTCGCCAAACTTTAAGAGCACTTCGTAAAGTTAACGGTGCTCATAATCGTCCATCTGAGCAGCTAATACGGAACACCATGGATCGATTCAGGACCACATTTACTCTTTTGGATAATATTCATTCAAATCGATCCGGTACCGTGCGTACAAAAGCCATCGCCGCTGTAAGCGTGAGTGTGACAGAGGCCTCGAATTTATCGATCTGACGCCGTTCTCAGCAAGTCTGTCTGTGCCGTCCACTACTTGGAAAATTATAAGGAAAGAACTTAGCATACATCCATATATTTTTGCAAGAATCAAGCCCAGCGGACCATTAATTGCTTCGTATGTTCGGAGAATAAACTAAAAGTTGAACCAGATTTTTACTGTCAAAGCATCTTCAGCGATGAGGCTCAGTTCTAGCTTAATGGGTATGTAAACAAGCAAAATTGCCGTTATTGGAGAGAGCAAAATCCGCATAAGACTCTTGTGACTCCATTACATCCCCAAATAAATCACTGTCTGGTGAGATTTACATGCCGAAGGCGTTAACGGCCCATTTTTCTTCAAGCCCGAAACCAATAGTGAAAAAAACAGGCAAATTATTCGTGTTTTTTTGTATTCCTCATGCCATTGTAAACCATTTAGAGGAGGAATGGTGCCTGCCAACAAGACGACGCAACATGTCATACATCGCGTGAAATCATCACTTTGTTGAACCAAACGTTTGGTGACCGAAATATCTCAAGAAATGGACCATAGAATTGGCTACATCGTTCGTGTGATTTGACACCTTTGTACTACTTATTGTCGGGGTACGTCCAATTTATGGTCTATGCTGTTAAACCAGCAACGATTTATTATTAAGAAGCCAACATTCAACGCACTATTGACGAATAAGACTGGGAATGCTTAAAAAATGGTGCAGGATGGCCAATTATCCTGTCGGCCAGAATTTTAAATACTAAAAGACGATCAAATTAAATTCTAATAAAGCCAACATTTTGGTCATTCAAACTCAAGGAGTAAGCACCCCTTACTCCTTGTGACCTAATTGCAATAATATTTTTCATTAATATGTTTTATGCAAATATTTTTGTTATCATATTAGAACTTAACCTTAACATAAATTATAATAATTTATTACAAATTTACTCCAAATAAGCAAACAGAAACTAAGTGTTGTTCACAGGGCAAGTTTAAATATGCAGAAAAAAGCTTTAAAAATACGCAAGCAAAGATCTCCACATTATATATATTTAAATAATCGCTTTAAGTTATTTGATATTAATATTTAATGAACATAAGTATAAATTTTTCTGTTTAATTCAGGTATATTGATTAAAATAATAACAAATATTTAAGCTCCTTTAGGCAATTATGAGGATCCCAATAGAAATTGATTTGGGGTTAATGCTTCATCAGATGTTGATTCTAAGTCTACAAATGTCAATGGTCGAGAGTTGATAAGGCGTTCACATTTGAGTAACCCATTGAGATGAGACAGCCTTAAATAAATGAATGACAAAGTTAGACCCGTTACACCCAGTCTACAACTGACATTTATGCTTAACATTAACACTTACATGATGTTAGTGTTAAGTTTGACTCATCATATTAGAGTTTGTTGCATGTTTTACCACGGCTATTAATGCATATATTTTAACAACTGTTTTATAACATCATGTTATAACAGCAACTCATGTCTGTTGTAGACGGGGAGTTAGGGTCTCAACTGTTTATCTAGCACCAGCTGCGAAAAACATTGGACCGTAACAAATGTATTCTAGCTTTACGTGGGCGAGAATATCAAGCAATTTACGAAAGTATGTTCCCTTTTTATCTTATCGTCTTAGGGCAAGACGATTAGAATATTTTGAGAAAGACACTGCCTCAAAATCTTTTACAGTTATTAAAATATTTTTTCTATATTTTTTGTTAAGAAATTCCTAACCAATTTCCAATACTTAAATGCATATAAAGCTTTTTTTCCAAAAAAATCTTGCGAATATGTAAAAAGTTATTTTTCAAGAAAAAAAAGCTTAACAAATTTGCCCTGGTAATTTCTTAACTGGTATTTCTATATCAGTTTGATTCCAAATTGTATGCAAGTTGAATTGAAAATTATACAAGTTATTAAATCTGATAATATAGCAATTAATTATGTAGTTAAATTATTCATATTAGCATAAGTAAAATTAAATGCAATTGTATGTCTCGAAACAGTAGTTGAGAGAAAAAATAACAACAATTAATTAAAATGACTCTTAACAAGGTCATCCGACTATTGAAATTCTAAAGCCAGACGGGAGACATGATTTAAAATTTGTAGAAAAAGTTCTAATTCCAATTACAATACACCCAGAGAAAAAAACCATTTTCAATATAGTCACCTCCAACAAAACAATTTTAAACGAACATTTTTAAACATATTATGGTTAATTTAACCCTCCATCAAGAAGCCACAACCATATTATGGTTACCTCTGAGCAAGTTACACCCGAACCAATACATCACGATATGTGTCGGCCGAACGGCCGATGTTGATGCCAGAGGCATTTCATATGGCAGTGTGGTTTCGATTTTAAATGATCAGCTGGGTTTAAGAAAGCTGTCTGCAAGATGGGTGCCGCGTTTGCTCTCAATTAACCATAAACGTAATCGTGTAACAACTTCAAAGGATTGTTTGGAGTTTGTCAATTTAGTGATGGCAACAGTTTTTTTGGGATGCACGCGGGATAATCCACATCGATTACCTACAAAAGGGAAAAACAATAAACGGCGAATATTATGCCAACTTATTGGACCGATTTAACGAGGATTTAAAAAAACGACCCCATATGGCCAAGAAAAAAGTTATTTTTCATCAAGATAATGCACGGGTGCACACGTGTGCAGTCTCATTGATTACGTGAATTGGGCTATTTAGCCCCCAGTGACTATTTCCTTTTTCCGAACCTAAAGAAATGGCTCGGTGGAAAGAGATTTAGCTCCAACGATGAAATTATTAGTCAAACAAATGCCTATTTCATGGACCTCGAAAAATCCTATTTTTAGAAAGGGATACACAAATTGAAGAAACGTTGGACTAAGTGTATTGAGCTAAAAGGAGATTATGTTGAAAAGTAAATTTTTTTTTTGTAAAAAAAAAAACTGTATTTCATTCAAAAAGTCACGGACATATTAATCCGCCCTCGTAGCATGGTTGCTTTTCAACTATCTTGGAAAAGAGGAAAATACTATTGTCGATTTAAAACCAAACAGTTATTAGTGGTAAGCATATTGTTGTCATATTTTACCATAACATTTTTAAAAGCAGGACTAAAAATGAAGGAATAAGTTAACCATAATATGGTTGCCGGTGACAATAAAATGGTTAAATTAACCATATGTTAAAAAATTTCGTTAGAAATAGTATAGAAAATAAATATTGAAAAAAAAAAATTTTTTTTCTTTCCGTATAGACAATAAAGTTTAAAAATCAGGAGATTAGTTAAAGTCTTAAAGGAAATTTGTATAAAAGAATATTAGTTGATTAAAATAATTGTTTTCTAATTATGTTAATTAATTGTTTGTCAAAATAAACTGTGAAATTGTTGACATATTAACATTTCAATTAAATAGTGTTAACAATTGCAAGGCTTTTAGAGAGCTATCTAAGTAATCGGAAAATTAATTAGCATTGACACAGATGTTACAACGTGAAATATCCTAATATTTCCAGCTCTTTTAGTCCACGAATACTCCTGGCTGTCATTCCCATCACATACTGCTCAATTTGGCCCCTGTCATGTCGATCGAAGCAAACCTCTGAGCCTTTCTCCGACCAGCCTCATTGCCTCCCACCAAACAGCACCATACGTAAGAATGGGTCTAACCACCGATGTGTATAGCCATCCAACTACTGGCGGCCTGAGTCCCCAGTTCGATGACCTGCAAGCATACACAGAAAAAATTCTCCAAAATGTTTCACCAATTAAAAGATTTAACAAAAATAAAATCAGTTTTAATTAAAGATTTATTCAAGAGAATTAAACGTTTAATAAAGTGAATTAAACGTTCAATCAAGTGAATTAAACGTTTAATTTATACTATTCATTTGTTTACTGGTGAAAATTCAATTAATTTATTAATTTAAATCAATTTTTTATTTTTTTCTGTGTAGTAGGCATCCAGTGCTTACGAGATTTACCATAGATAAACATAGATTTTGACTATGTTTTTTCCATTATAATAGTAAGAAATACTTCTCTGTACAAGAAAAAATTAAATTTTTGCAAAAAACATAATAAAATATTTGAAGAAAATATATAGGCCATTGAAATAAGAATTCCAAAGGCCTATTATATGTAATTGGGGGGTTTTTTTAAAGGAAGTTGGGTTAACAAACTTCATTTTCAATTAAGTGGCAACTTTATTCCTCAATAAAAGTTACTAGGGACTACATTTGGCAACCGTGTAATTTACTAACTCAATATAAACCACTTGCCAATTAACCGATTTTTTTTAACAATTAAATTTATTAAAATTCACAATTAATACTCTATTAAGTGGTAACATGTCTTTCTGGCATAACAATTACTTTAAAATTTATTAAAAAAAAAAAAAAAAAATAGTTTAAATAATTGGTATACAAATTTAATTGTTATTACATTTTTACAATAACAAATGCAAACAAAAAATGTACAAATGTATCTAATGGTTTGAAGTTCAAAACAACCATCAAAGAAACACATCAAAACTGATTGTGTAGTAAAAATTATATGCATTAAAATTAAAACAAATAAAAAAATATTTAAATAAAATGATTTAGAGCATAATAAATATGTATGTATACAAGAAGAGGGTGCCAAATTATCAAACAACATAACGAGCACGTTGTTGAAACGAATGGAATTAAAACACAACAGAGAGGAATGTTTAGGAAAAGAGTTTAAAGAGGATTTATTTTTTAAAGGGAGGGAGATAATTATGAGAGTGGTAATTTGCTAAAAGAGAGCATGAGTGTTAGAATTTTAAGAGAGCAAAGTAAAAAAGGATATGTATCTTTTACTTTTTGTGAAAAAAAAATAATCAAAATTAGTATAGAAAACAAACAAAAAATTATTAATAAAATTATGTTTGAAGTTAAAAGCTTACAAAGTTATTCAACTACGAGTTTTTTTTTTTTTTTTTTTATAACAATTGGCCGGTAGTTAAACAAAAAGTTTTGTTTATAGTTTAAGTTTTTGTTTTTTTATGGGACTTTTGTGTAAAACTTTTAAAGGGAATTGGGTCTAAAACAAACAAAATACCGTTTTGGATTTTTACTTACTATTTGTGCAATTACGACACTATAACTACCACTAACATACTTAAACAAATACAACACTTACTAAACTCAGTTATAGAACAAAATATGTTTTATGTATCTACATTTTTTATTTTTTTGATTTATGTGTGGTAAAAAGATTGTTCGTTTGTTGTGTGTTCAGTTCAAATTCTGTGTATTATTTTTCAGGCTTTTTTTCGATTCGTTTGGTTTTCTTTAGTTTTTGTGGATGAATTTCCTTGTCATGTATAAAAAAAGCAGCAACACTACTCCAAATACAAATCTTAGACTTTGAAATTATAGGTACATATCAAAGATAATTTTTTTTTGGTGGAAGCAGAAAAAAAGAAATACTTATAAAGAATTCTTATTTTAATAACTTTTGGATTTTTGATTACTCACTAAATACTTGAGAGAATATTTTGAATTTTTTACTAAAAAAATTACGTAGAATAGAAAAAATTCACTGCTTTCAATGTTGTTTATTTATCTTAATTTAATTAACAAACATGTCTATAAATTTATTTGAATTATTTCTTTTTTTTTATTTTAAAGATTGTTTATTTCTTTTGATTTACAATCTACAATTTTTATTCTTTTATTTTTTTCACCTTTGTAAATACTAAATTTTTTTTTAATTTATTTAAAAACATTAAAATCTTTTGTGTATATTTTTTTAAAATATTTTATTCTTATAATAAAAAAGATTTTTCTTATATACTTTATGCGCGCGGCGCGTTATTTTTTAGTTATATTTTTTTTATATATATAATAATTTTATTTTCTTTATTTTTGTATACATGTACAACAAAAAGAAGAAAAATAAGCGAATTTTTTGTTGTATTCTTTTTTTTTAGTTTAAATAATTCGCATACAAAAAATTAATTACACGCGAGACAAATAGAAATTGTGCTGCCATTCATTGCACCCCGGCACGTAATACTAGTTTCAGTTAACCACACAAAGAATTTCACATCCCGTCATCGACATTTCTTACGTTCTTTCTTTTGCTACTTCTACTAAATACTACTACGTACATATGAATATATGAAAAACAACATACATAGATACAACACGGTACGGTACGACCGTCGTTGTTCATTCTCTCATCGTCATCATCACACGGTTGTTGTTATTCCATCAAACAAAAAAAGAAACACAGCAATAATACAACAGTCAGGAATAAAACACAGAAAAATATACAACATAAAACACAAACAAGAAAAAATGTGAAAAACGTAAACACACACACACAAATTAATACGCTCGCTCACATAGATACACACGAAAAAAGAATCATTTAGATTCATCGTTTTAGTAGAAGAATTACACATTCACTCACAGACTACTAAAATTCAAGAACAACCATCAAATTTCGAACGTGGTATAAAATACACGGTCTACTCACTCACTTACCACTCACATAGCAGCAAGCCAGAAGAAACATCACATCAGACAAAAAATATGTGTATATTACAAAACAGTGTGGTCAACTATAATTTTCAATTTAACATTTATTTCCTAAAAGAGAGCATGTTAAGTATATATGGCACATGTGAGAAGGCACTTAACTTTAAAGTAAATTAAAATTTTTAACAGGTTTGGCAGATGAATTAAATTTAAATATTCTGTATTTATTTACTTCCCTTGAAAATTCAAAGTACATTTTATTCTATTATAAATTAGAAATATATTATGTGCCTTAAAGTTAACATTTTCGTTATTAGTTTTTAATACAATTATTTGGCTTTTTGAGCACCGAAATCTGGGTTGCCTAGTTTTTGTTATTTATCATATAAATTAAATTGTTTTCTTCAAGTTTTGAAAACGAACACTCTTTTAAGCCAACCACATTATTATTGATTTGATTTAGACCGCGATGTTCATATAAAATGGTATATATGTACATATGTAAAATGTTCTAAAAATTCATAACAACAATAAAAAAAAATTGTATAAATTTGGATAAGCTGCTGGTTTTTTAAAGGATTTTTTGAAGTTAAAGGACCATATAAAGTCCAAAGAGTCGTATTAAGACTCACAAGTAAGTGCTATGAGTTTTACAACCAAACTCGGCAAAATTTTTTTAATTATTACCTTTCTATTAATACCACTTTTTACAAATTTTAAAATTTAATTAATTTATTCAATTATTTTAATTCTCGCTCTTTCTCAAATTACTCTCTTTTACAAATTTAAAAAAGCAAAAAAGATTCAAGGGAAAAGGAAGAAATATCTTTGCTTGTAAAGTAAAAAAAGGGTGATTCATCGCGATGTTTGGTTTTCACTATTCTTATTTTTACAGATCACGCGTGACTCATATCAAACTGCTTTGTCGTTTTTGTTCATTATCGTCATTTTGTTCAGTCATCATGGAAAGCCTCACACCACAACAGCGTCTCCAAATTGTTTAACTCAAACTCAATGAAAATCCGCTGTTTTTATGTGAAATTTTGTTCAGTGATTAAACACATTTCTGGCTCAATGGATACGTTTAAATACAAAATTGCCGTATTTGGGCTGACGAGCAACCTAAAGAGTACCAAGTGCTACCATTACATCCATTAAAAACAACTCTATGGTGTGGTTTATAAGCTGGTGAAATCATTGGTCCATATTTCCTCAAAAATGTGGAAAATCATTAAGTCACCGTCAATGGTAAGCGTTATTGCACCATGTTTATGGGTTATGTGCTTCCTGAAGTTCCAGCGCATGGTCTCGGTCAGCTCTGGTTTTAAGAAGACAGCGCGTGATACAATGACCTTGTTGAGAAATAGTTTTGATGAGCTCCTAATTTCACGTTTGCTGCTGTAAATTGGCTACAACTTTAGAATTTTCTCTGGGGATATGTAAAGTCTGAGGTCTTCAGTAATAAGCCAGCTACGACTGACGCTTTGGAAGCCAACATTATTCGTGTTATTCGTGAGATACCAGTCGCTATGCTCGAACGAGCAGAACAAAATTGGACCTTCCGAATGTACCATCTCAGACGTAGTCATGGCCAACATTTTTTTTTTTTTTTTTTTTTTTTTTTTTTTTTTGCAGTATTTATTTATTGAATCTTCATATATTAAATATGAACTAACAATAATTAATCAAATCTTATCCTAATATTTACTTAATGTCCTGCCAGTGCCAGACAAAAAGATTTAGTCATCACGGTTTCTGTTCACATATGTAGGTGTTTATCGCTCATCTGATTGGGTGAGTGCTGCAGTGTCTCTTCTCCTTAATCGAGTGTGGCCGCCATAATTTAAAATATTTCGAGCTAAGGGATTTGGGTGCAGTTCCAGCCTTTTTAAATATTTTACTGCATATTTCGTTATCATAGTTTTTACCAATGGCACATTGAGATCCTTGTGGATATTTGAGTTTTTGACATACCAGGGAGCGGCTGTTATTATTCGAAGAAGTTTATTTTGGCGCCTTTGAATTTTTTCGATATTAGAAGCCGAGGCAGTGCCCCATAACTGAATACCGTAGCACCAAATTGGCTTTAAGATAGAGTTGTAAAGTAGAAGTTTGCAATCGAGACTAAGAACAGAATTTCTTCCAATGAGCCAATTAATTTGAATTGCTTTTAGTTTCATTTGAGTTAATTTTGCTTCTATGTGCCATTTCCACGTTAAACGCCGATCTAGATGTATACCGAGGTATTTTACATGCGAGTGTTGGGGTATTATTTGATTATTGATTTTAATAGGGGGGCATGTTTCCCGACGCAATGTGAATGTTATATGTGCGCATTTTTGCTCATTGATCTTTATCCTCCATTGTTTTAACCACCTTTCCAGTTCAAATATGTGATCCTGTAAGTAACGAGATGCTTCTTGACAGTTTTCATGAACGCTTAGGAAAGCTGTGTCATCCGCAAATGTTGAGGTTTGTGTGTAGCTGTTTGTTGGCATGTCCGAAGTATAAATTAAGTACAATAGAGGGCCCAGGATGCTGCCTTGTGGGACTCCAGCGTTAACTGGCTGAGGAGAACTTAAAAAATCGCCTTCTTTAATAATAAATTGACGACCGACTAAGTAGCTTTCTAACAGCTTGTGAATGTTTGCTGGCAAGTTTTGCTGCAATTTCAGTAGTAAACCTTCATGCCAGACCTTATCAAAAGCTTGAGACACATCGATGAAAAGTGCTGAGCAATATTTTTTTTCTTCAAAGGCTTTTCTTATTACATTTACTATTCGATGAGTTTGTTCAATTGTGCTATGCTTTCTTCTAAACCCAAATTGATGATTAGGAATACATCTATTTTCATTTAAAATCGGCGTTAATTTTGCCACTAGTAGTTTCTCAAATAGCTTTGAAATATTAGATAATAAGCTAATAGGCCTGTATGACTCAACTTTTGTGTGATCCTTTCCTGGCTTTGGTATCATGGTTACTAAGGAAACCTTCCATTTATGAGGGTAGTATTGAAGTCGTAAAATAGCATTAAAAATAAAAAGAATAATTTTCTTTGCTGTACTTGGTAGCTCCAAAAGCATTTTATTACTGATCTTATCAATACCGGATGCCTTCTTGGTGTTTAAATTACAAATAGCCTTTTCGATTTCTCTAAACTCGAATCTAAGGGGAATAGCTGCTCTAACATTTACAGACGGTAAATCGACTGCTATATCGTGAAATATATTATGGGTAAATACATTTTTCAGATGATTAGCAAACAGATTTCCTTTTTCAATATCATTTCTTGCCCAACTTCCATTCAAGTTTCTCAATGGTGGCTTAGAGATAACTGGTCTATTGAGGCTTCTAGCTGCACGCCATAATGAGTAATCTGATTGTGGAGTTGCATCAAGTCCCTTGAGATATTTTTCCAGGGAAGCCGTTTTCTGAGACTGCAGTAACTTTCTCAGCCTTTTTGTGCACTCTTTTAATAAAGTCTTAAGTTGGGGGGATCTGTGCAATTGCCACTCTCTACGAACTCTCCTTTTTTCAGTCAATAGACGCTCGACATCTGTAGAATATATGATTTTGTTTTTGGTTTTTTTGAGTGTTATGCTGGAATGTTGAATAGCTAGTTTGAGATAACTGTCAAAATTAACAATAGCGAGATCCACGTTCTCCGGTGTGCTAAGCGGAATATTTTCTGTGCAATGGGCACTCAGATATTTTTTATATTTTAACCAATTTATTTGTGAAGCTGATGTCGATAAGTAACCAGACGGAGATACGATTCTATTTGGATTTATTATAGTAACAATTGTAGGTGTGTGATCTGAAGATAATTCTAGGGACGCTTCCACATGAATCGTGTCTATGGGGATGTTATTAACCACGCCAAAATCTATGACATCTGGAACTTTTTGTTGATCAGTAGGCCAATATGTTGGTTGTCCGCTCGCGACCACATTTAGGTCCATTTTACAAATTGTGTTAAACAAAACACGACCCTTAGGTGTAATAAGTCGTGACCCCCAGAAAGTGTGTTTAGCGTTATAATCGCCAGCAGCCAGGAAGCAGGGTCCTAATGATTTAAAATATTTATTATATTGGCTTTCTGATATTGAAAATCTAGGTGGGGAGTATAATGATGAAATTACTATGTTTCGAGATAATTCCTCAACGCAAATGCTCGTTGCTTGGAGATAATCTTCACGATGATCGCACATTAGGTAGTGTTTTACTCGGTTTTTTATCAAAATGGCAGAACCTCCACAAGCTCTACCTCGAGGGTCCTTGGTATCATATAATATATAACCATTGACTTGAAACGTGTTTCTTGAGGTCAGATGGGTTTCAGAAACCATCATAACATCAATTTGTTTATTTTTAAGAAAGTATTCTAGTTCATTTTTATGTTGGCGGATGCCGTTTGCGTTCCAAAAGCAAATTTTTAAACAGTTCATGGCTTGTTTAGTACAGCTTGCAATAACATCGATTGCATTCTTAACATTTCCTGCATCATATTACCCATTGTGTTTGTAAAGTTATTTACTGTTTGTACTAATGTTTCCATGGTTTTCTCTAGACGACTTAAGTTAGAAACTGGAGTTTCATCATTATTTGGCAACTCACCTTGCATTGGCATATGGTTTGATTTTAGGACGTTAGCGTAGGATGTTCTGTTATTACTAGGCTGCGGTACCTGAACGTCATTAATGTAAACTTGATTTGTTGCCTGCATTTGAGTGGGATTAGGTTTCGGTCCAACCGAGCGCTTGACGATAGAGTATACAGGGCATCCTCTATAGTTGGCCGTGTGATTACCACCGCAGTTGCTACATTTTTTTACATTGGGGTCGTTTTTAGACTTATCGCAGAGAGCTGTACCATGTAATTCTCCACATACGACGCAAACAGGGGTTAAATGACAATATGCCTTAGTGTGACCAAATTCTTGGCAGTTTAAACATTGCACGGGACCATTCCTTTTGTGCGGCTCCTCTATTGTTATTTTTCTATACAGGATATATTTAAGATTATAAATGGGATGCGTTTCGTTCTTTTTGAGCTTAATGTCGCCGGGTTCTAACTCCACTCGAAATAGTGGCTGAGGATTTTTTTCTCTATTTTTAATATTAACTACATTTTTAATTTTAAAGCCCTTCTCTTCTAAAAACGTTTTAATTTCACCTGGGTCTACGCATGAATCAATGCCCTTTATCACTACCTGAAGACCTTTACTGCTCTTCAGTTGGTATGTATAAAAATTCTTATTAAGTGCTTCAAATTTAGTTATTACCTTACGAAAATCTTCTTCACGGTTAACTTGTATTTTTGTCTCATTTATACTACCCCGCTTAATTGCAACTACATAAAAAGAATTTTCACCTATTACCGATATCAAATTCTTTATTAATTCATTTGAGTTTTGCTCTCTAAGATATATCGGCGGTGGCTTAGAAGATTTGATAACGTTTTGTGCTTCCGGGGATTCCTCATCCAGAATTGCAAAACGATTTTGTGAACTTGTTCTATCAGCTGTACCATCTTTTGAGACTTTTGAGACCGAAGCAACTGCTGAGGAGGTTGGGCTGCGACCCCGTTTAAGTACTGTTATGTACCTATCAATACCTACTTGTACTGGAGGCTTTTGAGCACTTTTTACTTGTGAAGCTGAGTTTTCCATCATGCCTGATTTAGGGGTAATATTTTCATCACTTATTAAAATCGTTTTTGCCGCTGGGGCACCGCTTGCAGGTTTTATATTTTTTATTGTATTAAGATCAACCGTATTATAAGACACCGAAGGTGATACTGAGTTATCTATTATGCCTGATTGGGGGTTAATATTTACATCACTTATTAAAATTGTTTTTGCTGTTGAGGCAACGCTAGCAGGTTTTATATTTGTTATTGCATCAACCGTGTTATTAAATACAGACGGTGAAAGGGATCGCGTGCGAGTAATAGGTTTAGCCGTTAGGTATTTGCTATCATCGATTCTTTTTTTTATTTCTGCATTTGTTTCGTTAACACTCACTGTGATATATGCATTTCTACTGTTTGCACTCATAAAAAAATTTTTTTTTTTTTTTTTTTTTTTTTCTTTTACAGTTTTGCTCTTCTTATTTGTTATTGTTTATCAACACCGAGAATAAAAAAAAATGTGTGTTTATGTATGTATGTACATATGTACATGTATTTTTTTCTTTACTTGTTTTTACTTTTTTTAATACTTTATTTGTTCAAAAAAAAAATAAAAAATAAACCGTATGCCGAGCTTAGAAAACACGTCTATCTTCAACGAGCGCGACAGACAGGAGCCAACATTTACATGAAAACATTTTTAAATAGTAAATGCCATAAATTGTTCTTTTAACCGATAATAAAAATTTAAAGTCCACTTTCAAATTTATGTGCACTATATTACATTATAAATATAACCTCACTATCAATCACCCGATATAATATTTTTATATTGAAAATATTGAGTTTTTTTGTGTTAGTTGTTTTGATATATTAATTAATAAAAATTAAAATAAACAAAAACTTATAATTTTATTACCTATAAAAATTGGTTTAATATATGAAAATCAAGAGATATTGCAACAGGTTTTAGTCCTAATCTGAGAAATATTTCTTTAGTACTGAATAACAAATGGCGAAGAAATGGGCACTACATCATAAGGGCCGTTATTTATAGGCATTCCAAATCAATTCAAAATGTTAATGCAACGGGCTTCGTAGAAAGCTTTATTTTTTTTACAAAAATCTTTTTATCCATTTTAAATATTTTAAACTGTTTTTGTATAAAAAACATGTTCAAACCTAACAAATAATTGAAGAAACCGAAAAAAGTGTGACCAGTAAATTGATCAAACTCTAGATTTATTTTTACAATTTCTATTGACTTACTTAACTTTATTTGTAAGAAGATAATTGTATAATGTAATTTAGAAACTGATTGATCCAGCCACGTTTCGCAAAAGTTAACAGTTCTTTAATAAAACTAGTGGTTACGTGTAGGACGTAAATTTTTAATATGTGTGAACATAGCTTTTATTTTACTATTTCAATTCGTTGTTTTTTAAATCTTATTAACATAAATTTAAAAATAAAAAATTACCCAACTTTAGTTTTGTATCGCAATCTGTATCACCGATATTTCCTGTTGAGTATCGGTATCGTATCGGCAAAAAGATGTATCGTTACCTCCCTAATTTTCAGTTTTTTTTTTCTGTTAGGACCAGCACTCTGGGGATGAATCCTACTAATGCATTGCATTTAATTGAAGTATATAAAACAAAGTATGTATTGTTATGAACGATCCTGTTCGTTTTTGAAATTTTTTTCATTACAACAATTCCACTTTAATTCGATTTTCCCAACTTGGCTAGTAACATTTTGCGTAAAATAAGAACTTTAATAGTTTATTACACTTCAATTTAAATTTTATCGCCTGATTTTTTTTTTAAAAAATTACTTTTTAAAGACTGTTGAAATTAAAAACATTGAAAAAAGTATGATAATTGGTGATACTTTTTACAAAATGTTTATAAAAAATTATTTAACATTCAGTATTTAGACTGATCTCCGCAAAAAAATGTTTGAAGTCCAGGTAAATTATTTTAATGGGACACTGAATCATTACGATTACAGTAAAATTGATTGGAACTAAAGTTCTAATTTTTACAGATTTCTTTACTTATTCTTTTAAAAATTTATCCAATTTTTATCTATAATTTTAATTTAATTACTAAAAAAAAAAATTTAAAACCAAGTAATTTTTGGGTAAAAAGTGTAAATTGATGTTTATATCTTAAATTAGGTTCACATACATAACATTGTCAAAATCACACAACATTTAAAAAAAAGCACAAAAAAACAGTTGACAACACTGTAAACATGAACATAACAAACCATACTCTTCCTAATACATACCGAGTTCATTTTAACAATCAAACAAAATAAATTTGTGTATGGAGGAATTGAAACGAACGAAATTTAATTCCGCCACCGTTAAAGAAGCAAAAAAAAAATAAAAACAGACCCGAATCAAAGAATTAGAATAAAAAAGTACTAAATGTGTTGCACACAAAATCCCACAGTAACACGTTCATAAAAAAACACGTAAAAAAGTTTTGAATATTCATTTCAATAAAAACGAAAACATTTACCACAATCTTTTTTAACAGACCAAATGTCTGGTACACGTAAAAAAAAAACTATAAAACGTCCAGCGTTTTAACATTTTAGCCGTATTTAATAAATTATGTATAATTATTATCCATATTATTTATTAGTGTGTGTTGTATGAGAGCGTTTGTGTGTACAAAAGATCGATTTGGTTGTTACTGTTTAATATTTAATGTTACGATTATGTTGGTAGTAGAGACTGGTATAGTATTGTAGTTGCAACGTTTGCTGCAATGTAGTGGCATCAAAACGATGTCCAATGAGAGTGTTAATAAATTCTATAAATAATCCTTCAGTCATTGTACAGATCAAGTGGGTGTACACACTAAAAAAGGAAGCAAAAGGAAGCAAGAGGAAGAAACAAAAAAAACAAAAATTGCCCGCCAGAAGTTTAACACACGCAATTCTTGTCTTTTGTTGCATTGCTGCAAGAAGATTAAATAATAACACAGTATTTATGGGCGCAACAGCGTTTTTGGCACTTGTGTGTTTATTAAATACAATACATAAGCATGTATGTATATTAGACCGACTCACGTTGTATGGAGCCGAAAAAAGTGTTTTAGTTACCCCTCTGAAAATAAAGCTTGATATGTTTTATGACGATTCCCCAAATATTTTGGTTCTAGCGTTGACCATCCGTGAGCTGGACCACTGTTAAAGTTTTTCGAATTTTTTTGTACTTTGCTCCAAGACGACATAAATAAAATTTTGTATCATCGCAAAGAGTTTTTGGATCAGCATCCAAATTCTTTGCATAATTGTAGGAACCCTTTCCAAAACATTTTTCCGCGTTTATTTTTTTGCTGTCATCTCTTAAAAAACCGAGACAAAACTTAACTGTGTAATGTATGAAAATGTGCAATTGAAAAGCGCCGTTATTTTCATATCATTAGTTAAAAAACATATGATGCAATTCTTAAAAAACAACAGTATTGTTGGCAACGGCTAAATTGTTGAATTTTATTACAAAGAGATCTTAAAAATATCGAATTCGATAGTCGTAGATAAATATCGATGTATGGGTATTTTTAATATCGGCGATATATATCGATTATAATTTTTTTAATTATCGATATTTTGATATATGCTTTACAAAGTGACTCCGCTACAATGCAACTGCCGTTGAAATTTGGTGTCATTTGTTAAACAATGATATACAATTGTTTAAACAGGATTTTGTTGAAAAGCGTACTTACTAGGTTATCCATTTAATCGGGCTTTTGCTTTATTCGGTTAATCGCTCGATTAGTTAGCCGAGGGTTTGGTTTCATCGGTTAATCTTTTAATTGACCGGTTAACCGATTATTAAAGTTTTTTGTTTAAGAAATAAGTCATTTCATTAAATAAAATTGTTTATTTATTATTTTGAGTTTATTAATAAATAAACAATAACATATCAATAAATATAAAATAAATAGGTTATACATAATTTTCAATTAATACATAGATATTCACCCCTATCATGAATAACAAGTGAAATTTTTGTTCACGTGAAATTTTCATTCCACCCGAACAGAAAATTGGTATCGGCAATTTCACGTGATTTTTTTTTCACAATTTTAACAGCTGTTCAACGTTTAGTGTGTTATCAGTGCATTTTGAGTGGACATACATATGTAAATAAAAAGAAAATTGATTTTGGTTAAGAACAATAATAAAAAAAACAACACACATATAAAAAATAAAATGTTTAGAATCGGTTCAATACTTTTGCTGCAAGAAGATACAAATAATTACACACGAATTGTTCATAGAGAGCTGCGAGACGCATCTAACCCTTTGGAATTACCCATCACATTGTAAGTTATTTTTATAAATATTAAAATGTACTTTCTTAACTTTTATTGTTTATTAGATTTATCCAGCACTACAGAGTTAACAAAACAGCCTTTTTGTACATTTTGGATGTGCTCACTACCGCTCTGCCGGCTACACAAAAATCATTTGGAATTCCACCAAACATTTTCAAAAGTCTGCCACCACGTCCTTTGAAATCTTCACCAATCCACAGGCAATGGATCTGTTACCTTGCATCTTGTTGAGAAGAATGTCACTTTGAAACTTATTCACAGATTTTGCCCTAAAATAACTTTTTGTCAACCTTAAATTTCTTATTAGATAAAAAATACTCACATGATATATGCATTCCACCAGCAAAATTAAAGTGAATAAAACAATGAAAAAATTTCACATTTGGTGCAAAAAGAAAACATTGACAATAAGGTGAAATTTTTTTAAGTGGATTTTTTTTTCGGGGGAAATTATTCATGGTTGCAATAATGTGGAATGTGAAAAAATTTCATGTGGAAAATTGTTCATGATAGGGGTGATTATGTATTAATTTAAAAATAAACTGTGAGATAAATTGATTTGTTGTATCAATAGCTTAGGAGATCTTAAAAAAAAATTTTAGAAAAAACTTAGGATTTATTCGTTTCTTTAGTTTTGATAAAATTTGACTTGGAAAAAGTTCTTTCACCTCTCGTAGGTGTTGGAGAAATCGACAGCAACCTATAATGCAGAATATCCAATTTCTCAGTCCTTTTCCTGTATTTCTATAAACATATAAAATCTTCCATTATGCCATTAGAGTCCTGTTTTAAATTTTTCTAATTTTAATTCTTCATTGTTTGTATGAAAAAATATTTTCTAAACACAACATACCTTTTGTATATGAGACGAAACAAATAATTAAAAACACAAAAAACATGTTATAATACTACAAAAAATTTTGAAATTAACCGGTTTAATCGTTAATCGAAAATAGCCAATTTCAAATTAACCGATCAGTAAATCGGGAAGTAATTAATCGGTTAACCTAATGAATACCCTAGTACTTACTCCAACTATTTGGTGAATATGATGCATCGCAAATATGTATACATTTTATATGCAAACTACATAATTAGTCAAGAAAACGAAAAGATAGCAGAAGAATGAATAAGTAAAAAGCACCCTGTCTGACATTTTATATTTAAGATACAGAATATTTTCAAGAATAACGATATTCAGTTCAGATTTTATTTGATTTCGAAAATGGAATAATGCAACTTTTTGTTACAACAAACACAAGGTCAAAGTTAACCACAAAAAGTGGCAATTTAAACAACCTTTAACCAAGTGTAAACATTCCGGTTTAAAAGTTGCAATATTGAAATTTTTAAAGCGTTTCTTTACATTTACCATTATTTTTATATATATCATCTAGTCCCTTTAACGACATAATAATAAGCTAAGTTATTAATTTACTTTTTACATTTGATTGACAGGCTATTTTACTTTTATCTTTTGACAAGTCAAATACATTTTTACACTTTTAAATTAAAACAAAGACCGCTTACTTCAACATTAGTGGAATGTATTCATTCCTTTTCTGCAATCAAAAACAATCTGAACGGAATACCCTTAAAAATTGTTAAGGAAAGAAGTGCTTATCAAATTAAATGAACAACAATGGTGAAAAATATTAAAAGAAAAAAATTAAAATTTTTACCAGCAAACTTTTACGATTTTTCACCTTAGTAATAAATAGTTCAGCATCAATAAAAAAAATTGTTCATTTTATGGTTTAATATGGAATAACCTTAGGAATCGTCTTGGATTGGAAAAAGAATAAGCTCTTGTAAAAATGTACCGGCATTTAAAATCTGAGCCCACAGATTGGCAACTGATTTAAAATAACTTCTTATGTACGTGTTTTTGCTATTATTTTTTGATTATTTTTTTTTAATTCAGGTTTTTAGAAAACAAATTCAGAATTTTGACAATCAAATTTAATGTTTTACAAATCATATTCCGCACTTTTCAAATCAAATTCGACACTTTAAATATCAAATCAACTCTTTTTTTGAATCAAATTCATTTTATAAAGCCTGATTTTAATTTTTTAAATGTCAAATTTGATTTAAGAAAAAAGTAATGTTCTTTTTAACAACCTGAATTTGATTTGGAAAAGGCTGATTTGAAGTTAAAAACCTGTATGTAGTATAATATCTATGTTTATAAGTAATACATTGTTTGAGTTTTGTATCTTTATCTTTCTGTAAATAAAACGAAAAAATTATATCATCTTTGTGTTTAAAAATATAAAGAGAAAAAACCCACTTGGGGTTTTTAAGCAAAATAACCAATAAAACCCGGGTGTGGTTTTCTGGGTTACCCAGTGGGCAGCCAACCCTGTAACAAGTTAAACCTACCCGCCTAGTTAATCACTACTAGAGGTATTGCAAAATAACCTGAAAGATGTAATATAGTTTACAAATCGTGATAGTAGATGCCTTATGTTTCGACTCATTTGTTCGAAATGCTCTATCAAGGTTTAGGGGGGCTACCGCGTATTTCGATTCGAAAAGTGAAATTTTTCGAAAGCAATATCCGTTTCGAAAGTTAACCGGTACTGCGTAACTCGTTCGAAACGATGACAGAGTTGTATTTATAAACAAATGGGAAATTTGATTAAAAGTTGGTAGCACTGCTATTAAAATACCAAAATGGACGAAAATATCCCAAAACAAAAGAAATATTAAATACTATTCAATGTATGAAAAATATTATAGTGTTTTTTTTTTTTTAATAAAAACTGATTGTATTTCCCTGTGGCTTGAAGATTCTAAAGGCAATGCTAACCATTTCTTTAAAATGCTTTTTATTTGTATATGTAATTTTTTTTTTTTTTAAGTATTCGTTGAAAATTTCAAGACCACAAATATTAAACAAAATTCAACAATAACATTAGTAAACATTTTTTTTTTATCAAATCTAACATTATAAGGTTAAATTTGATTGTTTTTCACTTTTATTTATCATGAAACATTTAAATACTTACATTTTTTATATTTTTTCACTTTGTCACTAACCAAAAAGCTTTCGAACAATTTCCTAACCCTTTTTGGATAACAGACTCATGTTTTCGTAATACAGAGTTGCACTTTCGAAAGGGATTTTTATTGTTAGTAATAGACAGTTGCCGGTTCGAAAGGGATTTTTTGTTTTCGATAGTGTATCAAAAATGTCCATTCATTCGAAATAAATTGTACGAAAATCGTAATACACGGTACAAATTGTTCGAACTCGTAAATTATTTCTTTCGAATCGAAATACGCGGTAACCCCCAGAATTGCGACTGCTCATGTAATATATATCGAGGGAAAGATCATCGAACGAGATCTATTAACAAATCGCACCTCTGGTGCAATATCGACGTAATTGCAACTTTCCTTTATGTTGAGGAATCAAGGGTGCTATGACCCATATAACGGAAAATGGTTTAGATCGCCCATTACCAAAGGGCCTTCGAATTAGTGCATGAATGTAACTTTTTGTCATATTTGGGGTGTGGTTGACGCACTGTATTAACCCGGTGTTGGGAGCCCTGTAAGTTTATAGTGCCAGTACTGATCTAAAATACATGTGTATAACATCTCTAATCCATTTTGTTTCATAGTAAAGTTGCAAATGCTTATCGAAATCTTGATGTTTAAACCTGCACTCTTTTTTTTTTAATGGCGTACTCAAATTAACAACAACATTCAATTGTGATACACTTGAAATCAATCGTTTATCTTTGATGATTTTTTGATAAAGACTTTTGATTTGCGAGTTTTGTAAAGTTTTTTTTTTAATACACACACAAAAAGGATAATAAAATCCTAAATACAGACTAACTTCACAAAACAATTGAAAACATATTTTACTGTGAAAGCCGAAAAAATTCCTTGGAAATAAAGAGCCAATTAATTGCCCGCAAAAGAATAGAAAACAAAACTGAAAAGAATTACAAAAAACACACACATACGTTTTATATCTTACAGACACATCAGTCAAGCAAAACCAAACAGTCAACGAACATTAGTCTAAAACGTATGTGTCATGTCAAAAATATAAACGATGCGAATAATTTTTAGGATAACATCATGGCTTAACACACTCACACAAACAAATAATGCAATAGAGAGACTGACACCGACATAGAAAATGCATGTAACGATGTCTGATCCGAGTCGTTCAGAAAAAAAAATCGAATAAGTTGATGGACAAAAGGTAAAACATAATGAAATAAATGGTTAAAAAGAGAGGATTTAAACGCTTTTATATCAAACATAGTTATGTAGCATATTATACGATGTTAGTATAAAAAGTTCATGCACAACAGTTCGTAAGGCCTAAATATGCTTAAGTTGGCTTAAGCAACTGAGCGAATACATGTTAAGCATATGTGTCAAACCATATAGAACTTAAGGAAATTTTTTGTTAGGTCTTGTGGTTCTGTCATTTGCTTAAGCAAAGTGCGAAACTGATCGCACTTTCCGTACGGAATCAAATGTTTTTGATTTTTGTTTTGTTTTTTAAAATGCTTTTGTGAAGCTTTTTTAAGCATATTAAAGTTGGGCCATTAGACACCTTTACTTTAGGCACTTTAGGACGGATCTAAACTGGGGAATAAAACAGGAATAGGGGTCTATGATGAAGACCCGGAAACCGTCATATTTTACCGTCTTCCGGACACAAGCTTCCGAACACAAGTTTCCAGGCGGAAAACCGTGCCATTACGGAATGCGTGAGATGGATTGAATAGAATATGGGGCGGGTGGATGCTTACATATTTACCGACAGCCAAAGGGAATTTAGGGCGTTATCATTTAATAGGGTTAAGTCCAGGACCTTATTAGACTGTAGGAAGACCGGGGATAATCGGTAACGAAATGGCAAATATACTTGGCCGAAGACAATTCGTAGCAGTTAACCTGGTGAATGCGAAGCCGTTTGGGGCACCGAAAGCCGATTTGAAGGCGTGGGCTAGGGAAACCCACACGGCCTGTTGGAATAGTGGGACTGTGGATAAGATCACTAAGATTTTATGGGGTAATCCAGACGAGGGGAGGGCAAGAAGCCACCTCAACGGGAGTAAGTCTGATGTAAGTATGATGGTAGTATTGGACGTGCAGAGTCTGACGAGTGTAGAGCGTATGGCGAGGAGAACGAGACGCTGGAACACTTTCTCTGACACATTCTCTGACAGGCCTTCGTCGAACTACTATCCAAACACCTCGGTAGCGATGTTATGTTGGGCTTGGGATCCCTGAATTACGTTGACTGGAAAACCTTAAGAAATTACGTCCAGGAAACTGGGATTCTTAACGCCGGATGTAACGCCCTCCCTATAGGTGGTTATAGCACTATCCACCTAAATCCCCCATGTTTCTTCTTAAGGAGCGCAGTGGCCTAGGTTTATATATGAGGTTTCTCCTTTAATGCTTCGTCCTCCTTTCGACCTAACCTAGACGTCTTGAAAAGAATAATTTTAAGCGATATTCAGAAAAGATTTTCAAAGGATGCTTTGGGTTTGCAAATTCGTTTTTAACTTCTAAAGTTTTGATACATTTCAGGTTTGAAATACCTGTATTTTAAATACAAATACTTATTTCGTCTTACACATTAAGTACTTTGGCCACTACGGATATGAATAATTTCATTGCATGTCAGTATTTCCCATTAGCTAAGTGTACTTTTATATGGAATATTTTCTGAAGGCCCAAATCAACTGAAGTTATAATAGACTGTCTTGGACTCAAGTTATTATGGCCATGTCCAACAAGACGAAATTCTCTCTACTTTCTGGGATATCGAACTGGAATATTTAAAAGAATTCATAGAAGTATTGAAACCAATTGCTATTTCTTCAGATTACATTCAGGGCAACAGTGATTTTTATTTTTCATTTCCATTATTCGGCGATCTTTTAAGGCCGATATATCTTAAAATTGTAAAACAAATTTTGGGCATATGGGCACTGAAGCTGTTATCCACAAAGCGTATTCTAAATGTTGCCCGATTAACACACCAGCGTGTAAGCAGCACCAAACGGTGCATTCTGGATGAATCATGGTCTCACTCCATGTGTTTGAATTTTATTTATTAACAATCCCGTTAAGCCAAACATGAGAGCAAAATAAAATTTGGTAGCGTTGTTCAAGCTTTAATATATTCATGATGATTTGACAAAGTATACTGATCATAAGTATCAACAAAAAGTGCAATGTAATATATATATGTATATATACGTTACAAAAAAAGGGCCTTTTATGGGGCGCGGCATAAAAGTGAGTATTTTAAAAGTTAGACTTACAAATTTTAGAAGGGCTTTCTTGCCACGTGATAATAATTGTTAATTAGGGGAGAAAAAACCGAGATGGCATAAGTAGCGCAATAGAATTTGATGCCGGATTAAAAAGTCACCAAAGGCACAAATGAGACAAAGACGAGCCATAACTAACGGCATAGGTTAACTTAGGTTCCATGGGCAGCCATCGGAGCGACAGCTCACTTGGGTCCTTCAGCGGTCCCTTTGTGATACCCAGTGCCAATGCCCATCACACAGAGCAGTTACTCAGATGGCGCCACTACATAATTGAGCCAATTCGTCTTCCTAATAAAGACCAGAAGCAATCTAAGTTCTATTGTAGATAGATCTTCCAAGCAGGAAATCACCGGCTCTCCCAGGTATTTTTCGCTAGTGCTTCGTAACCAAGGGCAGAGAAAGTGAAGTACAGTCCCCTCTTCCTCCTCATCATGACAACTTCTGCAGTAGTCATTGAATTCTAGACCCATTCTCCCAGCATGAGTCCCAACAGGCCAGTGTCCAGTCACAACCGACACCACAGTCCTGATTTGGTCCCTATTGAGATTTAGTTCTCCAAAGTAGAGATTTAGTTCTCCTAACGGCATGCAATAATCTTTGATCAGACTGCAAATGGCGACTTAGTGTACAAAAACCAAAAGGGCGATATCCAGAGGCGTGGTAAAAAATTAAAAAAAAAACTAATCTTTACCCCTAGGCGGTGGCTGGCTCAACAATTTTTTTTTTTTTTTGTATAGGGACCGAGCCACTTTATTCCCAACCCCGCTATTATGGATTCTTCTCTCACATGTTGGTTTTAACGAATTTATTTCTTCCTTCGCACTTTCAAATCAGAAATCATTAGCAATCGAAAAAAAATTAACAACTTAAGGAATGACAAAAAGGTTGGCCAACAATTATTCTTTAAATGTGAGATTGTCTCGTAGTTGTTACAATTTTAATGGATACATACAATACGTATAAAAAAAAAAAACGAGGAAGATTAAGAGGAAATAGTGAAAATAAAAAACAACAACATCGTTCGAAAAAAACCAAAACGGAATATGAAACAATCGACAAACAAGTATTTATTCCCACCAAACAAAGGAATAGGTAAAGATGAAAAAACAACAAACAAAAAATTTTTCTCTTAAAAGATTAGATTATGTTTTAGGTTTAAATATAACAAATGGTGCTGAAATTTAAGGTGTTAAAAAAATTTATTTTAAATGACTTTTCTTTCGTTTGTTTTTCACTGTTTTTATTCTTTTGTAGTATATGTAGTATAGTGTAGGGAAAACTCAGAAGACCTTCTTACTTCAGGCCTATTTAAAGGCCTTCTTAAAAAAATTTTGGATTCAATTACTATTATTATCTAACTGCTAAAGAATGCCTCATAGAAGGTCTTGGTCCAAGACTCTTGGATCTTTGGTATAAAAAAGATACACCTTCCACACTCGCTTCTATGAGAAGCGAGAAGAGAAGGAGTAACATTTTTTGCTTTGTTTTTTGCACAAGCAAAAGCAAAAGAATTCAGATCCCTTTACAAAAACAAAGTTACATACATATGTACATATTAAAATACCAAATGAAAACAATAATGTAAATCATTTTAGTTGAGTTTTGTTCATTAAAGAAGATTACTTGTGCTAAATAATGAAAATGTTATGTAGTATGTATTAATTATGTATATATTTATTATTTTTTATTTAATTTTATATTTTTTGTTTATATAGTAATTATAGTATGTGTAATTCTGTTAATAAATATATACATAGTATGTATACTAAACTAAACTTATGAAACACTAAACGTTTTTACACTTTTCTGAAATTTATTCATATATTATACTTTATATTTATTAAAAACCCTTCAATATGACCTTAAATCAAAGGCATTTTTACAAGGATGGTCTGAAAAGCCTTTTAAGAGCCATTAATTGAAAGGCCTTTTAACATATCTTTCTTTAAAACCCCATTTATTTTAATGCCTTTCAAAAGCTCTGGCGAAAAAAAGGAAAGCGGAAGGCCTTCCCCGCAATGACAACGTGTGTAAAAAAGATATGAGTATGCAATGGAGCGAGCAGGCCTTGTACATCCAAAAGAAGGGGTGCAGAGGCCTTCTAGAAGGCCTCCGTACTCCTTCTTTTTCCCGCTGGGTATATGATATTACTAAAGCAAAGTCAAAATAAAATACAAAATCAATGTCATAATCATTTAGTTTTATTTGTGTCTGTTTAACCCAAAATTAGAAATAAACAAAGCATAAATTCTCACGTGATATTAAAAAATGTTTAACAACAATTTATGACGATAGTTTTTATGTTGTTTTGCACACACATCAGTGAGTTTTGTTTAAGGAAAAAAAACAACTGCCAGGCCCACAATGTCGACAAGAATATTTCTTTCGCATATTTATATTGAAAACAATAATAAAAAACTAAAATTAGTTTTGGTTTTCAATATAAAAATACGAAAGAAATGTTCTTGTCGACATTGTGGGCCAGGCAGTAAATTAAACACTTAAATATGCACAGTGGTGTGTGTGGTACTAATGCCTATAATTTCTACAAGAAGAAGAGGTCTCGTCTTCGTACCTTACAGTTATCTTTGCCTTTTTCAACCATATTTGGCCTACGTGTTCTGCATTTACACCTTAGATTTATATACACAGCTAGATTTATATTTGTAGAACTTACGGGCATAAATGGTTTTATTTTGGTATCACAGAAGTTATTAAGCAGTAACACGAAAGCAACTTTGTTCTTAAGGTTCTAGGGTTCTCCATAAAAATGTAAGGAACCTTAACAAATAGGAAAAAATACGCACAGAAAAAAGGGTATCTATTTTTAAAAACTCGCAACTTTTAAATAAAAAAGGGATTTAAAAAAGCTTAATTACGTTAACACTCAGGAGGGGAAATTTTCCACCTGTCGCACTTAATAATGCTGCAATACCCCAAACTGATTTTGTTATATACCTTAATACATTTGGATAGACGGCTGACTTGGCGTCGACATATATAAACCAAGAGACTTCACTTGAAGTTACCAGCTTAATGCTTCACTGGATATTTAGTGAAAATCTAGCTTAGCCTGAACTATAAAGTCATCCTGTATAAGCCCGTTTTGAAACCGAATCGGAAATATGGTTTCTAATAATGGGGAACGGCTAACAATTCCAGAATAAGATGAATTTCGAAAAGTCCATGCAAAATAAATTGTGAAACAGTGTGCAAGGTACATTTCTCACCTTCAAACACGAACAAGGCTTCGAAGAGCCTATTCTTCCAGAATAGAACTAATTTTTTATTTTTAGTTTTACGATTTTAACTATTTATGTTAGGCTTACATAAGGCAGATTCAGTAAATAAACATTAAAATATAAAAAAGAACTTTTTCAAAATAACAAATATATATATTTTTTTTAAATTGCAACATTAATATTACCGTTATTTTACTAGTGATCGAATAAATTTTTTTGGTATTTGCGTAATACATTGACTCCAACAAAACAGAATTGCTGTATGAGAGAGAACTCCTACATATTTCTCGCGTAGCACAGTGTTATTAACCGAACTGGTTCCAAACCAATTTAATGTTCAGTAAGCGTTAATCTGGTTTTATGTTATCTTATGTTCGTCTGATTGAAGTCAGACAAATTATATATATGTATGTATATATATAATATTCTGTTTTGGTAATCATTTAGTTTAAAGGCGAAGTAGGCTTCCGCATCGGATCCTAGTGATGGGGCTGCATTGACTTTCAAGTTTTTTACATGGCGTGCTTATCATATTCCTTCTTTTTTCTGAGACTCTGTTAAAAACATAGTTTTAGAATTATTATCTTCTACCGACCTAAGACTTAGCCACTTTCTCATTTTCGTTAGCTTTGGACGAGTTTTCGACATCTATTTCCCAGGGAATACCTGACCTAAAACCGGAGGTCGAGAGCTGCATAGACATTGCAACAATGAAATAGTTCCTCACCATTACCAAGTGAGTACCAATCAAGAACATTTACGTTTAAATACAATTCCCCTTTTAATATATAACTACAAATTATAATTCCCATACATCAAATTTATCAAGATACTAGAATAAGAAAAAATATGTTTAAAAATCGTCACCTCCAACAAAACTATTTTTAAAGAAAATTTTTAAACATATTATGTTTAATTTAACCATATTATTGTCACCGACAACCATATTATTGTTTAATTGGTCCTCCATCAAGAAGCCACAACCACATTTTGGTTGTCTTTAAACATGTTTTGGTTAAATATAACAATAATTTGTTTTACAAATTTATGAATTATTTTTTTTGTTTTTTTTTTTTACTAATAAACTCTAAATAATAAATAATAAAAGTATCCATTTTTATTTATTGAAATAACGTAATTTATAAAAAAAAACTTTTTTAGTTGGTTATCCAATCAATTAAACCAAAACCTAGGTTAATTAATCGAGCGATTAACCGATTAAAGCGAAAGCCCGATTAAATGAATACCCTATCTAAGACTCTTGATTCTGTGTAATTCTTAGTCGATTTAGTCATGTCCGCCTGCCTGTCCGTCTGTTTAAAACACGCATACTTTCGAACGACTCAACACAAAAGAATAATATTGCTGTTAAACTCTTTCTTGTTCCCCTAAGCAGTTTGGGATTGAAATCTATCTGAAATCGGCTTAGTAGAAAAAGAGTTATGAACCCAAATGTGGAACAACCTCCCTAAAAATTTTTACAAAAATTAACACATAATTATAAGTGGTGACAGAATGTAGCGATTCTCATTAAATTTATATGACTGGAAATTGCACTTAATTGTATAAAGATAATTTACCCTAGGCCCCATGTTAAGCGCCCTTCGTAAAATCATTGTAAAAAGCATATAACTCTAATAAAATTTTATAACTGATTGACATACTGTTTAATTTAAGTATTTCTTTAATCTTTTTGATGAGTGATCTATAATTTACGATCGGTTCAACATAAAATCTGGTCCTGAAAATCACATGAATGCGCCTTATAATCTTTCTGAAACAAATCAGAATATTTTATTTTACTTAAGCAACGAATTATACTACTGTGAGATCAGTTCTTATCAAGATTGGCTTAAAATGTATAGATCCCATATAAAGCCAACTCCGGAATTGTTTGAACTCATGGTGAAGGGTATTAAATCACTCTTACTTCTTTTATATTTTATTTCTCAATTTAATTGTAAAATACTATAAAGTACTAAAGGCCAATTTCATCAAGTTCAGTTATAATAAACTGTCGAAAACATATCGTTAACTGGAAGTTAAGGTAATACACAGAAAAAATGATTAAATTTCTCCAATCACCGAATTTATTCCAAATTCATAATATCAAGCAAACAAGAGATTATATTGATTACTAAAAATTTTAAAATTTTGAAAAAATATTTTCAATAAATGATATTTTTAATTTTAATTAAAAAAATGATCAAAAAACTTTGCCATTTTAAACAATGTGTTAATTTATTTAAATAAATATTGACAACAATTCTACATGTTTAAATTATTTTATTTTAAACGAAAAAAGTCAAGTAAGATTTTTTGTTATTTAATTTAAATTTTAATTGAAAATTTATTTCAAAACAACTAAAATGTTAATTAGATCAAAATTAAATTTTTAATTTTCTTTCAACTAAAAAAATAATTGATTCAATTATCACATTAATTAAATTTAAATACTTTTTAAACCATTTTTTTAATTGATAAAACACTTTTTTCTGTGTAGTAAGTTTTAACTGAACATGGTAAAATAGGCCGTAAAATAATTAGCATTATATCATGCTAATTATTTTTAAATTATTGTTTATTTAAATTGTTTTCTACTTCTTTTTATATACTTTTTTAAGCATTTTTGGCATTTTTTTTTTTAAAAAAATCTAGCATTTTTTCTGCATTAAGTTTTGGCAACACAGCTGATCATAAATGTAAAAAAGTAAGATCCTTAATTTTGGTTTCGATTAATATACAACATGTTCCAAATTACTTACGTAGATAGAAAAATAAACATAAATACAAAACTGCCAGATTTGTATTATTTTTTGGCATTTAAGCAGTGAAACTGTAATAGTATTTATTTTTTATATCCAAATAGTCATAAGACCAGATTTAGCCTACTTTTACACGTTTCATCTTTTGATGCTGAACTTTTTTTTCAATTTCCTTTTGAAGATGCCAATATGTTCACACGTAGCAATCGGTTTCAACTTTTTTTTTTTTTGCTTCAAAACAACAACAATTTTAAATTTACATGCAGATATCGTTGTGCATATACAGGCATCTCTGTAGCAAACCCCCTTCTTCTTTCTTCTCGCTCCTTAAAGAAGAGTTGAGCATCAAAAGTTGAAACGTGTGAAATTAGACTAAACAATCTGTTTGGCCAAAACTCATTTGCATTTTTATAAAATATGCTAAATAAAATTCTACAGGACTAAAATCTATGTAACGAAATGTTGGCTTACTTTTTCTTTTTAGTATTAAGAAAATTGCTACATATATTAACGAAATATTTTTGCCTTTTCTTTGCAATAAACCCACTTTCTGGTAACACTATAGTCATATCGAGTTTAGTTTAGTTCAGTTCATCGATTCTGTTCTCTGTCTGCACACAAACTCACACACAATTTTGTTACATTTTGTTTTCTGTTTATCTCAGGGGCTTAAGTTGATTGTCTGATTTAGATTTTTTCGTCGTGGCGTTCACAATTGCATTGTGAATAAAAAACTTCGAAACGTATTTTTTTTAAATACATTTTTCAAATTAATATTAAACAAAAATGCGTTGGTCGCAAGGTGTGCGTAAGGTACATTATCTCTCAAATCGTGTTAATTGCTTTTTATATAACAATTTTGATATTGTTACAGCTGTTGACATATTAAACATAAAAAAAATAAACAAATAAAATAAAACATTTTGTAAGTATGTATTTATTTATGTACTTTTTTGTAGTTATACGACCATAAAATTGAATTCTATTCTATATGATTTTAAACACAAATTATATTTATTTATATTTCTACGTTTTCATATTTTTTTTTTCATTTTATATGACTATTTAAATTTTAATTTAAAACATATTATTTATTTATTTTTTTTTATTTATTTATTTTCTCTGTTTGCTGTTTAGAGTTCATCGATATGAAAAGTTATCAAATTTAATGTGAGTTGCTGGTTGGTTCATTATTCGGCCAATAATAAACATGTTAATGTTTAAAATACGGACAGACAATTAGACAGAAAGAAGAACAAAATATGTTGTACTCAACAGAATATCTTTATTATTGTATCAGTTTGATATAACTCTTAATGTTTTGATACCTTATTATTGTTTTTTAATTTATTTGTATTTCTTCAATATCGCACCTGATCCCAAAGTGGTTATTAACTCAAAATTTTCAGTTTGCTTGTTTTTTTATATTAAAAGATCAAAAATAGTTTTGAATCCAACCATTCGTTCATTACCAAAAAGTAGACAAAAAAGTACGATATTTTTACAGCTGGTAGATATTAAGATTACGTGTCGATTTCTTCCAGAGTGAAAAATTAAAAAATTTGAGTTAATACCGTCTTTATAATCAAGTCCGATATATATATATATAATATTTGTTCATCTGAAAAAATGACAAATATAATAAGTTGTTTTTGCCCTTGATTTTACCATTTGTTATTGTAGACTTGGTTTAGAAAAATTTTAGTTTTCGATTATTTATCTTGTAAAAAATTAATTAAGTTTTATTAGTTATAATTTAAAACTGTTATTTCAACTGGATTATATTGACAATAATAGCAAATAAGAACGCTATAGTTGGCTGTTCCGAATCTTTGATACCGTCAAATCAAAAATATTAACGGTTAAGAATGTCTAAAAATTAACACAGTATCATGGTGTAAAAAAAACACAGGGAGGGGGTGGGGTTTTCTCAGAGGTTCTCTCAGAGGTTCTCTTTCAGCAATGACTTTATACACTACCAGACTATTATCTTGCTAAGGTAAAATGTAACAAGAAAATGCAAGATAATAGTCTGGTAGTGTATAGTCATTACTGACAAATTTAAGGAATAGAACTATTACAAAAAGCTTTATAAAATACATAACTGCAATTTAACTCATAGATTAAATTCGAAAAATGAAAATGTTGATTATAATAAAGTTGCTTATGAAAAGAAATAAATCCCATTATCTATTTGCTAAAATAGTTGAGTTAAATACATTCAATTTATAAAGTATCACTATCCAGTGTGACACAAAGAATGTTGACGAAGGCCGTAGCGGGCCGGAAAATTCATTACATTCTGCTGGTGTCTAATAATTGTAAAAATTTTTCTGTACAAACAATATACTTCATTGCTATCCAACGGAAAGCTAAGGTAAAATGTAACAAGAAAATGCAAGATAATAGTCTGGTAGTGTATAAAGTCATTCCTGAAAAATTTAAGGAATAGAACTATTACAAAAAGCTTTATAAAACACATAACTGAAATTTAACTCATAGAATAAATTCGAAAAATGAAAATGTTGATTATAATAAAGTTGCTTATGAAAAGAAATAATTCCCAATATCTATTTGTTAATATAGTTCAGTTAAATACATTCAATTTATAAAGTATCACTATCCAGTGTGACACAAAGAATGCTGACGAAGGCCGTAGCGGGCCGGAAAATTCATTACATTCTGCTGGTGTCTAATAATTGTAAAAATTTTTCTGTACAAACAATATACTTCATTGCTATCCAACGTAAAGCTAAGGTAAAATGTAACAAGAAAATGCAAGATAATAGTCTGGTAGTGTATAAAGTCATTCCTGAAAAATTTAAGGAATAGAACTATTACAAAAAGCTTTATAAAACACATAACTGAAATTTAACTCATAGAATAAATTCGAAAAATGAAAATGTTGATTATAATAAAGTTGCTTATGAAAAGAAAAAATTCCCAATATCTATTTGTTAATATAGTTCAGTTAAATACATTCAATTTATAAAGTATCACTATCCAGTGTGACACAAAGAATGCTGACGAAGGCCGTAGCGGGCCGGAAAATTCATTACATTCTGCTGGTGTCTAATAATTGTAAAAATTTTTCTGTACAAACAATATACTTCATTGCTATCCAACGGAAAGCTAAGGTAAAATGTAACAAGAAAATGCAAGATAATAGTCTGGTAGTGTATAAAGTCATTCCTGAAAAATTTAAGGAATAGAACTATTACAAAAAGCTTTATAAAACACATAACTGAAATTTAACTCATAGAATAAATTCGAAAAATGAAAATGTTGATTATAATAAAGTTGCTTATGAAAAGAAATAATTCCCAATATCTATTTGTTAATATAGTTCAGTTAAATACATTCAATTTATAAAGTATCACTATCCAGTGTGACACAAAGAATGCTGACGAAGGCCGTAGCGGGCTGGAAAATTCATTACATTCTGCTGGTGTCTAATAATTGTAAAAATTTTTCTGTACAAACAATATACTTCATTGCTATCCAACGGAAAGCTAAGGTAAAATGTAACAAGAAAATGCAAGATAATAGTCTGGTAGTGTATAAAGTCATTCCTGAAAAATTTAAGGAATAGAACTATTACAAAAAGCTTTATAAAATACATAACTGAAATTTAACTCATAGATTAAATTCGAAAAATGAAAATGTTGATTATAATAAAGTTGCTTATGAAAAGAAATAAATCCCATTATCTATTTGCTAAAATAGTTGAGTTAAATACATTCAATTTATAAAGTATCACTATCCAGTGTGACACAAAGAATGCTGACGAAGGCCGTAGCGGGCTGGAAAATTCATTACATTCTGCTGGTGTCTAATAATTGTAAAAATTTTTCTGTACAAACAATATACTTCATTGCTATCCAACGGAAAGCTAAGGTAAAATGTAACAAGAAAATGCAAGATAATAGTCTGGTAGTGTATAAAGTCATTCCTGAAAAATTTAAGGAATAGAACTATTACAAAAAGCTTTATAAAACACATAACTGAAATTTAACTCATAGAATAAATTCGAAAAATGAAAATGTTGATTATAATAAAGTTGCTTATGAAAAGAAATAATTCCCAATATCTATTTGTTAATATAGTTCAGTTAAATACATTCAATTTATAAAGTATCACTATCCAGTGTGACACAAAGAATGCTGACGAAGGCCGTAGCGGGCTGGAAAATTCATTACATTCTGCTGGTGTCTAATAATTGTAAAAATTTTTCTGTACAAACAATATACTTCATTGCTATCCAACGGAAAGCTAAGGTAAAATGTAACAAGAAAATGCAAGATAATAGTCTGGTAGTGTATAAAGTCATTCCTGAAAAATTTAAGGAATAGAACTATTACAAAAAGCTTTATAAAACACATAACTGAAATTTAACTCATAGAATAAATTCGAAAAATGAAAATGTTGATTATAATAAAGTTGCTTATGAAAAGAAAAAATTCCCAATATCTATTTGTTAATATAGTTCAGTTAAATACATTCAATTTATAAAGTATCACTATCCAGTGTGACACAAAGAATGCTGACGAAGGCCGTAGCGGGCCGGAAAATTCATTACATTCTGCTGGTGTCTAATAATTGTAAAAATTTTTCTGTACAAACAATATACTTCATTGCTATCCAACGGAAAGCTAAGGTAAAATGTAACAAGAAAATGCAAGATAATAGTCTGGTAGTGTATAAAGTCATTCCTGAAAAATTTAAGGAATAGAACTATTACAAAAAGCTTTATAAAACACATAACTGAAATTTAACTCATAGAATAAATTCGAAAAATGAAAATGTTGATTATAATAAAGTTGCTTATGAAAAGAAATAATTGCCAATATCTATATATATATATATATATATAATTAAAAACACATGTTTGAGTTGGCCTTAGTTATAACATCCAATCATCCAAAGATCTGTATTATCAATTCGCGATACCGAGCACCAATAAAAATCACTGCTTGAACATAACTGAAATTGAGTTTCCAGCAGCGAAATCCGGCAACGCCGCTCATGTTAAAATATACAAATATTTCTTATTTTATTTCGCTGCTGGTAACTCAACTTCAGTTCAGTTGTCATCCGTAATCGACTTATTATTATAAAAATGGTGTCTCCAGACAAAAATCCGCACTTAACGGTATCGCGTTGTGGATGGTACCACGGGAGTCAGTAGCCTCTGGAATCCCGTGTTACGTGTTTACATCGGTTTCAGTTTGGCTTTTGGTTGAGGACGCTTCAGGGATCACGTGGTGATTGTGTTTTAAACCCAAAGGTAGATCTTAAAAAGTCGGCTTCACATGCTGATTTTACACCTTGAGTGAAAGTTAGACTGCTGGCGGATGTCCCTGGGTGCTGTTTCTTTTTCAACAGATGCTGCTTGCTTCAAAACGGCAGCGAAGGTAAGATAGTTCTTGTGAGAAAACATGGGGCGTGTATATACATAATCTTGCTGGTTGAAACATTCCATTTGCTACCTGTGCGTGTTTGGCGCTCTCACTCATAGGGGCGGTTGGTACACGCATTGTTTGTCACCAGGTGCTAAGACAACCGTGAAGAAGGCAGAAATGGCGGATACTCACTTAAATCTTTCGCATCATTTCACTTAAACTCAGCTGCCAATTGTTTGTAACTCTTTTCCTACTGGGTGCAAATAACGTCTTCATATATCGACCGAAATTACTACATCATTTAAATGGAAATTTCGATCGAAATCGAATGCTGTAATTCACCCGGCTTATAAGAACTTTCGGGTCTTAAATTAAGTTTAAAAATTTTTCGATTTAAATTTTTGGTTTTAGCAATTTGTTCCGTTTTTTGCATTTTGGACCAGACAGTTATTCAGGCAGACATTGTCAGATCAGTTAAAAAAGTGATTTTGAGTCAAGCGGTATACTAAAAGGTATACAGTACCTTTCGTTTATAGTCCCTACCGTTTTTAGTCACATTAGCGATATAGTAGATTTTATCTTTATTTTCTGCCGCTTTAAGTAAATTTAATAGAATGAATTTACATCATAGTCCATTTGGCGATATAAGCACATTTGGCAATATACTATCATCTATCTGCGGCTTGCAAAGGCTTAAGTAAAGCAAACAATTAGCGTTCTAGTTACTTTAGCAACATGTACCAAGTTCATTTTAGTTTTCGAAGCCACAAACCATATAAAAAATCTTTTAATTAAATTGCTTTGATTTTTCCACCAATTCTTTACTCAAAAAAAAAAAAAAAAAAAATTTGTTCTCGTCTTGCTTTCAGTGATGATTTTTTTTTTTATTTTTAACTATCTTTTTTATATAGTATGCAACTCTGTTGCAAAACCATAAGTCTGCTGTCGGTGTAACAAATATGATTTATTTTATTTTCTATATTCACATAAATTCATTATATTCGAATTCGGTTATATGATTAATAGTGACAAATATGTGAATAAGGCTTAAGTCAAATTAGCGATATGTTCCAACGATTTGGCTGCAACAAAATGATGTGACTATAGGCGAAAAGTACTATGCAAATGTCTGAAAAATCAGTCAAATTCATAGATCTTCGGCAACCATAAGCAGTTTAATTCTTCCAGAATATCTGACTCGTGTAACTTACATTTAAAACAAAAACAAAATTTCAAAATTGCGGCCGCGTTCTACAGTCAGTTTTACTTATTTTATTGCATAATTTATTACATTATGTCCTGTTGCAAAGGGTATCAAACACGAATGTATGGAATTTTTGCAGTACATACCCGAAATTTCCCGAATTCGTTAATTCAAACCCCATTTACATACATACATACTTATGTACATCTAAAAAAATCTACTTAAATATGTATGTACATACATATGTATATCTAATAGGTTACTTTTTTTGTAGACCATGTCCTAAAAATTGTTTTAGTCATGGTTTTTGTCTGTGCTATATCATAGACATACAATTGTAAATCGCATGCTCTCACTAACGGTTTATATTTCGTTATTGTATCCTAACAAAATGTTTACTCTTCTTCTCTGAGACATTTTATTTAAGTTGTTGATTAATCTCATTCTGTCTTCCTTTTAAACAATTTTACGAATAGAAAGAAGAAAATAAAAAAAAAATTAAAAATAAGGGCAAAGTGGTTATTATGCATTGAAGTTTCTGTTGTTGATGCCGCTGCCATTATTATGGTTACCAGATGTACTTGATATATATATTTATTTTTTTGTTGTTAATTTTTTTTCTTATTTTGTTTTTGTGCAATTTTCTTCTTGTGTTGTTATTGTTGCTGTTATTGTTGTTGTGGATAAGGAATGTGTTGTATGTAAAGTTTACACTGTAAACTATCTCAACGTTTAACATTTTCGTATGTGTTTTGAATATCTAAGTGAAAACGGTTAAGCGCAGTGTGGATTTTTCATTTGCCGTTTGTAAAATTGTAAATTGTATGTGAAAATTATGGTCGTATTGACATTTTTATAAAATATTTTTATTAACTGAAGATGCCAGATTGGATAAAATGCTAGCAAACGTGAGATTGATTAAATGTGTTAAAACAATTTAATGACCACGCCTGTTTTTATTTTCTCAGGAAATCTAATTGCTAGACATTTATCTAAAATTGTTTATAGAAGTAAATAAATAGTGAAAAAATCAAAGTAATTGAATATTTTTAAGCTTTATTTTAACATTTGTGTCAGAATTATAAAACTAAATAAATCTAATATCACCTAATTAAGTAAAATAGTGTTTATAAAAGAAACTTACAATGGAAATGAAGGACTAGAACAAGGTTAGGACTTATTTGAATAAAAATCGTATATTAAATAAAAACTTGTTAACTTTTAATTGCCCATTCCTATCTTGTTTCAATTATATTTGTACTTTTTTAAACTCAAAAATTCAGACATATCGCTCTCGATTATAAAGCGGGTATTAACTCGAAATTTAAAAATCATAAGTAGAAGAAAAAAATTTTTAATTTTATATTAAAAGAATATGAAAAAGAATTTTTAAACCAACCGTTCTTCGTTCATTACCAAAGAGTAGACAAAATAGCAGGATATTTTTACAGCGTGTAGATATGAATATTACGTATATTTTTTCAAAAAAGTGAAAAAATAAAAATTTGTTGTTGTCATTAAGCCCGTTTTACACTATGAAACAAGTCCAAAGTATTTTGACGAAAAGGCAGATTCGAAAGCAATTTTTATTCTAATTTTTTCAGTTGATACTGAACGAAACGAAGTTAATTATTCAGTGATGTAAAGCATTTATTTAAGTTTTCACAAAACTGCAAAAATAATTTTGTATCGACTGAAAGAATTAGAAATAAAATTGCTTTCGAGTCGAAAAAGTATTCGATCACGACTGCCAGAATTAGCCCCTGATTAAATTATTGTTTGAAAAGTCAACTTATGAGAGGGTTGAATTTTTTTAAAAGTGTGCTGGATGGAAAATCCAAAAATTTAGATATCGTCGGTTGATAATTTAAATGTCGTATGTGGATTTTTTGCGGTTTTGAGTTAAGGCCGATTCCTTTGGTTTTCCGACCTGATCTTTCATTTGGCGTTATCAGTTTTTCGATACCTCATACGGTTTTCGAGATATGGAGTGTTGAGTTTGTCGTATGTGGTATTTGATGAAGCAATTTTCAAATTAAATGTGTTCAAACTCAATTTACTCAAAACTATCGGAATCCACATACGACAATTAAATTATCAGCCGACGATATGACGGCGAATATTGCGTCCAGCAATATTCGTTTAATTCTCTTAATGAATTAAACGACCATCTTAAATCTCTATTGTGATGTTTGTCTTGTTGGCCGGCAGAATTTCTTTTAAAACATTCATTATAAAGAAGTTGTAGTGTCATGACGAAATGTTAATTAAAACTTTCTGAGGATTTTCTGAAATCAAATTTGCAGGAAGATATAAGCTCGAATGTTTCTCATGATTTTCTTCTAAAGGGGTCTGTACACGGTCAAAATGCTTGCCATGCCGGCGAATTCACTCGTGTACGTGTGCTGGACGTAATATTCGCCGTCATATCTAAATTTTTTGATTTTCCATCCAGCATCGTCGATGTCACACATACAACCACTTTTTCACTAATACTACCATAGCTCTTAAAACTTTGAAAAATAAATTTTTTAATGATAACAAGAATTTTGGACCAAAATTCAAGCAGATTAACTTCAGTTGAACTATTACATTTTAAAACAGATTGCATATGACTAATACAAAACTACTCAATTTTTTTTAGATTAATTGCCAGCTATAAAATAAAAGTTTATGCGAATGGGAATAGCCCGAGAAATTAGAAAATGTTTAAACAGCTTAAATTGGATCAATTTATTGAATAAAAATTATTACAAACATTTAACTTCAAAATGTTATTATAAGAAATTTAAAATTTTAAAATAACTTACATTTTTGTCCACTTTAGTTTAACATTTTTTAAACCTAAATATTAAACAAATATTACCTGTAATTAGAAAATAAAAATATTGGTAAGTATACAACACATTTAATATAATAACTTTGTTTTAAATATTTTCATGGCAAGAAATTTAGAGAAAATATTGTTGTGAAAGAATAAATTTTAATGTTAAATTATACAAAAAAAAAAATTTGTAAAAAAATGTTTAATTAATATTCTGCAACAAATCTGTGGCAATAAGAAAAAAGTGCCTAAGTCTATTTTTTAGTTCTGTATGAGAGCAACTACAAACTTTTGAAAAATGTATTCCGATTCCAATATATTTATAAATTTATATTTATTCGGCCATACTTAACACCAGTCCACAACAATCAGTGTTTTAGAGATGCATTGGCAAAATATGAGCCTTGTTTAAATAAGTGTAGTTTACAGATTTTGTAAATCAAATCTAAATCTATCAAAAAAGTTTGCAAAATGGATAAGGTTGGGATTCACTATCCTTCCTACACAATCGTACGATTCATTCACACGAAAGTCTGATAAAATTCTATCCGGCATAAAGGCTTTATCGATTGCTTCAGATTTGGTATACTCTTATGGCCAATTTTCAGGATTGACATTAAAACACATTTATGTTTAAAATCGTTTTAAATACAAAATTCTCTTCTTCACAGAACACTTAAATGAAACTTAAGTCACCGATGTGGTACATTTAAATTCAACTTGAGTTTCCATTGGATTAACTTAGCAGGGTGGCCTCAATATCACAACAATACAAAGTCAACAAACCAAGTAATAACAACCAGCTGTTTTTTGAGACCACCTTGTAAATAACTACACTTCTTTATGATATTTTTTTGTATTTAGTAGTGCTACCATGGTTTTATCTTAATTAAATAAGACTTTTCATATTAAACTCAAAAAATCAATCTGTAATTAAATACGATTTAAGTTTTTATGAAAATTTACATGATATAGATTTAAATGCTATCCTGAAAATTGGGCATTATTGTGCAATGTTTTTGAAACGTCTGGCGTTTCGTTAACATATGTGGCCTTCTCCTAGAAAAGGGACCTAGTGTGTCAAAAAACGGGTTTGGACTTAAGAGTGGATTATGGTATCTAAAAGGGTGTAGAATAAGATGAAACGAGTTAGATTTCTGATAAAAATTTATTTACTCCATAAAAACGTACAAAACGAACTTGGGAAAATCAATAAAAATAGGAAAAAATTAAAATTTTTATTTTTTTACATTTTTTGGTTTTAAATTGTTTATTTTTCGTCAGTCTTAGAATTTTTTTGGAGTTTGGACTTTTTTTCGGTGTTTCGTTATCTGGTACTTCCATTTTCTTATTTTTGACACTTTCAGTTTTTTTCTTTTTTCGGCGCTTTGACTTCAGATTTCTTTTTCTCGTGATCCGGTGCTTCGATTTTTTTTTCTTGCTGGCAAGTTCTGATTTATTTTTCGATTTTTTTTCTCGCTTTGGGTTCACTCGCGATTGCCGTTTTGAAAACTTGCCACTTAGTTCATGTGTTCGTTCAGAAAAGCCAACATTATCACTATGTCGAATCAAATTTTTTTAGAGTTTTAAACCAACATCGTTAATAAAACAAAACATCTTTCTACAAATATGAATGCTACGAAATATGTACATTGTATCAACTCTGGATTTATTTTTTACCCTTTGGACATATGTACTTCTTCCGAATTTCAGTATTATAAACGTTTTCGAGCTATAAATGTTGTCGATGAAATTCCAAATGGCTTAAATGGACAAAATCTTGTTCTGGTTTACTTAATTCTTGGAAAAATTGCCGGCTTTGTATAGCAAAATTTTCTTGAATTATCTTATTACATTCTTTCGAAAAACATGCTTCGCATTTTTCTCCGTACATCAAACCGATCTTTATCGACTCTTCTATATCTCGAACGGAACTGAATTTGTGTTCACAGTGATAATGCGTTATGAAACTTTAAATGCGTTTTTCTCAAAACTTCATTTTCTCCCTTTTCTCGGAGAAGGTTACATATAGCTATTTGCTGATAAGGTATTATTCTATTCCAATTCCTAACAACATCCTATTTCAGGTGGATATCATGTGGGGTCAACTTTATACATATACATATAACACTTTAGACTAAAATAGTTAGACTAAAAATTGTGACCAGACCCGGTTCGCATCATTCAATAGATTTTAGGAATATATTCTGATATAAGAAACCATAGGACGATTTATACTGGTTTGATAGGAAAAATTAACTTTAATAAAAAGTATAGCAATGATATTCAAAAGTTAGTTTTCTTTCTATTTATTTAGCTTTTAATTCGTAAAGCAAGATATAAAAATGAATGAATAATTTTATAGGTCATCGTTTTCACCTATGTTCTTTTATCTACTACTGAAAACGACTTAATCGTTAACGCCAACGTCAACCGTAATCAGGAGGATTCATAAGAGTTTTAGAGTGAATGTCTATGTCGAAATAGGCACAAAAACAACTAACGTTATATTTTAGATATAAAATGTATTCAGAAGATTTTAATTTTAATTTTTGTGGAACATTAGAGCCCTATCTCTGCTCCCTATACATTTTTTAATCCCTTTAAAAAAAAGTACCCTTCAACAAGGATATAATGGGTTTAAATTGGCTTTCAAGTACGTTTTAAATACATCAATACAAAAAATTCCGAAATTAGCAAGGAACGAAATGAATTTAACAGTTAATTTCGTCGCACAAAACCCAAAAAGCACAAAAAAATGTGCTACGTACAATTTTACGTTAAGTCACAACTAGATTTTTTAGCTAGCTAGTAGCTAAATAAAATTAAATGATATCTGAGAAAGTAACATCAAAATTGTGGGTGACAACAAAATAATCGGCCTTATTATGAGTGTCGGTGTCGCGGTCGAAAAGTAGTCGTTTTTGAAATTGGTATTACTATTGTCGTATATGACATAAATACGACGGACAAACCAAGGCGAATTCGTGTAAACGGTGGTGGCGATACTACAACAAGTACAACACCAAAAACACAACATTGTGTTTTTTTTGTTGCTTTCGTTTGTCAATATGTCAAAAATAAAAGCAACTTTTGATATTCCTGTCTCTAAGCAAGAAAAAACAGTAGCTCATCAGTGATTGTAACGCCACTTGAAAAATGAATTCGCCTTGAGAGAAAATTCCAAGTGTTGTTATGTTGCCATTAATGTCCACATTAAATGATATCGACAAAAAAACGACTTCGACCACGACAACGTCTCAATGCGAATGGTTATCAAAGAAAATTTTAGTTAATTTTTCCTTTAGGTCTTAATTTAATAAATTTGAATTTATGATAAGGAGGAAAATTTAAATTTTGCTAAGTTTGAAGAACGAAATGAATACTAAGAAATTTTTGAACCAATAGTAAGTACACAAAGAAAAACCATTTTTAAAATTTTGCAAGAAAACTGTTTTTAACGAAAATGTTTAAACATTAATTATTTAATGTTAATTTAACCATATTATTGTATACGGCAATTATATTGTGGTTAAATTAGCCCTCCATTAGGAGGACACAACTATATTTTGGTTGCCTCTACGCATGTTATGGTTTAATATGACAATCATTTGTTCACCACTAATAATTGTTCGGTTTTCCATTAACAATAGTGTTTGCCTATTTTCCAAGAGCAGCAAGATATGGTTGAAAAACAAACATGCTATTATAAGTTTTAAATATATATTTTGTTATAATTAACATGTTCGGAGGCAATCATAATATGGTTGTGGCTTCTTGATGGATAACCAATTTTAACTATAATATGTTTACCAGTGACACTAATATGGTTAAACCTACAATATGTTTAAAAATTTCGTTAAAAATAGTTTTTTTGGAGTTAAGCATATTAAAAAATGGTTTATGCTCCTGGTGCATCTTTTCTTGTTTAGTAGTATTTTAAAAGGTATTTAAACATTTCATAAAAACCTAAAAACTCACTTTTCTTAGATTTCAACAAAAACAATTTACAATTATTATATAAAATCACACATGTTAAAATAAATCTCAATTTCAATTAACGAACAAATGTAAATTAAACGAATAAAATCAAAGAAAATTTTTAAAACAAAAAGAAAATGAAAATAAAAAAAAACTTTACGAAACTAAAGGCAACTTAGAGTACTTTTAATTACACAAGACAGGATGTGCGGATCAGTAAAGAATTGGTGCATCTGCCTGAAAGAAGAAATAAACTTAAAATAACAACGAAATTGTGGAGGATGTGTCGTCAGTCAATGCAGTGCGCGCGAGCGAGCACTAATGAAACAATGAACTTAAAATAAATAAAACAAAAACGAGGCGAACACAAGATGAATGTTGAAATGATGTTGGGGAATAGGGAAGGAATATAAATTATATTTGAAACGAAAAAAATGTACACACAAATTCAAATTGGGGTGTTGGGAGCAGAAGGGCAGGAAAGGAGGTAATAAAAATATGACATACTTTATTAGAGCATAATTAAAAATGTTTTTCTTACAAAAGAACATTCAAGTTCAGTTTTTAGTTTAAAAACCGGAAATGTTTGCTTTCACATTAAAACACAAACTAAAAGGCAAAGAGAAAACAAAATTCCTGTTAGTAAGAAAAATAAAAATCAGAACACAAATTGAATATAAAAGTTAAACAGCCCCTCTTCTTATTTTACATCCGTAATGAAAATTTTTTTCAATTTTTAATTTTTTATGTAAATACTGACTTTTTAGTATTGAAACATAATCAATCATTTTTGTCTTATCGTTATTATTTTCTGTAAAGAAATACATTAAAAATCCAGAAGAAAGTTTTTCCATTAACTATTGCCAAAAACGTTTTTATTCTCCAGACACTTTGACGTCTGTTGTTTTTTGGCTAATGATGGGTCATTACCAAGTACGTTAATATAATTTCTTATTTTTCGAATAAACCAAATAATATTGAACTTTAAGACTTGGAAACACATTAAAATAAGATTAAATGAACTAGAACACAAACAAGGAATAAATTGTTTACACAACATCGAATATAAATGACACTTTTGCGTCTGTTTGGTAGATTGACCGCTTGTATTGGTCAGGCAAGTTCGATAGGGTGTACCATAGATAAATTTAGGTTGGGGCCATATGGCCGAAACTTAAAATCCCAAATTTAAAAATTCCGAATTTTAAATTCTGAATTTTAATATCCCGAATAATTGTAGTATTGGGTTTGAAAATTGCGCGATGGAAAGCATGATTGGACCTTCGGCCGGGCATAAGGGTTTTCACCTCTATGGTATAGCAAACACCGGCTTCGCTAACTAAAGCTGCTCTGCATAGCTGCTATTAGGCCGGTAGACTGGATTAGTGGATAACAAACACCGGCTTTGCTAACTACGGCTTCTAAATTCGGGATAATGAAGTTCGATATTTTAAGATACAGAATTCTGAAACTCAGGATTTTGACATTTGGTTTAAGTAAATTTTATTTTTACGTCTGACTAATTAGACTATTTTGACAACAAATATTGACAAGTAATCATTAAAAATTTATTTTTCATAAATATATTTTTTACAAAAAAAGACTCTACTTAAGCAAAATAAACTTGTGCTAATTACAACAGAAATATTTTTTTTTTATAATTAATTACAAATATTACGTTAAATAAAAAAAAAGAATCATAATGAGGGCAAGTTTTTATGTGCGCAGAAAATTTTTATATTTGCAAGCAAGAAACAGAATTATATGTATGCCCTAAATTATGCATTAAATTCATTGTTAATTAAAGAAATGAAAATGTGTTTTTTTTTTTAATTCTAGCAATTTAAATTATCAGTTGTCGCGCAGATCAAGAAAATACATATGAGGGGCTTAAAGCACAAGGGCTTTAAGGCCCTAATCATACAAAACGCAGCGCAACGTCAAAGAATAACATTGAAAGTACAAACAATGTCATAAATATTTTGTAATTTTGTTGTTGCTTTCTACAGTAATTCACATTGCTATTTAAAATTACAAACGCCGCATTTCTTGTTTCTTTCTGTTGAAAGCAACAACAAAATTACAAAATATTTATGACATTGTTTATGCTTTCAATGTTATTCTTTGGCGTTGCGCTGCGTTTTATATGATTAGGGCCTAAGTGTTTTTTTTTAAAGAGATTGCATATGGTTTTAGTAGGTGAAGTTCAGAGCAGAAGAGGTGAATGTGGATTTCTTATCCGGGAGCAAGATATGGCGACCAATTCTAGCAGTTGTCATTAAAATACCTGTTTCGCTTGGAGCAAAAGGGGTATGTGAGCGCTTAATCTCAATTTTTATAAAAAAAGCACTTAAACTCCTTTTGCTTTAAGCCCCTAATATGTATATCAAATATGAAAGTTTTCATAATCATCAGGGCAATTTTGAGAGTAGTGTTCAGTCGTTGTAAGGAAATTGATTAAGAAATAGCGAAATATGCATGTACATTTGTATATACAAACTATTCCATTTCTAAAATTCTTGCGTATTACAAACAAATTTATCTTTTTTTGTCAAAGGTTTTAAAAAAAACTTGCCCTGATCATAATAAATAAGGAATAAAAAAAGATAGAATGAAACGTAAAAAGAGTTAAAATAAAAATACAGAACACATCAAAGATAAAAATATTTACTTTGGAGTTATTTTTATATTTTATTTTACTGATTTACAAATTGTAATTGTCATAGTTGTTATTGTTGATTTTGTTTAAGTACCAGATACAGACATACATACAAATATTTATAAACGAGTTTGTTTAAGTTTGTGTGTTCTGAGTATCTGTGTGGATGAATGCGTGAATAAATTTTTTTACTAATTAGCAAAAGTATGCATGTAAGCGTTAACAATAAATGTTGAATTCTACAAATAAAAAAAATAATTAATATAAAAATAGATACAGGCAGATTTTTCAAAAATGAATATGTGGACGAGTAGTACATATATTTAATAAATTTGCCATAATTAATTGTTAAGGCGAATTTACAGCACAGGTCAAATAATTTAAAAATGCGAAATTATTGGAAAATTTTGAGCGTACATTGTGAGAAATTCGTAGAGTATAAATTTATTCAAAGAAAGACCTTTTCCCACTCTTCTGGCTATATATCACACTCAATAAACAATATTGTATTAACTCAAAATGTAATAAACTTCAGTAGAAGCAAAACTAATTTTAATTTAATATGTAAAATAATTTTTAAGCCAGCCGATTCAATACCAAAAATTAGACAAAAAAAGATCAAAATTTTGAGTTAATACCCTCTTGTTGATCAAGTGTGATATTAATTTTGTGGCAAAGGCACTGTTTATTTTTTAAGACTAAAAACTTATCAAGCCTATCTCGGATACACTCTTGATATAAGGCGGACCGATGCAAATTTTCTCAACCAGAATTTTGATTCAAAAAGTTTTAAACGGAAGCCATTTTTCATCGCCAGTTATTAGCCGATGAAAAACCGATGCAAAATCGACCTTTAACGGACCTCGGCTTTTCCTCGAGTGGTAACCAAATTCCTTGCTCTTGGATGAATTCTGCTGCTCTCAAACGATTTTAAAATTGCTGCTTGAGTGGCTCCCAATGATTTTCCAAAATTTTTTTTTTACTTTAACAACAATCTTTATGGAGTAATTCTTCAGCTTCGAACTTATTTTGCTGCTATGGGCTGCAAAAATTATCTCTCCCACGTTGAAATCTATGAAACATATTCCTGATAAACTTTGCATAACCTTTCGCAAATAATGCTTTTTACCGCAGGTTCAAGACTATCCGGCACGTTCTGAAAATCGCAAAACGTTTAACATTTGCCTTTCTGACTTGAAATCGCATAATAGGTGTTTTGTAAAACGCAATCACAAGAAGTAAGGCAGATCGCAAGCAAAACGCACGTGTTTTAAAACACTATAAAATAAATCTGGTATTTTTCGATTGCATATCGTTCGATTACCAGAACACGGCCGTTTGTTATTTTTATTTGGCAAATAATAAAAATAAGAATGAAGCAAAACGCACGAGTTGCAGAACACCATAAAATAAATCTGACGTTTTTCGATTTTAAATAGTGCGATTGTCAACCCACGACCGTTTGTTATTTATATTTAAAAAATAGTTAAGAAAAGAATGTACTACCGAAGAAATCCAGTCAACACAATGTGCTAAACATTTATTAAACTATTATCGAGAACGTGACTCTATTTCTTATCGTTAAGAAACTAATAATGTTCTTCCTTAACAACAACATCATCGTGAATAATAGAAAAATCTTGTTAAAACTGTGCGGTTGGTTGGTTATCGTCGTGGCAAAAAGTCAAGTAGAGTCGAATGGACTCCGTTTGTACAAGACCACACCACGCAGTAGATGTATTGCCATATACATCGTAATGTATACTAATATGCTATCTAATCCAGCCCGTAGCCCCAGTACGTCATTAAGTATAGACCCAGATATGTCACCAAATTTAGTATGTAGTTGCTTGGGAATCCGTTTCTCTTGACATTTAGGGCCGGGCATTCGCAGAGTAAGTGGAATATCGTTTCTATTTTCCCTATCATTGCAACTGCTACAGTATTCGTTAAAGGCTACTCCGAGTTAACTTGCATGCTTTTCGGTTAGTTACCCCTTAAAAAAATATATAGTTGCATCTTCTTATGTTCTTCTATACAGTTCACTTTACCTTTACTTCATAGTAAGCAATTAAAACACATTCACATGGTATAAAAAGTATAACGAAATCGACTGGACATTTTAAATGAAATATAATCAAAAACGAGAAAAATCTGATACTACAAAAAAAACAGCAAAAACTTTTATAGCGGAATAGTTAAAACAAAAATTTCGCAATAATATTTAACCGGTGTTTTTGTAACAGCTCGATGTGATCACAAACAATTTTACTGCAAACGATGATGATGACGATGGGTTAATGTCATGGCGCCAAACAAAAACAAACCGCAAAATGTTGCATACAAAAACGGTTTCGGTTTATTTTTGTATCTTTTTATAAACAGATAATTTTTTTTTTTTTGTATTTCTGATGACATCCACAATTAATATGCTCAAACATGCACATATAAAACTTTGTTTTTTTTTTCAGAGTTTTATTTTATATAAAAAGTCAGCAAAAAAAAAATAAAAAAAATCACAAATCTCATCATAAACAATCTGAGGTAAAAACGGGTTGATTTTTTGAAGAATGAATGAATGACGATGACGTTGATTTAAATACCCCCGTAAACTGGTCAACTTAACAACGTCAAGTTGTGAGTTTGTTTGCTGTTTTTATTAAAAGGCAAAAATATATTTATAATATTTTTTGTTGAAAATTTGTGTCTCCTTACAAATGCTATAATAAAAGGTGTGTTTGATGGAGTCGAGGGATTTAAAAGAATTAATTGTTTAAGTGGAATTAATCGTGAATATTGACTGGATATACTATTGCGTTGCCATCTGATATATGGTGTTTTAATTGAGGCCAGCTTGAAGGAAACTAAATCTATCCGTTTAATATAAAGTACAGGTAAAGGGTGTTTTAATAAAGGCATACAACTTTAAGTTGGCAAGACTTTTTTAATTGGCGGCCATTTCGTCAGCTGTCAAGTGATTTATGTTTAGTTTGGATTGGCATTTCGACATGAATGGACTGACGCCTGAATAACTCTTCCAAATTGTACAAATTTACTTTGAAAATCATGATTCTGTTCGAAATACGAATTTTGCTTAGCGATGAAGCTCACTTTTGTTTGAATGGATACGTCAATAAACAAATCTGCCGTATTTTTAGTAATGATAATCCACAAGTGCATGTTGAGACACCGTTACATCCAGAAAAACTGACTGTTTGGTGTGATTTATGGGCTGGTGGAATCATTGGTCCGTACTTCTTTAAAAACCAGGGCTGGCAAAAACCCGGATTTTTTAAGAAAACCTCAACCCACCGGGTTTTTCATGTTTTGTTGGGTTTTATTGGGTTTTAAGGTTTTTTTGTGTAGTGATCTTATAATTGGTTTAAGCAATGTTATCAACTCAACCCTTTTCAGTGATGTAGCCAGAAAATCTTCAATATTTTTTTAATGGCATCATCATAAAACGCATGGATAGTTAAAAGAAAAGCTAGGTCTTATATAAGTCTTTATATATATGCCTCAGCTGCTAAGTGATGTACAATGGCACTTTGAACTTTTATGCACAAATAAGATCACATTTAAATGAATTTGACAATGACATTCATTGCAAACTTAAAAGTGTTTTTCCATTTACCATTAATTTCATAAATATCATCTATTTTCATTAACGACGTAGTAATATGATTTAATCAATTTATTTTTTACACTTTCGGTTGGCATATTGAAAGATATAAGTATTTTACATTTGATTGACAGTTTGTTTTACTTGTTTGACACCTCAAATACGAGTATGTACAACTTTAGGCTTTCCATTTTCCCCTTCTCCTTTCCATTTTTCCTTTTTTGCAATAAAAAAAATCTGAACTAAATACCCTTAATATTTATTAAATAAAGAAGTGCTTATCAAATTAACTGAATAACAATGGTTGAAAATAATTAAATAATTGAAAAATGTAAAAAATTTTAGAAGCAAACTTTTACGATTTGTTCACTTCAGTCATATTGTGGTTTAATATGGAATAGCCTTAGAAATAGTCTTGGATTGAAAAACGCATTTAAAATCTGAGCCGCCAGAGTGATAACTGATTTAAAATAACTTCTTTTCAGGCCTGTCATAGAATTCCATTCCGATCGAAAGTGGTTTTAATTCCGTATTTTGCTTCTTCAGAAAACGAAAAACGAAAAATTTTTTCGGAATGAAACCACTTTTGGTTTTCTAAGTGGAATTGATTGTTTCAGTATTTTATAACAGAAAAAACTACTTAAAACTATTTTTTATGGATAAATAAATGTTTTTTATGATATAGATTGAAGAAATAACACACTTTTGATTTATTTATTTTACTTTATATTGATTTAATTAAAAACATATAATAAATTCTTTAACGTTGCGTTGCCACCTTTTTTTCCTCACAAACCACTTTTTTCATTTCTACGCTGAACATTGCCATACTTAACACAAAAATCATATGGTTTTTACGTAAAGTTGCCACATCCAATTGTAAAACCAGAGTTGTTATAAAAAAAACATATTTAGCAAAATCGATCGGACTCTGAAGAAGCTAAAACTAAATCGATCGGAATTGAACATACGGAATTAAAACCATTCCGATCGGGATTTGTGACATGCCTGTATAGACGTGTTTATGCTACTGTTTATATAAATTTTTTAATATTATTTTCATCTAATTTTCTATTTTTATGTTTTAAAAAACAAATTAAGAATTTTCAAAATCAAATTCAATTAAAAATAAAATTGATTTTAATTTTTTAAATGTCGAATTTGGTTTTGAAAAAGGTAAATTTGTTTTTTAACAACCTAATTTTGATTTGGAAAAGACCGAACTTGAAGTTAAAAATTATATATGTATGAATTATACCATCTATGTTTAAACTAATAAATAGAGAAAAGCCCACTCTATAACGTTAAATTTATATATGCACAAATGGTCATATAAATACATTGTATGAATTTTATAATAATTTTCTTTTATTTTTCTGCAAATAAAACGTAAAAATGATACCATCTTTGTTTAAATGAATATTAAGAAAAACCCAACTTTTTCTCATTTGTGCAGTCGTGTAAGAAACTTTTTTTTTTTTTGGCAAAAAAAAATAATTTTTTAGCAACATTTTTAAAATTTTGTACTTTAAAAATTCATCAAAAATGGGAAAGTGCAGCTATACTTCTAATTTTTTACAGACATATAAAAAACGAAGTTGCAGACAAAACAAGCCATAAATGATTAAAATCTGTTAAAAATTTTGAATTAATTTAAGCATTTCATAAAACGATATATTTGTATGGGAGCCCCCCTAAGAAGTGGTGAGTATTTCTTGAGAAAATGTTAGGGACAAAAAACTAATTGAGGTCGGTTATACATTATATCCTACTATGGACGACTCCTTGGCAGTTATCGGGCTTTTTCTTCAATATATATAGTCTGTATTGAAAATTGTGTATGGGAGCGCCTTTAAAGAATGGAGATAGCTGGTAGGTATGTTAGAAATAAATGATAAAGATGAACAATAAAGTGGGGTTGGTCACACATTTGACCCACCTAGGGACATCCCAGGCACTGCAGGGCCCAAATTTAAGAATTTGATTAAGCCACCATATTTGTATGGTCCCTGCAGTGCCTAGGATGCGGAATTTAGGTTTTTGGAGTTTGTTCAATAAATTAAAGCGTTTTTGAGTCACGCGAACATATATTGTGCAACCTCCTCCATTTTTGAAATAACGGTATATCTCGAAAACCAGCGCTAACCTAAAAAAAAAACGGCTAGCACCGCTGGATTCACCGTACCCGAATAAGGTTAAAACGCCAGGTGCACAGCTGGCCTCAAAAAAAAGTGCCAATTTATAGCACAGTGTTATCTTTCGAATAAAGTAAATTTCATGTCAATTTAAAAAATTCATCTTTGTTTTATTCCATTTTAAATTTCTATACTTCTATAAAAAACACTCTATACTTTATGTCTCCCAAACTCTAAAGACAATCAATACCAAATTGCATTTCTCTAAAAATTTCCGAAATATCAGTTATTTCACAATCGCGCCTCAGTTTTAAAATCTTCTTTAGATTAAAAATCTTCATTCAAAGCTCTTTCATTTTGATTTGTAGACATATTTTCTTAAATTTTTAATGGAAATATACGAGCAAAGCGAAAAACTATCTGACTAAGAAATAATGCATACATTAATTGGTTTCTAAAAGTCGCCTCGAAAGTCATCCTCTAATCGGAAGATGCCAAAATGTCAGTTCTGCTCTGACATTTGTTTATAAAAACAAAAACAAAATACACGTCAATAAGAAATGAATCACTATAATCCTCAAGAACGGGGAATAATTGTTTCGATTTTTTGAGTCATAATTCGTCGGTTGTGCAGCAAAAATTTAGACGTATATCGCCCGATTTAACCGTTCTAAACTTTTTTTGTGGGGTTCCTTGAAGTTACGAGTCTATGTCAACAATCCTCAGACTTAAAGTCCTCAAAGATAATATTCGTCGAGAACGCGAGAACCTATCGTCGGATATTCTGGCAAGAGTGATGGAAAATGCCATAAATCGGGAAACAAATTTAGACATTAAATAAACTGAATCCAAAAAATTGCAGTCAAAAAATATCTGGTGATAGCTTTTGCGCCTCCTTGTATAACGAAAGCGAAACGAAATTTTTACGTTATTTATACAGCTGGATATACAGAAGGATATTCAGACCACTCTAATCCTCAATCATATTACTCGTAATTTCAGAAACAGGACTGAGGAATAAGTTCCCACGTTCTTTCCTAGTTTAAAAGAATTAATAGAAGACAAATACGAGAAAGTCTTAGAGAATCTCTCTCTCTCTCTCTCTCTCTCTGTTGACCTTATTGCTTTGATCTTACTTAAATTGTTGGCAACTCTGCTTAAGATTGGGCTGTAATTGATTTTTCCCTTGAAATTACAGGTGTAAAAAAGTAATAAGTGAAAAAATATGTTTACATTCTTTTTAATACTTCTGCTTTAATTTTAGCGGTTTTTGCTTTAGTTGTAAATAAAAAGCTCAGACGACAAAAATTGGTTCAGGAAGTGTAAATATATATACAGCAGCCACTACTTATATCAGTATATATACAGTTATAAGAGGTGTTTTTTTTTTGAGGCATAGATTATTAAAAATAAAACATAACAAATTCAATGAAATGGCCAAAATTATGGCTTTATTAGCTCACAAATTTTATGCCATTTATGGCTAATAAATCAGTAAGTGTTTAAACGCTGGTTTAGTTGAACTAAACTTAAATTTTTATGTAGTTTAAACTCAACAGTTGTAAATCAGTGTCCCATGTATTATATGTAGTGTAAAAAGTAACATGTGGCAGCACTACGATAAATGTAGACAAATTCATATGGTTTGTATTGGTAGTTTATTAAACGCCCAATTTTATGCGTTTAAAGATGGTTTATATGTTTTCTGATTTAAAGATTTGTTGGCTTAAACACATTTTAAACCAAAAATAGAGTTTAACTTGCTCTGATTTATTAGCCCTTAATCTTTAAAAACGATTTTTGGCATATAGCTTCCGCGACAGCGCCATATGAACGCAATTCTGCCGGTTCAATTTTGCGCCACTTTTTCGAGCATATCCGGTATTATTTCGTCAATAGTGCGTCGAATGTTGGATTCCAAATGACTAATCGCTGCTGGTTTATCTGAAAATGTAGAAATGGACCAAAAGTGTCAAAACACACGAACGATGTGTCAATTTCTTGAGATAATTCGGTCCCAAAACGTTTGGCTCAAAAAAAGTGATGGTTTCACGCGTTGGATGGCATTTTGCCTCGTCTTGTAAGAACAATTTCTTCTCCGATTGATTTGCAATGAGGAATTACAAAATCACGAATCATTTGCATGTAGCGTTCACAATTGACGGTAATTTTGGCACCGGTTTTGATTTTAACACAATTGGGCCGACGCTTTGGACATGTAAACCGTACTAAGTAGTGATTTTTTCAGGATGTTTTGGAGTCTCAAGGGTCTTATTAGGTTTGCGCCCTCTCCAAAAACGACAATTCTGCTTGTTTACAAACCCGTTAAGCCAGAAATGAGCCTCATCGTTGAAGATGATTTGACGATCAAATTCTGGTTCAACTTCTACTTGGTTCTCAGCCCATTCACCGAACACACGGCGCAATTGATGGCCCGCTGGCCTTAATTCTTGCAACAGTTGGATCTTATGTCGATGTAGACCGATCATTCCTCAGAATTTTCCAAGTGGACGGGCAGAGACCGAGTAGCTAAGAACGGGGTCGGATCGATAAATTCGAGTTCTCTGTCACACTCTACATCGGCGATGGCTTTATCTGTACGCACGGTACGGGCTCGATTTGGATTATCCAAAAGATTAAATGTAGTCATGAATCGATCCATATTATTGTTTATTAAATGCACAAATGGACGATTATGCGCACCGTTAACTTGACAAAGTACCCTATAAGTTTTGCGTAAAGAGCGCAAAATTTTAAAATAAAATTCCACAATGTGTAAACGTTGTTCACTTCATTAGTATGAGACTTTTACAGTAATACCTATCGGAAGTTCCAGATGTCTAAAAAAAACACCTTTTATTTATAAAATGTCTCTTGAGGCTGTTATTGAAATTTTCATATTTATTAATAATATATCGAAAACATGTATTTTTAATTGTAAACTTTTAATACAAGTTAAAACAGAGAAAATAAAAATAATAACATTTCATTTAATAAAAACTACATATTAGTTTGTCAAAAAAAGAAAATATGCAACAACAAAATAAATACTGTTTAAAGTAAACATAAATATCTATGTTTGAACATCCAATGCACATGTAAATTGTAAATTTCTATGTACATACAAATGTATTTACACATACGAGAATATTTGCATTGTGGACTCGCTGTTGTGCAGTTTGTGGTTTAAGCTGATAGTACGAGTAGTGCATTATTTGGATGGCGACATGAAATAAGGCCCAATTCATAAAATTAAATAAAACCTACTAAAAATGCTTAATTTTAGAATTGAATGATTTTTTTTTTTTTTTTTTGGTTTGTTTAATATTTTTTAATGGGTTCTTATTTCATTATGAAATAACACCCAAAACAAATTTTTTAACGACAGAATAAATTGGGGTTTTTCTTAAAATTGAATTTTTTTACAATTATTTATTAAATTTTTGGCGTTGCGAAATTTGATCTTGACCGAAGACCGGCTATGCATATAAGCTTTAGTAAGCGAAGTTTGTATGGTTTTACCATAGAGGAAAAAATGCTTGTGCCGACCGGGAACCAGCTATGCAGAGAAGCATTGGTTAGACAAGCAGGTGTTGCTGTACAAGAGAGGAAAAGCCTTTGGTCGGGCGCAAGGATTTTCTCCTCTGTGGTATAACAACACCGGCTTCGCTAACTTAAACTGGAGTTCCACACCATGCATTCATTCGTATAATACTTTTTGTGCAAATATAAAAAATAATAAACACAACAAGGATGGCACGCAGAACATAAAAGTAATCGATAAGTAGAATGGCAAATTTTTGTTCATGAAGAAATTGTGTTAACAATTAATTTTAATGTATTTTATTCCTGTAAGTTAATGCAATCTTTATTACGAAAGCTTTTTCTTTTATTAGAAACATTTTTAACACAAAAAAAAATAGTAAAAAGAAATTCACCACGCAAACATATTTATCGATAACATAGAAAATAAAATAGGATTTTTCATCAGCGTTGCCGTTGTGATACTAAAGTATCAATTTGACCCTTTTTTAACGCTTTTGACACATTTTATGACCCTTTTTTTAAAAAAACCCTTTTTCATCATTTCAAACATTTTCATGCCACTTTTTGACCCTTTTTAGAAATAGCACTTACATTTTGTTTTTGACAACAGCTTTTACAAAGGTTTGTTTACAGGATCACACAAGTCGTACGTATTTTGACGAAAATGCATCTCTAAATTGTTTAAAAATTAAGCGGCATATTGCAAGCCGGTTTTGTATGCACAGCGTTGCCGTTATGCCACTAAAGTGGCAAATTTTACCCTTATTTTAAGGACTTTGCCACTTTTATAAAGAACTATTTTGTATAATTTTAAATCAATTCACTTTTGGACTATTTTTTAATTTTATGCCACGAAATCGTGTCAAGAATAAATATACAACAGACGAGAATGAATGTTTTTAAGTTTGTAAAGCCCGTATTTATAAATTCCAAACAAGATATACATATATTATCTTGAAATTGTTTCAGAATTTAAGACATAATTTTGAAAGCAGAGGCTTTTGTTAACAAATTTAAGTTATAAGAAAATAAATTTAAATATACAACTCGTAAATAACAAAACGTATGAAGCCAAATGCGGAAAAGTTTAAGTTTGAGGTCGGGAATTTAAAACAACAGATGTATGAATAATATTTACGTACATTTAAACCAATTACTTTTCGAAATAAGCATTGCTTAAACACAATTTTTGAACAGACTGAAAACAGAAATTTGCAATTCCATGCTTTCGTCTCTTAATTTGTTCGAAACGGAGCTGGAACAATGAAATTCAAGTGAGATTTATTAACAAATTATAGAACGAACATAATAAAAAATAGTTTGTATTCGTAAAAACATTTACTAAAGCAAATTTTTGCAATTTCTAAATTAATTTTACGATAGTAAAGTACAAATTAAAAGTACAATTTCCGTAGTAACCTAACCTTTATATGTACATATTTGTTATTTTTTAATTTATTGGATAACTTATGTTAATATATAAAGTCATTTTTTTTGAGCATTAACTTTTTTCGACCCCCTCATTGGTAAATACCATTTATAAATATCTTGACCCTTTTTTACTCTGAATACCCTTTTTGTGACCCCTTTTTTTGTAAAATCCCCTTTTTGTGACCCTTTTAGAAAATGTTCAACGGTAACCATGTTTGTCATCCATGGCCATTGAAAACAGCATATATTTTTTCACCACACATGCGACGCATACAAAAGTAGAAAGTAAACATGCTTTCATGCATTGATACGTGTATGCAATCTATGCGTTTTGCTGTGAAACTTGTCACATACAATTAAGCGGATTCTTGTCAGATACATTAAAAGGAAAGACGCATAAGCGCGTGGTGTGGACCTTCAGTTTCAAGCTTCTCTGCGTGGCAAGCCCTTGGCCTGGGCCATATTTCCTGGGGCCACATTTCACAGCGCCCTGATTTAAATTTTTTATTTTAAAATGCACTTTTTTTAATTAAAGCCCAATAATTTATTGATTTAATTGGGGGTTAATTCAGAAAAATTGGATGTTATTTCATGTTTTTTTTTTTGGGAATTTTTTCATTGCAGTTTATTTCATTTTCCTAATTGGGCCTTATTTCATTCGGCCTTATTTCGTGTCGCCTATTTGGCCGGGAGGTCTTTACAATTTTACTTACTTTACATATGAACATTCATTTCGTACTAATAATATTTTGTATGACTGTTAACAGTTGATTTTACTCATATTCATATTTATGTAAATACTTTATTATTAACGTTTTTTCTATCTCTTTTCAATAAATTTGTTATACCGGGGCTTGGCCCTGGCTTGACTTGTCAACCGTAATAATGGTTGACATATACACACAGATACATGTACATATAAAATAAAAATAAAATTTAATAACGTAATTTTAAAATATTTATCGAAGAATCAAATTTATGTAACTATTATTGTATTGGTTTTATGTGTGCTGATGAAAAGAAGTAAGATCAAAAATCTTCTTATAGACAAGAAAAAAAATTTTTCAATATGAAATTTTATAGTTTAGAACTAAGATTTTAAATAGGGTATTGAAAGGCAAAAATTTAAGTCTTGCTTATTGTTTTTATCGATATCTTTATCAAGCTCCTAAAGAAGGCACTTATAAAACTGAAATTTTTTCATTATTGGTGCTGCAATAATTCATACATAATAAGCCATACATAATTAAGCAAGAGATTGCATTTAGTTAAAATTTTCTTTGTGGGTTTTGTTTTAATCTGGAACCGGTCTATTATTTTATCGAGCCATGTGTATGAACATGACCTATAGAAATCGTAGATCTTTATAAACAAGTCAAGTATTAAGATAGACCCCACATAAGCTTTATAAATTCGCAAAATTTTGTGGAAATTAGCATTTGGTAATAATCTATTTATTTAACTTTCTAGTTTTGCTATAAATATATTGATATATCTCAAACGCTAAACTTGAGAGGGCTTTTGGTGTCATAAATGTATATAAAAATTAAATAAAGTATCAAACGAGATAATGATTGTTGTTCAAGCTTCCAGATACTTGACGGGTCACAATATCACAAAGAAAGTGAGCAATTTATGGAATGAAAACGAAAATGACCAAGAATTGCAAATTTTATTTAACAATGACCAATTTTAAATGTAAATGCTACGAGTACTTAGAGCTACAGTTGTATCTTAATTATATTTATTAATTTTACAGTAAAATAATCGCATACGCAATAATATTTTTTAATAAACCGTTTATTTTAAGATGTTTGGTGTTTTACGTTTAAAAATATATTTTAGTTCTTTTTTGCGCTTAAAAACATTTGCCATGATAATGTACTAACATCGTAATTTATTTCTATTTAGACCTTTTTTTCAAATTTCTCACGCGTTTAGTGTCTTAATAGTTGGCTTCACTGAATTTAAACTTTAACAAACAATTTGACTTGATAAATTTCATTACAAACAGATAAAAAAAAAGTTATGTTAACCGATAGGTACAAATTACTTTAAGGAGCATATTTTAATCCTATAATTAGCCGAAGTTTATAAATAAGATTCAATCCCGAAGAGATAGAGGAAATAATTGTATTAAAATATAATTCGATTGGTTAAAACTTCAACAGGAAATTTTGCGAAGGTACACTGAAAGGAAAATCAATCAGCATCAGCACTAAAATCAAGCTGAAGCGGTAAGTACGGATTTTCTTAAATCAAGTACATAATGCTTAATTAATTTAAGTACGGATTACTCAAGTGCCCCGTACTTAAAATAATCCGGAAACGGGACTAACCTAAAAAAATGTGAAATAAAATTATTGTCTGTAAAAAAAGCTATACTTGATTCAAGAATTTCTAAGTTGGTTTAAACACGAATTCGTACTTTAAATAAGCCGAAAAAGGATTGATTCTAACCTAAACACTTACCCCAGAGAACCACAGAGAATGTTATTATTTATTTACTTCTTACCGCCGCCCGTCCATTACCCATGTTTGTTGCACCTTTTTTTACATAAGAACTCTCAAATATAAGACACCAGCAGCATGCCCAATATGGTTTTGGTAATCATTCTACTTTGAAAAATTTTCGTATGTTTTTAACTAAATAATTTTAACAAATAGAATTCGGGATTTTTTGCTATTTATTTTACTTTTTAAACATTTTGTTCTTGTAGTGATGTTTTTGTTTCTTCACAAAACAAGCAAACCCTTTTTTTACCACATTTTGTAGTGTTGTTTTTGTTTCTACAACAAACTTTTACAAACAAACGTGTATACACGCATAAAGAGTTGCACGACCAACTTTCCAACAAAGTTCAAGCTTTTATTTTCTTAATTTAAGCATTTAATTTTATACATATTTTAAGAAATTCCAGGATTGGTTTTCGAAAGAAATGGCACTTGGATTGTTTTAAGTACTTCCGTACTTATATTTTTAGGTACGACTCGTATTAAAAGTATGTGGAAAAAGCTTAAATTGAGTACGAGTTCTTTCTTTCTGTGGTTCTCCTGGGTCTCCAGTTTAAATTTTTTGTTAACGAAATATAATTTGGTACAAAATATTTTTATAACAAAATCTGGCCGTAAGAATGTTGCAGACGTAAGCCCATAATTGATTAAATAAAGCTAGATTTACACGATTGAAATTTTCTTCAAAATTGCTCTTCAAAATGCTTCAAACTCGTGTAAACAGCAAAATTTCTTCAAAATTTACGAATGTCACATTACATAAATAACATTTATCAATAAATTTTGAAGAAATTTTGCTGTTTACACGAGTTTGAAGCATTTTGAAGAGCAATTTTGAAGAAAATTTCAATCGTGTATATCTAGCTTAAGACTTATAAAATGTAGTCTTGATAATTACCAGAACTGTAGAAATGTTTTAAAATGCTTAATTGCAAGATGAATTTGCAAGCAAAACTTTTACATTTTGAATTCGGATTTAAATTTGACATACATAATACTGATGAACGTTTCGTATATATCTCTCTACATCATGTTATTGATCCAAAATTATGCAGAGTTCCTTTAAAAATGGCTTTAATGATTGGCGCTAATTGGAATTTATTTTGAAAATTCTTTTGGAAATAATTTTGTATATCAATTTGTAAAAAGGTCTTCTTTTTGAATACGAAATATGCAATAGCGGAATTTACGATTTGGTAATTATATATATGGCGGCCTTCCTCAAGGGATCTCGGTTTGCAGTGTCAAGTATTCGCAAAGGCAAACAAACCGTGTAATCTTTGACAAAGTACGGCATTCCTAAAGACATCTGTTTCGCAGCTGATATGCGAACAAACGCAGCTAGTGCATTATTAAAATTGGCAATGCTTTTGCTAAGTTTAAAATGATAATGCATTTGATTTGCAGTTTTGTAAAGTATGATTGCTTGATTTAAACACCAATCAATGAACAAATTATTCTACAATAGATTTATTAAACGAAAAAAAGTCAGACTTATGGTTAATAAATCAGTGAGTGTTTAAACGCTGGTTTAGTTAAACTAAACTTAAGCTTATATGTAGTTTAAACTCAACAGTTGTAAATCAGTGTCCCATGTATTATATGTAGTTTAAAAAGTAACATGTGGCAACACTACGAAAAATGTTGACAAATTCATATGGTTTGTATTGGTAGTTTAAACGCCCAATTTTATGCGTTTAAAGATGGTTTATATGTTTTCTGATTTATAGATTTGTTGGCGTAAACACATTTTAAACCGAAAAGAGAGTTTAACTTGCTCTGATTTATTAGCCCTTAGTACAGTTGTCGTTGTCGGCAACTACTGTGTCGCTTGTTGTAATAGATTAAGTTGATACACAACCTGTGTTCTTTAATCTTCTACAAAAAACGACACTGTCGTTGACGACAACAACAACCGTACAAAGTCTGACTATTTTTCATTTCATAAATCTATTGTAGCAAAATTTGTTCTTTAATGGGTGTTTAAATCAAGCAATAATAAGACTGAGTATGTTTAAAGTTTTTTGATATCACTCTCTGCAATAAAATTTTTAATAACGCAATTGCCGTTTATAATTATTTAAATTATTTAGGGTGTGTGTGAAACGGCAAATTTTGTATGGTGAATTAAAATTATCAAAATTTATACTTGCCACCAGGGCTAGTAAAATTTTATTCACCTCATCAGTGTCTAAATTTCACTTCCATGAGTACTTTGCTACCGTTTCTATTACTTGCCAAGTCTTTCATGTAATCTTATGAATTTAATATCAGTCATTCTGACAGCTGTTAAATTTATGACATTTCAATGGACAAAATCATGGTATTTTTCTATGAAATATGTGCAGACATTAAGAAAAATTGTAAACTTTGGTGGAAAAATAAAAGTATTTAGACTTTTTGTCTATATTATAAAATCTTGTAGATCTCTTAGTTTAAAAAGGAAGTTCTTATTAATCGAAATTTTCAATGCAATACCACAACCTCCCATCCCTAAAAACAAATAATTTTAACCCCATTATTCCCTCTTCAATATAAAAATCCCTTAAATACGTTTATCTCTCAGGATATTCGTCATTAAAAACGCATAATCAAGCCAACTTACATAATGAGAATGTCAGCCAGGAGTGCGAAGACGACGACTACAAAAACATGAGTGAAAACAAAGTTTATTTAACGCAAAACTTACCATGCAAGAACACATATTGAAACACGGGGGACTTGGAATCCAATTATTTCCGAATAGAAAATAGCAACAACATCAACCAAATACACAACAGCCAACAAGTAACCAATCCACCGACCGTCCAACAGCAACAAAACCAGTCAATAACTTCATGTTCAATGAATTTGCATAAATTTTGTTTGGATTGTAGGAAAGATTTTCGTAGATTAAAAAAAGAACAACAAAAACTAAAAAGCCTCTGAGGTATAGAAACACAGAATGAGAACTGAACCGAACAAAAAAACAAACACCAGAGTTGAAATATGGAATCAATAACAATTTGACTGTTTAGTTATTTTTAGTAATACAACGATGACTACCTCGTATTTGGCCATAGTTTTTTTGTTAGCATATTTCTGTTAAAATTGTCTGGCCGAAGGTGTAAATAATGTAGACGGACATTCATTTATATGTCTACATTTAATATTATTTTTATTTGTCCTTTGTGTAGACTGAAACAGCTGTTAATAAATAGTCCCAATAGGCAGTAAGTGAATGAATACATTTGTAGGATGGTCACGTTCAATTACACATAAAGTTTTGTATTGATTTTAATTTGCAGGTCTTAAGCACTTTAATGCAACGGTTCCCAAATTTAGGGGTACCAGGTACCCCTAGAGGAACAAAGTTATAGGCAAAATTAATGTTTTTTTTTTTTTTTTTTTTTTTTTTGATACTTATAAATGTAATGCTAATTAAGTTGTACATAAACGTATAGTTCCCGCCATCAGTAGTGGAATCGGCACCAGACCAAAATTAGACACTTGGTCTGGGTTACTTTACAACTTAAGAAAGCATAGGTGAGTGCTATCGGTATCCACAGGTTGAGGATAGTGGAAAGCAGCTGCTAATGCAGTCGCGGACAATAAGCGATTCCAAGTGGAGGATCTCAGAGTTTCTCCGGGACTCCTAACAAGTTCTGAGTGCCTACGATTATTGAAAAAATAAAACTACGACCAAGTTTAAGATAAGAGTGTGGTTTATTGACTGAATATTAAAATGCAAGTGAAGGCATTGAAAAAATATGAAATATACAAAACCTACTTTTTGCATGAACTAGTTTTAATTACAATTAATATATCTTAAAGTACAAAACGATAAGATGTATTTCCAATAACGATACTACGATAACCATTAGCCACCAACTGCCACCCCTGTTTCCATGTTAGGGGCGGCTGGAAGCGGGCGTGGAATCTTGCAAGAAGCATCTCGATATATAGACGTAAAAAGGCTTTTATGCCAGCCCGACTGGAGGCAGCTGATTTCCGAAACCTCAAATATTAAAAGGAGGCCCTATGCTCCTTATAGATGCACAAGGAAACAATATAAGTCAATTCAGAGATTTTATATCACAAAATCCAAAATTAAAGTCAAAACTTTTAAAAAGAAATTTACGGGAATTTCGAAAATCTGCTTTCATAGCAGTAGACCAAACGTATAGGAATGAACGGAAAATAAACAAATTCTAAGACAAAAAATGATGGGAACCTCTACCAATGCTAATAAACTTTTTGATTTTTACAAGACTCACGTTTGTGTAAAACATAAAAATCCTATTTTTCGATTAAATTGTTACCAACCGTTAACGTTTTATGATATAGGTTACTTCATGTTATATCCTTACTAATTATATTTCTATTCGCATCTGTGTGCAGCAAAGAGCAAAGTTGGTATTACGATTGACAGATCTTTCCACTCATTATTAAAAGTTAAAATTTTTCGAAGTCGAGTATCCACAATAAAACAAATAGATGTCCCAATTCAAACACACGACATTGCATGACTAAAGATCTTTTTCAGACTGTTGTTAAGAAAACTACAGTATCTGTTGCGTGTTATCGGAAGTTTGAAAAATTCTATGAAAATGAAGACCCCAATATAAGTGATAAAGTTAGCAGATGAAAAACGTAAAAACATCGCTGTCATTATAAAAATGTGGTAGCAAAGACCCCATTGTTAAACATTGACAAAATTATGTCAAACTATTGCAGTTTCCTGCAGTAAAAAGGATACTCTTAAAATGTTATAATACGCACTAAAATAAGTTCAATCTGAGCAATTCATCGAATCTGAGCCGTTTACAGAAATTCGAAATCTACAAAATTAAATTATGGTACTCGTAATTATTTGGTCAAAGACACCATTTTTTTGCGTTTGAATGGCAAGAAAATGCTGACCTTCTCTGTCAAGTATAATTGCATATACGTGTTGGAAACATAAACGATCTATAATAATATTCGTTCTAGAGATGAGCGATATTTCTATGCCTGTGATTTAATCACTGTTACTTAAAAAAGCACGAATCACAGTTATGACCAAATATTTAAACTAACAGCTACTTGCCAAGTCCCTCTTTTCACTTTTGTTGCATACACAAATTTATGTAAGATAGTTCACTGTTTGTGTGGGTAAAAGCGTGTTTTGCATGTAATAACGAATAATGTTCTGTTTTTGGATTGACAGTAAGAAAACCACAATATTTTTGTACAATATAAATATGGGGCATTATTTGTGAAGCGGACAAGCCAATAAATTGTTGAAATTCCTTTATATTTTAATATATTTAGGTCTATGGATAAATCCTTACAGCCTAATACACATGAGTATTTAACTTATGTATAATAATGCGTTTAACAATATTTACATCTAGAAAAAAACAAATTAAAACATTTCATTAAAGCAACAGCACAGTTTTCTAAATGGGTCTGCCATAGCATAGTTAGTTCGGAAAGTTTTTATAAATAAGGGATTATAGTACCGTACCGTACGTCGTGGAATGTTAAATGAAAAACTACCTAAAAAAATATTGAAGCATACTTTTCCATTTATTAAGTTGAGTACAAATGAGACATTTAGCATAAATCTGCGACTTTTGAGTGTTGGCAATCGTATTAAGGATAATCTTGTAGAATATGAGGGAGATTATCATATCTTCGATATGTATCGCTCAGGCAAAAAAGCAAGAATTGTTTTTGAATGTATTCAATATGATCATTATGAACCATATAATGTGGACCCCATACAACCGAACCGTATTCCATGATTGGTCTAATGAGAGATGTGTTAAGTTGTTTAGTGACGAAAGGATCTTTGAATTATATTGCCCAACGTTTAATAAAAGCCAGAGTACAACGAGCCCTGTTGACAGTCATTGTTATGTGTTGAATAAAATCCAATTTTACATCCAGTAAGATGCCAAGATCCATAATTGTATCCACTATCTTGATTTTATAGTCACCGAGTTTATAGTTATTCATAATACTACGTTTTCTAGAAAAGCGCATATGTTTACATTTCATTAGGTTTAATTCCACACGCAGATAAAAAACATGTTTTAATATGGTCACCACCAACAAAACAATTTTTAAACAAAATGTTAACATATTATGGTTAAATTTAACCATATTATTATCACAGACAATCATATTATGGTTGAAAGTGTCCTCCATCAAGAAGTCACAACCATATTATGGTTGCCTCTAGACATGTTATGGTTAAATATGACAATAATTTGTTTTTAAATTAACAAAAGTATTTTCCTCTTCTCCAAGAGCAACATGCTATGGTTAAAAACCAACCATGCTATTATAAGTGTTAAACATATTTTAGTTATTATTGACCAAAACATGTTCGGAGGCAACCATAATATGGTTGAGCATTCTTGATGGAGGACACATTTAACCATAATATTGTTGTCTGTGATAATAATATGGTTAAATTTAACAAGGTGACTACCTTGCGGAACACCGGATTTTACCAATATAGGTTTAGAAGTTGAAACCCCAAATTTTACGCATTGTATTCTGCCGAGAAGATATGACTTTAGCCAGCTTACATAAATTTTGTCGAAACCCGTAATATCAATTTTTTCAGAAGAAGGTTTTGATTTACCTTATCAAATGCCTTACTGAAGTCGGTATAAATAACGTCGGTATTTTGGATGTTGATAAATCCTTCATCTGGAATAACTTAAGTTAAAAATTAATAAAAAAAATAGGACTAAGTTAGAAAAATTTTGATTTAAATTGGTCATTTCCGATTTTGCAGATGAAAAATATTTTTTTTAAATTAATTTTTTGAATCGATTTCCTATAAGAATCAATTAATTTTTTTAGTTCGAAGAAATAATTTAAAAATTGAAAACGGCAACACTTAACCTCCCCATAACTCGACAAATAAACATACAAAAAACATTTCGCACACTCATTCATATATACTAGAACTATATTATGTCAAATATAAAGGAATTCCAACAAATTTTTTTATTGGTTTTTCATCTTCACAAATAATGCCCTATATACCTTGTTAAAAGAACTTTTTTTGTGAACATACAAGTGTTAGGGCATATATGGTTTAAGATCTGAATCTATTCACTTGATTCGTGTAATAAGAAATTTAAAATATCCTAGAACATGCAGTATTTATGATAACTATAAAAGAGCTGAAAACTGAAAAACCGTGATCACAATCAGTTTTGAGGAACGGTGATTTTAAATTCAATTCACTAATCACGATGTTTCTTAAAAATCACGGGATTGATTTTCTCTAATTCGGTCTGCACGGCTGTGTTTTAAATGTAAATATTCGTGTTGGATACTTGCTCGCTTCATAATACCGTTATAAGTCTAAAATCCATTATGTGTGTCATATTTTCTAATCCATTGTGTAATATTTTACTTCCTGATGAGATATATTGATGTTATTTTTGAACTTTTGATTATATTTAATAAAAATTCGGTCCTGACATATATTTTCCATCAACAAAAGAATTTCTTTTTCCACAAAAGAAAAAAAAAAAAAAAAAAAAGGTGGTGTACAAACTTTATCTAAAATAATAATTATTTAAAGTACACAAACAATTTAATATTCTGTTTTATACCTGTCTAATTGTCCTGCGTAGTACAAAAAAAAAAGTTATAAAACGTCAAAAATCTCCGGATAATTGTTTTGTGCAATATATTTATTGGACCTGCTGCTTGGCTTTCAGACAAGGGTTGAATTGAGTACGTGATTGTTTTAAACATATTTTAATTTTTTTCGGTGGTGAAAATTTTCTGTCCACAGGAAAAATCAATAGATAAAAATTCCATTATTTACACATACACAATTTTTTTTAAACATACACATTCATTTGAGGTTGACAACTGTCTTTTTTCCTTAATTCTCTATATAACAGTGCAAACAAAGTGTTTTTCATGTTTATAGTGTTTGTTATTATTGGTAACACCAACAGAAAACAGGGACAGCAAACGTGGCTGGCTGGTGACACAACATTCTGTAGACAAACAAGTGACAAACAAAACGAAAAGAACGGATGAGAAGAGAATGGGAGAGTTACAGCCAAACAAGCGGAAGAATGAATGGATTGCACATGTGTTTTTTGTCTCACCACATAATTTTACCTACAAATATGGGGAAGAAATATATTTATATTGTATAATTTAATCCAAACCCCAACAAATCTTTCTCTTCTCTTCCTACCGCCCACTTCCATCATAATGTATTTGTTGTCAATGTTATTGTTCTCATAAATTCATTGTACCTACTCGTTATTCGTATTGACAAAAAGTGAAGAGAGGTTGTTTGTTATTGAGCCGGATGCTGTTTTAGCTTATGATGACGATGATGCTAATATTGTAAGGAATCCTTCCTTCCTTTACAAGTTCTTATCTCAATTACTTGTACACAAAAACACTGAATGGTTGCGTTGTTGCCAGCATTGACAACATTAACGTTTGTACGTTCTCATCATCTTCATCATTATTGCCATCATTTCTGAAGCGTAAACTTCAAACGAATTACAAATAACAGAACTGAGCATTTGTTTTGCTGGCAGTCTGTCTGTTTATTTATTTAGTTTGTAATATTCATAACTGTATGACTGGCTGACACAGGAAAGTGACTCGACAATAATTCCATGTCTATTCCACTCATTCCCAAATTGTTTTTTTTTTTTTTAACAACAACACAGGTTTACAAGGATTTCCAACCTCTAATATCGTTACAGTTCGTTGACTCTTATAATGGGTGAAAACAAGTGATCTACTATAAATTTCTGGTTTAATTTTGGATTTTTGGTTTTTGACAGTTGTGTGGAAGGAAAAAAGAACATTTAATTAGAATGGTAATCAACCCTCTCTGTATTTTGCTTCATTTATTAAAAATGTTAAATAGCTTCTTGCTAATGGTGGTTATTAAAATTATATTTAAGACATTAAAATCTATTTGATCACAATGGATCCCACGGGTTACGACTCAGTATTGAAAATACAATAATCTTTCGTTTTTTTTCTTCACCTACTTAACCGGTCGCACATAGAGTTAGAATAGCCTGTATTCTTGGATTAAAAATTAAAGTATAGTCAAAATTGGTAGTAACCGGTTGAAGCATATAAAATTTTACATCACTTAGTCCTGATTCTCATGATGCAAGTCTTATTGATCAACTTGATACTTTTTAGGCGAGAGAGACGAGGGAACAAGACACGAGTACTCAGCTTGATATACTCTGCATCAGCGATGCCAATAGTAGGGGCTTTTCCCTTTTTGTAGGGATTTTTTCGTAAAATTCAAAGCGTAGGGGAAAAAGGATAGATTTTGTATTTTAAGTAAAATGTAGGGAATTTTCAAAATATCCCATTTTTAATATATTGTATAAAAATACATAAATATTCGTTTTTCATATACAATAGCATTTAAGTACATATGTAGTATTTTTCAACAGAACCTTATACTATGAGCCCTAACAGTCTGGTTATCTACAACAAGTGCCAAAACCATGTACGTACATCTATATTTTGGGGCGCCGAAAATTCGGGTTCGCATTTGCGAACTATTCGCTTATTTTGCTATTTGCATTCGCACTCACATTCGGTAAAATGTATGCAAATATTAAAAGAGAATATTTAATGAATGAATTTTCTACATAGCCGAGAAAAAACAATCATGCCTTTTAAACTAAGAGAAATAAAATCATACAATTTGGAAATTTTAAAAAACTTTAATGAAAACTTTTAAGGATGTGGAAGGATATATTTATATATATATTATTGAAGTAAATATTTTTCCAAAATTCTACAGAGCCTTCCCTTTTATTTGCTATCGAGTTTGCTTAAAAATATTAGATATTTATATTAAAAAAAATATTTAAATAAGTATTTTGAAAAATGTTAAGTCCTTTAAAAAAGACAAGAGTAAGGAAATGAAAATCAAACACGCAGTTCGACTTAGTTTTGAATCTAGATTGAAGGATATATAGTGGCGTTTTTGCCAAAAAGAAAAAATTTTAATTTGCCAAGCAGTGTTTTTTTTTAAATAAAATTTTTATATGTGTGAGTATGGTATTGTTCATATTTATTTTGGTTTATTTCTTGTTAATAAATACCTTTTTAACAAATGTTAATAAATGCTTAAATTATAATATTTACAAAATGTTAACAGAGTATGTATTTGTTTGCCTGAAGCAACATGAAGCTACATTTTTAACGTAGGGAATAGTGTAGGGATAATTTTTTTGGTTGTAGGGGAAAAAAGGTAATTTTTTTAGACACGAAGTACTTTTTGAAATTTCTATTGGCATCACTGCTCTGCATATACGTTTTGTTTCTTTTTCGCAATTTAGACATTTCATGTTGTAATATGCAATTTTTTTTGCGTTTTAGAAGTTATGAATATTTTTTTGCACGTCCTCCAGCTGGCTGGATGTCCATTTAAACCAGAGTACATGTCGCAATTTCGGAGATAATTGGATGAAATTTGGTATATGGGTTCAAGTTGAAATAGATACGACCCCTATGGTGAGAATCGGTCTATAATTTCACATAGGCCCCATGCAAGCTTCTTTCCGGAATAGGGGCTTTATGCCCATAAACCATCTTATATTAATATTTATGGGTCGATTACGGATGACAACTGAACTGAAGTTGTGCTGCCAGCAGTAAATCAGGCAACGCCACTCATGTTAAATATACAACATTTTTTTTATTTTAACATCAGCGGCGTTGCCTGGCAACTCAACTTCAGTTCAGTTGCCATTCGCAATCGAACCATTAGATTAAATTCTTAAATTCTCATACAAATACTACTCCCAAAAAAAGCTTTCAATGTTGGTGTTGACATACAATTTGGCGAAAATAACTTTTATAATAGCTACTATGTAGGGTATTCATTTAATCGGGCTTTTGCATTAATCGGTTAATCGCTCGATTAATTAACCGAGGTTTTGGTTTAATCGGTTAATTTTGTAATTGATCGGTTAACCGATTAATAAAGTCTTGTTATAAATTAAGTCATTTCAATAAATAAAAACGCATAAATTATTTTTTATTTAGAGTTTATTAGTAAAAAAAACCATGTGTGTGAAGATAAATACGTATTTAACTAGTAGAGACATCAACCACAATTTCTTAACAGCAACTATTTTCAGTTAACATTGCATTTAACAGTGCTACTGTAATAGGAAAAAGTGCGTTTAGGAGTATTTTCAAGGAAAAGGAGCCGGTTCCACAGAAGAAAAAAGTTCTAAGAAGGATTCTGGTAGTGGGATATATGAAATAATTTTGGAATTTCAGAAATTCAGACTTGAAAAACTTCGTTTTTTACGAAAATTTCTGGCGAGGATTAGTGACCATTTTGGAAAAATATGGAATGTTACTAGCAACCCACTATATAGAAATGGTGCTCCAAGGGGTCCTCTTTGGAACCATATTAGTGGTATATCTGAAATAATTTTGGAAATTGAGAAAATTGAATTTTAAAAAATGGCGACTTTGAAAAATGTTAAAAGTGGACTTTATGGACGTTGGACAATATGGAGAAATGGTGATAGTTACTAATATGGGACCATATAGGAATGGGGAAGAAGGGTGTCCTAAAGTGAATTCTGGTAGTGGGATATCTGAAATAATTTTGGAATTTCAGAAATTCAGAATTGAAAAAGTTCGTTTTTTGCGAAAATTTCTGGCGAGGATTAGTGACCATTTTGGAAAAATATGGAATGTTACTAGCAACCCACTATATAGAAATGGTGCTCCAAGGGGTCCTCTTTGGAACCATATTAGTGGTATATCTGAAATAATTTTGGAAATTGAGAAAATTGAATTTTAAAAAATGGCGATTTTGAAAAATGTTAAAAGTGGACTTTATGGACGTTGGACAATATGGAGAAATGGTGATAGTTACTAATATGGGACCATATAGGAATGGGGAAGAAGGGTGTCCTAAAGTGAATTCTGGTAGTGGGATAACTGAAATAATTTTGAAATTTCAGAAATTCAGAATTGAAAAAGTTCGTTTTTTGCGAAAATTTCACTTTAGGACACCCTTCTCCCCCATTCCTATATGGTCCCATATTAGTTACTATCACCATTTCTCCATATTGTCCAACGTCCATAAAGTCCACTTTTAACATTTTTCAAAATCGCCATTTTTTAAAATTCAATTTTCTCAATTTCCAAAATTATTTCAGATATACCACTAATATGGTTCCAAAGAGGACCCCTTGGAGCACCATTTCTATATAGTGGGTTGCTAGTAACATTCCATATTTTTCCAAAATGGTCACTAATCCTCGTCAGAAATTTTCGTAAAAAACGAAGTTTTTCAAGTCTGAATTTCTGAAATTCCAAAATTATTTCAGATATCCCACTACCAGAATCCTTCTTAGAACTTTTTTCTTCTGTGGAACCGGCTCCTTTTCCTTGAAAATGCTCCTAAACGCACTTTTTCCTATTACAGTAGCACTGTTAAATGCAATGTTAACTGAAAATAGTTGCTGTTAAGAAATTGTGTTGGATGTCTCTACTAGTTAAATACGTATTTATCTTCACACACATAAAAAAACCTAACAGTTCTTGAACTAAAACGAGCAAACAAAAGAATAATTCGTAAATATTAATACATAGTTTTTAATTAATGTATATTATAAATTAATTAAAAAATAAACTTTAAGATTATTTTTTTAGTTATTTCAATAGTTTAAGGAGACCTAAAAAAAAAGTTTTAAAAAATATTTGGTTAAAATGTTTAGGATTTAAGCGATTTTTTTCTTTAGTTTTGATAAAACTTGACTTGGAAAAAATTCTTTCACTTATCGTTTATGTTGGAGAAATCGAAATTAACCCAATATCGAATTTCTCAGTCCTTTTCCTGGATTCCTCTAAACGTATAAAGTCCTGTTTTAATTTTTTTTTTTTTTTTTTAATTTTAACTCTACTAATAGTTTCAGTTTATTCTGTTAAAAGATTGGTAGAACACATTCTGTGTTTGTATGAAAAAATATTTTCTAAACACATACCTTTTGTATATGAGACGAAACAAATAATTAAAAACTCAAAAAATATGTTATAATTCTACAAGAAAAATTAAAAATTTCGTTACGTCGGTTAATCGACGGAAATTAACCGGTTTAATCGTTAATCGAAAGTAGACAATTTTTAATTAACAGATCAGTTAATCGGGTAGTAATTAATCGGTTAACCGAATAACGGTTAACCGAATTAATACCCCACTAACAAAATGTTGCGCTTCATGGACCAAAATTAAACATAGGGCTTTCTTAAATCATTTAAAGGCAAAATAATCTCATATAGATGAAGATATCTAAATAATATTCGGCTCAAAGGACTTTTACATGGATCTAAAACTTGAAACATAATTATATTCTAAATTATTAAAGGTAAATCAACATTAAAGTAATAACAGCATATTTAATATAAAAAAATTTCAAAAAATTATCACAAAAAATGGCTTGATCTTCCTGTTAGATAAAATCTAGCCAGTTTTTATGGCTGGATGAAAAAAACCACCAGATCTAGCCGGAAAATTGCCAAATTGGCAACCTTGGTCTGTACATTACGGTTTTCTTCTAAAAAAAACTTTTGCGGAACGCTGCGGGAACAAGGAAATTTTGTCCGTCGAAAGGTGATTTCTTTTAAAGGAGATTACACTGTATTGACTTTTTAGAATAATTAAAATAGCTTAAAACAAATTGTAAAAGTTTTAAATGAAACGATGATCTAGTTTTCAACAAATAAAATTTAGTTTCCTTAATTTAATGAGTCGATTACGTATGGCAACAAAACTGAAGTTGAGTTGCCAGGTTGCCAGCACCGAAATTGCGGCGATGCCTAATGTCCACATCTTTTTAATTATATATTTTAACATGAAAGGTGTTGCCTGATTTCGTTGCTGACAACTCAACTTCAACTTGTGTTGCCATCTGTTATCAAGTTATAATTTTTTTTTCAAAGCTTATTAAGTACATTTCTGTTAGTTTCTTCTTCTTTTGCTAAGCTAAATTAATTTTATTTATGAAATGGCAATTTATACACCTGCTGTGTTTGAACATAAATTTAATAGAATCAATATGACAACTCAATAATAATCAGCTATCGTCATCACAACATCCGGCCTGTATGAGATACAAATTTAAATTTTGAGGAAAAAATAATAAGAAATAGAAAGCCGGTAGTCAACAAAAGTATGTTTTATTTCACTATTATTTTTCAATATATTTCAATATTCTTATTCCTTAAAAATTAAATTCTTTGAAAACAAAAAAATGCAAATATTAAACCAAAATATCTTTTTGAGGTTTTACTTTTGTGAAACATACATCAACATATAGAATTCTTTAAACAGTCAAGTAAATAAATAAATAAATACAGGTATATACATAATTTTAACTATTTGTTCATGACTTGATAGAGAACTTTGTTTAATATCAGAGCTTTAAAGTAATTTAAAAACAAATTGTTTTCATAATGCATAATAGACTTTACTTGCCAGATTACTGATTTTTTGATAGATTACTTATGACCAATTTCACCGATTTATTTATACATCAATTAATGTTTAAAATTCGTTTCCCATGTCAAATAAAAATAAAATTATATGAAAAATTATATTAAAATATGAATTGATATTTGAATAGATTTGGTAAAATTGGACATTGGTAATACATAGATTAATTTAAATTATAACTTAATGGACCTACTAACCATGTTATGTACAATTCGTGGATTGTCAGTTGACGTTTATAACCTAGCATTTACACATGCCACTGCCAGTTCGAAAAACTTAACACAATCACAATTTTTTACTATACACCCACATTTTTCGCAATGGCAGCTCCAGTGGCAATACAAATTGCAGACGAGTGGAAAATTGGCACTTGCATGCCACTAAATGTCAAAGCGAGTAGCAATGTTACCCTGTTCAAAATTTAATGCAAATCGACTAGATTGTTGTCGAACTGTAATTAAAGTTTTAACTGTTAAATGCATTTTTATGATTAATTCGAGGAAACGGGCGTTAAAATAAGTAAGTTTCCTAATTATAGAGCATTCATTTTGCTAAAATAATGCTAATACAAATTAATGTAAGCTATTTCCCCAAAACTAAAACTATGTGATGAAGTCGGTAACTCTTTTTTGTTTTCTAGTACTTTTTTTAATTTGAGAAGTAAACAAATTATCTCAATTTGGCGTTTCGACGACATTTTGAAAATGAACTGGCAGTGGCTTGTGTAAACAGAAAAGCAAATGGCATGAGATTCGACTATTTCGAACACCTTTTCGTTGATAATATGTATAGAACAGTGGCATGCCACTACTTGCATGTGTAAATGCAACGTTAGGGAAACTCTTTTATTACAGAGCACCCATATAAAGTAAGATAAATAAACTAAATGATTGATTTCTTGTTTATAAAGCATCAAAATTTACGATTCCTAACGCATTAATATTAAGAGTATATTTTGTTTATTCAATATAATAGCTTAATTTAACTTAAAAGTATTAGAGACCTTATGTACAATAATAATGTTTGGCTAAGACGGCATTTGTAAGATGTCTCTTCAGACATGTCTACAAAACACGCTTATTTGTTTGTTGGCGATCGGATTAGAGAAGAAATAGGGGTTGACAATCAGACACGAAATGAGTTTTCATGTTTGTTAATAGTTTTCACGTTTGTTAAAATATGTATATGTTTATGTATATTTGACAATTAGACATGAAAACAGACATGTTTGGAAAGACATCGTAAAAATGAAAAAGGTTTTCGGTAGCATGTTGAAAAGAGAATAAATAAAACAGACGTGTCTGAAAGACATCGTATAAATGCCACCTTGTAATATATGAATACCTATCTGGAACCGAATTTCTATGACAATTTCTTTTATTAACACTTTATTTTATTATTTTGAAATGTATCCCCTAGACTGGAACAGAATAAAGTAGTTGTAGTAATAGCAGAAGCTGACGAATTGCTCTGTAGCGCAACAAAGTTCTAAATTTCGAACTTTGCCCTTCAACTTCAACTGCAACGACTACTCCAACTACGTATTCTGTTGACACTACTTTCAAACTGCCGTTTTTAACTTTTCACAATTTGCAGCGATATTCGAAACGTTGTACCCCACTTTAAACTTAAATTTATTTATGGGATTGCCGTAGAACGTAGAAGCATACGACGTAGAATTAAAACCTACAGTATTTAATACAAAGGCACAAAATAGCTGGCGAAAACATAAAGGGGTATATACTAGTGATTTTAAGCCTAAATAACCACATGAGCATGTGGTTCTGACGTAGTTTTGACGTGATAACAAAGGCACAATGGAGTTTGTGTATTGAAAACAACAATTAAAATAAATTTAAAATTTGTTAATATTATTATATACATGTATAAAACAAAACACGTTTACGACTAATTTGTGGGTAAATGAAGTGTATTTTTCGGAAATTTACTGTGTTAAGGATGGATTTTTTTTTTCAAGCGTTTTATGTTCTAATTGAAAACCAACTTATTTATTTTAAAACTATGCAGTACGTATGTATGTAAATATGTGAATTATAAATAAAGATTAGTTTGCATTTAAGTTTTGAACATATTGTAAATATTCGCATTCGCTTTCTCAAAAATTTAATTTAATTACACACGGTTCAGACGGTGATTTTTTCCATGATTTTTAAGACATGATTTTTGGTGTTTGTAGGCGAACGGTGTAGAGAAAAAACACGTTTTCCCTTCTCTGTGTCTTTTTTATATTTTTCTTTGCACTCATTCGTATTTTTGTTATGTTGCTTCATTTTATTTTTTATTTAATGTGGCAACATTTATTTACAATACAACACATGGAGCTCATTTAAATTGTTTGTTTTTATAAATAAGCAAGTAAAGAAGAAATACCGATAATGGGGAAAAAATCAACCCTAAAATCATGGGGAAAAAATCTTCGTTTGAGTCTGTTGTGTTTTTGAAGCAACTTTCAAAAGGAATTAAAATAAAGACATGATTTTTTTATCACGTTATGAATCTAGTGTTAAACGTTTTTACATTCACTCAACACACATTTGCAAGACCTCTATCACATAATACATTTCAGATCGTTATCTGGTTTAAAAGCAAATTTATATTATATGACTCTGTTATAGATTACCTGATAATGAATACAGCAATGATCGCTTTTTTATTCTACTTAGGAGGTGTATATTTTTTAAATTTTCTTTCTTTTAAAAAAACTTACAACTTATTTTAGATACTTCACATGCTCAGACATAGATTATTATTGCCCCTATTACGGTTTACAACTCAACTCTAGTTCAGTTGAAATTTTGCATTTTTTTATTATAGTTTACAACTCTGCTATGCTGCAGTTAACAAAAACATCAAAAATTTACAACACATCACTAGCAGTTGTTTTAATTACAAATCAACTGAGTTGAGTTATAAACCGTAACAGGGGCATAACTAATATTAATGGGTTTATTACTTATGGATTGTGAATTGACATAGATTTACTAGTAATAAATAAAATCAAACAGCCACTTTAATAAAATAAAACCAAATTAACTCTTATTCAATTTCCTTTATAAGGCAATTTATTTTCTTTTCTGAAATAGCCAGTCTCACTCTAAAAAATTATTCCGTGTTATCAACTGGTAAACCAACTTATTGGCCCTCCGCCTCATCAAAAATTCCGGACTTAATTGATTTTTTTGTTTATACTGGAATGGATGCAAGCCAACTTAGTATTTTAGACAATTTAGGTCTTAGTTCAGATCATTCTCCAGTTTTGTTAACATATCCTCAATTAATACATTTTTTTATACATGTTAATTTTTTTACATGCTTACAAAAAAATGCAAAAAAAATTGTTTTCCAAAGTTCTGGGGCTTAATTCTGGCAGTCGTGATCGAGTACTTTCTCGATTCGAAAGCAATTTTATTTCTAATTCTTTCAGTAGATACTGAACGAATCGATACTGAAAAAATCAGTATTGTGAAACTCAAATTAATGATTTACAACACTGAAAAAATAATTCCAATTCGTTCAGTATTGACTGAAATAATTAGATATTAAATTGCTTTCAAATCGAGAAAGTACTCGATCACGACTGCCAGAATCAGGCCCCTGATTTTTCTGTTTCAAATATATATCTGTAAGCCCAAGGTTTTGCTTCAATTTTGCCATCTAAATTAAATTTTTATTCTAAAATTGTAAACAGGTTGTCATTAAAGATAAATAATTTTTTAGACTATAATTTAATTATCGAGCTTAAGGTCTTTTTATATAAAAAACTTTAAATGTTTATTATAACCACTTTCTTGGCACTTGTTTGAGATCCTTCTTCAGGGGTATTTTCTTTCTTTTACAAATTTTACAAATTTTTAACAATTTTTTGTCATTTGAATTGTTAAATTCAGCTGATTTAATTTATCTGTATGATAAATAATTAATCGGCAGATGAAGGCGGGTTAGCTTTGCGACAGAATAGAAGCAAATAAGACATTGAGAAAACCAAATTTCTTCAATCTGCAGTTTTTTGTTGGGGAAAAAGATAATCGCCTTTTGAGCAAACGGCCATTAGTCTACTTCTACTTCAGAACCAATTTCTATTAAATTGTAAACGACGTTTATAATAATTTTTATAAGTTTTATAGAAAATTTATACAATATTCTCTGAACATACCCAGGCATAAAAAGGCAATCAGCACGAAGCTGTGCCGACGTTGATGGGGGTACTATCAACATCAATACAACGTACTGTTACCAAATTTACAATGTATACACAATATTAAAATGATAACGCCAAATGTGCGTCTTTCGACTCTTGTTTTTAGTGTTGCCAGAATATTTTAAATTTAAATTTATAATATTGGCATCACGCATTTACAACGTAGTCACAACATTTGAATGATAACGCCAAATGACCGCCTTCCGACTATTGTTTTCAATATTGTCACAAAACCCTAAATTTAAATTTACAACATTGGATCAATAAACATAAAATGTAAATATTTATTTAATGATGAAATAATATTTAGATATTACTCTTTTACATAAATAATAACATGTAATGTGCATATGGATGTATCTACATAAATTCGTTTACATTGTCTCGGCGGTTCATAATATTTAGAAGAGTCGTAATTTCTACCTGGGTAAAAACACTGTGCTAGTCGCAAACTGTTAGAACTAATTCGAGCACGCTGAATTCAATGGCGATAGCCATTTTTGAAAGTTAGCGTTTGTATTCGCGATAATAAAATATTTCAATACTTATGTACCATAAAACAATAGCTTTTGTACTTTTGGAATCATTGTTCAATTCAAATCATTTCAACTCGTTTAACCTCTTAAGACCTGAACGCGAGCCGAATGAGTAAAAGGGGTTTAAATTATTTTTTTATCTTATGATTTGTAACTAAAATTTCAGTTTTTATCATTTTTTTTTTTTTTTTTTTTTTTTTTTTTTTATTTAAAGTGGTAGAAAAAGGAGGTGCACATATGTGTACTTCAGGTCTTAACGAATAGTTGGTGAGAAACAATATACAAACAGTACGTTTTATTAAACAGTAAAATTCAAATGCAAAACTAGTGGCTAAAACTTTTAAGCTCACCATCTATTGATATTTTTGAAGCCCAGTAGCTTAAAGCAAGTAATTCTGGCTTAAAGTGCCAACTGAGCACTTACTCCTAATAAGTCCTTTTTACTCTTTCTTTCAAAAATTTCAAATATACAGGTCTGCCACAGAAGTCAATTCCGATTGAAAGTGAAAATAATTCCGTATTTTGCTTCTTCAAAATAATAAAAATAATTTCTACCGTTTTATATTTAAATCATTATGAAAAGTACTTACAGTCTTGCCACATTAATATGATGAAAAAATTGCTTACCTGAAATACAAAAAAAAAAAATTATAAGTGAGAAGAATTTTGTTTTTGAGAATATTTTTTTATTTTATGTAAATATTTGAATCGTACATTTTTAACAAATAATCAAATTATCTCAAAGGTACTATTAATTAAATAAGCTAAACGAAGATACTTCAAACAAAAGGAACCTTTTATCAGAAATAACTTTCACAAAAAGGTACCTTAAAATAGAGTTATTTTTTAAAGGCACATATGTAGGGTACCTTAATATTTTTCACTTTCAGGACGTAAAAGCAACTTTTTACTATTTAAGGATAAAACCCTTCTAAAATTACACTTTCTTAATTATTATTAATACCTTTTTTTAATAATCCCGTTTTATCCATTTTTAAAGTACAGTAAATATATTTGTAAACTGTGTCGTCTTTAATAATGTCTTTCAAAAAATATTGGAATCGTTTTCATATTGGATTGATGTCAATTTAAATTTAAATTTGCCCATATCAAACGCTTGTGAGCTAGATAATGCAGTTGCATATTTGACGATATTAATCAATGAAGCAGTTTTTTATCTTATCCATCGATATCTTCACCTGTTGTGCAAAATAGATTTCAAATTTCTTCACAGACACGCGACGCGAACTTATTCGAAATAAGAGAAGGATTAGAAAACCATGGCAGATAAGCAGAAACCCCTTTGAAAAAAGGCGCTTAAGCCCAGCAACAAAAAACCTTAAGCAGCATTTGAATAATTTGAAAAACAATATTGACAATATAAATGCAGCATCGAATAACAACAACAATTTATGGAAAACTACAAAATGTATTAAGCAGCCAACAGAAAGAACTTCGCCATTTAAAGATGTTAATGGATCTTGGTGTAGATCAGACGAAAAATAGACGCAGGCAATTGCAAAACATCTATATAATACTTTTCGATTTCATGAAATTGGTAATCCTTTTGAAGATGAAGAAATCTCAAATTTCTTAGATGCACTTTATCAGATGTGTTTCCCTATAAAATCCATTTCCCTTTCTGAGGTTCAGGTCCAAATAAGAACTCTAAATCCAAAAAAATCCCCTGATATGATAATGTTGATGCAAGGGTGGTTAGAAATTTGCCCAAAAAAGTCCCCTGATATGATAATGTTGATGCAAGGGTGGTTAGAAATTTGCCCAAAAAAGCCGTTATTATATTTGACATACATTTTTGACCCTATCTGCGCTTAAGTCACTTTACTTCTCAGTGGAAATGTGCTGAGATTATAATGATTAAAAAGCCCAATAAACCTAAAAATTAAATAACATCCTTTAGACCGATTTGGCTTTTAAGTATTTTTTCAAAAATGTTTGAAAACATTTTCTTAAGCCGTTTGTCTCCAATACTTGAACAACTGAACAATGTCATAGAGTAATTAACGTCATTCGGAAATCTTTTGAAGAAAAGAAGTACTGCTCTGTGGTCTTCTTGGATATTCATCAGGTGTTTGACAGTCTGGCATATTAGTCTATTGTTTAAGTTAAAAAATCTTCTTCCAGCTACATTTTATTCAATTATATAGTCTTTTATACAAAACAGAACATTTTATGTAAAAATCAGAGATGAGAGATCAAACATTTTTGTTATTCGAGCAGGTGTGCCACAAGGCAGCGTACTTCGTCCGGTGTTATACACAGCTGAAATGCCAATTTCAGAAAATGTCACTGTTTCAACATATGCAGATGATACGGCAATTTTAGCAGCAGACAATTCACCTTCAATTGCATCTAATAAACTTCAGAGTTAATTAAATCTAATTGAATTGTGGCTAAAAAAAATGGAATATAAAATTTAATGCAGAAAAATCTTCACATGTAACTTTTACACTACTATTAATAATATTCAGATACCTAAAAATGATTGTGTTAAATATCTTGGCTTGAGCATGGATCGTAGACTAACTTGGAAACAACATATAAAAAATAAGCGTTAGTATTTAATTTTAATTAATAGAAAATTTTTTTGGTGAATTGGTCAAAAATCTCAGATAAATATTGAAAATAAATTAAGACTTTATAAGGCAATTTTAAAACCGGTTTGGACTTATGGAATTTAACCATGGCGATTTGCGAGCCACTCTAAGACTTATTGTTCAGTTACCTTGGTATATTACTAATGAAGCAATCCACAATCATCTCAAAATAAAAACCCTAAAGGAAACTATTATTTCATTTAGTGATAAATACTTGAAAGAGTTAGAAATCATGTAAGTCCATTAGCTATTACTTTATTAGACGATACTGACGAAATTAAAAGACTGAAGAGATATCATATCTTAGACTTGCCATTCAGAAATTAGACAAATGTTTATTTTTACTTACTTTTTTTTTGTTTTATTGTAATTATTTTTACTCATTTGTTTTTTTTTTTTTATAATATTAATTTACTTTACCCGTTACATATATGTACAAATATATTAACGGCCTAAGTTATAACAATTATAACAGGGTAATAAAGTGCTTATGAAACGGATTTTCATACAAAATCCATTTCATAAACCATTTATTAACCTATCATTCAATGCACTCTATATTTACACCATCTTATTCGTCTTTGTTGTAGATATTTCTGTTGAGCCAGGCTTCATGGCTCGATAGCTATCGGCTATTATAAGACACTTTTGACTGCATGCAATAATTCAAGGCGGAAAGGGATTTTGTTTAAAGAAGATTTTCAGACAAATTGCTTTCAAACCTATCGGTTTCAGTTGTCTGGCAACCATTTTTGACTTTTGAGTAAATCTTATTATGTACGAAAGTTGTTGCTTGATCAACGTAATGCTGATCTCCCAACACTTTTTCGCTAATTTTTTTTTTTTTTTTTTTTTTTATAAAAAAAAGCATTTTAAACCTAGTGGTAGTAGTCTCACATACATACGCAATATTGTACAAAACGATTAAATAAATGCATATAACCATTATAACGAATAAACTCTTTTTAATTTATGACATTTTTTTAAATGTTTCCGTAGTTTTTTCATATGGGTATTTCCATGTCAAATCGACCAAGAGTGGAACCCGACCACTTTCGATTTGAATGAAATTTAGTGTGAAGGTTCCTTCCTTTCATCCTAAAAGATGTCTTACAAATCATTTTCGTATGAGCAGTAGTTTTTGAGATATTGAAAAAGTAACTCAACACTTTCGGCGAAATTATGACATTTTGAATATGACGTAACTTTTGAAAAAAAAAATTTTAATTTTTTTTCGTTAATATCTGTTCCTTATAGGATGAAAGGAACCTTCACACCAAATTTTATTCAAATTGAAAGGGGTCGGGTCCCACTCTTGGTTGATTTGACATGGAATTACCCATATGTAGTATAGCAAATAAAATATGTATGCATGGAAATGGAGTGTCTGATTGTTGACTTTAATAGAAGTTTGTTCTAGTATCCATAGCAGAAGTAGTCATAGATATATGTACTTTAACTGAATAAATTAAAAAATTTCATATTTTAACTTTTACTCATAGATACATACATGTATTCATACATCCATACATGCATACATACATACATACACACACATGCATACATACATACATGCGTACATCCATACAAATTTTTTTTTTTTTGTTTTTGTTAAGATAAATATTGATTTTTCATATACAAAGTAAGTGCACGTATGCATACAGACACAACGCATATCCGAATTAAAACATTCAAATAAAAACTACACTTGTAGTTGTAAATAACTGCAGTTGCCGTACGAATACATAACTATTAGGCAAAATATTTCATTAATATGTTCAAAAAAACGTCCATTCAATTTCCTATGGATTTTTTTTTTTAATATATTTTCTCTTTTTGTTGTTACTAATATTTTAAAAATGAAAAAAAAATGAGAATTTGTAAGGATTTTTTTTATTTAATTTTTTACACTTGGAGAAAAAAAAGGTGAAAAATAAATGACCGACTAAAAAACATTTAAACTAAAAGACTGACTGCCGTATTCATAAAAATATTTTTAATTTAATAAAGGTTTACAAAACAAATTTTCTATGAAAATGTTACTTAATAAACGTTTGTTAAATTATATAATCTTTTATGAATACGTTAAACTAAACGCTAAACAGTGATTTTCATTGATCTTACTGGGCTTAAAAACTTGATCTATACAAATTACAACAGGAAATTTTGTTGTTGGAAGTTGTAAATTTATCTGTAAAAATAGCCAATTCACATTGGAAAATATAAACAATAGCAACAAGTTATAATTGAAAAACAACCATGCAATTATAAAGCTATGGTCCACTTATTAAATATTTGTCCCAATTAGCGTAACTCCTACTTTTGTAAGTAGTCAGTGTGCTTTAACATGGTCTTAAAATTAGAAAATAAAACCAATTATACTACTAGACATAGCAAAAAACTATTTTAATATTTATTTTTTTTTTGTAATATGGTGTTATAATACAAATAACTATTGGAATTAAATTTTAGTTTGAAGGTTGGTCACGTTTTTTCGTCAAATATTTGCCAAGTGTGACCGTAACATAAGTCTTAAACATATTTTTGTTATTTTTAACCATAACATGTTCGGAGGCAACCATATTAAGGTTGTGGTTCCTTGACGCAGGACTAACTTAAGGTTGCCGATGACAATAATATGGTTAAATAAACCATATTTTAAACAATTTTCGTTTAAAATAGTTTTGTTCGAAGTGATCATATGGAAAAATGTTTTTCTCTGGGCATACCAATAAGTTTGGAAAAAAATCTATGTTCTCACCTATCAAATATTTGACGTACTACACGTAACCACTAGTTTTATTAAAAATTTTTTGCTTTTGTAAAACGTTTGCTGGAACGAACATCATTTAACTGTATTCAAATTTCATTATACAATTATCTTCTTACAAATAAAGTTAAGTAAGTCAATAAAAATAGTTAAAAATAAAGAAAAAGTTTGATCAATTGAATGAAGTGGGGTATAGTGATGTTACGAATATCAATTTTTAATATTTGCGAATACGAATATCTGCGCCAATAATCTCCGAGAACGAATATCTCATATAAGATTTACCGCCATTCGATATTTCAAATTGAATTGAAAAAAATCTCCAATTTGCGTCGATAACAATAAAATAATATCGAATTTATATTATTATGACATTCCGATAAATAAACTTGAAATTATCAACTTCGCACCTTAATACCATTACAATTGTTTGAAAATTAAGCAATACTGGTAATAAAAATCAAAGTAGATTTTTAGTAATGAAATGGCAAAATATGTAAAAAAAAATTGAAATTGGAAAGCTTAAATGAAAGAAATAATGATGATTTGCGAAAAGAAAAAATAAAAAGATGCGAAAGACAAATGCGCAAACGCATTAAAGAGTACCAATCACTAAATTTGCGACAATTTTCTTTCGCATCGAAATAGAGAGTAGCCCCCCGTGAACATGTTTATTTTTTTAATCTAACCGACATTGTGGAAAGCAAATAAGGAAAAATAAAAAAAGAAACTCGTCTTTTGCCTATAGCTTCCATTCAGCATCATCGGTGTCACAAATTGTAAACAAATTTTTACTCATACTAATACTATAAATATGCTTGTTAATAATTTAAAATATGATAAATCAGCTCTTTTCAACAAGCCCCACCACCTATTGTCAGACAGATAGGAAAAAGGATTGCATATAACGCGTCTAATTGTGGGTCAATTGCAGATGGCAACAATACTGAAGTTGTGATGCCAGTTGCCAAATTTATATTACGAATGGCAACTGTCAACTAACAGCTTGTTATTTCAGTTGCCACATTGTTTACATATTGGCAACCACAAAATTTTAGTTACTGCTAATATTTTTTCAAGTAAAGACGGCGGCAAAACTAATAAGCAAGTACAGTGCAATTTCAACAATCCGGACACATATACCCAGTAAAAATGCATCTTCCAACGAAGCAGGTTTGTAAGGGAGAAACGTAAAAGTTTCGCTTAAAATATCGCTTACGGAAGACATGAATTTTATATGGCGAGTTCCCACTTAGAAGCAATACATTTTTGACATAGAATAAAGCATTCAGCGCATATAAAAATTTGCGAATGTAACGATCCGCTTTGCACACTCAATTTTTTGTTACAGTTATTCTTTTATAAGCTCCCTAACAAACCTGCTTCGTAGTAAGGGAATGTCGTGGCTTTTCAAATTTTATATATACATATATTTTTTAATTTATTAGGAATTCTTTCATAAATGTGTGCTTACTTTTTAAAATGTACCATTAGTGCTTTGCAAAATAGGACAATTTTTTATTGGGTAGTTTAAGTGTCGGTCGTATTATCGAGTTGCCCGGACTATAGTAGTGAAATTTAAAAAAGTAATCTAAGAGAATTATAACATGAATTTACTTTTTTTGGAAAGTTTGTTATCGCAAATTTTTAGATAGCAAATACCATACCTTAACTTAAATCTTTTTTACCAGCCTGAAAACCCGCTCTTCCCCGTCATCTTTACCCGGAGTTTCCACATGCAAGTGCAAGTTCGAAAAACTCAATACACTCACACATTTTTACTCACTACATCACATTTTTCATACTTGCAGACCAACCTGCAAGAGAATTTGCTTGCAAGTAAATTTTTGACACTTGCAGCAAGTAAATTACAAATAAAGAAACAGGGTTACCGTGGATGCCTTTGGTATTAATTTACTAGAACTTAGTAAAAAAAAAATTATGTTTATAGCTGATTTTCTCTGTATTTATAAAAATAAAAAACAAAACAAAAATACAACTACAAAGCAACACATCTTCATGGTATTTGAAAACAAGCATTTAAAAAAAAAATTGTTAATCAAAATATTTTCTCAGAAATGTTATGATATCGGTAACTACGGCAAATTTGAATTCTCAAATTTTAAAAATAAACATAAGTTTTTCATCAAGATGAACCAAAAATGAAATAAAGAAACAACTAAATAATTTATATTTAATATTATTAAATAAATTTCGTGATAACATTAACATGATAATGTTTTTTAAACCCAAAAATAAAGCTTTTTCATAAGATGTTTTTGTTTCGAGAACATTTGGAAAATAAACTTGCAACTGACTGTGTAAACACTCAAGCTACTTGCAAGACTTTCGGCTATTTCTTCGACATTTTCGTTGATATATACACTACTTGCAAGTATTTACTTGCGTGTGTAAAGGCAGGGTTACATAAAAGATTTTGGTCTTTGCTTTTAAAATTGCTGATGAACTCGATATGATTGTTTCTCTGTTGCAAAACCATATGTAAAGCCCTTCCTTTAATTCCGAATTTTCTGCTTTTCTATTTCCTAAAAAAAAAAGTTGTTTATTATGAAAATGGTTTAATGCATTATTTTGGTTACCGGGTCCAAGTATTCGAAATAAATTGTTTTATTTCCTTCTTATTTTCTTTAATGCCGCAAATCGTTGATTTAGGACTAAAGATTTTTTTCCCCTCATCAAGACTTTCTAAAATATCACACTTTTCCTTTCTGGAAATTGAAATCACATGAAATTGAAAGTGATGGAGATTTTGAATTAATTATTTTCAAAAATGAACGAACGTAACCTTTTCTGATTTCAAAAGCTTTGGTAAAGATAAGTGGTCCTTAAAGTATGAAGTATATAAAAGAGAACATTTTTATGAACTTTAAGCACAGGATAGTTTTCATAGTTTGTTCGATTTCAACTTCACTTGAATTCGATTTCTAGAATATGGCTGAGTATTTTATGTTTTCGTTTATTCTCTAAAAACATGTCAATTGGTACGAAATTAGACAAGCCCGCTTGCGAAGGAAGCCCGAAACTGAAGTAATGACAGTGTAAAATGTGAATCAACGTGTGAATGACAAAACATGCAAGGTAAAAACGGTAAAACAACGTCATTTAATTTTTGTTCTTGCATAAAAAAATTTGGCCGGATTGAAGAGGTAAAAATTTTTAATTGTTCGAAATCAAGCAGAGTCCGAATTATTGGAGTGGCCGGACGTGCGCATGTCCCAACAATCGAAGTTGTACTGTATAATCTTTATAAAATATTTGTGTTTTTTACGTCTATTTATTTATTTCTTTAATTTTAGATTTTAAAATAGTAAATATTACAACTCGAAAACAGTTTCAACTTTTAATTCATAAAATGGAAAGTAATAATCAAATTGTTCTTTGTGTTTGGGCTTTTGGGAAAACAAAAGCCAGTATTGATGCTACATAGTAGCGTATCGCAGCAAAATGCAACAGTTTTGGCAGCGAGTGTGGGTACATTAAAATGTGAAAATAAAAAACAAGAAAATGACGTACAATAAAAAATTTATGCACAACCGGCAGAAAATCATCAGAAGAAATAAGCTTAGCCCCGATTAAACATGCTGCAGCTGAGCTTTAATTTGTCGGGTCCATTATAAGTATTCGAAATAAATAGTTTTATCTTCTTCTTATTTATTTTAATGCCGCAAATCGTTGATTTATCACATGAAATTGAAATCGATGAAATTTTGAAATGGAAAATTAAAGATTGACAGTAATCAAATGTCAAAATATGTAAAAAATTTCAAATTGGAAAATTTAAATAAAATAAATAGTGATTTGCGAAAAGAAAAAAAAAATCAAGAGGCGAAAGACAAATGCGCAAACGCATTTAAGAGTACTAATCACAAGATTTGCTATAATTCTTTTTCGCATCGCAATAGAGAGTAGACCCTCCGAAGTTTTGGAACAGGACTGGGCTCAAAAATTCTAACCAGCGGCAACAAAAAACGGTAGAAACTTTGATATATCTCTTATATAGCGTCTAATAGATGCCACGTTTACCGCCTTCTCTTAATCTGCAAAAAATATGTCCACAGAACAAATAATATTTTTTAATTTTATCTTATTTAACTTTTTATTCACTTTGAATCACTGTTTTGTTCGTTTCTTTTTAAATTTTTTACATTTATTTGTAAATGTAAATAGCATTATCAATAACAATTTGGCAATCAAACAATGTTGCCATACCTAATATCAATTTAAATGTCAGTTGCGTTGCTTTTAAAAAACGCAACTGAAGTTGTGTTGCTATCCGTGATCGACCCATTAGAAACTTTTTAATATTCACCCATGAAATTTGTATTCCCCTCGAAGGGAAAATGTTTTGTAAAACTCCGTGAACAATTTTTCGCGCTATCAGTTCTCAGTGAATGTAGAAAAGAAGAAATATTAAAAAAACCTTAAAACACAAAAAAAAATTTTATATTTTAAAGGAAAGTAGAAAAAAACAAAATAAAATATATTGTATTGGAGTGATAGTTTGATTGCAAAGCTTATTGCACTTTTATGTAGTAAAATAATTTCTAAAATTCTGCTACCACGTCTTTGAGAAGCTTCAAAACTTCTCAGGCAATCGACCTGTTTTTTTTTTGCATTTTGTTAAACAATATACATATAAGTTTGTGCCTCTTTTAACGGATTTGACCTTAAAATTAATTTTGAAAACTTAAATATTCGAATTATGAGAAGAATTACTTACATAAATGTTTTGTTCCCCAGCAAAAATAAAGTGAGAAATTCAAAGGGAAAAGTGAACAAATTACGAGGGAAAAAATTTTTCACTAAAAGGAAAATTTTTCCCGCACATTTATTCACGTTATTATTCTCCTATGAATTAATTTGTTTCATGGGAGTTTTTCATGATCGTAAATACGTTAAAAAGAGAAAAAATGACGAGGCAAAAATTATTCACGATAGGGGTGATTAAGACTTATTTTTATATACATTGTAATTTATTTTTCTCTGCGTAAATATGAGTATTATTAAAGCCCAAATTTACAGTCATTATTTAGCTAATAACCACGGTTTAACCAATTAAATATTATTTCCAGCTTTTTGTTAACCATAAGTTAAACCATCAAATGTTAATGTTACCTACTGGTTAGACAACAGCTGTTGCGTTGAAAATTATTATTTAAATTAGTGTTTTTTTTTTTTTTTTTTTTTTTTTTTTTTTTTTTTTTTTTTTTTTTTTTTTTTTTTGTGGAAAATGACTATTATGTATTGTACACAGACGCTGCCACGCTCTTCTTTTTGTTTAGCAGTAACAATGTAATTTTTTTTGTTTTCTATAACATTTCGATATTTTTTTCATCTTTAGAATTTTAAATAAAAGCACTGCTACCAACATTGAAATTTACTGCCGGTTCAACGATTTGGAACGTTAACGTTCGCATAGAAATAAACGTTCGAAATCGATGAATAGGCAGTTAGCATTTTGATAGAGTTACCATTTTTTGCTCTGATTTTTGGTAAGCCAATATACTGTATATATGAAATGTTAGTTAACCAATAGTTTTTTCGTATTTTATTTTACTAATAATTAACTAATGACTGTAAATTTGGGCATAAATAATTTATTTTTCAGTTCAATAAACTTTATAGACTTTCTATTAATTAATATAAATGATAAATCCAACAAAAATAAATTAGCAAACGAATCTAAAAGCTTTTTTGTTTTTTTTACAGTTTCTACGAGCTTTCAGCATATTTGCATTTATTTGTCTTCTACATCTTTTAATTTGGGTGCACTTTGTACAAACATGCATCGAAGCTTGTATTATTTTCAAATAAATATTTAAAATCTGTATATATCTAATGGTATAAATGTTCATAATCAATTCAAATTGTTTAAATCAATTTTATGAAATATATTTGCCTAAATGTATGCTTTGGATACTGTTATTTAATTTAAGTATTTAATTAAAATTATTTTACCATACAAAATCCTTTTCGTAGAATTGATATTTTTTTATTGTAAAATAAAACTAAAAATTATTAGCAAGCTTAAGAATTTTTAAATCAAAAAAGGTGAAAGATGAAATTAAAATAAAAACAAGTTAGAATACTATATTCGAATCTTTTATACCCTCCACCAAGAATACTAGTAGAATCGGTAGTTGACTTGATATGGGATCTTTGATTATTTATAAACCAATTTTTATTAAATCTGGCATTCAATTTCCAGTCTTATAGTGCGTATATCACAAAATCAAAAAAAAAAAATACAATAATACCGTTTACTGTGATTAATTAAACAGATCTATCCATCTACGCAATCCCCAGGCCTCTTTCTCTTAGGAAACTCTTCTCCTGGCTTGTTTTCCCAAAGTTGATGTTCCCTTGCAAAAGTTTCATATTGCAACGATTCAATTCCCTCCAAAAAAAAAAAATTTAAATTAAATTCATTACGGTATTATTAGTCGTTACGGTTTTAAGCGTATTCAGTGTGTTCAATCTGTTTCCAATTTCAAAAAATTCTGTTAAATAGATTGGCTAATTTCTATACCCTTCACCACAAATGGAGAGGTTATTTTGCGAAAGGATAACTTGAGTACTTACCATGTTGGCCTGCCTTACAGAGGTCTTAGCAACAGATGACAAACAACCGTCCCCATGTGTGAGAGAAATCAATAGCAATTTGAGTGCATACGAAGTCGGCAAAATTATACACTCGCTCCTTGTTTTGTAACTAGAGCTATATCTGTGGTGTTCATGGGTAACCGCGTATGTCTTAAAATCAAATTTTTCAGGAGGGCGGAAAAATCATTCTAGATCGAACTATTGGCGAGGTATTGAACTTTCTGAAATTGGTCATTACATAAAAAAATCGGAATTGGTCCATATTTTTCAGAAATTTTAAGAATAATGTAAAGAGCGTTAAAAATTAAGCAATATGGCATCAACATCTCAAAATCGAAAAAAGGACATACGCAGTTACCCATGAAAACCACAGATATAACCTCTGCTACTGTCAACTTCCTCTCAACGTTGAAAATAATCCTTTAAAGCCGACTTTTTAAGATCACTCTTCCCGCGAGCTTGGGTTTTAATCACAACCGACATGTTATCCCCGAAAGGTCCTTAGCCAAATGTTGGACTGGAACCGAAGTTACAGGGACTACTGATACCAGTGGTACCAGATAGGATCTCTAGTCACCTGCGATCTGAGGAGATTTGTAAATTTTCAATTCTCCCGAAATTCAGGGTTTGAGCTAACACCAAAAGGTCTCCCTATATACCCCCTAAGTGTGGGGGTGGTGTTGGAAAGAGTATAATTAATTTTTCCATTGCTACAATATTGATCTTACCCTTATAAAGTTTATATATTCTAAGTCCTTATGAATAGCGAAGTTGTTTTAACGATGTCCGTGAGTATATTGAAATGGGGTTTCCGAAGACCTCAGGTTTAATGGGGACAAGGTTGTTACATATTTTTATCACATATAGTCCGATTAAGTTTGCTGTTTAAAATCAGCTAAAAACCACGACTGCCTCTAATTTTTACCCATAAATATCGAATTAATTTAACTTTTTGAAGTTTTCTTACGATCTATGGATTTTATTTTGCACTTTCACCTGAAATAAACTAAGTAGAATACAAGTACACAAAATTGATAAAATCGGTTCATAAATTACCTTATTCTTCCTGAAATACTGGTTTTTTACACAATAGTGCCCAAACCAAATGAACTAGGGGGACCATTTGGGTCAGATATTTCTTATATATAAGGAGTTTTAAATATTGAAAATTGAGGCAAATCGGTCCATTATTTTTCATGAAAGTGTACTCAAAATTTAGGGGTTTGGTACGATGTTTAATACTACTACTTTTACTAGTTAATTTTATTAATTTTATCGGTCTATTGTGGCCTATTGATACAAATCTTCACCTTTAATAGACAAAAATCGATCTATCCTTCGATTTGATGATCAATACAACAGTCATATCATGTTATATGTCAAAGTGTTATTTAAACACTAAATAATGTGGCATGTAGAGACGTCTAAAGTCACATGTCGATATTGTTTGACCCAAAAGAGCTTGGTTCTCGTGGATCTAGCTGGTCTTATCAACTACATTACGCATTGTCCTGCATATATTTGTGTACCGTGGTGAAGTTCTAAATAGGTATTTAACGAATACCGATACCGATTCCGATATATAGGTGATACTTTAGATTTTCCGATATATCGGAATCGGCGATATTTTTCTGTCGATACGACGATACTTTTTATATTTTTTTGGAGTATTTTTGAACAAATAATTAAAATTTCTATGATTATATCAACAATAATTATTGTTTGCATAGCAGCTAAGAAAAATTACACATTTAAAATCACAGCATAAAATTAAAACAGAATAATGAAATTTTTTATCTATTTATTTTAATATTTATTATAGTTTGAATTACAATAAATTATACAATTTAAGCACTAGCATCTAAGGCTATCGGTCATCGTTATAAAAAATATTAGTTTCATATACAGGCCTATTTTGAAAATCACTTTTATTTAAATCACCTGACTTCAAATCAAATGTGCTTTTTAAAATTACATGTTTAATATTATTGTGTTCCGTTTTTGTATGTTTTGGCGTGATTTTCAATTGCCGAAAGCATACCAAGAAACATAAAAACGAAATGTGATTTGAAATCACGCGATTTACAGAACATGCCCGATAATAAATGAATCAACGAAGATGTTAAATAGTTTGGAGTCTTAAAATTTAGCGGCTGACATAGCATTAGCTCCAAATAAAAGATTTAAGGATTTAGAAAATAATGAAACCTATTGTTTATCTACAATGTTAGCCCTCGATACAAGGCTCGAATATTTTAGAGACAATGGACTTTAATCGAAAACGTCTTATTAAGCTAATTAACATGTCTCTGCATTTCGAAAGTGTTGAAAACACGGTCACACCTACAGGTGGTACAAGTTTTGATTTGAGCGTTTGTGAAAAAATTATTAGAGGGTTCGAGGAGGATGCTGTGATTCTGCTAAAGAAGAAGTCGAGAGATATCTTAGATCTCCTAATATTTCTAGAGACGCAGATCCGCTTCTTTACGAGCACAATGACTTGTTATACCCAAATCTGAAGAAAATGGTTCAACAATTCTTAAGTTTTCAAATGAGTTCTGTAGCGTTTGATACACTATTTTCTACTCCAGGTGTGGTTCAAACGGACTTGCGAAATCATTTAGCTAAGAACACATTGTTTATTAAACAAACATCTTATTAATATTTTTATAAAAAAATTTTTAATTTTTTGTTAATTTTATCGTGAATTAAAATTTAATTCTTTGTTTTTTTAAATCTTATTAATACCAATTTTAAATATGTTGTTATATTTATAATCTTCTATACTGTGATTTTGTAAAATAAATAATTTACTCTGCTTCAGTTTCGTTAATTTTAACTTGAATTAAAATTTCACCTTCTACGCCTCAAATGCCTCAAGATATAACAGTATCCTTAAAGTGGTCATTCTAATTATCAATGTGTTATGCCTATCGCCCCAAGTAATGTAGTAGCGTCTGAAACCATTTTTGTTTTGTAATACTGTGCGAATCTTATCAACCCTGAATTCTATATAACATTTGAGCAAATACCTCAAAATGAAACTTCTATAAGGATATTCTAAGTAGTGTAGGGTATTACGAGTATGTATATGATTCGTTATGAAGGACTATAATTTCTTTTTTCTCCTTTTGATTCTAAGAATTTAACTTTAGTCTTAACTTTTACATAAAAAGCATTTTAAACTAATAGGTTTAATGGAAACATTTTCAAATAAATATTTAATTACATTTCTGTATATATGTATCGTAAGGCGTTACGTAGAAGAATCATACAATTGTACATTCTTGGAATTACGAACTTCAAGAAAACATTAGAAATTTAACTTCATCTAAATTTTCATTTACAGTAATTTATTTGAGTTTATACAAATCATTAAAACGAAAACAAAAGTTAAAGGTAATTTTTTTGAGATTAATACTAAGAAAAATATACTTTAAGCCTGCTATTCTTATTCTCGTGTTATATGAAAGCCAATTTATAGAAATAAAAATCTGAACAATCCGAATATTTGCATGAATTTAATGGGTGATCCGATAGGCTATTAACAATAAGTAAGTCTATTAGTATGAGAATTGCAGGTTCAATTCCAATGCGATTGTCTGGTCTGTTTTACCAAATAAGCTGCAGTTCAATTTACTATTGCCTGGCGAATTAAGTTATTAAAAAATATGAAGTTAAATTCTTAATGCCTCTTAATAAAACACCCTGTTTCTTCATTTTTACTGCCTGCATTATGTGTTAATAATCCAATGGAAAATAATAAATTTTTGGACAAATTTAAAACTACATATTATTAGCAAAAATCTGAAACAGCAAAATTTATTTGATGCAACAAATTCGTAAAATTTACAAAACGGGTAATTTTGTTTTATTTAACATTCTTTTTAACAACACGAGTGAAGAAAAAAGGTATATTGAATTTGACATTCCATGTGGAACACTAAGAAATATTTACTTCAGACCCCATAAAGTATATATTCTAGATCCTTGGGTAATTCTAAGTCAACTAAGCGATGCCTCTCTGTCTGACTATTGAAAACACGCTCATTAAATCAATTTAAAAAATAAATTTTAATGGACAATTGTTCAAAAAATTTTGTTTTAATATTGTTTTTCTCTTTATCATTCTTTTTAACAACACGAGTGAAGAAAAAAGGTATATTGAATTTGACATTCCATGTGGAACACTAAGAAGTATTCACTTCAGACCCCATAAAGTATATATTCTAGATCCTTGGGTAATTCTAAGTCAACTAAGCGATGCCTCTCTGTCTGACTATTGAAAACACGCTCATTATATCAATTTAAAAAATAAATATTCATGGACAAGTGTTTAAAAAAAACCTTGTTGATAGGGTTTCCCGCCTTTTGTTACCTGTTAGCAACACACACGCTTATTAGACAGTAAAAGGCCATAAAATGTAGGAAAAACCTTAAATGCTTAAAAGTCCGATGCACAATAACTTAACTGCCTGTTTTTGAAAATGAAAATAAAAATGTTCGTTTCAGAACTTATGTAATTTGAAAACAAAAACAAATTTAAGTTTTTTGTTGTCGTTTCAATGTTAATTCCCAAACGGAATCGAAACCTCAATCCCAATAAAATTTCGATCGATCAACTATTTTGACTGGAGTCGAAAATCGAATTCAGCTCATAATAGGTACCTAACACAATTTGTTGGTTAATCGATTAACCGATCGGTACAAAGTGTCTCATCCGGAAGAAATTTTGTATTGGGACTACGTGAAACTGTAGATTGATTCTGACCATTTTTAGTCCTTATGACAATTTAAACGTATGTACAAAATTCAATCAAATTATTTCTGCATTTGCGACCCATACTAGAGATTTGTAAAATCGTGTACCTTTTTCTTCAAAAATGTAAGCAATTGAATTTCTATGAACTATTCCATATTTGTTTGCGTCATTATTTTTCAAAAAAAATATTTTTTTTTTAAATTGGAATTTTTCACAATATATGCATTTATAGCAAAAATATGCAAAATAAAATGCAATTTCATCAAAATATGTAAAGGTATGCACTATCAAATCGATGACATTTTCAAGCATTCTTACACTCACAATATTATTACAGTAACGGACTGTACGTTATTCAAGAAGTATTTCGTTCAGTAATTTTTAAATAAATAAACATTTAAAATTCCAAGCAAATTTATTTTTAACTGATTCTAACATCTATTCAAAAAAAACTAAGTGCACATTAATACGGATTTTCGGTTGCATTTAATATTGTCAGTTGATTAAGTAAAAGTATTCTGTATGTAAAATTAAATGAAAATTAAATTCAAAACAACTGTAAATTTACTTAAAAACCGGTTTACTTATTTTGCATTTAATTTTAACGAAAAATTAATTCAATTTTTACTGTCAAAAATTCAACCGCGTATTCCATAAAAATTTAACCACAAATTTCGTAAAAACAAATGAATTTTCAGTTATTTTATATAATTCAACTCAAATTCAAAGGACTCCTTCTGAAAAACTCTTAAAAATTAAAATTTTTATAGGTATACGAGTTAATTGACTACTGCTAAATTTATGGCAATTTGGGAGCTTAATTAATCAAACTATATGAAAGTTTATCCACAGTAACAACCATTCGTTTTTTATTAATAAAATTCCAGCAGAGATTCAGAACTCTACTGAAAACTAATCAATTTCATGTATTTAACAACAGTTTTTGACAATAAACTAATAAATTTATTATAATAAACCACAAGAGAGATAGATGTTGGCCAAAAAGTAGAAAAGGAACCACTAAAATTTAAGCTAATAAAATCATAAATCGTTTTGCGTTTAAACTTTTTTTCCACTGCAAATCTTTAACCACAACTATAAGTGGGATTTTATTAATTAAAATTGTGAAATTTACACCTAAATAACTATTTAGGCAATTAATTATACATATTTGCATTCATTTAACCACCATGCAATGCAGCTTAATTAAAAATATTTTTAAATATTTTTTTGGAAACACAAATTTAGATGTGCGATTTTGCTTTTGTTTTGCATTAAAAAAATATCTTAACTAACTCATCAAAATGTTAATATGTTTTTCGCTACATTTTTAGCTACATTTCACTAAAAATGTTTATTTCGATTTCAATTAATTGCTCTTCATGTTGACCAGCAACACCAGCAAAGTGCGTGCAAGAGGGGGTGGGGTTATCTTATAAAAAACGTTTAAATTTATTATGAAAATCATTTCAATTCATTATTGCCCACTGCCAAGTTTGAGGAATATGGATTTTTTTATATGTATATAATCTGTCGATTTTTGTTTTTGCTGCTTTTGCTGTTGTTGTTGGCATTTGGCCAAACACTAAATAATTTTTCTATTTTGAATAAAATGTCAAATTATAGCATGAAATGATAATTTTTCACAGTGTTTAAAAATGTTTTCCGTTTGGTTTTCATGTCGTTATTTGAAATTTAAACAAATATTTCCTCTATTCTAGATTTTAATTTATTAAGGTTGTTTTGGTGTATTACTTAAAAATTTTATTTAAAATACGTACTGAATTTTGGAGGTGCATAATTTTACTTTTTGCTAAATAAATTTTTTTTTTTTTTTTCATAAATATTCTACATTCTGTTGGTGTGGAATAATTTAATTATGTTTTCAGAGTATGAGGTTTTTCTTATTTTGATTTTAGTTTGGTCATATTTAATTATTTATTAAACTAATTATTTAATACAATTAATTAATATCTTAGTGCGAATTTAGATAAACAGAGAAAAAAATTTTTTTTTAGAAAATATATTGCAAGTCACGCACTAAGAACAAATTTTTAATTTTAACGTTCAATATGCTGATAACGAGGCTCTTAATACAGTTTATTCCATTATGATATTGATTGTATTAAATTTTCCAAAATTCTGAGGTGTTTCACTTTGCAGCGTTCTGGGTTCGCTTCCATCATAAAAGGCGTGCTTTTAAGCCCGATACCATTTTAAAGTGTTAAAAAATAAAATAAAAAATTTTATTTTTCTTGACGAAACGTCGAAACAATTGTGGGCTAATTTTTCGAGCATTGCTGTCGGCATGTCATGAATAACACGAACACTAAAAGCCTCCAAGGCGTCAATCGTTGCTGGTTTATTAGCTTAAGCCAGTGACTTCCCGCTCCCCACACAAGCAATAATTGAGTGGCGTCAAATGGCACGGCTTTTGAGGCCAATTGACTGGTCCATTTCTCGAAATCAACTAATTGCCAAATTCTTATTTCAACCACATCTCGACCGAATCAATGTCATCCATATTCTCATAAAAAATCATTGATCATGGTGCGGTAACGATCTTCATTAACCGTAACGCGTGCTCCGGCTTAATTTTTGAAGTAACAAGTTCCGATGATGCCAACGGCGCATTTTTCTGGTTATAATAAAGTTTGTAGGCTCTCACTCACTTGACAAAGACATTAGGCCAAAAATTAGCCTGATAGCTGAGTATTAATTTTCATTAAATTATTTTTATTGTAGGAAGGAATTAACAACATGAAATTAATTAAAAATTCAGTCTCCGACTAGTACTTGTAATAAGCAGACGTATTCATAAAACACTCGGATTGTTTATTTTTAATTTTTTACTTTTCTCGTTTTGCTTTACAAAGTGTTTCTACTTTTCTCTCTACGTATTAATATATACATATATATTTCAGTGCGCTAAAAAACAACTACAACATGCCCACAGGGCCCCCCAACCTTGGGGACAACCGTTTCAGTTTACTAGCTGATCCGATAAGTCCCAAACGTAAAAAAACAAAATATAAAGACTCAACACCATTCCCACAGTTACCCAAAGTTCAACCTCCCAATCCCAGATACATAATAATGCAAACTGTCGATCCAAATAAACCTCTCTCTAGTTTCTCCTGCTTTGCGGTGAATAGAGGTATAGAGTTAATCAGCAAAGACATTACATCTATTTCCCAGCTACGTGATGGAAGCCTCCTTTTATTGGTGAACAACAAGCAAACTGCTGAAAAATTCCTTCAGTCTAAGGAGTTGGTTGGCCTATGCTCAATTCAATGTAAGCTACATGAGAACCTAAATAGTACTAAAGGAACAATATATGCTCCGTATCTTAATGAAATCCCAGATGACGAAATCATCAGGGAACTTTCTGACCAAGGCGTCATTGGCGTGTACAAATTCCAAAAACTAATAGATGATAAAATTACTAAAACTGGTGCTCTACTTCTTACATTCGACTTATATCACTTGCCAGAAAAAATTAAAGTTTCTTGGAACACGGTAAATATCCGAGAGTACATTCCCAATCCGATGCGTTGCAAGACGTTGCAGAAATTAGGGCACACAATTAAACATTGTAAAAATGACCCTATTTGTGTCCAATGTAACTTACCACCTCACAAACCCACAGACTGTTCTCGCACCCAGTGTGCAAACTGCCTCGAAGAACATGCAGCATCATCAAACAAATGTACCAAATTCATTCAGTAGAAAGAAATTCTAAAAATTAAAATTAAAAACAAATGTACCATAAGTGAAGCTAAACGCATCCACAAGACTTCAATAAGTATAATTCCCCCAAATACTACATTCTCCACAATAGTATCAAATTATTCAACAAAATCAAATATTGTAAAAAACAATAATGAAATTACCCAAAGTAATATTAAATATAACAAAAACAATACACAAAATAAAGAATTCGAAAAAAAGCGACAATAAGCAAGGCAGTAATAATGCATCACAAAAACTTACTCCCTCCACCTCCACCTCATCAACAAACAATAAAAAAGAAATTTTAAAAAACCCAACAACAATCACAGAAAAGCAACAAGTTACCTACACACAAACTAAACAAAACATAACTTTAAAAAAAGAACATCTCTTATCTAGAGTACAAGAAATAATAAATAAGCCTGGAAAACAATTAAATAAAAAACAAGACGAAACAATGGATTATCAACTAATCCAGTCTAGCGAAGAAGAGTAAGAAATAATAAAATTTAACTCTCCCAACTTACAAAACTCTCACTCAAAATCAATATAATAAAAATAATTCAATGGAATATGAATGGCTACAACAACAATTTTAACGAACTATTTCTTCTCATAAATGACTACAGCCCAGACATAATAGCTATACAAGAGACTCTTATACCTCAGAACACCTCAATTACAACTCATAGATTATACGAGGGGTACTTTTATAATTTACCCAATATAACAACATCAAAACAAGGTATTGGCATTCTTTCTAGATCCCACGCCAATTTAATTGCATATAAAAAAGCAAATGCTCTTTTTAAAAGAAGTGTAAAAAAATCAAAAGAGGAATCTTTTGCAAAATTTACTGCGGCTATCAACCCCTACACCAACACCAATAAGATATGGAATGATATAAAAACTCTCACAGGCAATAAACAATACAACTCCTTCCGATTCATAAAATTGAACCAAAACTTTTTTACAACATCAATCGACATCGCTAATAACTTTGGGAAACATTGGTCCGACTTATCGCATGACAATGAATTCCACTCGGATTTTGTATCTAAAAAATTGGAAATACTAAACCTCTCATACGGCAGCATACAATTAACTAAAGCCGCAAAACAGTTGGAAAACAAAATTAACATTTTAGAACTTGAACATGTGCTATCAACCGCAAAAGGCAAAACTCCCGGTTATGACAAAATATCATACCCGATGTTAAAAAACCTGCCAACTTGTTTAAAATATAGAATAATCAACCTATATAACAATATATTTAATTCTGGAATTTATCCACAAAACTGGCGTAATGCGATCATACTACCTATACTAAAACCTAATAAAGAGGTAGAAAACATGAGCAGCTACAGGCCTATATCTCTATTACCCTGTTTAGGCAAGGTATTAGAAAAAATTATAGCGGAGAGGCTCTCATGGTATTTATCCAAAAATAACCTTATCAACTCCAACCAAGTCGCTTTCAAAAAAAAAAAAACAAAACACGTTAGATGCCCTTCTTCACATTAACCATTTCATTTCTCAAGGTCTTTCACATAAGAACCATATCTCCATATTATCCACAGACTTTGAGAGAGCGTTCGATCGCATAGGTGTACATATTGTCCTGCAAGAACTAATAAATTGGAAAGTAGGAACCAAAATATATAACATAGTAAAATCATTCCTAACAAATCGCAAGTTTAAAGTCCGTATCAACTCAACTCTCTCAAGAAATTTCTCTCTCTTCAACGGCATCCCCCAAGGGTCACCCCTATCAGTTGTGCTTTTTTTAATTGCCTTCAACTCCATTAGTAAAATAGCCTCCAAATACAATATAATTGAGCATTCATTATATGCTGATGACGCTGTATTTTTTTCAAAAAATAATAATAATGACAGGGTCAAATTGGCCTTTACAAACCTCCTTAGTGATATCAGAGATTGGTCCAAAACCTCCGGCGCAGCACTCTCTCTAAGCAAATGTAAAATTCTCCATATATGCAACAAACAACATTGTAGCCCCCCTATCATCTCATACAACAACATCAATATCGAACATGTCTCTGATCTGAAAATATTGGGTATTACTTTCGATAATAAATTCAATTTTGGCCAACATTGCAGCAACCTGAGGAAGAAACTTATACTAGGACTGAATATAATCAAATACCTTTCATCCAAAAAAAGTTCTATTCACAAAAATACACTTCTTATCGCAACTAAATCCCTCATACTTTCCAAAATTGATTATGGTATACAAATTTATGGAAACTGCCCAAAAAAGTATTTAAATATGCTAAATTCGCCTTATCATGCAGCCATCAGATGTTCAACGGGAGCTTTTCCGACAACAAACATTAAAAATTTACTTGTTGAATCCGGATTCCCATCTATTATCGAAAGAATATACGAAAAAGACTTAAAACTTATACCTAAATTATATATTTGTAATAATCGAAATCTGCATAAACTTGTAAAGAATACTATATATCTCAGACGTACCTTTAAAAAACAATCTCCAATACACAGGATTGTTGACTACATTAGAAAATTTTTCCCAACTATACAACCATTACAAATTTTCTCGAAACATGAACCCTGGTGGCTTTTAAAAAACAGTACATTTATACTTGACTTGCAAAAATATGACAAGCAATCAACCCCTCCAGTAATATATCAGCAAGAGTTCAATTCCATTCGTTTTTCTCCCACCTATAATACCTGGAAGTTTATATTCACAGATGGCTCTAAAACACATTTATATTCTTCTTTTGGCATAGTGAATGAAAATGAAACACCTATACTCAAGGGCCTTCTAGAACCACATTGTAGTATCTTTACTGCTGAAGCGCTAGCAGTTAAACTTGCTACTGAATATTCCTCAAAACAAAAAGGTCGTTACGTTAGTTATATGCACATACAGCAATTCCACAATCTCAGCTATCTTAAATACCAAATATTCGGAACCATCTGTTACATTTATACGTAACTTTTTAATTAAATACCCAAATAAATTGCGCATAATGTGGGTACCAGGGCACGCTGGCATTTCAGGTAACGAAGCAGCCGACAAAACTGCATGTCTTGCCGCTAAATCTCCAACATATACCTTCACCACTCATGTTGTAAAAGATCTAAATAGACTTATATCCGTACACCTTAAAGAACACAAATTAAATCTATGGGTAAACTACAACCATCGTTACAAACTTATTAATCCAAATGGAGTCACCCCCACTTTGCCAAAATCGAACACCAGACTAGAACTACGGGTTTTTACTAGATTAAGGTTGGGCCATACCAAAATTACTCACAAACACTTGCTGAAAAATGAAGCTACCCCCATCTGCCGTAGATGCAACTTACATCAGTCGACAAACCACATACTTGATCAATGCCAAGAATATTCCACAGAAAGAGTACAAATTTTTGACACGACGCCTCCCAGCTCATGTCTGAAGGATCCAAGTCAAAATAACATCTCAAAAATTTTTAACTTTATTAAAACATGTAATTTATTGAACCAAATGTAAATAAGTATCTATATTGACTATAACCATTGGAGTCGAAGGCCATAGTAGCTAGCACTCCCAACTCATATTATATAGTGTCATTTATTGTATTATATAATATTAATAAAAATAAAAAAATAAATAAAAAATAATTAAAAATTTTTCTTTTTGATTATTCTTGACTGAACACGGGATTGAACTCGGATTTACATGTTTCAATTAAAAACCAACAGTTCAATTAAAAATCCAAATTGTTATAAAATAATTTAAACTTGTAGAATTGTTGTTGGGAATTGTCCACACCTGAGCTACATATATTTAATTAAACCTATTTACACATTGTTTGAAATGGCAAAGGTTTTTGATATTTTTTAAATTAAATTTAAAAACATCATTTATTGAAAAAAAAATCACAATTTTCAATTTTTAGTAATCAATATAATCATTTTGGTAATAGATGCTGAATCAACAAATTGTTTGCTTCATTCTATGAATTTGGTGATTAGAGACAATTTTTAATTTTTTCTGTGTATAAACCACTTTTAAAAATGTGTATCAAAAACAAACATTAACAGCATTTTAACTATTAAATGTTTGTAGCGATTTTATGTTAAAGTATGGCTACAATCTTTACGTTTTGTTGCCATATTTTTTTTGCTAGTGATGCATGAAACTTCTATTCGATTAACTTGATATTCTATAACTTATATATTTTTTATAATTTTATAATTAGGGAGCATTTACATGGTGTCTTTTCAAACATGTCTGTTTTATTTAATCCTTTTTGGACATGCTTCCAACTAAACACATACAAAATAAAAAACAAACAAGAAAATTCATAAAAACAAACATGAAAACTCGTTTCGTGTCGGTTTGACAACCACCCTTTCTTCTCTAACCCGATCGCCAACAAACAAAACAGACGTGTTCGTTAGACATGTCTGAAAAGACATCGTGGTAACTCCCCAGCAAAAACTTACATTGCAAAGTAATGGGTTAAAAAGCTAATATAACGACTCATCACTACTTCTACATTGGCATTTTAACTCATTATTTTAACACGGTGATGTCATTGGAGGCAAGTACTTACCACCCTCGCTTACAAATAGGGAGTTAAATAAGTCATTACCACATTCGCTTACAAATAGGGAGTTAAATAAGTCATTACCACATTCGCTTACAAATAGGGACTTAAATAATGACTTTAAAAAAAAATTTTTTTTATTATTTTTTTTTAATTATTTTTTTTTAATTATTTTTTTTTAATTATTTTTTTTTTCTATTTTTTCTTATTTTATTTATTTTACCTTATTTTATTTGTTTTTCTATTTTTTCTTATTTTATTTTACTTTGTTTTCTTTTTTACTTTGTTTTTTTTTCTGCCTCTGGCGGGATTCGATCGCGCAACCTCGGTGCTGATAGACTAGCTCACTACCAGCTTGTCTACTGGGGCATTGTAGTTTTTGCATAAAAAAACTATGTTTTTTACTCAATTATTAAGAGCGTAAATATGAGATTAAATTATCCATAATAACAATAAAAACGCTGATTGAAAGTGGATTGAAAGTTTTTGTTTCATTACTAAAATGACATTTTTATTGTCATAATGAAAATTTAAATTTATGAAGGCAATTATTGAAATATGTTGCTTTTATAAAAAAATTTTTTGATTTCATAAAATTAATGGCTAACATGTAACATTAGATGTATGAAATAATTAAATCTTACATTTTTTTAATTAACAATTAAACATTTTTTTAAAGAAACTATAATTTTGTATTAATTTATGAATATAGTTATGTTTGTATATTGTTTTTTTATGTTCCCAATTAAAATTTTTTGTTTAACTTGGACAAACTTAAGTTTTCATATATCCGATGAAAATTTTTAACGTAATTACGAAATCCAATGAAGCGATTTTAACGAAAATACTTCATTCTAACTATGAAATTCCATTTAGACTATGAAAATTTTCATTTACCCAAGGAAAATTTTTTTATGAAAATGATTCATTAAATATATGAAGCATTTTTCTTTCAGTGTAATAAAAAAAAAAAAAAACAAATTGTAAGAATAAATATTAAAAACCAATTTGTATTAGATTTGAAAAAAATTAAACCGTAGATGCAATTTATTATGAATGAATTATAAATTTCCATAATCAACTTATAAACAAGTACTTATGTAACAGATTATATGTCAGCCATTACTCAACTACTTCTATGTAATGCAGATGGTATGAAGTAGTCATTGAAAAGTAAGTTGTTCAGTAATTGCAAGTCATTACCAAGTTTTTGCTGGGTCCCTCTTATTCTTGTAAAATAAAAATACAGAAAAAATTCTAATTTGCCAAAAAGTATTAGAAAAATGTTTTTTTTTTGACAATTTTTTTAATGTACGATAAGTATTAGAATAAAAAGTTTGTTTACTTTTTATTAATATCACTATTATTATGATTTCTTTAATTTTTTTAATTCGAAAATGTTCTTGTCGCTTAAATACAAATCAGTGGCGTTTTTCTAATGCCACTTCCGTTTCCTAAGCTGAATTTTAATTAAATCTTAATCTCCGAAAAATATCAAAAAATTGAACCATGAAACATTAGAATCTACAAATAACCACTTAAGATTAACATATAATGACCGACCTAAAATATACACGCACACACTGCTCTACAAAAAGATTTAAGCAAATTATAACAAAATTAGCTTCAAAAACAAAAAAAAAAAAAATTTATAAAAATAAAATCATGAATGAAACTCTAAAAAGTTCAATGTACTGAATTTCTGACACGAACAAGTCGAACAAGAGAAGCACAAACATCACAAACCAGAGTCGAAGCGTCTGGCGTTAGAAATAAAGAGAAGATCCAAAAATAATTTCAATACTCATACCTGTATAGTGGTTGTGTTTTATTTTTAATGTTATATTATTAAAGCTTAATTAATCACAATTAAATCATATAAAATAATTAAGTTAGATGAGAGAAGAAGAAGAACAAACAAAAAAGTAGTTTTTCGGGTTTCTAGTCTTTTATTCATAACTTTACTTTAAATACCGCGTTAAAAGTATGTTTAAGAATTTTATTATGAATTTTTGGGGTTTTGCTCACACTGAACATTTCAAGCAAATAGAACCAACACAAATAGATTTGATATGCCACTGAGTGTTGAACAGAAAAAAAGAGAAAATAAAACATCAACATTTCTTTTCATTTGTTGAGAAACATGAAACCCATTAAAGCTTAACAAAAACTAATTCGAATAATAAACATTTTTGTGTTTAACAAGATAAAAAAGTACAAAAAAGAAAACGAAAAGTTTCATTGACCACTGAAAAACAGATCTTAAAAAAAGTGATTTAACTTAAAGTGCTACAACATTTTCTGTAAAAAGTACCTTTTGTTTAAAATTTTAGGGTTCAATCTAAACAAATAATTTATTTTGACCGTGAAGGTTTTTTATGCAAAAATTCATAAAATATCAATTTTTTTTACAATTTTTTTGTTATCCAAAAATTTACTTTTTTAAAAAATAAAGTTCTTTTCATATAAAATGTGTCACTTTCAAAGAAAAGTCACGTTACATACATTTATTTAGCGAAGTCGTATTTTCTTTGGCTCCGTATGATAGGATAATTGGTCAATAATAAATAAAAAAAATTATTTTAAAGAATACGAGTATTATGTAACAAAATTAAAATTCTATAAAAAATTGGTTTCTGCATAAAATTTAACAATTTATATTCTTTAATCTTAGGGGGTTCTTTTATAAAACACTACACTACACCTCACTTGAAAAATATTTTCATACAAATCTTTGAAAATTCAAAAAATTTTATATGAAAAATTTTCAACGCACCGTGAAGGGTTACAAATTAAGCCCCTTAATTTTACTCAAAATTATAATTTTCTTCATCGTTCTCGGTTTCATCGACAGAAAAATCACCGCTGCTATCCAAAATATCACGGTAAAGCTTTAAACTTTCTATTCCTCGCTAGTACATACCCTAATGCTTTTGAAGAAGTTTAGCCACGTCAACCAACTTTTCTGGTTTAGTGTTTAAGTATAAGGTAATCGTCGTGGCTTAATCATTGCTAGTGTCGTATTTTTTTTATAAAATACCTTTGCAAGCTGCAGTAGTTACTGTTGACCGATAGTACTCCTCCCCTTGTACAAAAATTAACCTTTTTTCGCGATTATGATTCGTTGGCTTGGGGCAAACTTATAATGCAGCTCACCTGTTGCTTTGAACACAGATAAAACCTCTGCTTTCCAGTACTCAACAGCAAATTCCTCAATGATTTATAGGCACATCCGAATTCTGAAAATATGTCCAGGTAATCTTGTGGATTAATCATAGTATTGACTTTTCTAATTTTCTTTTCGATACGCCCAAAAACCCTATCTGCCGGAAGAAACGAGTGTCCGGCAAAAAAAAAAAATAAAATACGACAACAGAAAAGAAAATTTACAATAATGGCAGATTATGGCTGCAAGGCACGAGTTTTGTTCTGTTCCATGGTAGGAAGTAGTTTTGTTTCTCACCAGACAATGCAAAGAAAAAGTTTTGAAACTCACTCCAATTTTCAATGTAAAAAGTCTTCTAGTAAAATTCAACAAGATTGTTGAGTTTTATGACTTCCACAATATTTCAGATTAACATTTTACGGTCCGATTTTAGAAGAAATAGCAAGACATTTTAAACTTTTGAAACATTACCTTTTAAATCCTATGGCGAAAAGATTATAAGATTCGGAAAGGCTGAATATAGCGCACTTACATCTTTATCTGTGCTTTGCACAACTCACCTGATAGTTAATATCTGATTCATAAAATCTCTTTAAACATGTACAAATTTTTGAAAACAATTACCTAAAAAGAAAAGAAAAATTAAGTTTTTAAAAACATCTTTTACTTTTAAAATTAAATAAGCCCCTTACCATGTAAAACGCAACGCCAAATAATTACATTGAAAGCACAAACAATGTCATAAATATTTTGTAATTTTGTTGTTGCTTTCTACAGAAATTCATGTACCGTTTTAAAATTTTCAACGCCACAAGCAATGCAGCGTTTGAAATTTAAAATCGCAATGTGGATTTCTGTAGAAAGCAACAACAAAATTACAAAATATTTATGACATTGTTTTTGCTTTCAATGCAATTCTTTGGCGTTGCGTTGCGTTTTACATGATTAGGGCCTAAAATTGTAATAAAGTACCAATACTAGTACATACTGTTAACATTTACATATATAATTTTAAGAATTTATGATTATTAAAATGTTAAATCTGTTTTCCAAATTTCAATAATAACAAAAAACCAATAAGACTCCAACATTTCAATTAATTGAAAATACCATTAATATTGTAAATATGTTATAGGGCATTTACATTACACTAGGAGATTTCATTTGAAATCTTCCTCCAAATCTAGTTCGTTTACATTATACTTGTTTGACATTAGCGAGATTTGGTTTTCACAACAAAAACCGCCGACTGAAAGTTTTTTGTGTAACACATACATACTTACATATAAAGAAATAGGCATTTAAAAATTAGCATTAGATTTTCTTTATAATCAACTTCATTTATTTTATTAATATTATTTGTCATTTGCATTTTTTTTTACTATTTTACAAAATTTTTGAATTTTTTTTAACAATTTTAACAAGCAGCTATTATTGTTTTTGTTTTGTTTTTTGTTAAAATGTCATTTTTTTCTTGTGCAGGGAAGTAGTTTTTAGTGCTATATGAGGAAAAACATAGTTGCATCACTAAGTACTACTAGATTTCGAATAGATTTCGTCAAAATCTAGTCACGGAGTAGATTTTGTTTGTACGGGAAATCTAGACAAAAACAACTAGATTTGGCTCGAAATCTCGAAAGTACTAGATTTCGTTGTAGTGTAAATTGGCTATTACTTAAATTGGTTTATGTTAAGCCAAAATACGTTCGAATTATAATTTACCGACAAAAGTAAACGATACCCCTTCTAATTTTACTCGCTAATTTGTTTGTAGTTTAAGTTTATTTCCCAAACATTCCATTGCAGGTTAAAAGGATTAAAAAACCTACAACAACATAAAACCCCGACAAAAATCAAAAACCTAAAATTCACACTATTAAATGCAAACATACTCGTATAAGACCGGACACAATAGTTATTTGCACTCAAGGGCAATGTGTCATAAATCATGTCCAGATATAAAATTGTTTAGGAAAAATAGTTTTTCACTTAATGCCACAATATACACAATGTCAATAAATATTTGAGTAAAAAATTACGGCGGCACACTAACGACACAGCGGCAAAATTTACTGTGTATTCACCATGCACACAATATCTGCTCATACACATCTCACTCACTCACTACACGCAAAACAAATAATAATAATAATAAAATAAATGACAAATGAAACAAAAATAACAACAAGAAAACAAAAGTGAAAACGTTTCAACAGGATATAAAAACTCTACACGCAAACACTTACTAACACACATAAATAATCATGACAGTTTTAAAGAGGAAACAGACAGAAAAACCAATTTGGTTAATAAAACCACGTACATATGTACCTAAATTGTTGTTAAAAAGCATTTTCGAAGCCATCAAACAGTTAGAGTTTAAGCTTTTAAGCCACGGAACATGTAATTCCCTCATTAGTATGGAAAAATAAATTACTTACATGTATGTACGTTAGACATTTATATGCTAGAGTATTTGTGTGCGAGGGTTATTTGAAAAGTTGTTTTGTTTTTAAAAAAAATGTTAACACTTTTTTTCTAGACGAAATATTCGATTCAAAACGTGAAATAGGGGTGTTTATTTTAAATTCCGATAGTACTTACGAAAGCGTTAGCTGCAGGGCTGTGGAGTCGGAGTTGAGGTTTTTGTACCGGAGTCGGAGTCGAAGTCGTAGTACCCACAAAAACTCGCGATTCCGACTCCAAAATTTTTCGGCATAAAAAATTTAAAAAAATATTCTAATATTTTTCAAAATAAAAATTCTTCGAAATTGGCACTGCAATATTTCAAATATCGATTTGAAATTTTTATAGAATCATTTTATTGCTATATTTAACCATTTAAAAGGTACTTTATTAAAAACAAGTTATATAGCACTCTGTTCTATATAACTGTGCCGAATTGTTGATACCCTCCACCGACAGTTAGAATAAATGAGAGCTATAAATTATTAACTAATCTTTATAAAAACGGACGTCCGTATACAAATTGATTCCGATTTAAACCAATTGGACGACAATTCGACAGTGTAATGCTTTCATTTCTAGCAATTTGAACTAACTTGAATAATATATCATGATTAGTAACGGTTTATGCCGAACTAAAATTGTAAATTATGGACTTATCATCACGAAATCCTGTAGAGTGATTTCTGTTATTAAAATCTAAATGGAACAAACTTTTAATACAGTAGTGAAATTTGATTTAGCGTTTAAAGTGCTTTTCAGAAGGCTGCTTAATCTAAGGTAAATATCGACCGATAATCCGAAAATTTCATGATATAATTTCTGGTCATATGAACCAAAATTGGAACAAATGTTACCACATTATCTATATCTGCTACGGTTTTAGGTGTATTTAAATTATTTCCCAGAGAAAGCATAATATTGGACATTATAAGGTAAATTATGAACCGAGCTTCACGAAATTTTAAAGTGTGATATTTAGTCCTACCAATCTTTGACGTACCAAATTGTATTACAATATCATTATTTATTAGGTTTTTTAACATACTACACTGTTTTCCGAGAGTAGGTTTTATATGCGGCCTAGGGTAAATTATGAACCGATCTTCACGAAATTTAAGAATGATTTCTTTTATTATGATAGCATTATTTCTTACGGTTTTAGGCGTACTAAACTATATTCCGGGAGTAGGCTTTATATGAGGCATATGGTTAATTATGGACCAATATTCTCAAAACTTTATAGTATGATTTTTGAACTATAAACCTGTGAACTATAGAACTATAAACCTGTACTAAAGTTTGTTATGTTTCTAGCATAATCCCTTTATTTATAAAACACAAATAAAACACTAGTTTTAAAATAAAAATCGACAAAACATATAAATTAAGCCATACCAATAGAACTCTGCCCTACAATCAAGGCAGAATACAAAACAAAAAACAAACATAGCAGTAAACAAAAAATATAGATAGAATTTTGTCAAAAATATTTTAAAAAACTATGGGGGTTATTTCGTAAGTCCCTTCACTTTGCGTTGTACAATTTTTAATATTAAAATTTTTGAATTTTAAAAAATTTGTATGAAAATATTTCTAAAATGAGGTGAAGTCTTTTGCGAAAAAGCCCTCTATATAATTTTATAAGTGCTGTTTTAAAAAAATAGAATTATAAAAAAAATATTTAGTGTGGTGTGTAATGAAAAATTTTGTTTAACGTTTTAACAAAATGCCTCTGTCGACAGCTACAACATAAGTGACTGATTTGGACATTTGTGTTGGCGTCATATTTCTAAGTGGGCCTTGCATTTTCGATCGAATTGTCGTTCTGAAAATTGTTATAGGGCCGCAAATCAGCTATTTGTCGTTGAAAATGCAAGCGAACGCGTTAGCGGTCGACATCGTGAGCCAGGCTCTAAGAGTACTTAAAATGATTCTTTTGTCATTCTCTGTTTCTTTGCTGAGATGCAGGGATGGAAAATTCAGTACTATTGTCCTTTTTTGGTAGTTTTTCAGATAGAAAAAAGTACTCGCATGACAAAAATACATAGTAGTTTTTGAAAGAGCAATCATTAAAAAAACTTTTGCCTCATTTATTTCGCATCAGGAGAAATAATTTGACACAAATTTAAATTTTATCATTAACTTAAATACAAAATTTGTGAGAGTTAAAAAACTATATTAACACAACGGGAACTTATCAAGGGATCCAAGTGAGCCGTGCTTGAGTACGGCTGCCAATGGAACCTAGAAAACTATATCAGAGATTTTTAGGCGGTAAGATTTTGAAGAAGGTCGGTTTCGGTTTTCGGTTTTTCTTACAAATCTTGCAAATTGCTGGGTTTGACTGGTGCTCTGATAATTTGAAATGTTTCCAAGCTCCAGATTTTAGTTCAGACATTTCTAAAATAAAATAAGTAAAAATGCTAATTAATATGGCTGCGATTTCCTTGCAAATGCATGATTTTTGTCGATGGTCTAAGAACGATGCCGACCAATTATCTTTCCGAATCAAAAAATTTGCGTTAAAATGGCATCGATTTGTTTTTGCATATTTTTGTATATTTTAGTTTTCTATGCATATTTTTTTTTGTTCCATATTTAAAATTTTTGAGTGATTTCTTTTCAATTTCCATACTATAAAAAAAGTTCTTCAAGAAATTTATAATACACAAAAAAAATTTTTTAAATCTATAAATAAATTCTTTTGGTGCTCTGCTTAAAATATATCATTTTTCAAGATTTCAACAAAAGATCCTTTTTTTACTGATCGTTAAAAAAAGGATCTTTTTTTTTAATTTTAAGAATTTTTGAAACAATTTCAATTGTTGCCGGCTGTAATGTATACTTTCTTTTATATGAATTACGAGTGTTATATATAATTTGCAATTTCTTTAAGCATAAAAATATTTTTAAAGTAAAAGCTGAAAACCGAGTTTTTTTTTGTCGGTTTTCGGTTTTTAGACATTAAAAAATGCGGTTTCGATTTCGGTTAAAACCGAACAGCAGTCCCTAGTCTTAGACATGATTTTTCATAATGGTGATTGTTATTTTTTGTTCAGTTAAAAAAAAAGGAAGACCTAGTCGTCTTTTTTGTTCAATTGTTCACTGAACAACTAAATGATTGTTTTATGCCGGCAACAGTTAAAACTTTCGTAGGCCTCTGCAACCACATTATGAAGGCCCGTTTACTGTAATCAAGCGCTGTGACAAATTTTATAAAATAAATATGAATGGCAAACATGTTAACGTAGGCATCGACCGATTAAGAGCATCATATATATGTAGAGAGCAACCACAACCTGGCACAACTATAACCTGTGAAGAACCAACCACAGCCGATGAAAGACCTGCAGACCGTTTCCGTGTTTCTTGGGAAGGGAAGTAATGTGGCATCACCATCTCACATACTTTATGATATGTTTGTTTACATAAGAATTTTATTACTAACTATTTTTAAATTAACTATAGTTTATACGAGTATGACCTTATAGTGCAGCCCCGAATTATAACAGGCACAATTTTTGTTTTGTTTTGTTAAAAAGTTAGTTCTATTAAAACCATGTAGCAGCATACGCAATAAGGGTATTAACTCGAAATTTAAAAATGTTAAGTAGATGCAAAATACTTTTTAATTTAATATTAAAGGCATATGAAAAATAATTTTTAGACCAACTGTTTCATTACGTAAAAGTAGACAAGAAGCACACTATAGTTTAACAGCGGAAATATATGAATATTACGCGTCCATGTTTTCCAAAAAGTGGATAAATAAAAATTTTGAGTTAATACCCCTTGTTGATTAAGTACGAAGTGGACACGATAACGAGAAGAAGAAAAAAAAACTGAACAAGATCGTTGATCTGAGTGAATGAATAGTTCAATTGAACGAGGTCGATCATTAACGACACAACTCTACTGCAGGTTTCTCAGAGAGAATTTAACGATGATGACAAGAATTTTGAGCCCCAAGCAAATCAAGTATTTTCGGATGTGCCATAAACTTCCAAAAAGAATATGGGATAAGATAAAAAATGACAACAAATAAATTTTCCAATACTCTTGTAACCATTATCAATCCCAGCTGACCAATCGAAATCCAACACAAGTATTTTCAACCAGCGAAACAAATCAGCAATTTGTTACCCCTCAAAACTTAACCGATTTTAACATTGAGAATATAAATCCAAATGAAATTGTTAGTGTCTGAACGAACGCACTTTTTCAGACCGAACCCGAAGCCAAGCTTTGGTAAAATTTGCAAAGTTCGGCCGTACCCGAACCGAACCCGAACTATTTGTCATTAAATCTGAACAATAATACATTTTTTAAATTGTTTTAAACAAAATAAAATTTTCAGGATAGCATATGCAAAATGAAAATATAAATTGCAATTTCAAATAGTAAAACAATTTATAGTTAAAAACTCAGAAAATATAAAAAGTTCAATATACACGCAGAAAAAACATGGTACTATAGAACAGGAGTTCAATATAGAATACATATTAGTACTCAAAATTTCGTATTTTAATATTATTATGTCTAAAAGGCAGCACCAAATAACTGAAAGGTTCTTTCTGGTCACAGCTTTAAAATTTATAATGGATCTATTATTCGAGGGCTTTAAAGTTCAGTCAAATACATATTGATTTCTTTTTCAACTACATTTTCTTCCTATTCTTCTTGGAGTTCTACATGTGGTGTTTTCGTTTTATTTTCATTTACATACATGAAAAAAGTTTCATAAAAAAGTTCGGTGTTCGGTAAAAGTTTAGCCAAACAACGAACTTTGGCCGAACATCATTTTCGGACACTAGAAATTGTAAAAAAAAAACGATAAATTATGATTAATAACAAAAGATTTAAAACTTCAACTCAGAAATTGAAAGGACTTTTCAAATAGATCTCGTATGTTAGTGACAGACAAATGTTTAACTCAAATTAATTTATTAGCTTTTTATTTATTTTTGTTTTATTTTATTTAAAACCTTGTTCTATTTGTAAATGTGTTTTTATGACAATCAACTTTGGCTTTAATTTTTCCAACAATAATTCTTATTATGCTTTACAAGTCTAAAAGTAGAGATAGAGAGAGAAATTTATTGACATTTAAAAGGTTTAGTAGAAAAATATAAATAGAAAAAAGCACGTGGGCAACAACTAACGTTTCTAAACAGAGATAAAAATAAAATATTTAATTTCCATACTGTAAAGTGAAATAAAGAATTATACCTAAAGCTCCCCAGAGATAATATAAAAGAAACATTAAAATGTCAATCAAGTGGGGAGTTCCATTTCAAAATAAGAACCCACTGTTTGTGATAATTTTAGTTTCATTTCTTTAATCTTTAATCCTTAAAAAGACAAACATCTTGTTAAAACAGAATAGTTCATAAAACTAAGGGACAAGGTGTTCATTAATTCATTTCCTTTTTCTCGTAGTATCCTCTTCGTTAGAATGCAAGTAGTTGTTGTTTATGTTTTTTCATGCTTAAAGAAAGACAAACAGCTGCTATTCTGGTTAATAAACCATCATCATCCTTTTAATCGTTGTATCCTTTGAAGACACAAGAAAACAACAATAACACCAACAACAACACCATCCGCAGCAGACACATGATCTTTGCAACATGATGATAATAAAACTCATTTTCAATACACAAAATGTGAAAAGTATCTTATTCTACGGTCCAAGTACAACACAAGACAATTAAGACCAAAATGAAAAGAAGAAGAAAAAACACAAGAAAGAACAATGAACCTCTATTATAAAAGAAAGAAGGAAAAAAACTTAAGAACAAAATAAAACACAACTTAAGAAGAAACCGAAAAATTGAAGAAATGGAGAAAAATTTAGAAAAGATTTTACAAACACAGAAAGGCAAAGAGCACTGCAAACAGCCGGATGGGCACAGGCAGGTAAGTTTCAAAAGAAACTAGTCAAGAAAAGTATAAGAATATCTTAACAAATATTTAAAATTGTAAGAATTAGATTTACAAACTGTTTTATTATGATTGCTAAAGATAAACTGCAGTCTGGTGTCTTCACGTTCCCTCTATTCAAGTATCAGCTGTTTTTAATGACGCATATGTGTGGTAAAATGATGTTGGTGTTGAGGTTGTTGCACCAACTGTAATATTTGATGCTAAAGAAACAGGTTTATGATTTTTTGTGTTCCGTTTTCACTTTAGATGTGTAGTTTTTGCTTCTTCTGCCTATGATTATGACGAAGGAGTATTTGTAGAGAGTGACTGACAAAGTGATTTCATCCATCATTTTATGCACAATATTAACTTTGAAAATGTTTACTCTGACATTATTACGAGAGCAAACATGTTATTTTTCTACTTGACTGATTATCTAAACTGTGGGTTAAGTGTCTTGTTGAGGGACGTAGAGATTTTTAGAAGGAAAGGGAAATTTGTAGATAAATTTTTAATATGCGGATGGTATTATAATAAGAACTCTAACAACTGCATCAGGTTAGAACAGTTTTATTCAAGGATCAACATTAACACTGAGTGCATGTCAGTTGTCGAACCGACATTAGCCATTTGCAAATTTGCAACATCCTTGAACAAAGGGCAAGATTCCAGAGGGAACAATAGAGCACAACAAGCTCAAAAGGCGCTTTTCAAATCAATCCCGGAATGTTATTCTAGTCACTTAAAAATGCTCAAGCCGGTTTGGTATTGATGTCATTCGATCTCCTCTTCAAGATTCAGTTAAAGATGTGTTCTTACACGCAGAGAAAAAATATGGTTGGGCATGATTACGGCAACTAGACTATGTTTATTGTAACAATATATTGTTGTCGTACACAAAATATTGTTATCTTTATTTAATATCGACAATACTATAGTTACTTTAAGCATGTCAATATTTATAGCAATTATAAATTTAAGTATGGTTCACTGAAAAATAATCATTTTCATAAAAACTTAATAATGATAACTTTGAAAACATATCATATTCCTCAAAACCATTTAATGATATTTAATAGCCATAACATGATAACTATCTATACGTGTACTCATAATATGTTTAAGATGCAAACAAAATATCTTTACTCTAATAATATTTTGTCATTTGTAAGATAATTTTTAATCAGTTGTGTCGTTTGTTTTACATATGCCTATCGAATTATTTGTTATTTAGTGGTTAAGCAATTAAAAAAAAAAACAAGCTTAAAGAAATTGCAGGTACTATATTAAAAATAAAATTGCCTCTTATGCGAAATCCTAAAGCAATCAAGTCAAATTACGTCGACGTTAGAAAGATATCTCTGACAGACTTGTGGAAATAACTCGGTTAGACTGATCTCGAGGTGCAGATTTAAAAAAACGAATTCCAATAGCATCTATTTCATTTGTTCCTTTGATAAAACTTCCTAGGGGAAACATGTTCGATTTCAATGGGAATTATCCCTTAAATGAATACCGTAGCGTAAATGAATCCCGTTCATGTAAATCTAACCAATTAAATTAAAATTGTATAAAAAAAAGCCTTGAAACTAAATAATACAATATAAGTGGTCATTTAAGTTTTATAAAATTTAAAAGTGCACAATTATCTTTGGCTCTTGTGTGAAACTGTGTTTGTAAAATAGCATTAGGAGACAAGTTATATAAAAGTAATGAGAGCATTAAATTTTTTGTAAATTCCTTGCGGACTGAGCTGGTAATACAAGAAAAACTTCATATCTACTAAAGGGTCCGCCATCTAACGTTTTTTTTTTAAACTAGTGCTTATTTCGTAAATGGTAATACTTAGCTCATGTCTGATTTGACAGATAATTAGTTTTATCCTGCCGCTGAAAGAATATGGTTGTGTATACGCTTGAACAACGCTGGGAAATATTGCGACATTACTTTGAAAATCATGGTAATGATGCAGAATGTGTGCGAAAATTGCGTACGGATTTTGGCAGAAGAGAAACACCGTCAGCTCCGTATGTTCGTTATCTTGTGAAAAAAGTGAAAGAAACTGGCATCCTCATCGATAAACCAAAGCGTGGAAAGCCAAAAACAGTGCGTAAACCCCAGAATATTGCTGCTGTAGCAGAAAGTGTGCGTGAAGGGCCATCAACATCAATTAACCGCCGTTCTCAACAATTGAACATTTCGGAGACATCATTGAGACGAATTTTGCATAAAGACCTTGGTATGACGCCATACAAAGTCCAATTGATTCAGGAGTTGAAGCCAACTGACCATCAAATGCGTTTTCGCATCGCTAAGTGGGCCTGCGATCGACTTACAGAAGATGCCGATTTTGCCAAAAAAAAAAAAATGATCTTTTCAGATTAAGCTCATTTTGATCTTGGCGGGTATGTTAAAAAGCAAAATTGTCGCATTTGGGGCACAGAAAACCCGCACGCATACATTGAAAAGCCGATACACCCAAAACGAGTCACTGTTTGATGCGGATTTTGGTCCAGAGGCATAATTGGGTCATTTTCCTTCGAAAATGAGCAAGGAGTGGCCGTTACAGTCAATGGCGATCGTTATTGGGCCATGTTGAACGAATTTTTGTTCACAAAAATTGAAGAGGAGGATATTGGCAACATTTGGTTCCAACAGGACGGCGCTACGTGCCACACAGCCGAAGCTACGCTCGATGTTTTGCGCCCTGTTTTTGAAGATCGCATTATCAGCCGCAGAGCTGATGTCGTTTGGCCACCTCGGAGCTGCGATTTGACACCGTTATTTGTGGGGTGCCGTCAAAGATAAGTGTTACGCCGACAAGCCAGAGACAATTGACGCTTTAAAGGACAATATTCGTGAAGCCATTGGTGAAATACAGCTGCACACAATCGATAATGTGCTTAAAAATTGGACCGATCGTGTAGGCTTCTGCATGACAGCCAAGGCAGCTATTTGAATGAAATTATTTTCCAATACTAATCGGTAGGATTGTACTTTCAAATAAAAAAAGAAATTTAAGAAAATATTCAGTAATTTTTTTTATAGCATTTTCAAACAAAAAAAAAAAAAAAAATATTTGGCGGACCCTTAAGATCTCATTACAAAAAAAAAATAACATTAAATTTGTTACTAAAAATTCAAATTGATAATGATTTAACGTTCAATATTGAATATATTTTTTTGAAGCAATATCTGTATCTTAAAGAACACTAAAAAAATGCATATTGGTTTTATAATTATTAAAAACATTTAATGATATTTCAACGTGTAAATGTAAATATAATATATTCATTTCAGGGTTTAAAAAACTGCAATCGAAACCTAAAAACTTTCGAAAAAAAAAGAAAATTTGTGTACAATTTTTCGCTTTCTAAGTTGGTTTGCCAGAAACTGTTTGCATTTAATAAATCAGTAGTAAAAGCAACAGTTTTTTTGGCCAATGACAAATAAAGAAGTGAAAGAAATGGCAGTTTTTCAACTTTGACTGCAGTTTTTTAAAAGCTGGAATTTTTTAAATCGGCTTAGTTTTTACTAGGGTATTCATTCGGTTAACGGTAATCAGTTAACAGATTAATTACTACCCGATTAACTGATCGGTTAATTTAAAATTGGCTATTTCCGATTAACGATTAAACCGGTTAATCTCAGCCGATTAACCGATGAAAAACATGTTAATATATTTGTACTATTATTACATATATTTTTGTGTTTTTAATTAATTATTTCGTACAAAAGGTACACAGAAAAATTTAAACATTTTCTTTAATCACCAAATTTATTCCAATTTCATAGAATCAAGCAAGCAAGTTGTTGATTTTGCACCTATTACCAAAATGATTATATTAATTACTTAAAATTATAAAAATTTTGAAATTTAGAATTTTTTTTCCAATAAATGGTATTATTAATTTTAATTAAAAAAAATGATCAACAAACTTTCAGCTCATGTTTTGACAATTCCCAGCAACAATTCTACAAGTTTAAATTATTTTATTTTAAACAAAAAAATCGATTAAGAATGTTCTTTCAACTAAAAAAATAATTGATTCAATTATTACATTAATTAAATTGAAATACTTTTTAAACAATTTTTTTAATTGATAAAAAAACTACCGATAATTTTTTCTGTGTGTTTAGAAAATATTTTTTCATACAAACAAAGCAGGTGTTCATTGATCATCACGTTAAATAAGTGTTTGCTCTCAACAGATTTTTGTTTCACTACTTGTTATATGTATGTGTGTGTTTAGTTATTTATTTCTTCTTATATCCTCTTATATCAATATTTTAACAGAATTAACCGAAACAATTAGAAGTGCTAAAAATTTTAAAAAATTAAAACAGGACTCTAATGGCATAATGGAAGATTTAATATATAACGAGAAATCCAGGAAAAGGACTGAAAAGTTATATACCTATTCTGTATTACGAGTTGCTTTCGGTTGCTCCAGCATCTCCGACAAATGAAAAACATTTTTCCAAGTCAAGTTTTATCAAAACTAAAGAAAAGAATCGCTATAATCCCTAACGCTCAAACCAAATTATTTGTCTAAAAGATTATTTTATAAGATCTCCTTTAACTATTGAAATAACTCATAAAATCAGTCTCACAGTTTATTTTTTAATTAAGACATAATTAGTCAATTCACAAGGTATCCTAACATGTCATATTGTCAAAATGTCCTAATATTTCACAATGGTTTAAAAATATTGTTGTACGGCTCAGCCGCTCAGCGCTGGACTTTTCTGATTAATTACGACAGCACAATAAACACAGCAAGCAACGTTCTATTTATTTAAGACACTTTTTGTTAACAAACCAACAACAATATTTTTAAACCATTGTGAAATATTAGGACATTTTGACAATATGACATGTTAGGATACCTTGTGAATTGACTAAATATGTATTAATTAAAAAATATATCGTTACCTTAGTTTGAAAAAGTGCTAACTAAGTCCATTTTTTCAAATTATTGAGGAGAGATAAAAAACTGTGTATTTTTTTTAGTAGACTTTATAAAAATCTGTAAATGCAGTTCTTTTCTTTAGTCCATCCTCTTAAATTACCAGTAGTCGTTGGATTTTAAAATATATCATTTGCAGACTTATAGGCATTTTTGGACTAAGCACATTTGCTTTTTGAAATTTCATTATTTTAGTAGGGACTTAGCATATTTTATTTAAATATGTTTTCTTTTATTTCTGGAAATTAATATAAGAAATAGTTCCTTATGAAGCATAATACGTTACAGCGGTGTTCGCTGTAACTAAAAAAGCTCAATATTTATTGGTAAACAATAAATGAGAATATGAATTATTAGTTTAAAGAAAAAGTAATAAATAATAATTGCAGGAATATCCGTTACCTTGTTAATAATTTAATACAATAAATAGCTACCTTCGGCGTCAAAAAATTCACAAACCCGTATATAATTCGACTGAAGACAGTAAATACTTAAGATTGTATTTAGATGAAAAAAATATTTAGTCAATTCACAAGGTATCCTAACATGTCATATTGTCAAAATGTCCTAATATTTCACAATGGTTTAAAAATATTGTTGTTGGTTTGTTAACAAAAAGTTTCTTAAATAAATAGAACGTTGCTTGCTGTGTTTATTGTGCTGTCGTAATTAATCAGAAAAGTCCAGCGCTGAGCGGCTGAGCCGTACAACAATATTTCTAAACCATTGTGAAATATTAGGACATTTTGACAATATGACATGTTAGGATACCTTGTGAATTGACTAATTGAAAATAACCAACATTTTCAATGCATGCAAAAGCATTTAAAACTGTAATCACTTTAATATAACGAATTAAATGAAATGCAAAGTAGGTATTTAATATTGCAGCTATTGCCAAATTGCTGTAATTCTTTATAATCCAACTTGAAAAGAAAAGCCTTTATTAAAAAAAAAAATTGTTCCTTTCAACTGGACTTGGCATATTTTCTTACTTTTAAAAATTTTTTTTGGACTTAGCATATTTGCCTACCACTGCATTCCAGCAAGAAAAAACACTCTAATGGTATTATTTTTGCTTGTAAATGATGTATTTTGAATTATTTTAGCAAGCTAAAATAATAATCGACGAAAAGTGGACTTAGCACTTCTTCCGACTAAGGTAACGATATTAACAATTTATGAATAATTTGTTTGTTAACTCGATTTAGTTCAAGAATTGTTATGTTTGTCATGTTATTGATTTTTTTTACTTATTAACTTCAAATAATAAATATATTATGAATTTTTATTTATTGAAATTACTTAACTTAAAAAGAAAACTTTATTAATCGGTTAACCGATCAATTACAAAAATAACCGATTAAACCAAAATCTCGGTTAACTAAGTGATCGATTAACCGATTAAACCACAAGCTCCATTAAACGAATACCCTAGTTTTTACTTTCGGTTGCCAATTTGTGCAGTTCTTTTCTGTAGCAAATATTTTCTAATTACTTTTTCTGTGAAAGGAATCAGCTGCTTTAAAAAAGAATAACATTGAAATTGTGAAAAAACTCTTCGTAAAAAATAAAATTAAGATTGTGTGTCAAATCTCAATTTCGACGAAAAGTGGACTTAGCACTTCTTCCGACTAAGGTAACGATATTAACAATTTATGAATAATTTGTTTGTTAACTCGATTTAGTTCAAGAATTGTTATGTTTGTCATGTTATTGATTTTTTTTACTTATTAACTTCAAATAATAAATATATTATGAATTTTTATTTATTGAAATTACTTAACTTAAAAAGAAAACTTTATTAATCGGTTAACCGATCAATTACAAAAATAACCGATTAAACCAAAATCTCGGTTAACTAAGTGATCGATTAACCGATTAAACCACAAGCTCCATTAAACGAATACCCTAGTTTTTACTTTCGGTTGCCAATCTGTGCAGTTCTTTTCTGTAGCAAATATTTTCTAATTACTTTTTCTGTGAAAGGAATCAGCTGCTTTAAAAAAGAATAACATTGAAATTGTGAAAAAACTCTTCGTAAAAAATAAAATTAAGATTGTGTGTCAAAAAACATCACTTTTAATTTTTAAAAATCTTTAATTAAAACAAATTTTTCTAGCTTTAATAGTCTGGTTGTGTATAAAGTCATTCCTGAAAATTTAAGGAATAGAACTATTACAAAAAAGCTTTATAAAATACATACCTGAAATTTAGCTCATAGAATAAATTCGAAAAATAAAAAATGTTGAATTTACACAAAAAAGTTAAATTTTTTCATACCACAATAAACTAATACATACGCACTTTGGCCGTAACTTAACGTTGAATTCTATTTTCAACAGATTTGTCCGCGACAGAAAAGAACAAAAAGGGAATTCAAACCACATACCTATACAGACTTTTAATTGAACAGAAACAAAACAGCTGATTCATAACAGAAGAGAACGTACAAGCTAATTATGCCTTTAAAGAGATAGTTCTTTCCAGAAATAAAAATATCACAGTCATTTTAACATATTTGCGTGTAATCAAAGAAGAATTAATTTTATGTCCACCTGCTTTAACTAAATTCTCTCCGCCACTGCCTTTTTCTTATAGTAAAAAATTGCGTGTTAAATTAAACAGCAAAAGCCACATTAACTTTATTTTTAAACTTAATAATTACTTCAATGTTTGACTTTTAACTAACAGTCGTTTACTGTAACATTTAAAATTTGTTTTATTTGGTTTTACTTTTTCACTTTGTTGTTTATTTCTTAATTTATAAAAAAAATGCTCACTTTTTTCCCTTCGTATCGTAATGTTTAATGTCAATTTAAGTTTTTTTTTTCATGTAGACAATGAAATAACAGCTTTCTTGTTCAGGGGTTTCTGTAACTCAAAGAAAGATTTTAATCATAGAAAGAAAGAAGTCTATTTGTTTTTCTGTCGGTCTGAATGGATGGCTGGCTGGTCTTTATTGTAGTGTTGCCAGATGAATGGTATTTGCCCACATATTGCCGATTTAAAACAATTATTTTCAAAATTGTATTCCCCGAAAATTTCAAAAATTTTTTTTAAATAAGAAAATTCAACAAGTATTAAAGTTTTGTATTTTAAATGCCACTATTTGTTGGTACTTTTTTATCTTATTTATCTAATCTAGTAGATCTGATGCGAAATCTTCCTCAAAATTTAGTGAGTTTACATTGTAATTTTTTGATATTAGCGAGACTTTGTTTGCATAACAAAAACAGCTGACTGAAAGTTTTTTGTTTAACACATACTTACATATAAAGAAATAGGCATTACAAAATTTGCACTTTTATTTATAATCAAATTCATTTCTTTTGTCAATACAATTTGTCTTTTCTTTTTTTATTTTCTATTTTCTCAAAATTTTTGAATTGGATAGTTTTTAAAAGCCGCTATTATTGTTTTCGTTTTGTTGTTTATTAAAATGTAATTTTTTTATTGAGCAGGGAAGTATTTTTTAGTGCTATATGGAAGAAATCATAGTTGCATCACTAAGTACTACATACATGACCAAATCTATTTATAATCTAGTCAGGAAAAAGATTTTGTTTTGTATGAAAATCTATTCAAAAAAGTAGTAGAATTCGTTGTAGTGCAAATGGGCTATAATCGTTTTTCGGTTTCCTTTAATTTTTTGCATGGCGTTAAGTTGATTAAGATCTTAAGGTATACTCACAATTATCAAATATTTGATGGAAAAATCCTTTTTGACAGTTTTTATGGTTCGACTACAAAATATTTCTTTAATCAAATCATACTAAATAAAAAATTAATAAAGTCTTAAATGCTTTTTGACCCAGTAAATGTAAGGTAAAATCAAATAAATATTTGATCAAAAAAGTATTACGTGTGGGACGTTATATAGTTGTTAAGTGTAACCATAGCTTAAGGAAAAGTTGTCGACAACATTTTGAAATGAAGCTGGCTACTCTAAGCCGCATTTGACAAGCATACACGCGGTTCAGACGGTGATGTTTTCCATGTTTTTTAAGACATGAATACACTGTGCAAGAAATTGACACTTTTTTTCGTGACAAGCTGGGCCCCTGGCGTTTTAACATAATTCGGGTACGCTGAATCCAGTGGTGCCCGCGGTTTTTTAAGATTGGCTCTGGTTTTCGAGATATACCGTTATTTCGAAAATGGAGGAGGTTGCACAACATATGTTCGCATAACTCAAAAACGCTTTAGCTTATTCAAAAAACTTAAAAAACCGAAATTCCGCAATAAAAATTCCTTTAAGAAAAGTAAAACCTCTTTCTAATATCCGCAGTCGTTTTAGAAACATAATTTTTTTTTTGGAAAAAAAAATATTTTTTTTAACAAAATTTCGAAATTTTTGTTTTTTAAAAATTCATAAAAAATTGGAAAATGCAACTATGCTTCTAATTTTTTGCAGACGTATAAAAAAAATTCCAAACAAAACAAGCCATTAATGATTAAAATCTGTTTGCAACTTTTGATTTTAGTCACAAAAGTCGACAAATTTTAATTAATTTAAGAATTTCATAAAACGCAATATTTGTATGGGAGCCCCCCTAAGAAGTGAAGATAAGGGGCAAGTATGTCTCGAGAAAATGTTAAGGACATAAAATTAATTGAGGTCGGTCATACATTATATACCACTAGGGGCGACTTCTGGGAATTTATGGGACTTTTTCTTCAATATATTTCTAGTCTGCATTGAACATTTTGTATGGAAGCCCCCTTAAGGAATGGAGATAGCGGGTGGGTATGTTAGAAATAAATGATTGCGATGAAAAATAAAGTGGGGTTTGTCATACATTTGACCCATCTATGGGCATTATAGGCGCTGCAGGGGCCTAATTTAAGAATTTCATTAAACGGCCATATTTGTATGGGAAAAGTCTTACTTTTCTTAAATGAAAAAAAATTTCATCTTTTCTGAAAAAATCAAAAGTTGTAGACAGACTGTAATCACTTATAGCTTATTTTGTTTGAAACTTTGTTTTTTATGCGCGTAGAACCCTAGCCTTAAATTTTGAACCTGCAGGGCCTGAGATACCCCTAGACGGGCCAAATGTATGTTCAGCGCAACTTTATTTTCCATTCCCATCATTAGTTTCTAAGGCCTAGGATTCACTCCTAGGAGGATAAAATGTATGACCGACCTCCAATGTTTATTGTTTTTATCATTTTCTTAAAACATAGTTGCCATATATCTCCAGCCCTTAGGAGGGCTCCCATAGAAATATGGCCGTTTAATGAAATTCTTAAATTGGGCCCCTGCAGCGCCTATAATATAATGGGTCAAATGTATGACAAACCCCAGTTTATTTTTCATCGCAATCATTTATTTCTAACATACCCACCCGCTATCTCCATTAAGGAATTTTTATTGCGGAGTTTCGGTTTTTTAAGTTTTTTCAATAAGCTAAAGCGTTTTTGAGTTATGCGAACATATGTTGTGCAACCTCCTCCATTTTCGAAATAACGGTATATCTCGAAAACCACAGCCAATCTTAAAAAACCGCGGGCACCACTGGATTCAGGTAGAGAAAAAAACACGTTTTCTGATCTATGTGTCTCTTTTTATATTTTTCTTTGCACCCATTCGTATCTTTGTTATGTTGCTTCATTTTATTTTTTATTTCAATGTGGCAACATCTCTTTACAATACAAAACATGGAGCGCAAGGCGAATTCATGTATACGGTGGTGTCGATACTACAACAAGTAACAACACCAAAAACACAACAATGTATTTTTTTTGTTGCTTTCGTTGATCGATATGTCAAAAACACAAGCAACTTTTGACATTTCTCTCTCTAAGTAAGAAAAAAAGTAGCACAGCTGTGCTTTCAACGCCACCTGGTAAATGAATTCGCCTTGATGGAGCGCATTAAAATTGCTTGTTTTTATAAATAAGCAAGTAAAGAAGAATTACCGATAATGGGGGAAAAATCAACCCTAAAATCATGGGGAAAAATCTTCGTTGGAATCTACTGTGTTTTTGGAAGCAACTTTCAAAAGTAATTAAATAAAGACATGATTTTTAAATCACGGTCTGAATCTTGTGATATTCTATTTTTTAATTTTGCGCCTCAATTAGAATATTTATTCAATAATTGATTGACACAAATGAAAGGAATTTGTTAGTTTAATAAAAAAAAATTTAAATTTTATGGCAAGAAATTGGTAATCTGGAACAGTATAATCTATGACCAAAAGTTGTTTATTTTTGTTTCGAAAGTTATTTATCTGTATAAAATAATAAAATTAGATTTATTCTGTAAACTTTAAAATGCTAAATTGTGATAACTTCTCTTTTCTTTAAGTTAATTTTCTTTACAAGAAATTAAATTTTTTGTATTGAAACATAAAAATAAAGTTTATTTTTTGTAGTCTAAAAATTTAAAAGGAAAAATGAATTTCTGGAAAAAAATACAGTGGAATCTCTCATAGTCGGACAACAAAGGCACCATAAAAAAGTGCCTGTACAAGTGGGATGTCTTCTTAAAGAAACTCAATGCTTTCCTTTGGAAGGGATTTCCCCATAAGATAGGTTTTCGTTTAGGGAGGTTACACCGTATATGTATTTTATATGAAAACGTTCAGACACTTTCATTTTGTTATCTAGAGGTCTTGGAGCAAACAGTATAAAAACTTTCTATTTAAAGATCGATAAGTAAATTTATAAATACATATACGAATTCCATAAATTTACGGGGGCGGATCAATAAGTCCGTGACTTTTTGAATACAACAGTTTTTTTTACAAAAAAAAATAATTTTTCAGCATAATCTCCTTTTAGCTCAATGCTTAGTCCAACGTTTCTCCAATTTGTGTATCTCTTCCAAAAAATAGGATTTTTCGAGGTTCATAAAATAGACATCTGATTGACCAATAATTTCTTCGTTGGAGCTAAATCTGTTTCCACCGAGCCATTTCTTTGGGTTCTGAAATAGGAAATAGTCACTGGGGGCTAAGTCCGGAGAATATGGTGGATGAGTTACCAATTCGTAGCCCAATTCATGTAATTTTGCCATTGAGACTGCACACGTGTGCACCCGCGCATTATCTTGATGAACACGAACTTTTTTCTTGGCCATATGGGGTAGTTTTTTTTTAATCCTCGTTAAATCGGCCCAATAAGTTGGCATAATATTCGCCGTTTATTGTTTTTTCCTTTTGAAGGTAATCGATGTGGATTATCCCGCGTGCATCTCAAAAAACTGTTGCCATTAACTTATTGGCTGACAAACTTACCTTGGCATTCTTTGGAGCCGGTCCACCCGGAGAAACCCATTGTTTAGACTGCTGCTTGGTCTGCGGAGTGTTGTAAAGGATCCACGTTTCATCCACAGTTACAAAACGCCGCAAAAACTCATTCGATTGCGGTTAAACAACTTCGAACAATCGTTTATTTTCAATTGAGAGCAAACGCGGCGCGGCATCCATTTTGCAGACAGCTTTCTTAAACCCAGCTGATCATTTAAAATCGAAACCACTCTGCCATATGAAATGCCTATGGCATTAACAATCTCACGCACTTTTACTCTTCGATCGGCCAACACCATATTGTGAATTTTTTCGAGATTTTCGGTTGTAATGTCTTCAATTGGCCGTCCAGAACGTTTTGCGTCATTTGTACTTGTGCGACCACAACGAAAGTCAGTAAACCACTTTTTTACCATTGAAATCGATAGTGCAGAGTCTCCATAGTATTTATCAAACTTTTCCTTGGTTTGATTGACGGTTTTCCATTTTTAAAAAAATCCACGAGGTTGTAGATTTTGAACAGCTGTTAAACGCAAAGTAAATGACGGAACTTGCTCAAAACTTGACAGTAGTATATTAACAGGTGGTACTTGATGGGAGCAGTGTTGCATTTCATATAACTACAAGGGAAGTTCGAAAAGTCACGGACTTATTGAAACGCCCTCGTAATTCAAAGTTCATAAATTATGTGTTATAACCCCGCAGGAAACCTGGGATCAAGTGTCTCCAAGTCGCTACTTTTTTCCATTATTTTATTAAACTTTCGGTTACACTGTCGACAAAGTGCCTTCGACAGCGAATTTTTATTAATTTAACATGTTTAATTAATTGCCTAATTCAATTATAATTCACAGGTCGAGACTGAAAACGTTTTCTAGCCATCCGAACTAATTCTTATGTTTTTTTTACCACGATAAAGCCGAATATTACCTCAGTTTTCTCCCATCACGTAACATTTATCAGATAACTGTATTTTTGTGTTGCCATCCAGAATCAAAATCTGGTTCCTTGGAAATGATATTGAATTATATCTAGTTTGAAAGGCTAATGAATCACACGAGGAATAGTGGCTAAATGGCTTTGGTCGAATACAAAATCCGTGAGTTATAGTGGATCAAAACAAAGATTTTATAAAAATTGTAACTCTTATCACTAATTATTGTCTGTTCGGAAAATTTTTTGTACCACAATTAATAGCAAATTTCATAGAGGGGCGGCGAGGTGTAAAAGTTAAAGTGCTTGCCTACAAAACTAAAAATACACGGAGGACGTTGTTTCTAGGCAACGACAGATGGTAGCCCCTTTATCATAGGTTCTGCTACAGCAAACCAATCATCTACTTCTCTGGAACAACAACCTCTTACCGAAACTGATACAAGGCAAAATAAAATTATATTGAATGGATCGATACTCTAACAACAATTACAGTGAAATCTTACATGGGAATACGGGAAAACAACTGCAAAAAATTTGTAAGATGGAAATGCTTTGTGGAAGCCATATGTACCCATAAGAGCCAGAGGCAATTCTTAAAAAACTTTTAAAAAAGATTAAAATGTCTACCTGTGTTATTAGTGCGTAAATTTAGTAAATAGTTTTAAAAAGTAGACTAGACCTACTGATAAGAAATCTCTGGTTCCAATATCTACAAATGGTCTGCCAAGAACTACCTAGTCAATAGTTCTTAGGTTAGTAGTGGATTTTAAACGACAAGCACATGCTAAATGTCTATAGCAAAAAAGCATTGCCTGGTCTACAGTTCGCCGGTAAGTAGTACTGGTGACAAAGTCGATAGTGAATCAGTACAGTTGTATTACTATTGACATTTTCTACAGGGAATTTAATTTCCCGGCCACAGATTTGGGGTTAAACATGTTCTGGCAACATTGGTTGTTTGGTTGGTTGGATAGTAAGTTTGGCCGCTTGGCTTTTGGTTGGTTCGTTGGTTGCTTTTACAATAAATTGTTGGGTTTATTAAGTTTACGGTACTTCTCATATCTAAATGTATGTACATATGTAAGTATGCACACATCTATAAATGTGTATCATGATGGATGTGTAATAAGCATAAAAAATTAAAGAATAAAAAAAATCAACAGACAGGTACAAACAAACATATATTAACTGTCATTACATTTTCAACTCCACTCATTTTACTATATTGGATCCAGTAACAAACTACTTGCCACCACTTTCAGCCAGTCAGTTATAATAACTTCCATGTTGTACTACAACAATTATTTTTCCCTCTACATTTTTGAAACGACTAACTGAATGACGGTAACAGACAACATTAAAATGATGACCCAAACAACAAGAACCATGAACTACACAGCAACATCAATTGCTGCAAAATCAGCAACAGCAGTGAGTTTAGGAACAATAACAGTTTTACTGTTGTTGTGTTTATTTTTTCTTTTGAGTTTTACAATACATATCGTGCTTTAAACTTAATACAACAACAAGTATACATAAAATTGTTTGTAGTTTTTACAGAAATATTCATACTTAAGCTTCGTACAGACGATGGTCAGATCTATCAATATTGTCAGTAAAATGTGCTAAAATTATGTTACAACCGTGTGAACTGGAAATTATTGTCGGACGCCGTTGTCAGAAAAAGCATTGTCGGACTATTGTAAGACAACAATATTGTCAGACATCTGACAATCGTGTGAACACCCATCTTTGCAATTGTTAGATCATTCTCAGACGTTGTTAGCTTATTTTTTATTGTCAGATGCGCGAAGTTTGTGTATCTTACAATATGTGACAATGGCATCATAATTTTTGCAAAAAATAATTTCTAGTGGCTACGCTGCAAATACATGTAAAAAAACTAAAAGTGAAAAAAAAATTACTAATTAAAATACTCCCAGCATTCGCTGGTGCATCCATCACGACATGTTTTCCGTCCACTGCTCCAATGCAATTAGGAAATTGCCACAATTCATTAAATTTATCAGCAATGCCTGTTTTTGGTGTCTTAAAATAAATTTTAATGTACATACATATTTTATAATAGTACCAATGAAGAAAATAAATTTACCTGGATATACATATTCACAAGCACTTTGTAAACGGCATCTAAAACTTCGGGAATAATGTACGATATTGTTGATGCAGGAATGCGAAATATGTACTGCAGTGAGCGAAAGCTTTCGCCAGTAGCTAGGTATCGTAGGGTTAATACGAGTCGCTCACCTGCTGAAATACTCTTTCGCATGTTTGTTTCCTTCTTTTGAATATATGGAGTCACTAAATTCAAAAGATGATCAAATTGATCGGAGTCCATTCGTAAAAAATTGCGATACAATTCCGACTCATTACTACGTAGTTGGGTGAGCAATTTGGCATAACATCCTTCCTGCTGGCGTTGCATCACCCAATCCTTCACCCAAATTTTGCGGGGTTTTTTTAAAATTGGTTGTTCATCTTCGCTGCTTTCCAATACATAAGCAGCTAGAATTGATGCCATTGCATTTTGTGGTTTCATCACAACAATTTTATTTTCACTTTTTCAAATTAATACAACACAAACAATTGAAATTAAATAATGTCTCTCAAATGCTTTGAATTTACATTAGACAATATCTACCAATAGATCCGGCAACTTTTGCCACGCAATTATCTGACATCCGTGTGAACTGACAACTTTTGTTAATAGATAAATTTATTGTCTCACAACTGTCTGCCAATGAAATTGATAGGTTTTCTTACAATCGTCTGACCTGACAATTTACTTTTGGTGACAATTTTTCTTTGATACTATATTGCCAGCCAATTGCCACACCTTACAATATTGTTAGATCTGACCATCGTCTGTACGAAGCTTTAAACTTGAAATAGTTCTTTTTATTTGTTCACGAGCTTTTTTACTTGTGTTGTCTTTTTACCTTGACAACATTGAAATGTTTGGATGGTTTAAGTTCTGTTACTGTTTCTATTCCTTTTCTTCTATGATTTTATTATTACTTTATAGCCTTAAGCTTAAAATTTTTTGTTGCTATGGAAATAAAAAAGTCCATAATTAATCTACAACAAAAGCAGGTATAAGTAAGATTATGTGTATTTAATTTACGGTCTTCGAAAAAGGTTTGTTAAAATGAAGAACATCATTTACATATTTGTTAAAAAGAAGTAGGCGTTTGAAGCCCTTTATGACGTGAATTTAATAACCAGTTTTAAGAAAAATATTCCTATTTCTAAGATATTAAGAAATAAGTTTAACTTTTGAATAGAAATAATTAGGATTTATGAACGATTTTTTAGATTTCTTGACCCAGTAAAAACTTTGCTTACTTTTTCGAAATTAATAGCTTCTTTCACTTATAATTTTGTAAATTTCTATCCAGCTATTTGCGTTACTTAGCAACTATAACATAATTTCTTCTTATTACGTATTTATAAGTCATTATAATAATGAGCAAAATAATCACTTACACGGTAATGGTTTACAAAAGTGATTCCAAAAAGAGCAAAATTTTTTATTAATATTTTCTTTGTTATTTTTTTTGGCTTTTTGGTAATTATTTGCTATATTGTAAAAAAAATCAAATATCAAAAACAAATAAAACAGCTTTGAAAAATATTCACCCTTATCGTGAATAATTTTACCCTCGTAATTTGTTCCCTTTTCACGTATTTGCGATCATGAAAAACTCCCATGAAAAAATTAATTCATAGGAGAATAATAACGTGAAAAAAATTTTCGCGGGAAAAAATTCCCCTTATCGTGAAAAATTTTTTTCCTCGTAATTTGTTCACTTTTCCCTTTGAATTTCTCACTTTATTTTTGCTGGGAAACAAAAACATTTATGTCAGTAATTCTTCTCATAATTCGAATATTGAGGTTTACAAAATTAATTTTAAGGTCAATTTCCTTTAAAAGAGGCACAAACTTATATGTATGTATATTGTTCAACAAAATGCAAAAAACAGGTCGATTCCCGGAAGAGTTATGAAGCTTTTCAAAGACGTGGTAGCAGAATTTTAGAAATTTTTTATTAAATAAAAGCGCAATAAGCTAATGTTGCAATCAAACTATTACTCCAATACAATATATTTTATTTTGTTTTTTTTTAGCTTTTGTTTAAAATATACCTACGTGTATATTTTTAGACAAAAAAATTTTTTTGATCAGCCATGTTCTGGAAAACGAATTCGAGTGAAATTGAAATCGAACAAATTTCCAAACCACTTATATCTATTAGAATAACCCTAAAAATCATGGAAAACGATGGTAATTTTTAAAAAAATTTGAATGAAAATTTCTTTCGATTTAAATTTTACTCGATTTCGATTTCCAGAACATGGCCGAATGTTTTTTAATATTTCTTCTTTTTTTACATTCACTGAGAACTGATAGCGCGAAAAATTGTTCACGGGAGTTTCACGATAGCATTTTTCCCTTCGACGGGAATAAAAATTTCATGGGAACAAAAATTCCACTTCTTTTTCACGATAGGGGTAATTATCAGGTGTGGTTCTAGCCCTGCGGGAAGTTTGTGTCAATTGTTCTAGCAGACTGGTCCTGGGATTTGTGGATATAAAAAAAGTACAAAAAGGAAGAACTCATGACCAGTGAAAAGAGAATCAATCTTTTAACTGGTATATAAAGAACCAAAAGGTAGAAAAAGTAATGAAAACCACAGAAAACTCCATTGTAGTAACTAGCAATAAACACGTTAATTGAGAATAGACGTGTGACTTGTCATATGGTGGCTGTTAGGTGTCAGTTGATCCCTCCAATGACAACCCCATGTAAAAGTGATAGGTCAGATTCATATAAAGTGAACTGTTCCCTACCACCAAAGACCTATCACAGGATTACTTTGGTGTCAGTTCGCTTCCCTCTAGGGAGGTTTCGACTCGTATTGAAAACGCAAAATTGTTTGAACCCGCATAACTCATAAATTGGTGTTCTCAAATCTGCATGTTTTTGTGTATTCGAAGGTTTTGTTTGGGAAAAAATCTATTGCAAACATAAAAACCGTTTTTGATTTTTTCAGCTGTTTTAAAAAATTGTATTTTATTTTCTTGATTCTATCAAAAATTACTTCTATATATACAATTACGGAAAAAAGAAACAACTTGAAATTTTTGGATAAGTTAAAAAAAATATTTGTCTGAAAATATACATATCGTCGGTTGATAATTTAAATGTCGTATGTGGATTTTTTGCGGTTTTGAGTTAAGATCGATTCCTTAGGTTTTCCGACCTGATCTTTTGGCGTAATCAGTTTTTCGATACCTCATACGGTTTTCGAGATATGGAGTGTTGAGTTTGTCGCATGTGGTATTTGCTGAGGCAATTTTCAAATTAAATGTGTTCAAACTCAATTTACTCGAAACTATCGGAATCCACATACGACAATTAAATTATCAGCCGACGATATATTTTTTTGATTACATTGAATTACGAACATTTCAAATTAAAAATCAAAATTTTATTTTTGTTAAAAATGTCATCAAATATAAGAATAAAAGTCGATTCGTTTTACTTTCACCAACACCTTAATAGTGTAATTGAAAACGAATAAAAACATGTGGATGTGAATTGCAGAATTCTGAAGTCATCCACTTTCAAGTTAATTCGGATTCTGCAACATACCTGAATGACTCACTTTTCAAGTATGCACCATTTAATTAAATTTTATACCTATTCATTGGTTCATTCAGTAGAATTGTAAGCATTACTTTTGCTTTTTCTGATTACACAACAACACATTATTTTGTAGGCGAAGTTTTTACTGGGAATATTTAAAAAAAAAAGAATTAAATAAATATGTACACTTATAAAAATATTATAAGATTGAAGGTTGTTAAAATCGTTGTCCGTTCAAATTTAGTGAAATTATAGTTTTTTACGAAGCAATTTATTTTTTAACATTTATGTTTGTTATTAAAAAAACAAACTACCAAGCAATACTGTTTTTCCGTACTAATATTGTTATGTAGTTTGATTTTTTGTCAGTTAAATTATATTTTTTAAAGCAATAACTTTTACGGAATATACTGTTAAATAAAAAACAAATTCAAAAATTTATGTAAAATTTATTTATTTTAAATGAAATGTAAATGATGCGCTTTTTAAATAAATTTTTAAATTTTTGTTTAATATGAATTTTCTGTGGAATTTACCTACATATTTTGAGTGTAATAGAGCAGATTTAGAATAGATCTAAAACAGAACTAGAAGAAAACAAGAGAGCTACTTCGTATATTCGGCTTTGCCGAACTTTATATACCTTTTCCCATTATACAGTCGAACTTTTGTATAGTGAACTTATTTTCAAGGAAGCCCTCCCGATAATAAATTGATTTGAAAAACATCATTTCCTTCAATTTTTAGTGTATTTTGATCTCCTTTTAAAGGGTGCAGTTACTCAAACATTTACAGAAAAGTTTTTTTTTTAATATCAATATACAGTACTTCTTCCACGCTTCAAGACATAAAAAAGTACATAAACACTTTTTAAAATAAATTTAAAAAAATTTAAATTTTCGACGTGTTTGCACTTTGTTATTAATTTTATTTTCGTTTTCGTTTTCGATACGAGCAGAAAGTTATATAAATACCATTCTTAAGATATAAATAAATCTATTTTGTACCACGCCCACTTTCCAATTCCGCCCAAATTTTGTCGGATGTTGTGTATTGATAACCATGATGATTGTACCTAATTTTGAAGCTTTGACGTTTTCTAGATAAACAGAAATATATAATGCCTTTGTATGGGAGGTGCCAACGCCCACTTTTCTAATCCCTTAGAGTTGGTGTATTGGTTAAGGATATAACAAGACCATAGCCAAAATTAACTGCCAGGCCCACAATATCGACAAGAACATTTCTTTCGTATACTTATATTGAAAACAAAAACAAATTTTAGTATTTTACTATTGTTTTCAATATAAATAAGCGAAAGAAATATTCTTGTCGATATTGTGGGCCTGGCGGTAAACTACTGCTAAGCACAAAACTAGATCTTCACTTGAACTGAATTCGAACTCAATTTAAACCTAATCGGAACGAGAGTTAAACAATGTAGTTATCTAAGAACTATTGGATACTTAAATGTAATAATATTATATAGACAAAAAGTTTGGCAGAGTTCTTAAATAATTGTAAATGTTTTTTAAACATAAAATATATTTTTTTTGTTAAACATCCTTTGCACTTGAAAGTATTTAGATTAAATTTGGTCCAAACTTATTTTATTGCTATCAAAATAATCTTTAAAAATTTTATAGAAATCGGTTTATATTTGACCATAGCTCACATACAAATACGACTCCCGAAAATAACTTTTAATGCCATAAGTTCCTTATGAATGTTGGTATTGACATAAAAATTGGGGACAATAACTTTTACTTTAGCTACTATGTCATGATAAAATTATGTGCTGGTGGTTCCGAAATTAACCATAGGTCCCATATAAACCCCCTCCTTAAAATCTCATATCTATGAAGATATCTAAATAATATTCGGCACAAAGATTTTTTACATGAGTCTTAACCCTCATAACATAATTTTGTTTAGGCGGTTCCATGATTGGCCATGAGTTCCAAATGGGGTACACTATCGAAAATGGGTTTTAAAATACTGTGGGTATCATATGGTCGGGCTGGACCGACTATACTTTCTTACTTGTATAAGTTAATTTGGCTTTATTAAATGTTTAAATTTAAAATTATAGCGAAATTATTTGAGAAATATTTTTTTTTACTCAATACAAATCGTATTCAAGGAAAAGACTATTAAAAATTTTAAAATAAAAATCTGTCTTCTTCCATGCACAGTATTTAAAATTAATTAATGTAATAATTTAATTAATTAATTTTTTACTTGAAAGAAAATTAAAAATAAAATTTTGATTTTATTAACATTTTAGTTGTTTTGAAATTAATTTTTAATTAAATATTAAAAAAATATTAATTGATTTTTTTCGTTTAAAATAAAATAATTTAAGCTTGTAGAATTGTTGTTGGGAATTGTCAATATTTAATTAAATAAATTAACAAATTGTTTGAAATGGCAAAGTTTTTTGATCATTTTTTTAATTAAAATTTAAAATATCATTTATTGAAAAAGAATATTCACAATTTTACAATTTTTAGTTATCAATGTAATCATTTTGGTAATAGACAATTTGTTTGCTTGATATTAAGAATTTCGTATAAATTTGGTGATTAGAGACAATTTTTAATTTTTTCTGTGTGTTGTCACTGTTTTTATTCAAGTGATCACTTTTTGTAATTTGTAACTAAAAAGCAAACTAAAATATGCAAAAAGAAATAAATAAATAAAAGTACTCAAGTAAATAATTCAATGAAAATTAAAACCGATTACAAAACTCATAGCACAACATGGGACACAATAAACAACAAAAGAAAAGAAGTTTTGAGTGCAAAATAACTTAATTAAGTCAAAAACCAAATTGAGCAATAAGTTCAAAATCAGAAAGAAAAAAGATCACAAATCTTTTTTTCTTAAATTGAAATTTTTATTTTAGACTGGCAATGTGTATGACAGAAAAAAAATGATCACATAAATAATAAAACGAAATTAAGTACTCGCAATTACGGGATTATTTTCATCTATTTTTATGTTGTTGGTCACAACATCAAAAAAAAAATTTTTTGCGTACATGCTTGATTCTATTAGCATTGAAAAACAAACATCCCACAATTCACGCAAGAGTAGTTAAATAATCAAGTACACTGACAGAAAATATTATTTAAGCTTAAATTTAACAAAAAAAAAACTAGAACAGAACTAAAAAACAACTATGTAAATAAGAAATTGAACAGAGTAAAAACCACACTAAACAGAAAAGAACATGGAACATAAACAGAACTAGCACGAGAACAAAACTAGAATTAAACTAGAAGAGAACTTGAGAAGAACTATAACATAACAAGAACAGAAAAAGAAGAGAACTTGTACAGAGCTAGAACAGAACCAGAATGGATCCAGAATATACTAGAACACAATAAAACAAAAACTTGACAAGACTAGTACAGAACTTGAACAGAAATACAACAGAACTAGAACAAAATTGGAACGGAACAAGAACGAATCAGAATACAACTGGAACAGAACTTCAAAAAAAACTAAAACAGAACTATAAAAACTCTGGAATAGCACTTTAGAAAAATTAGAGAAGAACAAGAAGATGGCAGGAACTGGGCTAAACCAAAATATTTGATGAATTTGCAACTAAATGAGAACACAACTCAATCAGAATTGAAGTAGAAGAGACTATTTACATACATAACTTTATCAAGACTTCAACAGAAAATGAAACTAATCATAATTTTACGCTATTTTATGACAAAGATCACTTGCTCTGAAACACAATGTTAGTCAAAGCGTTAAATTCTTTAAAGATAAATTAAATTTTGTACTATTGTTAAATAAAGTGTACACGCGACTTATTCCAAAGCACGTTTATTGATTTTGTTTTTTTTTTTTTAAATAAATTCAAAAATTCACTGCAACATACAGCATTTTTAACAAAATCTTAAAGTAATTAAAAATGTTCCTGAAAAAAGCAAAAATTTTAACAAGAAACAAATTTTAACAAGAAACAAATTTTAAAGAAATGTATCTTGACCTAAATTCTTTTCTCTTAAGTCATATTTTTACATTCACTATAACAAAAGCACCAATAATACGATACATATTAAAATTAACAGAAACTCACAAAAGAAAGTAAGTGTGATCAACAAAAAAAATATCTTCCTTTATATTCACATTTTGCCATTAGCAACATTTTTTTTTTTTTTTTTTTTTTTTTGAAAAAAAAGAAAGATTTCACTTTCTATTTTCAGTTATTCATTACACAAGAAAGAGACTTAAAATTTCACTTTTCTTTTAATTTGTAACCGAATTAAAAATATTAATGACCTGGTTAAAAAGTTTTTAATAATTTTTTTCCTGAATATGTAAAAATATTTCATTAGTTACTATGCCCTTGTAGATTTAATTGTTTTCTTCCGGGGGTTTTTTTTTTCTTTTGCCTCATGGAGTAAATCAATTTTTCGTTTGCATGCCTTTCGGTGTGAGTTGCAGGATATTGACCACTTTTCCAATACAATTGCCACAACCTCTTTTTTTGCCCTTTACTTACTTTTTAAATACTTTTGCTTGTTAATTTAATTTGCAATGAACTCAGACGCACACACTGATATTATTCCTTTTATGGATACTTTTGTTCTTTCTTTAGATGAAATTTATTTGAGCACATGGAAGTAGGTGGGAATTTTTGTTCTAGTTTTAAGGAGGTTACACCAAAAGATGAATGAATCATATTGTTGCTTGTAGTATCCTTTTGCAAGTAACCCTTTTTTACTTGGGTCAGAGATTTTAAAATCAGGAGTACGTACATTTTCTAGAAATGTTTAGGAAGCAGTCAGTAAAAGCACTAAAAAGTTTTTAATAAAATAAAATTTCTACCAAAAATATAGAGCAGACAAAGTTTGTTTTTGGAAACAGCACAGACAAAATATAAAATGAACTTTTTATTTGAATGCATTTGTATTATTGTATGAGAATGTTTATTGTTAATTTGTTGTCTGTAAATTGTTTGTAAAAAAAATAAATAAAACCAAACTGAGAAGAGGACTGCAATTTTCATATCACTGAACTTTCATTTCATTACCCTAGTGACCAACACAATTACGGAAACTACATAAACTATGCAAAGAGTAAATACTAAAATCTCTTTTTACGGAAAAAAGAATTTACTACATACGGACAATTTCATATGTAACAAATTATGATTTATCACAATGATCTTTAACAGAACTTAAGGATAACTACAACAATATTGCCATTCTGTGACTTTTCATAATAACAACAGTTGTTACAATTGTCAACATGTTTGATTGTTTGCACTAACGATTGTTCGATTCTGTAACTTGTTCTTAACAGCATAGAGAAAAATTAACGTAATGTGGCATCACTGTAAAAAAAACATCAAAATAAAAAAAGCGCCAAGAGAAATAATAAAAAAACAAATAAAATTATTTACAACTAAAGAGTTTTTTTTAGTTTATTAGGGTTTTTTGTTGTTTTTTTAAGAAAGTAAATACAACATTCCCACTATTAAATCAAATGTCAAATATTCAAACGCCATTTCCAAGTTCTATTTTTTTCCTTAAAAATTTAACTATTGTTAAAATTTATTACAGAATTGTCCTACAGAACCCAGCGAACTACAACAGAGCGAAACTGCAACAAATCAAGAACATAACTATAACTGCTATTAATGTTGCGTATATTCGTATTCGTATTGCCGCAAATTCGCATATTTTAGGACATTCGTATTCGTAATACGTTCCAAAAAATATACAAAAGTGTAAAACAATACATAAAATTATACAAAAACTATTAATTTTTAATAGTTTTAATTAAAAAAAAAATAGTCTTTAACGCAAAATATTAAAGGGATTCACGTCAATTTTTTTTAAAAATTATATAAAAAAATGTCAAAAAATTATGAATTTTTCAGAAAGTGCTATCTTTATTGGTGGTTCCGTTGATGATGAGCTAGTTGAGGAGTTGGTAGAAGAAGAAATAACAATGCTGTATGATAGCTAAGATATCATAATAACATTACGACGAGGAATTGAATATTTCGTACCTAAGTCTAAAGTCTGGTGCGATGACATTTTAACCCAATTTGATGAAGATCGTTTCCGCAAATCAGAATTCTTTTTTTTGTCTTCACTAATAAGCTCCAGTAAAGAGTTTCAACATAGAAATGCATGTAAGCAATTCACATATACCAACAGCTGGCAATAGTTCTATATAGACTCGGCTCAAGTGGTGAAAGTGCCAGTATAAGAAAAATAGCAACAATATTTGGCATTGGTGATGGTGGAACAATTCAAAATATTACAAAAAGAATTTTCCGAGCATTTGTTGAACTAAAGCAGAATTAAATATTTTGGCCTGATCAAGCGGAAAGAGCAAATATAGTAAAGGAAACTTTTCACGAATTACCTTTTTGCATCGGATATGTTGACGGGACAGAGTTCAAATTGGCTGATACACCAATAGAGAATTCTGTGGCATATTTTTCCAGAAAACATATTTATTCAATTAAAGCTCAAATAACATGTGATTACAAACTGCGGATTCGTCATGTCACAGTGGGAGCACCTGGAAGTGTTCATGATGCCAGAATATATTCTTCTTGTCCATTGACATTGAATTGATCAAAATATTTTTCTGAAAACGAATGGATTGCCGGGGACTCAGCTTATTCATTGTCGAATACAGTAATAACTCCATACAGAATGAATTCTACAGGGATGACTCAACGTAAGGAGTTTAATTTACGGCACAGCAGATATCGCGTTAGAGAAGAGCATTGTATTGGGCTATTAAAGGAAAGATTTTGTAGTCTTAAGGAGTTACGAAATCGTATGTCAAGTAAGCATAAGAAATTATGTTGCTTGTGGATATTGGTCTCATGTATTATTCATAATATTTTACTAAATGATGATATTGATTATAACAGTAGTAGCTACCCACCGGAAGACGTGTCCGACACAATAACCGCAGAAAGTGATCAAAGTAAATTTGACATTAAGCGACAGGCTATTCATCAAATAATGTTTGGATAATAACTTAAGTAATAAATAAAAATGTGAAATTTAATTTGAAAAAATATTTTTTATTCAAATAAATTAAAATTATTAAGTATGCATGTACATTTTTTATTTTAAAACTTACTACAATCACTTTTTGTATTTTAATTCGAGCTCATATCTCGCGAGTCGTTCATTTTTTTCCATTTCTAATATTTTTAATCTTTCGTTTTTCTCTATGTCTAAGTTTTAGATCTAGTTCCTCTTTTTTTAATTTCATTTCGACCTCAAACTTTTCTTTTTGAAACTCAAATTCCTTTTTAAACTTTTCTTTTTCAAATAATTTTCAACCGCTGGGTATCATTTCTCTCCGCTTGAAACTTGGCTAGTTGCGAGAGGGAGTCTTTTGGAGCAGTTTTTTTTTAGCTTTTCTACAAATGCAGACACTTTAGACGATGTTGGTATTGGTTCTTCCAATGGACTTTCTATTACATCTATATTATTTTCATTGTTAGTTTCTACCTTATTTTCTAATTGGATTGTAGAAGAATGTATGTCTGTCACTTCTAGTATATCAGAACCAGAAAATCCAAAAAAAAATAAGACGTGTTTATGTCTGAATCAAACACGTTCATTTCAGCGTCTATGTGGTTGTTGTTATGTTCTTGTACTGTTGCTTTTTTGCAAGGGTGCAACTTTTGACGTGAATACCTTTAATAATCTTCTTTCACTCCCCATTTCACTTAATGCGGAAAAACTTTTTCTTTCGTACAACTACCTGTAAAACAGAAACAAGTTCTCCAAAATTAGTTTTTGTTTCAAATGTATTTCTGCGAAAGAAAGCGTTTTTTCGACATCGTGAAATTGACAGTTAGTAAAATAAAAAACTAACAGCCATTAGACGTATTTCAGCGCCATAAAAATAATTTATGAAAATTACTCAAGTTGATGTTAAGCATTCCTAGATATACTATCGCTTAAAGAGATTAAATATCAAGATAATTCCAATCCAATTACACAAATTGTTAATACGTTCGCTGCGGTGGATGGAACAAAGTACCGGCAAAAAAATTAAACTGAAATGCATGAGACATTTAGGCCCTAATCATGTACAACGCAGCGCAACGCCAAACAATAACATTGAAAGCACAAACAATGTCATAAATATTTTGTAATTTTGTTGTTGCTATCAACAGAAATTCATGTACCGTTTTAAAATTTTCAACGACACAAGCAATGGAGCGTTTAAAATTTTAAAACGCTATGTGAATTTCTGTAGAAAGCAACAACAAAATTACAAAATATTTATGACATTGTTTGTGCTTTCAATGTTATTCTCTGGCGTTGCGCTGCGTTGTACATGATTAGGGCCTTAAAGAACGATCTGTTCGATCTGCTTATTATACAATAATTAAGGGTGGCAAGCTAAACAGTTTTATATCCATTATTAACCACTGTGAAAAACCAAGTTAAGAATAATAAAGAAAACCCTGCAGCAACTGTGAAAATATATTCTACCAAACTGCACTGAATTACTTATTAAAAGCGCAAAAAGTGTGGGATAAACGAAACCTCAAATACCGGTAGTAGTAGTAGTAGTAGTAGACTTCAGCTGAAGTATACAATCTCTCACCGTGTAGAATAATTGGTTTTATTTGTAGCCGTAATCTACTTCAGTTATTACTTTGGCCGCACAAAAGATCATTTGGTTCGCGGTGCTTTTGGCCTTTACAAAATAATAAAAATAATAATAATGCCAGTAGTGGCATTCAGGTGCGAAGTTGATGATTTCAAATTCAGTCATCGTAATGTCCTAATAAAGTAAACTAGGCTGACTTCTAAAACATTATAATACTTTGCAGCACAAGTCAAAATTGTATCTTCAAAAGTTTAACGATGCACAGTTTTCTTATTATTATTGGTGCACTTTGGGAGAAATAACATTGTAATAATCTACACGGTTGCATTGTAGCATGCAACTAAAAAGACAGTTGCTTTGCAACCGACGTTTTCGAACTCAGCCCTACATTTAGTAGTATGATAACAGATTTTTTTTTACAATTTATTGTTATCGCCGCAAACATAGATTTTTTTTAATTAAATTTTAATTATCGAGTGGCACTAAGATTCAGAATTTATATTCATATTCATACTCGGCGAATATTGGCGTCAATTTATATTTATAACATCACTAATAACTACGTTGCCCATATTTTTAAATAGAGAACACAAAAATTGTATGCTATGCAAAAAGATCATATTGATCAGTGTTTCCACCAGTAAATTCCAAAATTACACTTGAGATGAAGCCAAATTACTCGATTTAAATAAAGTTACATCTGACATAAATATAATATTTAAAAAAAAAACGTTAAAAAACAAAAAGTTAATTTAAATCAATTAATTTAAATAACATAAACTTAAAATACTATTCCACATTTGGTTGCATATATCTGCACAGAAAAAAGTGTTTTATCAATTAAAAAAAATGGTTTAAAAAGTTTTAAATTTTATTAATGTGATAATTGAATCAATTATTTTTTAGTTGAAAGAAAATCAAAAATTTAATTTTGATTTAATTAATATTTTAGTTGTTTTGAAATAAATTTTTAATTAAAATTTTAATGAAATAACAAAAAATCTTAATTGTCTTTTTTCGTTTAAAATAAAAGAATTTAAACATGTAGAATTGTTGATGGGAATTGTCAATATTTATTTAAATAAATTAACACATTGTTTGAAATCGCAGAGTTTTTTGATCACTTTTTTAATTAAAATTAAAAATATCATTTATTGAAAATATTTTTTCAAAATTTTAAAACTTTTAGTGATCAATATAACCATTTTGGTAATAAGTGCAAAATCAACAACTTGTTTGCTTGATATTTGGTGATTGGAGAAATTGAAGAATTTTTTCTGTGTGTGGATGGTTCAAAATGTTCAATGATGTTTATTTCTAATGAATTCGTTTTCTAATCCCGACAGAACTTAAGACAGGGTAAGCTGTCAAACGGACTGTCATACTGATGCTCCCACTTTTTGACATTTATGATCGGTATGCTCTGGAATATCAACATGAATAGATTCATGCTTGAACAACACTACCAAATTTTCCATTATCTAAATTCAAATATAATCCAAATTTACTTTGGAACTCCGTCATCGATTCGCACAACTTATAGGCATCTTAATGATTTGTATGTTGTAATAAGAACCAACTAGACTGTGCTAGTTCTTGAGGCATTGATAAATATAAAAACGTATCTACTTCTTTTAAAGCTTATTTAGTAAAAAAAAATCATGTAATGTCTTTAGACTACAGTCTCCTTTTTAAATCAGTTTATCAACTGTAAAGGGAGTTTAATATTCTCCCAACTAAAGCATTTGATAGTGGCAAAATAAAAATAAAATTTATCACTTTTTTGAATATTATAAACATAAATTCCCCCAATAATTTTGTAGTTTTAATAACTTTTTCGAATAAACTTCGAGCTCTAAATCTCCACGAAGCTTATATTTATCTAAATCTAAGAGTCCATCTATAAATTTTTTTTTAAAAAGGAACTGTGGCTTTGGTTGAGAGGACTGTGCATGTTTTAGAACAACAATATTTTAAATTGCATAAATTTTTTCAGTAAAATCAAATCTTTGGTATACATTTTTTCACTGAAATCAAATATTTATATTGTAAAAATTACACCTAATTCGAGTAATTACCCACTAAGTAGCAACACTGATATTGATGTATGTCCATTGGCTTTGTCTTTTCAAATTTAGCCCGTTTTATAAGCAAAATTATTGTTTTAAACTTTCGAGAATGGTAACCGAATGTCTTGTTTTTAAGATTCTCGGATTTTAAGCAACAAAACAACCATAGGAACTGGAAGTAAGAGAAATAAAAATGATAGATTTGTCGATAATCGAAAGAGAATATTAACGATCGTAGATCGAATGAAATTTAAGTCAAAGTGAATCAAGTTTCGAATAAGCGGAAAATTTTCTTGCAATTGTGTAAAGTTTTTAAAACTAAATTCTAAAAAAAGCTGTTTTTAGTAATAAAAAGATAATTTTTTAATTATTATTACAAAATCGGTTAATTTAAGAAAGATTAACGGCCAATTTCACCAAGGTCAGTTATAATTAATTACGAGTTATAGCTGTCAAAAACATATTGTTAACTGGAAGTTAAATAGTTAGTTTTAACTGAACTTGGTGAAATTAGCCGCAAAACAAACAATATAATAATGAGTGCATGTGAACAGGGTAAGAACAATTTACACAATCTGAACTATTATTTAACTATCGGGCATGTTCTGACAATCGCAAAACGTTTAACATTAGCGATTCTGACTTGAAGTCTCATAAAAAGTGTTCTCTGCATCGCATTAGCAAGAAGTTTAACGACTTCAAATTGCAAAAGTAAGCTCAAGGCAACTAGAATATTTGTAAGAAACTATGCCATAACAGCACTTCACCATAAAATAAATCTGGCGTTTTGCGCTTTCAAATCTTGCCATTGTCTGGACATGGTTGTAAAACTAAACTTAAACTGAACTAGAACTAAGCTAGAACAGAACTACAGCAGAACTAAAAACAACAACAGAACGGAACTAGTATAGAACTTAAACTAAACTAGAAATAAACTGAAATATAATTAGAACTAGAACTGGAAACGAACAAAACTGAAACAGACCTAGAATCAAAGTAGAACAAGAGCAAATTTAAAAAAAAAATATACAGAACTAATACAGAAGAACAACAATAGAACAAAAACAGAATTAGAACAAAATTATAAATTAAACCGGACTATAATAGAACAAGAACATAATTAGAACAGAACTAGAATATAACTAAAATAGAACTAGAACAGAGCTTAAAAGAACTTGAATAGAACTAGAACCGAACTAAAACAGAACTTGACTAGAGCTACAACAGAAAAAAAGAACTATAACGGAGGCAGAGAAAAACTGAAAGAGAATTAAAACAGTACTACCATAGAGCTAGAGTAAACGAATCCCAAGTCTGGGTTTTAAAATACTTTATTTAATATTAGAGCCTCTAGATGTTTTTGAATGAGAAAGCAGTACACCTAATTCTCTTTTTACACGAATTATTTTTACACGAATTTTAATTTAACACGAGTTAAAAAGTTAACATTTTTATCTTTTTACACGAATTGTTTTGTTTTAACACGATTTTTTTAATTTTTTATTGTTGTTTATTGTACTTTTACGTTATTTTTTAGGTATCTTTTTTTACACGAATTTTTTTACACGAATTTTTTGGGAACGTATCTATCGTGTAAAAAGAGAATTGGGTGTATTACTAACAAGTTTTTATCAAGTTTAAACGCGATATCAGTCCGTAAGTTTGAATTTTAAGGATCCATATAGCAACTAAATGTCAACAGGCCTGTTCTGAAAATCACGTCATATCAAATCACAATATCAAATATGTGATTTTAAAAGGCACATGTGATTTGAAATCAGGGGCCAAATTACGGCATTCGATATCAATCGAAATTACAACACAAATTGAATGGGAATTTCGATCAATATTGAATGCCGTAATTTGACCCCATGTGATTTGAATTAAAGTAATTTTCAGAACAGGGGCCAAATTACTGCACTCGATATCGATCGAAATTCCTATTGGAATTCTATGGCAATTTCGATCGATATCAAATGCCGTAATTTGGCCCAGGCCTGTAAGTAGTAAATTGTATGTGTTTTTATTTTCAACGCTTAATTTAACATAAACCTAATTGACTGTTTAAGTTAACAACTTAATCACAATAAAAATTTCACCCTAAATTTTGTGGCCTAAAAAAAGCATGGTAAATTTGTTTTTGCTGTTTTCACTTGTTAAGTGTTTAATTCATAATTTGTTTAACACGCATGTTGTTGTTGTTGTTCTACTTGACTACCACAATTACGACATGCGACCTGCATTAAAAAAGCCCTTCAGTTTTTTTTTTTTTAATTTTGAATCCTTATAGCGAATTTTTTTTTATTGTTTTTTACGATTCACAAAAGATTAATAAAAATTGTCACGTCAAAGGTTTTATATTTCTTTTGGCTTTGGTTCCCTTAATGGCATGTGTTGTTTACACAAAACAAGCATGTAACAGAAATCATCTTGTATCCTAAAGAGTTTTATGTTTTGGCATTTTTTTAACATTCGTGTTTTTTCTCTAAATAAAAAACAACAACTTCAATGCAACAATTTAGGTACATAATTTTATAGCCCATTCATTCAAACACTCTTTCGCCTTCTACAAATGTGGAAAATTGGTTCTGTTTTATTGTTTGGGGAAATTCCCAAAGGTGTTTTAGTGTAATGAGTTTCACTTCGCTTAACAGGCATATACTTTATTGCACGCATTTTGTTTCAAGTAGATTTGGAACACATTTCCGAAAAATTCATATTAATTAAAGGATATAAGCAGAATATATTTACAATAATTTATTTAAAACGTGTTTATTAAATACAATTGGAATTTGGTTTTTTTATATAAAAAAAAAGAAAAAGTTTTTTATCAAATAACCAAATTGTTTAAAAAGTATTTAAATTTAATTAATGTAATAATTGAATCAATTATTTTTTTTGTTGAAAGAAAATTAAAAATATAATTTTGATCTAATTAATATTTTAGTTGTTTTGAAATAAATTTTCAATTAAAATATTCATTAAATATCAAAAAACATTAATTGATTTTTTTCGTTAAAAATAAAATAATTTAAACTTGTAGAATTGTTGTTGGGAATTGTCAATATTTAATTAAATAAATTAACACAATGTTTGAAATGGCAAAGTTTTTTTGATAATTTTTTTAATTAAAATTAAAAATATCATTTATTGAAAAAAAATTTTCAAAATTAAAAAACTTTTAGTAATCAATATAATAATTTTGGTAATAGTTTTTGCTGTGTACTTAGCAATAAGTAATAAATATTTTATATTAACTGCCTGTTCAACGATTTCGAACGTTAACGTTCGCATAGAAAATAACATTTAAAACAAAAACAAGTTTTAAAATTTTGTTACTGTTTTTAATGTAATTTTCTATGCGAACGTTAACGTTCGAAATCAATGAACTGACAGTAAGATTTTTTAAATGTTCACATAAAGTTTTCTTAAGTATCGAAAAACTTTTATAAATTAATAGGGTAGATTGTAAAGTATTAATTATAACTCAATTCTTGTTGAACTAAAACTGAGCCATATCTAAAATAGACCATGAATTGAACTAAACATAAACAGAACTGTGCAATAACTACGATATAACTGAGCTGAACTAGACCTTTACTAGATTTGAACTAGAACTGATCTAGAACTTAACTAGACCACAATTAGAAGTGAACAAAAGCTTTACTAGAACTAAATTACAACAAAACTAGAACATATACAATTGAACTAAAGTTGCAGTAGAACTAAACAATAACTCTTAGAACTGGACTAGAACTGAACAAGAGCTGATTAATGCACTGAACCAAAAAGTTACGTGGAGTCAAGGAAAATTTACGTTGAGCAAACGAAAAATTTATTAATTCTCGTCCAATGAATTTGTTCGTTGAGACAATGAATGACCGTCCATAAAAAGATTTGATATTAATTATTTAAAAAACTGTTCGCTAATATAAGAAACAAGGTTACGAAATAATTAATAAATGCATGTTCATTGAGTCAACGAATCATACATAAATTGAAATATCTGAATAATTTTATTTTTCATTATATTAACGAATAACTCATTGAGCCAACGAAAATTATTTTAATAAACGTTGTTCGTTAATATTATTAACACTTTTTGGTTCAGTGTGAGTCAATTATATATGGCAATCGAACTTTTGTTAAGTTGCCAGTTGCCGAAAGAATATTAAAGATGACAACTGACGTCGATTTCAGTTGCTAAATAATAAAAAATAAAGTTTGGGTTGTTGTGTAGATTTTTGTTGCATTTTGGATATTTTATTATATATTTCTTATTTTAATTAACAAAATGGATAAAATTACCACGGGACAACAATCTGACTTATCTGATGGAACTGAATTTACGTCCATACATATTAAATACTATAGCAATGGATATATTCCTGTTAACCGATGAGTTTGTGTTCAGTCTCTAAAGTCTCTGCTAAATAGGTCACAGCATCTTTGAGTACTCAAAAATATGCCCTTAAGCGAGAAACTTTGTTTATAAGTACTACAGATTCTATTGGATTGTAAATCTTTTCCAGTGTCGCCCAACACGTACCACGTTTTCTCAGTCTGCTTGGTCAACGAAAAATAAATGTATGGAAAAAGTTATATTTTGATCTGCCAAAATGCCAAGTAACAAGAGTTGCCTTACCTTTTATATATTTTTATTTTAGTCGCGTTGCCATTTGACAACGAAACTAAAGTTTGGTTGCAATACATAACCGACGGATAAGATCTGAATTATAACTTAGTTATAGGCCGATTACAGATGGCAACTTAACCTAAGTATCGTTAACAGTTGCAAAACTATATTACGTATGGCAACTGACAACCAACAGCTGTTAATTTCAGTTGCCGTATTGCAACAAAATTTGAGGTTGCTGCTTAAAGTAAAAAGGCGACAAAACTGAAAAGTAAATATGTACATTAGAGCGACTCAAAAAAAAAGTGAAAATAAAGGCTGATATGTTTTATGATGATTCCCAAAATATTTTTGTTCTAGTGTTGACCATCCGTGAGCTGGACCATTTTTAAAAAGGTCTTTTTTCAGTTTTTCGAATTTTTTTGTACTTTGCTCCAAGACGACATAAATAAAATTTTGTATCATCGAAAAGGGTTTTTGAAGCAGCATCCAGAGTTTTTGAGTTATTAAACTAAATACATATTTTCGTTTCGGGTTTTCATACAAATTCTACGTATGTGGAAGTAATGTTCTGCTTTTCAAATTGAATCTCTTTTTAAATAATGTTAATTATTCACATAAAACGTGAAAATCGCGATATATTTTATCTTTTTTTTCATATATAGGCAATATGGGTATACAAATTTTTCATTTTTCAATTTATCAAAATGTGAAACATACAATAAAAAAATATAAAATTAATAAAAAAAATACGTAGAATTTGTATGAAAACCCGAAACGAAAATACACAGAAAAAATTATTGAATTTCTCCAATCACCAAATTTGTTCTAAATTCATAATATCAAGCAAACAAGTTGTTGATTTTGCACCTATTACCAAAATGATTATATTGATTACTAAAAATTTTGAAAAAATATTTTCAATAAATGATATTTTTAATTTTAATTAAAATAGTGATTAAAAAACTTTGCCATTATAAAGAATGTGTTAATTTATTTAAATAAATATTGACAATTCCCTACAACAATTCTACATGTTTAAATTATTTTATTTTAAACGAAAAAAAGTCAATTAAGATTTTTTGTTATTTAATTAAAATTGTAATTGAAAGTTTATTTCAAAACAACTAAAATGTTAATTAAATCAAAACTAAATTTTTAATTTTCTTTCAACTAAAAAAATAATTAATTCAATTATCACATTAATTAAATTTAAATACTTTTTAAACCATTTTTTTAATTGATAAAACACTTTTTTCTGTGTATGTATTTAGTTAAATATCTCAATAAGTAGGTCGCAAGTGGTAAAGTTTTATATACCATTGGATGCTTCTTCAAAACCCCTTTTCGATGATAACAAATTTTATTTATGTCGTCTTGGAGCAAAGTACAAAAAAATTCGAAAAACTTAAAAAAGACCTTTTTTAAAAATGGTCCAGCTCACGGATGGTCAACGCTAGAACCAAAATATTTTGGGAATCATCATAAAACATATCAGCCTTTATTTTCAGAGGAGTAACTAAAACACTTTTTCGGCTCCATACAACTTGAGTGCGTTCTTTAGGTTGTATGGATGGTAAAAAAAATAAGAAAACGGATAAAGCTGTATTAATTTTTTTTATCCATTTCCAATAGCTGGCCTTAAATTTTTGAGGGGTATTTAATTTTACCCCTCCATAAGTACTTATTAGCCTTAAGTGGATCACTCGCGATCGTAAAGTCAACATCTCGTTGTTTTGGGCGAGGATTCTGTATTCTTTTATTGTTCAAATTGAGAAAACCGTTGAAAAACAAATTTTTGAGAATTTTTTTTTGATGTAGTTGTGCGAAAGAAAGAGTTCTTTCGCATTTAGTGAAACTGGCAGTAAAGCTATCTTTATACCTATTAAATATTTGACGTCCTAAACGTAACCACTATTTTTATTTTTCAAAGCGTTCGCCTAGATCAAACATCATTTAAGAGTTTCTAAATTGCAAATACAAAAAAAGTTTGTTAAATCAATACACTGATAGAAAATGCGTCATAACGCTGATGTATTTTGACCCCATGACACTTTACATCACTGTGATGTCAGCATTAACATCACTTGGCCAAGTTGTCATCAGGGTCAAAAATTTAAATTATGTCATCAATGGGATGACACACTGGCATCACAGAAGTGACGAATCGGCGTCGGTTTTATAAAGCATGTCATCAGTGCGCTGACAAACTGTCATCAAATTGAGTCATTGTAATTGACCTTAAGTCAAATTGAGAGAATATCATTATTTACTTATGTTTTTTTTCACTTTTGTTGTATTCCGCCCTTTGCTAACAGAAGAACTCCCAATTATAAGACACCAGCAGCATGCACGATATGGTTTCCGTTATAATTCTACTTAAAAAATTTCATGTATTTATATAAATAATTTAAAAAAATAGAATATGTGAATTTGTGCTTTTTTACATTTTAAACATGAAAATAATGTTAATAATATATTATGTCATTGCACTGATGACAGTTTCTCATTGAACTGATGACAGTTTGTCATTGCACTGATGACAGTTTGTCATTGCGCTGATGACAGTTTGTAATCGCACTGATGACAGTTTGTCTGTACTGATGTTAAAATACATCAGCGTTATGACGCCTTTTCGAATTGAAGTCACTGTAGTCATAGCATAGATGACGCATTAAATATGACAAAATTTTAGGAAGACGTTCGTCATTGGATTGATGTCACTTTTTGCCTCATTGATGCCATTTGTAATAACATTGATGTCACAATTCTGATGTTAGAGCATCATCAATATGAAGACGCATTTTCTATGAGTGTAGAAATTGTTAAAAACAAAGCTGAAGTTTGCTCAATTTACTGGTCAAGCTTTTTGGTTTTTTTTTCGTCAAATATTTGTTTGGTCAAAACATACCATAAGTTTAGTGAACAAATGGAGCCGAAATATTTTGAAAAATCAAAAAAGTATTCACCACTGGCAGGGATCGTCAGAGGAAGTAATTTTGTCTCCGATTGAACAGATAGCATCGGAACTTTAACAGTAAAAGCTGGCAGTAAATCCTTAAGTATATCTTTTAAGCTTAAACTTGGCAGAATATCTGGAACAGCAAGAAAATGAGAGACTGAATCGTATTTTATTATTTTGTTTGCATAAATTACACGTTTTTTGCTATTTAATTTTCAAAACTTTTTTATTAAATAATAAATTCTACAAAATACAACGTTTATATTAATTTTCAGTTTCCAAACTGTCTAAATAGCATTATGGAAATTTTTTGATGACTAAGGAAAGTTGCAGTAGCTAATACCAATTTATTCGCCAGAAGTTGGGTTGCCATCCATAACCGACATATAAAACTCTCGTGGAAATGTACAATGATCTATCTATATTTTTAAACTTGAACTTTTCATTAAACTTACTTGATTTATAGTGAAAAATGTTTAACTCAATTTGTGTAGGAAATTTACCTGTAATAAGATAAAAGAAAATATATATTAAATTAATACACATACAACATCATTATTTTATAAAAGCAACAAAATGTTTTGAGCTTCCTAGAGAAAAAGTAATTATTTTTACTGTCATTGACAACAAATTTCAACGCCAATCTTCCGTAGACAAACAACAACATTGAGTGGTTTTTTAGAAGGCGAAAAAATTTCATAAATTTTTTTTATGTAGAGTTTTGATTAATTTTTTTACTCAAATAAAAGTATACAAAATTTTTCTTGGAAGTCGAACGTAACTTTAAATAACGATGTCTTATTATAAAAAAGACGTAACTAAATTTTATCCAAAATATCGGTTTTTGGTTATTAAGTTTGCAAAATGCCAAATGCACCTCTCTTTAAAATTTTGAGGGGGATATTTTGTTTTAAACGAAAATAATCAATTAATATTTTTTGTTATTTAATTATAATTTTAATTAAAAATTTATATCAAAACAACGAAAATGATAATTAAATCAAAATTAAATTTTTAATTTTTTTTTTTTTCAAATAAAAAAAAAATTATTCAATTATCACATTAATTAAATTGAAATACTTTTTAAACAATTTTTTTTTAATTGATAAAAAAAAAACTACTGATAATTTTTCCCGTGTAGTTACGATAAAACTTTTTATATCTAAAATTTTACGGATTTCATAGGTTTTTTGCTTTCCCTGTAAACTAGAAAAAATTGAGTAACGTCTATTTTATATTAAACCATTAAAAAAATCAACAAGAACATTTTTAAAAGTATCTTTTCAAATCTCATCAAATAGACAAAATGTATTTTGTCAAGAAGAATTCAATCAATATATCAAGTAGTGAAACAATCAGAAACATTATAATCACAATATTTTAATAAAATTTACATAGTCAGACAGGATTTGGTACATATCGTTACCTTCACTCGTAAAGGAGCTAAGTCCACTTTTTTGAAAATTCAGTTTTTAATGCAGTTCATAAATTGCAGAAAAGGAATTCTATTTCATATGTTTTTTTTGCATTAGTACGTAAAAGTGCTAAGTCCAACAATGTTAAAGAAAAAATGTGTACTTTTATAACAAAATATCAACTTTCAAATAAGTAACATAAGATTAATCTAGTATTTTTGAAAATTAACAAACTACATTTTTAACTCTTGCTGCTTTTGTTCAGATTTTATTTTGTGTGTTCGATTGACATTCTTTATTAAGGCCCTAATCATGTAAAACGCAACGCCAAATAGATACATTGGAAGCACAAACAAAAACATAAATATTTTGTAATTTTGTTGTTGCTTGCTACAGAAATTCACATTAGCGGAGTTCAGTGTTTGGTGCAAATGGTCTTGCAAAAGAGCAAATGCAAAATTTCGTAGTTTTTTTATGAAATCTAACGGAAGCTCTGTGTATTTTGTTGTTGGATTTAACAAAAAAGCTATGATATTTTGCATTTGCTCTTTCGCAAGACCATTTGCACCAAACACTAAACTCCGCTATTGCGTTTTAAAATTTCAAACGCTGCATAGCTTGAGGCGTTGAAATTTTTAAAACGGTACATGAATTTCTGTATTGGTGTTTGAGATGGTTCGTGGCCAGAAGATTCGTAGAATTCTTCCGAGACATTTATTTATGAAAACTTGCAACGTGTTAATGTATCGCGAGGCAGCGTTCCAGGATCCACATCCATAGCTCTCTCTAGACGGTGATTCCAGCCTCAGCAAATGTCCGAAGTTGACCCTAGCGCCCACGTTATCCGTGGACAATGCAAATCGCATCTAAAATCCACGAGCGACCTATCGCGAAATTTCCTTACAGTGACACTTCACTTAGTCTAAGAAGACGGTTGACAATCCTATCACATACCGCTCAATAGGCAAAATATGAGAAGTTATTTGCATGGCCTCTGTCATGCAGATCGAAGCACACCTCTGAGCCTTAGACAGAAGGTTCCTCCGACTTGGCAGCCTCATTGCCTCCCACCAAACACAGCATCCATACGTAAGAATGGCTCTCACCACCGATGTGTATAGCTACTGAAGGCCTGGGTCGCCAGTTCCTACAAATCGATGATCTGCATTATTTTCATATGTTTTAGTATGTTCGTTGAGTACTTAGAATTTTTAATTTATATACTTCAAAAAAAGTTCAAAATATTTAATAGAAAAGGTTCTAAGTCACCTTTAAAAACAATCCATTATTTTTAGTTATCCCTGCTTTGCAAGTCAAAAAAAGACTTAACTGCATTTACAGGTTTAAAAAATATTAAGAAATAAAGATGCTGGCTCCTTTACGAGTGAAGGTAACGATACGTAAGCATTAAAAAACTTCTTACATAAATTGTATTCAAGTCTGTATGTCTGCATATTTTAAAAAGAATCGATGACAACTGAATAGAAATATACTCACATATGCAAATTAAATAAAGTTTGCCAAATAAAATACAAAGAAAAGGTATATATTCTTCATTATTCCTTTTGTTTTTTGAGATTCTTTTAACAACAAGCAGCTGTTTTATATGATAAAAAATAATTGAAAATTGCAAGCAGATGGCCAAGCAAATTTTTTTAATAAATGGTTAAAGAAATTATGTACAGCATTAAAACAAAAAAGTGCTCCAATTTTTTATTTTTTTTTTTTTAATTTAGCTTTTAATTCAATAAAATTTTCAATAATCTTGTTATTCTTATTGTTATTCTGTCTTTGGGGCCAGATAAAAATCAAGCCAAATTGTATTACATTTGACAAAATCTAAACGCATTCCTGCCAGATGAGTTTTAAGATTAACGTTAGTATGTACCGGCCAATATAGAGTACCACCTTAAAGTTTCCTCAACACCGACTAGCCTCAATTCGTCTACCGAAACCATCATAGAACAAGATCGTTTCCAGCACGGATTGACTTTTTTCTTTGGAGCTTGTGCTACCTAGCCTTTAACGTAAAAGCATTTTCTGTTGAATAGTAACAGCAAGCATTATGGTCTTCACCTCAACTTTGTTACTGGCAAAAATTAGTCCCTAAACCGACAATTTTATAAAATTTTGCCATCATCAGATCCTTTAATGCGCCAAAATAGCAACAATTAATCGAGTACCTATTCAGCTCTGGGAGCTTTTGGTTTCTTTGTTACTAAATATGAGATTGTCCCGCCAAGAACAATACGAGTAGTTCCAAATCGATCGAAATAAAAGGAAGACGATACAAAGTGCATGTTAAACTTTAAATTTGCCGTTTTCAAATAATTTGTTTTTTGTCTACACCAGGAAATTATAGTTTCGTGTCTGGTGACATCTTCTTAACCTTTGCTATTTAGTAGTCGTTTTCAAATGTATCAATTGTAATAGAGTCAATAGATGTATAGACTTTAGCAGGTCAACATGCAAAAAATCCTTGTAATAACACCAAATGCGGAGCCTTACCTTTTGTAGGGCGCTTGTAGCCTTGTTATTTTTTTTCTTAATTTTTAAAATAACCTAAAGTTTTCTTTTTTTTTCTTAGTTTTTTTTCAAAATTTAAGAATCTGCTTATGCAAAATTTCTGTTATGAATTGTTATATTCTTTTTACAATTACTATTTTTATTCAATCCAAATTATATTAGAATTTTTAGTACAAATAAGATTGGATGTATATGTATATGTATATGTATATGTATATGTATATGTATATGTATATGTATATGTATATGTATATGTATATGTATATGTATATGTATATGTATATGTATATGTATATGTATATGTATATGTATATGTATATGTATATGTATATGTATATGTATATGTATATGTATATGTATATGTATATGTATATGTATATGTATATGTATATGTATATGTATATGTATATGTATATGTATATGTATATGTATATGTATATGTATATGTATATGTATATGTATATGTATATGTATATGTATATGTATATGTATATGTATATGTATATGTATATGTATATGTATATGTATATGTATATGTATATGTATATGTATATGTATATGTATATGTATATGTATATGTATATGTATATGTATATGTATATGTATATGTATATGTATATGTATATGTATATGTATATGTATATGTATATGTATATGTATATGTATATGTATATGTATATGTATATGTATATGTATATGTATATGTATATGTATATGTATATGTATATGTATATGTATATGTATATGTATATGTATATGTATATGTATATGTATATGTATATGTATATGTATATGTATATGTATATGTATATGTATATGTATATGTATATGTATATGTATATGTATATGTATATGTATATGTATATGTATATGTATATGTATATGTATATGTATATGTATATGTATATGTATATGTATATGTATATGTATATGTATATGTATATGTATATGTATATGTATATGTATATGTATATGTATATGTATATGTATATGTATATGTATATGTATATGTATATGTATATGTATATGTATATGTATATGTATATGTATATGTATATGTATATGTATATGTATATGTATATGTATATGTATATGTATATGTATATGTATATGTATATGTATATGTATATGTATATGTATATGTATATGTATATGTATATGTATATGTATATGTATATGTATATGTATATGTATATGTATATGTATATGTATATGTATATGTATATGTATATGTATATGTATATGTATATGTATATGTATATGTATATGTATATGTATATGTATATGTATATGTATATGTATATGTATATGTATATGTATATGTATATGTATATGTATATGTATATGTATATGTATATGTATATGTATATGTATATGTATATGTATATGTATATGTATATGTATATGTATATGTATATGTATATGTATATGTATATGTATATGTATATGTATATGTATATGTATATGTATATGTATATGTATATGTATATGTATATGTATATGTATATGTATATGTATATGTATATGTATATGTATATGTATATGTATATGTATATGTATATGTATATGTATATGTATATGTATATGTATATGTATATGTATATGTATATGTATATGTATATGTATATGTATATGTATATGTATATGTATATGTATATGTATATGTATATGTATATGTATATGTATATGTATATGTATATGTATATGTATATGTATATGTATATGTATATGTATATGTATATGTATATGTATATGTATATGTATATGTATATGTATATGTATATGTATATGTATATGTATATGTATATGTATATGTATATGTATATGTATATGTATATGTATATGTATATGTATATGTATATGTATATGTATATGTATATGTATATGTATATGTATATGTATATGTATATGTATATGTATATGTATATGTATATGTATATGTATATGTATATGTATATGTATATGTATATGTATATGTATATGTATATGTATATGTATATGTATATGTATATGTATATGTATATGTATATGTATATGTATATGTATATGTATATGTATATGTATATGTATATGTATATGTATATGTATATGTATATGTATATGTATATGTATATGTATATGTATATGTATATGTATATGTATATGTATATGTATATGTATATGTATATGTATATGTATATGTATATGTATATGTATATGTATATGTATATGTATATGTATATGTATATGTATATGTATATGTATATGTATATGTATATGTATATGTATATGTATATGTATATGTATATGTATATGTATATGTATATGTATATGTATATGTATATGTATATGTATATGTATATGTATATGTATATGTATATGTATATGTATATGTATATGTATATGTATATGTATATGTATATGTATATGTATATGTATATGTATATGTATATGTATATGTATATGTATATGTGTATGTATATGTATATGGCAGAATTAAACATTTTCATTTCGGAATTTTTGTCAAGTTTCTCAGTTTGCATTGGGCGCAGTGTATTATACCTTTATCTGCTAGGAAAACGTTTCATTAAATCAATTGAGGGAAATTTTTGAAAGGTAAATATTATTACATTTAATTTAATTATGACAATTTGTGTTACCTACATTAAAAGGGAAAAAGCAGGGGCGATTGCTTATTTTTGTAGTGAACTGTATTACAACGATAAGGCAGTGTCTTATGCGATGTAATATTTAAGTAGGTATAAGTGATGGTTGAATGGGGAAAGAATTTGTAAAGATTTAATAGTGCACTGAAAATAAAATGGCATGCTGAATTAGCGTAAGAATTCCAGGAATTACTCAGTATAAAAATCAAAATCGCATGGTAAAATGTCTTTCATTTTATTAACCTCTGGCACTAGTTACGGCAGTAATTGGAGTTTTCTTTTCGTATTTTCTAAAAATTTTGTGGGAATCTTATTAATTGTAAGTATTGGCAAATAGTGTTCATTATTCTTAAGGAAAATTTTAATTTTATTCGGAACTTATTAGGAATTTTATTGGCGGAGGAGGAATTTATTTATAAAAGGATATCACATCCTGGACAGAAAAGGAAAAGGTAAAATATTTTTTGAATTATTCTGATCAACATCCAGTTTCTTTAAATACAATTACATTTGTATGTATACCAGGTTGATTTGAAAACTAGGATTTTGTGGAGACCAAGAGGAAAGTGCAGTAATTACATAAATTACACTATAACCAATAAGTGGTCCACCATAGGCTTGGAAATTATACGAGGGCTACGGGTAACCCTCTGGAAAAACCCGTGTGGCAACAGCTTACGTAGGAGGTAGAATACAGGCTACATTTTGATCAAATTAATCAGTGAAAGTGAAGTGTTTAGTGACAAATGGGTATAGAAAAATTATAAAAGAAAAACGATCGACCTAAAATCCAGAAAAAATTTTGTTTAAAGTCAAAAGAATGTGCTAAAATAAAAAAAAATTTATTTAGAGTCTTAAAAAAAAAAAGGTATAAAAAAACCATATAAAGGTAATTTTAGCTGTTTAATGAAGAATCATTAGTCCATAATTTAAACGTAATTACTAGCAAATGAAGAAGTCAGAAAATGCTGCATTAAAGTAAGCAACGTCAAAAAAAAAAAAAAGTTTAAAGTTAAAATTTTAATTTAAAAATTATTCAAATACTGTGCTCAAATACTAGTTGAAAATGTTTATTTAAATAAATAGTAGAAAACTCCGTATGAAATTACAGCATATCAAAAAGTGCTTAATAATTAAATTCATTATATTTTCTTTATTCAAGTTCGGAAGGGCAAAGTTGCTAAAATGTCAAGATTCAAAAACTTTTTTTTTTTAAATTTTGATTACTCCTTTTTTTAATAATTTAATAATTTATAAATATTGCTTTTTAACTACTTCTTTCTTAATGTTCCCTTTGTGTTGTGCGGGCAAATTATCAAATTGTTAAATTCGGTGTAGGTACGTACGTACGTAAAAATAAATAAATAAAGAAAAAAACAAAAAAAAAATATAAAAGTTTATAGAAGAAAAAAAATTTTAAAACCGTGAAAAAAAAGAACACACTAATTCAAAATACATACAATATTTAAGCCTTTAAAGAGCAATTTACCATACTAATTGAATACATTAATTGTGTTATTAACATAACTCTATTATGTTCAACTGGCGATAAATTTATATATCTATCTGTATTTACTACACCAATAATTCAAGCTAAGGACTATTTTAAGACCAGCAAGAAGCCGCCGAAAGATCTTTCCGGATTCCAGCAACAATGTAAGTCCTAAATATTCTTTTTCTTATTATTGTATTGTCAAATATTTAATTGGGGAACTATTGAATACTCAATGTCAACATAAGAGGAATTAATGTTGAATAACATGAACTAATGTTAATAAAACTGGTTTTAACATTCATTTCTGTTAATGACATTGACCAAATCTCCTGTAATTAAACTCATAGTAGAAGAATAAAATAATATAAAAAAAAAGAAAACAAAAACAAATGCAACAAAAAAAGGTTGAGTTAAGAGTTTAATTATTGTCGTAAATAAATTTAGTAATAATTTTGATTAAATACTAACGGTTCTGTCGCAGATATATTAAATTTATCCCCGCGAGAGTTAAAAACCTTTTAATTTCTTTAAATTGATTGTTCGCGTATGTTTATGAGATTGCTTACGTAGTCAGGCGGAACGGGTGTAGATCTGCCGATTATCTGACCCGGGTTCGAGTCCCACAAAGTGTCGAAAGTTTTTTTTTATAATTTTTTTTGTAGTTTTTTCTTTTATTTTCATTTGTTAATAACATACAAAAGAAAAGAAAGAATTTTTTTTGGGAAAAATTAAAAATAACGAAAAAATGTCTTTAACTATGTTACTAAAAAAAAAAAGAAAATCTTACTCCTATTTAACGTTTTGATAATTGCCTATTTAACTAAATTTATTTTATATTCTTTTTCCTTATACTTTCCTAATGTTTAAAAATTTTAAATTATTGTTTAAGAATTATTTTTTTTATAAGTTGAAATTTTGTTTTATATTAAAAATTAACCCTAAGTCGGTAATTTTTTTTTCATGTTTTAAATAAATTTTGTATGAATTCAAAATGAAAGTTTAAAACTTTTGAATTTCTGATTTCTGAGTATAGTATAAAGGGGTGAGTTTTATTAGGGATCATGTATATTGATTTATGAATGCCCTATATTTAGCATGATCATGGTTGGGAGGGGGTACGAGCGTCCCAAAATCTTCGCTAGTTTCGTCAATTTATCCCATTTTTTTTCTAACAAATTATCCCTCTCTTTTTTTTGGTGTTCTCTGTTTTTCTATAGCTATAACCTTTAAGCATTATATGGCATGCAAATTAAAATAAGTTAGACTGTAGCTCATTCAGGAAATTCAGTTTAGTAAATAAAATATAAACCTACCCCGTTTGCCGACGAGACAGGAGCCGGAATGCAATGCATGCCTACTAAACTCTAATATCTTCGAACATTGCCCATGGAAATCGAAGTTATTCGCTACAGAATAATTATTTTTGGCGCCCAACGTGGGGCCCACACATTTACAATCCTGATCTAACGCCTTTTGAATTTTAATTCAAGTTATGTGTGGCTCTCAATTAACCTCTTTACTCTTTTCGTTTGACTCTTTTCTTCTTATTTTCTATTTCCTGTTGCTTTCATTGAATTAAATTTTATGTTGAGAAACTTAACATAAATGCATAT